>OZ007591.1:119235843-120568439 GCA_963931845.1 Maratus michaelseni | reverse complement strand
AAAAACGCTTGCGTACCACTAAAAGAAAAAAAAATAATATGCGTTTTTGTTGAGAATTTCTATTCATTCAAAGCAATCAAGGCATATACAAAAATTCAAAGAATTTTCAGTGGTAAAGGTTTCGTTTATTCTCTGTGAAGAAACAGAAACTTTGTGAAATATAACCTTCATTCGTTTTTTAAATCATATTTTACTTATTCATGTCTAATCCACCAAAATTTTATTAATAGTAAGAGTTAAAGAAATAACTGAAGAACACTTAACGTATCTTTTTGTAAATTTCAAACACTTTTAAAAAGCCCTTAGTGACAAAGGTATTTTCTCCTCAAAATTTATTGGACTTCCTATTATATATGCATAAAACATCTTCAGGGTATTTACTTTATGTTATTTTCAACGAATAATTTTTAATGTAACAAAGGAAATAAAGTTTAAATATGAATGTACAGAAATGCTTCTTTTTAACAATTTCAACAGTTTTAAAGATTTTTTTAAAAATTTCAAACACCATTAGGGATTTCAGTTACTAATGTTTTGTTTTAGTCTACATTAGATAGAATCAAAAATATTTCTCAAAAATAAAAAATAATAATATAAAAAAAATTTCTTTAAATAATAATAAAAAAAATTCTGCATTGCTTAAAAATGCTAAAAAATGTGAAACCTTGTAATTTTTTAAAAAGAATTATAAGACTTATTTTTATTATGAGTAGGTTTTTTTTTTTTTTTTTTTTTTTTAAATGGAAATTTGAACTTTTGTGTTTGTCTCATAACATTCTAAATGTCAATTTTATGAATTCAAGTTATAATAATTTTCGTTTAAAGAATATTTAAAAGAATTTTTATTGATAAGTTGTGAATTTTTAATTTATACATCGAATAAAAAAAATCTAGTATTTTAAAAATGATCAGAAATGAATTTTAATTTTTTCTAAAATTTAAAAGGTCTATATTGCATAAATTACTACTTCTACAGTTTGTTACAAAATTATAATACAACTCAAAATTCCAACCTTTCTTAAAAAAGACAACGGTAATGTGAATTTCAAAGAAGGTGTATGAAATGAATTAATTTTGTAATTTTGATAACGCTCAAATGAAAAATAAATAAATAATAAATAAATAAATAAATAAAAGATTAAACGTCGTTTTCGTATCAAACGATTTTTCGTAACTTTCGATTTTTTGTTCTTTACCAATTCTTAATTGAGACGGTTTTTTCTTTAGGTTCAGAGTTTAACTGTAACCTAAACCCATTTGGTAAGGTGGAAAGGAGAAAAAAAGTCAGACGTTTAGAAGTGAAAAACGTCTCGACGAAGTGAACTGTCTGAATCAGAAGTGCGAAAAGTTAGGTTTTAGAACGGAAATGAAAAGTCTGAACGTGAAATAAGTAAGATTCCTAATCATTCTAAAACTGCTATTCACAATGTTTCCGATAAAAAAGGATTGTATGGAGCGCAAAAAAGATCTGGCAGTAAAAAGAAGTTATCAGCTCGTGAATTCAGGTGAGTTTCTCAAGCTGGATAGGTAAATTTTCAAAGTACAAACAAATACAAGTCGACTCGTAAAATAGTGCAGCAGACAAGTAAACAAGTGTCTGATTGAACTATGTACCGAAGTTTGAAGTCGAATGTTTGTGTTAATCTTCGGGAACCGAAAGTAAAACCACGACTACTAAAACAGCACAAAGAAGCTTGTGTGCAGTGAGCAAAGAGTTTCATGTTCTAGAACTCTACAACATGATCTAGATAAAATATATATTATTCTGAAACGAATTTAGTTTTTAGCTTATATGGTCTGGGCGGGAATAGCTACTACTGGCCTGACTTAAGGCAAGAATCTCAAGTGTTCTAGAATAGGAAGATGAGAGATGGTTCCGTCATGGTGTAAAGCGTTTTCTCATATGTAGGAAAATGCGGTCTACAACGACTTTAAGGCAAAATGAACTCGGACAGTTATCAACACAGGTTATACGGAAGTCTGATACCCTTCAAGCCACATTCAGGAGGGCCGATAGAAATTCCAACTAGAAAATTCACCCAATCATGCATTTAAATCAACGAAAGATTGATTTAAAATAAAAAAAAGTTTATTCAATATTTTGAACGAGTTTTATTTCTGACCTAAGCCCCATAGAAAGCCTGTGGGGTTATTTGTCTCTTCAAGTATGGGAAAACAACAAACAATATCATTTGGCATATGAATTGGAAGTCGCCATTACGGAGAAAGGTGAAAATATTCCGGAATATTTCTTTGAAAAATTAATCGATGACAAATCATGTGTTTTAAGTTATTGAGAAAAATGTTGGAACAAGATCTTACTAACTTTCTAAAACTTTCTCTTCTCACTCTTTTTCTGGTATTTTTTGCACCTTTTTGTTATTTTGCTGTTTTATTTCTTTTAAATTAATTGATTAAATGCAAATTGCTACATTATACCGAAAACAATTCATGTATTGACAGGAAGTGCTTTTGATTTTGATTGAAATATCTCACTAATTAGATAAACAGCAACAACATTCGTGGCCTTATACTTTTGTAACATATTGTAGTTACTAAATTAAACAGTGTTGAATTGTAATATCTTCCTTTTTTAAATGAAAATAGAAAAAGGAAAAAAAGTATAAAAGTAATGTTCAATTTTGTTAAGAGTTTCGCTTAATTGAAATATATCACAAGCATCAGATACATTCTTTTACAAAGATTTTGTTCGTTCTTTATAAAAAATAAAATAAAAACTTGCTGAAATGAAATATCTATTTATGTTTAGATCTAACTTTTCTTATTTCTAAAAATTCCACCATTATTTAAAAATAGTAAGAATAAAAATTATAAGTCAAGAACACTTAACATATCTGTTTAAAATTTTCAAATACGTTTAGAAATTTTTAAAATCTGAAAAGTTTATTGTTTTCATTATATTTTCAATATAGTGAACATTTTATTAAGTAAGCATAAAATATCCTCAGGATATTTACATCATACACATCTTATGCATAGAATTTCTTAAATAACCAACAAAACAAGGTTCACATATATACATATGAGTTTAATCTTTTTTAAGATTTTCAATAGTTTCAAAGTTTTTATAATTTAAATGAATAGAAATATGAGTTACTTCATGCATCTTTTAACCTTCATTGAATGCAAACAAAGTAATTTTTGAAAGAAATTTAAAATATGAGAAAGGAGAGTTTCTGTTAAAAAATGATCCATGTTTTAAAATTATATGCTTTCAAAATAAATAAATGAACAAATAAAAAGTGCAGAAGCGGGACAAATGTTCTTAGGAATATAAAAGAAGATTTGTTTTCTGAGAGAATTTTATTATCACAGGTTATTTTTAAATTTTTGACTTTGTTGTACCTTAGTCTTGTAATTCTATAGATATATATAATCTGCAACAGCCTCTCTATAGAAATAATTTTTATAGTGCAAAAATTACTCTTTTACAAACTTTCCTATGGTTTATTTAATAGCTATTAAAAATATATTTAATGAAACATTGTATATTGCAATAAAAGAAATTTAATATGATAGTGCCACATCATATGAAATCAGTAAGCATATGTTTTTGTCTGTAGAAAATATTTAATTTTTCTTTGAAAAAAAATAAAGATTCTTATAATATAAATTAAAAATCATCAGTGAAATAGTGAACACGAAATTTTAGAAGTGCAAGAAGGTTGTCTGCCTTTTTCAAAAATAAATAAATAAATAAATAAATAAACGAAAAAAATATAAATGAAGATATATGATTTTTTGTTGCGAATTTATATTAATTTGAAGCAACTAATCCATATTAATTTGAAGCAACTAATCCATCAACGGAATTGAAGTGTTTGCACGGAATGTTTTGTTCTTTCTTAGACAAGAAATAGAAATTTGCTAAAATGTAATCCTTATGCATTTGTGAAATCAAATTTTACTTTTTTTCTGACTTTTGCTACCGTGATTTTAATAATAGGTAGAATTAAATGAAAATATTGTATGAGAACTATTTAACCAATCTTTTTGAAAATTTCAAAAACTGATCAAGACAATAAGCTTTCAAGATCTTGACCTAAAGTTTTTTTCTTATAAAATTCTAAATGTATTAAACTTTTTAATACACAAGCATAAAATATCCTAACGATATTTACGTTTTATGATTTTCAGTGAATCATTAGTAAAAAAAAAAAAAAAAAAAAAAAAAAAGATATAATATACAGCCATTTTAACAATTTTCATGAAAAATCTGAAAGACGTCTTTTCCTTAAAAATCTGCAGGGATGTAGTATGGATGCAGTATGGATTAACCTTTGTTTAATAACCCAAAAGCGATTTCGAAAGGAAAAATAAAAGTTGATAGTGTAAGAAAAAGATTTTTTTAGATGTAAGATTCAATATTTATATTGTATGATTTTAGTAATACGCAAAAATTAACAAAAAAAGACAGAATTTTATTAAATTCGACATGAACAGGGATTCATTCTTATAAAAAATTTATATTCAAAACTATGATTTTTTATAATTTCTTGTTCTTTAGTACAACTTTTGTAATATTTTTATAAGCCATAAAAATTCAATGTTCAATTTGGTGCGAAAATTACTTTTTTTTAAAAGTTTCACAAGAGTATTTTTAATTATTTGTTGAAAAAATATACACTTTGCGAAATTTAATGTAGTGTAATTATTTGTATTTTGAAAAAAAAAAATAAAATTTTCAAAGTAACATGAATAACCGAATTATGTTAATACATTTTTTTTTTTTTTGGTAAGAAAAAAGGACAATTTCTCATTTGTTAATATATCTTGTAGAAATAGTAACTTGTTGAAATGCAACCCCTATTTTGGACTTTAAATAAAATTTAATTTATTTATCAAGAAGTAAAAGCAAATTTAAAACATTGGAGCATACGTTTGCTAATCAAGTATTTTTAGAAAGTTCTTACCTCAAAACTTGATTCTTCTCATAATATTCTGAATTTATTGACCGTCTTACTATATAAGCGTAAAATATCCTCAGGGTATTTACATTCTATTACTTTCAGCGAACAATTTCGGAAATAACAAATAGAAAAAAATCTGTGTATGTTTATTATAAAATAAATACCTCCCCTCCTTTTTTCCAATATTTTAAAAACTCTCTTTGCTTTTAAAATTTATAGGGATATCAGATACTTCATGTTTCTTTTAACCACCGTTGAATAACACCAAAATAATTTCGAAAAGAAATATGAAATTTGATGGTGTAAGAAGAGTTTCTGTTAGATATGAGGTTGAAATTTTTATATAGCAGTATATATTTTTTATATAGTAACATGTACAATATACGTAGATTTCGGTAAATTGTAAAAATAAAGAACAACTTACAGACTTTTCTTAAAATTCACATGAACATTTTTCCTTATAAATTTTTAATATTAATTATGAACTTATAATTATTTTTTCCTTAGTGAAATAACTTTTGAAATATTTATATATATTTGTGTAGTAGGTAAAAAAATATATTTTTTAAATTTCATAAGACTATATTTTAATAGCTATTGAAAAATATACTTTGCCCTGAAGTAGGAAATGATGCAAATATTTTTATTTTTAAAAATAATTTAAAATTTTGATGGTAAGATTTACATATGAATTCTCGTACTACCATTTATTTTTTTATGTAGACAATGGTCTTAAGAAAGAGAAAAAGTCTAAGTATATAAGAAAAGTATAAGTTAATAACTACTCATGATATATTGAAGAGGAAATATTTGAATAGTAAAAAAGTTGTCAGCCCTTAAAAATAGAAAAAAAGTGAAATGTAACTTTTATTTAAAATTTTTATTCATTCTCATGTATTAACGTATATACAAAAAATCAAAGCAACTTTTTTATGAAAAATTTGTTCATACATTTTTATGAAGTAGCAACGGGTTGAAATGCAATCACTATTGGTTTTTGAAATGAAATTTAACTTACTTGGCATTTTTTTAAGTCTAAAAAAACTTGATTTATATTTTTCTTAATCAAATACTTTTATAATGTTTTTTTTATTTCAAAGTTTCATTCTCCTCATAATATTCTGAAGTTATCGAACTTCTTAATATGCAAGCATAAAACATCCTTAGAGTATTTAGGTTACATTATTGTCTTAGAAATATTCCTGAACTAACGTAGAGAAATATATAGGAATATGTGCATCAGAAAATAAATACTCCTCTTTCTTTTTTCGATACTCTGTAACGTTTCTTTTACTCTTAAAATTTACAGGGATATTACTTACTTCGTGTTTATTTTATCCATCGTTGAAAATCACCAAACAAAGTTTCGAAAAGAAATATATTAAGATGATAGTGTAACAAAATTTTTTCTTAGATATGAGGTTGAAATTTTTATGTATTATGCTTTCAGTAAATAAAAAAAATAAGAGCAATAGCATAATTTTCTTAATATTCAAATTAACAGATTTTTATTATAAGTACTATATATAACTATTATTTTTTATAGTTTATTGTTCGTTAGTAAGAGATTCTAAGCATAATTTTTGGTCTGTGTAGTAAGGAAGACAATTATTATTTTAAAATCTCACAAAATATTTTTAATAGCTATAAGAAAATATACTATTTTTAAAGAATGAAATAATGCAAAAACTGTATAAATAAAATTTTAAAGTTTGATAGTAAGGCTAATAGTATCTCTGAATTCTGCTGAAACCATTTTTTTTCAGTGGCCATAATATATATATATATATATATATATATATATATATATATATATATATATATATATATATAACTATAAATGGAACATTACCATAACACCAATTTAAACAATGAAATAATGATTAAGTATGTAATAATTAGTTGTCAATGAAAGATTCCCCAACACACTGAATATGGATACAAATCATATTAAAAGAATACGAAATTAAATTAAAAATTGAATAAATGGAATTAAATGAATGAAATGAAATGAAATTTGTGGAATTTAGACAGAATTATCAAGTCCCAAATGCCTAAATACCACAAATAAAATGAAATGAGAGGTTTCATCATCATATTAGCCATAACATTGCTAAAGAATATGATTTTGGGACTACCTGCTCATAAACATTGAATCAAACCTGTGAAAAAAAAAAAAAAAATACAATATTAAAAAGGAAAGAAGCCATACCTATAATATACAGAGAAAACATGAAATAGAGTCAGAAAGTATAAAATCCATTTTGATTAAAAAAGATACCTGTGCACCACATGAACCACACATGAACACAACCAAAACTAGGGAATGAATTGCAAAAAATCAGTACATGTTGCCAAATTTAGAATTAGAAAATGATTTACTATGTTGCCAGAAATTTTTTTTTAATAATATGAATATTGTAAAGCAAACAGGAACTGTGCTGCCATCTATAATGGTAAAAAGTAAATATACTCTGAATAAAAAGAGTATTGGATGAAAATTAATGTTTAATAATTAAACCAAATTACTATCTGAAATGATAGCAATTAGTTAAATAATAAATAAATGAAATTAATTAATAAATAGAATATCTAATTACATTAAAGTAATGGATGTATTAATGATTAATTCTATGTTAAAAATAAGATGTAAGATGGAAAAATTAATAATTAAAGCAACATAAAAATATCTGTACCATGAAATGACATCAACTATTAAATAGCTGTGCCAAAAATGCAACATCACATAAAATTATAAAATAAAATACTAAAAATTTGAATTAAGATACAAAGAATTTAAAATTAATATTAATTAAATATTGAAATGAATTAGTAACTTATAATGTTTCTTCATATAAAGTTAAAAAATTATAAACACTTAATATAAGTGGTAAGGGTAGAACGTTTAATAAAAATTAAAACATATTATATTAACACTTTAGAAAAGTATACATTATATTAGAAGTTAATATGATATTGTCCACCGTAGGTATTAATCCAAATCATTAGACCAAAAACATTCTTAATATTAATGAATGTAAATTTATTTAAATTAATTAAATAATGAATATGTAAATATAACTAAATTAATATACATATAAAAATATCACATCACATTCCATTATAAAATGTGTAATATCAAACATTTGTGTAAATCAAAATGCCTTTCCCCCCCCTTTTTTTTTCTTTTCTTTTTAATAATATAAATTAACCATGTGTTTTTTCCATACAACTCCGCCACATACCTCCTCAATCCAACATCTACCCACCCAACCGTCCTGTTATATATATTTTTTTTTCTTTACTATTTTCTAAGATTATATGATTTTTTTATACATTTTTTAACGCATGTGTTAATTTGGTTGCAAAGATCATATAAGAACTAACTATATATTAAGGAATATAGGAATTTTTTTGGAAAACCATGTTGTATTGCATCATAGATAAGTTTTTTTAATATTGTTGTTAATTTGTTGAGAAGAACATAAACTTTTTATTTTATAAATATGATTAAGGAGTATATTACGATATACAGAATTATAAAGACATGATTTAAAATTAGTAAATGAATTAACTTTAAATTTAAATTCTTTACGTTTATCAAATAGATCAATATTGTTTTGTTTTCTTTAAGTGTAATTTTAAGATCTAAAAAGTTTATAGTATTGTTAGAAAGGAGGTTTTCCGTTAATTCTAAATTAGCAGGATAATAAACTGGAAATATAGAAATATTAGTGTGATCAGTGGTAATTAAAATTATGTCATCAATATAACGATATAAATGTATATTACTGTTAATAAAAGTACGTTCATAATGATACAAGTATAAGTCTGAAAGTATACTAGATGTACATCCCCCTTGTGGTATACCGACTTTCTGTAAATATAACGTGTTATCATGCATTATATAATTATTATATATAATGAAATTTGTTAAAGTTTTAAAATGAGCTGTATCTATATGAATTGGTAAATTAAGTGATATATATATATATATATATAATTTTCTTAAAAATTTGAGAAAAAAATTTCAAGAATATATCTTTTAATATATATCAGAAAATCAGAAAATATATGCTTACGTAAATTCTGAAAAAATCCAATATTTAAGGTAATTAGGTTAACAGTCGAATATCTCAATCCATTAAATTAAATAAACAAAATAGTCATTAATCGTGAGCCATAGAAATATTAACCATGGAGGTAATCATTCGCAAAGCAAGATCTCCATGGTGAATTTACGTAACATTAAGTGAATTTACGTTACATTACGTTACATTAATAAAATTTTAAATTAAGATAGTAACACTAGAAATAAATTAAAAAATAAATCAACTTGTTTATGAAGATTTTGTTCATATGTTTTGAACAATTAGCAAGTTATTGAAATATAATCTCGTTTCTCTTCTGAAATCAAATTTTGCTTACTTTTCAAAAATCCACATACATATGAATGATAGCGGAAAAAAAAAAAAGCATTCAATGTATCTGTTTGTTAATCAAATACATTTAGAAACATCTTAATCTGAATTGTTTGTCCTTCTCATAATATTTAAAATATATTGAATTTCTTATCATGTATGCAATCTTCAGGGAATTTGCTTTCTATAATTTACAGAAAACTTTTTTCTGAAGACGTAAGAAAATAAGCTTTGAATATACATGTGAGAAAATTTCTTTTTGCTATTTCCAATAGTTTCAAAGAATACTTTATTTTAAAAATCTGGAAGGATCTCAGTTTCTTCGTCTATCGTTTAGACCGCGTTGAAAAAATCCCAAAGTAATTTAAAAAAAGAATTATAAAAAATGGTAGCGTAAGAATAGATTGTATATAAAATGATGTTGATGTTTGTATATAATGTGCAAAAAACCCTAATAATAATATGAATAACATTGGATGTCTTTACAGTGATGATTGGACATTTAGTTTACTAACTGTCTTGATTTTTGCGGACTTAGTAACTTTAAAATCTATAAATACTGAACTACTTCCATACATGGACAATGTAATTAACATTTGAAAACAGGCATATACAGGCATTGTGGAATTGAAATACATTTAAGATTCACTTCAGTGTTAAAAGGATTTTAGACTCCTGGTGATTTTATTTAATTCTCTTGGCAATCTTTTACAGACTTTTGTAACTGTAAAAGTCTATAAACGTTGTTTCAATCTCATCATCATTCTTTTTTTTTTTTTTTTTTTTTTTTCTTTTCAGACATATGTATTTGTAAATGTCTTTAAAAGTTGTTTATTTAATTTACTTTACTTTATTCTCGGTTTTTGTTTATCTCTCTCTCTCTCTCTCTCTCTTTTTTTTTTTTTTTTTTTTTTTTTTTTTTGCATGGCAAGTGTGTCAGCCTACCTGGTATTATAATGTTGTGGATGAGTTTTCCCCGTTTTTGTGTTACTTATTTTAAATAATTGTCTTTTGTTTTGCTAGACTAATCCTGAGGCAGTGGGGTTGCTGGATAGTGGTAGGAAACTTTTAACTCGGTGGTTATTGATTGTATCACTTTGTGGTTGGCTCTCCGGGTTGGGTGACCTTGTATATAATATGTATGTATTAAATTGTTATAATTCAGAAAGATGTACGGCTTTTTTTACACATAACATGAATATTTTTTCTGAAAAATATTTGATTAATACCGATATATTTTGTTTTTAAATTTTCTACCATAGTTGAAAAATATTTATGAAATAGGTTTACCTGTCTATTTGTCTGTCCGTTCTCCATCTCTCGTAAATATACTCGGATGGCTATGTGAGTTTTATATGATAATGAAGTTCCCCACAGACTATTTGCTATTGAAAATGAAGTGGGGTAGCATTTATAGTTTGTTTACAGGGAGAAACAAAATAATTCCTTTACGTAATGGGGGTGTGGGGAAATTTGTTTCCGATGCATTTTATTGGTGTTACAATACTTCAAACATAATTACATTGGTATGTATCACTGAGGTGCACATAAAAATTATTTTTTCGGTGTAAAGAATAGGTAGCATTTATAGTTCGCTTACACAGATGCACAAAATGATTCAGTTAGCGGACGGACTATGATCGATTTCATCGTATTAAACAAGTTGGAAATTGTACGTTAGGACATAGGAAGTGCGTTCGTTTTATAGCTAGTTTCACAATGTAAAAAAATATTCCTTATTACTTCAGTGAAATGAATTATATCGTCTGCTATGAGCGAAATGATCATGCCTTTTTTTTTCTTTTTACGTATACTACGTTTACAAATGCTTTTTATTTTTTCTACGCCAGACAGCACTGTAAAATTCACCATGGAGATCTTCTTTTGCGAATGATTACTCCCATTGTTTAATATTTTTATGACTCATAATGAATGAATCTCCTGTGTTTATTTACTCTAATGGGTTGAGATATTCGATTGTTGACGTAATTTCCACAGACGTTATCTCAGAATCTATACATTTTAAAATGTAACTCATCTCTCATACAAACATTTTTTTTTCAACTATCTGTCTAAAATTGTAAATTTTATGCACTTTTATTCGAAAAAATAATTTTGAATAAAAATGGCCGCCGGGCATATGAAAAAAGAAGTGCTTTGCTCGTATTTGTTTTCCTCAGTCACATGACTTGCGCTTTTATTATATAGATTGCGTACGATAGGATTTAATAGAATAAAGAAAACTTTTATTAATATCTTTCGAAGTTTTGATTCGATTTTCATCAAATTTCAAATGATTCAACAAAATTCTATAGCGATAATATATATTAAATTTCAAACTATTCGGTTGAGTAGTTTTTTCGCTGTTATATGCGGACAAACGGACGGACGGACCAGACGACGACTATAGGTGCTACGTATTTATATAATTACGAACGCACCTAAAAATGGAATTTCTCAATATCATTCTGTTAATGTTGGAAAGTATTTCATAATCTATGCGTGATGCATGCTTTTTTTTCTTGTTGTTGTTCTTAAATCTGATATTTTTCTAAATATGTTTACATATGTTAATGCACTAGATACAAAAGTAACTTATTTAATGTTATCTTTTAATTTGACAAAAAATATTTAAAAAATATTTTTTTTTTAAATTAAATAATGTTTATCTATTTAAAATAGAAAGAAAGTAGCAAAATCTTATAAATTAGTTTTTATAGGGTAGAAATGGTATATGTAAAACTTATATAAAACTCTATTTATTTTAGATCCATTAAAATATACTGAAACTATTGAAAACTGAAGAAAAAATTCAATGTGACCAGAACTAAATTAGAGCTACATTTTAAAAACAATGACCTTTTATAAAATAAATTAATAAACGACAATTTTGTATTGAATGCCACATTTTTTATTTTTTTTTTGAAAAAATATGTCTGTATCTTTTTTTAAAAGAATTGAAATATCCATATTAGTTGAGAATGTCTGTTCATTCGACGCCACAAAAGCACATACAAGAATTGAATATATTTAAAAAAATGTTTCGTTCATTCCTTATGAAAAAATAGAATCTTCTTGACTCATAACTGTCATTCAGTTTTATATAAAATTATACTTGTTTCTGAGTAATCCCTTTCATTTTTAGCAATAACAATAAAATAACTCAAGAACACTACACAGATCTTTTGTACATTTCTAACACTTTTTGAAAACGCCTAGTCTCAAGCAAAATATTATTAATATACTAGTATATAACTCCCGTCAAAAAAGACGGATTGTTGATCTGCGTTCCATTTCCATAAGACTTCATAGAAAAGTACATTTTAAAGCCGGTAGATGGTGCCAAAACAATCTAGGTGTCAACGATTTTAATCAGATGATTTAAATTGGGCATTAAATCATGCTTTAAATCAACTGATTTTCCTTAAATCATTGAATTAAATCAACTGATTTTTTTAATCCTAAATTTACTAAATGTTTAAAATGACTTAAAAAAAAATCTAAGATTAACATAATTTGGAAAGTTTCAATGGATATTTTACCTTATGAATCAACAAAATAAAGCTTTGTATAATTGTTTCTAAACGTAATATCTTATGCTTGTAAAAAATTAAATACAGTAAGTTTGTAAAAAGCTAGTATATAACCCCCGTCAAAAATTACGGATTGTTGATCTGCATTCCATTTTCATAAGACTTCATACAAACAGCATGAAAAGTTTGTATTGTAGAAAAGTACATTTTAAGGCCAGTAGGTGGCGCCAAAACACTATTGTTCGTAACAAACAGTGTTCGTCTAGGATTCCTAGGATTGTTTAATCTGGATTTTTAATTAAGAACTTAAAACATATATCATATCCTATTGAATATGATATGATATACATGTTTTATAGGAAAAATGCGCTGAACAGACATGATTTCAAGTGGAAGATATTATCATTTAGCTGTGGTTAGCATACGTTTTTCATTAAGCCTAACATGGCGTTTAACTACAGTCGATTCGCAGACCAGAGTGGTCCTGCCTGGAATGGTTACAGACAGTTTCTTGGCTTCGGATTTTATTATAAGTAGATTGTCTTTTTTTATTGTGTATGCATAAAGTATTCTAAGAGTTGTTTACTTCATAGTATTTTCAATGAACAATTTCTGAGGAATCCAAGGAGAGAAAGCGTATATGTGAAAATGTCATTTTTTTTTTTTACTGCTTTCAGTAGTTTCAAAGATTTGTTTATTTTAAAGGATTTTAAATAGCATTTTACTCTTTTCAGTCTAAAATAATATAAGACAAAAACATTAAAATGTAGTATTGTTTTTTTATACGGGGCGGATTTTTAAAATACGGGGGTGATTTGGTAAGTTCTCGGCCTGACAGTGCAAGTACAAGATTTTTGACATAATTTTATACTATTTTTCAATGTATTCCCCTTGCAAATTAATATATTTAAGACACACTCTTGTGTGGGAATTCTTTAGTGAAGCCCTATACGAGGATGGCTGGAAAAGTTCTCGGCCTGACAAAGAAAATACAAGATTTTTGACAATATTTCATTTTATTTTTCAACTTGCAAAACAATACATTTCAGAAGACTCCATTCTTTGGCGTTTTTGGTCGACGTTTAACAAACGCGGCACGCATCGAGCGGTAAACTTTTTCATACCCAAAACATCGTCTTCCCTAGGATTCGATAATCGAAAGTCGTGGTTACAGTAATGGGTCGTGGGGGCGCTTCGGCAATGGCCTAGAACCCGGTTCCTCTCATGAGGTGCAACGAAGACGTCGGATCGTCTCTGCGTCCGCCCACGTGTCGTGTGGTGGGGTCCAGTACCTGGGCTCCACCGCATGTCGCAGCGTCCGCTGACTTCACTCATTTGGGTTAGGGTGAGAGGCGCCGGTAGGCTTCGGCCCCCGTCTTTCCCCAGGCCGTAGAGCACACCTTGGAAGTGTCCGGGTAAACCGGCACTTCTTAGTCGTGACCTCGTATGGGCTCACCAGAGCCCGGAATCGGCGGTGAAGTACGACTGCCTTCGGCTGCCGTAGCTTATCATACCCAAAACATCGAGTAAAATGTGGTGGACAGGGTCTGTCGAGATGTTTGCAATTTCAGCAAGTTCGTGTATCTTCAATCAGCAATAATTCAATACGGCATTGTGAATGTTTGAGACGATTTCGTCGGTCGTAGCGGTATTTGGGCGTCCTGGGGGTTCAACATCGTTAATTGATTCCCTGCCATGTTTAAATTCAGCATCCCACTTTTGTATCGTCGAATATGAAGGAGAAGAATCCTTAAGGGTGGAATGCAACTATTTTTGTATGTCCTTGGGGTTTAAATCTTTTTTAACAAAGTATTTTATGACAGCTCAAACAAATTTTTTCATTTTTAGAAAATGTCAAAACTTGTTTACTTTACTTTATCGCCCAACAATAACCAGTAAATTCACGCGTCTGAAATGCGGCAGCATGTCATCTAAAGGATCATACTCATCGTCATACATCATCGTCATTTGGTCACACTTGTTCCACCTCTGTGTCAGACCGAGAACTTATAACACTGCCCTCGTATTGTAAAAATTTGATAAAAAAGTCATTCATAAATTTACTATTAATGATCCAATTGAATCATTAAACTACAACTGTAGAATATAAATACGATATTTTAAAAATGCAGTATGGAACAATTGATCAAGATTAAATTTTAATTACTTATCAAAAACCGAGTTCATACAAAAAAAAATAATAACGCTATATATACTTAGCTTATATTATTTTCAAATCTGTTAATCTGCAAAGGAATTCCTTGTTCATTTTGTTTAACAAAAATTTAAATATGCACTTTTGATGAGAACGTCTTTTCATTCAAACCAACTTCGGCATAAACCTGAATTAAGACTTAGTTCATTCTTTAGAACTCCTAATGTATCTTTTTATAAATTTTGGATATATTTAGGAAAATCAATAAACTCAAGCGTTTATTCTTTTCATAAAAATATATCATTAAATATCAATAAATTCATCATCAATATATCGACCTTTTTATTAAGTATATATAGCATCCCCCCCACACATACGTATATATATATACATATATATATATATATATATATGCATATATATATATATATATATATATATATATATATATATATATATATGCATATATATATATATATATATATATATATATATATATATATATATATATATATATATATATATATGCATATATATATATATATATATATATATAATATATATATATATATATATATATATATATATATATATATATATATATATATATATATATATATATATATATATATATATATATATACACGTATTTATATTATATTCTTTTAAGGGAACAATTTTCAAATTAGCAAAAATAGCAATACTTGAATATGTAAATGAAAAAAATTCTTTTTCTTTTTTTTTACTATTTTCAATAGGTTTTTTTAAAAAAGGAAATTAAAAATTTTAAATACTACTTTAGTATTTTAATTATAAGTGAAAATATTACGTTTAATTATATACAATTATAATAGAAGCCTTATAATACAGATATTTATAGGGGGGTGAATGCTACAAATTGCATAAAAAGTATATGAATAATACATTCATAAATGTGCTATTATTGACCATGAGAGCTATTAAAAACAAACTTCAGAAAAAAGAAAGCGTATTAAAATACACCCATGTTTGTGAAAATTGCAACACCATGACGTAATTGTCTGAAATTTATTCCACATATTACTGATAGTGGTACAAGTAAAAGATCAAATTTACAAGACAAAAACACAAAAAGAACGTCGGAAATTAGTACTTTGTGTGCCCATCACGCTGAGCGATGAGAGCCTGTACACGCCCTGGCATTGAATCATACAGGTTCTGACTGTAATCCAGGGGGATGGCTTCGACTTGAAGCTGTAGTTCAGTCTTACTATGTGCCCCACCAGCGGTACAAGTGAGTCGCCGACTAATGAAATCCCAGACATGCTCTATGGGAAAAATATCCGGGGAATAAGCAGGCCATGGAAGAAGCGAAACCTGTTGTGCACTGAAGAAGGCTTGTGCCGTCTGAGAAAAATGTGCACGAGCATTATCTTGCTGAAATACAGCACCCGGAATGCATCGAAGAAGAGGGAGAACATCTCGTTCCACAATTTCCCTTATGTAGCGATCGCTGTTGAGGTTGCCCGCAATGTGCACTAGGTGGTATCGACAATTATATCCAATAGCTCACTACACCATGATTCCAGGCGTTTGTGCGGTATGACGCAAGATAACACACTGTGGGAGTAGACGTACCCCTCTGTAACGGCTGACGCGTACTCTTCCATCATTGTACTCCAGATTGTAGCGAGATTAATCAGAAAAATCAACATGTTACCACTGGACACGCCACGCGCTGTGTTTTTGAGCCCACTGAAGTCGGAGGCATCTGTGATTCAGCTGTAGGTGAATACTGCGTAGAGGAAGCCTTGCACGCAGTTCATGCTGCAGCAGCCGGAGACGAATTGTGGAGCTAGACAGCAAAACACCTGTAGCTGTACTCCAACGTTGTGCTAACACGCAGTGCGTCACAGCCATGCGGATGAGGTATCTGTCGTCCCGTGCCGTTGTACTATTGTGTTCCCCACTGCCAGGTTGTTTGATTCTCCTCTGTCCATTTCTTCCAAACACGCATCACTGTTGTGCGATTACACTGCGTGTGGGCTGCTGTTTCTCGATATGAAAATCCACCTTCTCTCATACCAACGATGCGGCCTCGTACGAACTCCGTTAGTTGTTGATATGGCTTCCTCCACTTTTGATGACGCATATTGACCACCAATGAAATGTTTACTGCAGACAGAGGAAGATAACGGATTTCAACGCATGTTTACAGTATTTTATATACCTGGAACAAGCGACTGATAAGGAACTTGTCCTCGTTCCACGAATGCGCAATCGCTTTGTAATTCAAATCATTTGCATGTCTTACCTCATTTTACATTTCTTGTAAGTTTGGTTCAATTTTCTTAATTGCTTCATGGTGTTGCACTTTTTACAAACATGAGTGTATAGAAAGGATATAATGATTAAAAATTAATTTTAAATATCATTCAAACATTCGTTATAACAAAAATTAATATCCGACTGCAATATAGTGAATGCAATTTTTGATTTGTAAAAAGGAAAAAAAAAGATTTGTCTGCCCTTTTTCATTACAATAAAGTTAAATATGCATTTTTAATGGAAAATCGAAAATCTATTTGAATTTGAATTATCTTATATATTCTTAACCTTCATACTTTAATTTTATTAGAATTTCGATTTTTGAATATGTATGCATTAGAAACAATCAAGTCATATACAAATATAGCATTTTCATTTAGAATGATTTCGTACATTATTTGTAAACAAAAAAGAAAATTGTTGAAATGTCATTTATATATTTCTATTTATTTGCGAAATCAAATGTACTTCTTTTTGACTGCTCTATGGCGATTTCAAAAACAGAAAAAATAAAAAAGTTAACTTAAGAACACTTAATGTATCTTTCTAGAAATTTAAAAGAAAGGCCTTGACCTCAAGCGTTTATTCTTTTAATAGCATGACGATATATTGCACATTTAGTAAGTATATCTAAAACGGCTTCAGGGTATTTACTTTATATTAGTTCGGAAAACAATTTGTGAATAAAAAAAGATTTAAATTTCTAAATAAGAGAATATATTTTTTATTATTTTCAAAAGTTTTAAAGATTTCATTATTTTAAACGAGGTTCAAATTTTTAAATACTATTTCGCTGTTTTAATTATCAAGAGAAAAATTTAAAAACGCCTTATAATACAAAATTTTTTAGGGGACCAGCGGTACAAATACAATACATGTAAAAATTATATGAATGATATTTTGACAAATTTGTTATTTTTGGAGCCATTAGAAGGACTAAAAGCAACCTGCAGAAAATAACATGATAATTAAAAAAAATACAATATACTGAAAGAAATAATTTTAACTACCATAACTTGGAGTCTCTTGTACTCAGAAGGAAGCTACTTGGATAAAAACAAATGTTTTAAATTAGTCAATGGTGTACCGTAGGGATGAGATATGCTCAGCCCGAGCCCACGTCCGAAATGGGCTTGGGCTCGATTTTTATACCAATCTGCGGGCACGCAAGCAAGCTTGGACTAAACTGAAAATTTAATTTATTTAAAAATTGAATAAAAGAAAAAAAAACTTGATTTTTGAGAAAATAATAATGCAGATTAAGATTCTTAAAGTATTTTGCAATCCTTTAAAATAAATTTGAAAAAAGAATTGAATTGTTATTGATTTGATATAAGAAGAAATATTTTATCTGATTCTAAAGCCTTTGCATAGTCGGTGTTAGTAACATAAATAAACAGCGGGATATCCCTTGTGTATTCACGCTTCCTGTTTGAACTCATTTTACAGAATTTTGAAAAAGAAAACCCATGTCTTTCTGTCATACAAATATATTTTAAAATATAAGAATTGTGGCTTTTCAGATTTTTGCAGTGGTTGAGTGTAAATAACTAATTTTCTATTTGAAATAGAGTTTCAGGGGCATGAAATTCACAAAACGTATTCACGTAAATCACGAAAAGAGTATTTAGAATTAAGGATTAATATTATTATTAAAACTAATAAATATATTGATATATATTAAATATATTTTTATAAAGTATATTGTTAATTTTTATGAAAGAAGATATTTTCTAAACCGGAAAATTAATACTCAAATAATTTTTAAATATTATTAACAATTCCCTACTAAGTACTTTCGGTATAAAGCCTGTGCTCTAAGGAAACAATTTTTATCGGGCTAGGTTGGACTATGGTTCCAATGTCGCCAGATTGGGGATTTTATCACCATTTTGGAGAATTTTGAACATTTAGGGGAACTTTTTGGGGACTATCAATATTTTGGGGGAAAAGCTTGAAGAATTTTCGTTATTCCTCGTAAAGCTTACTTTTAGTCATTTGGCAACACTGGATCTGTCCTTGATTTTGATTCGGAAAATGACAATAAAATATGGAAATCGTAAATATCAATAATTATTTTCGTGGCCGGGCTCGTCGTTTATAACATAATTGTTTACACGTTTCATTGCATCATTTTTAACCATTTATGTACATCTTTAACGTTCTGACAACAGAAGTTCTATTATTTTTTATCTCAGTTTTCCTTTTTCCCTTTTGATGCTTTAATTCTTGTTAACTTTTCAATGAATAAATAAATAAATATGGTATGCTAAATTCTGCCTATTTAATGTCATAAAGCATTGTTCTCTTTTCTTCCTAAACTATATGCCATATTGAATGTAATATATTTTTTTTGCATTTTCATCAAATCAGATTGTAACGAATTAGATACGATTTTAGATTTAGATATCTGGTAAACGTAAATAAACATGATACGAGTGGACAACATACCGTTTTCAATCCTGAATTGCTAAAGATTCAGAAACTAAGCTCAGTAAGTTGCACAGATCGAAGATTTATCAATTAATAATCAATTCAATACAGCAGTTTAAATGTTTATTTTTTAAAATGGGGAATTCTTTCAAAAAAAGCTTGATTTGAGGGAAATGTTTGAGCTTAAAATTGTTAAATATTTTTTATAATGGTAAATTGAAAACTGAAAATTTACTTTTCTTCAGTAGAAACTGAGTTGGGGACTTTTTCGGGAAAAATCACTGATTTGGAGAATTTTTCAGAAATTTTGGGGAAAATTCACTTTTGACTATTTGGCAACACTATATGGTTCCGAAAAAATCGCGCAAAAACTCTAGTGTATACTGTGTTATTAGTTAGAGTTTTGATGAATCACAGAAATACTCTCAATTTAGTAAATCTAGTGCTGATTTATAATAATTTTTTTCCTGGGTCCAAGTAGTAGAAGGCAAGTAACCACAATTTACGGTGCTTTTTAAACACTGAAATGCTCCTATAACATAAATTAATAATCGCCCATGATATGTTGAATACAAAACATGATTTATAAAAGAAAAAATATGTCTTCTGTTTTTCTTTAAAGACAAGTAACATATTAATTTTTATAGAAATTTTCAATTCATTTGAAGCGTCCTAAACATATACATGGATAGAAGTTTTATTTAAAAAGGTTTGTTATTTCCTTGTAAACGAATATAAACTTTTTGAAATATAATCTCTATTCATTTATAAAATAAAATTTTATGTCTTTCTACTTACTTTACCAGGATTTGAATAATAACAATTATTAAAAAAAATATTAACTTATAACTACTTAACGTATTTTTTTTAGAACTTTCAAATACTTTTCGAGAGTTTATTCTTCTCATCTTCTCTATCCTTATACATTGAATGTCTTATTGTGTAAGAATAAAACATCCTTAGATTATTTACTTTACATTATTTCCAGCAGACAAATTTCTGCAGAAATCATAATTACAAGTTTTGATTACATAAATCAGAAAACTTTCTTTTATTTTTTTGAACTGTTTCGAATATTTCCTTAATTTCGGTTTCTTCACGTGTGCTCTAACTTTTGTTGAATGAAACCAAAGACATTTCAAAAAACTATTTAAAGGTTTATAGTTAAATAAATTTTTCTGTTATAATTGAGATTAAATATTTTATATGATCTGTTGTCAGTAAATTGAAAAAGTAAAAGAAAAAAGAAAATATTTCTTAAACTTTAGATTAACAGATTTTCTTTATAAAACATTAAAGAATTACAGACACTTTTTAAAATTTTAATTTTTTATTCTCTGGTTGGACAACTCTCTAAATTTATCTATGTATAAGGTAAGCATTTAAAGTAGTAAAATTATATTTTTCTTAAGTTCAACAATCTTTTTTTTTTAAATATCTATCCATCTGTTTTACAAAATAATAAATGTTGCAATTAATTTGTATTTTGTTAATATATTTCTACAATAGCACAACTAACATGAAATTGTGCAAATATTATTTATATTTGCTATAAAAAAATAGACCCTGTTATGAAAATTGAAAAGGTCTCAAAACAAAAATTAATAATCGCCAATTATATACTGAGTAGGAAAAATTTTGAAAAGGTTTTATTTCCTTTTTTATTTGCGAAATTACTGAAAAAAAAGAAAAAAAAAGTGAAAATTAAAAAAAAAATATGTTGATTTTTCAGTAAAGAAATTGGTCAGCCTAGCCTGCCAGTAAAAAATTGATTAATTTACAGATTTTATTTTTTACGACAAAATATTTTAAAATGACATAAAGTTCGTAAACAATTTATTCCCAGAAAAAATATGTAACTTTTTACTTTAGAGGTAAAATCAATTAAATTTAGTTGTGTCCTGGATAACTGTTTTTCCTGTAAAATATACAGTTTTTTTTCCCTTTTTTAAGCAGTATTTTGAGAAACAGAGAGCTTTATGTATTTTCTCTTGCTCTGTGGACAAAATTTGTAGTTCCTATAAAATTTTTTTAAAGAATTAGCAGTAGGAAAGAAGGAAACATTATTTCTAAATATATTTCAGAACGTTGTAGATTCTATTACTTCTTACGCTGACAGTTTTTCTCTATAAACTAAACAGTATATTTTGGCGGTGTGAGTACTTTTTAAAATGAGCTTTTATTATTAAAACTAGCGGCCCGTCCCGGCTTTGCACGGGTAGACAATGTAATTTTTTTAGTACATTTGTTTTCCTGAATTTCGCGCTCCTACCAAGCACTTTTGCGGAGATATGGCGAAATGATCTAAAACTTTCGAATCCCTCTTTAATCACCTTCGGGGGGGGGGGGGATTTCTAAATTCACTCAAATATGTGTTTAATCATTTGTTTAGTAGATTTGTTTTCCTGAATATCGCGAACCTACATAAAACAGCTGCTGAGATATGGCGAAATGTCCTAAAAGTTTCAAAACCAACCCCTTTAAAACCCCTCGGGGGGAATTTCTAAAATCACTGAAATGCGTGTTTATCCATTTTTTAGTAGATGTGTCTTTCCGAATTTCACGCTCCTACCTAAATCTGCTGCTGAGATATGGCGAAATGACCCAAAACTTTTGAATACCCCTTTAACCACCTTCTGAGGTGAATTTCCAAATACGAGTTTAACCAATTTTTTAGTAGATTTGTTTTAATTAATTTCGCTCTCCTACATAAAAGCTGAGATATGCCGAAATGACCTAAAAAATTAGACCACTGCCCCCATTTAACCGCCTTCTGGGGGGAATTTTCCAAAATTGCTGAAATATGTGTTTTATTCAATTTTTAGTAGATTTGTTATCCTGATTTTCGCGCTCCTAACTAAAACTGCTGCTGAGATATGACGAAATGATCTAAAACATTCGACCCGCCCTTTTAACTCCCTTTGGGGGGGAATTTCTAAAGTCGCTGAAATACGTATTTAACCAATTTTTTAGTAGATTTGTTTTCCTTAATTTCGCGCTCCTATATAAAACTGCTGGTGAGATATGGCGAAATGACCTAAAACATTCGACCACCCCCTTTAACCACCTTCAGGGGGAAATTTCTAAAATAGCCAAAATACATGTTTAATCCTGTTTTTAGTAGATTTGTTTTCCTGATTTTTGTGCTCTTAACTAAAATTGCTGCTGAGATACGGCAAAATGACCTAAAACATTTGACCCCCCGTTTAACCCCCTCCGGGAGGGGAATTTCTACAATTGCTAAAATACATGTTTAATCATTTTTTAGTAGATTTGTTTTCCTGATTTTTGCGCTCCTACCTATAACTGCTGCTGAGATATCGTCGGTACCATGTCAAACTATCGAATATGAAAAAATGCAGTTTTCATTAATTTTAAAAATGGGCCGATTATCACCACTAAATTTTAATAGTATTCTTCACCCGGGTTGCCAGTTTGGCATCCATTTTCAGTCAGAAATTTCAAATTCAAACCAGAAATTTCGAACAGAAGTTTTTGCTTTATTTAATGACAGACATTTCGTGATTATCTAAAGTAAGTTTTTCTCTCAAAATTTCTGGTATGAATTTGGAATTGATGAATAAATAAGATGGCCATACTGGCAACCCTATTTTTTACACAAATTTTATTAGTATTCTTTCTAGGCGAAGAATTCTAATAAAATTTAGTGGCGTCAATCGGTCCATTTCGACAACCCCCCTTTAACCCCCTTCGTGGGGGGAATTTCTGAAATCGTTGAAATATATGTTTAATCATTTTTTTAGTAGATTTATTTTCTGGAATTTCAAGCTCCTACCTCTAACTGCTGCGGAGATATGGCGAAATGACCTAAAACATTCGACCACCCCTTTTTAACCCGCTTCTGGAGGGAATTTCTAAAATCGCTGAAATAGGTGTTTAATCATTTTTTTAGTAGATTTGTTTTCTGGAATTTCAAGCTCCTACCTATAACTGCTGCTGAGATATGGAAAAATGACCTAAAACATTCGACCACCTCCCTTTAACCCCCTTCTGGAGGGGAATTTCTAAATTCGCTGAAATAGGTGTTTAATCATTTTTTTAGTAGATTTGTTTTCTGGAATTTCAAGCTCCTACCTATAACTGCTGCGGAGATATGGCGAAATGACCCAAAACATTCGACCACCCCCTTTAACCCCTTCTGGGGGGAATTTCTAAAATCGCTGAAATAGGTGCTTAATCCTTTTTTTAGTAGATTTGTTTTCTGGAATTTCAAGCTCCTATAACTTCTGCTGAAATATGGCGAAATGACCTAAAACATTCGACCACCCCCTTTTAACCCGCTTCTGGGGGGAATTTCTAAAATCGCTGAAATAGGTTTTTAATCATTTTTTAGTAGATTTGTTTTCTGGAATTTCAAGCTCCTACCTATAACTGCTGCTGAGATATGGCAAAATGACCTAAAACATTCGACCACCCCCCTTTAACTCCCTACTGGGGGGAATTTCTAAAATCGCTTAAATAGGTGTTTAATCATTTTTTTAGTAGATTTGTTTTCTGGAATTTCAAGCTCCTACCTATAACTGCTGCGGAGATATGGCGAAATGACCTAAAACGTTCGACAACCCCCTTTAACCCCCTTCGGGGGGGAATTTCTAAAATCACTGAAATAGGTGTTTAATCATTTTTTTAGTAGATTTGTTTTCTGGAATTTCAAGTTTCTACCTATAACACCTGCTGAGATATGGCAAAATGACCTAAAACATTCGAACCCCCCTTTAACCCCTTTCGGAGCTGAATTTTCAAAAATCCCTTCTTATTGCTTGCCTAGGCCATGATAGCAATCTACAGTCCAAATTGCGTGACCCTGACTTTAGTAGTTTCGGCTGGGCGTTGATGAGTCAGTCAGTCAGTCAGTCACCTTTTCCTCTTTATATAATAGTATAGATGCTGACTGTTCAGCGGCACTCAAACCAAATGACACTTTAAACAATTATGATACTTGAAGGTTTTAATCTGCTTGTCTTTTCTGGAATGAAAGATTCTTACATCAATCAAAATTTTTTTAGTGACCTCGATACTCACTAAACTCTTTAGTTCTTATAACAATTAATACGATAAAATCTTTTTTTTATTCTGCGTAATACAAATGAGATATAGATATGTAAGCCTTTTTAAATTTTAAATTAAGGTGAGGTTCTTCCAATATGGCTTGTTTATTTTTATTTTTATTATTAAATTCCTACTATTAGCTCACACTCTCTCTATATATATCTTGTTAAAATTTTCAATCGCTAATTAAATATTTTCTATTCATCCACTCAAGTTCAAATAATTTTTTTTTTAACTTGCAGTGGAAGACACTTTATGTTAATACTGTTTTTTTTCAAATATTAATTCATTAATTAAATGTAATTAATTAATTTTAGTTTTAAATGGGAGAAAAAACTCCTCCCATGGTTTTCATAAATGAAATGAAAGAATTTATCTCAAATTAGTGATGTCACAGAAATAAAATACCGCAACAATGATTATAAAATAATGTTCAATAAAAATAACGTGGGACGTTAATGCTGCACGGGTTTATTTTATATATTTATGATTAAAAAGTAGGAATTGACTTAATTTTTTTATATTTCTTGTTCATTTTATTTTCAGGAGGGGTCGGTTGGGGGGTGATTTTCGGGGATTTATTTTCGTTTAAACAATTAAAATAGGATGCGTTTGGTCTTTTTGGTTCAAACTGACGAAAAATGGATGATAAGAAATAATTTTCACTTAATATTTGAATTTTAGTTTTCAGTGAAGTAATAAAATTGCAGTTTACAGAAATTATACACTTTTCTTATGAGCTTTGAAAAGATAATATATTATTAATACATTATATATAATTATTATATATGTATATTATAATTACATTATATATAATAAATATAATAATTTTATATATAATAAAATATTTGAGTAACAATAAACTGACACTCGTGAGCACGTCACAGACTTTTGAACGATTTCCAACTTTGCTTGTACATTCATACCTAAAAAAGTAGGAATGTAATTTTAATATGGTGTACGAGCAATATTTAAAGTCAGCTACATGGGATTATTCCATTACATTTTTAATTGAAGATTGGTTAAAGAAAGGCGACAATATAGACTGATATAGGCGGCAAAAAGACCGCCACGCGTTTACTGCAGTGAATTTTCACAGCTAGAAGAACTTTAGAAGAAAAATAGATAGTTAATTAGAGATAATATTTGAAGAGTATACTTTTAAAAATTAAGGAAAGATTATCTTCGCATTTTTTGTCAAAGGTAAATTTTCTCTGTCATTTATTTTAATTATATTTAAAATAACAAGATAATTTACCAAAATTATTTATGGTCTAAATTAGATTAAAATATCAAATATTTTAATGACACTTTTAGTCAAACATTCTCTTCACTGTACGTAGAAAAATTACATTTTATGTTAAAATATTAAACAGACTGGTGTGATACAATAACGGCAAAATAAATTGTTAATAACACCATAAAATTAAGAAATGCGCTAGGGCTTTCGAAATAATATTGTCTTTCTTTTTCAGGCGCAAAGAAGACGTGCTATCACTTGGAAGACAAGGCCAAGACTGCTCTTCCTCATATCTTCCAAGTGGTAAGACATCTTCTTTGCGCATGAAGAAGAAAGACAAAGTTCTTTCGTATAATTTTTAGAATCGTATCCGCCTCATGAAAGGCGCATTTCTTAATTTTATGGGGTTCTTATGAATATTTTTGCCTTTACATTGCCTGATTTAAAAAAATATTTTTTTAAAGATTGTAAAAACTAAGATAGCAAAAGTTTTGATAAAAATCTTCATTTACATTAAAACACTTGGACATTATTACATTAAACTTACATTAAAACAAAGCCATAAGAACTAGTGTTGTTAAAACTATGAAAGTAAACATTGTTCATTTACATGAAAACAAAACTGAGAGAGCTAGAGTCGTTAAAACTATGAAAATGAACATTTTCAATCAAAGACATTTCCAAAAACATTTTCAATTTCGCAAAAAAAATAATATGCTTTCGTAGAGTTTTTTAAATTGATTATTGATATTTCCGATATTATATAATATTTAGATTAATTTCAAATGTCAAAACATCGTTTTTGTTCTTCATTCTTTGTTATTTGTACATTTTTGCTGTTTTTTAGACATTTTTTCTATTTACTACACACATAGTAGATGGATGTACCATTTTGTTCCCAACTAAGTTTATGTTACATTTTAGGTTTTATAAAACGTTATGTATTATTGGCACCTCATGTCTTATTAATATTTAGAATATCTGTTCTTGGTTGCATTAAAACTTATTACAAGAAATTATTTCCGAAGAAAATATTTTTTTGATATTTTTAAGAGAGGTAAAAGTGATCTTTAAGATTATAATGACGAGAAAAATGTCCCCAGGTTAAGAACATACTAAAAAGGCTTTAAACATATTGAAAAGCGCATTAAGAATTCTTGAATAAATATTTATAACTTGTTAGTACTCAGATCTCGAAAGATTTCTGATAAAAACTATTTCAATAGAGACATTGTTTGAATAGTCAGTTGTTTCAGAAAAATTATCGATAATGTTTGAAAAAAATGTAAGTTTTATAATTATCGTTAATTTTTAACTTGTTTAAATAAAATTAGAAGCAAAATTTCAAAGAATTAATTCTTCTGTTTTATATTCTACATGCTGAATATTTGTTTTTTTTTCTATTATTATTTGTAAATAAAAAAAAAATATTATGCACGATTTTTAACTTTGGAAACTTTTGCGCTTTTAGATAAAAATGAATAAAAAATTTTCCAACATCTCATTGCTCTTTCGTATTCATAACAAAAATGTTTAAAATAATTCATGATCAATTTCACAGTAATTAATGTAATTTTTTTTCTTTATTACGTCTAAATATATCGCTCAGATAAAAAGAATTTAAATCTTCTTTATCTGGTATCTCTTACTTGTTAAGATTTTTTTTGTTCTTATTAAAAAAGCGAAATTAAGTATTACAAAAATTTAGAATTACTTAAGTTTTGATCTATTTTACGTGTACTAAACCACTTTTTTTAATTATACAAAAAATAATGTCATACAATTTTTAGTAAAATTTTTGAGATTTTTAAAATTCCTAAAATTTAATGAACTTACTCAAAAAAATATTTTTAATATAACAAAGTAAATAAAATATTTCAACTATGTTTATTACATAGAAATAAATATTGAATAATTTCCTAAGTCTTCGCAAATATAAAATGAAGAAGATGAAATATAATGAAGTATAAAACTGAAGTACAAAATTGTATAGTATTTAATATTATCTTATAGCATGTTTAAATAACACTTAATAATATCTTATAAGGTATACAAATAAGACTTAATAATCACTTATAAATCTTTAACGATCTCTATGTTTCTGAAGTTGTGATTATCTCAACATAATGACGGTTTTAAAGAAAAATACGTTGCAGGACATTGCAGATATTTCATGGGACTGTTTGGTTATTTTTTAAGGCGACCATTTCCTAGATTCCTTAGGTGATTTGCCGTTGTTCTTGTTTTACATGAATATGTCTCCAGACTTCCCAAAAATTGATTTTGGATTGATGTAGTCGTTTTGGATTTTGACACTATTATTTAAAATTAAATAAAATATAGTTTAGTAATTTACTTTTAAGAGTGTCCTAGCGCTTTTTAAAGTTAACTCAGCCCACGTAATCAGATCTCCTTTAAGTTACTTTTAATAAACTCCTGTCACTTGTTAAACTTACATATTTGTCTACTCATTTACTGCATCGTCACAGTTAATCAGGAGAAGTATGTTACAAATTATTCCAGGAATATGATAGTGTCAATTTAGAATAATGTTTTGTTAACCCTTTTACGGGCGGTGGTCACAAATGTGACCATTTAATTTTAAATCCGAGCTGCCAAACGACACCCGGGATATTTTAATAAGATTTTACTTTTATATTCATCGCGAAGAAAAGCAAGTATTTATTTTCTAAAAAATACGTTTGTAAATGCTGGTGTCAATCAATCATTTCACCATTTTACGTGAAAAATTTCTCGCACCGCAAAGGGTTAAAGAATTGCTACATTTGTTATATTAGTTAAGTAAAATAAAATTTATCGAAACTCTATGTGGAGATTTATACTAATAAAATCTAGGAAGTACACGCATAAGATGAGCAGCAATTGAGTTATAAATTAGTGCGCAATGTTGGATTAAAAATGAATATTTCAATAAAATGATTGGTTAAAAGGTCATCAATTTAATCTATATACCTTATACTAAAAATTTTTTTGGAAAACTTTCCATGCAACATCGCCGGCTGTACATTTAACCAACACAAAAATAACAGATGGAAGTAATATTTTTCTATGCATAAAAAGTCGTAATTTTGGTGCTAAGTTGAAATAAAAATGTGCTCTCGAAAATTTTAAAATCTTGCCCAAATTTGATTATAAAGTATAAAGATTCTGAATTGCAGTCATAGAGAAATACTATGAAATAGGTATTTGTATTAGTAAAATGTATGGGATGTTTTATTATTTAAGAGTATTGTTTAATATGTGATTAAAATTTCTGAAAAATTAATAATTTTCTAAAAGTAAAGGGAAATTTTTTCTCTTCCTCTCATTTTTCTTCCTCAAACTCTTCTAAAGTAAAATTTACATATTTTAAACATTGCATCGTTTACATTTTTGAAATTTTAACAAGCCACAAAAATATAGCTGTAAGAAATATTTCTTCCATTTTTTCAAATTTATTTCCCCTACACTCTTTAAAAATAAATTTTAGCTTTTTTTTAAAAAACTTAGCATGGATTTTGAAGTATTAACAGTACACTAAAATTATATATCTTAATTAAAAAGAATATTTTATCTTGTTCCTATTTTTTCTATCCCGATTTTTAAGAACATAATTTATTTATTTCAAATTTGAATAGATAAAATTTTTTAAACATTAAAAATTCCCTAAATATATATTTCTTAAATATGAGAAAGTTTTATCTTGTTTTGATCTTTTTCCTCCCAGAACATTAAAAATAGAATTTAGTTCTTTGGAACTTTGCATGTATTAAATTTTTGAAACATTAACAATTTAATAAAAATATATGTTAAAAGAACAAGATCTTGTTCCTATTTTTTCTATCCCGATTTTTAAGAACATAATTTATTTATTTATTTCAAATTTAAATAGATAAAATTTTTTAAACATTAAAAATTCCCTAAATAGATATTTCTTAAATATGAGAAAGTTTTATCTTGTTTCGATCTTTTTCCTCCCAGAACTTTAAATATAGAAATTTAGTTCTTTGGAACTTTGCATGTATTAAATTTTTGAAACATTAACAATTTAATAAAAATATATGTTAAAAGAACAAGATCTTGTTCCTATTTTTTCTATCCCGATTTTTAAGAACATAATTTATTTATTTCAAATTTGAATAGATAAAATTTTTTAAACATTAAAAATTCCCTAAATATATATTTCTTAAATATGAGAAAGTTTTATCTTGTTTCGAACTTTTCCCTCCCAGAACTTTAAAAATTTAAATTTAGTTCTTTGGAACTTTGCATGTATTAAATTTTTGAAACATTAACAATTTAATAAAAATATATGTTAAAAGAACAAGATCTTGTTCCCATTTTTTTCCTCCAACTTTTTAAAAATAGAATTTAATTTTTTTAATTTTTCTTAAATTAAACATTTGAAACACTAAAAAATCACTAAAAATATATCTGTTAAAATAGAGAACCTTTCATGTTGTTCCTTTTTTATCCAAAATTCCAAAAGTTTCAGAATTCGGTTCTTTTAAATTTTGTATGGACTACATTTCTGGAACACTAACTATTTACGAAATTTAAACTTGTAAAAAATGAAAATATTTTCTATTCTTCCTATCTTGTTTCTAACACAAATTTAAAATAGAATTTATTTTATTTAAACTTTACATCGGTTAAATTGTTGAAACATTAACAACTCACTTAAAATATATCTGTTAAAAAGAGTGTTCCCACTTTTTACCTCAAACAATTTTATAAAATGCATTTCTTTTAAAACTTTGCATGAAATAAATTTCTGAAATATTAACAATTTAATAAAAAATATAATTGTAAAAAAAAAAGGAATGTTATCTTTACTTCCCATCTTTCATTCTCACACTTTTTAAAATGAAATTGTTATCTTTTAAAGATTTCACGGATTAAATTTCTGTGACATTAAAATTTCACAAAAAATACTATAAAAAAAGGGGATGGGTTTTCTGTTTGCCAACGTTTCTCCCGGCACTATTTAAAATATTTACGTCTTATTGCATGGATACATTATAAATTTTAAAAGTACTGCCGAAATTTGAAAGTAATAAAATAACCCTGGTTTACTTTAGGCAGAGTTGCCAAGTCTCCGGCTTTTTGCATACCAGTATTTTATTAGAGAACGTGTTGATCTTTTGAATCTCAGAATGCTCCGATTAAAGAAAACAAGATTTTCTGTACTAAAATACTGGTATCCAAAAAGCCGGAGACTCGGCAGCTCTGACTTTAGGGTATTCATCTTTTGCTAAAAGACTCAATTAAAATGACATTTTGTAAGAGATTTTTGTGAGAAAAAGAAATGTTTTGAAGCATTTTATCCAGACGTTCCCATTTGTAGATATTAGTCTAAGAATCGAAAACATTACAATTGCTGATGACTATATCATCGTACTAACCTTCTGGTTCTCGTTTTTTTTTAATCAAATAAACGTACAATTAGACAGAAATTTTCATCAACAATTGAAAAAAAAGAAGTATAGCATAGAAACAAGACAGATTATTAAATAATATTATTATAGAAATTTTTTGGCTTCATATATGTTTTTTGAATTAAAACAGTCCGGAAGGTTGGTAGAATAATTGTACATAAAATACGTTCGTTTGAATGTTTGCATGGAAAACAATACTTTTTGTAAGGCATAATTAGACTTAGGATAATTAGAAATTTTCATCAACAATTGAAATAAAATAAGTATGGCATAGAAACAATACAGATTATTAAATAATATTGTTATAGAAATTTTTTGGCTTCATATATATTTTTTAAATTAAAACAATCCGGAAGGTTGGTAGAATAATTCTACATAAAATACTTTCGTTTGAATGTTTGCATGGAAAACAATACTTTTTGTAAGGCACTTAATACTTTTTTATAATTCACTGAAAAACAAGCTAAAAGAAAAAAAAAGATTTAATAAAATACTAGTGTTAATATAAAATATTTGTTAACAAAATAAATAAATCATGCAATCGGCAAAATTTAAAATTCTTATGAAAGTTTAGATTAAATTTTCGTTTATTTTTCCTCGGTTTTATGTTTTTATCACCACTACGGAGTCATTCCTTCATAGATTGGCATGAAGCAGAAAGAAACAAAAAATAAATTGCTATTTCAAAAATTGCATGTTGCAATCAATAAGTTTTTGTTTTAAATTAAATCTATACAACCAACATTGCTGTAACAATTTGAAATAGGAAATTTGATGCAGATGTCTCTTTCCTTCGAAAATGAAAATATATTTTTAGCATTTAAATTGACTTTTTAAAATTGAAAAACTACAGATATGTTGCTTACTACAAATGGCTTTATGGATATAGATTTTTTTAGTACTTTTATGTTAGTTGTTCGCAAATCTCACCAATAGCAGCTTTTATTTTTTGCGTGTGTAAATTAGACATTTTTTTGTTAAAATCAATTGTTTTGGTTTATGGTATTTTTTCTTCTTATTGTTATTTTTGTTTTCAATGCAATGAGTGAAAGACATGTATTTTAAATGTATAGAAAATGTATTTTAAATATATGTATTTTAAATAGAATAAGTATAAACTTACATCAAAGGCTTACATTTTAAATAAAATTAATACAATACGAACGATGGCAATGGGCAAAATATTTGGTGATTTATCATCTGCGCACAGGTAACATAAAAGTACGGATTTATTTTAGGGGGCGTTTCCCCGATACTGCTTCATTTTTAGAGCATTTTCGGTTTTCTGTTATTTTTAACTAATGCGTATAGAAAAAAAAAATTAATTTAATTTAATGTATTTTTATGAAAGTATGTAATTTTTTTTAAAGTAAATATTTTATTCAATATACATTCCTTCAAAAGTTCACTATGCACGGCGTGTACGATAAGACTGTGTACGTGATTGCGCTCTTCACAGTAATCTGAAACAAAAAAATTATATGAATTCTTAAAATATATTAAATACGCTAAACGCCAAACCAAAATAAATAAATTATTGACAAAAATGTGGCTGTTTGAAGTTGGCAACACTTTTTTTATTTTTTTATTTTGGAAACTATTTAAAAAATCGAAATTATTAAAAAGTTTTTTTTTAAGTTTGTTATCCAACTAAAAATAGTGCACTTTAAGTTTCAAAAAGTATTATGTCGATCGTCAATAGCTTGTAAGGTTGAAACGTGTGAATTTACATCGTTTCAGAAAACTTTTTTCAAGAAAATTACGTTTAAAGATTTTGTCAGCTATGACATCAGTCCGTAAAACTAGCTGTTGCATTTGGTTGAACAAAAAACGTTTTTGAGGACATTTTAAAGGTTCAGAAAATAAAAAAAAAAGGAAAATGATTGTTGGAAAGTTATCCTGGATTACACCCCTTTAAACGAAATATAAGCAAAATAAAATAAAATAAAACTGTTGTAAATAGCTGGGAGTTCTGTGGTTATTCACGCCTAGCATGCGGATAATGCGCAAAAGTATAGTTTTTGATAGCTTTATTTGAATACGTCATTGATATATTTCATAGAAATTGTTTTTGTTGTTGTTATTGGCCAATGTAAAAAAAATATAACTGTAAAAAAATCTATTAGAGTTTTCAATTTTAAAAATTGGTTTATATAAATGTTCTGTAACCCGAGAAGACAGAGTCGGATCTCTTAGTATATTTAAAATTTATACTTTTTTCAAATTTATGTTTCGATTATTTCCGTAAGTGCTTTATTTTTTATTTCTTTTTAACGTTTTTTTATTAATCCTTTAACGCATGGCAACTTATTATGAGGTTATATTGAGAAATAACCAACTAACAAACTTTATATATTGTTTATTTATCACTTATAAACTTCATATAAAATTCAATAATGCTTGTAAAATATAACAATCGATGACAGAAAAGCCTTTTTTTTTTAATTTGAATATTCACTTAGAAAATACTACAACTTTTTTTTTCTGTCCGGCATGAGAAAGGATTTTCGCAGAAAATTTCTGCTATTGGATCTAAATAAAAGCATTACTTTTAAATCTTACTTTAGTGTACTAATCATCAGGTATTAGTATTGATTTTGGAGAGCAATAGTAGCATAGATGCGGCATGTTCTGGTTTTAGATTGTCGAAAAAAAATAATTAATTTTTAAACACTTTTCAACATAGTTCAAATGTGTTTATGACTTGGCGGTCTGGCTGTCTGGTCGTCCTCAAACTCGCGTAAATATTCTTGGAGTACCACGAGCTCCATATACGTTATTGAGGTTTATCATAGGGCATTCTCTATGGAAAATGAAGTGCGTGATATTTATGGTTACAGGGGCACACAAAAAATCCGTTACATTATGGTCTATGAGAGAAGAAAGTAGTTTACATTGCACTTGGGTAAAGTGGCACTGCTTCAAATATAATGAAATTAATATAAGCTATTAAGTTGCAGTGCAAAATACTTTTTGTAGAATATAAAATAGATTATCATTCATTTACAAAGCTACACAAAAGAATTCCTTTACGTTACGACCAATTAGGAAAAATCTTTTGCAGTGCATTTTAATGATGTTACACTATTTCAAACCTAATGAAATTGATGTGTATTTTTGAAGTTTCTTTCATGGTATCCCTTTTTTTACCTTATTAAATAGCAAGGTTTCGTTATAGTATTCTTGAAAGTTGGAAAGCCTTCCATAATCTATGCTTGACAAATGATATTCATTTCTTGTGTTATTTTTTACTTTGTGGTAAGGTGTCCAAAGTTTAAATTACCACAAAATTTGGTTTAATAACAATAATTAACATTTTGTTACTGTTTGCGAACGCTATATGGGTGTCATTTTTTACTTTTGCAATAAATGTGCAATATAAACAAAGAATCGTCATTTTTTGTTTAAAATGATCTATTTTGAAGATATTTTAAATACAAAATATGTTTTCATCCATTTAAAAATAATTCATGCATGTGAGAGTTAAAAACACACTCTATCCATTATAAAATATATAATTTCTTGGAGTTCAAACACAAGAAATATTGTTTAATTTTGGCTGTGTGAGTGTTGGCATAATTCCAATGCAAGCTAACAAAAATCTATTTTCAAACATTAATATCACTAATAAAAAATCCCAATGCAAAAGAGTAAATGCAACTTTACACAGCAAATTTGTTAATATTTACAATGTGTTACCCACATTTTTATACTGCTTTGCAAGAAAAAAATTGTGAATAGAATACCTAATTATTCGAAATTTATAAAGCAAACACAACTAGGTCAATTTATTGATTTGGGGGGAGGGGAGGGGGGAAGGGTTACGGTCATTTTGTTTTTCGCGAACATTTTAAACATACAGATAGCTTCTGATGAAAGTGGATACTAAAGTACTAAAAACGTTCAAAACATAACTGCCATTCAAAGCCGGCCTCTTGGCTAAAATCCAAAGCTCACATTATTATAGAAGCAAGTGGATCCCAAATAAGCTAAAATTGTGATGAAGAAAAAAATATTTCTTTATTTTGTAAAAGAAGTACATTTCAAAATTTAAAGTACGGATCATTATCAAAGAATCGATTTTTGCATTTAACAATGCCTCAAGCATGCATGAAGCAGTCAAATTGAAAATTATCATTTTGTCTTTTACATTTTTATAAAACTATACAATTTCACATTTTTTTAAAGCTGATGGACGTTTCAATCACAAACACTAGAATAAAACAGAGTTCTTTAAACTCTATGAAAATTAATAAATTTATCAACATAGTAAATATTACTCAAGCAATATTGAATAATTTAATTTTGTTAAAATTTTACTGAAAGATACGAGAAAATAATCGTTTGTTGTTATTTAAAAAAACAAAATGTTTTCTGAAACTATGACAATTAACTATAACTAAAATATTATTCTTTTTTTTTTTCAATTTTTATGTGCCTTTTCTAAAGAGACATTTACTTTTTATTCTGATTAAAATATTACGGCATTTGTTAATGGTGCATTTTAATTTTTATAGTAAAAGATGGTTTTACATGAAAAGTTCATAATATTGTTCTTCATGCAGAGCAAATTGATAGTTTTGTATAGATTTTGGATGTACTAGGTCAACCTCTAAACATAGATACTGTCCTGGTAAATAAAGGTTTGTAAATAAGAGTATAATTGGATAACTGGTAAACGAACATTAATATTTTCTGTTTTAATACAATTTATTGCTGTAAGAATACTGTAAAAAATATTTTGTTTTGCATTAGTCATCTAAAACGATTTCGAATTTAATTGTTACATAACAGTAATACTGTTTTACGAATAGCTGTTCTTCAATACTTTCCGAAGCAAGAAAAAAGCTTCCAAACGTAACTTAGAAAATAAATTCTTACTTCAAATTAAAAGGGAAAAAATATGTTTTACTACTTTATATATTATTTCATTTCTAGAATAATATGCATATAAATCATAAATAATGTAATAGAAAAGTGTTCCTTATACCCTACGGAGTTTAATAACAATAATTTTATTTATTTCTTAAGCTATTTCGTTTTTTTTTTCATGCAGTAGTTTCTGTACAATTCCTCCTCACAGTAGATAATATACAAGCAAAGTTACACCAATACCATTTTCTAAAATAAACTTTTCTTGATGGTGCGTGAGATTTAACATTTATTGTTGTTTTACATAAAATTAACGATTCCCAAAACTAATCCAGTTAATTGCAACAAAACTACTAAAAATGCTTTTTGACTTAAAATGCTTTGAAAAATATAGTTTACAATCTGTACAATTCCTCCTCACAGTAGATAATATACAAGCAAAGTTACACCAATACCATTTTCTAAAATAAACTTTTCTTGATGGTGCGTGAGATTTAACATTTATAGTTGTTTTACATAAAATTAACGATTCCCAAAACTAATCCAGTTAATTGCAACAAAACTACTAAAAATGCTTTTTGACTTAAAATGCTTTGAAAAATATAGTTTACAATCAGTACAATTCCTCCTCACAGTAGATAATATACAAGCAAAGTTACACCAATACCATTTTCTAAAATAAGCTTTTCTTGATGGTGCGTGAGATTTAACATTTATTGTTGTTTTACATAAAATTAACGATTCCCAAAACTAATCCAATTAATTGCAACGAAACTACTGAAAATGCTTTTTGACTTGAAATGCTTTGAAAAATATATTTTACAATTTTTAAAATAAATATTGTTTGCTACTGTTATTTAAATCTACAAAAACAACTTTTCAAAAGTAAAAAAAGCCAAGCGTAAAAAAAAAAAAAAGAAAAAAGTTGTGGCTAAAAAATGGTGTGATATCAAATTTCCAAGCTATTATTTTACTTATTTAACTTTTTTCCATTAAATAAGTTATCATATATATAAGTCGAGTGCCTACGTATATGTTAATAGAAATCGTTTTCTCCTGTACTAAATACATCCTAACGAGTTTTTGAAAATTCAATTTTTTTCAAATTATGCATGATGGGCTTGGCGGCCATCTTTGCATATTATTTACAAAATTCTAAGCATCCAAATCCGTAGTTAAAATCCGAAGTTCAAAATTATTATTTAAGCAAATATTTTAAGCGTTTCATTTATAGTCTTGTATGCTCTGAAAATTGTGTCTTAAGATAATGATGACTTATCTTAAAGATTCATCTTATGATTTATTTTTTAGAGTCATTAATAATTTCAAACTAGTAAAAATCAATTTCTCAAAATATCAGTCTTATCTAATTTATCTGTCCGTAGTTAAAATCTCAAGTTCGAAATTGTTATAAACATATTACATTGCAAACATATTACGCTTTTACTTTAGAAATTTGGGTGCTCAGAAATATGGAAAGATGGCCGCCAAGCCCATCATGCATAATTTGAAAAAAAATTGATTTTTCAAAAACTCGTTAGGATGTATTTAGTACAGGAGAAAACGATTTCTATTAACATATACGTAGGCACTCGACTTATATATATGATAACTTATTTAATGGAAAAAAGTTAAATAAGTAAAATAATAGCTTGGAAATTTGATATCACACCATTTTTTAGCCACAAATTTTTTCTTTTTTTTTTTTTTTTTTTTTTTACGCTTGGCTTTTTTTACTTTTGAAAAGTTGTTTTTGTAGATATCATTTCTTTTTTTTAAAACAGAATAAACATAATTTAAATAATCTAAACATGAGAAATAATTTAAAATTACATTTTACTCTCAGTCATTGTTTAAAAGGTTAACTAGAAATACCAGTAGATTTTTCAGTTAAACTAATAACAACATACTAAATGTGGCTTGTTATAATACTTGTTATCCCTCGTTAAAAAATATCACTGACTTATCCATGAAATGAATAAAAATGGAATACGTACATAGCGTGTCAGCGCTGCATTTGAAATCAAACGTGATATCACGCTCTTTTATTATTAGCACTAGCTGGCTTCGCCCGCTAGCGGGCCCCTAATTTACATCGGGGCCTCGAATCGTGTAAAACCTCGAATAAGATAAACCTCGAACCGAACGAACCTCCGACCTGGTTCCCCGCGGCCTTCGGCACCGGATAATCCCTTAATTTGCACATCGAATAGTATAAACCTCTAACCAAACTAACTTCCGACACGGGTCCCCGCTGCCTTCGGCACCGTATAGCAGTCGTGCTGCGCACGCTAAAGTTCCATCTTCCACCACCAGGTAGCGCAATATGTTCTGTATGAACCTCGGGCACTGAAATCATTAAGGCTATAGATGTCGACCCGAATGAGCTAGACCCCGTCGTGATCTAGCCCATAGAACAAGAGATAGAAAAGTGCCCCCTGGTGGTGAAAAAACGAACTAAAATCGGATAGCTCTATCGATGTCGAGTCAAATGAGCCATACCCCGTCGTGATCCGACCCATAGAAACAGAGATAGAAAAGCGTCCCCTGGTGGTGAAAGCTAATCGCGTTTGGGGGGCAAAAGGGGGGATGAACACCGGAGATGCATAATAGGATTAAGCGGTCACAGACCTTTCCAACGATGTATCACATGAGGGGTATGTGCGTGCAAAATTTAGAAAATACCCCCCTCCTGCATATTATGATTAAGCGTTCACAGACTTTTCCAACGATATATCACATGAGAAGTGTCGGCAAAATTTAGAAAAGTGCCCCCTTTAGGGGGGGGCTGAAAGTGGGAGGATGGACCCCGAAGATACATAATATGAATAAGCGGTCACAGGCCTTTCCAACAATATATCACATGAGTAGTGTCGGGGGGGGGAATGTGGGGGTGACACCTGTGCACCTTAACACGACACCTTAACACGAATAAGTGGTCACAACCCTTTGTAAAGATATGTGACATGACGGATATCGTTAAAATTTAGAAAAGTGCCCCCCCCCCCTCCTTGTGTAGGCAAAACGCGCTCCGCCCCTCTCTATAATTTTTGACGCGGCTTTATTTTTAAAATTTATGTTATGTGTTATAAAATATCGTAAAGTTTCAAACAGATAGCCTTATTATACTTCCTAATTTTGGTCGCGCCCCTCCCCATCCCCTCCCTGAAATGTGACGCGCCATTCTTTTTTATAAATTTTTTATCATGTGTTATAAACTATCTTTAAGTTTAAAACAGACCGCATTGGAATTTAATATATTTGCTGAAATTACTATTATATATATAATAATATAGAAATAAACCCTCCTTTAGCTTGTAATTAAGATATATGAACAATTTTTAGAATTTCTGAAAGCTGATTTTTATTTATTTATTTATTTATTTATCTATTTATTTATTTATTTATTTATTTTGCGTTGCCTTGTGCATGTTTGGAATTTCTTAGCAATATCTTAGATTTACATTATTTTATTCAATTAAACATTGTACTCTTAGAATAAATTTAAATGGAAACTTCACTTCTAAAATAAAAATAATTTAACAACTGGATTTCATTAATTTATAGGAAAATGACGTGAAAGGTATTCCTGCGAACGAAATGCCTGTCCTTTACCGTGTTTTTTTATTTTTAGAAATAAATGTATCACATTTAAATCATTTTAAAAATTTTGTTTACGTTTGGAAAGAAATTTTAAATGGCGATAACTCTTAATGTATACCTTTTAGAAAGTACATCTTCCCTCAAAAACTAATTTATTTTTAAAGATCTTTCTAAAAACGTAAATTATATATTTAAAATATTTTTTAAAGCATAAACACTACGTCTGATTACTTTATTTTACAATGTTTATAAGAACACGCATTTTATCAGACAATTAAATACACTAAACAAACATGAGTGAAAAATTGACCTGGGCCTGGACTCGAACCTGGGACCTTATGCATACCATGCTGACGCTCTGCGACCGAGCTACCAAGATCCATATCTCTGACCGGCAATTTCTCATACTTATTCATGTTAGAAACAATCATCTGCCACAGTTTGCAGTCATATTTAATTGTTTGATAAAATGTGTGTTCTTATAATTGTGAAGTTTTATTTAAAAAATAAATATCTTCAGAAGAAAATGTGGCTTAGATGCTTTACACTCACGCTAAAAAAAAAAAAAAAAAATATCGGTTAAAAAAAAGAAAAAAGTCGCCAAATTTAGGGGATATTTTTCTTTAATGGCAACCTAGCCATTGTATTAAGTTATTCGTTTGGCGCAGTCTTGGAAATCGCGCCAAAGAAACAGTCGCCAATCTTTTGTTTACATTTTAGCGTGATAGTAACACATCTGTTCCGAAAATGTCTGACTTGCAGATGAAATTTGATGTGGTTATAACCTGTAACTGATTTGTGCTATTATAATACAGATGGTTCATGGTCGTTGGCGGGTTTTATCTCTGTTTTGGCATAATTTTTTAATCGCCAAGTTAATTAACAGTTTTTTGCTAATTATGGATAGAAAATAATATTTTTTTCCACTGGATTTTATAAAAGCACATAGATTACGTAATTACTTGTCTAAAAATACAATCCTTTTTCTATTCTGCCGAATATTAAGGTCTGTAGGTTGTTTGAAAAAAAAAGTTTGACGAAGAAAAAAGTGATCATTTTAAGTAACTCGACGTTTTTTTTAAAAATCTATATCTCTGTTTATAAATCACTTATGAAGATGAGTTTGGTCTTAAATTGAAGAAATTCTTCATTAGATTCTTCTAGTTTTCGTTTTTGTTTTCTACGACGCTTGGTTTGTTTGATATCTGATATTTTAATCTGGCATGTTTTGTCGATTTAACATTGCGAAGTTGCTTTCTGTATATAAGCATTACCGGTCTTTATTCCAGTTCTTGGCGTTGTTTGTGTGGCGTTTTTTTTAAAGCTTGGCTTGGCAGAGCGACCGCCCTGCTTGATTGATTAAATTATTATAGCTTTTGTTAATCTGATAATTATAATTTTAGAAATGCAAATATATATATATACTAGTTAAAATGAAATCACATGCGTAAAAACAAAAGGAAGATAAAGTACAAGAAACAAAAGGGAAAATACAAAAATAAATAAATAAAAGGAAATAAATTTAAAACAAATTAAAATATGAAATACTATGAATATCTTATGGAATCTTCAGAGGAGCTTCATAGGAAGAATTCATAGTAAATATATGTTATTTCATCAAATATTGTCAGCATTAAGCATAAAAATGACATTATTAAGCTCCTTATAACATATAAAAAAGTCCAAAAAGTGTGAAAAGAACAAGAGATCCGAAAAATAATAAATAATCCAACTGTAAGATGTAATATGTATAAAAAAATAATAATAGACAAAACTCACCATTAAAACAAAGAGAGGAAACAATACAAATTCAAAAATATTGTCCTTGTTCAATCCAAGATGCCAACAATATATACATAGTTTCGAAAAGAAATATTAAATAAATTACTTTGTTTGTTATACTCAAAAATTAAGTTGTACATGCATTTTAAGCTATTTAGTTTTTTTAGCATTTGTAAAGGTATTTTATTTTATAATATATTACATTGTTTTTTATTTAGAAATGAATAGCTTTTCCTGGTTTTATTTAATTTCAATGAAACTTCTCTCTCTCTCTGTAATATTTTAATTCCTTTATTTTAAAGTGATTAGAGTTACTAGGAAAATGTATAAAGATAGAAATTTTGGATCGGAAAAAAATGTTTCCATTTATGCGCAGAATTCGATAAATGGAAAATAAATACTTTTTAATAATAAATACAGTATATTGCGTTGTAAAAACTGCAAATATATAATGTTTAGAGATTATACTATAAAATAATTTCTAATTGGACATAACAGAACCATTGTTTTAATTATAGCTGCTTTGCAATGCTTTTCAAGGAATGAAAGTATTTTTCAAAAACAACTTTATAAAGTATTATAAATCTCTTTTCAAATAACAAGGAAAAAATAATTAGTTTCTACTACTTTTATGGATCATTTATTTTCATTTCTAGCGTAATCTATGGCGGATAATTAGTGTAACAAAAAAAGATTTCTATATACCCTATGGAATTTAAAATATTCCTCCATGCAGTAAATAATCATATTACATGAAAGTAAAATTAGACAATTCCATTTTGATAAAAAAGCTTTTCTCAAAGTTGCGCGAGATTGTTGTTTTATTGTTTTTTCACATAAACAGAATATTTTCTAAAAGCTAAAATAATTAATTGTAACGAAACTACATAAAAAAAAAAACTTAGATTTGTATTTTCTAACGATATATTTTTCAATTAAAAAATTAAATATATTTTATTATTGTTATTTAATCTAATCTGAATAAATTATGAATTGTCTGTTTTTTATCTCATATTTTTAGTTTTACATTTTTTAATTTATTTTTGTTCATAAAATTCGTAATGAAAATTCATTAAAAAATGAATATTTTATTGGAAGTTTTACATTTATTTTGGCTTGTTACAGTTATATATAATGTGGGAAGATCATAAAAAAATATATTCTGCTTTCATAATAAATTCTAAAAGTATCAAAGGCGTTATTGTAAAAATACATAATATATAATATATAATAATAATAATAATAATAATAATAATAATATATTATATATATATATATAATTAAAATTAATTCCCACATGTAAAAAATAAAGGTGAGTACAAATTGACATCTTTAATTGGTACTCATCTTGCTGGTTTTATACCATCACCACTCTTCCTCTCTCTCTCACATACACACACACTCTCTCCCCCTCTCTCCCTCTCACCTGTCTGTCTATATATATGTATGTATGAATGTATATAACAGAATTCATAGTTAAATGGGAATTTTCAAGGTCGTAATTGAAAGAAAACCTTGCAATTATCATTGTTAAGTTGAAAACTTGTCTAACCGGCGTTTTTGAGGTCCGCAGCTAACTCGTTTAAAAACTATATATATATATATATATATATATATATATATATATATATATTTACATATATCAAATGATATACATATATATATGTATATATATATATATATAGTTTTTTATAGTTTGTACAAGGATGAAATCGTACATTTTTTGTGGGATCTGAGTTAATTTGGGCCTGACGATTCTGCCACAGTTCCACAAATATTTTATTAATTCAGTATTTTCCATTTTAATTTATCTTTTATTTTTTACATATTTTATTATTTCTCCTTATTTTCTGGATATTATTCAAAGAGGTATGTGTTCATATTTCAATTTATGATTTTTATCCCTCCCCCCCATTATCGTATTATATTTCTTTGTTGTCTTATAACGGTTATACATACATAATTAACAACAATTATTACGTAAACAATATAATAACATATATGATTTAAAATATCTTACCCTGCTTACGTGAAATAGAAGCTGAATTCTTTTATATTGACTTCTGAAAAGGAACACAAATTATTGGTAAGTTGAAAAAAGATAGAGGACATAAAAATAATATATATTTTAGATTGGAAACAGTAATATTATTACACAATTATTTGATTTAAAGTGCTACAATATTTAATGCATGATAAGTATTGTAATTTATAACATGAATAACAAAATAATGAAAAGAGTCATAATTTATTTTATTGTAAGAATAAAAGTGTTTTGTCATTGAAAAAGATAAAGAAAATATATTATTTGAACTTCTACATTGTTTTTAAATTCAGCTGTTGATAATAGAGAGAAAAAATGTTTTCATCTCTGTTTTCATTTTCTACTCTTAAAAGAAACGTTATTTTGTTTTGTACGTGTCTATATTACGTGTCTTGTTTTTGGTACAAATTTTCTAAGGGTTATACAATAAAAACTGTGAAAAATCTGTCTATAATGAGATTTTCTCTTAAACGGAAAACACCCATGATCCCGACGTAAGGCGTACCATAGAAATGTACCTGTTAAGTGTGAAACCGTTATTAAGCAAAATTGTTTTCCGCTCACTAATGATTTAGCGATTTTGATTTCACATGAATCACTGCATATATTTGAATGTTCGATAAGGATAAAAAAATATTTGCTCATAGTCATAGTTTTCTACTAATCTTACAGTAAAATGAAATACATTTCTCTTCGATTGAATACATATTATACATTATGCCCGTGTATATATATATACGGCCATTATGTATATCTGAAATATACTTTCATGAAAACAAGTAAAATGTTCAATTGGGAATCAAAGCGGGAAGGAAATGTCTTAACTCGGTGGTGCATAATTTTTCAAACGAATCACCTCACTGATGATTTTAGAAATGCAAAAAAAAATTCAAATAGGTGTAGTAAATTACTATGAGAAAGATAAAAAACAATTAATAATAGTTAGACATAATAAAAAAAAAGGCTTTGCATATAAAAATATGTTTATTTGAACAATTTTGCATACCGAATTTACTAATGTACAGAAACAGGAACAAAATCACTTAAAAATAACATAAGCATTCGTCGCAATTTGTACCGCACCTAATACACAGTGAGACAATGCATACTGTTTATGTGCTTCAACAACACAATCAGCTGTCTTGTGTACGCCACGATCGTGCTTGAATTTCTGAGCATCCAGGCATGAACGGCTACATTATAGAACTCATTAAACGTTAATAATACTAATATATAGGTTAAAGGGACTTAGTAGCTGGTATATGGTGGTAAAGTGAGAACATTGCCTACTGTATGTAGATCTATATGGAGATATAAAATATGTTAAAGTAGCATATAATGGATAATATTCACTATGGAATAAATATAATTCTAATAATATAAAGCGAGACAATGTTTCACTGCGTACCAGTGTTCTATGTCTCAGTATGTCCAACTTCGATTTGTTGAAACGAAATGGTTAAATGCCTCTTTCTTTGTCTTTGGCCAAGATAAACCCTGGGTGAAGCAATATTGGAACAAATAAGTGGAGAAATATTGAAATAAATGCATGATATTCGAACTAAAATACTACATGCAAATAGACTGAGTATATAACATCTGTAGAAGGGTAAAAAGATTTATTTTCAAGACCGAAAAAATACTTTCTTTAACAAAACAGCATCAATCCTTAAATGGAAATGTGGTCGACGACGAAGCACTATCTAACTGTTTAACATTACTGTTAACTGAAAAGCATATACAATAAATTCAGCGTCATAATTTACAATAGAAATTGTTAATTAAAACTTTTGCTTATTTGGGTTAAACAATTTTTTAATTTCTGGATCCAGATACAATGAATTATGACTACTTTCAATACTCATTTTTAAAAATGAATATAGATTAAAATTATAGTCATTTGCTTACCAAAAAAAATCAGTTGTAGTATTACTTTACGAAGGTTTCTTCATGGTTTACTAGCTATAATAGTTTCTTTTATGCTGCTTAATCAGTCTATTGCTTTACAACATAAGATTTCATAAATGTGCAATTACTTGAAGAGGTAAGGTAGAAACATTTCCTCGAACAAAAACTCTGCTATCTTCTTTCTGTATGCAACATTTATTGTTGTGGGCCAATTAAAAGTTCTTTCTGAATTACCTCCAGACGATAAACATAATAACATATTAATAAGTAACTTGGCCGCAAAATCTTATAATGGACGTCTATTTACGATGCATGAGAGGTTTTTTTTATGTGCCTCTATAGGCCATTTATTTCTACTATACTTCCTTTCACCATGATTGAGTTTTTGGATGCGGTCCAATAATTGTCTTCTTAGAAGACGATACAAAGAATATTGGCTTTTATAAACGCTTCACGAGTTTTTCTAGAAAGAGGTTATTTTCTGCTAATGTTTATTTTCTTATTCATAATGACTTGAATGGAATAAATTAAATAGCAATCATTGTTATTCTAGTCTAATCTTAGTTTAACGTGTGTATTTGTATATATATATGTATATATATATATATATATATATATACATACATATATATATATGTGTGTGTGTGTGTGTGTGTGTGTGTGTGTGTGTCTGTGTATGTAATTAAAATGAAAGTGAATTCATTTTAATTCACAAATGTGAAAATAAATGTAAAGATTAAAGATAAAAACGTATTGAATAAGGGAGTAAAAATACAAAAACTAAAATAAAAGTATGAATGCGATATAGAATCGTCAAAAGAACATCATATTCACGACTCTTAGAAAAAAAATGTTATTTCAACGGATACTGTCGGTCTAAGAAGTAAAAATAACGACATTCAGCTTCTTATAACATATCGAATACACCCAGGAAGATTGAAATATATTATTAAATAAATGAAAATATGATTATATCCATATAATATGCATATATCATCCAATATTTTCAGTTCACTGCTTGATACAAATCTCCCTCATATTTTTAAAAAAAATTTACAATTTAATGCTTAGGTCGTCAAGTTAACTTCAGCCGTCGCTCTATCTTACCTGCTGTCGACATCTGTGGAATATCACTTTCGGCTGTTTGTACTCCATCTATTGCCTCGTCTTCTTGTAATGTATCCAGCCCATTTCCATTTTAACTGATTAATTCTCTCGATAGTGTCACAAATTTGTCTTTGACTTCTTATCCATGTTATTATCTTTTTCTGTCAGTTATGCCAAGTATACATTTTTCCATACTTCTGCGTGTTGTTTGTAATCTTTTCATGGTAAAGTAAAGAGGTAGATGTCCAAATGTGGAAGATATATATATATATATATATATAACACATACAGCTTATTAGCTGTATTAACTGTGTAACATACTAGTAGCATATGCTATATAACATACAGCTTATTAACTTGTATTAACACATACAGCTTTCTTATAATTATCCCCTTGCTTTTATTTCTTCTTGCACCACAGAAACCTGTACATCTTCGCATCTAACCATGGCCCCTTTCCTCACTGCCTGCATAAGTTTGGAAAATCCCCACCCTCCTGCTGTTCATGTAGAGCCCGCGGCACATCACTCCATTTCATCTTGGACTGTCCATTGGCAGCAAGACTGCACGTAAGGAAACCAGCCTCACTCCCTCCGTCGAACTGGTTTTATGTAATTCAAAAACAACCAAGAAACTTGCAAAAATGAATAGACTGTACTTCTCTCATGGAACGCAATCAACATCTGTTCCAACTCCCACCAGTTCTCCACCCAAATACTCGAAAAATCTAACCATTTTCCAAAAGCATAACCAGAACTCTAAGTTTCCACCGAACCCCTCACATCCACCGTAAACTCTTGAAAACAATACTCAATAGTGTAAAAAGAATATACGTCTTCATCAAATATCCCTCATCCATAGTGAACTCTTAACCATAACAATCAACAGTGTAAGTAGAACTTAAAGTATCATCTGACTACCACCGTTCATTGTAAACTTTAAATCATAAACTCTGATGAACTTATCTTGTTCATGACAATCAAAAGTGTAAATAGGACTTAAACAATCATCCCTCCAATGAGAACTCTAAATCAGAAACTCTTGTGAACTCTCAAAAACTCAGCCAAATGTGAACCTATTGTAATGTAAATATGGAAAAGCCTAATGGTGTTATTTGTAAATCTTTTTTTAATAAACCTGCCGAGCAGGGCTTGTGGGACTTAAGCCATATGGTAGGCCTCCCTGCTTGGTTGAATTGAATTGAATTGGATTAAACATTGAAACATTCATCTAATTTTATAAGTACGGGCATTCAACATGTATAAAAATTACAAAATTGAAACAATAATATGGAGGAAGGGTGTGGATTGCTGAAAAAATTTAACACAAAAAATCACAAAATAGCAAAATTTCTCCACAAATAAATTGTAAAATGAAAATGCTATTAATGAGCGATGAGGCGGGACTGCTATAAAAAGATACACATTAAGAAAAAAATGGGTTTCATGCATTCAACATAATTATTTACACACCATAAATGATACATTCTTCATTTTACTTGCACACTGTCTCCTCATACATGGTTAATTATTGTACTAATATACTCCCATTTCATCATTATAACAATCTAAATTTTATTTACATCCTTTAATCTTCATCACTTTCGAAATTTTATTTACTTTAATTACTCCTTAGTTTAAAATTTATTTTATGCCAAAGCTGTTTGGAATTCCAGCTTTCCTTTTTCATAATAGATGGCAGCACCAGATATATCACTTGACTACAGTATGTAGTGTCAGCTTTTCTTTTTATTTATTAATGGTAGATGGCAGCACCAAATATATTTCCCCCCTTAATTATATATATTTATGCCGTATATTATACCTTTATTATATATAATATACGTTTTTAGACATTTTGTTTATTGGTAAAATGAAGTGTAACAATCATTGCAAAGCACTTCTCGTCATTTTCAATCATTCTTAATCTTCATTTTTATGTGAGTTTTGTCCATTGCTTTATGATATAGTTTCTATTGGTGTTGAATAATGGTTTATTTATTTATTTAGTCAGTTATTTGATCTCTTGTGGGTTTTTTATTCTGTTTCTTGTATATGTTATTAGGGTTTAAAGTTGTCGATTTTATGCATAATGCTCTCAATATTTGATGAAATAACGTATATTAGCTATAAATATTCTATTGAAGCTCTTCTGACGATTCCATAACATATTCATAGTTTTTCATTTTTTATTATTGATTTTATAAAGTTTAATTCTTGCAGTATCCTTTCCATTGATTTTTATAATATCGCAACCTTCGTTTTCTCATTGAGGTCTGGGCTATCAATCAGTTTGTTTGAAGTTTTTTTTTAAATAACAATTATAAAAAAAACAAAATACAGACAATTTTATTAAATATTTTATTTATTTTTTAAAGAAATTAAGTTACATTTAAGTTACATTAACTACATTTCTTGAATCTTCTGAACAAAATTGACAAAATCGCTGTACACCTACTATTTATTTGATGTTTTATGCTAGGCAAACTGTACAATTATAACCTTTTTAGATTTGTTCATTGCTCATTTTCGGTTGATATGGGACATTTATAGTAATGACAACATTAAGGAATGCTGGATAACCGCACCAGTTCATGCTTTAAATTGGATTGTATTCCAACATGATACAGAGATAAACTCTCGGCACTCGCCATCAGATTTCAGTATAATAGATTTTCAGCATTAATACAAGCAACAAACAGATATTTTACGTAACGTATATCCTCTATGTTTTGTTAATACTTTATTATTGTTTAATATAATAAATGTAAAACCCATTTATAGTCAGAGATAGCGTAAAAATCATCAGTACAATTGTAACAAATTTAACCTACTATTGTACAACTTTAATTGTACACCTACTATTTATTGGATATTTTATGCTAGGTGAACTGTAGAATTATAACCTTTTTAGATTTGTTCATTGCTCATTTTCGGTTGATATGGGGCATTTATAGTAATGACAACATTAAGGAATTCGAATGCTGGATAATCGCACCAGTTCATGCTTTAAATTGGATTGTATTCCAACATGATACAGAGACAAACTCTCGGCACTTGCCATCAGATTTCAGTATAATAGATTTTCAGCATTAATACAAGCAACAAACAGATATTTTACGTAACGTATATCCTCTATGTTTTGTTAATACTTTATTATTGTTCAATATAATAAATGTAAAACCCATTTATATTTAGAGATAGCGTAAAAATCATGAGTACAATTATAACAAATTTAAATACGATTATAACATTTTTGTATATAAATAGTTTCATTGTACATGTCTTACCAATCAAATATTGTAACATAGTAGTAAAAGTCTTCCTCTATTACTATAACTAGGGCATCCAACCCGGGCTTCCCGGGATAAAGAAAATATATGTGAAATACTTTTATATTTTTTATTGAAAACTCTAATAGATTATTTACACTTAATATTTTTTGAGATCGCTCCCTAACAACGCCAAAGAGCATTTTTATATTAAATAGGTCAATTATATATTCAAATAAAGTTAAGAAATTTATTAAAAGCGGTAATTTCGTACTGGTCTCGTGAAAGAAGTTAATAGCCGAAGAAATCACTAAAAGATCGTTAACTACAGCTGTTTATTATTATTATTATTATTCTGATAAATTTCAGCAGTTTTAAGTGCTTAATTCAATTACATGTCTGTTAAATTTGTGTTCTATATATACTATTTTATTTATTGCTTAATCAAGTTTTATTTTCGTTATGGAATATTAGCTGGAAACAAATGCTAAAACTTTTATATTGTTTAAAGTACAAACGGATTATTATTTTGTAATCGTTTGCAAGCGATAGAGATAGATTTTTTTTTTTTAAAACATACTTGAAATTTAATTTAAATGCTATAATAAATGAATAAATTGCGATACAGTTTTCAAACAAATTGCATTTGAAAGTACATTTTTTTCCTATATAACGGTGTAAAAATTGAAAATGTGCGATGTTAAGAAATGTAAAAAATTGCAATAGCAAAAGTCGCAAAACCAAAATGTCATCGTCAAGTGTTGCCATTCGCAAAAATGACGTCAGCATTACGCACGGACACGTTTGTCCTTTATAATATAGATACTTATTATCATTCCGTATAAGAAATTTACCTTAAGGGGACAGATCACCTTTAAAATGCTCAAAAATTCAATTTCAAGGTTTTGATGTCAGTAAATAGTGCATTTTATTCTGAGAAAAAGGTACCAATGTTTTTCAGGGGCGATAATTATTGGCGAAGATATAAAGTAAAACGCAATCGTCATTCTTTATTTTTGAATGGGGAATAAAAACTTTAAATCCATTTAATTCACAACAATGATTTTCAAACTTGCGCGCTCAATTTCTCCAAAAATAATTATAGAACCTCAACTTTTTTCAAACTTATTAATGTTGCAACAATGAACAAAATGAACTAGAATATTTTAATTTGATCAATAAATTAAAAAATAATTAACTGCAATTAAATTAAACACGCATTTTGAATGCGCTTTTCGATGAATTACAGTTAATTATTTTTTAATTCTCTGAAAAACCTCTGAAAAACATTGAAGCCTCTGAATCCTCTGAAAAATCTGAAGCCTCTGAAAAACATTGGTACCTTTCTACTCAGAATATAATGCACTATTTACTGACATCAAAACCTTGAAATTGCATTTTTGAGCATTTTAAAGGTGATCTGTCCCCTTAATTGGGTTATTAGAATTTTCAACAAAAGTTTATAACAAAAATTCTCGCGTTGGATAGGATTATATGCAAATTCGATAAAACGATAAATTGTCGTTATTTAAATATGGATTTCATCATAAAAGAAGAAATAATGTATGCTTTCCCAATTGCATTTCCGCAGTCGTTCACCCATTTGTTATTCTTGATCTATTGTTACAAAATCTACACTTTTTTAAGATGAACTATCAATAATTATACTAAAAATATCAACGTTTGACACACAATAACATCGTGTAATAAACAGACGCACGTTTCATGAGTATCCTGTTTTTTTTTTTTTTTTTTTTTTTTTTGGGTTTTTAGATTCATTTTCATGTCTTTGGGGGGATACAATAGGGTTTAGTTTATTTACACTGAGGAAATGAGTCCAGGATACTCATGAAACGTGCGTCTGTTTATTACACGATGTTATTGTGTGTCAAACGTTGATATTTTTAGTATATTTATCCACACAAGATTTTTTCATTATCAATAATTGAAATTTGACTTGCGAGAATGCTGTAACATGACGTTGAAACAAGCTGAAAATTGTACGTCAAACGTGACAAATGAGGTGCGTTCGTACTATAGCTAATTATATAAATATTCAGATCTTGATGATTTTTAATTCCGTGAAATGAATTATATCGTCTGCAGATTAATTTCTGTAATAAAATAAGTATCTCGGTCGCTTGACCGAGTTAAGCCTCGGAAGCTCCTATAACAAGAATTTCTTAATATTTTTATTAATATCTCCTAAAGTTTTGATTCGATTTTAATAAAATTTGAAATGAATCGACAAAATTCTGCAAAGATAATATATCTTAAGTTTCAAAGCATTCGGTTGGGTAGTTTTTGCGTTGTTATATGCGGACGGACGGACAGACAGACGGACGAACGGACGGACAGACAGACGGACGGACCAGATGACGACAATAGGTGCTACGTATTTATATAATTACGAACGCACCTAAAAAGACAGATACAAGAATGATTCTAATTAAAATCTTAAACTATCGTTGTGAGTCAAATGAGGATGTACAGAAAACATTAAATTACATAATTATTTCCTAGTCTATATGTAATGCAACGCACATACTGCAGCTCTTCAGAAGTCCATTGGTAATTTATGAGCACAATTCTTTTAATTATGTTTGTAGCTTCTCGGGTACCACGGTTTTTATCTATCCATCACTTCAAAAATGCTTGCCTCTCATTACCACTTTTAGCCTTCCAAACTCGAAAGTCACTTTGAAGTGGGGGGGGGGGGATGAAAACTGGTGAAAGAGGTGGATGTATCAGATATTCAAATTATATATCCTTAATTGTTGCAATAGTTATAAACATCACAAGTTTGTGTTCAACAGCGATACATGTTTATAGAGGATAAAGATTTAAAGACATGTTGCATGTCAAAGTCTAGAAGCTAGCGATGTTTCTACACTAATTGCGACCTTCTTCAAAGTAGCAGCACCATACTCCTAAGAGTTGGTTATTGTTTGAACCTCAAAGATTAATTCTGTCAGCTTAGAAAATATTCATACGATGTTCAGAATTTTCTTCCACTTTTTAAGGTTTTTATTTGAATCAAACAATTGTAGCATATTCACTTAAATAACACATACTCACTGAAATTAAGTGATAAATTTTATTCCGTATTCACAGCAAATATGATTCAAAGAGATGTCGAAAAATCAGTTTCTTTCAATCATTTTTGTCCCCTCGAGATATTTCAAAATAATGGTCCAAACAAGACATCAGTTTACTGTGAGAGCCACCCATACGCCAATTGTTGACGTACGTCCAAGATACTGCCGATGACGAAAGCGAAGTAAGGAATGAGGAAATACAAAAACAAATAACCATTTTTTTCAACCATTAACAAAGGAGGAAGCGAAAAGTGGTATGAATGGCGTTATGATTGGGCTTGTGTGACTAAAGGTGTTGAAACTTTTAAAAGACTCGAGGAAGTTCACATGTCAATGCAACCCTTGGTTGGGGGCACATTGTTCATCTTCCCTGTAGCTCCGACCTGAGGCCAAGTGATTTCCACCTTTTTCTAACATGAAGGAGGATCTCAGAGAAAGGCACTTTGCACTAATGAAGAAGTGAAGACAGACTCGAAACAGTTCTTCCTTATGCAAGACACGTAATTTTTTAATGAGCATTTTAAACTTTGGTAAGCGTTACGGCAAATATGTCAGTGTACTTTAAGATTATGTTTCAAGATAAAGTAATACTTATTCTATATGCCCACAGTCTACTATTTGTCTTTAATTAAGACTTTGCCCATAGTATCCTGAGTAAACCCTATTTTTACATTTCACTTTGTAGATTGTATAGGCAAATCTTTTTAAAAACATACATTAAAAAACAGCTATATGATAATTCACTTACACAGGAATTCCCATTGTTTGAAATCAGTAAAGTATAAAATACTTATACATTTAACATTACAAGATGCACTTTTTTATCGTCTGAAGCTAAACTGACTAAATTTCTGTATACAAGCTATCTGTCACACACTTTAGCGATAAAGTAACCCTTTTCCATTAGTGCATTCCTCATTTCTAGTTCAAATGAGGCATTTAAAATAATGACATCATTAGGATTTGGAATGCAAGATAATAGCGCAAATTCATGCGTTACGTAGAATTGTATTCCGTCTCGATAACATGACAAATTCTCGTAATTTCAGTTTAGATTTCAGTAGCATATCTCTGCAAAATTAGTGTAAGCAATAAATACCTATATTCTGTATTTAGCGTTAGTGATTTTTGCCTAATCCGCTATTCTTCAATAATATTAATTTAGAAACTATTTTATCTTCAAAGATAAAGCAAAAATCATAAGTATATTAAATATATTTTAGGATTATAATATAACCATAATAAAACCATGTTGAAACCATAATGAATATATAATTATATAGATACATTAATACATTACCAGGCTTTTAACGTCAATTATCCTTTTCTAATGTAGTTGATAATGTACATATAATTGACATATGTACATACAATAGTATATGGACAGATAATAGTATATGTACATTTAATAGTGTTTATAATGTACATGTAATTGATTCATTGTAAATTATTTTATCTGTGTTACATTTTTACACTGCTTTTTTAAGACAATCGAAACATATTTTTGCTAGGTTGTTCCTTAAGTATGTGTATCTTTAATAAATAGGATTTTTTTTTTTTTACTGCGAAATTTTCAGTTAAAGTTAAACATTTAATTTTTCAAGGCTAGTTTAAATTTGCACTCGCTTTCTAGTTCACCCAATCCATGGGGACGAGTGTGGGCGTGTAACGCACTTAACACATAAATCAACTATGGATTTAAATGTTTTAATACTTTCGGTACAGTTTGGTGCAAATATGTACCAGTGGACTGCTTTTTATTCAATTCGTACCACTTTTTGATACATAATATCTGCAATACACTTGTATTAAGATACTTTCAAAATAAATATACCACAAAGAAAACTTTTAAAAAAATGTAGTACGGTTGAATATAAAAATAATCTCTAGCAGTGACACGTACCAAAAGGTTAAAGAAAAATATTTTTAGATTTAAATAATCTTTATTGATAACAGAATCAATTTTCTAAAATATCATTCTCATATTAACAAATATACATATATAATCTATTCCCGGTATTACATGGATGTCACACACGGAACAAATTAAAACTATTTTATTGCTAGAATTTTATTTCTAGAATGTATAATATAGAGAAAGAATCAAAGTTCATCTTAATTCATTTCATATAGTTTATAAAAAATGTAAATAAAAAAGGCATATAAAGATTTGGAAGTAAAGCACTATTAAAGAGTTTTAAGAAAAGAAGTAGAACTGGAATCCTATTATAAAAAAGGATTTAAAGGAAAATACACTGCTCAAAACAATTAAAGGATATTGCAGTTTTAGGTGGATTTTGTATCTGGGAAACTTTTTAGCTGATTGATACATGGTCGACAGACATAGTAGGTTATATGAGAATAAATTACACATGTTTGGCAGAAAAAAATGCATTTTATTGCGCATTTGTGTACAAAAGGAAAAAAACACAATTTGTGCATATGAGAAAAAAAGAATAAGAAAAGGTGTTTTCTTCAAAGAAAATCATTTTCAGTAGGGGGTATGGTTTCCACGGGCGGCCAGCAACGTTGAACACCTTTGAAGCATGGACTCAATGAGGCTATTAATGACGAGTTGGGGTATTCTGCCCCACTCTTCCAGAACAGCTCTTTCCAGTTCTTGGAGAGTTTGTGGGGGTTGTTGGCGGCCAGAAACTCGTCTTCCTAGAGCGTCCCAAACGTGCTCGATTAGATTCATGTCTGGAGAACACGCTGGCCATTCCATTCGAACGATTCCTTCCTCGAAAAGGAAATCCTCCACCAGGTTTGCACGATGTGGCCTGCAGTTATCGTCCATTAAAATGAAGTTATCTCCGATTGCTGCAGCGTAAGGGACTACAATAGGTCTGAGGATCTCATCCCTATATCGGCGACCAGTCAGAGCTCCATCTCGAATGATGTAGAGGTCAGTGCGCCCGTCAATGGAGATGCCACCATACACCAACACTCCTCCACCGCCAAATCTGACACTTTCGTGCACGAACGCAGGATTATTCCTACTGCCACGGTCCCTCCAGATGAAAATACGCCTATTATCCGGATGCACAGAAAAACGGGACTCGTCAGAAAACAGAATATTGCTCCATTCATTTCTCCTCCAGTTGACATGCTCGGTTGCCCACTCCCTGCGGTCGCGACGATGCCTTGATGTTAATCTAACACATACCATCGGTCGGCGAGCATACAGACCTACAGCAAGGAGCCGGTTTCGGACAGTCTGAGTTGAAATCGTGGTGCCTGTAGCCGAGCGAAGGTGTTGTTGGAGAAGAGTAGCGTTCATGTTTCGGTGTCTCCGAGCTGTTAACGCTAAATACCGATCTTCATTGGGCGTTGTTGCCCATCTACAACCTTGCCCTGGTCTTCGGCCTGCACATCCACTCTCCAAAAAACGGTTCCAGATCCTGGAAATGACACTTTGTGACACTCCAATGGCTTGCGCTACTTTGGCTTGAGGTTGGCCCCCTTCTAACCTACCACCAATTCTCCAAGCTTCTGAATCTGTCAAATGACTTCGCTGAGACATCGTACTCATCGAAACAAAGCAATCACTGAATGCCGATCATCCTTGTCTTCATTCTCTTTTATCCAGTTGAAAGTCAAATTTCATTTGCTGCCGCTGAAGCGACGTTTTTGACGTCGAACTCAAAATTTGCATACTCCACAGTTTGAAAACCAGAAAAATTTGCATTTGTGATTCTCTTCTTCTATTTTCGGCAAAAAAAAATTACGTTTATATCTTTATTTTATATAAAACTTCAAATATCCTTTAATTGTTTTGAGCAGTGTATTACAGGATGTGCGACATGGCCAACTTGTGATGTTATTACATCCATTAGTCTTTTCCATAAAAAAAAAAAAAAAAAAAAAAAAAAAAAAAAAAAAAAAAAAAAAACTTATACTGCAAAGATACTTATGTTTACAATTTTTTTTTTCAAAAAAATTGTAAAAAGCACTAAATTAGAAAAATAATAATTGCAGTTTAATGCCGCATAAAATTGTGTACAGTTGGAGATATGAGTACATATTTGAACGCAAAATAACATTATTTTCAATTCTTCTAAAACAATCTTTATGCAAAAATAAAAATAAATATCACGCTTACTCTAGAATTTATATTTTTGCAGAAATAACAATGCCATAAAAGCATTCTTAAAAGTAACATTTTCTTCAGTTTGAAATTAGAAATATATTTTAATATCAAGAAATATAATTAAATCCACTTAAGAATTCAAAATTCATCAAATAATTTTTTTTAATATTATTTGTAACAAAAACGTTATAATTATTTTATCTATTGTGAAATATTTTTTCTCCTTTAATTTATCGTGAAAGATATTTACTAAATAATCATTTAACTAGAAATGGCAGAAAACAATTGCAAAACTTAGTGTTTTAAAAACTAAAAAGAAAAGAAAAATCAAAAATAAATTGTCCAAACTCGAAAACTAAATTCACTGAATCAATTCCTAAAAAGTCATTTTACACAAAAGGCTGGAATTGTTTTAGAGGAAGATTTCAAAATAATCTTCTTTTGTTGCGGTTGCTAGGGAACGTGTCATATCTGAAGATGATTCTACTTTTTGTTCGAAGTCTGTAACAAGCCTTATTTCCTGTAATGACTGGAACATTTTAAAAGTTGATATTTCACTTATTTCTCCAATTTAGCGTAAATTTGAGAGTAGCATTTTTAATTTATTTTTATTTGCGATAATAAAACACAATAATAATGCTTCAGTTGTTCGTATAAAAAATGGAAAGTAACAATGGAAATCGCATGGAATAAGAGAACGGAAATCAATTGCTAAATTAATATATTGTAAACGACATTTTTTAAAAAGCGTAGTTAAATATCGAATTTTTTAATTTTTTATTTCATATTTTATCATTTATTTGGAAAAAATTAATTCTGTAATCTTAAAATAAATAAATAAATAAATACTATTTTCGGATGTTTGTAAAGGTTACAATGCTAAACGTTTTAGTTTAAAGTTAAGCCATTCAATGATTAACCGTTAATTAGATGAACAAAAATGGCATTTTTCTCGGCTTAAAAGAGCCCTACTAGTGGCTGAGAGGTTCTGCTCTCAAAGCTGGTAAACTGGAGGTGCTGGGTTCAAAATATATCTTATTGAGATTGGCTGACAATCCTTACAGCCAGAAGATGGTTTGTAATTGCCGACTGACATTATTATGATACTGATTTGTCCGCTTAAGTCGTTCAAGAACGATATCCTCAGGAAATTACTTTAACCCAGAAATTCAACTAGTTGATATGTGTTCCACAAATAATATCAGGCCGATATCATAGGGCGATGAATATCTGACGATTTCTCGCCCGACTAAAATTCCCATGCAGTAAAAATCACCTACACCTTTCAAGATTTTATCTCGCAACACCTCAAAATATTTTTATTTTCATATTCCAAGGACAGATCACTTTTAAATGGACATGCCGAAGAAGATACAAGATAAAAACATGCATGTGAAGGAATGTTTTTTACTGAGAATGAATTGCTAATATCTTTAAAATTTACATGTAGCATGATAGGTGTAAAATATAAATAACTAACAATTTGTAGGATTTATTGTTATATTTATTTATTTATTTATTTTTATTTTTATTGTTTTTACGAATAGACTTTTACAAAAATATACTTTGATAAATGGAACGTAATAAATTAAACTATTTATTTGAAATAAGTAGTTAGAAAACCTTTATGTTTTGTTGATTCAGAATTAGTTAAATAAATTGAAAATACGAGGTATATCCACAAAGTAAGTTCCGTTTGCTTATATAAAAAAAAACGTGTACAGACACAAAAAAATATTTATTGTACAAAAATCTATAACTGTGAAACTACTTTAAACTACATAGCTTCCGAAATTTTGTTGGCACGTGTCGTATCGTTCCACAAGGTTTTGTATGCCTTCTTCATAGAAGGTTGCCGCCTGTGTTTTCAACCATGTGGTTACATGTTCTTTCAGCTCGTCATCATCGGTTAAGTGTTGACCACCAAGGAAAGATTTGAGGTGCGTGCTTCAATTTCGTGAACCAGTTCATCAGTAACCAAAGACGGGCGTCCACTTCGTTCTCCATCGTGCACTTGATCACGTCCTTCATTAAACTGTCTGACCCATCTTCTAACCATTGAATCACTCATAACATTTTTTCCGTAAACCTCGCAGATTTGCCGATAAATTTCACTTGGTTTAACTTTTTTTGCATTGAGAAAACGAATCACAGATCTGATTTCACAAGCGGTGGCATTTTCAATTAAGGCTGACATTCTAAAGAAACACTATAAATAACACGTCGGCAGCAGCGATCTGAAAATGGCGTACATTTATTCTCCTTCAGTCAGAGTAACTGCCGCGCATGCTCGGAACTGCGATCGCAGCACTGCTGGGGATAGAAATAGAAACGGAGCTTACTTTGTGGATATACCTCGTATAGAATTCAGATGTTGATCAGATGATTGTTTCTTTGGTTTGGAAAAATAAATTGAAAAAATAGAATATGAGCTAATATTTAAAATTAGAATAAAAAATCATTAAAATAATAATAAAATAACTATTAACTATTAAAATAACTATTAAAATAACTATTGGCACAAAATAGAAAAAAAATATTTCTTTTGAAATTATTCAGGTAAAATATTTATAAATTAAGAAAATGACTAGAGAAATGTAAATAAATTAAATATGACAATTTTAAGAAAAACTAAGAATGGTTTTTGAGATTTTTTTCTATATGTTCTGATGGAAATACCTTTTTTTATTCTTTCAATATATATATATATATAGATGTATATATTCATAAAAATAATTAGTTAATATTAAAAAAAGAAAAGGATGTATTTCTCTTTATATATAATCGCAGTCGAATATTTTCATTGTAAGATGCAAAATAATTGAACCAATTAAAACATAAGAAAATTTCTTTAAATTCACAGAATAAATATTATTAAATGGGAGTACTTTACATGGTAAGATGCAAAAATATTAGTTATAACGATGTTATAACTAATTAGTACGTAAGAAATTTCGTTTTATATTAAAATCGAAATATTACTATTAAATGTGTTTACAATAAAATTATTAAATTACAGTATAAATTACTATTAATTGTTCTTTGTAAGATGCAAAAATATTTATGCATCAAGAATGTCAGTAACTAATAAACAATAATGTGATTTTAAACTTAAAAAATTTTGTTAAATTGGATTGTTTTTCTTTGTGAAAAAAAAAACTGCAAATACATAAAAATTTATGGAGATTTTCCTGTATGATATCACCATAGCTAATGAAGAAAATACCCCGATTTACAAGGCAAGCGATTAGCAAGTGACTAAATGATCGAGAAATAGAATGCAAAAGTTTAAAATTACTGCTATAGTAGTGGGGATGCGTTCGGAAAGAATCACCACAAAGAATGGTCGGCTGGACGTAGCCGGAGTAGGACATTCGGAAAAAGTTCAGCCAGGGTTTCTTTGTTGCCTGGGATGTTTGTCCATAGATGGCGCGATGTTTTTTTCAGTTAGCAACTGCAGCAAAAACCTTCGCCTTCCCTCAGTTGTGTAAAGTTGTTGCGCGCAATCGGGTCCGTGATGGTATCTTCCAGATCAACAAAAAGAGCTGTTCCAATCAAATTTTCAAGAATCAATCAAGATCTTCGCGCAGAAGGAATACGTAAAACGAAAATGTATCGCAGAATGAAGGAGACTTTCGATAGGTATAATACTCCTTCAGGACAACGTTAGGAAACATGGGTTAAATAAAACTCTTGACATGCTGAAACCATTCCGTTGAAAAGTCCTGAAGCATTCAAGCATCTTCTGTAGAGTTCGATATCTCACCATGTGACTTCCATAGCTTTGGATCCTTACAGAAATCACTGAAAATTGTTGTCCCTATTCACATGTGACAAGAAAGTGCAGTTCACCAATTGTAGAAAAATGTGCAACCGTAAGCAAACCGGTAGTTTTTACACTGAAGCCATCCGATCCCTACTTACGCGTTGGGATCACTGTATAGACGATAATGCATGATATTAATGATAATTACGTGTACTGTCCTATTAACCCTTAATTGTAATTAAAATATTTTTTTTAGATATACCCGAAGTAGTTTCTTTTTTCATTCTCAATTTGCTGCTTCAATGTACGAAGATATCCACTTTTTTATGCACTCGATATAAATCTAGGTATAAATCAACAGGTGTCAAGTTTGAATCCTCTTTCCGCTTTGGATATTTGTAGTATGTCTAACTATACCCTAAAATAGAGGTCCTCATATGATTATTATTTCTTTGCAAACTGTGTAATTAATTTTTTTACGTTCATTATTAAACATTATCAATTCATGTTTTACTATTTTACCAGTTAATGTTTCTCTTAACACATACACGTTTTAGTTTCAACCTAGCAAGAATTTTTTAAGATTGTGGATGAGATACAATTTAAAAAGTCCTTCCGGCCTGTACGGGGAGGAAAAGGTAGCTTTCCTATATCTTCGTTTTAAAATTTTAGCTAATGTTACACGAAAGCAGCAAGCTAAAATGCAAAGAAAACGTTTACAAAAGATTCGTTAATACTGAATTTGAATAAGAAATTCGCCAAATTATTTAGCAATAGCCAAATTGGCTTCATTTATGAAGACTTATTTTGGTCGCCAAATTTGGCGATATTTCGCCAAAGGTCGCCAAGTTTGGCGAGAATTTGGCGCTAACGGATATGAATATATAGTTTTATGTGTATGATTGGGAAAATTATTACAACAATGAAAATTTTGTGCTGTCTTGTTTCAAAATGTCAGCCACTCTAGAATTTCAAACCGCTCTATCTCAGCCATTTTTTAAGATAGAGGTAAACCAAAAAATGCTCTGGAATCCTGAACGGATTCCAGAACGCTTTTGAACGGATGTTATGATAATTCTTTTTTTATTGTAGATGACTCCTCAATTTACATTTCATCAGGCTTCAAAGAGGTATGTGTGCCTGCTTGTCTGTTTTCTACTTTTTTTCTTTCTTTTTTTTCTTTTTTTGTACTTTTTGGGTTGTAAATTGCGTAAAAATTATTCAATCGGCCAGAAATTTCGACGTATTGTTAAGGTACACAGTAACGCTTATTAAGGTAATAGTATTTATTTTTACAGGGACACATAAAACAATGTGATATATGATTTGCGCATCAAATTGAGCGGTATATTCAACAACGAGACTTAAAATACTAGGTTGTCCTTAAAGTTGGTGACGCTTGGGAAAATCAGTTCCTACCGGAAAATTATGCCTGTTAATTATTAGACATTCGATATCGGAATCGATGTCTAATAATTAAATGAAAGCATTTTACGGTACGAAGTGATTTTAACAACCGGCACGGCCTTTCCGGACAACCCAATAATTGTAAATAGCAATAAATGTTCGCCACAGAAAACTTTGTTGTGCAATAAGTAAATACTACTTTAAGAAATAAGACCTATTAGCACGTTTATTTCTTTCTTCAAAATAACTGGTTTTAAGTGAAAGAACTATTGTTATAATTCTTATGACTTTATATTGTAATTCACTTCTGTTTTCATCTTTTTTCATAGTTTAAAAATGCAGTTAAAAGTTCATTGATGCTATATTTTTTAGCAAACTACGCTTCATGAAAAGATAATAAAGGGATGACGATGTATAAAGCAATGGTTTATTTTCCCCTATGGAATACTTGAAATTTTCGAGAAAAAGAACTTGGCGTCTTTCCATTTCGCAGCATTAGAAAGTTAATGTATGATCGATCTGGAATCTTTCATAAAGCATCTCACAATGAAAGAGAAAAGAATGTAATTTTTCAGCCAAATATGATAAAGTAGTTTCGAATTTCAATCATAAATTTTACCTCTGAAGGAACAGAAAAATTTCCTTTTGAAATATATAGGTACTATACGGAAAATGTATAGGGTGCTAGTAATCTATCGCCAAAAAGTGTTTTTTTTTTTTTTTTTGAGATATTTTACTTTCAGAGTAGAATTCGCTTTCTTAAGCATAGAATAATGCAAGTGGGAGCTATGATAAGTATAATATGGTATTTAAAAAATATATTAATTCATAAGGTTTATGTTTAAAAATACGCAAAAACTTTTCTTTGTGTATTTGATGTTTTTTGAAGAAACATAAAAGAAACATAAAATATTCATAAAATGCAACTTTTGTGCGAATTTAAAAACATGTATGTATGTAAAACAGAATCTGCTTTTCCGAAGTATTGTCACATGTTCGATTTAGAAAATTTTCAAATTATCCTAAATTTCAAGATAAATAGAATAAGAAATAGAAAAAGTAAACGAAATTCTAAATATGACAATCGGGTTGCCAGTGCAATTCATATACTTTTCCAAATTCTTTTCAAATAAAAATGATTTCGTGAATGTACCAGAAAGTAATGAATGTGTATTTGATAAAATCCTTGAGAGATGACACTGTTTCGCGTGACACGTTTCGCATAAGCTCTAACTTTTATGAAATCTTTGATTCAACATTTGGTTCTTCAACTTTTAATTTATATACCAATATTTATTGGCATAGAAATTAAAAGTTGAACATTTCACTTAATCTTTTGACATTTTTGGAAAAGTTAAGTTATAAACGTTTTACGCTACTTTTGGCCCTGGAGGTAAATATTGTACTAATTTCTTTTTCCGAGTTTAAATTATTTCCTATGATTTAAGTAGTATTTACGCAAAAATTTGTTGAGTTTGGTACCTTCAGTTTTGTATAATTGGTTTCTAAAAAACTACTACTCTTCTTTTTGGCTACTTTATATAATGCAATCATTTATTAGAGACGCAAGGGAAAATATTATCGATTATCTTTTCATTATCTAGTGTTTAATGTATATCGTATAGTGATTTATGAAAATATTGATATATTATTCTCGATAACATTTCATAACAATCCACATAGCTTCTTTAATATAGAATATCATTACAATACATAATCTCTATTCACGTAGAAACTAGTTCTTTAAGGCCAATCACTCTGACATTCTCACGTCAAACATCGACTATAACTACAGAACTTCGCTAACACAAACATGTTTTCACATTTTCACAATGTTGCTCTTCTGATTCGCATAACATTCCCTTGTAACGCAGTCACCCAATATTGAATTTGCTCTACACTTATCCTCTGTCTACTTGTGTAACATGACGTGCAATCAATTCTTGATTAAAACATCGTTTGGAAATCCTTACTATATCTATCATTTCCTGTTCCATAAACATACCACAGAACAAAACAGAGAATGGAGTTAATCCGAACAGTACAAAGAGATTTACATAGGAAATTACAGATTAAAGCTGTTGCATTGCGAAGTAAATCCTTAATTTATGAAGAACGTGACAGTAACTGACTATCGAAGGGAAAACTCAATGTAAGCCGAGAGAAATGCATTTGATTGCAAGTTCCGGCATAGCAGGATTTCTAAGAGATCATATATATATATAACCATTAAAACATCATAGAAACATCATACAACATGTGGGGGAAAATGTATTAAATATGAAAAATGAATACGTACCTGTTTGAACAATATCTATAAATATGTAGAGAAAAAACAATGAATAGAATTTAAAACTTAAGAGAATATACTGTAAATTGGAGGAAAAAATGAAAAGAAAAAAAAATGAAAGATGAAACACAAATCTGTAATGAAATGTATTCAAAATTAACAATTAAATAAAAAAGTGAAATTTTGAAATAGATGAAAAAAAAATTAAATTATTCTGGAATCATGACAGAATTGTCAAGTCAACACCCCTCTCCCCCCCCAAAATAATATTTATTTACGTAATATATTTATGTATGAATAGATATACGTAGATAGATATACGTAAATATATATGTACATTGTAAAAAAATACAAATGTTTCTTTATGAAAATATTTAATAATCCCTTCCAACTTATTCACAGTTCAGAAAAGCGTTCTTTATCTTTAGAATCCTTAGAAGCTAATATATTTTTAAGATTTAAAGAAGCCTTTTTAAAAACAAAATTTCTTTTGCTGTCAATGATTTTAGAAAACGTTTCAGAGAAGATTTTATAGCGTATTAATAAGTTTCTTCAACTTGGAATATAGGTTTTTCGGATGTTATCAATTCTCAAGTAAATATTTTCATATTCAACAAACTTGTTTTACTGACAAACGTAATGCATTAAAATTAAAATTTATATTATTTGTGGCATTTTGTTGTATTTGTATCATTTGCACATTCAGTTATGCAGCTGAAAATGTTTAATTGACAATTGAGAGCATCCTGAAAACTGATACCTCGGTTTCAAAAAACTGATCAATTCACTATAAAAACTACTTCGAATCGCTTCCGAAAATCAGTGACAGCAAAGAAAACTTTGTTTTTATAAATGCTTCGTTATTTTATATCTATCGCTTTTATTTCTCAACCGTTATTCAATTTCTACTACACTGCAAAAAATAATTGTTGATTTTACAGTATAAAACTGGCACCCCAGCTCCCAGTATTATACCGTAAAATTAACAGTATTAAACCGTAAAATAAGCAGTAATACGCTGCTTGCGCGGCAGCGTATTACTGCTTATTTTACGGTTTAATACTGTTAATTTTACGGTATAATACTGGGAGCTGGGATGCCAGTTTTATACTGTAAAATCAACAATTATTTTTTGCAGTGTATTAGTTCACACTCTCCCTATATATATTTATATATCTTGTTAAAATTTTCAGTCGTTAATAAAACACTTTTTATTCATCCACTAAAGTTCAAATACATTTTTTAAAACTTGTAGTGGATGACACTTGATGTTAATACAGTTTTTTTTTCAAATATTAATTCATTAATTAAGTAGGAATTGACTTTAATTTATTTTATATTACTTGTTTTCTCTTTTATAAAGGCTTCCTTAAATGTCAAAAATATGATGATTTCTGATATTTCTAAAGATAAAGAACGCTTTTCCAAAATCGTGGGTAGGTCGGAAAAGGTTATTATACATTTTCGTACATAGTTATATTATATTTTCATAGATTAGAAAACATTTATCTTTATTTACAGCGTATTTAAAACACAAGACCGATTCTTTTGACAATACGTGAGACAAAATTACTGCATCAATTTACTTCATTTTTGTCTGAAATGAAAGATTTTATTGAAATATTTCATGTGTCAAATATGGCTATTGTGAAATATAGCTTTTAATTAGCGGAAAATTATAGTTAAAAATTGCTTTCGTGCATGCACATTGCTGTTTTCGAATCTAGTTAAAAATATATGTACTTGAGCGCATGCGCAATATATTGGAATTGCTCTTAAAACTAAGCCAAATTAGCATATTGGTTTGTTTATTCTGAGACCTCGTTCAGGAATACTTCCTGTTCTGGAATTTATTGTTATTATTATTATTAAAAGTGGTAGAATTATAACTATCAATGAAGGTGGTAACTTGTCTATTTCAAGTTGTTTCGTATCGTATTTATAAAAAAATGATCGATTTCAAGTTAGAATCTGTTACTAAAATTATGAGTAATTTTATAAGGATTTTACAGCTGATCTAAGGTATAAGATACATAAGTTGTCTAAAAAAAAAGCTGACGTAAGATCGCTCTACATATTACCTGTGTCAAAAAGTCGCTTTACTTATTACATGTTAGAGGTTAGTAGCCAATATAACTTTTAATTAATTTTTTTTTTATATTGCTGCAATAAGATCAGTACAAAGGACAGTATATATTTTTAATTGAATGACTTTTGCTTAATTAATAAAGTAACCACTCTGAATGCGATCATATAACAAACAAGAAATGTAAATCTGCGAAATGTTCCATGAAAAGGAAACAAGACCATAATACATATTTAGTGAACAAAATATAATTCTTGCAGCAGTAATAATATCTAAAAACGCCACTGTTAGAAGAGTTGAGTTATGTGCTGCAGGTGAGAGAAAACCCATTAAAAATGCTTTCAGAATTTATTTTTTGAAATATTTGAAGGATTGAAAACGACATTTTATATTTTTTCATGATCTTTGCAATTATAATATTTTATTTATCTGTATTTGTGGTGCTACTGTTTTACAGATGGTAACGCATTTTTGATCAAAAGGACGCCATTGTTAATTTGTGAATGGCCTTTTCTCACTGATGCAATAGATTTTTAAATGTTACGAAAAATTAGTATGAGTTATTGGGTTTTTTTTATTATTATTATAATTCATTTAATTTTAAAGATATAAATATACAGACTTTTGTAATAATCTTGTTGGAACAAAATGAAAATTTCTTAATGGACCAGGGTTTTTCTTAGGGTTCGTATAAACATTTAAAATGTGATGCATTTTCAAAATTAATGGTCGGACTATTTCGTTAACATAATCATGTTTCCTATCTTCTATTGAACACTTTTGCAATTTACATTACCTACTTATCTCTAACATGTAAAAAAATTAAAGCTCGTTCAAAGTTTTTTGAGGCACACTTTATATTTATATGTATCTACGTACCAGAGGTAAATCATTCCATTCAAATTGAGCATGATCTTTCCCACCGTATTTTCAAAATTGTAATATTTTGTTTATGATTAAATAAAGCTACGCTTTCTGATCCTAAAAATTCTGAAAAAGAGCATGTCCAATTTAATTAGCAGAATTTGTCACTGGTATGTAAAGTGTGCATGTATGCAAATGATTAAAAAGTAGATAAATAGGCACAGAAAAGTTATGGAGCTTGTAATACAGAACAAGAAAACAAAGAATTAAGTGAGAATCAGAGATCGAAAAAGCAATAAATGTGTAAAATAAAGCTAAACCTCAACATTATACTTCAGTTTGTATGTGATGTCATAATAGTAAACTTATCTAACATTCATTGGCAGATTTTATTGACAAACGGTCGGAAGACGAAATTTGTTTTTTATAATAAAAAAATTAATTGTGTTTTTCTTTTTCGTAACTCACTTTGGAGTGAAATTAAAACCTGCGTATAAGATAAAAGTTTGATTACATTTTATTATTATTCCCATTTTTGAGAATTTCAGATCATATTCATATGTTTGCTAATTTATAATCCATAGGGAAACTAATGAAATATTGAACTAAATGTATTTTTTAATTATACCCATAAGTTAACGAAACGTCCGCAAATTTCGAGACAGTAGCGCAGGATTTTTTTTTCTTTTACTTAAGGGGACTGCCTATGTTTGTAGCAAGGTTTTTGCAAAATGCAGTAATATTGCGACATGACTTGATTTATAGTCGAAATCCGATTTTATAAAATTATGATTTTCTTTAAATATGCGAGTTTTTAACAGATTTTTTTTTTTAATATTTACGCCAGCAACTTCATACTTAGTTCTACTTAATATATCCTAATTTCTTCTCCAGGCAATGGTATTTGATATTTTTCTGTGCAATTGAAAGTTTTCAAATATTTTAAATATTTATTAAAGTATATATTTGTTTGTCTAAAAAGTTTAAAGTTTCGTTAAAAAAGCTCGTTTTTGCCAATTTAAACGTTTGTAAAATAAACAATTTTAAACAGCAGAGTTTAAATTCTAGCTTATTGCGCAGATAAGTATGGAATGTATAAATGAGTATGAGAAAGTCTCACAGACTATCTGCAAAAAGGTTTTGAATTCTCAAAGTTAAAGCAAACCAAATTTACTTAAAAGAAAATTATTATAGAATTATTATAGAAATGCACTTGAAGTTTTGAAAATATGCTGTTATATTTTTATCTAATAAATACAACTCTTAATTGTGAAACAATATTAAAAGCGTATTTTCATAAATTTAAATATAAATAGACACTGGAAAAACAAAAACAAATCAATGATTAAATTTCGTGAAATTTTAACTGTAACTTAAATTTATTAATAGTTCATTTCAGGTTTATTAAATTAGGTTTTATCTTTAAGAGTCATGGACGTAAAGATGAATATAAAATAATTTTATAATCACATATGTCAGGTTCACAAAACAAACTAATAAAATAAATTTTGAAAGGTGATTAGTTCGTGGGAAGAGTAAAATAATGTTTAAAATGTTATAAATTTTGCAGTTATGAAAGCCTTTCATAAAGTCGCTTTATAATATGTGGTCACCGTATTCACTCCCACAGTTATTTAGCAAATAATTAATACATAAAAAGTCATAGAACAATTTTTATCAAACGTTCTGTTTTACAAAAAAACTTAAAACATTCTTCGCGTTAATGCACTATATATATATATATATATATATATATATATATAATAAATAAAAACGCCTCGCTGTATATTTTGCAAAATATTTAAGTTGTTTGAAAGTATAAGCATCTGCTCCAAGAAAGATTTGATAAAGAAATATCTTTGAGAAACCACAAATGATAAAGCTTCGATTTCAAGTATTTATAAAGATCTTCTTTCGTAAATACTTAGAACTGTAGAAAAGTTTCATGAAAAATATTTTGCTTACAATAATATTCTGTAAAACCCTAAAAATCGCCCCATGTCAGAGATTAAGCACATCCTTTAGACCAAAAGATATTTGAAAATCTTTTCCTATTCGTTTGATCCTTCTACAACTCCGAATGACTGGAAGTGGTATTAGAATGAGTATAATTTTTTTCGAATATACAGAACACTTTTAAAAGCTTTATTTTGTTGAGTTAAATCGTTCCATAAATCGCTATTGAATACATTGTGTCAGTATAATGTTATGTCGTTTGCGAAAGTTTCAACATTAAATATTTTCAATATTTTTATAAAAATGTATCTAACCGTGATTTTTGTTATACGTTTTTTCATAAAAAAATTTTTATTTTACATTTTCTAAGAGATATATAATAATATTTTGCGTAAGTTAAAATGTGTATAATTATAATTCATTATGTCAATGTACATTTTTTATTAAAATACTTTTAGTTTCATAGTTTTCAAAAAAAAATGTTTTATTTTTTATTTGGACAGAAAAAAAATTGATAAAACGCAGAGAAGCTTTTTGATTTCATCGAAAAACTCTGTGTCATTTAAGATAAAAATCTCACTGATCATGGATAGAAATCACTGTCTTAGCGATTCTTGTGTTTTTGATTAGTCTCATATTCCTTTCATCTGTAGAAAAATCTGTTTCTGTATATATTGTATGCATTGAAGCTTGATTATGGTAGGCGATTAATATTATTTTTATTGAACAGATTTCAAAAGTGCTTGATTTGTTAGATAATTTTGCGCCGAAGGTTTTAGTATGTTTCGCATCTTGTATATAACCATTTCTGCATAATGATTTATAGCGATATTTGTTAAACAAGTTATCGAACACATCAACAACTGATAATACAAGATGTATCAAGTCAAACGATGGGCCAGTAACTCTTACAAGTCAAATGAGAAAGATAATTAATAAAATCACTAATATAAAATTACTTTAGTTTACAGTTGCAGTAAGTCATTAATTTTACAGAAGTAAGTAATACTTATTGCAATTAAAGATGCTTCCTGTGACCCGAGGAGACGTCCCATACGGCACCCCCCCCCCCCCCCCAGTTTTACTTCGACCTTTGGGTAAAGTCGGTAGAACATTATCAGGACGGAAAAACAAACTTTACAGGGTGCGCCGCCAATAATGCGCATGCGCCAATCTGTCACATTCTTCTCACCCTTCGTTCCAACCAAACAACATTCCACTGTTCCCGCTCTTTTTTTTTTCTTTTTTTTTTTTAAGAGATCGTATATTTTGCAGAATTTCCATCGCTTCATAGCTATTTATTTGGCTATTTATTAATGGGGGGGGGGGAATGCAAGATATTATTCCAATTGACACAAAAGACTAAAATTTTAATAATAGTGGAATTTTACAAATATATCTTTTTTTAAAAGACTGAGAAAGGTTTTAATAATGTTAGAATTCATTTCAAAACATCACTTATACAAATTATTTTGTTGTTGTATTTCCTTTTAAATATGTGTGAAATTAGTATATTCACAATATCTACTAATAATCAAATATAGATTTACAAAAGCTTTATTTTAAAAAACAAAATATAATTTCCCTCATTTCGAAAAAACAATAAGCTTTCACAAATTAATATTGTTTTGTGATACATATTATTGGCTGATTTTAAAAAAAAAATACCTGTCTTTGTCATTTAATTAAAATTTGAAAAACAATTTTAAAGGATATGGTGCAAAAATGGAATGATAGGGTTAATAACAAAGGTGAAGTTATTCGTTTCAGAAATACAAAAGATAAATATGCTTTACTTTTCATAAATCATTCTTATACATACAGGAAAAAGTATTGTTAAAATGTATGAAATGGATCTTCTAAAAATACAAACTTTGTGAACGATTATAATTCCACTTGCAATAAAAAATAAAGAAAAAAATCGCTGTGGTGTAATTATTTTTTCAATTAAGTTGTAAATAATCATTTACTACAACTTAAGAATGGGGGGGGGGGGATGCAAAATATTATTCCAATTGACACAAAAGACTAAAATTTTAACAATAGTGGAATTTTGCAAATATATCTTTTTTAAAAATTCTGCGAAAGGTTTTAATAATGTTAGAATTCAATTCATGGTTATTAAGTATGGCTAAACATGAAAGAAAACTTTGTTATTTTAAGATTTTGATGTGAATTATTAGTGTACATTTATAAGGCGAGTTTCACTGAATAATTCAAGAATAAATATCTCATCATTATGCATATTTGTATTTAGTCATGCATTATTAATTATTTTAAGTATTTACTTGACCTTTATTTTTATTTATTTTTTATTTTATTTAACTATTTTACTTTATTGTAAGCATTCATTATAATTTTGAGTACATTGTTAAATTCAAATTATTGTTTAAAAAATGTAAACAGTGACCAGAAATCCGCAAAATTCTAAAATCTGCATAACCTCCGGTTTTAAGCTATGCAGATTTAAGGCAGTCTAGTGTATTATTGGAGTAATACCTTAATGAAAAATTTAATAAATTAAATTAACTGCAAATTTATAGACACAACACACATAGATATAATCTTATCTATAACAATTTAATAGTAGAATAATATTTTAAGTTTTAAGTAAATCTGAATTTGTTTGCAACAATTTATTTTTATTTAAATTATTTTGAAATTTATCTAGGAACTGTAATAAAATTAATAGAAATGTGTCTATCTATGCAGAGAAAATAAAATAAATACATGCACAGTACACAAATAATTTTAATAAAAAAAAAATCCGATTTAAATCAAATAAATCAGATTATTATTATTTTTTTTTTTTTTAAATCATGATTTTTATCAACCCTGTCTACTAATAATCAAATGTAGATTTACAAAAGCCTTGTTTTAAAAATATATATATCATTTCCCTCATTTCGAAGAAACGATAAGCTTTCACACATTATTGTTTTGCGATATATATTATTGGCTGATTTAAAAAAAAAAAAAAATACCTGTTTTTATTTAGAAATACTTTAGCTGTTTAAGAATTCAAATTTAAATTGTAAATATTATCTGATGTTTTGGAAGGAGTTTCTACTTAAATGAAGTAATTATCTCCGTAATTTAGAATAACAGAATAAAAAATGACGAAAAGCAAAATGACCGAAAAAAAAAAAGTTAAAACCACCGGTTGGTTTGCGCTTACCTGTAAAGTTGTTACCCTGTAAAGTTGTCTATCGCGCATTACTGTTCATTCTGCCGACTTGACTCGATGCGTTTTACATTACGCCTATGGGAGTGAATCTTCTTTACGGAGTAAATATTCTTTGCCCCTCCCCTTCATTCGACTCCTATAGATGAATACTGTCAAATTTTCACCAATTATACTTTCTCAGTTATTAATTAAGTGTCAGAGAAGGTTATAGGACGTTTTAAATGTCAAGTGGAGTTTTTAGTCAAAAATGGTGAAACAAGTGGCTTATTATATTCGATGTAGAATCCAAATTCATCCTCTAATTTCCACAAAACTAAAGTCTGAAGCCCTTCAAACCGTATTGTAAGAGTTAATTACATATATTAACAATCAGCTTGAACCATTATTTCTGAAATCATGAAATTTGCAAGACTGGTATAATTTCTCCACATTTCGATAACAAGTTAACGGTGATAGCTAATAAAATTATTCTAGCAAGAAAGTAATAAATAAAGCCCGGAATTTCGTTTATACACTTGCTAGTTTTATTTCCAAATATCACTGATAGATGGCGCTGCGCTATATCAAGTTTTTAGAATCCCCAGACTAACGTATACAAATGCATCAAAATTTGCCCAGTTTTTATCTTCATTGTGTTTAGCTCTTGAAACGCCAAATAAATGGATTTTGTAATAAAAGTACAAGGGTTATTCTGAACGGTATTACAGTATAAGAAATTACCCATTTCCCACAGTTGATCGAATGAGTGGATAAAGGATAACATTCCAGAAACATGAGTAAGGAAATGAGATAGTTTAATTAATAATAACTAATAAATTAATCAGTATTATTCTTTGTAATTTATAGGATAAACTCTCATCTGTTAGACCTACAATCAAATAATGGTGAACATTTCCCTAAAATTGAAAGTTTTTTTTTTGACATAAATGTTTTTGTGTGTGTGTTATCGTTTCCCCACTCACCCGTTCAATTATGTCCTGCAATTCAATATACGTCACCCTGTTAATTGACATTAAATTATAAAAAGGTCAGTCTAATTTAGTACACCATGTACATACCTACAAAGAAAGGATCTTAATATTAAAAATATAATATGTGAAATTTAAACTAATTTAAAAATTAATATATATATATATATATATATGTTATATAAAAATTTTATTTCACAATATTCCTTTAAATTATTCTAAATTCTGACCTATTCATTATTTCCCTATTTCTTAAAAATATTTATTCCTATTTAATTTACTTTTAAAATTAGCAACGCGTATATTAATAATTATCTTATTCAAAATCTTAATCTAAAACTTTAAGTCAATTTGTAACTAATATCAACTATTCAATCAATAATATTCTGTATTCTGAGAGAAGCTAGTTTTTTCTTTTCGGATGTTTTTAAAAGCCATTTTGTCATTTTATTCCACGGGCTGGCTTCGCGCGCTAGATTTTTTTTACTTCAAAAACAATGCGCCACTAAATCCGGGATTCTTTCTTATTAAAACCTCTCCTTCTCGCGTCATACGCTTAGTCATTCAATTCTTAAATTTCGCCTCTCACTGACTGGTTCGTGTACGTATTACGTCGATTGTGTAGCTATCCGCGTATCTAACAAAAAGCAATTATTTGTAAGACTTCGGAGCTCATAATTTTGTCTTGTTTTCAAGTGCTGAACAAATGGTTATCTGGCGTTCTTATGACCAGGAATTTCCAAACCAGCCATTTAAGATCAACTCAACGATGTAATGATTTATGGTCAAGCCTGAGGGTTTTAGAAAATATCTGCGTCATGTGGGAATTGTTTCGTCATCTCTCCTGTGCCTGAATAAACGCATTATTGGATAACTTGCATAGTCTTTATGGAGAAATTATCAATGGGTTTATTCATTGCCTTCATTCCCCGCCATGATTCTTGATTTACCGACTGCAATCATTCACCATCTTTAACCAGCTGCCAGTTTCTCGTAAATTTTTAAACCATACAGCTAAAATTTAACATATTATATATTATATATACAGAGGCTGATCGCACATTTTTTAGATAAATTTGATAAATGATTTTAAAAAATGGAATTATTTTAGAGGAAAAATTTCTTTCAACAACTTATTATTTGTAATTCATATTATTGTCTGATGCTTTAAAATTTATTCTTCTGTCAAGATGGCGCATTCAAACTAGCTGTGAATCAGAGAATACTTTTTTTTTTTGTTTTCCGAAAAGAAATATTCTTATTCGGAAGTTTACAATGATTGTAAAGTGCATAGTATAAAAATTTCTAAGTGCAAAATAAACATAAGTATTAATTGGAAAGAGCTATCCTGAAAATCAGTACTTATTCTTAGTAAAAAGACTCAAAATGAAAAAAACCCATTAAAAAAGAGCCCATTTCAAGGCTGAAAACGAAGTTTCAGGTAAGGGTTTATATCTGTCGCAAATTTATCTTACAATGGGAAAATAAAAATAAGAATATTGGACAAAAATGTTACAATTAATTCATTATATTATTAAGAGAATGTGTTACATCCGATATGTACAGAAAAAATACTATTTTCTTTATTTCAACGACTTTTAACGGGTGAAACTGCATTAAAGCAAAGCTACCGCTCATACTTCAAAAACTACCGCTGTATTCGTTGAAAACATTAAAAACTCACACAGGTATTGTATTTATACCTTTCAACATATTCCTAAGAAGTCACCTGACGTTTCTCTTATGGTTTATTGTGCATTTGGTCTGCTGAAAAGAGCTCTTTCAAAGCGCAAAACCACCACGATTGATCGAATCTGAAAAGTTTTTAAAGAGGCGTGGGAAGCAATAACCCTGTAAATTTTACAAAAAACCTTCTACCATCGAAAGCATTACGCAGGATTAGAATCAAGAAACAAGATTATCATATAGATTATTTCAGAAAGCAATATTCATATTTTAAACGTTAAAAAAAAAAAAAAAAACGCCGAAATCGTCTAAAAAATGTGCGAACACCCTCTGTATATTACAGCTTTCGCGCGTAAATAATATTCTTCAATAATGTTTTTTTTCTTTTTAATTGCAAACCAGAAAGTTACGAGGTCGGTTCACCCGCATATCCACACCCTGTACATATTCGCAAAGAAAAAAGATTTAAGAATATTAAAAACAAAATTAATTAAAAATTTAAAATATATATATTAATTGGTTTTAAACAGTCACATGCCTAAATTAAATCTGTCAATAAGGCAGCCCCTTTTATATTTGTCTTAATTACGTACCTCAAAAATATAAAACTCAAACATAAACGAAAAAAAAATTCACTAAACGTTCTGTATATATCAGTGAAAACCAGAAGCGTCTTTTATGCTGATATGAAACTTTTTCATACTCAATCTTTGCAGTATATTTTCTAAAATATAAACTCTGTTTGAAAGTGTAAGCATCCACAGCAAGAAAGATTATTTTATATAGAAATAGCTTTGAGAAACCACAGAGAGCTGCGATTCCAAATATTTATAAAGCTCTTCGTTCCTAAATGCTAAGAATTTTAGGCGAGTCTCTTGAAAAAATATTTTGCTTACAATAAAATACTGCAAAATCTAAAAATCTCCCCATGTCAAAGATTAAGCACATCCTTTTGACCAAAAGCTACTTGAAAATCTCTCCCTATTCTTTTGATTCTTCAGCTACTACAAATGACAGGAAAAGGTATTAAGACGAATATAAAGAAATTATTTTTCAACTATACAGAACACTTTAGAAAGCTTTACTTTGTTGAATAAATTCTTCTTAAAAATCGACATCGAGTACACTGTATCAGAATAAGAATATATTGTTTGTGAGGTTTTAACTTTAAACAGCTTCAGCACTTTTATAAAAACGTAAACAAGGATATTTCTGTATTTTTTCTCATTGAATTTTATTATTATTATTATCTATATATTTAAAACAAAAGCGCTTTCTGTCAAATCCACATGAAAATGGTCTCTTTGCGCATGCGTCAGCGTTTTTTTTAAGGCTTCTACCTTCAGAAACGGGAAACCTGATGGATTAGCCCTCACCTGTTTAGCCTAGGGGTATTGAAAAGGGTTGAGTGAAAACGGATGGAGTCCCCATTGCATTGAAAGTACAGACCTTCTAATATATCTTTGCTATGAGATTGAAAGCAAAATCTTTTTTTTTTAAGAACTCATTTTTCCACTTCTAAATATGCATATTTTTTCGTAAAATTTTAAAGAGAGGTTGGATATAGTTATATATTTATAACGGATTGAAGTGTCAGAGAGTTAGGAAAATGAGAACAATTTTTTTATTGTTATGTTAAAGGAGCCAAACAAACAAACAAACAATAAAGTGAGAAGAAAACTTTTCTTTTACAACTAGATAATATTTTCACGAAATTTATACACGGATTGTAAAACCGTTTTATTTATCACCAATAAAGATTTCAAAGAGTTCGGACAAAAATAACTTTTTATTTTAAAACTATAAAACAACCCTAGGTAAAAAAAAAAAAAAAAAAAAAAAACAAGAAAATTATGATTTTTATCACTAAATATCAATATAATTTCATACAAAATCGGGTTAAAGATATAAAATAATAAAAACTTGATTTTTTTAAAAGTTATTATCACGGGCCCGAGCAACGCTGGGTGGGGGTCAGCTAGTTATTATTATTAGGAAGATACTTAAAATGATATTTTTGAAAAATGTATCATTCTGTATTTCTGTAGCCATTAGAGTAAATAGGACAATGCACTAAATAATCTTTTTGGGTCCGAGTCCCTCAATCAATTCACTATGGTTATAAGCAAGGGCGTACACAAAATTTGAGAGGGTCAGTACAAATAAGGGAAGGATTACTACAGTACAGTAAACTGTCAATTGACACACTTTTTTATTTAATAATGATTGTTACCCGTTTTCATTTGATAATTTTCTCCCCAATACACACATATATCTATAATTTCCACTAAAGAGGAAACAAAGTTATCTAATCTAAGCTATGTTTCCGTGAAATTACGCAAGATTGACATCGACTGTGTCATCAGTAGTTTTTCCATTTTTTGATGGAATTTACAATTTTTTAGAAAATATGTGTTTTTTTTTTTTTTTTTTTTAAGGGTTACGATGTTATAATAAATTTAGAAACATAACCGCCAATTTTGAAGTAGATCTTTTGTGTGGATTGGAAATTATTACAAAAAATAAAAATAAAAATGCTAATCAAAATCAATAATAAATAAGAAAAATTACCATTTTGTCGCTTGTAATTATTTAGCAGGAAGGGCTCATGCAAATGTTTAAAAGTGAATGCACACCTTGGGCTTTCTTAGAATCTACAGTGCGGCATAGAAATTTTACGTAGCTTAATACGTATAATAATAAAAAAATATTTTTATAATACTTTACGTATATCAGTATGTAAAATACTAATATTTTACTTATCTGAAAAATTAATCGATAGAGAAAATAAAAAAAGCATTATTTAAACTATTAGGGTATATCAATAATTGCATAATGGACACTAGTCAAAATAGACTATGCATAAAATAATAATAGGTGATATAAAATTCGATGCATTAATAGTACCAAAGAAAATTGGCAATTAGAACTTAAAATGTGCCGCCACTTGTCAGTTTTAAAAATAACATTTACTTATACATCATCCTCTGATTTCAAAATACTGTTCTTATCACCTTAAACTGATAATTATTCAGCTTGTGTAATGCCAATCACATAAAAGTAAAAGAAACAAAAATTTAGCTGATAACATCCGCGTACTAATTATCAGTATCTAAAAAAAATAAAGATAGGAAGAATAAAAAAAAAATAAAGGAAGAAAAGGAAATTCGCCAAAAGATGTCTGAAAAGTACTTTTTGATAAAATAATGCTTTAATATCAACAACCAGCTTTCATTATAGAAAATGTCCGAACCGATAATTTTCTATAGAAAAAAAAAATCATTTTTTAATAAACTTCATCATAATATTAAGATGAGTATGTTGACAGAAAAAGGCATAGTTCTACTCAACTAAAATTTAATCATACCATTATATAACTTGTGTAATTAAAATTCAAGTCTTTTTTTAATGATTATTGCTTTTTATTCGCGAACTTAAGAAAATAAAATTTCATTAAAACTATCGTCAAATTTTGTTGACTTTGTCTTTGTCTTTGTTCACATGTAGAACCTATTAAACAGAAGTTTAATTCTACTTAAAGTTTTAATTAAACCGAAACAGTTTTCAAATACCTTATTTTAATTAATAAGGAGAAGTTTGGGCTTGAAACAAAAATTCGATTATCTAACTTTACAAACTCTACAGAGACTTTAAAATTCATTAATTACGTAGTAAAACAAATTTATACGAATTTAAAATTCTTTGAACAAAATTGATTTTTAAAAAAATGTATATATATAAATTATCATTTTCTGCAGCATTTTTATCTCCCATCCATTTCTTTATTACTAATTAAAAATTATGCACAATATTCAGAAAAAAAGTGTTTGCATACGTAATATAAATAAAAAGTTTGAGATTTATGTTACACTTGTAAACACTTGTTTATCCATATGACATCTCCGGCAATTGTTGCTTTTTGTTCAACATGTATGAGGTGACACGTCGTGAAGAAGGATTTAAAAAAAAAAGAATCATCTTCATTTGTAGAAGGAGAATTTTTAAATTATTTACTAATACGAGGATGATAGTAAGTTTTCATCAACATCAACATATATTTTCTATACTTTAGGCCAACTTGGTAATCATTGGCCAGATTCGTTTCCGAAAGCCAGTATGTTATGTAATGTTATAAATTGAAAACAAAAATGTTATAAATTGAACAGAAAATGAGATATGGTTAACTTTACGTATCTTTTTTAATATGTGTTTCTTGTAAATAGAATGTCTACACTCATTTTTCTCAGTTCAAAGTTTTTCGTATTCTGTACTTAATCAAAATGCCAAGACTTTCACAATAATTGAGCAAACTATCTGAAATATATTAATGTATCTTCATATTCTATGAAAGATAACTAAGTATAATTTTTTTTAAATCTTTGAAATTTTTGTTTAAAAAAATGTGAATCTGAATTCCTGCTCTTTTCATAGGTTTATTCCATATACATCAGTTTAATGTATGTATATATATATATATATATATCTAATCTCTGTATCAAAAATCCGATACTTAGATTTGTAGAAGAAAATACCTGGAGTATAATGTAAAAAAATGTATTTTGAAATACCAAAATTGTAAAAGAAGAATGAATTTCAAAATTGTTAAATTAAAAATATTAATACTATTTTATAAAAAACAGCTATTAATTTATTAACAATTAAAGGCCCTTTATAATCATTAAGGGTTTTTGCTTGTTCAAACATGATTCAAAAACTTTATTATAGGCGTTATTTACATAATAATTATTTTGGCACCGAGTACCCTTAAATCCCTGTAAGAAGGACCTCTAGAAAAAGACCAAAGAAATGTTCAATTTAAGTTTTGAGATAAATCCTACTTTAAATTTAAAAGCTGTGTAACATGACAGGATTTGTAAATCCTATTTTTCAATTAGAAAAAATGTTCCTTTAAAAAAAAAAAAAACACAGATAAATTTTAATATTCCAATAAAATATAAATTCGGATATTTGGGGAATTTTTTTTCAGTATCTATAAACAATATATTCCAAACGTTTTAAGTATTTTCCTTTATTAAAAGAAAAATATATTCAAAGATTTATTAATTTTGAAAAATATACTCGTATCGGAACGGTACTAGTTTTTTTATCTTTTAAGTATTTACTTAACAATTTGGAAATAAGCTAAGCATATTTATCACAATAAAACATATACTTACATTCAAATGTTCCAGATATACTGCAGATAAAAATGCTTACCTGTAAGAAAAATTTAATACATTACAATGCAGAAAATATAAAAATTAATTATGAAGTTTATTAAAAATAGAGAATATATATTGTATGTTATAAATACTCTAACACAACCATTATTAGCATTGTATCATTAAAACTTAAATGAAGACAAAATATTACACCGGGGAACAGTGCGTTTGTGACATGGTGTTGGACAACGGATTCCGAGTAATTTTGGTCTGCTGAATACGAAAATATCAGCAAATTGTCTGTATTGATTCTCATTTTTGAAATAAAGCCAACAATCCAAAAATGACCCAAGTACAAAAAAGTAACATTAAATGTGGAAAGACTTATTTTCCATAGCATTATTATAGCATTATATTTTGAGTGAGATAAGTATTGCAAAACAGAAACATAGATTTAACATTACAATTAGAACCGTTTAATGTATGATTTTAGAGTGTAACAGGCATTTGCTGTTAGTAAGAGCGAACCAGGCTGGTCAGTCGTAAAAGAGAGCACAAGATGTAAAATTTAAAAGTAAAGTTTATTGAAACTTAATCGGGCAGGGATTTGAGAAAGAACACCACTGAATTTCCTTACTTCAAAATAATTCGGATTTCCGGAAACTGTACTCAGCAAAATACAACTTCAATTTATAAAATATAAATATTCGAAACGTAACCTACAACTTGAAGAAAGCAGCAAGTTTAATGCCTTCAGCAAAAATCCAAACTCCACGCTGCAAACTAGTCGACCACTGATTTCAATATGTCCGCCTAGACTAACTCTGGAGATGGCACTTCGTGAGCACCCAAAATTTACTTTATTAATTAGCAGAAACTATCGTAAATAACTCTTACCAACTTCTTATTCTCTTTTCAGCTTCAGATTGATGAGCTTAATAGACGGATCTATAAATTCACTCTAATAGAAGAACGCTACCCAATTTCCGACTCTCCAACGTATTCCGAAGCTTATATACTCAAACATAGATTGACCAGCTATAACGATTTGCATAAATATCGATGAAAAGCAGAAACTCACAAGTTCCGAGGTTTTCACAGTCATCCGTCAAAAGTTAAAGAGAGATACCCTTGATCAACTTCTACGCACATGGACAATTAATGGACAAAAACTACGTTCTCATTTAAATCATCGCCTACTCAGGTGATCAGAGTAGTCGCTACATAATAAGAGAGTGTTTGTCTTCAGTACAATCACTTTCTAATCTCCAACAGTAGTCTGTCATAATGTGGCAATCCCAACGTCCATGGTACCTTTGCTTCATTATTCTGATTTTTGATGGAGCCGTTCACCTCTCTCTTCACTATAATCACCCAGTTTTTCAGGAAATGTGTCTAACTGTCTGTTTATAAAATGCACCTTAAAAAAAGTATTATTGCAACAAACAAAGTTATTCCAACTAACTGCTTTATATTCCATAATTGTAAACTTTTGTACGTATCAAAATCACCAAAGAGGTGTAATGCCACAGAAAAAAAATATGCTCCCCTGTGTTACAAATTTTAATACATTATAATGGAGAAAATATAACATTCTATTATTAAAAATAAAACTCTAATTATTATAACACGCAAGAAAAATTAGTATTACATAATTAAAGTTTAAATGAAGACAATAGCTATTAAGTGTTTTACCTCTGGAATGTCCAGTCCGCCAAAAAAGATAAAACACCATACATTTTAATCTCCAATTGTCATGGAAAAAAATCAGAAAAATAGCCATTCGACTGAAATTGTCTGTTTATGTCTTTTTTAATTATGTCTTCTTCCATTTATTTTTTAAAAATAAACTTAGAAGCTTGTCTCCCTACTGATATTGCACCAAAATCTGAAATATTCAATAAGAATACCTAATTTTGACGTCATATTTGGCTTTTTTGGTAAATATTATCTTAAGATACCAAACAAAAAGTCATTTGGTTAAGTAGTTCAATAACTATGAAATTTTAAAGTTTGGAACTCCTAATGCTGAATTCATTTGTAATCGTTTCAAAAGAGATTGCAATGCGAGTAGTTTTTAAAGAATAACTCTAAAACTACTATGTGAAACGATATGTAATTTTGTAATTTTGGAGTAGGACATTTGAAGCTTTTACAATTCGATTGCCGTCAAAATTTTCATAGGTTACAATTCATACTTTTTTTCGAAAATTAATTTCAGAAAAAATATATTTTCGAAATAAATTTTCGAAATAATTATGAATATAAACCTGTAAATTTTTAACAGAAATTGATTTTTAGAAGCTCCAAAAATTCGAATCCAAAATTACAGCTCCTTCCGCCAATTAGTTTTTGAGTTATACATAAAAAACTACACGCATTGCAACCTGTTTTGCAACGATTACAAATGAAATGAATATTAATTGTTCCAAACTTTAAACCTTCATAATTTTTTAAATGCTTCACCGATTAACTTTCTGCTTGTCATCCTAAAGTAAAATTTACGAAAAATCCAAATATTATATAAAAATTAGGTGTTAGTATAGAAAATTTTCCAAGTTTGGTACATTTGAATTATGAAGACATCCCTTTAAGTTTAAGTTTTTTCAGACATAAATGAAAAAAAAAATCGGTAAGTTTTTGTCGATTGGCTATTTTTCTTTTTTTATTGAGCTAATTTGGTGATTAATGTACGGTTTTTTTTTTCGGCTAAATGTGCATAAAGTATTGAAAAAAGTCTTACATCTGCCACCAACAAGGGTGGATTTTATATTATAGGATCTCCCAACAGTTTACTTTTACATAAAACGTGAAAATAGGTTCCATTGTTTCACCAAAATATGTTGCCATAAATGTTACCACCAGAAGATGACATAGCTGCCAACTAGCAGATGATTATCGTAAAATTGTTTACAATTTGACAGAAGTAAAATAATTTCCTGATAACGTATTACATAATATTTATTATTTAATTAATAATGTATATCATCGAAAAATTTTCCTAATAAATAAAGGTAAATGAAAACCACATGTATATAAGATACATTTTATTAGACAAATTTTCGGGTCCGAGACATGTTTACTTGCTACGGAAGATATAGATACATTTTTATGGAAATTATGGGTACGTTGACAGGTATGCGATGTGGAATCCTTATTACAACATTTTTTTACCAATTGAACCATTAACCTGCGTAGGTTGAACCATGATCTCGTAAAACGTTGAATCATAAACTGTTAAAATGATGAATCAAAATATGGTAAAATTTTAAATGGTAAAATGTTGAACAATAAACTATCTATGACTTACATACAAGCTATATATATAGCTTACAAACAAGAGTACATCACACTGAGAACTCACTTTAAAGCGGAATTCGACGCGCTACGAACGTACAGCCGTAAGCCAGGATCCAAGCCGGGCACTGTGTAACTTCTTTCCTTTACAGCTAACATTCTAATCACCATAAAAGTAAGAAGATAATACTGTGGTGTAAACCAGCATAATGTGAGTGCACAGAACTGCTTGTTGTAATTTTGTTGTAATTGTGTGTTGAATAGCACCACGTTTTCATGAGAGTAAAATCATATTCAAGTCGGAACTATGAAGATGATCTTTTAAAAGTTAGAAAGAATGATATCGTGGTTTATCTAATTATACTTCAGAATGGTTTAGATCTCAACTAAAAACTTCAATCCAATGTACATCCTTAGCATACTATGTGCCGTCAAATGGATAAATTCTTCTTTATCTACAGTAAGCCTACATCTATTTGACATCCCGGAATATCTTCTTAATCTTAGCATGTTTACGATAAATAAATTGGACTATACAGGCAGGATGGGTCATAAACTCAAGTTTCAAACACTTTCATGCTTCATAATAACATTCCACTGAGTAAGAAAACAATTAATTTTATTACTGTGGAATATTATGCAGAGCAATATTAAAAAGGAAGTATTGCTAGACTTCAGATATAATTATTTAGTTTATATTTGATGGATCATTCAACCTACTCAGTTTATATCATTTAATTCTTTGCAAGTTGTTCCACAATTTTCATCCTTAAGGATGGGTTATATACCTGTCTTGGTACCTCTCTCTTGGCTTGGTACCTCTCTCTCACATTCTCTTACTTCCAGCAAGCTACCTACTCTGTACTCCATACCACAGACTTCGCATACAAGTCTTGTGGAATCTTATCAGACAGCATCCGAAATGCAGTGTTGCCATAGATCGCCCTACAAAGTACTAATCACGCCCGATACTGATTAACTTGAGCATGACTTTACATATAAAACATAATATACGCAGTGACGGAGTGAAGCAAGATATTTGAGATTGTTTACCTTTCTCTCACTTACCTACTCTCAGCAAGTAAATTGTTCATCTTGTATTATATTATGTAAAATTTGGTTATATCTATGTATTCAAATATGAAGCATATTAATTTTGCATAATGTAAATTAACTTCTGTGTGATTTCACATAAAAAATATATAGGTCCAGCGAGCGGGTGAAGCAACTATTTTGAGCATCTCAGCATGCTGTAATATTTTATATATGTTATAGCGATGTATTTAAATATGTAATATATTTCAATCAAATATATAATATACTTATATAATGTAAATAATAATAACTGAGTACTTTTCGTTTTAAACTGTATTGAATAATAGAACCAGTTTGTGTAAAATAAAGGCAAATTTACATGTTTTTCTAGAACTTTTATCATAACGAAATAAAAGAGGATGTCTGTAAAGAAAACCAGAGTTTAGACAGATTGTTTTATGTGGCATCCTACCGGTCATTATAACAAATCACAGACCATTACTTCTTTTATTTGGTACTTGCTCAGATTTCTCATTTGTCATCTTACAAGAAGATTATCGCATTTTATGTATGCCTGTGACATTGTTTTTCGAAAGAATTTATCATTTAAGGAAATTTCAAAAGAATAGTGCAACAGCGGTAAGTCCTATTTAAAAGTTGAAGGATTTACTGTATATGTAAATCTGTAACATATTCCATTCAAATATATAATATACTTGCATAATGTAAATCATATTAATTGAGTACCGTTCCTTTTTAAAGGAATTGAATAATAGAACCAGTTTATGGAAAATACAGGCAAATTTACAAGATTTTCTGCGAACATTTATATTAACGAAAAAAAGAGGATGTCTATAAAGAAAACCAGAGTTCTGACAGATTGTTTTATGTGGCATCCTAGCAGTTGAATCAAAGACCATTACTTCTTTTATTTGGTTCTTGGTCAGATTCCTCATTTGTCATCTTACGAGAAGATTATCGCAATTTATGTATGCCTGTGACATTATTTTGGTAAGTATTTATCATTTAGAGAAACTGCACTGTGATAACGACAATGTTTCAGATGCATAGTATACAAAATCATTTATACATTTTTTAGATAATTTATGTCATAGTATATCGTTTTTTTAACATGGTCTATCTTTCAGAGGAGAATTAAGTGTATCTGTTATACAAATGTTTGGCTAAAATGAAAGAATGAGAAGAATTTGTTGACAAAAATATTTGGAAAAACCATTTTTGAATTTTTATCTTAACATATTGTTGACTGGTTAGGAATATACTAGTGTTAAAAATAATGTCATGTGAATTAAGACATACCCTGAATTTTCAAATTTCCATCTGTATCCTTTTTCAATTAAAATGGTGATACGTTTTTAACAGAAAAGCATGCAGTTACATCACATATTTGGGCATATTATGCTACATTTTGAAGCATTTTATATAAAATCCATATATTCTAAACCTTTTCTAACGCATAAACTTGATAATTCGTTTTAAGCAATCAATGTCATTATTTGTGAAATAGTGTAACTTTATTAAAATACACTGCAAATAATTTTCTCCCTTAACCCATAATCCCTCGAAATTCTCTTGTCTGTTCCTGTAAATAATGATAATTCCACAAGACGAATGTTGTATAGGACCTCAATAATGCACATCAATTTTATTATATTTGAAACAGTGTAACTTTACTAAAATGCATTCTAAGCAATTTTTCTCTGTAGACCATAATTCAACGGAATTCTTTTGTGCGTCTCTGTAAAGGAATTATAAATGCTACCCACCTCATTTTCAATAAGGAATGTCCTATAGTAAACCTCAATAACATATACCAAGCCCATGATAATCCAGGCGTCTAGGCGAGTTAGAAAACGTACAGACGACAAACAGACAAACTGCCAAATGGAAGACTTGAACACTTTTCAAATATATTGAAATGTGTTTAAATTAAACGCACTCCAAACTATTTTTCAGAAATTTCTTGAAAGCTACATTCCCTTACTGTCGTTGTCAACATTGATCAATAATATTACAGGACAGAAAAAATTAATTTTCCAGGAATTTATTTTTGAGCAGGTAGCTGCATACTATTTTCAAGGAATGTTCAATAATTTTTTACAGTGCATTCTGGGAATAATCTGATGTGGAAGAGACATCAATCATTACGGGTGTCAAATAAAGGGTGATCTCGAGATATTTTTTCATCCTTTGAGATACACAGATACTATTATTATTTATATTGTTTAATGCTGGCTCTAAATGTATAAACTATCTGAATGCATATAATGAAAATAATCATTATCGTAGTCATTAGCATGGTGGAACTTTAGATCTGTCAAAATAGAACTCAACTAGACTTATGACAAACCACTACTTATAAGTACAGCAAAAATGAATTTCTTCTGAAAATAATATTTTAAATTGAATGAAAAAACATATGTAATATATATTCTTTATCTTATGAAAGTAAAATGACGAATAAAGATGAATACATTTTTTTTAATTAATAAAATTTATTCATCGACCACTGAAGGATATTTTAAAATTAATAAATGCTTTTTAGAAATTACATCAAAAGTAATCATTTTTGTCATTTAATAAGAATGTAAGTATAACAATTTTATTCTTTTTAAAAAATTCTTTTTAATCTTAAAAATTCTTCTATTCTTTTTAATTTCATTACAATTAGTCTTATAGCATACCACTATTTGAATAGGTATCTGGAAGAAGGGTCTGCGTTACAAATTTAAAATTAATAAAAATGAGGAAAATTTTTTAATGACATTTATTAGCAATGAGCAACTAGTGCAATACAATCTTAGTTATTCCGGAAGTAGTCATGTGCCGGTCATTTTGATGTGCCCATATCAATTATTATCTTCTATTCCATCTCTCTTTATACATAGAACTAGGGCATCCAACCCGAGCTTCCCGGAATAGTGAATATATGTGAAAACCATATTTGTTTTTTGAAAACTCTAATAGATTTTTTACATTTAATATTTTTTTTAGATTGCCCCTCTAACAATACCAAAGAGCATTTTAATACGAAATATGTTAATTATATATTCAAATAATTTTTTTTATTTATTAAAAGCGATAATTTCCTATTGGCCTCGTGTCAGAAGTTAATAGCTAAAGAAATTGCTAAAAATTTCGTTATCTACAGCAGTTTTTTTAAATTTTATTTTGACAATTTGAGCGGTTTTAAGCGCTTATTTCAATTACATGTCTGTTAAATTTGTGTTTTATCTATGCTATTTTATTGATTGCTGAATTAAGTTTTAATTTAGTTATTGAATATTACCTGGAAACAAATGCTGAACATTTCATATTGTTTAAAGCGCAAATGGATTAATATTTTGTGATTGTCTGCAAGCGATAAACATAGATTTTATTTTATAAATCTGCTTGAAATATAATTTAAATGCTATAATAAATGAGTAAATTGCGATACAGTTTTGAAACAAATTGCATGTGAAAGTACATTTTTTTTTCTCTATGTAACGATGTAAAAGTTAAAAATATGCGATGTTTATAAATAAAAAAAAATTGCAGTAGCAAATATCACAAAATCGAAATTTCATCGTCAGGTGTTGCCGTCAGCGTTAAGCACGGATACGTTTGTCTTTTATAATATAGATATGCGTGCATTTCATGTGGCTTACCTTAAATGTTTCTCCTCTGCCTTAGTAAAGTTACATGGCATTATAAGTTTTTTTTTTTCAAGTATGTATTGACAAGAAAAATAGAAATTCGTCAAAAAGACAACGACATAATCACTAGTGAGAGTTCATTTTCACGATTTCCAAATTTTCCATAGCTCGTGAGAAAACTGGCTAATTTCACTAAAGTACAAATTTATAAATTCATTGGAAAGTGCAAGTTGAATAAATAATGAAAACGGTTTGTTATTTTCCCTTCTCCACCAGCAAGTACCGGCGCGAAACGACCGAACGTGACTAATAGCGTTCTATAAAAATACGCGACTACTCTCAGATTAATCTCCATATTTGTCAACGTACTGATCATTGATGAATAATAAAAAAACTAGTCAGGTGGGTAAGGAAAGTAATAATATTATTTTTAGTTTATTGTTTCGATTTTTTATTTAAAGAAAACAAACTTATAATTAAATTGCAATTTTTAACACTGGGTAATCATCAGTGATGTCTCATAGAGCCTTTTCCAACAAATAGCCCAACTTTCCAAAATTTGTAATACAGAACCCTTCTTCCCGACTCTCATTCATTTATTATTTTATTTTTAATTATTTTTGCTTTAATTATTTCTTCTGCAAATAAGCATTTATCCATTTAAGCATTATTTTCCTTCTTCAACAGTATAGACGGTGTTGTCGTTACTAGGGAATGTAATATTAGACATACATAGAACTAATTGTTAATTATAAATTCTGTAGTAATCTTTCGAATGCTTAATAAGAACGTTTCTTTTTAATTCAAGAGGTTAACAATGCACCATCTCTTTATGTAATAGTGGGACTATTCATTACGTAACGATGAATACTCTAATCTACTGGGATTCATCTTAATGATGATCTATAAAGCGGTTTTACATATTACAAACAGTTCTAAACGATGATGAATGTAACAAAGATGTACCATTTTCCATTTTACCCGATTTTATTCGCTTTACCGTTTATCAATTTATATTCCATTTACTAGATATACTGCATTCATTGAATTTAATCTGAAGCAGGTTAGTGTTTAATGCTAGTAATTTCGGAAAAATAATGAAAAAGAGAAAATTTCAAAGCAAATGCTTTGAAAATGCATCAAAGAGTAAAATTATAAACTGTTAAATCTAAAACTTCAATTTATAAAAAGTTATTTCGTTGCTTTTTACAAAGGTGTACAAAATTGAATATCCCTTTTTCATTAGAGAAAGATCATCATTGTTTCAAAATGAATTATTTATTAATTGGTTGCAGGAAAATAAAAGTGCTATTTATATATTTATATACTGAAGGATTATTTTTCTTCTTCATTATTGTCATACCGTGTTGTTCAAATAACTAAGAAATTGAAGAAAAAACATATATGTGGAGTTAATTGTTATTCACAAGTCATTTGATATAGATTTGTTTTATTATCGCATAAGAATGTTTAGTTTTATTCCAAATGAAGAAAAATGCAGCATCTCTCTGTGTAACAGTTGCAATATTCATTAAGCATACACCACTCAATGAATACCCATATATTCTCGGATTCATTTTAATAAAGTACATTATCTATAAAACTCTCTTACGTACCACAAATGACGATCAATGTAATGAAGAAATACCATTTTCCATTTTCCATTTCACTCTTGTTCTATTACAATCATTGATTTTATTCTAAAGCAGGTTCATGCTTTATGATAATGAAATTAAACGTAAATGAAACAGGGAAGCTTTCAAAAGAAATAGTTTGAAATTGTGTTAATACTTTTGTGCATATAAATATGCTACAGAAACACAGCATATAATAATTATTATTTTCTAATAGTGTTGTTACTTTATTAAAAGAAGTAAAATTATAAACTGCTTAAATTTAAGTTAATTTGATTTTTTAATTGCTTTTTATAAAAATAAACAAATTTTGAAATCACATTGTCATTAGATGAAGGTCATCCTATCCACAGACACATTTATTTAAGCGCCTACACTAGTCACGGGAAGAAACACTCAAGCTAATGTTAAGTCTATGGGAAGATTCTTGACAGATTTCTCGCTCATATTTTAATAATTTTAAATGGTTTTTTTTGCATCGGATAGCTGATGCCGATCTCCTAATTTTTACTTTTTCGATTTTGGTTCCAGTATTTTTATATAAGAGTATTTTCACTTTCAGAACCGGTTCCAACCGGTTCTGAAATTGAAAATGTCCCCTTATAAAAAAAACTAACTAAAATCAAAAAAGTAAAAACTAACAACGTTAAAGATCGACCTCAGCTATCCTATGCAAAAAACATCATTAAATTATTAAAATGCTAGCGAGAAATCTGTCAAAACCTTCCCATAGACTTAACATTAGCTTGAGTGTTTCGTCCCGTGACTAGTGTAGGCTTTTAATAATTATAGTACTGGAATTATAATCATGCTGTTTGTATATTTCACGATTTAATAATTATTTTCTTTCTTCAATATTCCAGATTTATTATTACCATTACTGTGAAATTAATTATTAAACATATATAAAACTAATTATCATTCATAAATTCTATGGTAATCTTTCCAATATCACAAAGGAACATTTAAATTTAATTCATGTTAGGAAAAATCTCTCTATGTAACATTGGCAGTATTCAATTACGCGTATCCCATCTATTTAATACTCTAATCTATTCGGATTCCTTTTAATGATGTGTCTTATCTACAAATCTGTTTGACGTAGTACAAACATTTCTAAATGGCGATCAATGTAATGAAGAAGTACTATCCCCCATTTTAACTCTAGCGATATACGTTGAATTTAATCCAAAGCCGGTTAATACTTTACGCTAATAACTACCAAAACAAATGAAATAATGAAAAATTTAAAGACGATATTTTGAAAATGAGTTTCATGTATGGAAATACTATGATATGAAATCACAATATATATAAGTATATATTTTCTGTTATTATTATTATAATAAAGGAGTAAAATTACATTTTATATAAGAATCCTGGAATAAAATTAGATAGTGCTCAGATTAAAATGCAATTTATAGAAAGTTATATTATTGGTTTTTGTAAATATAAACAAAATTTGATATTTTCTTACCATTAGAAGAAAATTATCATAGCCGCAAAGTGAATTATAAGTTGGAGGAATAGAGTTGGGTTATTTTAAGACTTTTCCATTTAAGAATTATGATACTTCTTCATTATTCAAGACGATGGTTTAAGCATTACTATCAAATTCAATGTTAGCCATATATGGAACTAATTGTCTTTCATAAATTCTATAGCAATTATCCGAATATCATGAAAGAAAATAAATTTTAATTCATGTGATGAAAAACAGAATCTGTCTGTGCAACAATGTCAATATCCATTATGTGTACAGTATCGAATGACTATCCAATTTTACTCTTATTTCTTTAAATCTTTTACATACACTACAAAAATAACTAAATGAAGTGTAATGTATCTCTTTTTCTATGCAAGAAGTTTGCCTTATGTTGTCTTTTTTCTAACAAACTTGTTTAGTTTCAATTTATTCCTTTAGTTATATTTAGTTATAATACTTGTTCACCCATTATCTAATTTTTTCAACTGTTACATCTTTAATTAGTGTATAAACAGTTTATGTATGCACCCTTTAACCCATTAGGCGCCATTGCTCCCATTTTGTGAACATTGCTTTAGGATTGTTTTCTAATGTGAGTATTTTATACATTGTTAAAAGGTTCATGTTATTTGCATTTTGAGTATATGTGATGCTTTCTGTAATTTTTTTTTTAAAGTTTATTTGAATTTTCTATTTTTTAAAACGTGTTAAAAAAAAGGCGAAAGATAGTTCTTTGTCAGCATTCGAAAGAATTAAAAAAAATAAATTAGTTAAAATTCGTTTATAACTGTGTAATTTATAAAACAACATCAATCAGGAATTAATGTGTATAATGTATCAACCACAATTACCGAAAGTATAAGTTGTTCCCAAAATAGGAGCAATGGCGCCTAATGGGTTTTAAGCAACAAAATCCATCATATAGTGTAATTTTCTATTTTTTAATCAATTCTTTTCATGGAATTGTGCAATATGACTATGCAATATCTTTTCTTTTGATGTCATTTTTATTTGTTTATGTCATTATATTTTAAGACGTTTTTTGGTTACATGTTAAAGAGAAATTGAGTTGCAAATATGCTACAAAACATTGGAGAATCTAATGTTAGATCTTTACCCAATGACTTAATAGATTATGGGCAAATTGTTAGGTGCTAGTCGTTATACCTTCACATGAATACCTCTATACGGAATATTAAATGACGATATTAATGTAATAAAAAAGTACTATTTTTAGGAGCGTTCTAAATTATATAAATATGTAGCACCTATAGTCATCGTCTGGTCCATCCGCATATAACAACGCAAAAACTACCCACCCGAATGGTGTGGAATTAAATACATATAATTGCTGCAGGATTGCGTCCTGCCATTTCAAATTTTATGAAAATCGAATCAAAACTTAAAAAAGTATTAATAAAAGTATTAATTAAATGATTTGAATTATAAAAAAAAAATCGGTACTTCCTTGTTACAGCAGCTTTCGAGGATTAATCGTCAAGAACCGAGATGTATCGCCAAGTTATCTGACATGCATGACGTTATAGTCATATGTGACAAATATGGCATTTTATAACAGCTATGACCAAGTTATTAAAAACCGAATTTGTATACTAAAATGGTTTAATTATAGCAATCATTTAAACTAGTGACAGTTTTCTGGATAGATGTTTCCGGAGAAATACACAGGGTGTCCCAGAAGTCCTTGTCACATTTTAAAATTCAATAAAAGATCAAGCATTTGGCATAGGAGAGTGCGGTTTGGACGAAAAGCCTTCTTATGATCTGAAATTTTGTTTAAGGAAATAAAAAATTAGTTCAAAAATTTTCTCATAGATGGCGCTGCTTTTGGAAAGTTATCGAATAGGTAGAATGCATTTATACGTAACAGTCGCGAAAGACGCCCATTGCATATGCACAGTTTTTGTCCGAATTATGCAACCCACATTCCAGAATTTAACAATACTCGTATATCCATCCTGACTTGTCTAATCGAACTCAGAAGGGCGAGTATTGTTAGGTGCTAGAATGTGGATTGTCATTGTTTGAACAAAAACTGTGCAGACGCATTGTGCATCTTCCGCCATTGTTATGTATAAAGGAATTATACCTATTCGATAACATTCCAGAAGCAGCGCCATCTATGAGAAAATTTTGGAACTATTTTTTTTATTTGCTTAAAGAAAATTTCAGATCATAAGAAGCATTTTCGTCCTAAACACACCCTCGTACGCCAATTGCTTGATCTTTTATTGAATTTTAAAATGTATCAAGGACTTTTGGAATACCCTATATATTAAATGGAAAAATAGATCATAAGAAGCATTTTCGACAAAACCACATCTTCGTACGCCAATTGCTTGATATTTTATTGAATTTTAAAATGTATCAAGGACTTTTGGTATACCCTATATATTAAATGGAAAAATAGTCTTAATATGGATTTCAAGTTCTGAAATTTTCAAAGCTAGACTTAAGCTTCCCATTGGAATTTTCAGTAAATGTCAACAAAAGGTAAAATGTTTCCAACTTAAAATGTATTTATTTTATTACGGAAATTAATCATATCATATTAACACACAGACGATACAATTAATTTGTCTAAAATAATAACAGTACGAATGCAACTCATTTGTCACGTTTGACGTACAATTTCCAACTTGTTCTTGTTATTCTATCGATATACGATTGCCTTTACAATACGAAAAAAAAATCAGGAAATGTCTTAGCATTTAGAGAAACTCTATTTTGTATGGCATCTATATATATTATAGGAAAAAAACCCTTTTCTTTAAAGAAGTGTTTTACGCAAAATATCTAATCAAAAATTAGCAATAGTTGTCTTTATCATCTAATCTTCCATAATCGGGTTCATAGCCAATGCTGGCGGCGAAATTGCTAAAATAGTTCAAAAATCGCTGAAAAAGTATTCAACTATTTTTTAGCAGATTGATTTAGCTGTATTTTATGCTAATACCTAAAACAGCAGTTGAGATATAGCGAAATTACTTAAAACTTTCGTCTCCATTTCATGTAAAACACGTTAGTGGTTGGATTTCTAAAACCGCTGAAATACGTGTTTAGCTAATTTTTTGTAGATTTGTTATGTTGCATTTTATGCTTCTCTTATGCTTCTATTTTACGCTTCTCTTATTCTATTCTATTATTATGCTTCATTTTATGAAGATTATATTGCCAATATATTACCTTCAACTGCTGCTGAGATATGACCAAATGACTTAAAACTTCAAACCACCCATTTAACCACTTTAGTGTTTCAATTTCAAAAATCGCTGAAATACGTGTTTAACTATTTTTTAGTAGATACTTTATGCTGATTTTTACGTTCCTGCCTAAAACTACTGCTGCGATATGGCGAAAATGACCTAAAACTTTTGATCCCCCATTTTACCTCCTTAGGCGTTGAATATTTCGAAATTCAATATTGCTTGCCTAAGTTAAAACAGCATTCTACAGTCCAAATTCAGTGATTCTGACTTTAGTCATTGCAGCTCTGCATTGATGAGTCAGTCAGTCAGTCAGGAGTCCCCTTTTTAATATATTAGTATGAATAAGGGAAATGAAATGTCTCCTTACCAATCAAAGAGTATCACCATAGCTGCAAAATGAATTCCGTAGTAATTCGTTATAGGTATATGATTATGTTAAATATGTATTATTCCAGTTAAGAATTATTTTTCCTCTTTACTTTTAGACAATTTTGTGTTACAGTTAGAAAGACATACAATATTAAATATATGAAAAAAAAAATGTTATTTATGCATTCTACAGTGATATCTGAATATCATGAAAATACATTTAGATTAATTTCAAGTGATGGAAAATGCAGCATACCTCTCTGTACCAGTGGCAATACTCATTGTAGTATCGAATGAATAACCTAATCTACTCGGATTCCTTTTATGGATGTGCCTTATCTATAATGCTGTTTTACGTAGTCTACAAAGAATTCTAAATGACCATCAACTTAATGAAGAAATACCATTTTGGATTTTACTCCTGTGATACTGCATTTATTGCATTTAGTCTAAAGCAGAGTAATCTTTTATGGTGGTGCTCGAATGTAAATAAACACAGAAGTTTAAAGGAAAGTTCTTAGAAAGAAAAGTTGTTACTTTCAGGGATCGAGGATATATTGAATATTCACTAGAGCAGGGGTTCCCAAACTTTTAGACTGGCGTACCACTAAATCGAAGTTCCTAGTTCCGCGTACCACCAGGTAAAAAACATAAAACTAATATAAAAAAAACTGCAAAAACAGTACCTGTCTAAAACGGAATATTTTCCTAGGTCTTTTATGCTTCCGTCTTAGTAGGTTTTACTGTACTTCAAAATGCATGATGACATTACTAAATTGGTACTTGGATTGACTGTTTTATATTAACATTCAAATAAAAAGTATTATCGTCATAACATTTTAATAATACATACCATATCAAAATACAACCTCAATACTTATGACATTTTGACCTACTGATTTGTACATAGTTGCTTTATTGCAGTAATTCCCTAGTATCGTTAATGAGGGGTAAGCTCGCTCTATCAAGCACAACTTTCTCATATATGATTCAATATTAGTTAGATTTGGTTGTAAGTCAGATTCGATGTTTAGTTCTTTCCTGTATTCGTTTTTCATAAGGAAAAGTGCATTCACATAGGTATGTTGTGCTAAAATCTAGTAACAAAAAAAGAAAATAGTGTTCGAAAATTTCCTGGGTGATAAACTTAAGCCGTTTTTGATTTCATAATAATATGCTGTATTTCACATACCAGTATCACACTTTTGCGTACTAGTAGCCAGAGCTTCACGTACCAGTACTGGTACGCGTACCATAGTTTGGGAACCCCTGCACTAGAGTATATGAGATTAGTAAATATTATTTTTTTTTTTCACAAAAATGTATTTTGCCCTCCATGATACGTAAATAAAATCAGCAGAGGATGATTTTTAATGCTTTTAATTGACAATCTATTTGTCTTCATTCTTAATTTGGGTTATTTTCACGGATAACATAATCAAGGTCTTTTTGTCTTTTAGCGTAGAATGCAAAATATATCTTTTAAAGTAAAATAAAAGTATCATTGTGATATAATACTAGAAAAGTATGTTGTATCTTAAATAAAATTTCTAATGTAATTCAAAATAGTATATTTTTAATTTCTCATTTGTTTTTATATGATTTTCTTTATTTTTACTTAGTTCACTGCATTATAACGACAGAAACATACTTTCCGGGCAAATTCGTATTTTTGCAACACGTGGGTGTTCTTGCCGTCTGATGATTAAATACTCATACAGTATATATATATATATATATATAAATGGAAGAATTGTACATAATCGGAGTCCTATAATTTTTTAACAAAATGTTCATTCGGCAATAATAATAATAATAATAATAATAATAATAATAATAATAATAATTATTATTATTATTATTATTATTATAGCTTCTATGTCATTCAAAATGAAAATCTTGTAATTTCTCCATTGAAAAATTATTTTATTTTTTCATAACTCCAAACTTTGCTGTTATAAATAATATAAAAATGAATATTACGCGTGCATAGAAATAATTGTTATTCAAGAAATCATCTGATTATTTTCGAATATCACGAAAGAACAATTTGTTTCATTCCAAGTGATGAAAAATGCATAATTTCTTCATATAACAGTGACAATATTTATTATGTATATACCATTTATTTTGTATTTGCCATCCACTGAATATTCAAGTCTATTCGAATTTTTGTTGTTGTTATTGTAATATTTTATCTATAAAGCTATTTAATTTACCTCACAAATAATTGTAAATGACGATCAATCTAATCAAGAAGTTTTATTTTCCATTTTACTGAAGCGATACTGAATTCCTTGAAATAAATAGAAAGTAACTTAAAGATTTATGGTAATACTTTTAAATTCGAATGAGAAAGGAGAACTGTCAAAGGATATACTTTGAAAATGTGTAATGAATTTTATGTATGGAATCGTACTGTATAATAATAATTATTATTTATTATTTTTAGACAAGACAATGCGATCCGGGAGACGTATATTAAACATATCCATTCACTATCCGGTGTACAGAAAGTATATAATTGTTTTTAATTGAAAACTTTAATATATTTTTTACATTTGGTATAGTTTTTTATGTTCCTTATCAACTAGACCGAAAAACATTTTTGTATTAGCCAGTCGCGAAACATATCACTATTTATACCAATTTTTGTGATTATGATTATTTCATTGTTTAACCGGACATTTCGATTACATATCTGTGAAATTCGTGTTTTATTTATTTATTTGTAAAGTTTAAATTACGTTTTGAAATTTAGTTGTGGAATATTACACGGAAACGGGTTAATCTTCCGTAAATGGAATGCACACAGATTTTTTTTTTAAATCATGTTTGAAAATTATTTTAAAAACCATAAAAAGATCTGTAAATTGAGTACGGTTTTCTGCATTTTGTACGGTTTTCAAACAAATTGTATTTTAAAATATATTTCGATTCTACCCGAAGATGAAAAACTGAAATTTTGCGATGTTTAGAAGTTAAACAAATTGAAGTAAAAACAAAATTTATTGGTTAGATCTTTGCTATATTCAATAGGATGTAAGGGTTGCTCACGGACATGTTTTTGCTTTTAAACATAGTTATTTATGTATGAAAATTATAAAATATAAATATTAAATAAACAATTAATACTGATAGATATTAAAATTATATAATATGTAATTATTTATAAGTAAAGTTATAAACAGTTCAACATGAAACTGTAATTTAAAGCTACTTTTTTTTTTTTTGCTTTTAAAAAACATACACAGAAATTTATATCGCGTTATCACTAAAAGAAAACTATCGTAGTGCAAGATAAATTATTTATTAACTAGTTGTAGCAATATAATATTGTTATTTTTGTATTATCCATCTAAGAATTATTTTCCATCTTTACTGATTGCATACTGTTATCGTAATTAGTATACTCAATAAAAGACATACATAAAGCAAATTGTTATTCATAAATTCTATTTTAATCTTTCGAATATTACGTAAGAACATTTAAGTTTTAATTTTCTAGCGGTAATTTTCAGCCTCTTTCTATTAACATTGGAAATTATTCGCTGCGTATATTCCAGCCAATGAATACTTTAATGTACTCGAATTCATTTTAATGATGTGTCTAATCTGTAAAACTGCAAATACTTCGAAATGGCGATCAATATAATGAAGAAGTACCCTTTTCCAGATTACTCTGACGATACTGAACGCATTGAATTTAATCTAAAACACTTTAATGCCTTGTGAATGCTAATTGCTTCGAATATAAATGAAACAGGAAATTTTTAAATGGAAATATTTAAAAAAACATGTTAATAGTTGCATATATTGAAAATATAGCAAGAAATCACTGTAAGTAAAAGTATTTACGAATAAAAATATTATTAATAAAATTATTTAAAAAGTTACATTATAAATTGTTTTCAGTGAAATATCAGAAAATTTTCTATAGCCCAAATATGTCATTACTGTAATGTCATACCTTAATGTAGTCATCTGTTTTAATCAAATTATTATCAGTCAAATTACAGTGATACCTCGGTTTTCGTCGATAATCCGTCCGAAAACAATTGGCGAAATCCGAAACCGACGAAAACCGAGTCAATTATATCCATATGAATCTATGTAAATCCTATTAATTCGTTCTAAACACTCCAAAAATACGTATCAAAAACACATTTTATAGAGAATAAGTATTGCGTTTAATACTAAAAACAATAAGAAATTAATATAGTGTTCTCAGCGTATGGTATCAAGTTACTGTATTTAGGGTCACTTCCCTTTTTGGTTTTTTGGCAGTAGGATTAGCTTCAGAGTCAGAAGACCTAATTTGCTCAAAAAAGATGTCCAAAGTGGCCTGTTTCTGCCACCTGTTTAAGATTTGCCTAAAATGGGGCAAGACATTATTGTTAAACACGTTGCTTGCAAGAAACTTTCCTTGGTTCCATGATGGAGCACTCGCAATCAATAAAAAAAGCACAAAAATACACAGTAAATAAACGAAATCCGAGTCAACCGACGAAAACCGAAACAAATATTTCGCGGAAAAAATCGACGAAAACCGAAACCGACGATAACCGAAGTCAACGAAAACCGAGGTATTACTGTATTGTAGTTATCACATTAATAATCAAATCCTTGAACATTAAATTACTAGTGAAAATATAATCCTGTTATTTCTCTATTTCTCCATTTAAGAATTATTTTCATTTTTCCTTAATCGAGACTTCATTCTTATAATTAATATGTAATGCAATTTAGACATATATAGAGCTAATTGTTATTCATACATTCTGTGATAATGATTTGAATATCAAGACAGAACATTTAGTTTTATTTCCCGTGATTAAAAATTCTGCATCTCTCTGTGTAACAATGACAATATTTATTATGCATATACTATCCAATGAATACTCTAATCTATTCGGATTCTTTTTAATGATGTGCTACGTCTATAAAGCTGTTTTACATATTACACAGGGTTCTAGATGACGACCATTGTAATGAAGAAGTACCTCTTTCTATTTTACTCCAGCTATATTGCATTCAATGGATTTAATTTAAAGCAGGCTAATACTTTATTCTAATAGCCTCGAATGCAAATGGAACAGGGAAAGTTTCATTGGAAATACTGTACAAATGTGTTTGCAATATCATATATGTAAAAAATAGTAAGAGATCACACAATTTAAGAATTTTTTTCTAGTAGTATAATTAGATTATTGAAATAGTAAATTTATAAATCATTTCATCATGCCGGAGTAAAATTATAAATGGTTAAAATTAAAACTATAACTTATAGAAGTTAAATTTTATTGTATTTAATAAACATATTCAATATTAGTTTTTCTCGGCGCAGCATGTCTCGGAAGGAAGTTTGTGCCATTAAACCCCATACAAATAACTAACCTTACTATTAGAAGAATATCATCAAAGCCGCGCACACAATTATTACATAATTAATTGTGGAAATATAATTCGGTTTTCAAGGTATTTCTCTATTTAAAAATATTTTCATTTTTAGGTGCGTTCGTAATTACATAAATACGTAGCACCTATAGTCGTCATCTGATCCGTCCGTCGTCTGTCTGCCCGTTTGTCTGTCCGTCCTTCCGCATATAACAGCGCAAAAACTATCCAACCGAATGGTTTGAAATTTAATATGTATAATCATTGCATAATTTTGTCAAGGGATTTCAAATTTTATAAAAATCGAATCAAAACTTAAAAAGATATTAATAAAAGTTTTATTTATTCAGTTAAATCCTATCAAACGTAATCTATATTATACAAGCACAAGTCATGTGACTGAAGGAAAAATATACGGGCTAACCACATCTTTTTTCAACTGCCAAGCGGCCATTTTTATAGAAAATTACTTTTTCGAATAAAATTGCATAAAAGTTACATTTAAAAAAACTTTTAAAAAATAGCTTGCTTGAGAGATGAGTTACATTAAAAAATGTAAAGACTCTGAGATAACTTCAGTGGAAATTAGGTTAACAGCCGAATATCTCAATCCATTAAAGTAAATAAACAAAATAGATTCATTCATCGTGAGTCATAGAAATATTAAACCATGGAGGTAATCATTCGCGAAGCAAGATCTCCATGGTGAATTTTACAGCGCTGTCTGGTATGGAAAAAATATTCGCAACTGTAAACATGGCATACGTAAAATGAAAAAAAGGCATCCTCATTTCGCTATTTATTTCACGAAATAATAACGATGATTTATTTTTGACATTGTAAAACTAGTTATAGCAAGAGTTATCATATTTAACGTACAATTTCCAACTTGTTCATTAATCCTGACATTGTTAATAATACATTGAAATTCAATATTAGTCACACATAGAACTTATTGTTATTCAAAAAATCTAATGTATCTTTTCATTATTAGTTATGAATATTTTGCTTTTAGCAAAAGTTTGTGTAACAGAGACAATATTAATTATGTATATGCCTTTCAATAAATTCTCTAATCTACTCGAATTCGTTTTAACCCTCTGAGCATCTGAGGGCTTTCCTGTATTTTTATAAAAGTTTTCCAAAAGCTAATATTAATTTAAATTTTCTTTCCCTGTTTGTTTAAAAAGTACACTTCATATCTCTTTATTTTACACATATTTTATAATTATGTTAAAAATCTTTTTGTCTACAGATCATTTATTTTATTTTTGTGAAACGGAAAAATACGGGCAAACCACTTAGATGGTGTTGAGTGGTTGAATAATAGTGGGATGCGGTCTGTAGATGAATCTAAGAGCGGTGTTAAAATTAAAAGTATAGAGGGCGTTGTACCTTCTTTCACATAGTGACTGTTCATACTCTCTGGTTTTTAATTTTTAATTAATTTAATCTCTCGTTTTTTATGTACATTATATCTGATGACGATTTGATGAACAAATCGAAACATGTAAATTTTAAATTTTAAGTGTTTTTAGTGTATATTTAAAAGTTAATTCTAATGGACGTATTTTGACTCTCCACGTTATTTAAAATATAATACCAGTTGAATCACTTAGATGGTTTTAATCATGTTCTTTATTTAGTGAGCCGTTTCCCATATACTATACAGATTCCCAAATGACAATCATAGTAATAGAGAAGCAGAATTTTCTATTTTAACTGTAGCGGGTACTGCATTCATTGAACTTAATCTAATGCTTTATGCTAATATAGTTTCCAATACAAACGAAACAGAAAAAAATGTTAAATGATTTCTTTGAAAGTGTGTTACTAATTTAACGTTTAAAATTATTAAATTATTAAAAGAGTAAAATTATGAACTATTTAATAATCCATGAGTAAAATTTCAACTGTGACAGTAATTTATAGAAATTTATTTCATTGTTTTATATAAAGATGTAAAACAAATTTTGGCATTTTCTTGCCATTACTATTAAAAGAAGCCCATCGTAGCAAAGATAAATTATTTTTTAATTAGTTGTACGAAAATAATTGTTTCTCTATTTATGAATTATTTCTCCATTTAAGAATTTTCTGTTGTCATTCATCGGAGACTTTGTTGTTATCATAACTAGGAAATTCTATAATAGATACACATAGAACTAATTGTAATTCAAAAATTCTATGGCAAGTATTCGAATTTCATGAAAGGAAAGTAATTTTAGCTTAAATGATGAAAAAGGAATATCTCTGTATGTAATAATCTCAATATTCACTATGTATATGATAAATCCGGTAGTTATTAATCATAACCGATTATTATTAATACTAACCGCGGTTAGTGTTAATAATAACTAGCCATTATGACCGGTCATTATTAATAATAACCGGTTATTATTACTAATTACTGGATTTATCATATTGACCGTGACATATACACCATTCAATGAATATTCTTCTCCGATTCATATTCTCTTGATATGCCTAATATATCAAATATATATGCCTTTTGATATGCCTAATATATAAATACCTGCCAACTTTTTTATTATTATTTTTAAAACTCAAATAAACATACTTCGAATCAGAAAATTTCTGTGTCTTGTTTCTATGTCATAGCCACTTGAATTTAATTTGACTTCATTTTTTAAATAAATTTTCTGCTTTAAATATGATTATCTCACTTGTAAAAAAGACAGAAGGTTGACAGATCTATGTATATAGAGTTGTTTTTTACGCACGCTTCAAATAGCAATAAATAACGCGGTATGTTATGAAAAAGTGCCAATTTTCATTTTAATCCAGTGGTATTGCATTAATTGAATTTAAGCTAAAATAATGCTTTATGATAATTTCATCAAATATAAACGAGAAAGGAAAAGGAAATGATTTGATAAAATGTGTTAATACTTTCATGTCTTAAAACTGTGGTTTGTTGTATATATGATAATTATGCATATGTACACTAATTTTTTCGCATTAATTTTCTATAAAAATGCCAATTTAGATCTTTATTTACTTAATTATTCTGTTTGATAGTGCTCTTTTTTGCAGTACTTTTGAGTAAATATTTTGTAATCTGAAAACGGAATGTGTATTCCTACATGTCCAGAATTTTCTTCATACCCTAATTGTACGAAACATGATTGTGAAACAGCTTATTTTTTATAATAAGCTATTTTCACTAAATTTCAAAATGTTCTTAAATGAGAACCAAACTGTATTGTCGCAAAGTTTCACCTATAATTATATTCATAGAAAGGAAATAATACGATTATTTGAGAACCCATATACTTGGATAGTTTGTGCTCATTTTGGGATCACGCGCTAATCAACCACTTTACAATTACTAACAAACCCTTTCTAAAAAAAAGAGAAAACGCAATTTTGTGATGTTTAATTGCTAAGTATTTGGCAGGCTTTTATATACTCAGAGTCAGAGTATTTGCACATTTTAAATCTTGAATTAATATTTAACATGCATACGACAAGTTTTTTTTAAAATAAAACCATTAGAATATTTCTGAAAGTTAATCGAAATGTAAAACTAGAAGTTTTCTGGAAAATTTCTATATAATGAAAAGAAAAAAATATTTTAAAAAAGGTGGGATGTAAATTTTTTAAATATTGTTTCTGCAGCTCTTTAGCACATATTATAATGCACTTGCAGAAATTTAAATAATGCAAAAATGCCTGTTGTATTAGTCTTTTTAACTTATAAAAATCCACTAGAATATGCGTAAAATACATTATTTAAACATATTTGTGAAAAAAGGGATTTATGCGTACATTTAGATTATACAGGAATCATTGCTCTTTAAACAGTAATAAAATGTGTGTGAACGAATCTCTCTTAAGGTGAGTAACATTGTGTTCCCATTTTATAATAATTATAACACAGTACTCAATTTATTTTTGTTCTTGTTTTACAAAGGAGCATCAAAAAGTTGAATATATTTTTGAATATATTTTCATGTATGACTTATTACAGCTACATACAGATTCTAAAATTGCTGTACATTTTGAAAGTATCATTATGGAAAACTATTCTCCCTTAAAGAATGATAACCTAATCAACAAGTTATTTAAATGCATTAAATACTAAGGCAGTTACTATTCGAATGACAGGTATAATACTTGAAATTGTGATTCACGAGCCACAAAAATGTAGCATAATATTATTATTAAACTTAATTTTAATTTTTTTTCTATCAAATTTGATAAGGTTTCATAATACTACTATATAGATGTCTAAAAATACACTGCATTGTTACTGTCAAAATAATTATTTGTCTTCCCACATAAGCCGTTTTAATAGTTGAACCTTCAAAGCATAAAATACTGTGTTAATTACTATTATTCAAAAATGCATGCATAGTTTGTGATCCAAAATAACCTTCACTGGATTATTTTGCAATTCATATCCTGTAGATACAGAATGTTGAAATATATCTTCCTGAATTTAATGACAGTTTTTCTATATATTTATCTCTAAGCAAGAAATATTTTTAAAACTTTCTTAACTTGTTAAACAAAACAAAAATTCATTAAAATATAAACAATAGACAAGTTAAGAATAGTCTTAAAATAAAAGGCGATCTCTCAGATTTTAATAAATAAAGAATGTTGCATAAAAACTAAAAATAAACCGCAATGTTATTTTCAAAATAATTATCAATTTTTACGCATAATCAGCTTTAATAATGGCATCGTCACACCATGCAATACTGAGATAATTAACATTATTTAACAATAAATGCATAGATTGTGATCTAAAATATACTTAACTGGATTCTTTTACATTTAATATCATATAAATAAAATACATTTAGGAAGGATCTCCGGAACATAATTACAGTTTGAGACTTTGACTTTGTGTGTCTTTGTACGTTTCAAATTTCAAGAATCAGAAATAACTTGTTAATTATTAGAATACCATTTTTTACGCCTGTTCATGCATAGTTGACTGGGCGACTATTTTCTTTATTATTTTGTCCATCACTGTTTCAATCAATAATATTTAATATATTTATAGTAGAAATCTATCAAAAAGATGGAAAAAATGGTAAAAAAGAAAATTAAATTTATAAAAAAGAAGAAAAAGGTAAACAAAATTATTTTGGTAGCTACATTTTGGTACATATGTGTACCGTCGGTAATAAAGCGCTAAAGAAAAGAACAGCATTGATTTAAGGAAAAAATAGACATGTTAAAGATTGCCATAAAATGCAAACGTAAATTTCTCATATTTAAATAAAGAATGTTGCATAACAATCTAAATATAACCTGTAATGTTAAAATAATTATTTTTCTTTCCATATAAGCAGTTTAAAAAATACAACGTCACAGCATGGAATGGTTCGGGCAGCAAAATAAACCATTGTTTCAGAAATGCTCCATTAAATCTCGAAAAATTATTTGTTTCTAAGGTTTCTAAAGATGAAGGAACTATTTTAGAATCGTGGGTAGCTCGGAGGAGGCTATATTATATTGTCGTAAACCTTCTTGCGGTATCAAGAAACATTTCTCTTTTTGATTACAGTGAAGATAGGAAATGTTGTTTCAAAGTCTAAAAATAAACTACGATGTTAGTTTCAAAACAATTCTTTCCGCACAAGCAGTATCAATCATGTGATCTTCAGAACATAGAATGCAGAGTTAATTAGTATTAGTTGAAAATGCATTCAAAGTTTGCAATAGGAAAATACTTTACATTGTTAAAAATTTGCAGCAAACTGTCCAGTCATTTGACTGTTTTTTGAGAAAATGGTTACAAAAACCGTAATTTAACTGTATTCTGACCATAATATTGCCCATATTATGGTCAGAATAGAGTTAAATTACGGCTATGTAACCATTTTCTTAAAAAAACGGTGGAATGACTGGACGTTTTGCTGCAAATTTTTAACAGTGTACTGGATTCTTTTCTGACTAATCTGAAGTAAATAAATATGTTAAGGTGTCTCAGAAGTCTTACCTATTTACTAAAAATGCAATTGAGCATCATGTCACATTTTATTTCTGATTCCCTATAAAACACATACACTGTTAAAAATTTGCAGCAAACTGTTCAGTCATTTGACCGTTTTTACAGAAAACGGTTATATAACCATAATTTAATTGTACTCAGATCATAATATGGACAATAATATGGTCAGAATAGAGTTAAATTACGGTTATGTAACCGTTTTCTATAAAAACGGTCAAATGACTGGAAAGTTTGCTGCAAATTTTTAACAGTGTATGCACACTGTTAAAAAAATTGCAGTAAAATTACTGCAGCAGAGATTCCAGTCATACCCCGTAAAAAAAAAAGTCCATGCCCATCATTTTGTGCAGCCCGTAATTTTACGGGGCAAAGTAATACAGCATTTTAATTCACAGGATATTTACTATCACAGGATAGGCACTTTAAAACACAATAACACTTTACTTACTGTTCCGTAGCACGTAGCACGTTAGATAATCATCATAGAATCGCTGTTTTGGCGAGTTAAAATTATCGAAACACGAGTAAAATGAAGGGTTACACCCTAGCGGAGGACAATGTATGGGGTCGTACCGTATTTTTGCTAACATATGGGCTAGAACTGTAAGAATATGTGGATTGCTCTTAATTTTCTAAGTATCTAAGGGATAAGGCCACTTATTTAGTGGATCAGACCGTTTTTCATCAAATAAGGTTGTTGCCCGTGAAAATTGAAGGACAAATGCTCATAAATTTACAGTTTTTTCTGAGAGTGCACAAACTTTTTACCACTGATACCTTAATATATGTTCTATGTAACACAATTATTTGAATGCTTTACAATTGATATATATATATATATATATTTAATGTTTAATTTTGGAAAGAAAATGATAATTATTTTTTGACTTGCATCCATTGCTCGCAAATCTGAGCAAAACTATTGGTTCTAGAATCTCAAATAATATTGATGATGATCTAAAACGAATCTACCATGAACGTATACTTCATTTTTTAGCAATTAAGAACTAAATTAAATTTTAATTTAAATTTAAATTATAAAATTCTGAAAAAATCATTTTCTGTTGCAGAAATGATAGTTTTAAATAACTAACGCCATTCTAATTCTAAATTTAAAGTATACTTTGAAGGTAAATTTGTTTTACATAATTATCAATATTATTTGGAACTCTAGAATAAATTGTTTTCCTATGGTTTTCCGCGCAATGGATGCAAGTCAAAACACAATTATAATTTTTTTTTTAATCAAAATTAAACATTAAACAAGTGGGTAAGTGTAATCGAAGATCGCTCAAAGGGTTTCGTTTAACATTCCTTTCAAAACAATTTATCCTTTCTTTAATAAATCCAAATAAATTTCATTTAGCAACAACAAAAACAGTCAGTTTCTTTTTTATAAAGTAAAAATTTACTGTCTATTTTTTCGAATATCTAACCAAGCCCGATAGCAGGCGAAGCCCGCTATTATATTCTGTCATAATAATATCTGCCACGCGGACTAAATGCAATATTTAAAAAATAATTTCAAAATTAAACATGTTGTACACCATCAAAATGTTAAAATATGCGAATATTTCCATAATCGGATTTTTATCTTGATTCAATACGTTCCTCAAACTCATATATTTACTATTCTCTATTACTCATATTGACACTACCTTTGTATTATTCTCAAACATTTGAAAAATTTGTTAAACTTCTAATATGCCGTCAGATTTTCTTTTTAATTCTCTAATGACGTGATATTAATCTGCTTTGCGTACATAGACATATATTCATACTCCTTGTATTATTGAGAAATCTTTGAAAATTTCTTGTTTTATTACCACTATGACGTCAATCATTTTTGTTTCATATTAATCTTGTTTTCAATTGGTGAAACTTTTTGTTTCATTTTCATTTTTCACGTAGAAATCGTTCAATAGAAAATTAATTATTGTAGAAAGAATTTCATTGTGTATTTTTAATTTTTGGCAACTGCTGTAATGAAAAATGTTTAAATTTAATAGGAAAAGGCTGTTAAAATTTTGGTTTTTTATCTCTGTTTATTAAAATAATGCGATTTTTTCAAATTTTAACATTTTGAGCTTCATAGCTAGTATTCAGCTATATATACACAAAGTTTTAACTCTGTAAATTACATCATAGTTTCTGAGAATGGCTCAGACAACAGAGCGGGAGTAATAGGGTTTCGTGAGATGAAGGAAACCCTAAAAAAAGGTAAAATATCAGATGTAGAACATTGAAATAATTAAGCTACATCGAAGCTACATTGAAGTTACATTAAGCTCTTAGTGGAAAACGTTTTATGCAATTGTATTTTATAGGAAATCAGAAATCAAATTAAATGTGACATGATGCTAAATTGCACCTTCAGTGGAAAAGTAAGACTCCTAAAAACAAAAACAAATAAAAACAAAAAAAACCTGAATTTTATTACAGTTTAAGCCTATCTCTAAGTAATGCAAGTTTCATGAAATAGAACTATCTCGAAAAATAAAACAAAAGGCACTGAAATACAAAAAAAAAAAAAAAAAAAAAAAAAAAAAATAGACACGTTAAGGATAATCGTAAAGTAGAAACGGAAATATCTCAGATCTAAATAAATAAAGAGTTTTGTATAAAAATCGAAAAACAAACTGTAGCGTTACGTTCCAAACTACTATTGTTATTTCCACATAAGTAGTTTAGTTAATTAGTGTTGTTAAAAAATACATTTGAATTTTGTAATTCAAAAGATACTTTAATGATTTCTTTTTCCATTAATCTGAAGTAAATGAAGTTCATTGAAAAAATTTCTTGGATTTAATTACAGTTTGCGTCTTTTCATATGTGTATCTAAAAGCAATATAATTTTCAAGGAATAGAAATGTTAAATAAAACAAAAATGCATTGAAGTGTAAAAAATAGACAACTTAAAAGTAATTTTGATGTAAGAATCGAAATGTAAAGCAAATCGAAATATATCCAAAGGGCAACAAATATTATGCGTAGTCTTTATTATTAATTCATCTTTTTTTTTCAAATTCTTCAAGCGTTTAGTAGTTTCCTGTTCAGTGAGTCTTGATTATTTTCATCTTATCAGTTAGTAAAATATAATTAACTCGCGGAATCTGGTGGTAGAAAACTGTGGTGCAGCCATGTGGCTAAATAATTAATCTCTGTTTCCAACTGTCTTTTTTTGCAACGCTAACGTTTGATGGCATTTTTTTCAATACGCTCTGATAAACTTAACGCGTACCGTAACTTTACTAAAAATATATTTATATATTTGATTGTATTTTTCCCGCATTTGCCGTAGGCGTATTTTTTTCCGCTTAGAGTAATTTCATTTCCCTTCTTTATTTTTTGTTCGAATGATTTAATCAGTATGTATGACAAAATATGCATTTTTGCTAAGAGTAAGGAATAATTAGATTATTTGTCATGGATAATAAAAATATATAAATGAATCAGACATAGCGTATTAAAAAACGTGCATAATACTTCTAAACTATATACGTGACACATTATTTGAAAAAAAAATGTAAATTACATTTCATTTGAAATCGTTGAAATCATTCAATGGATGCATTTTTTCAGCCAAAAGTAAAAGTTGTTTTAATTAAACTAATATGCGATTAATTATTTAAGTATATATGGATAAAGTATAAAAATAAAAGATTAAAACATTATGATCACAACCATATGTTACATTAAATATACAATTCTCCTTTTTTTTCAATGTTTCCTTATTTTGATAAAATAAAAGAGTAAAACTAAAAAAAAAAATCGTCACGTTAGAAAATAATTATACTTTAATTTATTTAATTTATAGCCCAGCGTGAAATTTTAGTTTCTATTTAAAAAGTAATAATTTCATTTTTAAATGAACTTTTTAGAAGCAATAAATATAATAAAGGAAAACAAAATGAAAAAAGAAAATGATATTTTGTTCTTATTTAAAATGACGGTATCTGCTCGATTTCTTCTTGTTTTGTTATTTCCTCCCCCATCCCCCGAAAAAAAAAAACTATTGAAACTGCAAATAATAAATAAAAAAGTACATGATAGAAGAAAAAAAAAATGAAAAAAAACAAGAAACATTTCATTACGTCAATTTCACTTGTAATGAAGTATAAGAACAAACATATGACACAATATTTTAATTAAATGATTTAATTGCAGCTTCTAAACTTTTGAAGACATTATAAATAAATAAATGGGAATAAATCCAGCTAATATGAAATATATTGGTACATTAAAGGGGTTTAAAGATTAAATAGGTGCAAAGATATGATATATATATATATAGTGATATAAGACTTACTATAAAATAAGAACAAACATAAAATTTCTTTAAAAAATATTTGCCTTTATGGTGCAAGATATATATAATCAACTGCAAGCAATTTTGGGTGTCTAGACGATCCGGAAAACGGTTTTAAAGATTTTCCGGAAACTTGCCTCCTATACGTAAAATACGATCTAGCTAAATCCAGAATTTGAAAAAAAAAAGTGATTTGAGAAGTTAAAACAAACTTGGCAGCGTAAACACTGCTTGGTATAAATCGAAAATGGCTTTAACGATTTTCACTAAACGTGCATCTAATACTAATTAGACCACGAGACAACGATATATCTAAGACGTGAATTTAGAAAAATTCACTTTGACAGGTTAAAACAATCTCAACACTGAAAATGCTGCTATAAATTGAAAACAGTTCTAACGTTTATCAAGAAACGCACCTTCTGTACCAAGTCGAGCGAAATTTGAGGCTAACTCACGATTTTGATAAAATCCGTTTTGACAGATTAAAACGATTTCGGCAATAAAGATATTGCTATAAGTCGAAAACAATCCCCACGACTTTCATGAAATATGGTTTATTCAAATTCGAGAAAACAAACTAACTAGTTCTCGCCTTAGGAAAAATTCGTTTTTGTAGGTTTAGACCATTTTTTAGGGTTTCGTTCATCTCACGAAACCCTATTGCTCCCGCTCCGTTGTCTGTCTGTCACAGAGCCATTCTAGAAAACTATGTAACTTACAGAGTTGAAACTTTGTGTATAAATCAGAATATCAGCTGTGAAGAGCTGAAAATATTAAAATTTGAAAAATTCGTACTATTTTAATAAATATAGATAAAAAACCTAAATTTTAACAGCCTTTTCTTATTGAATTAAAAAAATTTTCATTATAGCAGATGCCAAAAATTAAAAATCCACAAGAAATTCTTTCTACAATAATTAATTTTCAATCAGACTATTTTCACGTGAAAAGTGAAAATGAAATAAAAAGTTTCACCAATTGAAAAAAAGATAAATATGAAATAAAATTGATTGACGTCATAGTAGTAATAAGGCGGGAAATTTCTAAGATTTATCAATAATACAAGGAGTATGAGTATGTTTATGTACACAAAGCAGGTTAATATCACGTCATAGAGAATTAAAAAGAGAATCTGACGTCATATTGGAAGTTTAACGAATTTTTCAAATATTTGAGAATAATACAATGTGAGTATGAATATGAGTAATGAATATGAGTAATAAAGAATAGTAAATATATGAGTTTGAGAAACATAATATTGAATCGTGAAAAAAGTCCTATTATGGAAATATTCGCATATTTTAATATTTTGAAGGTGTACAACATGTTTAATTTTGAAATTATTTTTTTAAACATAGCATTTAGTCCGCATGACAGATTATTAAGACAGAATATAACATTGGCATTTAGATATTAAAAATAACGAAAAAATAGACCGGTAAATTTTTACTTTATAAAAACATGACTTTTTTTTTTTTTTTTTTTTTTTTTTTTTTTTTTTTGTTTGTTGCTGAATGAAAATTATTTGGATTTATTAAAGAAAGAATAAAGTGTTTTGAAAGGAATATTAAACGAAACCCTTTGAGCGATCTTCGATCACGCTTACCCACTTGTTTGTAATTAATCGTCCATACTAAAGATTCTCGACAATTCACAGAAAACTACTGTAAATAAACACACACAAGAAAAACACAGAAACGTGAGCCGTTGTTATTATCGATTTTTGAAACTAGAAATGATACTCTAATGTAAAAATAAATAAAATTGTGCTTTCACTTAAATACAATATGAACGTAGTAGAGACTACCCAGCGATGCCCGTTTTCCCAGGTAAGGAAAGGTGGTCTAAAATGATCCCCTTAAGGGAAAAACTTGTGTAAAATAACATAACTGTTTAAATAAATCTTTTGCCCTTTGCTAGAATTTTTTACACTATATTTTGCATTATAAACATATTTTAATAATAATTTAAACCCAAATTGAGTAATGAAAAAAGTAGATTTCTTAAAATGTGTCCAAAGGATCCTTTTACTTTCACCAAAAGGGCAAAATGATCCTTCGTTTAAAAATAGTTGTAAATTGTTTTTTATCGGCAAAATAAAGGATATAAAAGTAATTATGACAGATATTTTAAATGCTAGAAGGTATAAATTAACAACATAAAATAACTTTTATTAGGTTTTTTTTGCCATGTTTCGGCTCACTCCGAGCCATTTTCAAAAAACAAATGAGATAGTGATGAACAAGTGAGCCGAAACATGTCAAACAACCTAATAAAAGTTATTTTATGTTGTTAATTTATACCTTCTAGCATTTAAAAGAAATACATTATTACAAGGTGTTATAATTTATTATATTGCTATACTCCATTAAGTAAATCAAGTCATATTTCTGTACATGAAAGACTGTATATCTAAATAAATACTGTATAAATATCTAAATAATATAATGTTAGTGCTTACCTTATAACAGATGTTATAAAACCCAATTTTTCAAAGAATTCTATTCAGACGCGTAATACTGCAATCGTTTAAATACCGCCATTGCTTCTTCTTCACTTATTACAACTAGTTTATGTGTTACCCTGTAGATAGCGCGACCTGTCTGGAAGAAAACATATGTGGATCGTTTTTCCCGCTAGGATCATTTTAGGCCACCTTCCCCTACTTAATGTAATTTTTCGAAATTATTTCATATATGCTCTGCGTTATTTTTTTAAATTTAAATTATAAACTAGTCGTTGGGGGCCACAGTAATACTTACCCATCATAGATATGCATAATGTAAAATATTAATAAAAATGTGTAAACTACTTATAAAATGCATTGCAATTCGAATAAAATCGTTGCTTGATGACATCATAAACTTTAAAGGCCCGATTACTGAATTGCTTGAAATAAACATCCTTATAACTCCAAAAATAATAATCCTATTAACCAGCGGTTTATTGCATCTGATTAAGCGTCAAATTTCCAATTAAAATATATATTTGAAGTGAAATTTGGATGAAATACAGGGTCATGAAAAATCGAAGAGTGTGGAAAAAAAATAGGATTCCAAATATCTCGGCAACTCATTATCCGATCGACTTCATGCCTTATGCAAAATTTATGTTTTTTTATTGTATTTTATATTCATTTCTTAAAATAAACAATTTCGAAAATTTTTATATACCTTTTATCAGAACGAATATTTCGAGAGTCCGAAAAAAATTATTCCGGTTAATCGAGGTTATTGAAATGAAATAGGCTTCTTCCCACTATTACATACTAAGTACATACCAAATTGCAAGTCTCTATCTCAATTTTTCGGGAGATAGAGCGTTTACAGACACACAGACACACACATAGACGGACGGCAATTTTTTTTTCTAAAAATATGTTTTTCGGAATCTCCAGTGTCTGAAACGTGTAAATCCGTTAAAAAAAATTTTTCGATTTTCAAAACGATTACAAGACTTACCCTATACTACGTATGATGGGTAAGTAAAAAGTATCTATTACAGATTTTTTGGAATGTTAGACAGCGATTATGGAACAATTAAGGCAACTTATAAAAAAAGAAGATAATTCTGTCAGTCAATTTTATTTCTAATTAAATCATAAAAATAATTGTGTAGTAGAATACATTTTTAAATTTACAATGAAAATATGTTCTTACAAAATATCACTTTTAATTTTTTTTGAAGAAATCATAAACACAATAAAGTAAAAAACCAACTTTATGTGAAATCAAAACGTATGACTAAGTAAATAGGACTAAAATGTTAATCTGCTGATTTTTCACAATTTGATTACTGATAGATAGTAAACTTTTTATCTAAGTCCGACTGATGAAAAATACGATATCTTGATATCGTGCACACTCTCAGCCATACACAAAAGAACATGACTAAAACAACTAGGATAATATTACAGGTTTGCTAAAGCAATAATATAGTCAAATATCGCATATGATATAGTCAAAAACTATTATCGTTAACATTAAAATTATTGTTGTTAAGGGGGATAAAATAGTTTTGGAAACACGATAAGGAAAGAAAACGTACTAATGTGAAAATCAGTAAAAATAACAAGAGAATTAAAAAAATAAATAAAATCTGTGTAATTTAAAAAATATATATTACAGATTCTTTGCCTGAGACAGACGCCAAATATGATTTCTTAATCATATACTCACGCCTATAGTGCCACGTACGTTAATAAATTAAACCATTAATAAAACAGCTCAAATAAAAACACAGATTGCAATAAAAATGGTACAATAAAAAATGTGCCGTGTTAAAAAAAACTCCTGCAGCAATGATAAGCTGAAAAATACAAAAACCTTTGTGTTACATGATTACGTGTAAAAACTAATGCAATGGAAATCGTGGACAAAGAGAACAAATTTAGCCTATAGCTATTTTAAGACTTTTAAGGAGTCGCAATTACAAGTGGACACATAAAAGGAGCCCCTTCCTGAGTTCGAAGAGAAGAAGGAAGCAGGAGGGGGGGGGGAGAAAATGGTCCACTTTCCCATCTGTTGGTTTTCACACATCTCGTATTCTTTAAACAATGCTTAAAACTAAGAATTTCATTTTTTTATTATTATTATTTAGATTATGTCGTATGATTTATGATTGGTGATATTGAATGAAGTTTGGTGCTGTCGTATGGTTGAGAACAATTTTCTGTCGTAGAAATACGATTGTTACATGGTATTCAGACTTTAATAGTTGAAAATTATATGGTGAGATAAAATAAAGTTTTCTCTCAATGTTATGTTAATACCTTCTACCAAGAAGAGTGTGATTTTTGTAAAACACATCCGCTATGTTTGATTTTTATGTACGCATTTCTTGAAACTATAAAACTTCATAATAGAAAAGTTTATAGCGTTGTAAGTGATATGTTTTAGGACCCCGTTTTAGGATCTCAGATTTTTTTCTTGTTTGTCAAAATGAATTTCATTAGGAACATTTTCTTTAATTGTCATTTTTTTCGCAAATAAATAAATAAATAATTAAATAAAATATGCAATATTCTTTAGTAAACAAATTTAACACTCTTATTCATCTTAACCACTATAAGGGTTTTGGAAGAAATATCCTGATCAAAACTACTTACACATAAATACATATGGATAAAGTGACAATTCCTTACATAAATATTACTTATTGCTTCAATAAAACTTATTTTTATCAATCTTCCCCAATGCATCCATAAACACACTCGCTATTAAACATATATTAAGAATCTAAACAAATTAGGGAATAAACAGTAATTCCAAATAATGAATAAGAGTGAGAATTTTCTAAAACATTTTTTTTATATCCAGATTTTTATTTAATTATTTAACGTTATCTATCAATATAATATAAAAGTTTTGTACTGTGGCGTTGGAAAATATACTGTAGCGAATAATTTACGATATCTGTGACAACATGCATCTTAAATATTTCATTACACATATAGGAAAATAAGACAAACTTGCTTAAATCAGATAGTCTTTAACTTATTTATATCTACAGTTTCACAAACACTAAATGCATAGTGTTAAAAATTACTATGAATCTGAATTAATTATGGTTGAAATAGAATTGGCATGCGTTTTAAAAAAATTCCAAAAATTACAGATATTCATGTCCTTGTGTAAACCGTTTAAGGCAAACAGGCAGATGTTACTACACTGGTGTCTAGAAATTAAGGGACAGTGACCAATTTTAGACGTTTCGTCGAATATCTTACTGAAACTCGTGAGGAATTGTTCGGAATGCCCTTGAACTTTTGGGATGTAAGGAACATGTTTCACGTCATGTTTTTCAGTGAAGATTTTGTCGCGAGGACAATTAGGGGGGGGGGGGGATAATAATTTCAATAATAATATAATATTTTCGATCACCCAAGAAACAGAAAATGGTAAAAATGGTCTGTTACTGTAGCAAATGACTATGCAGGTCGGGATCAACATTTGTTTACATTTGTGTAAACATAGCACGTATATTCGTGAAGATGTTAACGATTCTGTAAAAACTTCAAAAGTGTTATATATATATATATATATATATATATATATATATAGCATGAAGAGTTTTTAGCCGAGATCAACAACACCGCTTTCCAAAAACTTGACAAAAATTCGTAGAAATAGTATACTGGGATTAAATTATTAATGTATTGAATATTTGATGAGAGATAGGTATTTTTATGAAATGAATGTTAACTGCGCTTACGCGAACTACAGCAAAGATGTAGGATTTTAACTTTTTTATGAGTTTTAAACCAATTTTTACACTGATTTTAGCAACTAACAGGCACAACCTGTGCAATTTGTGTTTTTTAAAATGCAGCAAAGATTTTTTGTCATGATTTGATAGTTAATACTAATGGGGAACTCATATAAAAAAAACCAGTGAAATATCATGAAATCTCCAAAAGTTAAAGCAATAATTAATAAATTGAAAAAAAAGTCCTATATAATCTTATGGGACTTATTTTTCAATTTATTAATTATTGCTGTAACTTTTGGAGTTTTCACGATAGTTCCCTGGTCTTTTTATATGAGTTCCTCATTAGTATTGACTATCAAATCATGACAAAAAATATCTTTGCTGTAGTTCGCGCATGCGTAGTTAAAATTCATTTCATAAAAATACCCATATCTCATCAAATATTCAATATATTAATATTTTAATCACAGTATACTATTTCTATGATTTTTTGTCAAGTTTTTGGAAAGTGGTGTTGAATTCGGCTGCAAACTCTGCATGCTATAAAAAAAAAACTTTTGAAGTTTTCACAGAAACGTTAACATATTCACGAATATACGTGCTATGCTTACACAAATGCAAACAAATTTTGAACAGGACCTGCATAGTCATTTGGTACAGTAACAGACCATTTTTATCATTTTCTGTTACTTGGGTGATCGGAAATATTATTTTGTTTTTAAAATTATTATTTTCCCCCTAATTGTCCTCGCGACAAAATCTTCACTGAAAAACTTGACGTGAAACATGTTCTTTACATCCCCAAAGTTCAAGGGCATTCCGGACATTTCCTCACGAGTTTCAGTAAGATATTCGACGAAACTTCTGAAATTGGTCACTGCCCCTTAATTTCTGGACACCAGTGTATTTCGTTTTTTTTTCTTATTTATTTATTTTCTTAGTTTTATTTCCTTCCATTAGTAAAATTTTTAAATAATTCAAAAGACTTTGTCCTGAATGCTAAGAAGTTTTTCTCATTTTTTGCCACTGAAGTTTAGCACTGATTTTTTGTAATCTTTTTACGCGCTTAAAAAATTTTTACAAATGTTTGTTTATTCAAATGCTTCTTTGTAAAGTCATTAAATGAAAAAAATCCTGCACACATTTACAGTTTGTTATTTTTTTTTCATACTTACTAATGATAAATTATTTAGTAGTACTTACTATTAAATAACTACTAAGAAAATTCTAGTCACGCATTCATACACTTCTTAAAGCATCCAAAGTATAAAACAGAAATTATGAAATGTCTTATTTATTAAAGTGTTTTTTGTAAGTTTTCAAAATATTTACTTTTACTCCACTTCAGAACAGTTTAAAAAGAAATCGAAAGACATTTCCATATCATGTTATGTCTAAATATTTGAGTAATGTTCCATGTTTATAAAAATAAATGCAAATCAATATGTTTATTTTCTTCTTGCAATGTTTTGGCAGTTTTTTCAAAGATAAGTAAGTATACTAACACAACATATTTTTCCATGCATTACTGAGAACTAAATAGCATAAATATTTACAAAAACATGTATTTTAAATATTTGAACGCATATACGAGGTAATAAACTTCTTTTCTAAATCAAACTAGTCTTTCAACTTTCAGTATCGATAAAACCATAAACACTAGTTACTAAACACTCATTAAGAATTTAAACTAATTATAAATGGAATATGAATTACAATGAATAATAAAGGAGAAATTTCACAAAATTCCTTTGTATGAAAAGTTAAAAAAAAAAAGAAAAAAAAAAAAGAGAGAGAGAGAGAGAGAGAGAGAGAGAGAAAGATTAAAATCCTCCATTTATTGTAGGGTTTTATTAAATTCCTAGATAGTACTCGTCAATATTTGACTGTAAATAACTTAAAAATTCCTTTAGAAATATGCTTTTATTTTTTATTACCTGCTTTTAAATTAATTAAGTATTGAAAATTTTATGAATCGTTGTACTGTGTAAGCGATTCCTATAGATATAAGGCGATAGATTGTCGTGTCAGTACAGCCTACTCAACTAATAAAGCGAAATAATTTTATACTTGTAATTTACATCCTATTATATTTGAATTAATTTAGCAAGAATTTAACTAAAAATATTAATTGAATGATTTATTTTTACTTACTACAGTCTCAAAAATGTATTAAAAATATACTAATATTTAGTATTTTCTATTTTTTTAAAATACGCGACCTTTAAAATATTTCATTATTTATTTTATCATCTTGACTCTAATACCCAGATAAACCATGGATATCAAGGTGATTTCTTTTATAATTGTTATATGGATATTTTTGCTTCTTTCTTTTTTTCTCTCCTTTTCTTTTTTTTTCTTTAACGAGAATCATCACATACTTCTCTTAGTTACACAAATATATCATATTGACAATGATCATACAAAATATAAATAAAAGTTTAGATCTACATGCAAAGACTTTTAATTTAAATATTCATAATATAAAGTAAGTAATTAAAAAAATATGGTTGATTTTTAAATTTTATTTGCCACAGTCCCGATATTTGAAAAAAATAACAATATTTAGTATTTCTGTTTTTTAACTACACGATCTTTAAAAATTTTCATTAAATAATTTTTTTTTCAGTCTCATTCTAAAAAACTGAATTTAAACTTTACTGTTTGAAGCTAACTATTTATAATACATATATTTTTTTTAATTTCTTGAATTTATATTTTCCATTTTCACTCGTTGTTTAATTGTTAAATCATGGATATCAAGATAATTTAGAGTTTCTGTATGAATATTTTTCCTTATTTTTATAATGTTTTCTCTCCTTTTATTTTTCTTTTTTTACAAAAAATAATCGCATACTTATCTTATTATATATATGACATCTTGATAATGGTCATACCGAATATAATAAAAATTGATCAGTTCAATTTATTTAATAGATAATTACATCCACAATCATTTAATTTAAATACTTTTAATATAAATTTAGTAAGTAAAACAAAATATTCTTGGGTGTTAAATTTTACTTAATTATAAAATATTTGAATAAAAAAAATACAAATTATATAACTTTTCCTCCTGAATTAAATATGGCATTATTAAAAGGAATTAATGTCAATAAAATAAGAAAAATCATTCTGTCGGGAGCCGACACTATGATCGGAACAGAGAAGCACCGCGCAATATACCACTCGGCCACCGTTTTCTAGTTTGAGTGCGCTCGTAAAACTGGTTAGGTTGTAGATTTAACTTTACGCATGCGCAAATGGGTCATTTTTATGTGAAAAATGGATTTTAAGAAAATATCCTTTCGTTTTAATATATAGGATTTTAACTCAAGTTGTCTTGCAAAATATGGCGATATTTAGTATATTATTAAATATAGCAATTATGGTAAAATTAAATTAAATACAATAATTATGATAAAAATATATGATACAATAAAATTAAATATAGTAATTATGGTAGTGATTATAGTAAGTATGGCGATATTAGCAAATTATGGCGATAGTAAATAACACTTGTAAGACAAGTGACTATCGCCATAAAAAATTTCTGAAATGATGTACTTTAAAGGGATTTAAAACGTTTATGAAACAAGTAATTTAAATATTTCAACTCTTGTAAACAAAGATACTACAGGCTTTTTTTAAAAAATCAAAATAAACTCTAATTTATCGATTATTAGGTCGATATTTCAACAAGCACTCAATGTGTATAGTTTTGTAAACAATTACTAAGAATCCAAATTAATTATGGTAGAAGCCAAGAGAAAAAAAAAACTCTATATTTGTCATAATGTTTGTATTTATTTTAGTTTATTATAAGGTGGTAATATTACTTACAACCGTTTTTAGATATTAAATTTTAACCAATGCAAGTTATAGAGTCAAAAATATTTTTTTTTTCAATTTAAATACAACTTTGTAACTTAAGAACAATAAACAACAAAAAATAAATAAATAAATAAATAAATAAATAAATAAATAAAGATTCTGGATCCATGTGTAGCAACCATTCATCTCTGAAAGTAATCTGTAACCGCAAATGATTTGCGAAGGGGAGAAAAATATTATATAAAACGATGCTTGTTAGTTTTTATACATAAAATTTTTGTATTCACTAAATTTAACCTTTTAATAAGGTTTGGGAATTATGCGAAAATGTTGTACAGTTGTACATTTCAGTATATTTTTCTCCGAATAAAAATTCTTTGGCCTTATTTGATGACAGAAATACTGTGATTAAATAAGTTGAATCTTACTATTCGAAATATGTGCTACTAAAATGTAGGAGCCGTGCTAGCCCTGTGCACAATTCCCATCCTTGTCTTTAATCCAACCTGAAACTGCTCTAAACAGGAAGTTTAATGAAAGCTTGCTGTTTCTACTTTAGACGTATAACGTTACTTCACTTAATGTTATTAATTTTTAGTAAACTTCATTCTATCCGTACTAAGTAACAATAAATGAAATAAAAACTAACATGTAAAAATGTTTTATTCTTCTGACTGATGAGCGCGGACACCTGTATTTATGCATAATATTGCATTGGTGAATCTTTTCAATACACGTTTACATTGAGTAAAAATTAAGAGAAAAATAGTTTTACCATTTGCCAAAAATAAATTGAAAAATATTTTATTATTAAATACATATTTCTGTAAAAATAATCTAAAATCTTTAAATCTATAATTTTTATGCAATGTGCAACAAATGCTATTATAGATAAATACTTAAATTGTTTTTTTCTCAGATTATGGATATGCTTTCCAGTATCACTAGTTTATTTATAAACAATAAGAATGAAACAAGAAACGTTCAAATGATTGAAAGCATCTTTTTCTGCATAATGATTATGTAAAACCATTTATTTCTAAATGCAATTAAAAATACACAATAAGAGTACAATGTGGAAAATTCCTAAATATAAGGGACAGAAGTCAGTTCTAGATATTATATGCTCAAATAATAATATAAGTGCATTTTTGTTACATAAAACATCAATAATAGCAGAAAAAAATCGTTTGTACAAAACATAAAAAAAAATAACTCTTTTGCTGTACTGTGTTATGACAGCACCGTAAAATGTATTATATGAGACTAAATATTTATATAATCGGTTACTTCTACAGCTTTCTTCATGTACAGCACTACCCTGTATTTTAGAACAATCATATCTGCAGGCAGATTTGTTGTGGATTTTTAATTTTCCACTGCGTATTAGAAAAAAAAGAAGAAAGCTAAGTTCATATATACATAATTCATTTTTTCCAATTAGATTTATTAATTAATAAAATTAAAAATTCTATTTCGTGAAATATTGAAATATTTTAGTTACAATCACTTACATTGCAAAAACTTGTATAAATATTAATATTATAATATAATAAGAGAAATATTATAAGAGAAGAAACGTTTACAAAAATTACATTAATCTCGTAGTAATCCATGACTTTATAGATTTTTCTTTATACGTAAAACATATTTGGATCATGATAAATAAATACTTTTAGAAAACCTTTCAGGATTCGTAAAATTTATTTGGATCATAATAAATAAATATTTTTCGAAAACCTTTCAAGGTTTCAAATAAAAGTTTCTGAAATAAATGAGATTAATTTCTAATTTTGAAAAAATATATATATTGAAAACTTTCTGGGTATTTTGAAAACTGTTTGGATTTTGAGATTTCGAATAGATTTTTTTCCAACAGAAAGATTTTCTGTAAATATGGAAAATGTTTCTAAAACCATGGGTACTTACAAGGTCGAACTAGATTCTTGTACGCCAAGAAGAATTTGTGCAATTTTTCACAGCTTATTCATAGAGTTTTACAGCACTGAATACATAAATAAATAAACTAATAAAATAAAATTAATCGATCACACTTTCTTTTTATAATTTTGCATTTTTTTTAACGGAATGTTTGTTAAATCTAAACAAATAACTAAATAAAACTATGAAATAAAATTACTTGTAAAAGAAAAATTAAACTGTTATTGCTTATATTTTTTAAGAAGATTTACATTTATATCACATTTATTTCAGTTAAAATGTTCTAAATTATCCATTCTAAACCTTTCTTTTATTCAATGTCTTTGCGAACAACTGAAGTAATACACATATTCAAAAGTTCCTTTACGTACTTTATTATCCTAATAGCTAAACAATATTTGGCCTTTATCCTTTATATTGGCTACATCTTAGTTGATAATGACTGTATTTTGATTATAATTTAACTATATTTTGGTCAGTTTTAATAATATTTGCATGAAATATTGCCAACATTTTCATGTTTAATTAATTTTTTTTAGTTTTGCATCAGTATTTGCAAGAAATATATCCTCATTCCATTAACGATATTTCCAATGAAAATTCAATATATACAAAGTATTGAATTTTCATTGCAGATGTTTATAATGTAAAGCCAAATATTTCATGGTATTTCAAGCTTTATTTCAAGTATTTCATTTCATTTTATTTCAAGTATTTTCCATTAATGCAATATCGGTGTACACAAGGGCTCATAAAAGTAAATATATATAGTATTGGTTTACTATTACGGTAGTATTTCTTGAAATTTACAAATTTTTAACACAGGAAAAAATAAACTATAAAACCTCTTATCCTTCTGATTCCGATTGAAAATCTTTGACTTCACAGAACCCACTAGTCTAGTCGCTAAAAATATCCAACTTTAAATGTCGAACAGCTTGTAAAAGAAGTATAAATTAATATAGTTATTTTATAATATTTATATTTTTAATCTATATATTTAAAGCAAAAAGCGCATCCTGTCAAACTTACACTCTCTTTTCCATACGAAAATCATCTCACTTTTTTTTTAAGGTTTCTACCCTCAGAAACGGGAAACGTGTTTAGCTCTCACCTGTTTAGCCTAGGGGTATTGGAAAGGGTTCATTGAAAACGGATGGAGTAATATGGCCATTACTTTGAAAGCTTTTACTCTAATTTTTAAGAACTCATGTTTTCACTACTAAATATGCATATTTTTTCGTAAAATTTTAAAGAGAGCTTAGATGCAATTATATTTATAACCGATTGAAATTTCAAAGAGTTCGAAAGATAATAACTATTTTTTGTTGCTATTTTAAAGAAGCCGACACGAAAACAAACAAACAAACAAAAAAGCGAGAAGAAAACATTTCTTTTACAACTAGATAACAATATTTTTCACAAATTTTTACACAGGCTGTAAAACCATTTTATTTATAACCAATAAAGATTTCAAAGCGTTCGGAGAAAAATAACAATAAAATGAGCGCTTTTATCACTGAACATCAATATTTTTTCGCATATAAAATCGGGTTAAAGATATAAAATAATAAGAACTGGATTTAAAAAAATATATATATACTATCACGGATCCGGGCAACTCCGGGCGGGTCAGCTAGTATTATTTTTTACATAATAATACTTAAAGAAGTAATCTATAGGAATCACGTAGGAAAACTCCATCCATAAATATCGGTTTGCAAAAGCAAGAAAAAAATTGTTTAGTTATTACTTTTTTTTTTTTTTTTTTTTTTTTTTTACCGCAACCAAATTTATTTGTAACACGACACTGAATACGGAACGGTCTTAAGTGCAAATAAGTATATTGACGGAAGGATTTCTACCTCTCCGCCCTGTCAGTGTTCAGCACGCATTGACTGCAACAGTTCCGGATAAAAAAAAATAATAAAAAAAAAATCTGATTACAATTATATATTATCTTCTACTTCAAACATACCACAAATAAATAAAATATTTCTTTGTTTTTTATTTTCTTTTGTTTTCTTAAAATTACCAAATAACGGAGTAATGCACTCAATAACAGTTCGATATGATAAGTATTATTTGATTAAATATATGATTTTTAAATATTTTTATAATAAAAATATGACTAAAATTTCTATAAATGTGATATGTAAGATATTAATATGCAATTAAAGGAATTATTCTATAGCGCTTAAACTTTTCCGCCAGTGCCTTTAAAATTTTTGTACTAGCAGGCGTGTAGATTTTGTGCAAAGCAAGGCTAAACTATTGCATCTGCAAGATATTTCTTAACAGCAATAAGAGACATATTAAAATATAACAATTATTCATATGAGTAGTAAAAAATTAATTCAAATTTCGGTGCCTTTTTGAGAACATAGTTTAAGAAAAGCATGCGTTAATGACTAGTTAGAAAATCATTCATTGATTTGCTCTCATTAATACCTTAGATATGAGATTTATTAAATGTGTGTCACATTACGAATAGGCATGGGATGTGTTCTAGAGACCCCCTGTAAAATACATTTTATTCTTTGTTAATGATAGCTTTCGGATTACTTACGAAGTTTTTGAAAATTCTATAGTCCTGGGGAAAAAGCGGACCACACCCTCCTAACTCTGCCACAAATCATTGTATAAAAATGTGACTGGTTTCTTCAATAGATTAGTTACGGTGTCTACTATTTAGTGCTATAATTAAGAATTGCTTAAGGGTCGTCTAGGGAGGGGGGTGGTTATAATTTCTATATTATAGAAATTGTACCTATATTGTATTTATATGAACACAATGTGTTATAGAAATTGTACCAAACTTAACTTACTAACATCTAATTTTGACATCTTGTTTGGATTCTTCTGCACATTTTACCTTCGGATAACAAAAGGGAAATTATTTGGTAAATTAATTGAAGAGTTACGCAGGTTTAAACTCCAAATATTAAATACATCTTTAATCGTTCCAAAGCAGACTGCAATACGGTTAATTTTTGAATTCAAAAACTACTTGGTGGAATGAACTGTAATTTTGAATTCACATATTGGACGTTTCTAGAAATATATTTATATTCAGAACATTATTGGTTACATTTCACATTTTTTACGAAAACTAATATATTTTCGAAATTAGTAATGAAAAGAAAAAGCGATTTGTAACCCATTATTATTTGAACAGAAATCACTTTCTAGAAACTTCAAACAGAGTTTTAAACTTACAGTTCATTACGTCAAGTAGTTTTAAAGTTATGTTTAAAAAATTTACCTGCATCGCAATCTGTTTTCCAACTATTAATAATGAATCTAACATTAGTAGTTCCTAACTTTAAACTTGCATAATTCGCAAACTACTTGACCTTGATTATCCGTTCGGTACCAAAAGGTAAAATTTACGGAAATATCTAAATATGTTGTTAAAATTAGGTGTTAGTAAAAAAAAAAAAATTAAGTTTGGTAAAATTTTACATGTAGATGTCTTTCTAAGCATAATTTATTTATAGCATTAATTAGTAGACAATATTACTAATCAATTACTGTCAGTCACACTTTTATATGATTTGCGGCAGAGTTAGTAATGCGTGGTGCAATTTGTTTCTTTTGTTTTTTTTCTTTTAGAACTGTACATATTTTCCTCAAATTCAAATTACATTTAAATGCACTTGAAACAAAGGTTTATATTTGTCAATCTTTTCTTTGAATACAGGTATTTCTGGTACATACAAAAATTGTCTAGAAAATTTGCTGTTTAAATGTTTCAGTTTTATTTTGGATTTTTTTTTTTTTTTTTTTTTTTTTTTTTTTTTGCAGTGTAGGGTTTAGTAAGTATGTAAAAGTTGTTTTGAGCGCTAAAATAGTATTCAAGTGTAGATATAAAAACTCAATCTATAGAATAAATATTTCAAATGCAACATACGTTTAAAGCAGACATCTTCTGCAACTATATAATCTTATTCATACTATTAAAAGTGCAAAAGCATCTTAAAAATGTATCGGGCTTTTTTTTTTTTGGAAAATGACGACAATGTCAATTTCGACAAAATGAGCTTTTTTTGTTGTAAATGATGTTACAGTTAATTTAAAAAACAATACCAGTTTTGAAGCAGTTCTTGTACGTAAGTATCGTGTTTCAAAAAGTGAATAAAAACGCTAAATTATAACATAAATAATTTAGGTAAAAATAACAAGAATAGGGGAGATGGGGGATGAATGGGACATTTTTACAAAAATATTTATTTTAAATATTTTATATAAGTTATTATCAATATTATACATCCCATGTCAAACTTTAAGTGTTTAACTACATCTTATGCACAATATTTGTTCAAGATTATTATTATACAGATATATAAATTAAATTTAAAATAACGTTCTTCTATGTCCCAATCATCCCCACAGCAGGGATGAGTGGATCACAAACATTTTCCTCCCCGTATTCAATGTTAAGGACTAAAAGCTGAACAAAAATGCCGCCTTGGCAAAAGCTGAGAGATTATAAATTGTAATATGATATCCAGGAATATTTGTTAGTCAATGATCTTGAACTCATCTCAGCTTTGCCTTAAAAGGTCCATAAACGGTTGACTGAAGGCGATGGCTACAAAGAGGATGAAATGTTAAAAGAATAATAACCATAAAGTATTAATTTATCAACCTATATAATATTATTTAGTTAATAAAAAATTTTCAGTATCGTCTAGGGACGAATGAAGCAGTCCCATTCATCCCCATTTGAAATGTCCCAATCATCCCCATGATGCATATATTCAATTGTCAGCTATTTTGTCTCAGAAATTATTTTATCACTATTGTTAATATGCATTCATTTTAATTACCAATATTGAGCCTTTAAATAGAAAACTACAACATATCCTAATTGTTTATATTGCATGAGATATTTAAATAACTTCAAATGTAAAAAAATTTTCTTTTAAGCAGAGTTTTCAGGAAATGCAAATTTGAAGAAAACTGAAAACAGCCATGTGCTCTTGCTTTTGGTTTTGAAGCACACTATGGTAGTGAAATCTATGAGGATAGGAAGCAACAAAAAAAAAATGTTTATTGCCTGAAATATTGAGAGCGTCCCATCCATCCCGTGTCCCATTCCCCTGTAAAATTTACGTTTTGTCGCTTAAAACATTCTGTGGGAAACGTTTAGTATGGAGGGAGAAAAATGTTTAATCATATTTGTCACTCTACAGTATCTATATGTAACACTATCCTACATTTAGAAGGGGAATATATGCAGACTGGAATGTTGATGAAGGTATTTCTATGTTTTCTGTCAGCCGTTTGCGCAGCGGGAAATCATTCTGGAACCAAAAAAAAAAAAAGAAGGTTTTTTTGATAACTCTATCTTCTCTTTTTTCTACTAATCGATCAAAAACCACGTAAAAAAAGAAGAAATATTTTTAGCTTTAAATGATTCATTTTACGATTTACCTTTATTGTAGAATTTTTAAGGATTCATTTGTCGTTGCCACTCATGTGTTAAATTTTAATCTGCTCAGTGTTGTGGGAGAGAAAAAAATCTAAATTCCAAACAAAGAAGAAGGTTCTTCTCATTTAAAGATTAGGGAAGCCTCAAAATATGCATGTATGGAGGATTTTCAATAATTACATCAGACAGCAATTCCTCATTTAAAGTTGAAGGAACTGGTTCTGGATTTACTCAAATATTCTTGAGAGAAACACCGGAAAATGTGTGAATTAATCGTTAAATTACTCACAGATAGAATTTAATAAATTTGAGAATAAACTTTAATTAATAATTCGCCTATATGATTAGAATTTGTATTAAAACTTACGTTATTTTAACGATTCCTTACGTAACTTTCAGAAATTATTTATAAATCCAATCTATTTTGTCTATCTCTTATTTCTTATTATGTAACAACATGATTGAAAAAAAAACCCAAAAATAAAATAATTTTCTTTTTAATATGTAAGACAATGACATTTTACTGCTGTTGTATATAATATTTTGTAAATAATGAATAATTTCCTTTGCAAATTTTAGATCACTTTTAGAATTTTTAGAGTATAAATTACAAAATCTGCTACACAGAGTCCAATAAATGAAAAAAGAAATTATTCGAAATGATACAACTTACTTAAATAAAATGCCATTAAAAGCTAAGGAAATAAAGAGGGTAAAACAAAAGTTCCTTTTTCTGGCGAAAATAAAAATGGTTTTAAATTTATCTAACAAACATTTAATAGCTTTGATATTGATTTGATACATAACAGCCTAACAGATTAAAGCTACTATCCAATTTCAATTTTGTACTAGAATTTCTAATAATTCAAAAGAAAAGAAAAGAGTATGTTCACGTAAAATAATTTTATTTGTATTGTTTATTCCTGAATATTTTACAGTCGTTTTTATAGAATATATAACACAAAAGGATTAATTTTCACTCACATTTTCACATTGCCAAGTGCGAATTTCAACATCTGCTATGCATAGCCTACTAAAAAAAATCATCAGTAAATAACACATCTCATTTACATTAAAAATTATCAAAATCTAAGAAAATAACAGATAAGGAATGAAAGTTTGTTCGTTTGGCTAACACGAAAATCGTTTTCAAAATAAATAAATTCATCGTTTATAAATTAGAGACAGATAAAATGAGTCAATAAGTAAAAAAAAAAAACTTAATTGTATTGTACAATTAACAGCTATTACTTTTTCACTATAAACTAATAAATATTCATCTAATTTTTCATGTTCAACGATGTCAAATCATGTTTTTATTCGCATATAGCATTCAAATGATTTGCATATGTAGCATTTAAAAGTAAAATTATTAATTTTGAGGTTCGACTGCTAAATTTCAGCATTACTTTAGAATTTATCTCAATTCCAAATAGAATAGACGGATAGCGTTTACGCTTCGAAAATTTCTATTGCAATATATCCCTGAAAACCCCAGACAATATTTTGAATAAACAGGTGTAACAATGGCAATAAATGGTTTAATAACACCATAAAATTAATATATGCAAAAGGACTTTATCTTTCTTCATCAGGCGCAAAGAATACATGCTACCACCTTGAAAGGATGAGCAAGACTGAAAGGAAATGGAAGCAAAAAAGACACATTAAAGAAAACGGAACGCATCAGCCAATGGCACAGAGAGTATTAGCCTATCAAAAGAAGACAGAACAAAATGATAAATATGAAGTAACTTGAATCAAAAGACAGAAACAGAAAGGGAGATTATAAAAGAAAATACAATATACGAGGGAAAGTCATTAAGTGAGTCACAAAAGATAATTAAATAATAACTTACAGTGATATTCACTTCAAAACTAATTTTATTTCTCAACATATTCTCCACCAATATTTATGTACACTTATATCACCGTTTTATCAGTGTCCCAACACCAGCTGCACACAATTCTTTGGGTTGCTGTCTCAGCCACATTTGGACTTCAAATCGAACATTTTCATCATCTGTGAACATCATCTTGCAACTTCTTCCACATCCACCATACATCTTCGACTTAGCCCCAGGCGATTTTCATCTGTTTAGTCCACTAAAAAACCATTTTGGAAAGCAAGATGATGTTCACAGATGATGAAAAAGTTCAACTTGAAGTTCTAATATGGCTCAGACAGCAACCCAAAGAACTGTATGCAGCTGGTGTTGGGGCACTGATGAAACACTGTTATAAGTGCATAAATATTGGTGGAGCATTATGTTGATAAATAAAAATAGTTTTGAAGTGAATATCACTGTAAGTTATTATTTAATTATCTTTTGTGACTTACTTAATGACTTTCCCTCTTATATACAGTCCCTGGCCAAATTATTAGACACAGTTGTTTTATTATAATATTTGGTCTAGTTTTGTTAAATATACTAGCTTATGAAAGTTGACATAATAAGAATGAAGTGTCTCTCATTGAATATTTGGATACCGCCCCTCATCTTTTTGCTTCCTTTTGGGAACAGCGAATTTCAAGCTTATTCTATCGACTATCATTATCATAATTTTTAAACTATGTTTTTGAAACTTTCCCAAAAGTTGCTCTATACATTTAGCTAATATATTTTGCACAGTATCTTTTGATTGAATTCGCGCATGCGCAGTGAAACAATATTTAGTGAACCTGCCCATTTTTCTTCCAATATTTCTTATTTTTAAATTCTGATTGCAGGGTATTGTATATAATGTTGTTTTTCATCGTTCCTGAAAAGAATATTCTTTTATATTAAGAACTCTGAAAAGTATAAGCAAAACACTTGGTGAAATTTGGAATTGTTTTTATAAAAAGCTTAATTTCTCCACGAGTATACGTGCAACCCTCATAAAAATGAACACAGTTTATAAATAGAAGCCTCCTAAGCGTATGTTACCGTTTCAACGCTTTTGTGATATTGGTTTTTACGGGGTTATCAAAAACATATTCGTTTTTCTTCAGTTTGTTGACGGCCCCTTATGGGGTTTCAAGAAAAAATCTTCTCGGAAATATATGACGTTTATGATGTTGTTTACACTCCTGAAGTTCAGGATAATTCCTCACGTATCTTTCCAGATATTTAACAAAACTAGACCAAATATTATAATAAAAACAACTGCGTCTAATAATTTGGCCAGGGACTGTATATAATAAACAAATGAGAATGAAAAAATAATTTTCTTTTCCCTTTTCTTTCAGTCTTGATGCTCCTGTTTTCAAAGTGGTAGCATGTCTTCTCTGTGTCTTATGAAGAAATATAAAATTCTTTAGAAAATCCTTGCGAATTTCATAATTTTGTACTGTTATCAGGAAATTTTTTGCCTAGGCATTTTCATAATATACATACTTCAAAATAAATAATATCATTTTAAAAATTCACAACAAACGGTGGGACTTTGAACATGTACCACACAAAATTTGCATAGAAACAAAATCATACACCTTTTGTACATAAAACGTTAAAAACTAAGCAATTAAAAAGGGGGATAACATAAGCTTTTTTACAATCATTTATTAGCTTAGGCATTGATTTAATATGTTAAAATTCTATAAGCTAAATCAGTGTTCCTCCACCAATTTTACCTAAAAGCATACTTGAACCTATGGTTAAACTTAAGTGGCACACTAACTTATAAGGATCAAGAAACACATCAAAGAAATGCACTGTAAAGAAAGACAAATGTTTTTTACTGATTTAAAATATGACAAAGCTACGAACGAAAATATACATTATCCACCTCCGAGTTACCCAGGATTCCGAAAAGCGTTTTTTATCTTTAGAAACCACACACTAATAATAAATATATCAAAATAAAATAATAAATATATCAAAATAAAATAATAAATATATCAAAATAAAATAAAAAATATATCAAAATAAAATAATAAATATATCAAAAGAAATTAAAATAAAGTTCGTCAAAAACCGTAAAAATTACAAACATCAAGTTGCCGGAACATCCCAGTGATTGGAAGAGGTTTTTCTGTTATTTGAAGAATTTTCTGTCTTGTGACTGGAGAATTTCAGGAAAATTTGACAATCGTTTCTTGAATTTTCCGTGTTTTGAAGGAAAAAATCATACGTAAAAATTCCGTTTCTAATACGGAAAAGTAACACGCAGAACAGTTGCCAGCACACCCCAGTGGCTTGAAGAAATTGCAGACTTAGATTGGAGAATTTCAGGTATATTTTATGTTAGTTTGGTAAGTTTTCTGTATTTTGCGATAAGCGAAGTAAATAAAGGCGGAAATTTTTGTGTTTTAACGAAAAAAGGCAACGGCGAAATTTGTTCAATTCACAGATTTTTTTTGAGAATGCAGAAACCAACATATCTTAGATATTTAAAGAGGCATTTATAAAGCCAAAAGTTTCCGTTGCTGCCGCTGATTTTTGGAAATTTTTCTAGTAATTGTTCTAGTGTATAAATCAGTTTTCTCAACCCGGAATATAGATTTTTTTTATGCTATCAATTATCAAGTATTTTCATTTTCAACAGACGGGATAAATTAACAGAATTAACAATAACGTGAAAATTTAAATTATGTTGTTATTATTTCAAGTATAAATTTAGTTACGCAGCTGAAAATGTTTAATTGCATGAACGAAAATTCTGGTTTGAGAAGACTGATTAATACCAAAAAAAAAGAAAATCAGTGGCAGCAAAAGTAGATTTATTTTTATAAATGTCTCTGTAAATTACTTAAATATATTGTTTCTTTGATTTCTAAGAATAAGGAACTCTTTTCGGAGTCATGGGTAACTCGGAAGAAATAATTGTACATTCTCGTTCGTGGTTATATTTAATTTTCCTCGTTTAAAACTATTCGTCCTTTTTTTTTTTTTTTACAGTGTAGATGGCTTCATGAAAAATTTTTTAATAACACAAACATAATGCTCTATCTATAGTTTAAAAAATAAACTTTTTTCTTATAATTTGTAAAAAAAGAGGGCTATTTTTAATTTGTTTTGCGAAATATAATTTTCGAATAGGCATACTCGTATTTTTTTTTCAATGGATCTAGCAGAGATCTAGATATATTTTTTACATTATTATCTGCAAAAAAGCTCATTTTAGAGATAATTATTCTGGCACACTTGAGGTTTTCTTATGACGCACTGGTGTGCCACAGCACACCGGCTGAGAACCACTGAACCAAATAAATATTTAATGGCTTAGTATTCAAAATATTTGCATATAGTATTCGAAATAAAAGTAATTGCTTTCAAAAGCGACTATTAAATTTCATTTCTAAAGAAGAATTTTTCACAATTCTACAATAAAAGAAAAATATTATATGTACGGTCCAGTAATTTCCTTTGTAATATACAATTCCGGAATATTTTACAGGCGTTTTTATAAAATATATAATACAATGAATAATTTCCATTAAAACTTTTACATCACGGAGTGAGAATTACAACATCTGCTACGCATAGTCTACCAAAAAGTAAAAAAAGAAAAATGATTCGTAAAGAATACACCTTATTTACATAAAATGTTATTAAAAACTAAGCAAATAAAGGAGGAAGAACAAAAGCTCTTTTGTCTGGCGAAAATGAAAGTGGTTTCGAAGCGAACGTATCGATTAGCTGCCAGATAATGGTTTGGAAAACATTACCATCGAGATAAAACTATTGACAGAAAGAATTTTAATAGGGTTGAGCCACTGAAACGTCGTTAAATTTATTAAAAGAATATTAAAAATGTATTATGCTTTTTAGCGTGCATGTAGTCGTCGTAGTAATAATAATAGATTTTATATTGATCACTGGTATATTAATTTCGGTGTTAGTATTTTTTTTTTTTTTTTTTTTTTTTTTTTTTGTAAAAATATTAAAGAATGGAAGCATATAAAAGGTATGCATATAACAGCTTGATAAATTTCTAACTACATACCCACTCCATCTAATACATTTCTAATGCATGAAATGCACGTTAAAAATGTGTTATGTTTTTCAGTGTAGACGTAACCAATTAGCTGCCAGACAATATCGAGAGAAACTATTGATAGAAATAATTTTAACAGGGTTTAGCCACTGAAACGACGTTTCAGTGGCTTATTAGATTAAGTTATTAAAAAAATATTTAAAATGTATTATGGTTTTTAGCATACATACTCGTAATAATGGAAATAGATTTTACATTGATCAATGGTACATTGATTTCGTTTTTATTATTATTTTTTGTTTGTAAAAATGTTAAGGAAAGGAAAAATATAAAGGTATGCATATATTTGCTTGTTAAATTGCTAACTACATATCCACTGCATCTAATAAATTTCTAATACATGAAATAAATGTTAAAAGTTTATTATGTTTTTCAATGTAAACGTAAGCAATTAGCTGCCAGGTAAAGATTTGGAAAACATTGCCATCAAGAGAAACTATTAACAGAAAGAATTTTATTAGGAATAAGCCACTAAAATGTCGTTAAATTTAGTAAAATAATATTAAAAATACATTATGCTTTTTATCATGCATGCACTCGTCGTAGTAATATACATATACATTTTATTTATTAGTCGCATACTAATTACGTCGTTCTTAACATCTTTAAAAGCGTGAAAAGGTAAGACGATTATGTATATAATGACAGTATAAATTGCTAACTACACTGATGCCCAAAAATTAAGTGGCAGTGACCGGACTATTTCAATTTTAGACGTTTTGTTGAATATCTATTGGAATTCTGTACGAATTGCCCTTGAACTTCAAGAATATAAAGAACATGTTTGACATCATAACTTTCAGTGAAGATTTAGCCGCGAGGATAAAAAGAAGGGGCAATAATCATTTTAATAATAAAATAATATTTTCGATCACCCAAGTAACATAAAATGCTCAAAAAGTTTGTTACTGTAGCAAATGACTATGTAGGTCCTGTTCAACATTTGTGTGCATTTGTATAAGAATAGCACGTATATTCGTGAAAACGTTAAGGTTTCTGTAAAAAATTCAAAAGTTTTTTTGTTTATAGAGTTTTCAAATGAATTTAACACTACTTTCCGAAAACTTGACAAAGAACAGTAGAAATAATATACTGCAATTAAATGATTAATAATATTGAATATTCGATGAGATATGGGTATTTGTATGAAATAAATTTTAACTGCACATGCGCGAACTACAGCAAAAATTTCTTGTCATTATTTGGTAGTCAATGCTATAGAGCAACTCATATAAAAAGGCTAGTCAAATATCGTGAAAACTCAGAAAGATACCGGCGATACAGTGAGCTGATTGAAAAATAGGGAGAAAATCCTTTATAATCCAGGTATATTTAGAAAGCAACTCACTATATCGCTTCTTTCCTTCTAAATTTTCGTGATATTTGAATGGACTTTTTATATAAGTTGCTCTATAGAATTGACTACCCAATCATGTAAACAAATCTTTGGTATAGTTCGCAAGCGCAATTAAAATTTATCTCATAAAAATACCAATATGTCATCAAATGTTCAATATATTCATCTTTTAATTGCAGTATACTATTTCTACTGTTCTTTGTCAAGTTTTCGGAAAGCAGTGTTAAATTCGGTTGAAAACTCTGCAGGCTATAAGCAAAAAACTTTTTTTTTTTTCACAGAAACGTTAACATAACATCTTCAAGAATATGCGTGTTAACCTTACACAAATGCACAAAAAAGTTGAACAAGAACTACATAGTCATTTGCAACAGTGACGGACCATTTTGAGCATTTTCTGGTTCTTCAGGGAACGCAAATATTATTTTATTATTTTATTTATTATTACCCCCCTAACTGTCGTCGGGACAAAATCAACATTGGAAACATGTCTTTACATCCTCAAAGTTCAAGGGCATTTTGTCACGAATTTTAATAGATATTCTACAAAACATCTGAAATCGAAAGTGTCTAATGACTGCCTCGTAATTTTTGGACACCAATGTATAATTACAATGCATCTAATACAATTTCAATAATGAAATGTGTATTAAAAAAGTATTATGTTTTTTTGTGTAGACTATAACTTAACTGCCAGATAATGGCATGAAAAACATTACTATCTAAATAAAACTATTGATATAAAGAATTTTGGGTAACGTCGTTAAACGTCGTTAAATTTTTTAAAACAATGATAAACATGTATTATGCTTTTTAACGTAAATACACGTTGATAAAAATGCACATTTAATTCATAAATCGTACACTAGTTTCGTTGTTCTTCACATTTTTTTTATAATCGCATTAAAGAAAGGAAAATATAAAGATATGCATATAATGACATGATAGATTGCTAACTGCATTTACAATGCATCTAATGCATTTTAAATACATGAAATGTGCATTAAAAATGTACTATGTTTTCCATTTTAGATGTAATAGATTAGCGCCAGATAATGCTTTAGAAAACTGCGCCATCTAGATAAAACTACGGGTAGAAATGATTTTAATAGGCGTGAGCTACTAAAATGTGGTTAAACTTATAAATAGAATATTAAAATTGAATTATGCTTTTTTAGTTCGAATGTAGTCATCACAGTGATAGATACAGTCATTTTATTGAATGATCATATATTCATTTCGTCGTTTTCGGTTTCATGCAGTCATGTTTAAAGAAAGAAAGAAAGGAGTTATACGTGTAGAGTTCTTTGATAAATTGCTGACTACATATACAATGCATCTAATACATTTTTAATTCATGAAATGCAGATTAAAAATTTATTATGTTTTTCAGTGAACACGTAAATAAAAAGAAAAACACTTTTAGATCAGTCATGCTTTAATTTTGTTGTTTTTTCGTTCCAGATAACAGAAATCAGAATAGATTTTCATAACTGCCTTTATATATGCCGTTATAAATCATTAAGTATATTTACGATGAATATACTTTAAATATATTTATTATTCACCTTTTGAAAACATGAAACGAGCATTAAAAAAACATTATGGACTATAGAATAATACATTCATCACAATAATATAAAAGGATGTTTTATTTATCAGGCATGTTTTTATTTACAATTTTATTCTGTGGTGCTTTTTTGTTATCCATATTAAAGTAAACCACATTTAAAGATATTTATGGAATTCTATGAAATATATGTATTTATTATTTAGAAAATTTACAGCTTCTGCTAAGTTGATTGAATATATATATTATGCATTTGAGCTAGCTAATTCATTTTTAACATTTAGAGTATTTAAGGATTTAACAATTAGATCTTTTAGGTATAAAATTAAATCATAATTTATATTTAATTTATATTTACTTTTCATACCGTTTCCACTCTTTATTCAGTTTTTTTATATCTATATTTTAAAATTTTGAATTCCGCGTGCCTCTTTTTATATAATTAAATAAATAATTGTAATAAATTGTAATTTTTTTTATTTATTTGCTTGTTTCTGCATAAATTAAAACTATAAAAGTTTTCACAAACCTTATATAAACATTCTTGGTTACGTATAACACAATTATCACGATAAAAAAATACTACTATGTAAAAAATACTTTTTAAATTAACCATTTGCATGTTTGTGAATTAACTGCAGGGAAAAGCAAAAAAAAACATCTGAAATTATAATAATAATAATAATAATAATAATAATAATAATAATAATGGAATAATAAACACATTTCTTATTTCAAAACGTTTTTCACCGATATATACGAATGCTTTCCCGTATGATACTCAAATTTATAATTTACTTTAGAATCAAAATATGAAGTCAAATTTAGGTTGAGACATTAAAAGTTCTAAATTTTACTCGTTTTTAAACTGGAAGACAGCGCACTACGTCATTTATCTGTAACAATTTAGTGATAAAAATATGTGGGGCGTTCCTTTATTTTGGATCGTTAACGGTGAGCCCCCTCCTCTAAGAAAAAAAATGTACTTTTTTGTTACGATTTCACAATTACGATTATGCCAAGTTGTAGGCGATTTTGTCAGTTCCAATTTCACATCCTGTCCATTTTTGTATAATTGTTTGTTGTATAAAAATGTCTTCGCAGTTGAAAAAAAAAGATTGTGTCCCTTTCAATACAAGGTAAATCAAAGATTATTTATAAAAAAATAAATACAGGTAATTAAAGGAAAAACAATGCCACATTCAATTAAAAAAATATGTATGAAAAATATTCTATTCTGGAACACCAAGCACAAAAAAGCAATATGACAATACCATAAAAACGTGATGTTTCTTTATGTTTGCAAAACATTTGACGAGATTTTACAACCTAACTTAGCAATATATATTTGCAACTTGGTTATTCATCTTTGGAGGCCGCTATAACAAAGAAGTACAAATAATAATAATAATAATAAACGAATACTGCACAGTATCGAATTTACACGAAATATTGATGAAAACACGGATCGCTTTCTGCATTTCTAGATATTTCTCCGAAAATAAGCAAATGGTCACAATGGAAAATTGTGCTTCTAAATTGATTTGTATCAACATTTTATGAAACGTAGATTACACGAGGTGTAAATGGGTGTCATTATATGAACCTCAGCATAAAATTGAAACAGTTAAGTGCCTTTATTGGATGGAATAGGCAAATATTTCATAAAACATAAAACGTATAAAGAAACCATTTTAATAAAACTTTAAAAACTATTCTTTAATGGAACTTTAAAATACTATAGTCGGAATATAAATGGTTAATGTATTTCGTGTTTACTCACGAATTAATCAAAGAAAATATTGGTAAATATTTCATTACTCCTTTGTGTAAAAAATAACTTTTAACTTCTTAAGTATTTGATAATTTCACAAAAACGTCTATATTTATGGTTGCTTTTACTCCGAAATATAGAATTCACTAAGATAGCCAAATAACTAAATAAACATTAAGTATTATATAAAAGAAATTAACATTATATATATTGATGAAATATTAAAAATTTCTTTGTTTTTATTGCAAAACATTTATTTATTTCATTTATTACCAATCTTGGAATCTATGAATTTTTACAATTTTACCAATACGTATCTTGAGGTTATTTTACTCAATAATTTATAGCAGAAAAATTGTAGCTATGGAACATTTTTTCCGTTGTATAATGTTTCAAACATGCACTTAGCAGGTCAAACATACACACAACAAACTACAGTACTTTTAATAAAAGCACTTAAAAACAGCTAAGATTGATAATGCTGTAAAGTTGTTATTACCATACTTTGACGAATTCATTATTTCAACGAAATACGATGAAATTAAAAAAAAAATTTGAGAGAAATATGAGCTTAAATGTAAGTTTACTCATTCTTTGACCACTTTTCCGGAAAATTTTATATAGTGATAATCATAATCTACTGATACAGTTTTATTAAAACACAGTCCATCTTTAACATTTTCTACTCTTTAATTATTTAACACTTCCAACTGAAAATTATTGTTTCGAAATAACTATCATTTTTTTTTACCCCTATTTGTATACTACCGTCTTCATGGTGTATTTATATTACAATTATTGTGGAAATTTACTACGAAGATTACTTATATTTTTAATTTGTAGTAGTCAAAGCTTAATTCTGATGTAGCGGTAGCAACAAGCGCTGTCAAGTCACACTCGACAACGGAATGGAAAGGGTGATTAACTAAAAAAACTGACGTAAAAAGTCTTGAGCATTTCGAGCGTTATGCGGACAAGCATTATCTTGCTGTAAATTTGCCTCTGGAAGACCAATTAGGAAAAGTCCGCCGTGGAGTCGAAGAATTTTATCAACATAACACTGACCCGTTAAGGTTCCACGTACCACGATTAGAGGGGACTAGCTATCATTGGCTATGCCCCCCAGACTATTTCGCCTGCTGTGTGGGCAGTGTGTCGTGCAACATGGTTGGTAGACTTGTGCCGTTTACCAGGGCGCTTCCAGACCCGTACGCGCGGTTATCATCATCTGTCCTCATAACGAACCGGGATTAATTACTAAACACCACGTTTTGCTGAGTGGCATTCCACGTCGCTCTGGCTTGGCACCACTGTAGACGGAGTCGTCGACGTTTCGGTGTTAAAGGCAGCACACTAAAAGGGCGCTTGGATTGTAGATTCGCTTCCGAAAAGCGTCTGGAAATGGTTTGTGGAACAACTGGCACCCTTACATCTGATTCTATCGTGGGACGAGTCACTATAGGATCCACGAGCGCTTGCCGAACGATCCTTTTATCCTCTCGCTTCGTCGTCTTCCTTGTCTCTCCAGACCCCGTACACCGAACGTGGGTACCATCTCGTCCGATCGATCCACTTCTCCACACTCCGAACGATCAACATGGTGAACAACACGGCTCCTAGCCTGTAGTTTTCATTAAGACCAGCCTGTACTTTTCATGGATATGATAAGGACCCTCTCCAACTCGCTTAACTGTGAGAAATGTCTTCTCACAAGTCTACCTGGCTTCTTCGCTTACTGAAGTCCTCCTAAAGTAAGAATATGATCGCCACGTTTAAAAATCTTCCACTATGCTTAAGTTTATGTAGGGCCAACTTCCCGATTGCAGCGCCACTGCATGGTGTGTGGTCATGCGCATTGCTACCAAACTTTGATCATTTTCATATCGAATCTCACCGTACTTATTTGCAAAGTTTCGCGACTGTAATCTTTCTTTATTCTTGGCGCGCTATTTTTAATGTTCCTGAGTGTATCTTTTTTTTTTTTAAGATGGTAGGTATTATTTTCCTTTATTGCATGTATATATATATAATTTACTTAATTACATGTTAAAGAAAATTACATTAGAGTAATTCGTATAAATAATGTTCTCTATTTCAGAAGGCTAATATTCAATAGGTACAATTATAATATATGCTCTGTAATACAAATAATGAATATGAAATTCAGGATTAGTTTTAAATTATTGCTTTTCATTTAATAACTTCGGACTATAAACTAAAACCCACGCATTAAATGCGAAATCATTTTATAGCGTAATACTGAAAAGAGTGTCATTTTTAAAAATAACTTTCCCATTTTCTTATCCAAACGTGCGAAAACGGAATTTCCTGCATATTTATGGGTTATTAAACTTTCTGCGACGTGGAAGACAAAATATCTTCAATACCTCAACACATTAGAGAATCGATCGGAGGAAATTTATTTTTCTATGCTCATTAGTTTAATGTTAGTTCATCATCCGGCATCAAGCGCAGTAACAATCATTATGATCTATTTAAATGGGCAAAAGAATATGTTCAATAGATTCAATTTTGCTGTCATTATTTATTGGGTAAAATATATTTTAAAGAAAAAGTATCGGTAAAATTGTAATGATTCATATACTGAAGTTTGACAAAAAATAAAATAAAATAAATGTCTTGCAATAATAATAATAAAACAAATTAGTATTTTATAAATATTTAAAAATGTTCATTTGTTTTATATGTACATCATATTTAGTTGGTTATTTATTATACTATTAAATTATATACTTTGAATTTTGTTAAAAGTATCAAATATATCACAAGATAAAAATCATTCTATACACAAACTAATAATAAAGCATTTACCTAGATTTTCTTTCTTTAATTCTTGGGTAACAATGAAATCCAATAAAAGATAAAATAATTTGCATTTTTCTGTAATTCCAAAAGCTAAATTTTTATAAGTACGCCTATAGTTGCTCTGTAATATAAATGATAAATATATAAACATTTAATTTTTTTAACATGGATTAGCTTCTCGTTATGCTTTTTCGCTAATGAAAACATTTTAATTCTAATTTAATTCCACACATTTTATTTTGGCTAAGTCAGTGGTAAACACAAAATGCAATAAAATATAAGATAATTTGTATTTTTTTTTAACTTAGAAAGCTAAACTTCTATATTTGCACCTATAATTGCTCTATAATATAAATGCTATATATCTATATGTAAACACTTCATTTTTTTTAGCATTGATTAGTTTTTCATTAATGATTTGTATTTGCTGAGAATTTTTGTAGTTATAATTTAAAGCCCACATTTTATTTTGGCTAAGTCTATGGTAAACACAAAATGCAATAAAATATAAGATAATTTGTATTTTTCTTTAACTTAGAAAGCTAAACTTCTATATGTGCACCTATAATTGCTCTATAATATAAATGCTATATATCTATATGTAAACACTTCATTTTTTTGAGCATTGATTAGTTTTTCATTAATGATTTTTATTTGCTGAGAATTTTTGTAGTTATAATTTAAAGCCCACATTTTATTTTGGCTAAGTCTATGGTAAACACAAAATGCAATAAAATATAAGATAATTTGTATTTTTCTTTAACTTAGAAAGCTAAACTTCTATATGTGCACCTATAATTGCTCTATAATATAAATGCTATATATCTATATGTAAACACTTCATTTTTTTGAGCATTGATTAGTTTTTCATTAATGATTTTTATTTGCTGAGAATTTTTGTAGTTATAATTTAAAGCCCACATTTTATTTTGGCTAAGTCTATGGTAAACACAAAATGCAATAAAATATAAGATAATTTGTATTTTTCTTTAACTTAGAAAGCTAAACTTCTATATGTGCACCTATAATTGCTCTATAATATAAATGCTATATATCTATATGTAAACACTTCATTTTTTTGAGCATTGATTAGTTTTTCATTAATGATTTTTATTTGCTGAGAATTTTTGTAGTTATAATTTAAAGCCCACATTTTATTTTGGCTAAGTCTATGGTAAACACAAAATGCAATAAAATATAAGATAATTTGTATTTTTCTTTAACTTAGAAAGCTAAACTTCTATATGTGCACCTATAATTGCTCTATAATATAAGTGCTATATATCTATATGTAAACACTTCATTTTTTGAGCATTGATTAGTTTTTCATTAATGATTTTTAATTGCTGAAAATTTTTGTAGTTATAATTTAAAGCCCACATTTTATTTTGGCTAAGTCTATGGTAAACACAAAATGCAATAAAATATAATATAATTTGTATTTTTCTTTAACTTAGAAGCTAAACTTCTATATGTGCACCTATAATTGCTCTATAATATAAATGCTATATATCTATATGTAAACACTTCATTTTTTGAGCATTGATTAGTTTTTATTTTTGTAGTTATAATTTAAAGACTACTTTTTATTTTGGCTAAGTCTATGGCAATGACGGAATACGTACATTGTTGAAAAGTAATATGCGTAAACTCTGTTGTCCATTACAAGATTAAAAAATTCAATATGTACAGTCCATGTGAATAATAATAATAATGATACACAAAAAATATATACACCCGTTTTTATTCGCAAATTTTTCATAATAACAACAAAACAAAGGTGTCACCAGGCTCAAAATAATGCAAGTCTTATTTCAGAATATGATTGCAAGTTTTGAAATACATATTGAAACGTATTAAAAATGTGCCAACGTTGTTTTTCAAATAAGAACACCATTTTTTTTATATCATTTTTTAGTTCTTTGCATCAGGGTATCCTGGAAAAATGTATTGTTATATATTTGTATTATTTGCATAAAGTTATGAAAGGAAATATTTTAGTGGTTTATCCATATCCATAAATTTAGAAAAATAAAAATAAGTTCAAAAAGGGAAATCTTCCAGAATCAAACATCTATTAACCACAAAAACTATAAAGAAATACTTAAATATAAAATTAATTTAATTTAATATAAAAAATTATGATAAAAATTGTGTGTTTGCCATCTACGATTAAATGATACTTGGTTGAAAGATAAAAGAACACATTTCTTTTAGACCATTGTTGTCAGTTGGTCTGTTTTTTTATTTATTTATTTATTCAGAGTGCTTGATTGCTACTAGTTCTTTCCCCTTTCCTTTCTTTCTTTTTTTATTTTTTTGAAACAGTAATATTCGCCTAATTTAATCTGTAATTGAATAAGTTGAAAAGAGCTATTTCAAAAATATGGAAGCGATCACACAATCTGAATAAAATAAAACCTGCCCAACTGGCAACACTGCTTTAGGCTATTGAAAATTAAAATGCTTAATATACCTCGAAAGATCATGGTTGAATGAGCTGTAAACTTACACATGCATATTTTTGGCGACGTTCGTTCTGTTTATGCAAAAATTCATACAGGTCATAATTTATTAATTTTTAGAATAACAATTTGTAATTATAGGAGTGGATCAAATGAAAACGAAACAGTGGTTATAATGTGGTTTATTTTTCATTGAGTGGGGTGAAACTGTGTTTAGAGGTAGAGCGGAAAGTAAGGAAGACAACCCCTACTGTGTGAATAGACTTGCCACTCAGAAGCACGTGAGAAGCGCTGTCGGTGTGCCAAAAGTATCGTCCGGGAGGCAGTCAGTAATTGTTGTTATTCATCTACGTCTGAGGAATGTTTGCGAGTAAAAAAGAGCAACGCAGTGTTATTCGCTATTTATTGGCAGAAGGAGTAGTCTCGCAGTGGCGCGGACGAATAAGCTCGGTTCCCGTAAGATCACCGAAAGTGAAGCAACATCGACCGTGGTCACTGCTTGGGAGGGTGACAACCTCTCTCGACTGCGGCTACTGTGGGACCGTGTACGTTAATGGGAGCTGGTGCACGTAAAATCTGTTCGTGACTCCCATGTCCTCCAAGTTTAGTATAAGCGTTACCTCTGGGGGTGCCAATCCAGGTGCAGGTCTCTCATTTGGAATTGGTTCAAAATTAAGAGACCAACTCTTCTGGAAGGGACTTGTGAGTGCTTAAGCCATTTGGTAGGCCTCCCCATCCAGCTGACTCTCTCGTGGCAGAAGGAGTTGGATGTCGTGAGGTACATCGGCGAATGAACACAGTGTACACAGAACATGCACTCTCATTGACTCGTGTGCAGGAAAGACACAAGCAATTCCGCGAGGAAATCTGATGAAGTTTTGGTGGACAGTGTTACAATACCCACCGTATAGCCATATCTTTCGCCACATTACTTTCCTATCCTTAGTCCTCTGAAAAAGACATTGAAGGGAAGCCGTTTTTACCTGGACAGAGAAATCATGAACAATGTTCGAAACAGGTTCCGATTTCAGCCAAAGTACTTTTATGAGCAAGTTATTCACCGTTTGGTGAAACAGTCGGACAAGTTCTTGTGTAGCTTTGGAGATTATGTTTGAAACAAACAATGTGATTTCATTCTGTGGCTCTTGTTTCGTTTTCATTTGATCTACACTAATAATTTTCATTATTAAATATATGTTATTAAAATTTTTTAAAAACTCCAGCATTATGTATGATTCCATTCACTGTACTTGTTAATCGAATGATTTTTGGAGAAAAAATAAATTAAAGTTTCTCATGTGGATTTGATATTAGCATCCTCAAATTTCGATCCTTTCTGACTTTATGAAGATAGGAAAAAAAACATAACGTATATTTTTCTTGGCCTGATTTGATCCGAATAATTCAAATAAGGTGTAAAAAGTGAGTGTCATCATCCAAAAAATTAACGTTCATACATTTTTTAATATGTAGGTAACCCATATTTGTAGTTATATAAATATTCTGAAAGAAAATATCATGCCTTGTCTAATTATACATTTGTTATAATTTTACTGTAAAAGATCTGCAAATAAAGCGGTTGTATCGTTTTATTTTACGCCGAATTTACAGATATACTAGCTACTCTCTAATGTACATCATAAATATATAAAAATAGGCTCTTCATTTGTTGAACAGGTATTAATTGTAAATTACTGATATTTAATTAATTCTTTAAGATTATAATTTATAGCCAACATTTTAACACTTTTCAACATACAGAGAGGCCAAGATAAAAGAGGCCCGGTATACAGAAGTACAAATACTTACTAATTTATATTTAAAAGTAGTAAATACATAATCTTATGAATAACAACATACTGAACATTTAATAGTTCACAGGAAGTGTTTTTATTCATAATATTTTGTATTTAATACTTTTAAATAAAAATTAGTAAGTATTTGTACTTCTGTATACCAGACTCTTTTATCGTGACCACTCTGTAGTTGAAAAATGTTTATGAATTCAGTTTACCTGTCTGCCATATGTCTGCCGTCTGTCCATGCTCTAACTCGCGTTAATATACCTGGATTGCCATGTAAACTGCAATCGATATATGATATGTATGTTTACTACGGTTTTTTGGTATTGAAAATGCAGTGTGTACCATATATAGTTCATTTACAGGGGCGCTAAAACAATTTTCGTTACACGGAGAAAAATCGTTTGTGGCTTATTTTAATGATGTTAGATTATCTCAAACATATTAAAATTGATATAGACCACTGAGGCGCACTACAAGACGTTTAGTTTTGTTTACTAGACGTTTACAAGACGTTTAGTTCTGTTTACTAGAATATTGTGCACATGGCATTCATCGTACATTTACAAGGACACGCTAACGAATGCCATTACGGTAGGGTGTATGGGGTAAATCGTTGTGGTGCACTTTTCTAAACATATTGAAATTGATATATATTACTGAGGTGCACTACGGTTGTTTGGTATTGAAAATGCAGTGTGTACCATATATAGTTCATTTACAGGAGCACTAAAACAAATTCCGTTACACGGAGAAAAATCGTTTGTGGCTTATTTTAATGATGTTAGACTATCTCAAACATATTAAAATTGATATAGACCACTGAGGCGCACTACAAGACGTTCAGTTTTGTTTACTAGACGTTTACAAGCCGTTTAGTTCTGTTTACTAGAATATTGTGCGCATGGCATTCATCGTACATTTACAAGGACACACAAAGAAATGCCATTACGGTAGGGTGTATGGGGAAAATTGTTGTGGTGCACTTTTCTAAACATATTGAAATTGATATATATTACTGAGGTGCACTACAAGATACTTAGTATAAAATAAGGTGTGCATAGCATTCATCGTTCATTTACAGGGACACACAAAAGAATTCGGTTATAGTACTGTCTATTAACAATAATTACTGGAAGTACGTTGTCAGCTGTGCTCATTAAGTTGTGCAGATTAGTTGTGATTGTGTGATAAACGTTTGTGAATTAAACTAAATTTTGCATATTACCGGATGTGTATAAATTCTAAAGATCCTAGAAAGTGATGCACAAAAGATCTCGAGTACATTTCTGCTTATTGTCGGAATTTGCTGTAGGGGAATTTTCAATTGTGTTATGCATTTCCTAACTGAAGTAAATTGAAGAATGTAGTTAATATATGCAAATTTATAGTTCCTATACAGGACTGCACAAAATAATTCGGATGCTGTTTTGACTATTGATGGTGATTCCGGATATTGTGTTTTCAAATGTGATATGCGTTTTCCAAATTGATTAACTATACATCCTTTATCACCTTATTAAACGGGGAAGTTTTTTATAGTATTCTGAATATATTGGAAAGTGTTTATAATCTATGCTTGAAGCATGATTTTCGTTCTTGTTTTGGTTAAGTCTGATATAAACACGAAATACATTAGGTGAAAATTAATTTGTATAATGTATGTTTTGCATTTAACCCCTGAAAGGACGAGTATCACGTATATATTCCGAAAAGTGCGTTTGTTTTTTATTTTTTATTTTTTAAATGTAAATCCTAAACTTTGCCTTGTCTAATCGTAGAATTCTTAGATTAAATAAGGCAAAACACATTATACTTAATTAGTGGTATTAAAAAATAATACGTCGTTAAATGACGCTCACCCTGAAAGGGTTAAGGATGCCGAAATTTCATTTGTACAACTACAAAAACTTACCCTATTATAAATTATAAATTTTAAATATACTCTTCAACTTTTAATTGCAAAATATTCCAAACTGAAAAAAAAAGAAAAATTGAAAAGCGTTTAGAATGAAAAGGTTAAAAACAGTAAAATATTTTATGAGACTTTTCACATGTTTCCACTCCATCGAAGCTCCATCTATTATCAATAAACAAAATTCGAAAATAATAAAACTATAATAAAATTAATTTTTTAAGTCTAATAAAACATTTTTACTGTTTTTAAAATTTTTATTTTACACCTTTTAGCAACTAAGTAAATTAAATGTAGTATATTATTACAGAGTGTTATAATTTGTTATATATATACACTTCAATTTCTGAGAAGAACTTAGTTTTTGTTTATTGCTTTTTATTTAATGAAGAATTTTTGATTATAATTTAAGACCAATATATTATTTGAGAAATCATTTCAAAGTGTAACTGACAGTTATTATTTTAAATAACTTTCAAATTTCCCTATGCAAATTCGGGGAAACTAAATTTCCTGGAGCTTATGGTTTATTAAGCTTCCAGCGATTTCCAAGTCAAACTTTTAGATTATCTTAACACATTATATATAATCGGTCAAAGGAAATTTATTTTTCAAAAAGATTGGTTTCATGTTTTCTCACCATCTGGAGTAAAGCGTACTTACGAGTTTAAACATGATAGGAAATTAAAAATATATTTCAATTTTAGTATCAGTTATTATGTTATTAAGGCAAAAGATTTGAGAGCTACTCAAAAAATTGACACATGGCAATATTTATTAAGAAAAAAAAAAGCTGATTTTGTTATACTTATGTTTGATTATAGTTTTTTTTCATTACATTTTTTGTTGATAAAAATGTTTCGATCTTTTTTTACTGATTAGCAAAGCTTTTACCACAATCTAATATTTTGTGTGACAGAAAAAAAAATTCGATAAAAAGTTTCGAAAAAAAAACAAACTACAAAATGTAATTACATTTTCAACGAAGATTTGAAATTAATAAATTTGAATTTTTATATTTGTTTGATTTTTTTTAATTTTATTAGTTGATTTTTTCCATTTACATTGAGCTTAATTTTTTGAGTGCAAATATTACTAAACTACAAAAGTATTAGTAATATAAATAAAGATTGTTTATTCTGACTAATTGTCATGAATATTTTCCAGAATTTTTTATTGTATTTGCGATAACTTTATCTATAATTGATAATTAAATTGCATAACAAATGTTTTTGTATTTAAAGAAACGAAATACCCATAGGAAGTACTATAACATTAGCACAGGAATTTAAAGGGCTACGATAGATGCGAAATTACAAGAAAAACTTCTGATATTAAAATACCTTTGTGGCAAATTACCTATCTACTCTTTTATGAGGGTACTCTATGAGTAAATTTCGAAATTTTACGTGTGATCGTGATGCCTCAACACTGACATTCGTGCGAGAATGAGACCTATTGTGTCATTTCTCTAAGACTCGCAAAGTAAGTATTATTTCCCGGAATCTGTCTGGAACGCTTATTTGTAGAATAGTATGTTAATTAGGTAACTGCCGTCGTGTAGTAGCTATACCTACTGCAGTAGTAGTTGGATTCAGTAGATGTGGAACGCTTTTTGACCTCGAGTCTGTCAGTTTTCACTTTAAATTCGAGGCACGTGTTGACTTCAAATGGAGTCTCCGATTAGTAGTTTAGATAGAGTATCCAGCTGTGAGATTTCCCCAATTTGGTAAGATATTTATTTTTGAATAAAGAGTTACCGGAATCCACGGGATTCCATTTATAGTGATATTTCCTGATAAAGTGAATTTCGTAGGTTCCTGTAAAACGAGCCATGAGATAATTCGGAGCCGTGTCAAGTGAGTTAAATTTAACAAGTGGGGAAACGATTTCCCCATCTCTCAGTCTTTATTAAAGTGACCTGATTTCTGATAGTCTGAATTAAATCCATCCACTCCATTGCTAAGACCCTGCTTACTGTTACAAATCAGTTGTTGTATTTATTAGTAAAATATATGCCATGGCCTCTGTTCTAGTTGACAGTTCCGCAGAATGAGTCACACCTTTTCCCCTGTAACTACTAATGTGATTTAAATATTTTGGTATTATAATTAGCTATATTTGAATCGTTGAGTTTTTCAGGGAAATCAATTATTCTTTTAATAACCCTAATTAAAAAAACACAACCTACATTTATGTTTGCGAAATCACATAATTATTGCATTTTTTATTAATTCTTGCCAAACAATTAATTTATATTTTAACCATTGCCAGAACTGTTACAAAACTGATAGGGATCACTTTAGCGGATCTCAAAGAAAGAGTACTTCAAAATCAGATGTTTTTTATGTGATTTCTGAATTGTCGTAGCCTCTTTAAATAATGTGTATTTATATGCTTCATTCATTTCACGTATAACACAGCTGCCAACTTCTACGTTTTTCTAAAATCAAATACCATGTTTTGAATCAGAAAGTTTGGCACATTTATGTAAACCGGGCGCAGATGATATGATGTCAAATATTGTTCCCATCACCAGCGTTTGTATTTCATTCATTTCATTTAAAATATAAACGTTTCCCTCATTACAACTAAAAAATTAAACTTTCTTTTAAAATGCAATGATTTAATATGCATATATTACACTCATTCAAAATACATACCTTTCCCTCATTTCATTTAAAATATAGTTATTTTTTTTTAATAAAAAATAATAACTTAAACCAAAAAAGTATTATTTTAAATTACACACGCGAAATATAAAAACTTCTATTGGCGAGAAAAGAAAATGCTCTTGGCGAGATTTGTGCCCAGTTAACATAGAAGAACCGAAAATGTATTTTAATAAAGGTATGCCGATTCTATGTAATACATATTTTAGTTAGAAGTTGGCAGCCATGGTATAAGCACATTTAAATTTATTGCTTTCTATTCAATAAAGATTTTTTCTTTATAACCTAAAGCTAACACATTAAATAAGAAATCACTCTTTAGAGTAAAATTGCACTACCAGTCATTCTTCAAAATATTTTTCCCATTTTCCTAAGCAAACGTGCGAAAGCTGATTTTCTGCATATCATGTTTTGAGTCGAAAAATGTATTTAATAAAGGCATGCTGTTTCTATGTAGCGTTTATTTTAGTTTATTTATCAAATAAAGTGTGTGGTTCAAATATGTTTATTTGACTTAAATGAAACATAGAAGTTGGCGTCCATGGTATAAGCACATTTAAAATAATTTATTTTTATTCTATAAGGATTTTCTCTTTATATCTTAAAGCGAACACATTAAATTAAAAACCACTTTTAACAGTAAAATAGCACTACCAATCATTTTTCAAAATACCTTTGCCATTTTCCTATGCAAACGTGCGAAAACTAAATTTCCTGCATACTTATGAGTTATTAAATTTCATGCGACGCTCAAGACAAAATGTTTTCAATATCTCAATACATTAGAGTATCGATCAGAAGAAATTTATTTTTTCTACAAACACTAGTTTAATGTTACTTCATCATCCGACATAAAGCGTAGAAACGAAGTTTATGACCTGTTAGATGGCACAGAATGATGAATAGATGCAATTTTCTTATCATTAATTATTCGGGAATGTGAATGGCAGTGAAAGATGTTTGGCACGTTTTTATTGACTAATTTCGTAAAGTTTGGTTAGATATAAAAGGAGGAGTATGTTTATTTAAACATTATTTATGGGTTATTGCATACTTATGGGTTATTAAATTTCGTACGACGCTCAAGACAAAATATTTTCAATATCTCAACACATTAGAGTAACGATCAGAGGAAATTTTTTTCTACAAACACTAGTTTAATGTTAGTTCATCATCCGACATAAAGCGTATAAACGAAGTTTATGCCCTGTTAGATGGCACAGACTGATGAATAGATTTAATTTTCTTATCATTAATTATTCGGGAATGTGAATGGCAGTGAAAGATGTTTGGCACGTTTTTATTGACTAATTTTGTAAAGTTTGGTTAGAAATAAAAGAAGGAGTATGTTTATTTAAACATGACCTTCATCTGTTGAAAACTGGCGTTAGTTTTACATTATTCCTTTTTATTGTATGAAGATTTTCAGATTATAATTTATATTCAACATATTGTATTGGTTGAACCTAAGATAAATATAAAATGCAATAAGAGAAAAGAATTTCACGAAATTCTTTCTGTATTTCATGACGTTAAAATTCCCAATGCACAAATTAATTGAATGGTGATACACTTAGTGAATAATTGATGAATATTCAAATACTCTTCCTGTCTATGACATATCTGGCAACATTAATCGTAAGAGACACAAAATGGATATTACATTTAATTCCCTGCTTTAATCTTTATTTATCGTGTGTTTATTTATTATTTACATGTATGTTACTTCTATTTTCCTTCGTTTTAAAGCTTCCTTCCCTTGTTTCCTCACGTTTGGTTCACTTTGTTTCTGCTTCTTCGTCATCAGCTGGTTCTTCCTAAATGGACATAAAGTATTCTGAATTCGACAGACATTTGTTTTAAATAATCCCTTTACTTAGCTAACCTGTCCGATGCTGCCCATGACCTTTATCTTTTGAATAATGAAGCCACGCAACAGCATTCAAAATACGGCAAATGCTCGAACGCTGAAATATGCTGCGAGTTTTTTTTCACCCTCTTTCTTCAGCCTGCCTAATTGTGCAGCACAATAAAAAAGCAGTCTTCGAAAGTGTAACCTCCCTAAGACAGCTAGTAGAAAAGGCTCTCCACCCGTTGATTGCAACAATCCTCTACTGTGCTACAAAAATTGTCTATTTCCGAGGAAAAGAAAATGGAACACCTGTTTTTCAGGCGGTAGGGAGGTTTGACTGTAGTTTGCTTAGGGCGCTTGGACGGTTTAGTAGCGAAAGGGTTAAATATACTAAAAATCAGTGTTAAACAACTTTATATTTATAAACGAAAGTCTTTCTAAACGAACCTAATGAAGGGGCCCTACTACCTTCGGCAGCGTACCTCCTCGAATTCGTAGGATTTAATATTTTTAAAAGAAAATGTATCCAAACAAACAAAAGGGGCCCCAACTATCCTATTTTTTTTTTTGAAGAAGTAAATATTAGTATTTTTTTAAAACAAAAATATCGTTATAAATCCAAAAGTACCCTGGATAAGATTTTTTTCCTTTATTTTTCTTTATTTTTCTTTTTTGATTTAGAAAGCGGGTGCTGAATTTTAAATATGCAGGAAAAAACGAAAACTATAAAAACGGCATTCAAGAAACATATTTTCTTTTTTTTTTAAAGACAAACCCTAATATTTTTTAAAACAAAGATATCGTTAGAAAAGCAATGGTATCATGAATCAGTGAGTATTATTTTAAATTATTATTTTGATCAGAAAAGAGGATGTAAACTTGAACATATGCAAAAGAAAGGGGGAAAAAACATGAAATCGACATTAGGAAAATATATTTTTTAAACGGTAAATATTAATATTTTTTAAAACAAATAACATCTTTAGGATCTGGAAAGTACCCAGATTAGGTGGGTATTTTTTGTATTTTCATATTTCGACGTCGAATGTGAATGCACAATTTCAAAATGCGTAAAAAAAAAACTTGTCCGGTATTTATTTCCATCTGCGTGAAGAATATCTGAAATATAGTTTTGGGGCAAACAACTATGACAGCGAGCCATTTTACGATGTTCACTATGTATTTTAATTCAGTTCTCGACTAATTAAAAAAAATGAAATATCCGAGCCTCAGGTGCATTCGGACCTGCATCGTCTATTCTCATCTAAATGCATGAACTAGATTTCCCTAACCATTGCCAACAAACAAAACACACACACACACTCTTTTATTATATATTCAATGAACAAATTTAAATTGATTAAAACCAACACATTTTTTAAAAATGAAATATCAAATTAAAGAGTAACGCGTAGTTGGGAATATAATATACTCTCTCTAATATAAATAATGAATAATAAATTCTGGCATTAGTTTTAAATTATTGCTTTTTATTTAATGGGGAAATTCGAATTATAAATTAAAACCAACACATTAAATGCGAAATCATTTTATAGAGAAATACATAATTGAGAGTCATTTTTAAAAATAACTTTCCAATTTTCTTATGCAAACGTGCGAAAACAGAATTTTCTGCATATTTATGAATTATTAAAGTTTCTGCGACGTGGAAGACAAAATGTCTTCAATATCGCAACACATTAGAGGATCGATCTGAGAAAATTTATTTTTCAAGAAGCATTACTTTAATGTTAGCTCAACATCCGGCTTAAAGCCTAGTAACGAGCTTTATGGCCTATTAGATGACATCAAATGATGAATAGATTCAATTTTACTATCCTTAATTATTGCAAAAAATTTATGGCTATTTATTCATTGTTAAATTCAATACATTAAGACAAAGAATTGTTTTTTTACACCTTCGCATTTATTCGCATTATCCTGCCGAATGTGTTTTTTTACACGGTGTGAAGAATTTTTCAACAGTTTGTCAATCGAGAATATGTATTTCGTTTCTTCCAATGATTGTTTTCGAAGAATTGAAGCTTGTTCAATTTATTATAAATTGAATTTGTGGTACCGGAACAATTTAGGGGTTTGTGAAAAACTTGGATATTTAAGTAAAATATAGGGACTCCTCACGTCTAAAAGTGGAACAGTCCAAGTTAAAACGAGATGTCTAGTCACCTTATGTATTAGCATAATTTAAATTATTAATTTTTAATGAATGAAGAATTTATCTCTATAATTTAAAATCTACTCATTAAATGAGAAATCATCAAGAATGAATTTGAATTGCGATTTATTTCTCAAAATAACTTTCCAATTTTCCCATACAAACCTGCGAAAATTTAGTTTCCTGTATACTTAACGGTTATTAAATTTCCTACGAGGTTCAAGATAAAAAAATTTCAATATATCGAAAGGAATCAAGGGAAGACATTTATTTTTCTACAAACATTCGTTTAATGATAGTTCATCATCAAGCATAAAGCCTAGTAACGAGCTTTATAACCTATTATATAACACAAAAGGATTAATAGATTCAATTTTATTGTCAGTAATTATTCGGGAAAATGTATGGGACAAAAGTTTTTTGACAAGGTTTTATTGACTAATTTCAAATTTTGTTAGAAATAAAATTGAAAGTAAGAAAATAAGTAAAATTCAACCATAGTTTCAACAAAATGTTAAAATTGATATGTTTTGAGATTTTATATTCTCTTAATATTTTTGGTCATAATTACTTATTGCTTTCAGTCATAGGAAAAACGTCGTGTTAATTTGATAAAAGCACCGCGATCATGAGGAAAAATCTTTGTTGTACTCTACATTAAAACCTACTACTGATATATTTCTATATGCAATTGATGTACAGAAAAAAAGATAAACACTACAAACAGATTTTTTAATCCAATACAGTGATTAAGATTTAATTTAATACGGAGTTTTCTTCTTTAATCACTATTACTTTTATTATACTTAAAAACTGGATTGTTAGTTCTAGTTTATATTTAAATGTTGCATGTATGAATGTGTGTTAGAAAATGTTTGTAAGTATCTATAACGGATGTAAGTGCGTAAGATGGATGTGAATATGTAAAATATACAAGTTGATTCGAATTCTATGTACAGTCTTTATGTAATATACAACAAAAAAGTTATAGGAAATCAGGGTCATAATCCATGAGCTATTGTTAACTATAAAAGACATTTTCAATAAAATTTCTGTATATCAGAAATACAATGTAGAGAAAATATTGTGAGACATTTGGACAGAAAATATAGTAATTTATTCCTTGCAAATGCAATATGAATAGAAGACTGCTGAAAAAAAGTATCTGTGTGTGTCCACTTCCATTTTATAACTCTGATAGTTGGAGTTTTATTTTTATTTTAAGAAATAATCATGCTTGTTTTAATTTCTAAACTATGTTCGTTAGGAATATAATCCATGAATCTCTACCACTATTTTTGATTGTGAATCAAGTAAATGTATATATGATTAATAATTAAATTACATAAAGAATATTTTATATTTTAAGTATTGAAACGTCCATCTAAATTATTTCAAAGTAACTGTAAGATAATTAATGGGTACAGTAATTACATGCATTCGTCTCTGTTGTATAGGCATTAGTTTTAAAATATTGATTTCTATTTAAGGAAGAGATTTTTTTTTCAATAATTTACAGCAAAAACATATAAAGTGAACTTATTTTATTAGGTAAATTATAATTATTGTATTTACTGACTTAATTTCCTCATCCGGACTCACGTACAGGGTATCCTAAAAGCCCTTGTCACATTTTAAAATTCAGTAAAATATGAAGCATTTGGCGTACGAGAGAGCGGTTTGGACATAAATGTTTCTTATGATCAGAAATTTTGTTTAAGTTTATAAAAAAAACTAGTTCCAAAAAGTTATCATAGATGCTACTTCTGGAAAGTTATCGAATAGGTAGAATGCCTTTATGTATAACAATGGCGGAAGACGCACAATGTGTATGCACAATTTTTTTCCAAACTATGACAACCCACATTCCAGAAGTTAACAATACTCGCCTATCCATCCTCAATCATCTAATCGAACTCAAGAGGTCGAGTATTGTTGAATTCTGGAATGTGGGTTGCCGTCGTCTGTACAAACACTGTACGTACGCATGCGCGCATATTTGATTAAAATGACTATTTTTTTTAATGTACATTTACTCATATTTAACTGCCTTATTCCAATTATTTTAAAATTCTAAAATTATTCTTTCGATGGACTATTTTGCATTTTAAAATACTTCTAAAAAAATCATGTTCAACCTGTTTATAATTAAGGTTACTTACAATAATACTGAAATTATATTTTTTAAATATTTATTATTTAAATAATTTGTTCATCCTAAAGACAGTCATTTCTCCAGTTGTTCAAACTATCGCACTCAGAAAAAGTAATATCTATAAATACCTAAGAAAACATTTCAGGGATTTTTCTGATTCCCGATTTTGTTATTGAAAATTAAAAGATAGTAAAAAAAAACACGTATTTAAAAAAGGTAGAGGGATTTTTTCAATGTAATTTTTCCATTTTGCCATACGAACGTGCGAAAGACGAATTTACTGAATATTTGTTGATTATTAAACTTCTTGCGACATGGAAGACAAAATGTTCTCAATATCTCAACACATTAGACAATCGATCGAAGGAAATTTATTTTTCTGCAAACACGTCCGTTGATCATCTGGCAGAAAGTCATTACACTAGCTTTGAGCCTTGTTAGATGACACAAAATGATGTATAGATTCAGCTTCACTATCAGTAATTACTGAGGAAATTTATGGCACGAACGAGTCTTGGGTTAGTGGTAATGACGCATTTTATAAAATTTGGAAAATAAATAAATGCACACAACCGATTTATAATAGAGCTATACATTTAATATTTCAGCAAAATTTTAAATTACCAATGACTTTTTATTTATTCTTTAAACCTTTTGATAGGCGGTAAAATATTATTTATAAAACTTAATTTTAATCCAGATTTGTTCCAGAAGATTTGAATATTTTTTTTCGTTTATAATTTACGTGAAACATTTTAAAATTGCATTTAATTATTTACAAGGGAATTCGTTTATAAATTCTGATAAATTATAAACTTGACAACCACAAAACTATTTGCTTCCGAAAGGGTTATATATGCTGTATGTTTATTATTTTTACATGTTACATTCTGTTATTTTTTCATGTTATCAGTGTTTTCATATGTGTCGTATTTTTAATAGGTGAAGTGCTTATTTAATTTCTTTATTGCATATATATAATTTATCGAATTCTGTATTTTGAAAGAAATAGTACACTAAAGTAATTTGGATAAATAATGTATTGTTTTTCAGAATGTACATTTTCGATATGCACAATGAAAATATTTTTCTCCTCTCATATAAATGATAGTATTTCAATTCAGACATTTTTAGGTTAATATTTTTTTATTTAACGAAGAACTTCGCATTACAAATTAAAACCAACACATTTAATGGCAAATTAGTTTTGTAAAGTATGACGGATTTTCATAAAGTCTGTTAAAAAAAAAATAAATATTTCAGTTTTAAAATTCAGTTATTTCGTAAACGTTTTGCAAAATTTAAAAATATCAATGAATGTTATGTTTTTATTTGTCAGGTTTTTATTATTTATTTTTGTTGTCTGTGTTTAATTTATTGAATTCTGAAATTTGGAAGGCATTATTACCGGTGGATTAGAACATCTTTAATAAAGTTTTCCAACTTTTGTTTCAGTGCGAAATCAATACTGTTTACATATAGTATTCCTGTAAGTTTTCCTACTTTTAGTTTGGTTAACAATAATGTAAAATTCGAAATGACTTGGATATTCTTAAATAATCTGATAAAAGCAGATATATTTTTAAAGTCTTCACAAGCTTTCATGCATTAAAAATTTAAATACACCTTAAAAGTTTAATCATTTAATCGCTTCAACGAAGCCACTTTCAAGACAAAAACAGCTTTGTTTAGAAAAAGACTTCGGTGAAACTGAAATATATAGATATGTAGATTTTATATATATAAACTTATTCACTATTTTTATGGTTTTTAAAGCCTTTTAGCAGTAAATGAAGAGCAAAGAGCATATATATATATATACGTGTATTTGTCGATTCCCTGGCTTCTATTTTTTTGTGTGTACTTGTAACAAATTAGTGGGCTATCCAATTTAATGCTACAGTTTTGATTATAAAAAAGGAATGAATAAAAATTATTTAAAAAAATCTGTGCAGGACAAAAGAAATTTCTAAACTTTCATTAATAAAACGCAAGAAAAGCAATCAACCAGTTGCCAAGATATTTCTGTTACCGATTTAAAAAACATTGCTCTAAGAAAATCGTGTCTAAAGTATATTTTTTAATCATTGTTTGCATACACATTCATGTTCACATCTAAGAAATTTTAAGTTAGAACTAGTGTAATTAAAACATTTCTTTGGGAGGTTTGTCTTGCAATGAGCAGAAAAGATTGTTTTTTGTTCTATAGTATTTTTTTCGAAAATCAATTTTTTTTTTTTGAAAATTAAAAAAACCTATGATTCTTTAAATGTGCTGTTATATCCTTTTGCTGGATATTTCAGATATTTTTTAAATATCTGAAAACACAGATTACATTAAGTTCATGTACGAAACTATCTTATCCATCTTCTTTGAGCAATGTTTAGCATTGATTGCGATAACATTGGTAATATCGTTAAATACCGTAGATATATTTTTCGTTATTGAGGGCTCTCTAATTGTAATCGAGAATGCAGAATGAATTCAAATGTAGCATCTGTAAAGTTCTGTTGCATGGCCTTTTCTATTCTGTATTTCAATGTACTTGACACATATATATATATATATATATAAATAGAATAGTCTTCTTTTAATTTCAATATTGTGCATTTAAACGTCTTCCTCATTTTTTTTAAAATAAAAGCATTAGTTTTAGAAATTAATTTTTATTTATAGAAAAATTGTTCATCTTCCTCTGGATTAAATAGGCCGCATATTCTGTAAAAACATTTAAAAATGTATAGTTGAATTTTAAACAATTTTCAGAGAACAGAAAATTCTAATTTCCCATGGAAATGTATGAAAAACGGATTTTCTCAGTGAGAAATAAAATTCCCCTCTTGAAGGACAAAATATTTTCAATGTCTCAACATATTAGAGAATCGATCGAAAATTTTTTTTTCCCTGCAAACATTATTTTAGTGCCAGTTCATCAACAGACAGAAAATCATTACATTAGCTATGTGTCTTTTTGGATGACAAAAAATGACTCAACTTTACTATCAATAATTACTGGTGAAAATGTATGCCAAAATATGACAGTTTTAATGAGCAACTTTGTGTAATTTTTAAAATAATTTTATTAAGTATTAGCAATTTTTTTACTTTAAAATAATTCGCTTGAGACACATTATGATTAATCTTTACTTACATTTTTCCTATTTATAACACATATAAATTGAGAAGCATCACAGCTTTGTAATACTAGATACACAGCATTATAGCAACAGTTATTACAGCTTTGTAATTAAATAGCTTACAATCTTTCTTACACTTTTTAAGGTATTCAACACCAATATATACAAACATAACATTAGTCGTTAAAATTCAAATGGAAGCATTAAAACGTGTTCCTCATTTGTTGTTTAACAATTGTTTTAGAATATTGATATTTATTTAATGAATAATCTCTTCTGAAAATTTAAAGCTAGCAGATAAAATATAAAAAAAAAATCATAGGGTAAATTTGAATTACAAGAATTTTTTTTAAATTATTATCGGATATTTATTTGTAAGGAAAATGATATAGAGCTATAAAGGATGTGAATTTTGTTTTCACTTTGCTTAACAGCGTACAACCAACTTGAGTGAAAAATGTGTCCAGACAAGGGATCAAACCCAGATACCTTAGTATAGCGCACTAAGTCTTCACCATCTAAGCCATCTGGACGACATCCAGTCTGGCACCTCTTTCACTAATATACGTTGGCAAGGCTGCAACTCCGCAGCTCAAGATGGAATGTCAACATGAGCATACTGTCAGTTGCGTACAATTGACGAATAAATTCCCAGAATCGAAAAACGTATATTTAAATTTCCAACAGGACTGAAACTACGCCTTAAATCTTTAAATAGCACTACGAAGGATGTGTATTTTCTTTTCCCTTTGCTTAACAGCGTACAACAAACTTGAGTGAAAAATGTGTCCAGACAAGGGATCAAACCCAGATACCTTAGTATAGCGCACTAAGTCTTCACCATCTAAGCCATCTGGACGACATCCAGTCTGGCACCTCTTTCACTAATATACGTTGGCAAGGCTGCAACTCCGCAGCTCAAGATGGAATGTCAACATGAGCATACTGTCAGTTGCGTACAATTAACGAATAAATTCCCAGAATCGAAAAACGTATATTTAAATTTCCAACAGGACTGAAACTACGCCTTAAATCTTTAAATAGCATTACAAAGGATGGTAATTTTCTTTTCACTTTGCTCAACAGCGTACGACCAACTTGAGTGAAAAATGTGTCCAGACCGGGGTTCGAACTCGGATACATTGGTACAGCGCCCCAAGTACTTTACCAATTAAGCCATCCGGACGACATCCAGTCTGGCACCTCTTTCACTAATATACGTTGGCAAGGCTGCAACTCGGCAGCGCAAAATGGAATGTCAACATGAGCACACTGTCAGTAGCGTACAATTGACGAATAAATTCCCAGAATCAAAAAACATATATTTAAATTTCCAACAGGACTGAAACTACGCCTTAAATCTTTAAATAGCACTACGAAGGATGTGAATTTTCTTTTCCCTTTGCTTAACAGCGTACAACCAACTTGAGTGAAAAATGTGTCCAGACCGGGGTTCGAACCCGGATACATTGGTATAGCGCCCCAAGTACTTTACCAATTAAGCCATCCGGACGACATCCAGTCTGGCACCTCTTTCATTAATATACGTTGGCAAGGCTGCAACTCCGAAACGCAAGATGGAATGTCACTGACGTACATGTCGTACGCTGTTGAACAAAGGGAAAATAAAATTCACATCCTTTGTAGTGCTATTTAAAGATTTAAGGCGTAGTTTCAGTCCTGTTGGTAATTTAAAGGAAAATGATATTTATGAACTATTAAACTTTCTGGGACAAAGAACACAAAATGTATCCAGTAATTCAAGTATCTTAGAGAATCGATAAAAATGAAATTTTTTTTTCTAAAAACATCAAATGAATGTTAATTCGTTATCTGAAATAACGTGATTATGTTAGCTTTATGAAAAGTTAGATGGCCCGAAATGATAAATATATTAAAATTTATTGTCATTAAATTCTGGGTAAAAAGTCTAATGTAAGTGAATCTCAGCAAAATTTTATAGAGCAATGCCATGTTTAAAAACGTTTTAAACAAGTAAAACAATATCAATCCTTTTATTATTATTCAGTATAATTAAAATTATAAAAAAATTCTATATCGGTTATATTTCATTAAACTTTAGCATCTTAAGGGTGTTTTGAGATAATCATTTGCGTTCACTATATAGGTTATATTTAATTAAACTTTAGCATCTTAAAGATGTTTTGAGATAATCATTTGTGTTCACTATTACAAGATAATAAAAAACATATTCCCAGCATTAAGAATAGCTCCTATTTTAAATATGAAACATTTAAACGTGTTCATCATCTGCTGTAAAGGTTTTTGATTGTCGATTTTTATTTAACTTTTAATTGCTGTTAGCAGTCGCACACATCGATGTTTTTGGGTTTTTTTTACGATGTTCGCTGAGTTGGTCAGTTTTAACTAGTAACTAATGAAAGTTGGCTTCGTTTGGAGCCCTAGTACTAATGCTAGATATTTCTAAATAAATGACATTTACTCATAGCAATACTGTACATAATTATTGGTACATTATCTGTATGTTATCAAGTAATCAAGCCATATTTCGATCAAGCGGCCTCAGAGAGCGCACGCAGCAGCTATGCGACAATATTTGTGACATTAGTTGAAAGTTAATGAAATTTTTCATCCTTATTTAAGTCCCATACATATAATGAAAATCATTTTATAGAATGTAGTTAAATTTAGAGTAATTTTCAAAAAAAAAAAAAAGAAACAAAAAACTATTTTTCAATGCAAACGTGGGAAAAGAGCATTTCGTATATGAGTAATTAAATTTTCTCTGTAGAAGACAAAATGTTTTCAATATCCCAACACATTAGAGAATCGATCGAAGATAATGTATTTTTCTGCAAATATTTTGTTAATGTAAGTTCATCATCCGATAGAAAGTCATTACTCTAGTTTTGTTCCTTGTTAGATGACACAAAATGACGTATACATTAAAAATTACTATTAGTACTTATGGCTTAAACAGGAGAGTTATGAGGCATATTATGAAATTCGGAAAACAATTAAATAAATAAATTAGAAATTCTACCATAATACATTATTATAATTTATAGATATAATGACATGTAATGGATTTTTTAACAAAATGAAAAGCATCAATGACTTTATAAATCTTCTATGTTTTATTTGTCTGATCTAATGCTTGGAGTTTACACAAATTTGTGCTATGAAATGTAAAATTGTAGAACGATACAACAATTTTAATACGTAGTGACATAGTTGATTTTTTACTACAAAATACATTATTTATTACATTAGAGCTTTGTAATTAAATTGCATGAAATATTTTATGCATTCTAACACAATCAACAATTATTTGTACAACTATGCCAACAGCCGTCCTTTTAAATAACGGGTATTTTAACCTTATTAATTTGTTGGGAAAGAATTAGTTATAGAATATTGATTTTTATTTAACTAAGAATTTTCCATCATAATTTAAAGCCAGCATGTATAATATACAATCATTTCATAAAGTTAAAATGAATTATAAGTAGTTTGTCAGAATAAATTTGCTAGACAAACGTGCGGAAAGTGAAATTTCGGAATATTTATGAATCCTTAAACTTTCTGGGACGAGGAAGACTAAATGCTTCCTATATCTCAAACATATTAGAGATTCGATCATAATGAAATTTGCCTTTCTGCAAACATCAGTTTAATGTCAGTTCATCACCGAACATAAACGTCATTACATTAATTTTATGAATAGATAGGTAATACGAAATGATGAATAAATTGAAGCTTATTATCATTAATGACTGGGGAAAATAGCTAATACAAATGAATTTCGGCAAATGTTTATAAAGCAAAGACATATTTTAAAAACTTTTGAAAAAGCTAAATATAAAATTCAACATTGTGGAATCTGTCTCAGCCGGGATTCAAACAATGAACTTTTGATTTGCAAACCTGTGTACTACAACTACACTACTGCAATATTTATTCTATTTCATCAAAGCCTTCTCTATTATAGGGAGGTAGATACTTGCTTTTTATATCATCCTCTCTCACCCAGAGAAAGGAATTGATTAAAACAACAAAACATGTTTTGTTGAGTACATTTTGGTTGTTTCAAGCAATATTTTTAGTTGAAGTAAAAAGTTGGTTTTGTTGCATTGACAAAAAAATATTGTTAACACTCTTACAAAATTTTAACAAAATTTTATCAATTTTACTTGAATTAACAAAATCTGTTTTTTTAATTTTACCATAATTTTGTAATTTGTAATTCCAGCAAAATTTTTTGCTTTTGCAAAATTTAAATTGTTGTATAGTAGCCATAACTCTCTCACGTAACTTGGTTTATTTGACTTATATAGCTGTATAATTAAAGGAGTAACATAATTTTTGGATAATTAAAACTTTTTTAATTGGGACGGACCAAGTTAGTTTTAAAAATCCCCCTTTCCCATTTATTTCTTTCTTCTATCTTTACAAGATAGAAATTGTTTCAGCATACCGAAAAGGGATTTAGCAAATAACAAAGCAATTGGTAAAGGGGGGGCCCAGAGTAACGTCGGGTCTCAAGTAAAAATTCGAATTAGCGAAAAGTCGAAAAGCGAATTCAAGTAAAAATTCGAATCAGCGAAAAGTCGAAAAGCGAATTCAAGTAAAAATTCGCAGCACATGATGACATTTCCATCATGTGCTGCGGATGCAAACGGTCCGACATATACAAGAGTGAGAAATTTCGAGTTTGGGTATCGTTCCTTCTGGCTCAGTGGTTAAAGTCTCAAATCGTTATTCTGAGGATCCGGTTTCGATTCCCAGCTTGGGACATTGTACAATCTGTATGTTTACGCTTAAAAAGAAGCAGGATAAAAATTCACTTGTTATTGTTCAAGGATTACAGGCGTAATTCACTGATGAAAATGAATTACAAATTACATAAAAAATAGTTAAGTTTAGATTGGTTCTAATACAGAAAGCAATTTTAAAGTAAATATTATAATTGTTTATGTAACAAAAACCTTTTGTTGTTAAAACAAAGAAAATTCTTAAAATTACACAAACCAATTGTTCTTTAAACAAAAGTTTTTGTTGCCGAAACTGAAAAGAACTTTTAAAGTAACACATAATTATATTTATTTTCAGAAAACTTTCAACAAAAGAATTTTTTTAATTCAAGTATAATTGAACATTTTTGCTTGAATTAACAGAACATTTTTTTGCTGACGATACAAAATTTTTTGTTGGAATTGCAAAATAAATCAACAATATTTTTCTTGTTGATTCAAACAAATTTTCCATTGACCCATATTTAAACGGAAAGTTTTGTTGGGCCAACCAAATTTTTGTTGATTCAACAAAACTTTTCTCTGGGTGCTCTCTTCTTGATTATGTTAGGGTCTCCAATCAATCATAATCTATCGCTTTTGGCTTGTATTCCTGTGTTCATCGATAATATTAATTTGTTTGGACCAGTGTGGAGCCCCCAGCCACCACGATTCAAACTACAACTATTTGATTTTCCAATTAATGTGCTACTACTACACCACTCAGATATTTCTTCTATCTCTTCATAACCTTCTCTATCCTGGGGAGATGGATGCCGATTCTTTACATCACCATCTCGCCGAAATTTCTTGATTGGACCAAGGTCGCTAGTCAATCCCCATCTATCTCGTTGGGCCTCTTCCTCTTGTCCATCGATAATCCAATTTTTTGGCGACAACTGAAGTGTCCGCCCCTTTTAGGATTCTATCTAGGACGCTTTTATTTGTAAACTAGTGTGTTACCTCTAAACTCCTGCGATATTTCATCTGTCTCTTTACAACCTTCTCGATTCTGGAGAAAAAAATCTCTGCTACTTACATTATCACCTTCTCGCGTTTTCTTGACTGCGATTGTATCACCAGTAGACCCCTATCCATCGCCCCTTTTAGGATTCTATCTAGGACGCTTTTATTTGTAAACTAGTGTGTTACCTCTAAACTCCTGCGATATTTCATCTGTCTCTTTACAACCTTCTCTATTCTGGAGAAGAAAATCTCTGCTACTTACATTATCACCTTCTCGAGTTTTCTTGACTGCGATTGTATCACCAGTAGACCCCTATCCATCTATTTTGGCCTTTTTTTGTTGCCCACCGATAAACCCATTGTTCGGGCGCCAATTGTGGATCCTGCCGAAGCCGGGATTTGAACCACGTATCTTTGATTTTATAACCAGTGTGCTACTATACTACACCAATGCGACATTTCATCTATCTCTTTATAATGTTTGCTATCTTGGAAAGATGGAATGCGGACTCCTTAGAACTTCTTGTAATATTTTTTTATAATTAAAAATTTTAAAGATTTCATGCTATTAGAACTTTTGATAGGTTTTAATCTACAATTGTAGCTATCAAATTTAGACTACTATATGGTATTACTTTTTGTTTTGTTTCAAAAACGTTACTTTTAGAATACTGCTGTTTTAATTAAAAATTCCTCATCATAATTTAAAACCAGCACTGATAATAATAAAAAAAAAACATTTCATAGAATAAACTTGAATAAAAATAAATGTTGAAAATAAATTTTTTATCCAAGTATGTGTAAAGAGTAAATATCCAGAATATAAATTATGACTTATAAAACTTTCTGGGACGAGAAAGACAAAATGCTTCGGATATCTCAAACATATTAAGACAACCGATCAAAATAAGTTTTGCTTTTATGCAAGCGTTAGTTTAATGTTATTTCATCATCATGAATAACATAGTTACGTTAACATGAATAGTTAATAACACAAAATGATGAATGGATTTAAGATTACCTTCATTAATGACTATGAAAAATATCTAATACAAGAAAATTTCTGTGAATGTTCATAAAACAATAACGTGATTAAAAACCTTATAAAAATTTAAACATAAAATTCAGTAATATAATATTTGAGCATTTACTTTATGCTATTAAGTTCATCTCTTAGAGATTTGATTTACAATAGTAAGCCTGCTAGTTCAGCAGGCAGTATTTCAAACTGTTCTTCAATTTTAGTAAAATCATCAGTTTTGGAACATGCATTTTTATTTAATGATGATATCTTATCTTAATTTAAAGCTAGCATATATAATATAAAGCATTTCGTACATTAAAGTGGAATTATAAGTTTTTTTAAATGAATTTCTTATACAAACATGCGAAAAATATTTTCCTGGATATTTATGAGTTGTTAATATTTTTGGAAAGAGGCTTGGTTGGGTTTTATTTAATAAGGAATTCCTTATCATAATTTAATGCCAGCACTTATGACACAATTAACTTGTATTTCAGAGAGGACATGCAGGAAAAGGATTTCTCGAATTCTTAGGATTTATTAAGCTTTCCCAGTTGAGACAGCCAAAATACTTCCAATATCTCAAACACAATAGAGAATCAATCAAAATGAAATTTGCTTCTGTGCAAACATCAGTTTAATATTAGTTCATTATCCGGCATAACGTCTTTAAATTAGCTTTATGAATAGTTAGGTGACATTAAATGATGAATAGAACCACGCGTGTTATCATACATGACGGTGGAAAATATCTAACTGAGTTTCAGCGAACGCTTATAAAGGAATGACCAAATTTTAAAATGTTATAAAAGTATTACATATAAAATTCAATATTATATAATATTACGGTATAAATTAAGCATAATTTAAAGTAAAAAAATCACACAGTAAAATTGGTTATGAGTTTTTTTTTTTTTTTTTTAAATATATTATCCAATAGAATTATGTTGAAAGTGAGTTTTCTGAATATTTATCAGCCATTAAACTTTTTTTGAAGAGACAGGTAAAATTCCTGTAGTAGCTCAAACATATTATCGAATCGAACAAAACGAAATTTTTTTTAATGCAAACATCAGTTTAAATTTAGTTCATCATTGGGCATAACGGCATTATGTTATCTATGTGAATAATCATATGATACTAGATGATGAAAAAAATTGATGTGTATAAAGATTAATGACAGGGTAAATTTTCTAATTCATGAGAGTTTCAACGAAAGTCTATAAAACCAGTGGTATGCTTTATTAGAGAGCTCTGAAAATTAAATCCAGACTCGAAATTACTATATAATATTAATTTAATACAATTAAATTATTAATGATTTTGCGCTTTTAAATTCATTAAGGGATTTAACTTGGGCATCTCGGACTACAGAATATATGTGACAACCATTTTTTTGTTTTAGATTGAAAAATCTAATAAAATTTTAATATTTATTATATATTTTTTAGATTGCCCACCAAAAATAATTTTTATACGATAAATATAAAAAATGTATTCTAATAAAGTTTTGGAATTTATTGAAAGTGATACTTCCATATTAACTGCAATCCAGAGGTTAATATCCGCGAAAATCGCCAAAGATTTCGATTCTTTTTTAATCTGATAATGTGAGTGGTTTAAGCACGTAGTTCCATTACATGTGTGTTAAATTTGTGTTTTATTTATATTATTGTATTTATTTATTTATTTACTGATAAAGTTTTAATTTAAAAAGAATTTTGCACTATTCTACAGTGTAAATATTGAAAATGTGGGAAGTTAGAAGTTGAAAAATTGGAATAAAAGCGAAATTTATTGGTCAGGTGTTGGCACCATCAATATGACGGCAGGTTTAGTCACGGACATGTTTTCGCTTTATAATATATATTTGCTAGAGGTTTAACTAAAATAGTAGCCACCTAATTTACAGCAAAAACTTAGTATTTGAGTCTATTTTTCCCATTATTGTAAAATCATTAATATTTGAACATTAATTTTTATTCAACGAAAAATATTTTTTTATATTTTAAAACTAACATATATAATGTAAAATCATTTTATACAGTAACGATAAGTTATTCTTTTAAATTATTTTTGTTTGAAAACGTGCGAAAATTGAATTGCCTAATATTTATCAGTTATTTGTCTTTTTAGAATAAGAAAGTTAAAAAAAAATTCTAATAATTCAAATATCAGTTTAATGTTAAATCTTCATCCTGCATAACGTCGTTATTTTAAATCTAGGAATATTTAAATGACATGAAATGATGAATCAATCGAAATATGTCATCATTAATGATTTTAGAAAAATTGTAGAAAAAACACTAATCTAAGATCATCAACTTTTAGTCAATGAAGAATTCCTTGTGATAATTGAAAACCAGTACTTATAATGAAAAACTCCTTCATAGAATAAAGTTGAATTATAAGTATTTTTTCAAAATACTTTTACTTTACAATCATGCAGAAAGTGTATTTTCTAAAGATTTATGATTTATCAATGTTTTTGCGAGGAAACAGACAAAATGCTTCCAATAGCCCAAAGATATTAGCGAATCGATCAAAATGAAATTTGCTTTTCTTCAAGCATTAGTTTAATGTAAGTTCATCAACCTGCACAACGTTATTACGTTAGCTTTATGAATAGTTAAGTGACATTAAATGATGAATAGATTCAAATTTATTATCTCTAATGATTAGGGAACTTATCTAATACAAGATGTTTTGGAAAATATTTATAAAGCAATGACGTGTTTGATAAAACTTATAAAAATTTAAATAAAATATTAAGCTTTAACTATAAATAAAAATTTGTGTGTCTTCATATTATTATGTTCGTTTGCTAGAAGTTTAATCTCCAATCGTAGTCTTCTAATTTAGAGAACGATATTTAAACCAAATCTTCGATTGTTGTAAAAGCATTAGTTGTAGAATACTAATCTTTATTTAATGAAGATTTTCCTAAAATAATTTAAAACCAGAACATAAACCATAACCTATTTTCATACAGCAATATTCAATTATAAAGGGTATGTAATTTTCCTATACATACGTGTGAAAAATTAATTTCCTAACTCTATTACATTTTGTGGGACATGAAATATAAAATTCTGCCAACATGTTAAACATATTAGAGAATCCATCAAAATCAAATTTGTTTTTCTGCAAGCATCAGTTCAATATTAGTTCATCATCCAGCGTAAATCATCACGTTAGCTTTGTGAATTGTTATATGACACGACATGATAAAAAGAACCATTTAAATATCGTTCATAACTGGGAATAATATCTAATGCAAGTGGATTTCATAGAAGTTTATAAAGTGATGGCGTACTTTATGAGTCTTAGAAAATTCCAAAATAAATTAAAAAACCTCTAATAATATTTCTTTATTTTTAAATTGACTTGTTACTGACTTTGTGATATATATTTTTTTTTTCATTTCCTGGATAATCTTGGCCTACCAGCTTGTCTTGTGGTTAGGGTTCGGGATATTGGACAAAATGTGTTGGGTCGAATCTCGGCTTTGCCACGAATGTTTGTAATGTGTCAAACTCTACTTTAAACGGAGGACCCGGAATAATTAGCACTCGGAAGCAAAATATGTCCGTAGAGCCCGCAACCAATCCATGATCGCTAGTTCGAACTTTTCTTATTGAGTTCCACATTTTTATAAAATAACCTCAGCGAAAATATACGTAAAGGAATCCTTATTTATGTAGATATATTATGTATACACATGAAAAAATATATATCAAATGATATATGTGAAAATAAACTTAGTGAAAGAATAAACCATCGTATAACAGAATCGATCGAAATGAAAATTGCTTTTCTCCAAGCATCAGTTTAACGTTAATTCATCATCCGACATCAAGTCATTACATTTACTTTATGAATATTTAATTACATGTCTCGAAATAATTAACAGATTCAGGTATATTATGACTAATAACTGAAGAAAATACATAATACAAGAGAGACTCAGCAAAACAATCTAAAGCGATAACATACATCATAAAGTTTTGAAAAGAACACCTCAAATTCTCTACTCTTCAACCACTGCCACTACTTCACATTTCAGTATTATCTTTATACGTATTTAAAACGCGTGAGAACATTTATATGTGTATACAATGATTAATACTCATGTATACACACTGCAATATTACTATCTCTCTTTTGTTATAGACTGTATTTAGTAGCCATCTTATTTGATTATAGATAAACAAGTTTGAGAATGGATATTTGCAAACATTGTTAAAAAATACTGTAAAAAACAAAAAAAAAAAGAGGAACATAGATTCTAAGTAAACTTATACTTAGTTCTCGGTTAAAAGCATTAAATAAAGTTTCTCGATCATTAGTCAAACCATTTGGCGAAAGAAATTTAGCAATGACAAGGGAAATGGAGTTACCTTGATTCCTGGTAAACCATGTAAAAAGATGGTTTGTTGACCTACCTTGCTATTTCTTGGGCTCTACTTCGTATTCGAACCTTCATGAATTGTAAAAGCTTTTTCAACTCTCACGTGTCTCAGTTTTTCGATTCTGGTAACAGACTGACGGCAGTATTAGGATTTTTTTCAATAAAAAAACGCTAAGATGATTTCATATTTTATAAACTCTTGTGTTGCACTATATAAAAGTTCTAAAAACACCCTTTTATGTGTTCCAAATGTACTTTTTAAGCTCACAGTTTATCAAAGCCTGACAGCTAATGTGCCCGCCTGTTCTGTATCTATGTATGTATGTACGTAGGTACGTAATGCGTGAACTCTTGATTGATATATCCGTTTTGCTTCAAATTTTGTTTATAGATTCATTGTGACAAAGCGCTTCCCAGATTGGTTTTGGGGGCTCATTGGTTAAGTATAAAGAGGGGAACGGGGGATAATCCCCCTTAACTTAAGTAAATGGGTTTTTCATGCAGAATTATCCATTTTGATTCAAATTTTGTTTATAGGTTCATTGTGATTAGGCGCTTCCCTGATTAGTTTTGGGGGATCGTTGGTTAAGTATAAAGGGGGGAACGGTGGGTTAATCCCTCCTTAATTTATTGTCGATTTCTTTATTTTTCGAGGGGAATTATTCTTTGAAATAAGAATATAATATACAATTAATGTGAATAGCCTGTGAACTCAATGCCGTCAGTTTAACTGCGCAATTTTTCCTTTTATCTTTCACCCAAAACCATAGGATATGCAATAATAAGATAAGTGTTCAATTTTTAGATTTATGTAATGTATTATTCAGCATATAAGGAAATATAAATCTTATTATCATAAGTAAAGAAAAGATGCTAGAAAAATCTTCTTAATAAGAATATATGCAAAGAAGTTATATTCTAAACTAAAATGTTGAAAGTAACTTTAAAAGCTTTGTACTTGAAAACTCTATTTCTCACTTGCCTTGTGATTGCAGAGTGCCCCACAATTAGTTCTTTATACAAAATTTCGTACTGAAAATATATAAGTTTTAATCTAATTCATTTAATTTTTTAGCTGTAGTATATTTGTTTCCAATTTATTTCAAGTTTTTAAAACAACGAATTTCTCAAATATTGTTCTGAAAATTGCACTCTTCTGCTATACACTCGCTGCTGTCCACGTATAAAATATTATAATTTTGCTCACGCTTTTTAACAACAAAACCAAGTTTCTTATTACAAATCTTGGATCTTTTTCATTTGAAAATTTTCAGAATCTACTCTAAATTTGCATAATAGTTTCACTTTCTTTTTTAACCATTGTGAAAATGGTTGTTACTTTCGGAATGGACCATATGATGTACGCACTTTACTCTTTTAACCGTTTTTAACGAAATTCTGTAACTTTAGAAGAATGTTTTAAGCATTTTTACCGAAATTCTGCAACTTTAGAAGAATTTTTCTTTGAATAGATAAGATAAATGCATAAAATCGTTACAAAAAGGATAGATGCAGGTTATCAGGTATGGAAAAAAGCCGAATTCAAAAATTGACGTCGGATGAGAAATCATCTTATAAAGCAAAAAACGTGGTCTTCAAGTTTAATTTCCTCAAAATACCTTTAGCTCAGACATAAATCTAAACAAAAGTTAAAGCAATATTTAAATTTTGCTTAGGGGATGGTCTACAAATAGAAATTGTACCAAACTTTAAAAAATAGTAGATAGGGACTAGGACTTCTGCGTCAGCAGCAGGCGGTGGCGACAGTGCGATGGTAACACCGCCTGCTACTGAGATCATACTATAGTAGGTGGGTGGAATAGCTAGCGTGGGGAAGCTATGTTATAGTAGGATGGGGCGAATAGGTCTGCTATAAGAGGGGTATTTTAGAGGGCGGGGGCTAAATTAATAAAATTTTTAAATGTCTTATAGTACGAGATAACGGTTATGGTGGAGTCCGAACACTGCCCCACTATCCCTCTGTATTTTCCCAATTGTCGTTGTAGTTTGTTAAATTACAATTTTTATTTATTTTGCTTTTTTAAAAACAAAGTTTGGGTACTCAGCACTTTGTTAATTTACACAAGACTTAAAATAAAAGTCAGTCACTGGATTGTCCGTTAATTGAATAAAAATGTTAACAGTGTGTTTCAATGTTATAAATAAATGAGATTGTATGTTGTATGTAATAATTATGATTTTTTTCTCATTTTTCTTTCTTTATTTCGTGACTTTTTTCGATTTAACATTTTGCTTTCTTTCATTGTTCATTTTAAGATTTTTTTTAATCTTCTGTATGTTTTAGATAGTTAAAAGGATATTGTTAATTAATTCAAAATATGATTAAAAACTCATATCATGTTTACTTCATTTAGAATTACTTTTTATCCAGGATATGCTTCCGTTTCTTTTGGACAACAAAGAAACGTAATTTCTCTTATTTTGCTTTCCTTTACCGCGCATTAAAAAAGATTTATTTATACCCTTAATTAAATTCCGGTGTTTCATTGATCTTTTTTAAAGTTTGTAATTTTACATTTAATTTAGTTTTCGGAGATTTTTTTAATTCTCTTATTTATCAATACGATAAAAAAAAATTCATGACATCTCATGAATTCTGGAGTTAGTTGAAAAGCTGTCCTATTTATTTTAATATTTTATTAATAAAAATCATCAACAATATTTCGTGAATATTTTTTTTGCAGTTGTTAATTATATTTTGAATTAATTAATAATTGAAAACAAATTACGTATCTTGCTAATTGCTTAGACTTAGCTTTTATTTCGAAATAGATATGCATTTGAATTTCTTTTGGACAGCAAGAAATGTAATTTGTCTTCTTTATTTATCCCTATTCTGGATTTATCTCTGTATAATGTTTAATTTATACATTTAATTAAATTCTAGGGTTACTTAAATTAGATACTACGGACAATTTTTTCAAGGTTTGTATTTTTATGTTAACTTCAGATTTCTATGTGATACTTTTAAATTCCAAACTTTCAAAATGATGCTAAAACGATTTTCATTAAAATACGACATTTTATGAAATTCAATATTATTTCAAATGCTGTCGAATCTCATTCCATGTTTTATATATAAAATACTTTTAAATTACATCGTAAACAGACTCTTTGTATCTGACTGCAAAAAGAGGGATAGTGCTTTTGATCGCGGACAACGAAAAATTATTTTGCCCTGATGAAATGGAAACGGGCCACAACGAGCTTTTTCTGCACAACATTGACACAGCTATTTTCAGTGTTTATCGATTCGGTTAACGATTCCCAATCACGTAAATTTTTATTAAAACGTTAATTGAGAAATCTCAAATTTATTTATTTTTAGATAAAAAAAAGTATAGTTTTTCTTTTCAACGTGGTTGGTGAAGAAGCATGTTATTTTACGTAGATATTCATCCAATGAAGCACCGCTAACTGTCAACGTTACAGAAATCCCAAAGTTTCTAACTCTTCAAATGCTTACAGAATAGGAATGTACCAATGATTTTTCGTATATAGCAAAAACTGGACTTTACAAGACAGAAACATTGAAAATTATAAATATTTAAAAAACCTTACATAGGTATCAAAACCTAATTATTTTTTTTAAAAAATAGGAAAAATAATTTTCAAAATATTTCTCACGAGAAGGAAAAAAAATTACAACGATATAAGAAATTGGACTTACAGAACAATTTTTTTCATTAGTTACTCATTTTTGGTTTTCACATGTGTTTCCTATTTTTCCGATACATTTATTTCTAAAAACGGGGCTGGATGGTATGTAAGGGAAGAAAACGTATATGGTTTCTTTCGTATTTATAGAACAATTCTACATAGGTGACAAACCTGTGGAAAATATAAATATTTTTCAGCAAAACAAATTGTGGATATTTGACGTTTATCCACAGTGTGTGGGTGGATGGAATTTTAAAAATGTTATACCAAAAAGTTTGTCTTTGTCCTCCATGTGTCATACGTTATAGTTAAATAGTCTATATCTCCCGGAATAATCAGAAATCTCCAAAATTCTTATAAATGATTAATCAATCAGAAAGTAAGCTGCATTGGAAAGAACAAGCCCCATTTTACTCCACCATAGCACCTCCATCTTCCTACCGGCGCACAGTGGAGTAGTTGATGCAAAATCCTGGCCAAACAAGTAAAAATTAAAATGTGCTAAACAATTGTAAAAAGCATATTTAAAAACGCTGGCTAACTGGTGTATCGATCTATGTCAATTTCAGGAGGTTCAGCTCCTAGCCTCAGTTGAAGTGAAAGTTTCTTTGTGAGAAGACTTACATTTTTGTTATGTTTAAGCTTTGTTATTGTGTTTAAATGTATACTTTGACAAGTGCATTTAAATAGTTTTACTTTTCATATAATAAAAGAAGAATTAAAATTGAAAATTGGTTATTTTTAAGTTTTTTAGATCTAATTTGTTGAAATATATTTATTGAAATATATTATTAAATATATTCAAGGATTTTTAAAGCTGTGTCTGGGTTTGTCGGGTCATTTTTGAATTATAATCGTATTGGTTATAGTTTTGAAGCCAATTTGTTTTTTGTTTTTTTAATTCCGCATATTGTTGCCATTTTTAGATATCAATGTTTTTCGAGAGGACTCCAAACCTATAACACTCAAAAACTTGCATCTTTAAACTATAGAGACTCAACTTTGCTAAATGCTAAATGCAAGTACCACACGTATATATATTATATACAGTGGTTTATATAAATAATTAAACATTTATGTGTAGTAAAATAAAACACATTTAATTAAACATTACATGTAAATAAAGCAAACTTTTCAACAATTACTTTTCTCTTATAAACAGTAAACACTTAAGTAAATGTTGATTTTAACTTTAAAACACATGAAAAGTAATTTTGGCTAGGATTTTACTTCAAATACGCCAATGTGCGGCGGGTTCCTATTCAAAGCCAAGTCGATTCCATTATAATAGGAAAAGTGCAAGTTGCACTCAAAACATTTTTATGTATTCGTTTATTCATTCGTTGTCCATTCTGAAGTATATAAAAAAGTTAAAGAAAAAAATTGAGAATGAAACATGAAATCATACGGTTATAAATATTGAAATAATTTGATTATATCATAACAATGGTATCTTTAAGTTTTTTTTTTGTTTTGTTTTCGTTCAAATAGAAATATAAGTAATTGATATAATATCATGTGTGACTTTTTTGCAGTGTGATATTTTAATTACTAATAAATTGTTACTTGTTTAAATCATTTTGTTTTCTCATTTAACTTGCAACATTTGGTTGAAAATAAGAATCCTTAATTGTCATGAAAACGATAAAATGTTATGATAATAAAGTGGTTTTGGCATTGCTAGACTATACATACATGTGCCGTTCCATAAAAGCTCTTTTGTAGATGAAGATTATAGCTGTACCTCAGTTGGTACAAGGTGAAAAAAAACAAATTTTATATTTAAAGTTTTAAACTAATATACGAATGTTTTTACAATTTTGTGTTTGAACACCCAATAGGAGACGCTATTGAACTGTGCTTTTCTTATTTGCTCATTTCTGTAACTTCAAGTTAAATTTGAAGAAATGCGCTGTAATTCGTAGCGGTTGGTGCAACAGCACTATTTAAATTAATTTATTAGAATAGCTTCGAAGAAAGTTTTGTGATGACAACAGCATAACTAAATTTTTCTTCTTAAAGTGGGTTTTATGCATCTCAGATAATAAATACACATTTATTTTTATTTAAATCTAGCAAAACCCGTGGTTTTGCTCGCGTAATTGTTGGATTTTGCCAAAAGGTATTTGTGTGTGTATTTGCGTGTTAAACGTAGCAGTCATGTCAAATTTCAAACTTCTATCCTTAACAATTCCATGGAAATCGTAAATTAGAACGTTTTTAAAGCGCTTTTGCTTCATTTCACCCTTTTCAATTTTCAATTTTTTTAGAATCTGCTCTTAGAGAGTATTTTCATCTTATAAGTAACTACCATGCCAAATTTCAAGTTTCTAGCTCCTTCATTACTAAAAACGCAATTAGAGAACGCTTTTTGCACCTGCACCCCCTGAAATTAGTGGCACCAAAATAAAATATAGCCTAAGTTTGATCAGGGATTGTCGCCATCAATTTGCAACCATCACTTTTGAAATCGTTTCGGTAGTTCCAGAGATTTCCCCCTACAAAGAAACAACGTTATTTCTTTATAATATTAGTATAGATGTAAAAGCCATATGCTAAATTTGAAGTTTCTAGTCATTTCAAGTATCACAAAAATCGTAATTTAGAATGTCTTTTACTCCTACACCCTTTGAAATTTCGATTTAAAATTAAAAAAAAAAACAGTGTGTTATATGTGCATTTGTGTCTTAAAAATAACAGTCATGTCAAATTTCAAGTTTTTATCTTTAACAATTCCACAGAAATTATAATTTAGAACGCTTTCCGCTCATTTCACCTTTTGAATTGCGATTTTTTTCGGTTATTCTTTTTTACTTTAAAAGTAACCGCCATGCGTAATTTCAACTTTCTATACCTCTCAGAATCACAAAAAACCTTAATTTAGATTTTTTTCTCCTGCACCCTTTCAAATTTTGATTAAAAAAATAGTGTTCTGTGTGCAGTTGCGTGTTAAAAGTAGCAGCTATGTCAAATTTCAATCCGTAATCATTCCATAGATATAGTGATTTAGAATGTTTTTAGAACGCTTTTCCTTCATTTTCACCCTCTTCAATTTCGAATTTTTTTAGAATTTGTTCTTAATTATCATTTATATCTTGTAAGTAAGTACCATGCCAAATTTCTAGTTTCTAACTCCTTCAGTATCACAATTTTAGGACGTTTTTTGCTTCTGCAACGCCCTAGGGTAGTGGCATCGACTTAAAATATAGCCTATGTTGGGGCAGGGATTATCACAATTAATTTGCAACCATCACTTTTGTAATCGGTTCGGTAGTTCCAGAGATTACACCCTACAAACAAACAAACAAACAAAAAAACAAACAAACAAAACAAACAAAAAGAAAACAAGCAACTGTTACTTTTTTATTATATTAATATAGATTTATGCAGTTAATAGTAGCCTGAATATCGTAAATTATACTTATTTTTAATTTTTCATAAATAAAAATCATTGAATTCAAGATGTTTTCCTTAATCCATACCTAGAGCAGAATAATATATTTTTAATAAGTTTTACAAGTTTTGCACCATTTGAAACGTTATATCCTGTTCGAACATAGTTTGTTTTGTTGTGTAACAAAGTATAAAGTTTCATTTAATAACAAAGTTATTATTTATCTTAAATAACATATTTTGCGTAATCTTGTTTTATTTCAGATGAATTATCAAAATAAATATAATTTTATCAAAGGAATAGTTGTCAGGGAAAAAGGATTTTTAAATTATGATTTATATATTTCAGATATTAAGCACACACTTATTTATATTTAAAGTATTCTTTTCATTTGATGTAGCAAATAATACTTTAAAATTTTAAATGTGTAAAAGATAGTCGAATACACTGTTGAACAAAAGTTAAGTAACGAACACGAAAGGCTAATTTTGTTAATTGTGAGTATTTAAATAAAACTGATATAAAAGTCTGTGGTAGCAAATAGGTACTATCCCTACAATACACCAGTCGATGCGACGTCCCTTTCACGTCAGAAATGGTCACAAGTGTCACTGCCACTACGATCAACCAAAAGGTTTTAATCGTTGCATTATTAATATCAAGTAAACTTTATTTGATGACTTCCCTGAGAAGTCACTGTGATTGTTAAGTTATGGTGCGTCTCCGAGTGACATTACAATGATGTCACTTTGTAACTTTCATGTGGCCGTTATTTGGAGACTACATTGTAAAGTTACTCATATATTTGTCTTGTGACGAGCACTCAAGTGACTTCAGCGCTCATAGTGATCTTACAGTTGAGTCTCCAAATGTCAGTCACATGAGAGTAACTATGTAACTTAATTGTGATGATTTTATTCACTAATCAGAATGCACCGCACATTATGACTTCAAATTGGAGTTTTCAAATAACGGTCTAACTAAATCACATGGGAATCACAAAGTGAGTTCTTTGTATTGTCCTCTGGAGGCAACAATCAGAGTGACTTCTTAGTTGAGTAATCAAATGACATTTACTTGAAAGCAATAATGAGTTGTAATAAGAGTAACAATGCGCTTAACCGTAATGTCTGTTATATTTGTGAGTATGATATATGTGTGATATGATAGTAACATCACACCGACTGGCTGTTCTGTAGGGAAGTTTCGTATATGCTATACCTGATGTTTAAATCACTTTTTCTTAAATACTCACAAATAACAAAATTAAAATTTTGTTTTTGTTACTTAACTTTTGGACATCAGTGAACTTTAAAGAAAGTAGACTGAAAAAAACACTTAAAATATTTTTATTTTTCATTAATTTTGCATTATTATTAATTCATTGTAACCATTGCAATTTTTATTGAGATTGTTCATTGATAAATGTTCCCCAATTAAATGTACACAGTTTAATTTTTTTAAATTATGCAATTCTAATTCAGTAAATGGTTCTTTTAACCGAACGTTTCACTTATCAATAGATGTCTCTTCTCCGAGATAATAAAACATAAATTTACAAATGTGGTTTATAGCAACTATGCGTTCAAAAGTTCAAAGATCAAATATGCGTAACGCTGTATTTCAATCAAACATATATAATTTGATCCTAAATTGACCCAAAATGGACTATAGGTCTTAAAATTCAATAACAATTAAATGGGGACAGCTATTGAAGTTATTATTGGTGGAAAATAACTTATGAAATCAAGATTTCTTTAGTGCATTTCCTTAGCTTATTTCCTTAGCTTTATATCAACGATAGATGTCGCATCACTGTCTCAGAATGTAATGCTGCTTCAAAATACCGCTTTAATTCCAAAATTCAAATAAGTTTTATGACCCTAGCTAAACAGAATGACGGTAGAAAGTTGAATGAATTTTAACCATTTTTATACGAAAGTTTGTGCGGTTTAACAATTTGAGATAGCACAGTGCCATCTAGCGTTGTAAACAGGGAACCATAGTAAAAAAAATCTTAACATTGTTCTTACAAAAATAAAATTCATTATCTGTCACCTTCTATCTGATGTTAATTTTAAAAAATTTCAATCTATTTAGAACGCACTGGAAATATCGTTACTTGTATCCAATTTAGAAATTTTGGCATTTAGTTAGTTGTTTCGGAGTGAATTTTAATTGAAATGTGTTTTTCACAAATAGATTAAATTTTATAAATAAAATTACATTATGAAAGCAAACAACTTTATCGACATAACTATAAAATATGCACTGTCGTTCGTGAATAACTTACTATATAAACACAAATTCTAAAATATACTAAACTGTTGAAAAAACTAGTCGTTGGGGGCCACCGTAATACTTACCCATCATGGATATGCATAATGTAAAATATTAAAATAAAAATGTGTAAACTACTTATAAAATGCATTGCAATTCAAATAAAATCGTGGCTTGATGACGTCACAAACTTTAAAGGCTCGATTACTGAATTGCTTGAAAGAGGTTTTTCCTTATAACTCCAAAAATAATAATCCTATTAACTAGCGGTTTATTGCATCTGATTAAGCGTCAAATTTCCAATTAAAATATATCTTTGAAGTGAAATTTGGATGAAATACAGGGTCATGAAAAATCGAAGAGTGTGGAAAATAGGATTCCAAATATCTCGGCAACTCATTATCCGATCGACTTCATGCTTTATTCAAAATTTATGTTTTTTTATTGTCTTTTATATTCATTTCTTAAAATAAACAATTTCGAAAATTTTTATATACCTTTCATCAGAACGAATATTTCGAGAGTCCGAAAAAAATTGTTCCGGTTAATCGAGGTTATTGAAATGAAATAGGCTTCTTCCCATTATTACATACTAAGTACATACCAAATTGCAAGTCTCTATCTCAATTTTTTCGGGAGATAGAGCGTTTACAGACACACAGACACACACACAGACACACACACAGACACACACACAGAGACACACAGACACACAGACGGACGGCAAAAACTTTTTTTTCTAAAAATATGTTTTTCGGAATCTCCAGTGTCTGAAACGTGTAAATCCGTCAAAAAAAAAAATTTCGATTTTCAAAACGATTACAAGACTTACCCTATACTACGTATGATGGGTAAGTAATAACGTGAAACACACAGTGTCATTTTGCTGTATTTCGCTATTTACAGGCAATTTGTATAAAGCCAGTGGATAGTGGATAAACGGATCATTGAGTATTATCGACTTGTTCTGTGATTTCCTATATTCAATCTCATTGGTATTCCTCCTCCGTACAACAAGACTAGAATATCGATAAAAAATCACAGAATATATAACCATCTGTTGAGAAATAGAAAGAAGTTACATCGAGAAATTTTTCTCCTTATTTTTGGCTAAATCAGATGGCTCAAGGTGGGAATTACACTCACAATCCACATACTAATTCAAATTTGCGGGATATCTCACGTCAAACCGAATTCAAAATTTCTTTTATAATTTAACAATAATAAAGACAACATTTTGTCATACTTATTTTGCTGATTGTGAAATGCGATGAGATTATAAGTAATGGATGTGTCAATTATCCGCTTCAAGACAACACTGAGTTAAAATTAGTGTTCCCTATTAAACGTTTATACGAGTATACGTATAATACGTATTATACGGGGTGCAGATTTTAGATACGTATGATACGACCAAGGCGGTTATAATACAAAACAGCATATACGGTACATCGTATATACGGATCTTACACCAGCGGTTAAACGTATAAGCGTTTAACCGGTTTTCGTTCGTTGCTTAAAAAATTATGCCTGTCTCCTGCTGGTCTGCGGATCAGATACTTTGATAAACCCCCGCTGTGTCCTGTGCAGTCGGTGCTTGCAAAAAAAAAAAAAAAAAAAAAAAAATCGGAATATTTTTTCTCAGTTTAGATTTTGTTCACCCCCCCCCCCCCCCTCAAATCTAAACTATTAATTATGAAATGATTTACTATGAAATCATTTACCGTTCGCATACCTGTAACACACGCACATAGCTTATTTTGTTTTATGGGGTGGAAATTTCGCCCGAAACATTAGTATTGCAGAACACAAACTTACATTGATTTCATATTTTATACTGACAATGATCAATCCAACTCCTGGGAAGTTTCATAATCTTATTTTTGAAAAATGAAATTTGTCAAGATTAACAACAATTCTTAAAACGTAATATCTTGTAATGCACTTACACTTTGTATAAAAAAAAATCCACGAGTGTCATGGTTAAAAAATGAAATTGCGTTACATATTAACACAGAGTAGAATACATTAGCACGGTGGAAAGAACAACTTTTGATCCTCCACGCGCAATTTGAGTATACGAACAAAAAATATATATATATTATTTTTAATTAAAAAAGAAAGAATATACTTAATAAGGATTAACAATAAATCTTAAACGTGTATATTCTTCTTATTTGCTCAAAAAGTCATTTTACTTTCGTTATATATTTACAATAATCGTTTAAACGGAAAATAACAAGATTCTATGTATGAAACATATTCTACAGATTGCTAAAGTAACGCCACCTATTTCCAACTTTTTCTCCGCTCAGTGACGTAACACTGATGAGATCCATTGTCATTAGAAGTAAATACGATACTTGAAGTAAACGTATACTTGAATTATACGTATATAGATACGTTTAAACGTATAGTTTAAGGTATACGTATTTCTTAAATGCGTATTATACGTATATACGTATATCGGTTAAACGTATAACTGAAATACGTATCGAATCGGGAGCACTAGTTAAAAGCTTCATAATTCGAAATGTAGCTGGCAGTACATTTGGCATCACACACCGAATTACAATACGCTTATAGTACGTCCCATAATTTTATTACATTTCACACAAAGAAAAGGTAGCCTGTTCAAAATTTACCACCATTACCTTCATTACTGTTCGAAGCCAGAGCGAAAATAGGAATTCGCCGTGCAATGTGACACTATTGTATTTTTGACAGAATTCTCATTCTAGATTTCTATTACAAATACTGTTTTATTTAACATGCATTATTTTCCTTTAAAATGGACCACCTTTTATGTCACATCCTAAACAAACAATCATTCTGTTTTAGAAAAGTTTTTAATAGATACCACCGAAATTTATTTAAATTTCGAATAAATAGACCAAAACATACAGTATCTTTTTTTATAATATTTCAATGCTTGTAGGCGACATGCACAACCGCAGTAGATAATGGATGGACAGATCATCGATTCTTATCGATTGTTTTGTCAATTTCCTATATTCAGTCTCACTGGTATTCATGCTCCCAATACAAAGACTGAAATATCGATAAAGAATCACACAATAGCTATCGATTCTCAGAAAAACAGAAAGGTTTTTTAATTGCGACAAAATAGCTATAAACATATAGTAATTTTATTTTCGACATTTTGTTTTTTACAAGCTGTATGAATAAACACAGCGGTTAATGGATGGACGAAACATCCATTCTTATCGATCCTTTTGACGATTTCCTATAGTAAGCCACACTGGTATATTCTTTCTCCGAATAACAAGACAAAAATATTATAAAAACAGAAAAGATTTATTTCGAGAATAACTTCTTATTATTTTGGTTATTTTGTATTCTTGAGCAATTTTCGTCAGAATAAATAGTAACTCATGCATACCCAGATCCAGATTTTTGTTGATAATTTAACAATAAAAAATTCGACAGACAAATTTCAACAGACTTGCTTTGCTTCTAGTGAAATGCGATGAGTTCATGTGACGTTCTTGAAATATTGACCATCTGCGTACAAATAAAAATTAGCCGGACGCTCCATAATTATTATTGAAGTTGAATTTATATATGGTGTCATTCACCAAACTACAGTGTTGCAATTCATTTATTTCGGAAAAAATACAGAGTATTTCACATGAACACGAGTGTGGATATTAGTTAACAATACTAAAGAAATTCTAACAACATTTTTGACAGACTTACAATTGCTTTCTGTGAAATGCGATAGGATTACAAATACCTTGGTAATGGCAACTATTCGAGTCAAAATAACACTGAGTTAAACGCTACATATTGATAATATAACTAGCTATCACAGACTAAATTGCAGTACCCTAATAGAATTTGTTTGACGATTTCTGATATTCAGACTAGCTGCTTTTCTTCTTTCAACTAACAAGACTAAAATATCGATAAAAAAATCACAGAATAGCTATCCATTCTTAGAAAAACAGAAACAGTTTATTTGGGTATATCTGGCTCTTATTTTGGGTGAATCAAATCATTCATTCCAGAAATCAGAGATATAATCCACTTTCCTAGTCAAAATACTGGGCACCTAACATTTACCTGAATCCACGTTTTCGCTCATATTTTAAGAATAACAAAGATAGTGTAACATCATTTCGAAATACTTGCTTTATTCTTTGAAATGCGAAGAGATCACAATGGATTATTGAAATGTTGACCATTTGCGTCCAAATAATATTGAGCTAGATGCTTAATAATTCTTATTGGAGTTGATTGTAAACACACCGACCGAATTATAATGTATTTCCAGCACTTTCCACAAAGTCATTATATTTCACACAAATCAAAATTAACCTTAAGATAATTTCGATACAATTTATTTATTACTCTTAAATGTAAGCACGGTTCGCAGTATAACACCCTGATTTTGTAGTTCATTCTCGAAGTTTGTTTTTCTGTATTTTTTTGTCTTAACGCGTATTATTACTCCTCTAAATTGTGACCATACTTTCTGTTACATCCTGTATAAACAACGGTACTTTTTTAGTAACTACATGTACATTTTGAGATACAGTACATAAAATTTATATAAATGGCGAATAAAAAAACCTTAAACTTGAAACACACAGAATTTTTTTTACTAAATTTCGCTGCCTACGGGCGATATGATTGAACTCAGTGGAGAATGGATGAAGGGATCATCGATTATCATCGATTTGTTTGACGATTTCCTATATTCGGTCTCTATGGTTTTCTTCCTCCAAATAACTAGACTAAAATATCGATAAAAAAATCACACACTAGATATTTATTCTTAGAGAAACAGAAAGGATTTATTTCGGGAATATCTTCTTCTTATTTTGGGTGAATCAGATGGTTGCGATAGCTAAATTTTAGAAAGAATATTATTTATGTCTTTACTGAGGAAAATATATTTAACTCGAATATTTTGTACAATATGACTATTTTAGGTTTTACAGCAAAATTACTTAAATCGTTTATGTTTACTGTGTCAGAAAAATACTGTGTTTAAAATTTAAAACAATAATAAAATATTTTTTCTTTTTTGCAGAGACACCATCAATATATCGAAAAATATCAAACGAGTTTATGCATTTACCTTCTCTTGATCTCTGTTGTTGTATTTAGTAGACAACGTCATCTATTGTTTAATTTTGTATGCACCACATTGTTACAATGAGATTCACATTCATTCATTATTTCAATTGTATCTTTTACCAGGAAGTAATTTACATTTATAAAATTGTTATATTTTAATATTATTGTAATCAATATTTGAACCTCATTATTTGTAAAGCTTGGAAAGTATTGTAGCCAGTCTTTTTAAACGTACATAAATTTTACATACTTTAATTCTTTCTTAGACTTTCGTTTGGCCATGCCGATATATGCACCCCTCCTTCCATCTATGTCAATATATTCAATTCTATAAATTTCTGCTTTTTCTCATTGATTGATATTTCCTCTGTCAGATCGAAATAATTGAAATACTGATTTGTTTGTTGTTATAGATATGTCTAGGCCAATCTTTTTTTAACCGTATATTATTTTCTGTCGAGCAAGTTATATTAAGCATATAACATAAGCATAAGATGCTATATAAGCATAAGATGAATAAAATGTCTTGTATATGTTTCACAAACTAAATAAAACCTATGGTAAATGCTGATTAAAAATGTATAGGAACAAAACTGACCAAATTTAAAAACTGTTTAACTTTGTGGATAAACGTAACAACTTGTTTAAATATTTTATTGTGTTTAACTTTGTGGATAAACGTAACAACTTGTTTAAATATTTTATTGTGTTTAACTTTGTGGATAAACGTAACAACTTGTTTAAATATTTTATTGAAAAATAGACAATCTAAATATTAAAACAGATTAAGAATATGTATATAATTTTGATCATTATTAATCAAGGCAGATCATGCAAAACACATACGGATGAAAACATTTAGTTACCACAAAAACAATATATATGATGAATTCTGTTCTATGTAACAATAAAATACATCCCAAATGAAAATGATATATCTACAGTGCAATCTTTCAAGCGTATTATACTGTATGGTACTTATGAACTTTAGATTTCACGCACAAAAATAAACTGTTTTCTACTGAAATGGATTAAAAATCAATATGAACAAAATCGACCATTTACCAAATTGTGTAAAGAAGAATAGAAAAACTGATTATCTAAATATTAAAACTGATGAACAATTTAAAATATTGGATCATTAATAATCATGATGGATCATGACAATATTGATCGATATAGAGAAAAAAATTGGAGTAAGCACAAAAGTAAAATCTCTACTGAATTCCGTTCTGTGGAACAGTAATATGTTTCCAAAAACAAACTGATAAATCTACAGTGCAAACGTTAAAAGTATTTTTGCATGATGCTCAGTGATAGATTTTAGATGCAGCTCATAAAGAAACTCTTTTCTAACGTAATAAATTAAAACAAAACGAAATATAAACAAAACAGTATAGAAAAATTGATTATCTAAAAATTAAAATTGATGCATAATGTAAATATATTCAAAAATTAATAATGATGATGAATCACACAAACTTAAATGTCAGAAAAAAATTGTCATAATCACAAAGCAAGAAGTGTGCTAAATTCGATTTTGTGGAGCAATAATATTTACTTTCCGAAACTGAACAGCAAATCTACAGTGCAAATTCAACAGCTAAAATCGGTTCTATAGAGCAGTTATATAATACCTATACCTAAAGCAAAATGACCAATCTGCATTAAAATCATGCATAGGCTTATATTGTAAGATTATGAGACATAGACTTTAGTTGCTTTCCTTTAAAATAGATTTATTTCTACTGAAATGGCTTTTTGACGACGAACAGTAAATAAATAAAGGCTCTAAAAATTTCTAAATGCAATAATTCAAAAAATCATAGATGATAAAACGAAACATTACATCACTATTTTTAATAATAGATTCAAATGTACAGCCATGTGCAAAAGATGATAAAAATAACACTTACGAAAGATACTTATAAAATGAAACCTGGAGAAAATTAAGGCGAACGAAAGCCAAAGCAAGGAATAACAATTGGACGAAATTAGATGCCGAACATTCCGATTTTTAAATGGCCAATACTTTCAAATAGAAATATTTGCTGCATTCAATGACAGAAATCTGCGGTTAAATAAAAAAAGTATATTGTTTGGAAATAATGGCACTCAAAAATAAGAAAGACTGGTAGCTATGATGAAACATTATGAATGAACTCTAAATTATGGGCGATAGACAAAGATATTGAGTTAAATTAGTAAATCATACGCGTCAAAGAAGGCAATAATGAGCTAACATGAACAAAACAGTGGAGAAGAGATTTGAAGGAGATTTTTTGAATACAGAAGAAACTCTCAGTGACAAAAAAGTATTTTTGGTCAGAGTCTTACAAAGGTTAAGCTTTTTGAAAATAATTAAAAGAGAAAAACTTCTATAAAAAAAAATCCATTTTCAAACTGCATTCAAAATTACAGAACTGTTTGTAACTCTTGTTCTCAAATTCTATTAAATGTAAAACTAAAATGTACTTACGAAATATCGGAAACTTTTTGTGTGTCTTGTTGCATGTATGGACATTTCAATCGTTCAAACGTCAAAATCTTCATGTTCGCCAAATTTCGGAAATTTTCAGGTACTAAATACCCTTACGTAAACAAAAAATTTTGATGGTTTAAAAAATATTAGCGAGCTAGTTTAAAATACCTACGATAACTCAAGGTTACACCAAGATCACAACTTTTTTTATAATTTTATATTAGAAGAAAATTAATTAATTCATTTGATTTTCATGAAAGAAAATGAATTATTTCCTTATTAGAAACGACTTGTTTGTTCTTTTGTTCTCCTCATCTAGAGTTTTTTATATAAATCAAACGTTTTAGTGTGTTATCATTACATTAATTCAGGAAGGTAGTTTAATTTCCTCCATCTTATTTCCTTCTGACATTCTAAATCAAGGAACTTCCTGTTCAGTCAGTTTTATAAGAAGTGAATTAAAAAAGTGTTTTACTGTGCTTACATAACTTCGAAAAGGGGCTTGATAAAAAAACGAATAGGAAATTTAGTAATAAACTTTCCAAATTTTTCTGTGATTATTTCATTCGGTTTGATTAAAGTTTAGAAACTAATAGAACATACAAAAACTACTTTAAATATTTCATCAATTGCGTGAAAAATTAACACCCTTTTAAAGATGAGTTTTTTAACACTTTTATTGTTCAAATTGCACAAATTTCGATTGTTGTATTGCAAATTATTTCTATTATTTTCGTCCCCCTGCTATTTTATTGCATTTTTTCTTTTAAAAGTTGACAATTACATATATTTTTATAATTCCAATTAATCCGGTTTTTTAATTGCAAAAAGTGTACTCAATTTAGCAAAATGAGGTACATATATGTTTCCAAATTTAATCTTTCAGCTTGGAATGTTCTACAAGTACTATGCAAGGGCATTTTGACAAATCGAAATGCGTATATATTAAGTATTTATGTCGACTTAATTATTTAAAAATTTGTTGCATTCAACAGGGATTTTAAATTTTAAATAATGAATTTTGATTGCAATATAAATAATTAAATTAATTAAAGTAAATTATTTTTATATAGTATAAAATTTGCATTTTGTTTCTCACAACGTGACATTTAAAAATTTAAGAACTTTTTTGTCTTGTGGAAGGAACTAGCTACTCACCTACAAATGGAATCTAGTTTTTGAGTGCGAGCCTTTTGTCCGATGCTAACATGTGTGCGTGACAGCAACATCTATCTTTATTTTTCTTAAACTTTCCCTAATGCGATTCTGCCTGCCTTAATCTGAGTTTCTCAGTTATTTCTTGAAGTTTTATGATAATTAGGTTGTGGTGGTGAGCTGGCAGACTATAAATATTGGGATGAAAGTTTGAATTCGCGCATTAGCCGAGTCTCGTCCAACCTCGTAGAATTAGGCAGTTTCTGGAGATCCAGTTCCAGCAACGTATCTCACTGGTCAGCCTACTGGTCAGATACGCTGACGTGGTCTTGAGATTGAAATCGAGTTCTTAAGAGTGTTTTGGTAAGAGTTCGATTTTAAGTATTTTAAATAAAGTGAAATAGGGATCCACGGGGTCCCCATCAAATAATCATCAATCAACATTTTACGTAGTTTTGAATGTAACATTGTATTTCAAGTGTTTTCAGATTGAGCAGCTATTTCACGCGTCAGCATTCGTGAAGTTATATTGATGTAACCATTTTCCGTCACGTAAGTTAAGTTTTTATGAATAGATGTGCATTTAAATTGGATTAAGAGTTAGTGAGCGTGAAATTTAAATCTAAACTTGACCAGCGTAGTAAAAGCATTCAGCTTCACTACCAGTCCATTTATTTCCTTTTAATAAACTTGTTAGTTTAAACTTAAAATCTATGTTATGTCGCAAGCTTTACGACGTCGGGCAGCCCAGTAATAGCCAGTACAGTCTTTACACACTTTTTTCGATATTAGATAGTTTGATATTACTATAAAAAATGCTTAAACGCTTCCAGACGTAGCACAATTTTTATTAATATTTAGTATTGCTTTTTTTTGTTACACACTATTCCAAAGAGGTTTTTTCATCGCTTCAGAAACTAACTGAAAAATATCTAATCATAATCCTCAGAAAACAACAGGTTTCCAAACATAACAGAAACAATCTTTCTAAAGTTTGCATCAAAGAATGCTTCCTTTGAATTAGAAAAGTTTTAGTTATTGTTTTCAGAAGATTTTGACTGGATATTCCCTATATATTTATGAAGACAATGAAAATATTTTCGGAACCTTTTATAATTACCAGATTACACTAAATTTTTGTAAAAGCTACTACTATACCGGGGAAATTTTTCTACACATTTTTACAATATAGTTTTTATGTGTGACTAAATTTTATTAAAATTAACTGTCGAAAAATACAAAAATTACAATATGCAGTTGAGTTCTGTTCCACCAAAATTAGATAAAACCAAAATACCGTTATAACGAAATGTGCAGCATTCCAAGTCAATACAGCGAAAAGTTTTTTGTGATTTCATTCGAACGGCACTTGATCAACAAATTATTTTTAACACGTTCCAACATTGTTGAAAAATGTTTATGACTTTAGTTCGGTTGTCTATCTGTTCGTGTCTTTATCTACCTATCACCGCTCAAACTTTCATAAATAGGTTTTTGGATTACTACGGAATTGATATATGTTAGTGATATATAATATGGGACGTTTTCTATTGAAAATTATGTTTGTAGTGTTCAAAGTTTGTTTACTGGGACACAAAAAATAATTTCGTTATATTATTGTATACACGGAAAAATTATTTGCAGTATATTTTAATGATTTTAGACTGCTTTACAGTTAGTTTACAGGAACACACAAAAACATTTCATCATGTTATTGGGCGAAAAAAAAGTTTGCAGTACATTTTAGACCACTTCAAACACATTTATATGTGTGTTAAATGAAACTGATATGTATTTCTGACGTACACTGAAACATGCCAAACATAGAATATGTTATGCGTAGCATTTATAGTTTTTTTTTACATGGACACACAAAAGAATTCACTGACATTACTGATAAATGATGTACACCGATAATTGCTGTAAATGCGTTTCAGTTGTGTTATTTGTTTTTATGCCGAACGAAATTTTATCATATTACGGGAGTGTATGAATTATATGCTTCTTTTACAGGACTGTACCCAAAAATTCGTATGCATTGATATCTATGAGTGTGAAATGTTTAAAATAAGCTTTCAAATGTGTTATATATTTCCAGTTGAACAAGACTTTAGAATACTAATGGATGTTTGTATGTATAATATAAATAAATTCATATACAGTGCAGCGCAAAATCATTTAGATATATTGCCGATTACGGACTGTAATGGCTGGTGCTTCATTTTTAGTTGTGTTACGCGTTTTCTTGCTGAATTAGCCTAATAATGGAGTGTATAAAAAAATCTGTAAATATTATACATCGCCTAACAAAAGCATTCGAATAATTTTCCATCTATGAGAGGTAATAGCTGAGAGAAAGTTATCAACTGTGTTATGTGTTCTGTAGCTCGATCAGTTTTAGCATACTTTGTTAAAATCAGTGACATTACAGTGTAATACAGTGCACAAAAGAATTGAAATATTCTATTGAATATCGGCGGTAAGTATGAATTTCCAACTGAGATAAGCGTTTGATAAATCGATTATTTAGATATCTTATTTCACCGTATCGAATTATTAAGTTTCGTAAAACATTTTGGTTACGTTGAAGATTGTTTCATAATCTATGCGGGACATATTTCTTTCTTGTTTAATATTTCCATTTAATCCTTTTTTTCAGAAACGGATTATTTTTCCTTTTGTACTCTTCATCTAATGCTTTTCATATAAATCAAAAGGTTTTTCGTGTTATCATTACATTAATTCAGGAAGGTAGTTTAATTTCCTCCGTGTTATTTCCTTCTGAGATTCTGAATCGATAGACTTCCTGCTAACTCCGTTCCCAATTTAATAAGTATTGAATAAAAAAATGTTTTACTATGTTTGGATGGAACAGAAAAGGTTTGTAAAGCTTAAGGAAAAACGATCACGATATTAAAATTTCTAAAACCAATTGTGCGATTATTTTGTATAGTTAGAATTCAAAAGACTTCTGAAATATAAAAGAAATGTATTTTAGCAATATTACTATTTTTCTGAAATTAAGAACAGAAAATTTTATTGCTAGATTTTAAAATTTGACACAACATTTACCACCATATTAATTCTTTCCACTCAGAAATAAAAGATCAAAATTTTAAATTTAATAATATTCTTACGCACTGCAAAGTTCGTTCTAAAATAGGAAATTATTTACAATAACATGAATTACAGCATTGGCTTGAGCTTTAATTTTAGATTATATAAGCATTAATTTTAGATTTAAATTTATAATCTCTAAGTAAGTTTATAAAAAGAATACTAGATCCATATTTCTAGTAAATTCAGGATTAACATTTATTACGAAAATATTTCATTCACATGACATCACGACCTTAATTTTTGAAAATAAATTTTAATTATGAACGAATGTATTAATTATTGATTCAGAATATGAAAAAAAGTGGTTAAGGTTGTTTTTTTTAATTTTAAAATAAACTAAAACGTTAAAGCCTATAAGAATTGTCAAGTAGGCGTTTCAAAATAATCATTTTCAAAGTATTTTTAACATTATTCATGGGGCATATTAATGAAATTTTCAATACTCCGTAAAATTAGATTTCTCAAATTGTTGGTTGAACTCCGGCTGCATCTAGCACACAGGGGACATTTACTACGTATTGCACTTTTAATTATCATGAAACGTGTAAAAGATAAATATATATAAGTATGTATGTATAAATACATTATTTACATTCATGAATACGTGTACATTTTTATTGTTAAAATGAAAATAATATCTATCTTTTTTTCTTTTTTTTTTTTTTTTTTTACGATTTCTACATTGAACAAAACATGGAAAGAAGCTCGCATTAAAAAGAAAAACAAAAGGAAAAAACCACGCATTCTTTCATTCTTTGGTAGATGTAAAGCAACTTTCTTACTTTTGTACTGGCAATTTTATGAATATATATATACACATATATATATATACAGTGGCAGACAAAAAAAACTGCATCACCTGCGAAAAAGTGGAAAACGCTGCAAATAATGCTTTTCAAGTACAGGTATTATTGAAGGATGATATTTTTACGCTAAAATACAGTTGTAGGATTAATCTAAATTAAATTTTATTGGGTTTTATAAATTATTTACGCATTGTTATTTGGAAAAATGGAAAAAAAGTGAAAAATGCAATATTTAAAAAACTTGGAACAAAGTAATAGATGCACAAATTCTGTAGTTAATGTAAATTTTATATAACTGTAGTCATATTATATATACTTAGATGTGTATACATGCATAAGGATCACTTCAGTATTTAGTAGATCCTACAAGAACTGCGATGACAGCCTTGCAATGGTCCGGCATAGAATATATCAAATTCTGAATGTAATCCTGGCCAATCAGACCCTAATAATGCTTTCCAGCAGTTTTATTTTAGTAGCAGGCTTCTGAGCAATAATTTTTGTACCCATTATATGCCAACAATTTTCAATGGGATTCAGGTCAGGACTATTCCCAAGCCTTTCCAAAACTTTAATGCCAGATTTTTTTCAGATAGGTCGTCACCTAAAGGGAGGAAACTGGGTTAAAATTACTTTTCCAATATCCTTAATGTTATGAAGATTAAAACTTGTAAATTAGGCAACAAAATAATTCATGAATAAGTTAGATTGTATTTACCAATTTCGCTGTATGGCAGGGTGCAGAGTCCTGTTGAAAAATACAATTTCAAGCACCTTTAAAATCATCCTTAATAACTCGTTTTAAACACTCCTCTAAAATCTCGGTATAAACGGGTGCACTCACAGTTCCAGTAATAAGTTTAAGACATCCAACACCTTTGCTGGATATACATCTCCAGACCATTTGACTGACTGGGAATTTTACAGTAGGCGATATGAAGTCTGGATGATAAGCTTCACTTTTACGTCTTCGAACATACCGCTTACCGTCTGATCTATGTAGGTTGAACTTAGATTCGTCCGAAAACATTACTGAATCCCACTGAGCCTTTGTCCATGAGACATGCTCTTTTGCCCAAGAAAGTCGTTTCTGCATAATTTTTTTGTAAGTAAAGGCTTTTTTTGGGGGGCGATATGCATGCAAACCGCATTCCACAAGTCGTCTTTGGATAGTTCTTGCGCTTAAATTAACACCACAGACTTTTTCAAAAAAGATTTTTAAGTCAGGAGCGCTTGCATGACGATTATTCAGATACATCCGTTTCAGATATCGATCATCAGAATTTAGGGTCCCCCTCTTTCGGCCCGATCCAGCCTTTCTCTCAACATTACCAGTTTCCCGTTCTAATTTAATCGTCCTCCAAACTGTCGATTGATTGCAACCAATTTTTTTAGTGATCACACGTGTTGAATATCCTTCTTTAACTAAATCAAGCATCAGACATTTTTTTTCTTGCGTCAATTGAACATACGAAGCCATCATTTGACCACTCAAAGAACAAGACAAATGTCCGTTTTTCCCTTTTGCCGCACTATTTTTAAAAATTTGCTGACGCAATACTTCATAAGGGGTATATTATCCAATAGAAATATGGAATGATACCTTATCTTGCTTTGCAGCAACTAAGATTAATTTATTTGAACGAAATAACTCATTAGCATTACAAAATGTTAATTTTTCTAGGTGATGCAGTTTTTTTGTCCGCCACTGTAGATATATATACACAGTCGAACTAGGTGAAGGCACGTTTCAAGGGAGTGGACAAAAGTCGCGTATTAAGCGGGATCGTGTATTAACCGTGATTTGCATGATGTTGCAGTAACTGATCTTATTTACAGATTTAATCCTCTACATGAACTTTAGAACTTTCGTTTATGTGTTTACTGTATAAAATTGTGTCTTTTACGCATATTTAGACTAAAATTTAACTGCATTCAGGTGCATGTAACTCACCGGCCATGAATAAAACAGGAGCAAACTGACACCCGAAGAAAGTAGAAATAAATAGGATTGTACATGAAAGTTTTCCATTCTCTTCAAATGCTTTCAAAAGTACACAAGACTAGGAAAATTTTTATTTCCTACAGTGTACGACGGGAAAAAACAATTATCGACGATATACAGTGCGCAAAGAAGGAACAATACGTAACAAAATGCGACAAATTTCCTTTATTTCTCTCTACTACAGTTAAAACATACATGAAACAAGCGACAAGCTGGATTTTCTATTCAAATATCTACCACTATTTACGAATAGTAGAATTCGTCTTAATATGTCATTAAATAAGTTGAATATTATTGTTCGGAAATAGTGATAGATATCTGAATAAAAATAAACTCTCTAAATTGGAAACAGTGGAAAAGAGAGAAAAAATTCGCATCTTGGTCTATGAATTCGCGTATTAAACGAGATTTTTTTGCTTTAAAGAACTGAAACTATATCGCGTATTAAGCAGCATCCTGTAATAACCGTCTGCGTATTAAACGTGATAATTTTGCATTAGTCCTATGGGTATAATGTTCACGAAAATTGAAAAAAATCCGCGTATTACGCGGGGTCGCCTATTAACCGTGAACGACTTAAACATGTTCAAATATATATATATATATATATATATATATCTTCAAGAATGGAATTGTATATATTTATCATACGCGCGTATAAGTAAACATTTGTGCGAATGCGCACTTGAAATTTTTAAAATTTTTCAAATGAGTCCCTGATACTAAAAATTTTGACGTGCTATGAATTAAATTATTATCTCTGAAAGCAATGAATACGCTATGGATTAGGTGAACTTTGATTCATGCATTTTGCTCTGACAAAAAAAAAAAGCATATTTAAACATTTTCTTAAAATTTTCATTTTTTAACTATATTTGGGGTACCGGCAGAAATGAATGGATTTCGATTTAATATATATATATGTATATATATATATGTGTGTAAACTACAAAATTATGTATTACACCCAAAACGCAACTTTCTCGCTAGACGCCAAATGGAATTTAAAAAAAAATTCTAAACAAAAAAATTATAAATTTTCATAAACTCTTCAATTTTTAACTATTTTTGGGACGCTTGCGGCTCCTCTTCGATAAAAAAAAAAAAAAAAAAAAAAAAAAAAAAAAAAAAAAAAAAAAACATGCAAACTAATATAAATAAAGGCAACTTTCAAACTCCGCGCCAAAAGTAATTTAAAACAAATAAAAAATATACATAATTTTTCATAAAAATTTCAATTTTTAACTTTTTGGGAGGGCGTTTGGGGAACCAGAAGATATACATAGATTTCGATTTTTAAAAAAAGTGTAAAGTAATATACATAAAAGGAAACTTTTACACCCCGCGCCAAAAATAATTTCGAAAAAAATATTTTCCGTATACTTTTCGATCCACCCTAATATTTAATGCAAATGTTTTATTCATACATAAAAATACTCACAATGGAAATAGAAAATTAACCATTAAGCTTTATAGAAATCACAGATAATTGTACTATTATATTAAAATTCATATAGTGTCTACAATATCTAAATTAAAAAAAAAATACGAAATTTTATTTGCACTAGATAAAAATATGCGAATAGTCGAAGATTTTTCTTCTTCCTTGAACTTTGTTAACTTTTAGACTCATTTTTTCTCAAATATATGTATCGTTATAACCCTCCACCAGTGGAAATATCTATGCTTAGGCAATGCACTCCTTTCAAATGTTTATAAATAAATTCGTAAAAGAAATAGGGATGGATCTAGCAGAGGTCTTTAAAAATTCAAATGCACCCATGTATTATAAAGGTTGACGACACCTGAATTAAATTATGATGTTTTCCGAAAGCGATGAATAAGTTATGAACTAGATGAATTGCTTATATTCACGCATTTTATTCTGACAAAATGTAAAAAAAAAAAATTATTTTGATTTCAAATATTTTATTCTTACATAAAAATATTTACAATAGCCTTAGAAAATTCATCATTATGTTTTATAGAAATAAAAGCTTACTCTAGCGTTATTAAAATCCAAATAGAATCTAGTTTGACGTTTCATTGGGAAAAAAATACTTCCATTCTGAAAAGGTAATGCTTTGGTGCTTCATTAAATCTCTAAGTAATTCATTAATGTTTAATTTATTAAATATTTTATGTGCCATTATGGTAAAATAGAGCTATAAAATGCTTTCTCCTTCAAATAAAACAAGAAAGGATCTTCAAAACATTGCCATTTCGAACGTTTTACTGAACCAGTATCATTAATTTTAATTAAAAGGCATTCCTCTTTGTAATTAAATTTTAAAAACGTGCCGTAAATAATGAGTAAATGCTATCTTTATTTTCGGATTTTTAATTATTTGCATTCAATTAATGAATGAGCTTTAAACGGTAAAAATATACTTAAAAATTCTTTTGAATAGTAACTTTAATAACAGATAAAAAATATTCATAAAAATTATTTTAAAATGGTTTAGCATTATTTTTTTCTTTAAATGCAATACTTAATGAATAGTTATTAGTTTTAATGACATTATTATTTTTCATTAAAACGTTATTTAACAGTCAGGAAATTTCGATACATTATACTCAATAATAGTGCCATTATTCCATAAAATGAATAATTCCGATCTCCTGGTGTCATAAATGCTAGTCTGAGTTTAAAAATGCCTGCAATAATTATTTAAATAGAAATTACAGTATCTTTAGGAGGCTAGATTAGCAAGAATGGATTTTCGTTTCACAATTTTGCAGTGGATAAAAGTCATACATTAATAACGTCGCGCAAACTTCGTGTTTTTACACTCTTTTATGCAACTTAATTTGGTCCATGTATATAAAAATGGAATTTTTCAATCGATTTTTAACATATTTCCTGTGTAAAAGACTAGAGAAAATACTTGCATGTATGAAACATTAAATAGACTGTAAAGATACAAAAAAAAAATAAACAGTTTATTCCCAGGTTCATTTCCAATAGACCCGGTTTATTCCCAAAAGACCTGGTTTATTCCCAAAACCCCCGGATTATTCCCAGGTTTAAACCGGCTTTTCTTGTCTTTGCAACTCTAATAGACTGTCAGAAAAGTACTCAGCTTTTGTCTATCTCGCCAAGGACCCTAACACAGGGAAGTACCGGCTTAACCCTTAATTGCATAGTGATGTAAATTTCCATCACTGTTTATTTAACTTTTAATAAAATAAATCAACTTCTTCGCCACCACTATATTTATATAGAAATATTAATCCAGTAAATTTCCCGTGAACTAAGTTGCTGATTAAAGTTAAAAATTATATCTTATAATTTCTGGTGTCTAATATTTAATATATGTATATAAAAAACACAATTGTAAAAGAAAAACTCATGCAAAGAAGGGTTAATTTTGATTTTTTTTTTCAGCTTCACTAATTTGGGGAATTTATGTAAATGTCATTTTTTTAATTGTCATTAACAGATCGATTATATAATTTAACAGTAACTTTGTAGTGAGTTAGCAACTCTCTTATAAAGGGAGTCAAGTTTTTTGAATGCGAACGTTTTACTGATATTAACCAATGTGCGCAAGAGCGTCATCTGTACTTTATTTCTCTTTAATTTTCTTAAGCTTGTATGCGGCTCTCGGACTGTGATTTTATACAAATTAGGCTACGTTTGGTCAATCTGTGAGTAGAGAAGAAGGATCAAAAGTTCACATCAGTGGATTTTGGGTCGAGACTTATTTTAGCCAAGAACAATTAGACCAGTCTTTTGATTTTGGAGTTTTATCTTGACACGAGTGCAGATGAATTGAAAATATAGTCTTTCCAGCTTGGTAAGAAACTCGATTTAATTATTGTTGAATAAATTTGATCAACAACCACTACCGTAATTTCCGGTGTATAAGCCGCAGGTAAAATAAGTCTGTTTCACACCAGAAATATTTTTAAAGAAATAAATTCAAATAAGTGCCAGGATGCAACAAGTTACATTTCATTAAATACAATTTCCGTTCCGAAACAGATTTATTTAAGACGCGGCTTATACGCAGGAAATTACGGTAGTTTATAGTGACATTTACATAGTCATAAAATTTGTGAAGTAACGTTTATTTTATAGCGATAGTGTTGTTTGTGATCGCTATTTGAATATTCAATCTTCATACCCAAGTGAGTTTCAAATTAATACTCTTGCATATATTCTACATATTGTATTATTGAATATTGTCTACGGATTAGATTAGTGTTAGGTGCAGCTAGTGTAGGCGAAATTTAAAATAATCTGCATCTCATCCCTTCCCAATTGGTTTTAAATAAACAACGTTTTTAAATATAAATCTGACTATATCTGCATTTCACGTGACGGGCTTGCGGGTAGTCACACCTTATGTGCCAGATTTAGAAAATTGTGTGCACAAGTGTGTTTCTGATAAAAATATACAATATTTAACCTTTTGATTACGGTCCAGGACTGCCGACTACTTTTATTTTTAATCGTACCACAATTTAGAAAAATTTTCTTTGCAGTAGATTTTTTTTGCAAATATCTTAATATATACCATAAGGGCAAAGCATATTTTTTCAAAAAAATAGTACGATAGAATAAAATAACAGTCATTGGGACGTAAGGTGCTCCCGCCCCGTAACAAAATTCCTTTATAACTTGATTATAAATTAATAAATTTATTTTAAGCCCTTCTCTACGTAATAAATCTACGTTAGTCGGGTGCAGGTGATAAATCGCCAGATATTTTTTAAGGTTATAACTGTATATATGTTAAAACAAAAATGGAGTTAAAGATGTGCCAACAAACTATGCTTACTAAAATAGGCTAATTGGCTGTGAAACTGCAACAATGAAATATTTTAAATACTGAAATAAGAAAATAAATTATAAATAAAAAATAAAGAGTGAATTTTTAAAATAGACTTTTATCAATTAATTGTAGAATATTAATTAAATTTTGGTTAAGTTAAGAAAGCAATTTAAGAATTCTGAATGGATATTTGAAATACGAATGCTTTTTGTTTCTTATTGCTATAAGTCAATAAAGAAACAAAGCAAAAATTACATATTTTTAAAATAAACACTAGTTTGCACTTTCTACCAAGCGTAAATCATAGCAGAATTTTTCATAATAGGTGGCAAATAAAAAAAAAAAAAAAAAAAAAAAAAGCGGATTTTTTTTGGAACAACATGAATTTCAGCCACGAAATGCGGCGCAGTTTTTAAGATAAACATTGAATGCCTATAACAAATTGTTTTTTAGATATTTTTTTTTATTTTTACATTTATGATTAGTATTGTTTTTACCTCTCACCTCCTATATGTTACATGTTCTCATATTCTAGTGATATTTCCTTGTTTTATTGGTGTCGTCATGTTTTCTGCAATTGTTAATAAAGAGTTTATTTTGATCAAAACAACATTGCAATTATTGTTTAAAATGTTCTACTATTACCAACAATGCAAAAAAAAGAAGATATAAATGCTTCTTAATTTACGGAAATATAATCTAATTACGAACGAATATGTAATATAAAGTCTTCCGAGTTATTCACGATTCGGAAAAACATTTCTTTATCTTTAGCAAACAGAGAAACCAATATTTTGTCGCTATTTAAAGAAGGATTTATATAAGCAAAATTTATTTTCCTGCCCGTAATTTTCGGAAACGTTTCCGAGTAGCTTTGTATAATTTCGTCTTAGTTAATCGCAAATTTTCGTTATTAAATAAAGCTAATATTTTTATTCGGACATAGTGGTACTCGAATATTGACAGACAAAGGTTACACTAAATTGATGGAATATAATTCTTTAATTCTATAAAATACATTTTCCGTAAGTCATACCAGTTCAAATACTAAAATTTAAAAATATAAAAAAAAAACAGTTAAATTTTATTTCTTATTTTTAAAATTAAACATTATTTTGTTTTCTTCGTCTAATATTTCGTTTCTGTATAATTCGTGACAGGGAAAATATTATAAACATCTGCGCTTTTTGCCATAAAATTATTTAAAATATATTTCAATTATGCTTATCCATTGAATAAATTACTGGTGTGAAAACAAAGTATATTTGATATTTAATTATTTATTAAAAATTATTATCCTTGATTTGTGATGAATTTTCTTTTCATCTATTAGTTAAGACGCGAATCAAATTATAAAATTTTTCCCCAAATGTTTTATAGAACAGATTTTTAAAATTACTAAAAAAAAAGTTTCAAAAAATAAATTTAAAAAAATCTATGTTAAATGCCAATTGGTATTTCTCTATAATTATTTACACATAAGAAAGTGTAATTTAATAATTGATACAAGCTAAATTAATGTAATTTTAAAGCAGTTTCAAACATCAATATCATTTGTTACACGTTAAACTAAAAATTCAACGTCATATCCTATTTTTTTCTGTACAAACATTGTTTGCAGAAATTTTGTATGCATCAACTTAATTAAAAAGGTGTAAACCAGTCGTAAGTTATGCACATTTTAATAAAGTTTAGATTTGGAAAAATTGCAACACTCTGTCAATTGTACAGTTAAAATCGTGTTATATATATGCAATTTGTTTGTTTTTCGATCATTATTATAATATTTTTTTTATTGTATGAATATTCATACTATACAATTTAGTAATATTTCACGATTGTTATGTTTTTCTTTACAAAAGAACTTGAATTATTCATGTGGAACTCAATTTTTCAGATTTAAATTAAGATGTATTTTCCATAAATTATTCATGAAATAACAATGAAAATAAATGCTTTGAAACAAACAGTTAAAAGTATGCAAAGTATGTTTATTCATGCATATTTAAATATAGTACAAATGTCTGTTCATATTTTAAACATACTTCAGGCGAAATAAATTTATCTTTTTCTTAGTAAGATGCATAAAATATAAGTATTTTTTATTTATGTGAAAATACTGTCAGAAAAGTGAAACATTTTTATTATAACCAGCCAGAAATACTTCTAAATTAAACATAATGTATAATACGAAAAAACAAAAACCCTGAACTAAAGTAAATCGAGAATGAATATTTCACATCATCTAAGAGCTGTTTATTATTTTTTTGAAATTATACATTTCGATGTATTATTTTTTTTCTTCTGAGTATTATTATGTATTCAAATGCTACGAATTTAAATATAATAACTTTTTATAGGTACATTTTAATAAAAAAGATTTTAATAACCATAGAATTCGTTTAGCAAATGGAAATTTATCTTTCATATTTTATATCTGGATGTCAAACAATGACATAAAATTTAATTTTGAACATTAGAAACAATTCAAATTATATCTCTATTTAAAAAAAAAAAAAAAAAAAAAAAAAAAAAGTCATATAAATATTTGCATACATTTTATATTAATGATCTTTAAATTTTCTAATTGTTAACTGTTCTATAAATAAAGTTCTAAGAGTCAATAGTTATATATAAGTAATGACAATTTATAATATTAAAAGAATTCAGACAAAGTGGTAGAATCTTTTCCTAGTCCAAAGTATTACCGCTTTGGAAATGATTAAAAATTAGTTCTGTAAAATTATCGGGCCACGTGCGGTTCTCCATGACCGAGTGCCTGACCGATCACTTTACCACGTGTTCTGCAAAATTTAATTTGTTATATTTGAATACGTTCTTCTGCCATAAATGTTAAATGAAGAAAAAAAATTGTTTGCCCTTCAATTTATTTAATAAATTTATTCCTAACATTGTTACAGATAGAATAAATCTAGAAAAGGTCATGGCATTAATCCGGGATATGCCGAGATGCGTGATCCAGTGTTGGTAATTTAGTAGATAAAATTCTTAAGAAATTTAATACCATTCTGAATAGTAATATTCGCCGTATTTAATATGTCGTTAAATAACGGGAATATTACTATAAGGAAGTAGTGGTGGGAACCTGAATAAAAAAAACCGCTAAACTGGCAACATTGCTCTAATCACATCTGGCTTTTCGTTCAGTTGTTTACAATCCATTTTACAATTATTCTAATTATTTTAAGAGTTAGTTTTGAACAGGTCTTTTCTAACATTAAAATAAAAAAATAAAATATAAGTCATTTTATTAATTTAAATTTATAACCTCTTCTGTAAGTTTGCATTAAAAAATTCAAAATATAAAAAGTTTGCTAAATCTGTGCTACATCACGAGTGAAATTATATTTTTTGTTTACAGTTCATTGTCTTTGATATTATTTATTTGTGATTTGAACAGCTTTTTCCAACATTAAAATTAACAAATAAAAAGTAAGCCATTTTGCTAATGTAAATTTAGAGCCTCTTCTGTAATTTTGTACTAAAAAATTCCAAGTATAAAAAAAGTTTGTTAAATCTGTGCTATACCACTAGTGAAATTATGCTTTTTGTTTACACTTCATTGTCTTTGATATGATTTATTTGGGATTTTCAAAAGTATACATATGCATATTAAATGCAAATGCAAATCAAATTAAATAAATAACACACAGTAGAAAAGTCCCTTTTTCTGTATCTATCTCTATGTGTATATGTGAAGGCTTCACGTCAAAAATTGCGAATTTTTAAGTTAGCTATAAAACAGTAATTTATTCTAGTAGATATATATTTTTCAATTTGCCATCGTTTTTGCAACGATGTGCAACTGATTTCATAAAAATTAATTTCTGTATAAATAATTTCTAGATTACAAAAAAAATATTAAAATTTAAATCGTGCATTGTAAATCTTTATTATTAGTGTCAAATAAAAATTTTCTAGAAATATTTTGTAACAATTGTTTTTCTTATAATATTAATATTAAAAACATAAAAATATTTTTAAATTTTTAAAATAAATTAAAACTTTCTTAACAGAAAAGCGTACGAATATAAATAGACACAACAAAAGCCGAAAAAATTTGCTTTTAAAAGTAGTTTTCTTTTAATTTCTTTCACATACGAACTAGAAAAAGTTTTATTTAACCATGTTTTAAATAATTAATAGGAGCAATTTTTTTTATCATGCAAAATAACAAGAAATTCTTATAGAAAAATTTTATAATTTCAATCTTCCTTTAAATGTGCCTATTTTCTCCATGCATTTAACTACATATATAAACATGTATATAATAACTGGATACATGTAAAAAATATTTTCAAAATATTTTTGTCTGTTTAAAAAATTAATTTGAACATAGAAAAATGTTACGAATTCTATGTTAAAAAAAAGTGAAGAAATCATTCATCCATTTTTTTCTATACATCCTTACATAAAAATTATTTTATTAAGTTAAAATATAACACTGTGAAAATATTTATATATCTCTAATGAGTGTTACAAATATGAATTCTGCAAAAAACAATTAAACCATGTTTAAAGCAATTATATTTTATAGAAACAATATATATATATATATATGTACACACAAAGAAGAAAAATAACAGAATGACAAACATAGGATACGAAAGAAACTATGAACAGATATGTTTGTGAAATATACGCATTTTCCTATAATCATAACGAAATAATAAGGTTTCTGAAAATATTTGAATTTTCTGGATATTTTATTTAAATATGACGACATTTTCACTATCGGACGCTTTAAAGATCATTAATCATAATTGTTAATGCACGTCACCATCTGAATATGGCTCGGTTTTCACATATAAAAATCATATTGTTACTGCTCGAAAATAATATTTTAATATCAAAATAGATTGGTTCTTGCTCAATTCCTTTGCAAATATGGTAAGACGAAAAAATATTAATTATATTGAAAATGAAATAAATCCTTTAGTTCAACTTAGATCTACCAAATAAATAAATGTACCTTCTTAACCATGTTAACTTTTAGAATGTATTATATCGTTTTGCGTATGACGTAATTTTCAACATCAAATGCTTTTCGCACGTAATAATGTAATCAATTTAAAATTTTCTTTCTAATTCAACATTCGCTTTTAAATATATATTTCAATTGAAAAAACAATGTTTGGAAATATTATTATTTGTGCTTTTTAAATATAGAAACAGTAGCTAAAAAGAGGCTATTTCAAAAATTGTATACAATATCTATTCAGATAATGAAACTTTGACTAAAAATGTAATATATATATATATATATATATATATAAATTAACAAATGTAAAAAATGATTGTGCACTGCATACCACAATATATGGTTGCGAAGTATGCTCAAATTGCTATGTATAGTTTCTGCCCTTATTAAATTTATGTAACTGAATTATCTTGCCGATTTTAACATTAAATAGCGATTCAAATAATTATTATATTTAAAAGCTGTCTGCTTCAGCGTGTTTATCTTATATTTCTCTATAAAACTACAAATACACATATTTTTATATTCAATAGTTTTTTACAGGATAAGCCGAGAAATTGAAAAGGATCCAATAGATTGAATACTGGCAGTGGCGACAGCGTTAGTAACTTCTATTATTAAATAAAGAGTTTTTATTTTCTATTTTTAGGAAGAATGGTCTTTAAAAAGTCCCCACCCCTTTCAATATTCGACTACGAAAGTTTCCACCGGAAAATTTTAAAGGCGTTTTTCCTTAAATTAAAGATATCGACAAGTGGGTTGTGCAGGATTGAGTCGTTTAATACACCGGACGACCTAAGCGCGCTACTTGGAGCCTATTCATTGTTCTTAGAAATGCTTATTTTTAGAAAACTTATTTTTTTTTAAAGCAGAAAGGAGTGTGTTAGTACTAAATCAAGCAGCGAACAACGATACTTGAAAATATAACAAAAGGCTTATTCCTTTTAAAATATCTTCTTTTGTAATATGTACCATATATTGTTGTAATATGTACCATATACTGAAATTTGGTTGAAATGTTTTCGTCAAAAGTATACGATTTTTATTTGATAAAATAAATCCTTCAATACCATTATAGGATTCGTGTTTTCCATTTTTTCATTTTTTTTCTTTTAGAAGGACATTCTTTGTACTTAAGTGTATGTGAAGAAATTTTCAAAAGCGTTTCAAATGAAAATAATTTTAAACCAATACGGCTTAAATAAATCTACTATAAGAATAATATTACAACTATTCTAAGTAAAGTACCGAACTGGTTGTGAAAATAATCTTTTATACAATAAATGTATTATATAATTAACATCTTTTTTTTCCCTTTACATACACTGGCACGTTATTATTTTTTAATTTATTAATTAAAAAATTATTTTAAAATGACTTTATTTTTCTTATAAGTGTGTAAAGAATTTTCAAAAATATTGGTGTTCAAGCGTGCTAGACGTGCTACAATTTAACAATACAAAAAATAATTTGTTATTCTAAAACTAAAAATCACAGCTATATTAACTCAATTAAAGCTAGCTTCTAATATGAATTTTATTTCTACAATAAATATAATATCTATTACTTACTTTTATTTTTCCTTTAAATAAAGTATTTTTCAGTATCACTAAAGTATTATTTTTTTAATTTAATTTCCTAAAAATAATCTTTTAAAATAGCATTATATTATTTTAAAAGTTTGTAAAGAAATTTAAATACACTCGGCATTCGAAAATGATGGAAACGAAAGTAAATAAAAAAAAATATATCGCAAAAAAATTATTATTTTAAAAGTATATTTCCCAAAAAATGCATTAACGTTAATCAAAAAACTTATCTTTTTATGAATAATTTTTTTACAATAAATGAAATGCATATTTCTTTAATTAAATATTATTTATTTAATACGCACCATATTTACTGTGCACTATTTCTTTCTTTGATTTTAGAATATTTTTTAAGAGAAAATGTCAGATCCACCATTTTCATTTTATACATGATTTATCCTTATTTTTCTAAAGTAAATAAATAATCTGTATTTAAATTAGAGCATACAGTATTGAAATCATCAGGTAAACCTTTATAGAAACGTACGAGTAAAAATTTATTTTTAGAAAACTAAGTACCACGAATATACGAACTCAAGTAAAAAACCATCTTTTGATGTTAAATTGATTTGCAACAATAATATTACATATTTAATATAGATATATTCTTTCATTTATTTTAAAATGTTTATCTGTTTAAGATGATCTGCACATTTTTTTCTCACTATAAAAATTAATTATTCTTATCTCCGAAGAAAAAAAACTAATCTGTAGTTTAATGAGAGTTTGTTGGTATAATTATCATATAATCTTCCGCTCAGATTAGCATAGATTTCAAAGATCCCAAAATTGCTATAATATGTTATTGATAAATTTAAGTATTCATAAAGAATAACGATAATGATAATATATAATACTATTCAATATTTGTATTAATTTTATTTAATTTTAAAATTTGATTTTTCAGGAGATTTTGTTTCCGTGCATTTTTTTCCCAGAATAGAAAAATAATTTCTCCTTATATCTATACACAAACAAACATTAATCATGATTTAAAAGGGAATTATGACACTGTAATCATTCACATAATTCTTTGTTCTGAATGGCATAGTTTTTTTTTCATCGATTTCTAAGATTTTGTTTCCGATCATAATGTTTTTGCTAAACGTACATATTCATTAACAATAGTAATGTTAATAATAATAATAATAATAATAATAAAATAGTCATTTTCCTGTTTTTTTCTATTTAACATTTTTGATAATTTTATACTCCCTTTTTTTACTAAACTAGGCTTGATAACCCACTGAGTGAAAAAGGGTCCAAGACTGGTCAAAGTCACTTTTTCACGCCTCATTTACCAAAAAATCAGTGATTATAAAATCATCTAATTGTTCTAGGAATGTATGCCAATTCTACAATAATAATAATAATAATAATAACAATACATTTTTGTTTTACGAGGTAGATGAAGCACATGATTTTCTAGAGTAGAAATCGATCTATTTGTATATCTTTAAATAAAAAATAATCTTAATTTAAAAAGAAAATTAACTGGAATTACCAAATAAGTCTTTGCTCTGAATAGTTTTCAATGATTTAACCCGATAAGGGACAATTCTGTATCTAAAATGTTCCGTATCTAAAAGAAATTCTTTCTTTACGTCCATTATATATATATATATATATATATATATATATATATATATATATATATATATAATTATTCGGAGATTCTAGGTGCCATTTGTCAGTTTGGTATTAAATAGAATAAATGATATACCACCACCCTTAAAAGGGAAAAAGCTTTTGTTTACATCATATGTTATCGCTAAAATAACAATAACAATGATATTGATAAATAATATAATAAAATAAGTCACTATATTAATTATTTTTATTTTATTTTAGCATTTATCAGAAGAAGATGACGTATGTAATTTTGCAATATTATTATGTTTCATTTATTTTAATCTTTTTTTTTTTTTTCAAAGTAAGCTTGTGTACATATTTTCCGGAATAAAAAAATTCTCTCTCTCTCTCTCTCTCTCTCTCTATATATATATATATATATATATAACAAAATTTAAGTTAAATAAGAATTATGTTTTTGAAATAGTTTTCATTGGTTTAAATACTTTTTCGTTATAATAAGTTAGCGCTAAAATTACAAATTTAATTTCAATATATAAATAAATAATACTATTCGATATATATTTTTTTCTAGAATAAGATTAAAAACATAATTTTCCAGAGAATAAAAATGATGTATTTTTTTTTCTCTTTAAACAAAATAAACTTTAAGATTTAGTGAAATGAGAAGCATGGTGGCGTAAAATTCAGATTTTTTTCCCCTCTTGATTGCATAAATTTCATGAATTAAAAAGGTTTTGTTTGCTAATAAAAAATTATAGCTAAAATTACATATTCAATAATAATAACGATAAAGATAATAATAAATAATACATATTCAATATTAATTTGCTTCTTTTATTTTCACCTTTTACTTTTTTTTCAGAGTATTCTTGCGTACATATTTTCCGGAGTACAAAATCGATATACTATTTTATCTGCATATATCCATATACCGTTAATCTTAATTTAAATGAAAACTATAATAGTGTAATCTAATCATCAGTTAAAATCGCTAAATGGTATTGTTTTTATTTAAAGTTTTTTTTACTATTTATGCATTATCGTTAAAATTATATATTCGATAACAACAACAATAATAATAATAATATAAAATAATATACAATCTGTTTTTATTATTATTATTACTATTATTATATTTTAATTTTTTACGGAATAAGTTGGCATACAATGTTTTCCGAAGTAAAAGAAATATTATCTCTATAAAAAAACAAAGGTTAATCTTTAGTTAAATGAAAATTAAGTCTGCTGTAATCATTAGATAATCTCTATCTCTGAATGTCATAGTTTTCATATATTTGAGAGCTGTTGTTTGCAATTATAGGTTTGTCGAGTTGGTTGCTTTTAAAAACGAAAATATATGAAAATATAAATAAATATTTTATTAATATACCGAATGTGTGAAAATATAAGATTTGTAAATAAATAGTCTTTATCAAATCATATTTTAAATTTCCAAGTTAAAAACGAAAGATTTCGGAACATGGTTTAGAATTTTTGAAAAAAGTACTATGTGTATTATTTATCTAAATATTTAGTATAAATTCCCTAAAATATCAGAATATGCAATTTTCTCCAATTTAATTTGAATATTCATTTTAAAAAAAACCTACCGTTTTATCAGCACTTAACATTCCACAGTTATTTCAGCACAGTAAAAGTTGAGATGTGAACAGAAAATATTAAGTTCCACTACTTAACCCTAAAAGTACCATATATTTTAACACCATTAGGGCAAATAGCATCCAACTTGCAATGCAAGGCGATATATGCTCCCAACTAGAGAGCTGCTTCTGTCTTTTTAAATCCTGAATCTGCGCCTGTATATCTCGCTGACTGGTGTAGCGGATGATGACGCATGAAGTGCCCTGCCGCGCCATCTATTAGAGAATTTTAAGATTAGCCCTCATATTTGATACAGGTCACGTCTTGGGAGAGTGCTGCATTTGGTTATTGGATTTTTTACTTCCATTTTTTCTTCTTTTCGTGGCATAAGAGCAGGTTTTATAGGTACTAAGTCAACACCGTTTCGGATATTTAGAAGAAGGGTATAAGCAGTATCCAAATAAAAGTGTATGTGACAAAATTCGACGATTTTATTTGATTAAACATCCAAAAGTATTTTTGCGCATTTCATTGTTATCGGAATTTCGAAAAATTAAACAATACCGGCGTTTAACTAAAGTAAACAATTTTTATTTGCACTTATGCAGTAATAAATTTAATATTATTTCGTTTATTTTATTCCTATTATTTTGTACGTTATGGTTTGAATGCACGTCATTAATATTTTTTCTTTCGTAAGATAATTGTAAAATAATTTAAGTCATTAAAATCCCATGGTTCGTACGGTTTTTAAATATGAGTTTTACTAATTCCGACAGTAATTCTAGCATAAATTATTTTGTCTTATTTAATTGCAAAATTTTTAATAATTTTCTGCGACTGAATACAGCGAATGTAGTAGAAATAGTGGTAGTCAAATTCAAGAAGGGACCGAACATACCGATTCTTTTACATATAAATAAAAACAGCGTTTGAATAGGTACATATTTATGACAGATTTAAAAAAAATATTATTCCTTTAATATCTTTTGGATTATGAAAATAAGCAATTGTGCCTTTCATATACCATCATAAAAATGTATATAAACATCGATGTCAAATGCTCTAAACTAGACATATATTTCTCTGTAAGTCTTTTATATTTCAGTATCAGAGTTTGCTTAATGTCTATGAACATATGTATGCATTTTAAAATTATTTTAAAGCTTATAACATAGCTACTAGACGATCCAATTTTTAACAAGTTGGAAATTGTACGTTAAACGTGACATAGGAGGTGCGTTCGTTTTATAGCTAGTTTCACAATGTAAATAAAATCATCCTTATTATTTCAGTAAAATGAATTATATCGTCTGCTATGAGCGAAATAAATATGCATTTTCTTTTTCTTATTACGTATGCCACGTTTAAAAATGCGATTTTTTTCCTACATCAAACAGCATTGTAAAATTGACCATGGAGATCTTGCTTTGCGAATGATTACGTCCATGGTTTAATCTTTTTATGACTCATAATGAAAGAATCTCCTGTGTTTATTTCTTCTAATGGATTGAGATATTCCGCTGTTAACCCTTTAACGGATAACGCATTTCAATTGCTGAAATGTTGAAATAAATGATTGACACCGGAAATTATGAACAAATTTATTTGTATATAATAAAAAAGCGATATTTCACATACGTAGTAAATGGAAAACATTTCTATAAAAATTCTGCAGTCATTGTTGAATTTCCTAATTAAAATTTTGTGGTTTCACAGGGAAACAAATGAACGTTAAAGGGTTAACGTAATTTCCAATGAAATTATCTCAGAATCTATACATTTTTTAATGTAACTCAAACGATTTTTTTCAACGATGTTTCTAAAAATGTAACTTTTACGCAATTTTATTCGAAAAATTAATTTTGAATAAAAATGGCCGCTTGGCGTATGGAAAAAGATGGGGTTAGTCCGTATTTGTTTTCCTCAGTCACATGACTTGCTTTTTTATTATATAGATTACACACGATAGGATTTCATAGAATAAAGAAAACTTTTATTAATATCTTTTTAAGATTTGATTCGATTTTCATAAAAATTGAAATGACTCGACAAAATTGTACAACGAAAATATATATTAAATTTCAAACCATTCGGTTTGGTAGTTTTTGTACTGTTATATGCGGACAGACGGACTGACAGACAGACAGACAGACGGACGAACAAGACGACGACTATAGGTTCTATGTATTTATATAATTACGAACGCACCTAAAAAACGCTATTTTAATTTAGTAATCTTCGTGAAATTTAATCGAAAACTTCTGTTATTAACTAAAGCGAATATTTCTATCCGGAAATAATTATATTTCAAAATAGGAAAGTTTGGAAGCTGTATTAAAACTACGATTAGATGAATATTAGTCACAGCAGATCCAATACTGTCCTCAATTATAATTTTTGTCGTATTATTTTGATAAGAAACATAGAATTGTATATTTGAAGAATATTTACAATACTTTGTAGTGTATGACCGGGGCGATGCTATTGACCCCCCTCCCCCCCCGACCGAAGCATCAAAACGTCTACACCGTAAAATTTGGAGTTTTGTGCTGATTAATAGTCTAGAAGTGCAAATCCCCCCCCCCCCCCTCATTGAGAAAAGTGTCTGAATTCAGCACTATACTAAGTCAACACAGCTTTATATATTTGGAATAAGGCTATGAGCAGTCTCCAAATAAAAGTGTATCCGAGAGGTATTTTATTTTCGCATTTTATTTTTGTCGAAATTTTACAAAAAAAAAAAAAAAAAAATCAATACCATATTTAACAAAAGTAATAAATAATATTTATTTGCAATTTTAGCAATGTTGTACGGGGCACCAAATAATTTTGACATAATTGTGTTATAATTAATCTAGTGTAATCACGTATCCAGCGTTCACTGGAGTTCCCATTACTTGTGGGCCCCACCAGTGGCTGAGAGGTTCTGCTCTCAAAGACGGGAGGTGCTGGGTTCAAACCCCTGTCGCACTCGTCGACCTAACCGTTCGGAGTTTTCCATGGTTTTCTTCGTACCTTGCCGTAAATACGGGTTAGGATCCCTTAGAAAGACCCCCACGGAGGGCACTACCCCCTAGGGTCTATATCCCTCGAGTAGATAATCGGCCGTCAAAAATTCAACCAACGAACCAACCCATTACTTGTGATTTATTCTGTTGAGCTGATTCAAATATCTGACCAGATGCTATGATCTATAAGGTTAACTGGGTGAATTAGATCCGTCAGATTTGTCCGGAATTGCTCATTTGGTAGAACATTAGTAGCTTCCGCCAAGAGATCCCTGGTTCGAATCCTAGCCCGGATTTTTTCGCCCAGTTGGGAAAATTACAACTCATATGATTTCTTTACCATTTTGTATAATTTTTTTCAAAATTAATCTAATTACTATATACATATATATTAATTAATTATATTTTCCCTTTTTAGGACTATCATTAAAGTTTTTCTATCTTTAATTAAAAGTATACTCACTCTTACGTAGTTACAGTTAGATTTCTCTCTTATGGCTCCCTATGTTTTATATGTTTTAATCACAGATTTTGATTATTTTTATATAGGTTGTAGGGTAGAAGCCCCTTTGTCTCAGGTTCAACGGATTTTATACAACGCTCCTTAGTTCTCGAGAAATGGGGCGTCTAATATTTTAACACAACTTAAATACTTACTTTCTAACGAAACTACTTCGTTGGTCGTAGCTCAGTTGTTATGGCGTCTGCTCGTTGATCCACAGGCCCGGATTCGAGACCAGAACGTGCTACTTTTTTGATTGTTTGTTTGTTTTATAAATATTTGTGTAGTTATAAATTAAAAATCTCAATTAAAAACTTTAATATCGTACATTAATTATAATGTTAACATATTTAAATTTAAATTTAATTTGTTTGATTTTTAAGCCATTATTAAACATTTCTCATCATTTAAAGAGATTTTTTTAAAGAATGGATCCATTATTGACTAGTAAAAATTCCAAAATCGTTACAAAATCATACCTTATTATATTAATTAAAAATGAATTCAAAGTGCAAGCATACATATTACAGATTTAAACATCTTTATTATGCAAAAAACAAAAAACAAAATGTTGTAATTTAATTCTTATGCTAAATTTGAATACAATTATGCTTCTCACTTTGAAAACAGAGTAGTAGTATCATCACATTGACTTCCCTTGTTAAGGCAATATATAAATGATGTTTCTTTAAAATCACGAATTGACACAATTGTTCAATATCATTGCATCAATAAAGCATATATGAAATACATTTTTAAAGTGATTTAAAAAAATTAACTGTTTAATAATGTTTTATACAACTATTTAGTTACAAATAAAAAATAAATAGGCTAACATTATAGTTAATACACAATATTATAATTTTTAATTAGGATTATTAAATAATAATTACAAGTATATTTATAAAACAGAAAATCAGAAAAACAAACGTAGCTCGTCCCGGGCCCGCGTATCAACGAGCAGACGCCATAACAACTGAGCTACGATCAACGAAGAAAGTTTTTACAAAGTAAGTTGTGTTAAAATATTAGACTCCCTAATTCTGGAGAACTAAGGAGTGTTGTACAAAATTCGTTGAACCTGAGACTAAGGGGATTCTACCCTACAACATATACAAAAATATTCAAAATCTGTGATTACCAAGCTTGGTCCTCTCCGTATTAGATATACAGCTAGTATTAGACAGGGCGTAAAGTTGTCATCAACTGTGTGTGCCGAAGAAATGCCTAAACTGTTCAACTGTTCAACTCTGTTTTAATTAATTTAAAAATACCAGAATTACTGTTATGGAAATGCAAAATCATTTCTTGCAGTCGGTGAAAAAAAATATTTAGAGAAAGAAAACAAATTGGAGATAGGCCTTTGACGGGAAATTATGTATACTTTTAATTTATGTTAACCCTTTGTATTACCACGTTGGATAACAGCAGCATATCCAAAAGTCGATGTTACTTATACAGTGGGCTTTAAAATAAAAATTTATTCATTGCTGCTATCATCCAACACAGCAGTTATAATAAATTGTTGATTGAATTCTCCTCAGACGGCGATACTGAGTTAATTTTTTATGACTAAATTTCATTTATGATTTGAGCAGTTTCACATCGTATGTGTTAGAATGAACTTCGTAAATTGTGTCAAATCAAAAAATCGGGACACGTCCAAAAATAGATTTTTTACAAAGGTCAGTTCGTATACTTTACAATTATGTATTAGAAAATTGACAATATTTATGAGAAGCGTGCAAATTTCTGCATAACGCAATTGTGAAACACGTACGTTTCGGTCAATAATTTTTTGTTTTTATGTTCTATTTTTTTTCATACTTAAAATGATGTATTTTAATATCTGAGTAAATATTTTTACTTTCTTCTATTTTTACAAGAATAAAGTATTGGATTCATGAAAAACTTTGACTGCCGGTTTTCGACAGATCTATACATTTTAGAAGGTCTTGAACACGATTTGACTGTTTTTAGAAAATGTTTGTCTGTGACTCTGTGTGTCTGTCTGTATGTGACAAAATTTTTGTGGGCGCTTTATCTCAAGAACTAATGCAGAAAATTTAATAAAACTTTATATTCAGTTAGTCCATGATATAAATTGGCGCTGATTACGTTTTGATGAAAATCGTCCAATAGGTGGCGCTGCTATGCTGCATTTTTCGCGATTTCCGCAATAGCTCTATCTCAAGAACTAATGCACTTATTTTCATCAAACTTCAGATTCTGTTAGACCTTGACATAAATAGATGCTGCTTACGTTTTGGTGTAAATAGCCCTACAGGTAGTGTTATTATGCTACTTTTTTCATTATTATCACGAGAACTATATCTGAAGAACTAATGCAAGGAATTTCACCAAATTTCAGATTCAGTTAGACGTTGACATAAGTTGTTGTTGTTGATTAGGTTTTGGTCTAAATCTTCCAACAGGTCGCACTGCTATGCTACATTTTGCAGGATTTACACGATTTTAGCGATAATCATATCTCAAGAACTAATGCACAAAATTTAATAAAATTTTAGATTCAGTTAGACCTTGATATAAATGGGTGCTGATTCTTTTTAGTGTATGCGAAACCTGTGTGAGATAGAAGAAAGTTTTGGGAGTGGCACATCCGACTAGTTTAAATAGGAGTTCTTGAGTCACAAAGGGTTAAAAAATAAGCTTATGAGGTCGTTTTCATACTGAAATTTTACTAATACCTAGGAATTTCAATGCAAACATCTAAATATGACATCAAATTTGTCTTTCCCATTAAATTTTAGTTTAGGATACCAAACGGGAAGTGATTCCGTAAAATAGTTTAGGAATTAAGAAGGGTTAAAGTTTGAACTGTTCGTGTTAAATTCATTTGCAATCGTTGCAAATCAATTTGAAATGAGGGTAGTTTTTGAAGCATAACAGAATAACTAGTCGGCAAAATGAGCTGTAATTTTGCATTCGCATTTGCAAAATTTTATAAATCAATTTTTGCTTAAAGAAAAAAAAAAGAAAAAAAAACAGTTACAATTTAACGGAAATTTTATGGAACTGTCAATGTTAAATTCATTTGCAGTCATTGAAAATCAGTTTGCCATGTGGATAGTGCTTGAAGAATAACAGAATAACTAGTTGGCGGAATGAGCTGTAATTTTGCATTCGCATTTTCGAAATTTTATAAATCAATTTTTGCTTAAAGAAAAAAAAAAAGAAGAAAAAAAAGTTACAATTTAACGGAAATTTTATGGAACTGTCAATGTTAAATTCATTTGCAGTCATTGAAAATCAGTTTGCCATGTGGATAGGCTTGAAGAATAACAGAATAACTAGTTGGCGGAATGAGCTGTAATTTTGCATTCGCATTTTCGAAATTTTATAAATCAATTTTTGCTTAAAGAAAAAAAAAGAAAAAAAAACAGTTACAATTTAACGGAAATTTTATGGAACTGTCAATGTTAAATTCATTTGCAGTCATTGAAAATCAGTTTGCCATGTTGATAGTGCTTGAAGAATAACAGAATAACTAGTTGGCGGAATGAGCTGTAATTTTGCATTCGCATTTTCGAAATTTTATAAATCAATTTTTGCTTAAAGAAAAAAAAAGAAAAAAAAAACAGTTACAATTTAACGGAAATTTTATGGAACTGTCAATGTTAAATTCATTTGCAGTCATTGAAAATCAGTTTGCCATGTGGATAGTGTTTGAAGAATAACAGAATAACTAGTTGGCGGAATGAGCTGTAATTTTGCATTCGCATTTTCGAAATTTTATAAATCAATTTTTGCTTAAAGAAAAAAAAAAGAAAAAAAACAGTGACAATTTAACGGAAATTTTATGGAACTGTCAATGTTAAATTCATTTGCAGTCATTGAAAATCAGTTTGCCATGTGGATAGTGCTTGAAGAATAACAGAATAACTAGTTGGCGGAATGAGCTGTAATTTTGCATTCGCATTTTCGAAATTTTATAAATCAATTTTTGCTTAAAGAAAAAAAAAAAAGAAGAAAAAACAGTTACAATTTAACGGAAATTTTATGGAACTGTCAATGTTAAATTCATTTGCAGTCATTGAAAATCAGTTTGCCATGTGGATAGTGCTTGAAGAATAACAGAATAACTAGTTGGCGGAATGAGCTGTAATTTTGCATTCGCATTTTCGAAATTTTATAAATCAATTTTTGCTTAAAGAAAAAAAAAAGAAAAAAAAACAGTTACAATTTAACGGAAATTTTATGGAACTGTCAATGTTAAATTCATTTGCAGTCATTGAAAATCAGTTTGCCATGTTGATAGTGCTTGAAGAATAACAGAATAACTAGTTGGCGGAATGAGCTGTAATTTTGCATTCGCATTTTCGAAATTTTATAAATCAATTTTTGCTTAAAGAAAAAAAAAGAAAAAAAAAACAGTTACAATTTAACGGAAATTTTATGGAACTGTCAATGTTAAATTCATTTGCAGTCATTGAAAATCAATTTGCCATGTGGATAGTGCTTGAAGAATAACAGAATAACTAGTTGGCGGAATGAGCTGTAATTTTGCATTCGCATTTTCGAAATTTTATAAATCAATTTTTGCTTAAAGAAAAAAAAAAGAAAAAAAAACAGTTACAATTTAACGGAAATTTTATGGAACTGTCAATGTTAAATTCATTTGCAGTCATTGAAAATCAGTTTGCCATGTGGATAGCGCTTGAAGAATAACAGAATAACTAGTTGGCGGAATTAGCTGTAATTTTGCATTCGCATTTTCGAAATTCTAAAAATCGATTTTCTGCTTTAAAAAAAAAGAGAAACATAAGTTAAAATTTATAATTTTTTCGTAAATTTATTTCGAAAAAACGTATTTTTGAAATTAATTTTCCAAAAAAATTATGTATTGTAACTTACAAATGTTTTAACAAAAACAATTTTTTAGGACTTTCAAATATGCGAATCGAAATTACTGATCATTCCATCAAGCAGTTTGTTTTGAATTATTCTTAAAGAACAATGATCGCACTGCAATCAGTTTTACAACGATTACGAATAAATTTAATATTGCGAGTTCTAAACTTTAAACCTTCATAATTCCTAAACTACTTGACCGAATGTATTCCCGTTTGGTATAATAAAGTAAAATTTACCGAAAAAGCCAAGTATGTTGTCAAAATTATATATTCGTTTTTAAAATTTCAAAATTTGGTACAATTTTAATCTGAAAGCTACCTCCTAAGCTTATTTTTTAATATAAATTAAAAGAACACATAATTTCCAGTCGAATGCTAATTTCCGTTTTTACTTATGCATCATATATAGTATAAGGTAAGTCTTGTAATCGTTTTGAAAATCGAAAGAAAAAATTTGAGGGATTTACACGTTTCAGACACTGGAGATTCCGAAAAACATATTTTTAGAAAACAAAAATTGCCGTCCGTCTGTCTCTGTCTGTCTGTCTGTCTCTCTCTCTGTGTGTGTGTGTGTGTGCCTGTAAACCCTCTGTCTCCCGAACAAATTGAGATAGAGACTTGAAATTTGGTATGTACTTAGTATGTAATAATGGGAAGAAGCTTATTGAATTTCCGTAACCTCGATTATATGGAACTATTTTTTTCGGACTCTCGAAATATTCTTTCTGATAAAAAGTATATAAAAATTTTCGAAATTGTTTGTTTTAAGCAGTGATTATAAAAGACAATAAAAAAACATAAATTTTGCATAAAGAATGAAGTTGATCGGATAATTAGTTGCCAAGATATTTGCCAAGATATTTGTAATCTAATTTTCCGTACTCTTCGATTTTTCATGACCCTGCATTTCATTCAAACTTCAATTCAAAGATGTATTTTAATTGGACATGAGACGCTTAATCCGACGCAGTAAACCGTTAGTTACTATGATTATCAGTTTTGGAGTTATAAGGATGTTTCTTTTACGCAATTCAGTAATACAGCATTTAAAGTTCATGACGTCATCAAGTTACTATTTTATTCGAATTGCAATGCATTTTATAAATAGTTTACACTTGTTGCATTTTCATATTTTATCTGATGCATATTCATGATGGGTGAGGATTAAGATGACCCCCAACGACCAGGTTTTTTCTGTGACAGTTTGGAGATTCAAATATAAGCGTTGTTTGTCTTTCTTTTGGTCGGCTGCACGTGGAATTCTGCGCTAATTCGACAAATTCCTTTTATTATATAACGCCGAAAAATGAATTCCATTCCTATTCACAGGGTTGACTTTTTCGTTAGAAGGTGTAATTCTATATCCCACAAAGAAACTGTTATGCTTTAACATGATTGCCCGTTTGTAACGCGGTTAAACTCTGCTTAATACTGAAAATATCAGTATCAATTTAACAGGAATTGTCTGTATAAATAACAGGTTTTGAAACTGGAAGTATTGCTGACAGGTTTTCTCTGTAAAATCCATAGATTTTAAAATTCATAAAGATACAAATAAATGTAAATATATTGCTTGAAGGTGCGTAAAAACATACATAAAAACATTTAAAAGCACATTAAAGTCCTTTTAAAATCAAAACGTTTTCAACCGAACTTACTCTGTCATCATCAGTGAAACACTAATAGTTAAGTTGAGTTGTTGTATTCGTGTCTTCTAGCTTGCCCGGAACAAAGCATTTTACTTCAAGGGTGTGGAATATAAGGTGGGATGGGAAAGGTTATTCAACACTATATAAGCCAACATTATACATAAATATAATGTTGGCTTATATTCCACATCCTTGATGTAAAATGGTTTGTTCCGGGCAAGCTAGAAGACGCGAAGATACAACTCAACTTAATTATTAGTTTTTCACTGATGATGACCGAGTAAGTTCGGTTGAAAACGTTTTGATTTTAAAAAGACTTTAATGTGCTTTTAATTGTTTTTATGTATGTTTTTACGCACCTTCAAACAATATATTTACATTTATTTGTATCTTTATGAATTTTAATTATTACACAAGGTGAATTTGCACTGAAATTTTAACTCTTTTATCCATAGGTTTTGTTTTAATTTTTGAGTGCAATTGTTTGTAAACATTTATATCAATATAGATATCAAATACGACATGTTGAACTTATATTTCTTTATAAGTTTTTATATTTCATTATTAAAGATCGGAGAATATATATAAGCAAATGTGTATTTTACAATTGTTTTAATGCTTATCATTAGGATTAAATATTAGCACAGATCTGATATAATTTTCACGTTTCATTTTTGCCGTTCTGATAATAAAGGTAAATTTATATATTTTACAAACATCAAGGTGACAGCAAACTTAATTCGTAAAATGTTCGAACAAAAAATTGAATTTTCGTATGTCATATATAAATATTTTATGCTTAATTTTGAAATGTATGCAAAAGAAAATAATAAAGAAAATGCATTGGTCTAGGTTAATAGTTTCGAAATTTGCAAACGTTTAAACACATAATAGTGATTAAAGATTAGGTAAAATGTATTTTGAATGTTGTTTGCTCAAAACTTCCTTTTTAAGGTCTCGTTCATCTCACAAAACCCCGCTTCGTTGTCTATCCGTCATAGAGCCGGTTCTCAGAAACTATTAAACTTACAGGCATGAAATTTTGTGTACTTGTAGCTAAATACCTACTATGAAACTAAAAATCCGAAAAGTTGAAAAAATCGTATTATTTTAATATATAGAGATACAAAACCCCAACATTCTAACAGCCTTTTCCTATTAAATTTAAACATTTTTCGTTATAGCATTTGCCAACAATTAAAAATCCACAATAAAATTATTTTTACAGGAATTAATTTTCTGTTGAAAGATTTCCACATGAAAAATTAAAATAAAATTAAAAGTTTCACCAATTGAAAAAAAAAAAAAGAAAAAAGAAAAAGATTAATATGACGTTATATTGGTAATAAAACGGAAATTTAAAAACATTTCTTAATAATACAAGGAGTACGAGTATGTGTAAATACAGAAAGCAGCTTAATATGACGTCATTAGAAAATTAATCTGACGATATAACGGATTTTTCAAATGTTTGAGAATAATACAAAGAGAGTATCAATATGAGCAATAGAGAATAGTAAATATATAAGTTTGAGGAACGTATTGATCATGATAAAAACCCGATTATGGAAATATTGGCATATTTTAACATTTTAAAGGTCTCTATACAACATGTTTAATTTTGAAATTGATTTTTTTTAATATCACATTTAGTCCACATGACAGATATTATTATGACAGAGTATAATAGTGGGCTTCGCCCGCTATCGGGCCGGTTCAGATATTTAAAAAAAAAAAAAAAAAAAAAAAAAAAAAAAAAAAAAAAACGAGAAAAATAGACCGATAAATTTGTACTCTATAAAAAACATGACTTTTTATATTTTTAATGAAATTTATTTGGATTTATTAAAGAAAGGATAAAGTGTTTTGAAAGGAATACTAAACGAAACCCTTTGTGCGATCTTCGATCACACTTACCCACTTGTTTCAGATTTGCCTTCCTTTGAATTGGTCCATGTTTCTCCATTGTAAATTAAATTGTAAAAAGTACAATAAAATATTTTATTACACATTTAAGAAACCCTACACTGTTAAAAATTCGCAGCAAACTATCTAGTCATTTGACCATTTTTATAGAAAATGGTTACATACCCGTAATTTAACTTCACTCTGACCATAATATGGCCAATAATATGGCCAGAATATAGTTAAATTACAGTTATGTGACTGTTTTCTATAAAAACGGTAAAATGACTGGACAGTTCGCCGCGAATTTTGAACAGTGTACGGAAATATACTCCAATTCTTTTGTGTAGCATTGTATGGGATCTATAGAATTTATACACCAAGTAATAAGCGAAAAAATTTTTACATTTAAAAAGGCGTGCCACTAACTGAAAACACACTCTTAGCAAATATTGTTGATGGATAAATTGTAAACAAATCCTTTTGTGTGTCCCTCTAAATGAACAATGAATCCTATGTACGACATAGTATTTTATAGCATGCATCTTGTGATACACCTCAGTGATATATATCAATTTCAATATGTTTAAATGTGTATACATCATTAAAATACACCGTAAACGACTTTCTTCTACATACTGTAGCGTAACGGAATTCTTCTGAGTGTCCTGTACACGAACTATAAATGCTACACATTCATTGTCATTAGCGAACTTGACATATTAAATCTCAATAGTATCAATTGCATAGCAATCCAAGTATATTTACTCGAGTGTCTAGGCAGATTTACAGACGGCCAGACAAACCGATTTCATAAACACATTTCAACTAATGTTGGAAAGTGTTAGTAAGGCTTTGTTCAAATATGCCAAGATGCAAAATACTCATATCTCTAAGTAAGCCCATCCCAACTCAATGCTTTATTATCTATGTTAGTTCGAATTATTGTCAATGCTGTAATGTAACGGAATTCTTTTGAGTGTCCTGATGTAAACGAAATATAAATGCAACACAATCATTTTCATTAGTGAACATGACATATTAAACCTCAATAATATCAATTGCATAGCAATCCAAATATATTTTTTTCGAGTTACAGCTAGGGCAGACTTACAAACGGCCAGACAGACCGATTTCATAAACACATTTCAACTAATGTTGGAAAGTGTTAGTAAGGCTTTGTTCAAATATGTCAAGATGCAAAAATTTCATATCTCTAAGTAAGCCCATCCCAACTCAATGCTTTATTATTTATGTTAGTTCATATTATTGTCAATATTAAAAATAAATTAAATTCTTCGGTTCACTGAAAAATATTATGATAGCAATAATATATATACTATATGATGTGAAATAAAAAAAAATCTTCAAGGAAGTCTAAGGCTGCATTTATATAAGACGTATCAGTAAGTATAGCTGAAAGTTATCAATGTATGTCATATTTTTGTTTGCTGTTCATCATGTGCATATGCAATAACTTTAAAATGGGAAATATTTTCCTTTCCATATCTAAAAATGTCTTACAAGTTGACAGCTGGAAAAACATAAATACATTATATAAAATGGATTTATATTCAAATTCTTGTAAATTTTAAAATAGATAAAACTTACTTGTGAGTTGTAGTAAACGCAATATGCATATGTAAATGCAAAATGCATATATATATATATATATATATATTATTTATGCATTTTAATATAAAAATTTAAACAAATAAAGAATTAATTTTTACTTTTACTCCAGAAAAAATAATAATAAACATAAAATACATTCAAAACTGTAAATTGTAAGTGAATTACAGTTTTTTTTAAATTATGAAAGTTGTTGAGACAACCGGTATCAATAATATGTAATTAATGTAATAAAAAAGATTTTGCTTAATTATCACATAGCTCTTTAGTGTTTGTTCAGTAGTTTTCAATGATAGTTTATTTAACATTAATAATAAGTAAAAAGTTCTTAATCCCAAAGAAGGCTTTGTTTAAATGTACATTGTGTCAGAACTGAATTTCTCAATAAGCTTACCTCGACTCAGTGATTTTTTATTTGCATTCAAAAGTTTGAAAATTCTTATGTTGACTGCAAAGTTAGTTTGACAGCTAAAAGATACGATATGATGTGAAATGCAGAACTCCTCGAGGAAAAAAAAGTCTGCGAATACTTTTATACAGCAAATGTTATTTCGTATATCTGAAAATTACCAGTAAATGTCAACTTTTTGTTTCCTGTTGATCAAGCTGCATATAAAGTAACATCAAAATGAAAACAAAATATTTCGCAAGAGTATTCGAAAAAATTTCGAATAATCTCATAACTAGAAAAATATAAAGATGTTGGATTAGAAGAAATGATATTGGAATTCTTGTATATTATAAAAAGAGTGATAATGTATTTTTATATTTTAAGAAGAGTGAAAATATAATTGCATAATAATAAACATTTTGCTTAATAAATATTTACTTTGTGCATGATTATTTTTTTATATTTGACCTAAAATTTAAAATTTCATAAATTCTTCTGGTAATTGTAAAATTAATTTGACAACAATATTATTGGATGATATGAAATCGGAAACGCCTTGATGTAGTTTGAGGCGTAATGAATTCTTCATTTAGCCACTAATTGGCGAACGCTTTGCTATAATAGACTCCCTAAAATTTCCCTCCCTTCCCAGATGCATCGAAGTGATATCTGCCATATAATTCTCATAAAACTTTCTGGAGTGGTCATTTATTCCAGACAAGAGTCCATCTAACGTTACAGGAGTTTTCAACAATTCCCATAAAATTGTTAAGTATGACGTTACACGGACAGATATTAGACTATAAATTTCAGACACTTACGAACACTCAAAGCCTCTTGAAAAATCACTTAGATCTTCCGTTCCATATGTACGATGGCCAGAAGTCCAGAAATGGGACTTGCTTTGGATGTGCTAAGATGAACATGTTCAGGTTCAAGTTTAGGTTCAGCTCTGCGGAGTGGCGTACCGATTGGTTAAAGCTCTACAAGCCCCGCTCGTTGGTGATATCTACTATCCAAGGACACTAACCAAGAAGCAGCGCCCAGCCAAACCCCCAAAGAAAGTAGGCCCATCTTTAAAATATTTCTACAAATATAAACAAATACACAAATACAAAAAGAAACAAAATGAAATTATCAAATTACTTACAATATAGGTCTAAAATAAAGTACTAAGCTTCTATAAGAGCAGCATATGCTGCATTTTGAAACAATAGCTGATTATTTTCTATCAGTCTAGCATAGTCTATTATATTATGAAGTAGATTGGTTCGCGTTATGACGTACTGGAACCAATTGGACAAGGGAATTGTAGTAGGCTTTCTAATATGATATGTTGAGTGCAGTTCACCAAAAATTGTAATGATGTTCCACGATGTCCACATACACATAATGGAGAAGGAGATTTGTCAAAAAGATGTAGGTACGAAGGAAAGGGTGATTTGTCGCGAAGGTGTAGATATTTCTGTGATGTAGTAATAGATTCGCAGAAAACGACGGTAAGACTAGGTATTTGTGCAGTCCAGTTTCACCATTGCCCTATTCTTCCTGCCATTTTTGTTGATATTGCATGTGTAGACATCTTTTAAGATGAGAGTATAGATTTGGGAAGAACCTTTCCTGCGTTAACTTAGTGGCTTCCTTAGCCAGAAAGTCAGCCATTTCATCACCTTTTTTCCAGCGTGTCTTTTAACCCATTGAAATTATATGCTTTTCTTGGTTTTCTGTAGATGGGAAATCATTCCCGATATTATCAGACCTTTTTGAAATCATATCCCCAAGTGCTGTGACACTTGATAGGCTGTCTGTGTATATTGTGAAGCTAGTGAAATTGGTCACTTCCGCCCATAAGACGGAGTCTTCTGTAGCTAAAAGTTCATCTTGATAGACAGAATTTTCACTTCTTAACTTTAATGAGTATGGATGTATTCGTCAACATTGAATACACAGGCTGTACTATGATCAATTCTTGAACCGTCAGTAAAGATCTGAATTTCTTTTGCGACTTGAGTAGCATTCTGATGAAATAAATAATCCTTATATGGAATTATTTGCGTAGTTAAGGTTTTCGATTGATACATTGATGGGAGGTGGTCATCAGTTGGAATGTTGAGTCTTAAAACTCTTCTCAAAGTTTCTAGCTTTTCCATTTGCAGTGCCAGCGGAATGATGCCAGTTAATACACATAGCGCAGCCTTCGCTGTTTTCCGATAGACTCGTGATATCAGTAGAAGACAGATATCTTCCGTAACTCTGAAATATACCAGATATTTGTATGCAGGGCAAAGGATATTGCCGTAATACGAGGCCATTTCGAAAAGTAAAGATACACCGTACGCCGGAGGAAAAGAAAAGTTTTGGCAAGCAAGTTGGCAATACAGGTGTTAATCTTGAACCGTTAGCTTTTTCCTCGCGGTCGTTCGGCATTTCAACGTTCATTCTGGTTGGAGTAAGTCGTGCTTAAAATGGTTCCGCCGATTTAGAATCCCGCCAAATGCGAAGTGCACTCCGTTATACGTTTTCTTCGTGCAAGAGGTCAGCGACCAGCGGATATTCACAAAGAAGTTGTTTCTGTTTATGGGAACATTATGAATCGACAAAATGTAACGAAATGGTGTCGTCATTTCTCTGAAGGTAGGACCGATGTTCATGACGAACAAAGAACAGGTCGTCCATCTGAGATCTCTGATGCCCTTCTTCAGAGAACGGAGGAAGCAATTCGTGCGAATAGACGTCTCAAATTGAAAGAATTGCATCAGATCATACCGGAAGTGTCAATGACAATTCCATGACGATTATGAGATCAAAGATGAAGTTGAAATGTGGTTCCGACAACAGGCGGAAACCTGCTATGACTGTGGGATACAAAAGCTTGTGCCCCGACTTAACAAATGTTTGGATAACGGGGTTGATTATGTCGAAAAATAATAAATAATCCAGTTAATAAGATGTAACTTACGTTTTCTAAATAAATGTTTTTTTTTTAAGGAATGCGAGCCATTGTATCTTTACTTTTCTAAATGCCCTCGTACTTAGTTCGGTCTCGAAATGAACCTTGAAAATTCTGGATATTGTTCCAAGAATACGTGGCCGAAGACCTACTGGTAGTGAAGTTAAAATCTACCAAAAATTCAGTAATATGGAGAACATTTAAACAGAACTCTATGAATATTCTTTAGGTGCAGCGCGTTGTACTTCGTGTGAAAATTTTAACATGCACGTAAATAAATAGATGTTTGGTGTACATTAGCCATTCTATTTTAAAGTATGCGTCACAGTGGATTCATTTATACAGAAAATGTCAGCAACAAAAAGTTATCACTATGTGTCATTTTTCTGTCTGTTCATTGCTTACACTGTAAAAAAAACAAAAAACATTGCTTAATCTAGAGAAACATAATATAACCACAAACGAACAATCTCTACCGAGTTACACAAGATTCCGAAAACGTTCTTTATCTTTAGAAACCTCCGAAACTAATATATTTTCTTGATTTAAAAAAGAATTTAAAAAAAAATTATTTTGCTGCTACTGATTTTCGGAAATATTAGAAAAATTCTTCTAAACATAGAACAATTTTAGTTTTACATCTTCGAAAAGGGTGAAAAATTACTTTAAAATGCAATTTGTGTGGAAGCTGAATCTCATTTTACTGGGTTTTTTTTAATGTATTAAAAAATAATTTTCAAATTTATTTTCAAATTTATTTTTAAATTTCATTAAATATCTTTATCGTACAGTGTTCGAGTACGGAAGATTAACCAATTTGCACATAAAACAATGTAAATAGTTCATCTTTCGTTTATGACGAATATTTTATAACGAAATTAAAAATATGCAATGTCCAACTGCGCACTTAAACACATAAATAATCCAAATTAAAAAGGCTGCTAAAACTATTGAAATTTCTAGCGATTTCTTCTGATAGTTTTGAAATTTTTGATTTCATAAAACAATGCTTTATGGAGTGGGAATATATATATATATATATATATATATATATATATATATAAATGCGTGTAAAAAAATCTATTAAATTAAAAATGATTTTTCTCTATGCCCTGTATATCGAGCAATATGATCTGTAACACATGAAGCTAGAGTTCGATCTCCTGAAGTTATGAGTTGCATTAACATTAAATCATATTTTCTTAATCTAGAAGAAGGCGCCACTCAGCAGAAACTTCCAATCTCCAGATAGGAATGTTCCGACTCCCTATTTTAATATTTTCACTATTTCACATTTTAGCTAATAATCAAACTTTCCAGGATTCTTCTGTTGACTGAGAATCTTGTTTGACATCACTAAGATGCAATACGATGTGAAATGGAAAACTCTTTGACGAAGTCAGTTGATCCATATTTAGAGCAAATATCAGTACATAAAAATGAAACCTATCAATATATGTCATATATGTGTTTGCTTTATGAGTTGCTTATGAAGTTACTGTAAAATGGAAAATATTTCGCAAGAAACTTTATAAAATTTCCGAAAAATCTGAAAATTTTAAAAACATAAAGATTTAATGTTGAGTGAAATTGTATTAAAGGTCTTTTACATTTAAAACAAGAACGAAATATCATGCGTCAAGCATAGATTATGTAACAATTTCCAACACTTCCAAAATAATTTTACAAATCTTTACCTATTAATAAGATGAAAGATGATATGTATGTAAAGAAGGTCAAATCGGGTGGGATGCCTACCTTTCGGCTTATGCTCAACTAACCCGCCCAGATGTATGTAAACAATATGGAAAACGCATAACATATTTTAAAACCCAATTTCAGGAATTACCAACAATATTCGAGAAAATATCCGAATTCTTTTGTGCAGCCTTGTACATTATCTATATAGGGTGACAATTATTGAACTATATGAAATTAAACCGTCATAACTTCTGAACGGTTTGAGTCATGAAGTTCAAACTTCGTGGTTGGCCGCAGGGCATGATGGGAATTAGTATGCGCATACGTACGCAACTTGTTTTTGTCGGCCATTTGCAAGTAAAAATGTCACGGTACAGCGTGCCTGAGCGTATATCGCTTGTGAAGGCATACTATGCGAGAAATAACAGCCCGATTGCGGCTCAAAGAAAGTTTGCGATAGAGTACAAGCTGAAGACAACCGGTCCAAGTGTGCTAACAATCAAGAATTTGATTCGCAAGTTTGAAAGAACTGGTAGTGTTTGTGATGACAGTGTTGGCAATGTTGGTCGACAAACAAGTGTGAGAACGCCTAAAAACATCCGGAAGACACGCGCTGCATTTCAAACCAGCCCAAGAAAATCGATCAGACCAGCTGCACAATAGGTGGGTATCAACAAGGAGACACAGCGACAAATTGTTGTTCCAGACCTTCATCTCTCCTCATACAAAATTCAAACCCATCAGCCATTAAGTCCCATGGCCATGGAACAGTGGTTGTGTTTCGCCAACACTATTGTCGAGAGAAATGATGAACAGGAATTTGTTGCGAATATGGTTGGGTTTAGCGACAAACCCCACTTTCATTTGGATGGGTTCGTCAATAAGCAAAATTAGCGCATTTGGGGGACTGAGAATCCACATTTCGCGATCGAAAAGTCTCTCCACCCTCAACGGGTGGTTTGCAATGTCCAGTCATGGAATAATCGGTCCGATATTCGTTAACGGACGGTGACTACTGAACGATACGTGAAGGTTTTGGAAAATGGTTTCATCCCCATTTTTAAAGTGACTCTAATTTCGGCAAGATATGGTTCATGCAAGACGGAGCTCGACCCCATCGGACCAAGAAAGTGTTTGATGTCCAGGAGGAGCACTTTGGGGACTGCATTCTGGCTCTGGGGTACCCAGAGGCCACTGAAATGGGACTCGCTTCATATATAGTTCATATGTAGTTCATATATATATATACTACATAGAATGCTAAATTTTAGTTCAGTTAGGAAACGCGTAGCAAAGTTTAAAATTCTCCTTCTGGAATTTCCATCAAAAAACGTAAATATACTCAACTACTTTTGTGCTGCCCTGTATATGATCTACAGAATTTATACACACCAAGTAATAGACAAAAAATGAGTTAAATTTAAACAAGAACGAAAAATCATGCGTCAAGCATAGATTATGTAACACTTTCCAAAACTTCGAAAATATTTTTGCAAATCTTTACCATAAGGTGTAAGATGATATATAACTAAACAATCTTGAAAACGCATAACATATTTAAAAATCCAATTTTAGGAATTACCAACAATATTCGGAAAAATACCCTATATCTTTTGTGCAGCCCTGTATAGGATCTATAGATTTGTATACATGCTAAATAGAATGCTAAATTTTAGTTCAGTTAGGAAACGCTTAGAACAGTTTAAAATTTCCCTTCTGGAATTTCCGACAATAAACGGAAATGTACTCGAGAACTTTTGGGCTGCCCTGCATATAATCTATACAATTTATACACACCAAGTAATAGACAAAAAATGAGTTAAATTTAAAAACGCGTTTATCATCTGTAAAAGCATTCCCAGCAATTATTATTAATAAGCAGTAATTTTACCGAATTATTTTGTGTGTCCCTGTAAATGAACGATGAAAGCTATACACACAATATTCTGTAGTAAGACTCTTGTAATCCACGTTAGTGATCAATTTTAATATGATCGAAACAGCGAAACGTTATTAAAATAACACGCAAACGATTTTTCTTCACAGACCGTCATGTAACGGAATCCTTTTTAGTATCCCTGTAAAGGACCTATAAGTGCTATGCACACCACTTTTATAATTAGTCTCTTGTAGTGCATTTCAGTGATATATATCAATTTCAAAATGTTTGAAATTGTGTAACATCATTAAAATAAACCGCAAATGATTTTTCCCTATAGACCGCAATGTAACGGAATTCCTTTGAATGTCCCTGTAAAACAACTATAAGTGTTAAACACTTCATTTTCAATACCAAACATGCCACAGTACGCCTCAATAACATATATCAATTGCATGACGATCCGAGTATATTTACACGAGTTAGAGCACGGACAGACAGACAAACCGAATTCATAAACACTTTTCAACTATGTTGGAAAGTGTTAAAAAGCTTTCAGCAACTAAAAACGCACTTCCAGAAATTATTGATAGCTGATAGTACCGAATTCTTTTGTACTCTAACTATGAATGCTATACACATAATATTCTATAATAATCCTCTTGTAATGGACCCTGTGTTATATATTTAAATTTCAATATGTTTGAAATAGTAAAACATTATTTTTTAAAAACGGAATACAATTTTTCTCCATAGACTGTAATTTAATGGAATTCTTTTGAGTGTCCCTGTAGAGGAATAATAAATGCTATGTACATCATATTCTAGAGGAAGCCTTTTCTAGTGCCCCTGAGTGATATGCATCAATTTAAAATGTTTAAAATAGTATAACAGGATTAAAATAAACCTCAAATGATTTTTCCCCATAGACCGTAATGTATCGGAATTATTTAGAGTGTCCCCGTAAAAAAACTATGTATGCTACATACTCCATTTTCTATACCAAACATACCATAGTAATCCTCAATAGCATATATATCAATTGCATGGCAATCCGAATATATTTATGCGAGTTAAAGCACGGACAGACAGACAGACAAACCGAATTCATAAACACTTTTCAACTATGTTGTAAAGTGATTAAAAAGGAAACCTGTTTGTCACATGCATATAGAACACTGTAAATCTATTATTCGTGATTATTTTACATAAACATTTAGGCAAAAATATCACGTTTACTCTTAAGAAATAAAGTGAAACATAGTGAATAAATTAAAAACTGAAAGTGTTAAATCAGTGAAAGATTTTTTTTTTCTTTTGTAATAACCTAAGTTTTCGGTAAAGAGGAAAAATTTACTGGAAAAATTTACTGATGAAAACTTTTGCGTAGTTATTGTTTAACTACTTAAGATTGGTTCATTAATTTTGATTCATAGTTTATGTTACAATTATAATAAATCAAATTTTGTTAATTTAAAAAAAGGGCCACACAGCAGAAACTTCTAATTTTCAAATAGGCATGTTCCCACTGCCTATTTTAATATTTTCACTAGTTCATATTTTAGCCATTTAATCAAAGTTTAAAAATCCTTCTGTTGACTGAAAATCTTGTTTGACAGCACTAACAACGGAACCACTATTGGTGCAGCTCGTACCAACACTGAGACCTGGTGAATTTTATAGCTCTATATTACAAAGTTTAAGAATCGATGACATTTTTTTGTTCAAAACATATTTTTTGATTTTACAGCAGCATAACTTTCTGAAAATTCAATGTACGAGACTACATATCGCACTATTAACATAGAAGTTTTTTTGAAAAAAGTACTAAAAAATACAAATTAGCTAATAGTAAGAATAAAATATTGAAAAATGTTCAAAAATTCCTTTAAAAATCTATTGCATTTTTGGCGGCGCGACATTGGCTTTATTCATTGGCGTAGACTTTTTCCCGGCAACCCTGGCCGAATATTATAATCTTCTGCTGTGTGTGAGTGAGAAGTAATTTGGTTTCGTAGTACCCCATCTGACGATTTAACTCGCTTTTGGCGTGAAATTAACAATTAAAAATCCAATAATAGAAAATTACAAATACAAAAAATAAATAAAATAGGATTTTAACATAGACATCTTATCGGGTCTCTAACTTTTATGCATGGGGCTAAAAAATACATCAGTTCTCGATGCTAGGTGCGAGTGGTTTTCTTGTAAGATGCAGTATGATATGAAATGGAAAACTCTTTGAGGAAGTCAGTAGATCCAGATGCAGAGCAAATATCAATATATAAAATTGGAATTTATCATCGTATGTCAAATTTTCTATTATAAGTTGCATATAAAGTAATTACAAAATATAAAATATTTCGTAAAGAACGTTATAAAATTTCCAAAAATCTGAAAGTTCTTAAAACCTAAAGATTTAATATTGATTGAAATAGTATTAAACTTCTTTAATATATATTTTTTAAAAGATAAAACGTATTTGTGGCATGTAGCGAATGCAATATGCACAGTTGAAACTAGTCGTTGAGGGCCACCGTAATACTTACCCATCATGGATATGCATAATATAAAATATGAAAATAAAACATGTGTAAACTATTTAAAAAATGCATTGCAATCCGAATAAAATCGTGGCTTGATGACGTCATAAACTTTAAATGCTCTATTACTGAATTGCGTAAAAGAAACATTCTTATAACTCCAAAATTGATAATCATATTAACTAATGGTTTACTGTGTCGGATTAAGCGTTTTATTTCCAATTAAAATATATTCTTGAATTAAAATTTGAATGAAATACAGGGATCATGAAAAATTGAAGAGTGTGAAAAATAAGATTACAAATATCTCGGGAACTAAGTATCCGATCGACTTCATTCTTTATGCAAAATTTACGTTTTTTATTGTATTTTATATTCACTCCTTAAAATAATCAATTTCCAAAATTTTTATATACCTTTTATCAGAACGAATATTTCGAGAGTCCGAAAAAAATAGTTAAGGATAATCGATGTTACTGAAATTCAATAAGCTGCTTTCCATTATTACATACTAAGTACATACTAAATTTCAAGTCTCTGTCTCAATTTGTTCGGGAGATAGAACGTTTACAGACACACACACAGACACGCAGACAGATGATCCGCAAATTTTTTTTCTAAAATATGTTTTTCGGAATCTCCAGTGTCTGAAACGTGTAAATCCGTCAAATTTTTTTTCGATTTTCAAAACGATTACAAGACTTACAGTATACTACGTATGATGGGTAAGTAAAAAAGACAAGTGTTACTTAATCTATGAAAATAAATTATAACACAGAACGAAAATATACTATAATATCTTCCATGTTACCCATGATTCCAAAAATCGGGCTTTATCTTTAGAAACCCCAAAAACAGATACATTTTCGAGATTTAAAGAATAATTTATAAGAATTAAATTTCTTTTGCTGCCACTTATTTTCGAATACGTTTTCATACCGTTTTATCGTGTAATAATGACTTTTCTCAATCTGAAATATCAGTTCTTAGAATGCTATTGATTCTCAATTAAGTATTTTCAACTGCGTAATTGAGTTTATACGTCCAAGAGTCACAAAATAAAATTAATTTTAACGTTAATGTTAATTCTGTTAATTTACCATGCTTGTCTGTAAAACCTATTTGTTGAACACAGAGGACTTGGGAAAGGATAGCATCAGAAAGACCTATATTCAAGGTTGCGAAAACTGATTAATACACTATAAAAATTCGCGAAAAGAACTCGCGAATCCTTGGCAGTAAAATAAACTTTGTTTTTATAAATTCTTCTTTAAATCTCGAAAATATATTTTCTCCGACGTTTCTAGAGATAAAAAAACATTTTTCAGATTTGTCGATAACTCGGATTTGGGTACTGTATTTTTTAATTTTTTTTTCTGTGCATATGCAACATTGCATAATCTATAAATTATTATTCGTGATTTTTCTTATATAAAAATTTAAACAAAATATCCCTTTTACTCTAAAGGTGTAAAGTGAGACATACTGATTAAATTCAGGACTGAAAGTGTTAAATCATTTAAAGATTTCATTTTGCTGTTGTTTTATTGTAATAACTAGCTGAATCGGGATAATTAATAATCTGCCCTTCCCTTTTTAAAATCATGATTTTTTTTTTCTGTAAAGAATTATCAACATCCTCCTAGCTAAAACGAGTGGGGAAAAATGACGATTCTGAGCGTAGCTGAGGCCGAAATGGAAGCAAACACCGAACCAATCAAGCATTTTGGGCAAAATTTCTTAGTGTCGAAGGAAAAAATTCGCCAAAAATGAAAACTTCTTTATACGAATTTCACATAAACTTTATTGAAAAAAGGACAAAATTTACTATATTGGGCTAAAAGATTGGAATCGGTTTCCTGTTATTAATGTGGATAAATCGCAGCAAAACCTTAAAAACACTAAAAATCGCATAAAAAATTAAATAAAAAAATTGTATTCCAAAATTCCAAAATCGGGCTTCAAGGTACAAAACTACATGCATAGAGGTACCTTCCCACCAAATTTTGTAGCTCTGCGTGCAGCGGTCTCTTCAGAACACAACCGAGAAACACACAAACACGCAAACACACAAACTTCTTTATGTATTATAGTTGGAGATATAACTTTTCGGAAAAGCCGTTAATGTATTGGCTTACTAATGTATTGTTGAAAACTTTTGCGTAATTATCGTTTACTTGCTTAAGGTTTTTTCATTAGCTTTGATTGGTAGTTTATGTAACAATAACAATAAATCAAATTTTCTTAATCGAAAAAAAGACTTAATTTAAATGTATCATTAGCATGCCTCGACTGTATGCTTTATTATTTACAGTATTTCATATATTTAGTCAAAATTCAAACTTTCTAAAAGTCTTCTGTTGACTATAAATCTTAGTTTGACAGAAAAATGATACGATTTGATAAATGGAAAATGACTCGAGGAATCTGCACATGGTTTTATACAGAAATTACCAGTATGCACAGCTGAAAGTTTTCAATATGTGTTACATATGATTTTGCTGCTAGTCAAATTCATATAAAGTAACTTTAAAATTTCAACTATGAAAACGCATAATACTTTGTATAACATGTATTATGTATATTTCTTAAAATCTAGAAAAACATAATGCACAGCAGGTCACAATGTCTTTTATTTAATCTATATGTTTCACCACTATTTCAAAACTATAATCGTCATGGTAGATTTTTTTAATCTACGCAATCTACCACACAAATTATTGTTTGGAGTTAGTGGTAGTGAATCGTTTAACAATATAACACGCCGCCACCCATGATAATACCCAATGTATATTAATGAAATAATATATTACAACCAAAAGATATCATGTGCTGCACAGAAGCTGCAACCATAAGATTGTGAAATCTCGTTCCAACATTTGGAGTTCCGGTTGAGCCATAGCTCTAAATGTTGAAACGAGGATTCGCCATCATCTGTTTGTAGTTACTGAAACACCACAAGTTAGTTCCCTCCACAACAAAGTTTGTAATAGTGGACAGTAAAACCTCAGAAAACGGAGTCACTTAGACATCGGAAGAAATTCTTTACGCAGCTATATGTCGTATTGGGTGATATAGTGTTTTATGATTATATATTATATAATAATGAATATTTTTATGTATGGTATTTTTTCCGTGTGAATCATGATATGCGTCTAGATAAATACACGATTGCGTTATTGACAGGTTCCGTTTTCACTGGCTTTTCTGCTTAATAGATTTCCGATAACGCTTCCATAATTATTGTTTAGCCATTTAATAGGCACATATTAAATTTGATAGATTATGTAAAAATAATAATAAAGTTTCTTAATCTAAAAGAAGGCTTTGTTCAAATATGTCACTGTGCCAAAGCGTTTAATATCTTAGTAAGAATTCCTCGTCTCTGTGATTTATTAATTTCATAGATTTATATTTCACTCAATATTCAAAATTTCTAAATATCTTTTTTCCACTGTAAAACTATCTTGACAGCAGTAATATATGTTATAACCCTGAAATGGGAAAAATTGTTGAGTATGTCTGAGGGTCCAGTTATACAGCAAATGCCAGAACGTTTAGCTGAAAATTATCAATAATATGTCATACTTCTATTTACTGTTCGTCAACTTCCACATAAAATAGCTTTAAAATGAAAAATATTTCACTAGGAGCTTTCAAAATTTTTTTAAAAATATGACAGCTAGATAAATATAACGATGTAATGTTAAAGGATATGATATTAAAATTTTGAATACTTTATAATAGATGGAATTTAGTAGTAAGATGTAGCAGCTAAAAAGTCGATATAAAACGCGAAATAATTTTCGATGATTTCTATTATACAATTAATGGAATCTAAAAAATATATACCGTCAACTAGTTTCTAAAACTATTTTATTTACTTTCATAACTAGCTGTAAGTTAGACATAGTGAGATGTTAGAGCTGTGTGTAACATGTTGAGATGTGTGTAAGCAAATGAAAAAAATAATTTTCACATTTATTCTAGGGAAGAGATATGATAAGCTTCCTAAGGTAGTCTGCAGATCCGTTTGTAGATTAAATGCCAATATGCATAGTAGAACTTAAGAGTATGACATAGCTTTTTTGCTAGTCAGTAAGTTGTATTTAAAGCATTTCTAAAATAAAGATTCCAGCAAAAAAAAAATAATTTTCACGTTTACTGTCGCCACATAGAGTGCATCATAATAAAACTCAGGAATGAAAGGTTTAAATAATTGGAAAAAGTTTTCCATTATAATTATAAATGTTATTGGGAATGCTGGTAAAAAAAAAATATTTTTTAAATGTATTTCTGATAGTTTTAACATGTTTTTCATTTGTCTACTTCGTGTTTGATCATTAGCTTTGCTTTTAGTTTATATAACAATAAAAATAATTTGAATTTACTTAATCTAAAAGAATCATTTGTTCAAATGTAACTTTGTTCCAAAATTAAATCCTTTGGTCTTAATATCTTCCAGCTGTCTGCTTTATTATTTACATTAGTTCATATTTTAGCCAATGTTTAAACTTTCTAAAAGTCTTCTCTTTTTTTTAAAGTGTAGTTTAACAGGAAAAATATATGATATGATAAAAAATTCCTCGAGGTGTCTGCAAATGCATATATACAGCATATGTCAGCATATATAGCTGAACGTTATTAATATTATGTACTATCTAGTTTGATATTGATATTTCGACGAAAATATATAATTGATATAACTGAAAATTACATAAACGAAAAACAATGAAAAAATCTCAATAATACCATTTTTGTCAAATTCAGTATAAAAGTAAAAGCAAAAATTTATTATAGTATCATTAAAATTAATTAAGTAAGCCATAAAAGCACACCCATAACAGTAAAAGAAAGAATTTGTTCTTGTATTATTATAATTTACTAAGCAAGCCATAGGTGCTTACCTATAAGTTTTAGAAACATTGTCATTCTGAGAAATACATTTTTATTGAATGTGCTGCACAATAATATATATAGCTTCAAATATAGCTATAAATATTTGTGTATATCTATCTATCTATATATATATATATATATATATATATATATATATATATGTGTGTGTGTGTGTATATTGATATGCGCCAGTTATATATATGCATATGTATATATATATATCACTGGCGCCCGGCTAACATATAAGTACCAAATAAACCCCGTGAACTTTAAAACGAAAAACGATAAAATAAACTTTTCAACACAGAAATTGTACAAGTGTCAATATGAAGGTACACTAACGACCGCTGTTTCTTTGCTAAGTATTTCAACTATTACCCTGTACAAGATCTTAAAATGTGTCAAAATTGAGATATCCTGTTTCACACGACTGTACAATTTCACTCTAGTTTCCCTTATAAATTGTATACGTTTTCTTAAAACTAATTGAATTAGAAAATTTCAAAGTTTGCGGATGCTGATGCGTTAAATTTACATTCATGAAACAAAATTTTATTTATATCTTTCTAAAAATCTTCCAAATGATATATATATATATATACAGGGTGTTCCAAAATTCGACCGACAAATTAAGAGGGGTAGTAGAACGCATCAAATGGATGAATACTTACCATAGAACATGGGGTCACAAACCACGTTGAAAGGGTAAAAATTGCGAAAAATGCATGCAGGTTTCGACGTCACGCTGGAACGACAAAAGTACAATACTAACTACAAAAAGATTTATTTGATTAGTTATACCTGACTATTACAAGAGTTATTCATGACTATTACAAAAGTCGTTTGAATTGACGCCCGCTGACCTCATTGCGCAGTCTACGACGCTAGAACGATTCCCGGACGTGCTCGAAGATACCAGGTATGCTTCTGATGTCTCCCTCAGCGACGACAATCCGCGCAATGATATCTTCCGTTGTGTCCACAGGCGTCGCATAAACGAGTGATTTAAGGTGACCTCATAGGAAAAAGTCACACGGATTGAGATCCGGCGAACGCGGAGGCCATGCAACGGGTCCCATGCACGTACAATCCACCTCCTTGGGTATGTAACATCGAGGTAAATACGCTCCTGGAGGTAAAAAATGTGCAGGGGCACCATCATACCTGAACAACATGCCTCGCTGCACTGTGGCGGGCACACTTTTCAACAATTCAGGGAGGACGTGTTGCAGAAAAACAAGGTATGTTGCTCCATTCAGGCGTTCGGGCAGCAAGTACAGCCCCAAGAAATAATTATCGAGGATTCCTGCCCACACGTTAACACTAAACCTCTGTTGAAATTTCCACGGAACACTGGTATGGGGATTATCCATTGCACACGTGTTCATTATGTCTTTTGACAACGCCTTCTTGCGTAAATCTGGCCTAGTCAAAAAATAAAACAATGGCTGGAAATTGAGGATTAGAATATGTAATGATCTCAAGCATCCAGCATACGAACTGTTCACGACGGTGATAGTCGTCTTCGGTTAGAAATTGTACCTTCCGGATATGGAAGGAGTACATTTTTGCAGTATGCAAAACATTCCAGACCGCCGTGTGTGGAACATGAAGTTAAGCTGCAACTGTTCTTGTACTTGTCGACAGGAACTCGGCAAATCACTGCAGCATGATTTCTTCCGTTTGAGGAATGTGTAGAGAGCGCGATCTCCCTGTTTCAGGCCGTGCTGGGTGGGAGATTCCCTCTCCCGTATTAGTCGATCGCCCGTGGCGTAGGTAGTATGGTGCGGGCAACGCCTCTTCGGATATTGCTTTTGGTACAACTGCTGCACTAAACGCCATTGCCTTCTGCTCGACCGTACACCAAATTCATTTCAGCGTATTCCTGGTTCGTACAGTCAGCCATTAAGATACTCATTGAAACAGACAACTAAATGCTACACGTTCTTACTACTTCAATAGCGCTAATTTGCATCGTCCGTGTTGGAACAGTTATTTATTACCAGTTAACGCAGCTACCTTACCAGTTAAGTTATACACATTTGCATACCTCTGAAAACAAAAACCATTGAGTCAGGGACAGACACTTCAATAGTCTGCAGCACGTGGATTCAGCACGGTGGATTCAGTGATCTGTCATCCACCTTTCGTCTCCCTTAGATTCAGAGCCTGCATGAGTTTTTCGAGATTTTCAGCCTCTCAACGTGGTTTGTGACCATGTTCTACAGTAAGTTTTCATCCTCTTGATGCCTTCTATCATCCCTCTTAATTTGTCAGTTGATATATATATATACAGGGTGGTCCTAAAATATATGTCAAAAATGTAAAGGCAGGTAGAGGGGACCTATATGAACAGATTTCGTTTAAGAATGTGGGTGCAGAAATCTAGCGTTGAGGCAGTAGAGAGCGCTGTTGAGTTCGGCAAATGAAAGCGTTTTGATGACTTGAATCGTCATTCCCCACACGGATTTCGAGCAATATGCATCGTTACACAAATGCGAAGCTTGCCGACATGCATTTTATGTATGTGGCTGCGCAAGGAAATGGAGCGGCTGCTCAAAGGATGCGCACGTTCAATGGCTCTCGCGTTTTTCGAAGGACTATTTTTCTACAGTGCGTAATACTTCTTCTGTTACTGTTGGAATTCTGCTATATCTTCCAGTGCCCTCATCACGCCTGGAAGCATAAAACGATCGACTCGCGCACAACTCCTGATGAAGACGCTCAAATGTTCGTCGATCCGACAGATTCCTACCCGGGAATCGTTCCTTTGAGCAGCCGCTCCATTTCCCTGCGCAGCCAAATACATGAAATGCATGTCGATACGTTCCGCATTGGTGTAACGATGCATGTTGCTAAAAATGCGTGCGTGAATGACGATTCCAGCCAACGAAACGCTTTCATCCGCCGAACTCAATAGCGCCCTCTACTGCCTCAATGATGCATTTCCGCACCCACATTCCTATACGAAATCTGCTTATTTAGGTCCCCTCTACCTACCTTTACATTTTTGACATATATTTTAGAACCACCCTATATATATATATGTATATGTATAGGTCCAAACATAGTCCATGAATTTTTACATGCAAAAACATATTTTTTAAAATGTAAATTATGTAAAATAATAGAAAATACCTTGCATTGTTCTAAATTCAGTTGCATTAATCATTTACATGTTAAACTTTCTTACTTTAACTAAGTAGTATTCTAAGACGTAGTTGTTCAAATTTACTACTATGCAAAAATTCCGAATATTAAAGTAAATATATGCTTCGTCTCTTTTGCTCTATTATTTACATTAGTTTGTATTTTAGTCAATATTCAAAATTTCTAAAATTCTTCTGTTGACTGTAAAACTAGTTTGACATCAGTAATATAAGATGATGTGAAATGGAAAAACGTCTCTAGGAAGTCTGCGAATCCATTTATATAAGAAATGTCAACATATATATCTGAAAGATATTAATATACGTCATATTTTTGTTTGTTTGTCAAGCTGCATATAAAGTACATTTAAAATAAAAAATATTCTGTAAAGGACTTTGAAAATATTCAAACAATATGACAGCAAGAAAAACAAACATAAAGGTGCAAAATTAAATGGCATTGTAAAAACCTTTGATGTAGTTTAAAACAGATAAAATGTAATTGGAAGATGTAGCCGCTGAAACATGGATCTAGAACAGTAAAATAATTTTTTTCGTGATTTCTATATTACAAACTAAGGAATCTAAAAAAAATATTATCCGTTAATAAAATTTTTGACTTAATTTATTTACTACCATAACTAGCTGTATACTTATAAGGTCAGTACATTTTAAATGAATTAAATTTTCACTGTAATTTCAAAAATAAAGGGAAACCGAAAAAAATATTACTCACTTAATTTCTGAAAACTTTTGTTCAACCCTTTTGCGACGCACGTCCTATACATAAATTTTAATCATTTATCACCAGTAATTTGAAAAAGAAGTAAAAGAAATTCTGTGATGAAATAAGGCAGAAATTTCTATTACCAATTCTGGAAGGAAAAATCAAGGATTCTTTGAACCCTATACGTGTTGTTTACTCGACGCTCGTTGCGAAAGGTTTGATTGTCATTTACCTATTTATAGTTTATTTATTAACTTTGATTAATCTTTTTTACAACAACAAACAAAATAAAAAATTTCAGGTATGACAGAAGGCATTTTAAAAATGCACAGTCTTGAACACACACACAAATCTACCCTATATATATAAAATCCTAATGAAACGAATTTGTGAAACGATTTTATGAAACGAATTTATGAAACGACTGATTAAACGACTGATTATGTTTCAGGGCTATTTTTAATAAAATAGTAAACGCTTGATGGTGAAATTAATACCAATTGTCCATAAAAATCCGCGGATGTCAAAACTGGTAATAGAATTTTGAAATTGGAATTAGTTTTCGAGATATTAATTTTTTTCTAATTTTAATGATATTTCTGTAATGATGGCAACTAGTTACTCAGTTTTTTTGTGACAAAAAAGGGAAAAAAATTGAAAAGGATCCCGATAGGGATTATTGATTTCTTTTTATTCGTCATTTTCAAATTGAAATTGAATTTATCTTTTATTTCAATCGATAATGAAGAAAAGATTGTGATTAAAGTATGTTTTTCAGGAAAATTTGAAAAAAAAATCACAATTCTATCGTCAGGATTCAATCGTCTGTCAGCATTTAATTTAATTTATAAACTGAAAATATTTTGAATAAATTCGTCCAAATGACGTCATTTATGTAAACGCAAAAGAAAGGGGGGAAAGGAATTAATAGTAATTAATATTTATTGATATCATTTTGTTATTTTTTTGTAAAATTTAATTAAACGAATTTATAAAATCACTAATTCGGATATTTGAAACGAATATATAAAATAATAATTGCCCAACTGAACCGTGACTGAACGGAAGGAGAATAAAATATCCTGCTTGGATTTCTATCCTGCATGGTTTTTCCGCCAAGCTTTTTAAAAAAGCCTCAAAGACCCCTATAATAGAAAAGCACCAAAAGTTCATTGGGTTTGTTTTCATAACTTTTGGCAACAAATCTATATATATTAACGAATCTATCCCTTTTTGAAGCTCGAATTACGCCAAACCTAAAAGCAAAGAATCCTATACAGGAAAAGTACCCGATTTTCTTATGGGCAATATTCAAGTGACATAACATGGTGTAAAATTATCGCGGATAGCAAATTTGTTTAAATATCTCATCAACTGATGCCGAATAAATGCATGCACAAAATATTTAATTAATTTTGTATGATACATAATTATTAGAAAATTCGTATATACATATTAATTAAAATAAGTAATTTACGTATTTAAAATAACAGGAAAATATGCATGATGGTGCACTAAAATAGAGAGAAAATTAAAACCTGTTAATGAAAATGTGTATAACATAGTACTTTTCAATACCGTGGTTCTTAATGTTATTCACAAGCAGATGGAATTTTTCTCATCTTTAAACGCAAAGGAAGAATATAATACAGATCGTTGTTATAAAAGTCCGAGAGGTAGCCACAATTTAAACCTAACCATTTTATACAAGCTGGTTTTCAAGTTGTAATTGATTTTACTTATCAATCCCGAAAACAGTCGTCAGTTGCCGCAACAGCTGTGTATGAGACCATGGTAATCAAAAAATGCCCCATTAAATGTTAAAAGCATGGCAACCCAATTACAGATTTACCAATATTTAAAAAATAAAACACGCTATCATGTTTTTAGAGGCCTCAAAGTCTGAGCGGGGGTTGGCGAGCGTAGCTCGCAGGGGGTAGGCCCCCTAGTAATAATAATAAAATAAATAAATAAAACGCACCATGCTATTTTATCACCAAATTGTCGCAGAGAAATACCAGGTATCATTCGTCTGGGGATTGTGGCTACTTTCCGAATATGATAAAACTTTTGAAATAGGTGTCGTCTATACATAAAAATTACCCTAACGTAAAATTTTAAAATAGTAATATCCATTTTTTACACATATTTGTGTTTCTTGATGAAGGTGGACCGGGAAATAGTAGAATAAAATAGAGTAAAATTGGATAAATTTTAATTTGTTGCTTTTTGAAGCCAGAATTTCCAACAAAATTTAAAGAAACTTTGCTTAAGCACTCTGTATTTAGTCTTCTACGATAATATTATTATAAATATTTGATTTGTTTATCATGTTTTTTATTATAAACGCTTTTTTAGAAAACTCAAATATTCCGGTCTTTCCTCGCCTATGAGATCTGACGACATGGATATGTTAATGTTACAAGAAATGAAAGAATTTAGACTCTTTTTTAAAAGGAACAATATATTGTCACTTTAACTCGGGAGCTTAATGAACAATATTTCTATTATAAGGATAATTATTTATTTTTTAAAGACAAAAAGATACTTATCTTCATTTCTATTTGAGAAATTACAGAGAAGAAGTTCACTTTTTATCAGCTTTAAAAAATCATAATTAGTCTTATCCATGTAGTTTTAACCGCCTTTAATTCAAGCGTTTTTCACCGTCTCTTCGAGCAATTTTTTTGAAGAGCCAGTTTTATCTTAAATAATATATCCGATCTTATTGCGCGAGAATGAGAATCGTAAAGCAAGCCATAAAGTTACACCTATAAATTCTAGAAATAGTTTCATTGTGAGAAATAATTTTTTACGAAACATGCTACACAATAAAATATAAAGATTCAATATTTTTAAATGTGTCCATAGTTCAAAGTTTTGAAACCTGGAAAACGTTAAAACCAACAATGGTAAAACTAGGCTGCGCCGCTAGACGCCCACGGGAGCGCCCTGCGCGCGTTCCGACCGTCGCTCCAATGTACTAAAATAATTTTATTGCGCCAGCAGCTTTGTCTCGCTACGGCACTGCGACCGGCCTAGAGCCGCTCCCCTCTGCGGACCCCCAAGCCACTTTAACAAGAGTCGATGACATAGGTCGTTACGACAGCAACCCCATTCTGGGGAAACTTTCGCATGGGACAGATTCCTGATGAACCGCTGAGGGACACCCGGCGACTTCGTTCGCGAAACCCCATAGGGGGAATCGGTCCCTAGGTCATATGCCGAACTACTACGACGGCTCTTGCTTTCCAACGGCGTCCGAACATTGACATGCATGGAAGAGCAAGCAACTAGTTTCATCTGCCATGGGGTGTCACTACGGGTGACGAAAGCGCTTCTCACCGACCCAGGACCACGAGGAAAGTCGGTCCTCTCCCATAGGAGGGATTCGGTTAGATTGTCCCTCACCGATTGATTTTCCTACGAGGCTGAACCCACCTAGGCGAAACTAGGTGGTAGCCCAACGTCCCCCAATCAACGAGATCATCCACATATATATATCACTCAAGCATGCAAAAAACGGAAGAATCATAAGACACCACTATCGGACTCTAGAGGACGTGGAAACTCCCTCTAAGTGCGCTAAAGAGACGGGCCTGATCGAGATTAATGAATGAAACTTAGTAGGCGTGCCACTCGTCCACCCGCCAGATGTGGAAACTCCTGGCTGCACGAGAGACGTGCCGGACTGGGTTTCGGACCAATGTTTCGAGTTTTGGCTGATCGATGCCGCGTTAGTCGGCAGCCTCCTGCCCGGTTTCTCGTAGTCACATGACAGGACGCTCCCGGTCGCCCTCCTCAAAGAGAACGTTCGCGTCCCTGGCACTTCTGCCTTTGGATAGTGACCGCCCCTTTGATTTAGGCACATCCTGCGGTGACCATTGAGGGCGGCTCACAACTCTCCAGCTGCAGAGGATGACGTAGTGGTCGTCCTAGACGACTATTTCACCTCTGCCGCCGTCACGTCGCAGATAGTTGCTACACGCCGTATCTCCCGACGCACAGTGGGGCGTTTTGAGGATCTAGGTAGACAAAATTATTGCGTTGAAGTTTAATTAGGTTTTGCTGGGTTTTCGAATGCATCAGTAATAAAATAACCAAACAGTGATAAATATTTGACTTATTTAATTATTTATATTACTATTATTATTATTATTATATTATTATTATTACTTATATTATTATTATTATTATTATTATTATTATTATTATTATTATTATTATTATATTATTACTACTTATATTATTATTATTATTATTATTATTATTATTATTAATATATTATTATTACTTATATTATTATTATTTTTTAAATTATAATATTGTATTGTCATTGAAACTACACATGTATTCAAAGTTTCAGCTCAATCGGATAGTTAAAAGTGGTGAAAATTGACTTGCAAGATTTGAATTAAACACTCAGACGCACACTTCAAGTTAAAAAAACTTAATGATTGGCAAACTTTCGCAGGTGCTGTCTTAAGTTTTCAATACTTTAGGAATGGCACTTTGATTTAAAAAAATACTTATTGCTTAATAATGCTTAATACTGTATTAAAAGTCAAGATGAAGTTTGAGAACAAGATGGCGCTTATTTTCACACAACAATAGGTTAAATCTTGTGACAAACATGTGACATATGTCCAGTAAACTCCTGCTTTCGAATAAAACAGAAAAGTCACGACTCGCTTTCGAACTTACAGAAAAATAATGCAACTGTTGAAAGTCTCTCAAATAAACTGCCTTCTTTACGGTCGTAGTTAATCGACACATCGGGTTTTTTCGACAAAACTCGTACGGATCTCAACAAAAGAGACATTCAGCTACCAGTATACGCGGTCTTGTTAAAGTCCGAGATAATCGGAAAAATGAATTTTGTCCACCTAGATCATCAAAACGCCCCACTGTGCGACGCGACGCTCGGCGCACAACAGAGTCACCACACATCGTGCTCTTCAGAGATCGATCCTGCCTCCGTCAATTCCTCTGTTAAGTTTTAAAGAGTTCCGGCTGGCATTAGCTCCGGCCTTTACCCAGAGTCCTCGAACGTCACTGGGATCGGCCGTACGGGATTTCTTTCCACCACCTACGGAGGAGGCTCCGAGCATTAGCCAATCCTCGCGTCGGAGAGAACCTGCACTTACGAGGGGGAGACCCACGGCCCGCAGTCCCCATTAGGTCTTCACCCATACGGGCTGTAGCGCGGTGTCTCCGGCTTTCAGAAATCCCTTCCACTGGCGGACCACGATGAGGTCGCCAATCCGGCCATCTACTGTCCCCGTCGTGTCGACAAACGCAAACCATGGAGCGTCCGCGCAGTGCTCGGCTCACGGTCACCTCCTCCACTCAAGGATATGGGTCAGGACCACCGAGAAGGAACCGCCAGAACCAACAATGATAAAATAAACTTTCCAACACATAAACTATACAAGTGTTAATATAGAAATACCGTAATGGCCTCTTCTCTTTCGCTAAGCATTTCAACTATAACCAACTAAAAAGTCTTACATTGAGTCAAAATGGAAATATTCTGTTCACACGACTAGACAATTTTACTCTAGTTTCTCCTATAGTTTATATACGTTTTCTTAAATCTTCATTGTATTAGAAAGTTGAAGATGCGTATCGGATAATGTTAATTCCAGTAAAGAAATTTTTATTTATACTAGCTGACTCACCCTGCGTTGTCCGGGCAGACTGTCATTGAAAAATATAAATTGGAGTGGACTGAATAATATTTATTTATACTAAAAACTCGTAAAAATATTAAATAAGAGATAAAATTTCAAAAGTATAACAGTTACGTTTCAAAAATGAAACGGTCAGGAAAAATTATTACACTTACTTTTCCTTTTCTACTAAAAATCCCTTTTTACTTTTATATTGCTAATTGTATTTTTTAAATTATAAATATTAAATTCTAGCAAATATTAACATTTCAAATTAAAATGTGTAAAAACACAAATCATTGATTGTTTCGCTTTTATTCCTGTAGATGGCATCACCAACCAATGAGATGCGTTTCATTCGGCATTGTCATTAAACAATTGCAAATAATCATGATTTATGTGCCACGTACGATAGCATAATAAATATATAGATATTTACAAAATCCAAATGTGTTACAATCCAATGTATCATCCAAATGATACATTCATTCATACATACATTAATATGTGTGTGTGTGTGTGTGGTATCGTAATTGATCGGGCAATTTGGGTAATGTAATTTATGCTTACAGTCAAAAATCAATTGCAATTTATTTATTTTCCGGAATATTGCCCTTCATAACGTGTTTTGCAATATCGTACGCGTTCATTTTCTTCTTGTAATATTTTCACCTTCTCCTCGTGGATTTATTCTCCTTTTCTTTTTTTTTCTTTTTTTTTTTCAATTTGTGCAGTTTATATTATTGATTATAAATTATTACATTGTATTATAATTATTGAGTCATTCATATATTGTCTATTTTCCTGAGATTTAATAGTTATTATTTGCAAAAACTTTTATTATATATATATATTATATGTACGTATTTATGTATGTATACATATATTTAATGTGACTCGACGTATGTTCCAGGCATAGTCCAGATATTTTATAAAGTGAATTTAACACATATTAAGGATTTCCTTATCATATTTATCGTAACTAATTAATTGTTCCCTGTACACCTTTTGTAAGATCATAATTTTATTTTTAGACATTTTTGGACAAACACCAAACACAGTTTGATTTTTAACTCTATAGAGAGTTAGGGATAAGTGTATAAGGTGTATGTTTTCCGGGCTTCTTTGATCCAAAGAAATAAAAATATGTTGTCAGAAGCGTGTGTTTCGATATGAAAATTCAAAGTTTTTAGAATTTTTAATATAAAGTCTACAGAATTAATTCCTAGTCGAATGTAACCTTTTGCATCTCTCTGCGCCAATTTGGTGATAAAATAGCATGGGGTAGTTGTTTTTTTAAAGGCCATTGTGACAAAACTGAATGTTTTAGTAAGCATGCTACGAAGAAAAAAATTTCGTCACAAGAAAATCATTTTAAATATATCATTTTTAATATGACGTAATTTTCACCATTAAATGCTTTTCACTCGTGTTAATATAATTATTTTAATGTTTTCTTAGTTTTTCAATAGTCATGTGTAAATAGTATATATTTCAACTGAAAATACAATGTTTGGAAATGTTATTATTTGGGCTTTTAAAATATGGCAGCAGTAGATACAAAAATGGCTGCTTCATTAAATCTACTAATTCTCTATTCAAATATAGAGAATTAGTAGTTCTGAATAAAAAAATATTGAAAAAACAAATAAATAAACAGTTTAAAAAAATGATTGGGCACTACACACCACAATATATGGCTTGAAAATATGTTTAAATTGCTGTGCATAGTTTTTGACCCTACACTGTTAAAAATTTGCAGCAAACTGCCCAGTCATTTGACTGTTTTTTGAGAAAATGGTTACAAAACCGTAATTTAACTCTATTCTGACCATAATATTGCCCATATTATGGTCAGAATAGAGTTAAATTACGGCTATGTAACCATTTTCTTAAAAAAAAACGGTGGAATGACTGGACGTTTTGCTGCAAATTTTTAACAGTGTACCAAACTTATGTAACTGAACTATCATGCTCGATACCAACATTGAATAGCACTTAAAATAATTCGATTTAAAAAAAAACCTTTCTTTTTCAGTGTATTCATCATACATTTCTCTTTAAAATTATTAGTTTTCAGTATTTTATACACAATATTTTCTGAAGAACAAGCCGAGAAAGTGAAAAAAACATGATAGATTAAATTGCGACAGAGGCAACGCTAATAACTGTTTTTTAGAATAGAGACCTTAATTTCAATATAATATTTGATATCATAAAATTGTGGGAAATATAAACTTAAATATTTATATTTGTATTTTTAAGTAATATGATTTTTCTTAAATTAGATATAGTTTTAGAAAATATGAACAAAAAAATATAAAAGCAATTTTTTACATGTTCATCTCTTAGAAACATACAAAAAGATTTCACAGAATATTTATTAAAAAAGTAATTGAAAATGAAAACTAGATATTAGATATATTATGATATTGGAAACTAAATGTGGTATAACAGAACACTGTACGTAAATAGTTAGATAATTTAAAAATATATGAATTTATGAATTTGTCATATAAATAATGTGTCTACAGAGTTAAACAAAGAATGTTTTTGGCCTGTCATAACTCCAGGTTTTACTACTTACTGCGCATGTAAAGTTGATTTAAAACATTCCATTTGTGATACATTTAAAAAATAAAAATCCGTACTTTGTATAGTTTTATCACAAATTTTAAAAAGTAATATTATTTAATTATTTTTTTTTTATAAATAGATATTGTCACCAGAAATGGTACCATATCCGTGGATAGAAAAATAATATATCTTAAAAAGCCCAATTGCTGTCAACAACAACAACAAAAATATCTTTCAAGCACACGATAGTTAGTCATTTTAAACGGAGAAATATGTTACAAATGTTATATGTGTTAAAATAAAAAAGACGCAATTTTAGTGGAGGAAAACACTGAAAATTCATAATAACCAAAATAGCATTACTGGGTGAGTTTTGGTCTTAAAAGTAAATATTTTACCGTTTTAGATGGTATAGCATGGATAATGTTTTTTTTTCTTTTTCTTTTATATATATATATATATATATCTTTTAAATATAGCACCTTAGGATAAAAAAAAAAAGAAATTTCGTATTTTAATATGTTGAAATTCATAAAATTCATATATCATAATTCGGTAAATTTTTATCTTAAAGGAATGAAGCTTTTACAGTTTTACATGTTACAGCATGGATAACATTTTTCGAATTATATCTTACATCATTCCAAGGACCAACAAAGAAATTAAATTTCGAATTCTATTTTTTTTTCATCTCAAACCAGCTCAAAAATAAATAAAATTTACAAATTCCGTTTATAAAAGGCATTTCCCTAAAATTAAAAATAGAATTGAAAAAAAAAAACTTGGAATAAATACTCCCATCACCGCAGATCCATCCATTTTCAAATTAACAAGATAAGACGCAGAAAACTTAATTACCAACAAACATCAGGTATATACAGGATTAATTTCAACGATAACGAAGGAAAAGCTATTTCATACATAGGTATAACAAAAAGAAAAATGCAAGACAGAATGAAAGAACAGAGAAGAGATATAAACTTAAATAAATCAACCACTGCAATAGCCAGATTAAACAGCAAATCCCCAATTACAATATACTTCAATAATGTTGAAAAATTAGCCAATAATAATAATTTAAACTTTACGTTACAGAGAGAAGCCATAGAAATATGTACATCGAATTTAGAAACATGCAACGATATGGACCACGCAAAAATTGATAACAGATAGCGGCAAATGTTATTAAGAAAAAACAAAATGGATGTTTTCAACAGATTGACTGACAGAGCAGAAAACATAACATCAATGACTGAAGATGCCTGAGCGACAGGTGAAAATATTTTAACTTTTTTACAATTTTTAACAGAGTGACTTGTTTTGTGCGGTTTTAAAGGTGTTTTTTAAGATTTTTAGACATGTACAATACTTGTTTATATGTTGGAAAATAAAATAATATCTATGAAAATAGGTAGTACAGAAAATTATTTCGTATTCTATTATGTGTAAAATTCGTAAAATTAAAAATATCCTAACTCGATATATTTTTGTCGTAAAAAAATGGAACTTTTACTGTTTTACATATTACAGTATCGTAAATATTTTTCTAAATATACCTTACAGCACCCAAGAATCCATAAAAAAATTAAATTCAGTATTTTAATAGGGATACATCCCATTGCAAAAGAAAGAAAAGTGCCATATAGAAATCCCCCCCCCCCCTGTATATTTTGTATATAGAAGAGTGTTTTGATCGCCAGTGGTTTAAGGGATAATCGCAATAATCTCTCTTTTGAATCATCCGGTATTTTAACATTTAAATATTATATTGTTACTATAATTCACGAAATCGTGGTGTCAAAATGGCTGTTATTCAAAATTTAAAAAAAAAAGAAACAAAGAAAGATTTTTTATTTTTAACCGCATTAACGGATTAGCAATTTGTATCTTTAAAACTCTATGTATATAATATGCCAGATTAAAAGTACAATATAGTTAATGAAACAGAACAATTAGTTTCTAAACAAAACAATATGAAACTTTATTTTATTATTTCCTAATGAATTGTCCACAAACGAATATCAAATTTTTATTATCACTTTAATTTAATTAATAATATTATTGTTTGTGTCTAGTTACTTGCATAACATGAAAGAACAACATAACTATGTGTAAAATGAGTTCTGAGTAAGTTTTATTTATTACTTTATTACATATTAATTTTATTGTCTGATTGCCATTACATGTGATTTGTGCCACTATAGTAATCGGATATTAAATAACCTAACAACATAAATCTTATTTTAGTTCTACCAAACCTCAGGCATTAGTATGTATTTTTAGAGAGCGGTAGTAGTATAAACGTGTCCTTTTTTACAGTACTATTATTGTTAGTTACCATTATATTTCTTTAAAATAAATTTATCTGTATTGTCAATAAAATACATATATTAATATTTATCTTTAAAATGATAGTCAGTTAATGATAACTATTTTTATCATTATAACAGATTTTTAATGATAAATATTAATATATGTATTTTATTGACAATACAGATAAATTTATTTTAAAGAAATATGATGGTAATTAACAATAATAGTATTGTAAAAAAAAGACACATTTATACTACTACTGCTCTCTAAAAATGCATACTAATGCCTGAGGATTGGTAAGAACTAAAGTAAGATTAAAGTATATTACGGGCATTATAAAAACAGGATGTTCTGTTTTTAGACTGTTTAAAAATCTAACAACATTTTGATATGAAAAATCAGTTCTGAAATCTTTTGTCCTTATATCTCGTAGCTATGCGGAAGTAAATTTTATTGGATATGCAAAAATTCAGTAATAACAATTACTCGATTTTTTTTTATTAATTAACGAAACGCCAAATTTTCTTTCTTCAATATATTTCGTTATTTTCTTTATTTCCTGCTGACATAATACCCAGAAACTAATATCAACTAATTCTATATTCTGCGTACAAATACAACTTAATATTTTGTTACACGCTACTGTAGAGTCTTTCTTCTTAATTTGCTGAACATCTGATAAATATTAATCACACATGAGTATTTCCTAAAACACTCACGTATCGGCATACTTACAGAAACAAAATGCGTTCATAAACCTTCTCTATTCTTCCATAGTCACCAGCGTGAAATGATCCTCTCTTGCCTACGATATGCAGTGCACGTGCGTATCGGTTTTTTCGCTGGGTGCCACCCTAATTAATCCTGTCATAATCTCGATCCATGCGTCCAGAATGCGCCCATAATACCGATATCGGCTTCGTGATCCGGTTGGATCAAAGGGATTGATATTCGATTCCGGAGGAAATTCCGCATAGGGCTTACATTGAAGTCAGATGAAAGAGTCCCGAACGAGGCGTAAAAAAAAGAGAAAGTTCTGGATTAATGTGGTTTGATATTAACCCATTCTCTGCCGCAATAAATTTTTAATAAAATCTTTATTTCATGCTGTTATTTCAAGATAAATAGGTCAAACTATTGACAAAGAAAACTAGTCGTTGGGGCCACCATAATACTTGCCCATGCATTTGCCTTATGCATGGTATGCATAATGTGAAATATGAATATAAAACATTTGAAAGCTATTTATAAAATGCATTGCAATTCGAATAAAATCATGGCTTGGTGACGTCATAAACTTTAAATGCTCTATTACTGAATTGCGTAAAGGAAACATCCTCATAACTCCAAAAATGTTAATCATATTAACTAACAGTTTACTGCATCGAGATTAAGCGTCTCATTTCCAACTAAAATATATCTTTCAATTGCAATTTGAATGAAATACAGGGTCACGAAAAATCGCAGAGTGTGAAAAATAATATTCTCAATATCTCGGTAACTAATTATTTGATCGATTTCATTCTTAATACAAAATTTATGTTTTTTTATTGGCTTTTATATTCACTCCTTAAAATAAACAATTTCGAAAATACCTTTTATCAGAACGAATATTTCAAGAATCCAAAAAAAAAAAAAATAGTTCCGGATAATCGAGGTTACTGAAATTCAATAAGCTTCTTCCCATTATTACATACTAAGTACATGCCAAATTTGAAGTCTCTATCTCAATTTGTTCGGGAGATACAGCGTTTTCAAAGACACACAGACAGACGGACGGCATTTTTTTTTCTTCTAAAAATACGTTTTTCGGAATCTCCAGTGTCTGAAATGTGTGAATACGCAAAAATTTTTTCGATTTTTAAAACGATTGCAAGACTTACCCTATACTACGTATAATGGGTAAGTAATAATTACCTTTTTTAATGTAAGAATTATAAGATGGCAAAAGGGCACCATCAAAATGTTAGATGTAATCAAATATCCATAAAACAGTACAATAAAATTATGACTTATATGATTTCTTTGTAATACGTAAAAAAAATCATGGAAATACAAATTTTAATTATTTATGGAAATTTTCAAAGCACTTAGCATATGTACAAGCATGTTGTATTTTTTGAAAAAAGAGTTAAAAACTACAATTTCATATCTTTATATATATAAATAACTGCGAATAGTAACAAAAATAATTAATTGAAAAAAAAAATATTGTATTTTTCAAAATAACTTTTTTTTTATGGAAACATTTGTTTTCACAAAATAAAAAATGATTTAGGAAAATGATGAGTTTTTGCAACATCATTGCGGTCCACTCTTCGTGATACTGGTACATTTCAAATGTTACAAATAATCAAATATTGATAAATCAGTGCAACAGAAGTGTGACTTATACGAATTATTTCTAAGATATAAAAAAGCATGGAAAATAAACTTTGATTATTTATGAAAATTTTCAGATCTGTACAAGCTTGTACAAGCGTGTACAAGCATCTTGTAATGTTTGAAAAAGTGTCAAAATCTTTAATTTAATATCTTTTCAAGTATAAAAAACTGCGACAAGTAACAAACAAAAGTTAATTACTTAATTACAGTTTTCAACAGAGCAATTTTTGTTTATCCAAATATTTATTTTCACAGAAGAATAAATTATTTAGTAAATGGTGCATTTTCGCACTATATACCATATTCCTCGTGATACTGACAAATTTACACTATGAAAGGTAAGACTGTAACCAATTTCATTAAAATATCTTCACTTTGAAAGTTATTAACAAAAAATTCAGGTTCTGATTATTCCGAGACATCCTGTATTTTTGACTTAAAAAATGGATTCGGACCGTAGTTTTCTGTATAAAAATTATTTATTTTTGTGTGCTCTATTTGCCCTTAAATTTTTTAAAGGAATTTTGAATCACACGCATACCATAAATAAAGCAATGATTACATATTTTTTTACTAGGGAATTTAAGAATATGTCATTTTTAGATTTTCTTCATCGTGGCGAAATAGAATGCTACTTTATAAAGCTTTCACTATTATAATGATCATTCAGTTTGTTCTGTCGAAGACAGGTGGTTGCATGTGCAGTTGAAATGGGACAAATAAGTCTGTGAATGTTTTAAATTTTTATTGAATTTAAATTATAACCAATAACTAAGCAATTGAAGAGGTTTATTCACCCAGATGAAGAACTAGAATTGTTTTAAAATTTAAAAATGATCTGTTCTACCCAAAAATGTGGCTATATCTGCTGTACAAATTTCTCCTCTGGTCTTAGGAAACAAAATCATTATAAAACAATATAGGAAAGAAATAAAAATATGTACTAAATCTGTTAATCACAGAAGAATGAAAAAAAAAATGTGTGCATGAAGTAAGTGTAGAAGATATCAATGTCAAATCTAGCAATAAACCTACTTGTTTTTCTCATATAACGAAACTATTTTTTTTATTATTGTTGTTTTATTACATGCGAAAACAAACTTCATTTTTTCAATTTTTAAACTATTTATAAATCTGAGAGTAGATAATTATAAACAGATTTTACTAAAAGTCATCGATCTCAGAAAAGTAATTACACGTGACACATAAAAGATAAAATTCTCACTACTACAACCTGAATTTTTTCTCGTAATTTTATTACAACCCAAAGAAGTTTTCCCTATTCGAAGAAATTAACCCAGAGCACAACTGAGAAGCATAAAATATTCGCAGCATCAAGCGAAAGCCTTACCCTTTTTGTTTTTCCTTTCAAACCATAAAAATTGCAACGAGCATACTTACCCTTTCAGTTTATATTCCTTTATTTGCGTTCCAAAATTTTATAACGCATGTTTTCAAATGTAAAAGATGTAAAAGAATACGTTGTCTAAAAATACCTCGACGAATTGTTTGAAAGCTCAAATTTTATTTGTACACGACAAAAATATAGTGTATGCAACTGAAAAATTCATATAATATATTTCGAAGCAGAGAATTGAAGTGTGCATGTATTAATTTCTAGTATTTTTCTTCTTCTCATTTCCTTATTTGTAATTTAAAAGCAATGTAAACGCAAAAGTTAATGATGGTTTATTATTAATAAACATTCCAAACCAAAAAAAAAAAAAGGAATACAGTATATATGTATATACATGTGTGTGTACATGTGAAAATATTTTTAAACTTATGTTGCTGAATATCTTCTTTCTCAAAATAATTATTGCATGTAAAGAAGAAAAATTTCACTGCTAATCCGTAATTATTAACTAAAATTCTATTAAAAAACAGAAAGTTGTATTTAACTATTCAGAAAAATTAAACCTAAACACAAAGGACATGCGTTCAATATTCTTAGGATTAGGCGACAAAGTATGTATTTGTATCAAAGTATGTATTTACCCTTTCAGTTTCCACTTGTTTATGTAAGTTCAAAATTTTTGGAGCACATGTTTCAGTTGTAAAAGACGCTAGTTAAGAATACCTCGATGACTTCTTTGAATTTTGATTGTACTAAGCAAAATTTAGCTTTCGCAATTGAAAAATTTATATTATTTTAGAAAAGTTGAGGGTGTATGTATATTTTCTTGTTAAATTTCCTTTTCTTTCTTTATCTATTTATATATTTCTAAATTTAAAAAAAAAAATAATAATAAAAAGTGTTGGTTTATCATTGGCAAACTTTGCACGGGGAAACAAATAATGAATACATTTTTTTAATTATACGTGTAAATGTGACATTAATTACAACGTGTGTTACTGTAATTCGCCGTTCTTAAATTAATAATTGCATGTAAAACACAAAAGATAAAATTCTTGATATATGTCCTTGAATTTTCAATTAAAATTTCATTACAGCATAAAAAAGCGTTTTCTTCAAAGAAATTTAACTTAAACAAAGCTAAGAAATATAAAATATTCGCAACAATCTTTTTAAGATGCCTGACTACGTACGGAGCAATGTTTTCCAAAAAAGCTATTTAATTATCTTTTTACCTTATTTTTATTATGATTATGACTAGAAACTGTGAAAAAAAGAAAAACATATTTCATTCATTGATGAAATTTTGGTAAATGGGGGATTTTGTGGTAAAATTTAGTGAAATTTAGCACAGATTACGCATTACAGAAAAATCTACTGTATGTATCTTAATTTCCTCTTTACACGTCTTACTTATGACAGTGGTGAAGGCAATGAACTAAAATCTAAGAGATATTTTAAATATTTCAAAACCTATAGCATATTGCACCTTTTTACATGCTGATTTTCATAAAATTCATCGATGTCATTCCACGAAAACATCCACAAAACAAAAATTTCTTATTCTAAAATTAAATCTTTACTTCATTGCCTTCACAATAGGCTAAACAACATGCAATTTAAATTTCATACTGATATTCCAATAACTTTTTGAGAAATCATGTTTTGCGTATGGAATTTTCATCAAAAATTACATTTTCTGAAAAATGCATTTAAAGTTTATATTTATGTTTTTTACTACAAAAATTTACACAGTAATATGCATCTAAACTTCACTGTTTTTATGAGAGCCATACCCTTTTTTTCAAGTACTGAGCCTTTTTTTACTTCTAGAAGACCATATTTTTGCTTTCCCTCCTCCCAGTTAGTACCTTTAAATAGTACTTCCGGTTCTTCAAACAGTACTTCCGGTTTGAGTGACAGCTGTTGAGTAGATTAAAAACAGCTATTATTCCGGTTCTATTTGTCGTACAATAAAAATAAATGCAGTTTTGGAAAGTTAAAAAGTTGGGCTATAATAAAATGTAATAAAATTGTTTTGACACGTTTGGTCGAAAACCACTTTTTAAACGTAGTCAGTGGTGACACGGTAAATTTTGTTTTACATAGTTTATTTTACATTTACACCTTAATTTTTTTCTTTCAAGCCGTAAAAATCGCCACTAACTTTCTATTGTATCAATTTCTACTTCTTTATTTAAGTCCCAAAATTTCCGGAAGAACGATATTCCGAGTTGAGAAAACTCATTAACTCATCGTCATTTCTAAAAATTACTCGGCAACGTTTCCGAAAGTTATGGGCAGCAAAACACACATGTTTTAGCAATGATTATTTAAATATCCCAAATCTTTTTGCTTCAGATGTGCGTAAGTTTCTGATAACGAGCGTTTTTCCGAATTGCGGGTAACACTGAAGATGTTATATTATATTTTTCTAAAATCCTTAAGAAAGATAAGGACTAGATAACAAAAAAAAAATATCTTTTTTACATACGATTACCTGAATGTATTGCAACTGAAACTATCATGTAATCTTGTTCTAAACAGGAAACTGGAGAGTGCATGTTTTATTTTCGTGTTGTATTTCCGTTTCGCCTTTTCCTTTATCTTATTACTTATTTATAATTTGGAAAATAATATTTGTGCAAAAGTCAGTGTTTGTTTACCATAGGTGAGCCTTGTAGTCCAAAGAAAAACATTAATGAATACAGCTTGTTTTCTTTTCATTTTTCTAAGTAAATGGGAAAATAATTATAAACATATATTACTGAAAGTCAGAGTTCTCAGATTAATGATTGTATGTAAAACAGAAAACCTGAAATTCTCAATAGTGATCGTGAAAATTTTACATCATGATTTACTTATTTGTAATTTAGAAAGTAATTGTTGTTCAAAAGTCAGTGTTAATTTATCATTGGTGAAATTTGCAGTCAAAAGAAAAAAATTAATGAATTAAGCTTGTTTTCTTTCAATTTTTCTACTAAAACGTGAAAAAAATTATAAAAGTATATTAGTGTAAGTCATCATTCTTAGATTATTAATTGTTAGTAAAATAGAAAATTAAAAATTCTCAATAGTAATCGTTCATTTTTCTCATCAAAATTTCACTACACCACAACAAAGTTTCCCATTCAAAGAAATTAATTCTAAATACAAATGAGATGCGTGTACTGTAAAAAAATACAAATGTTTCTTAACCAAGCTCTTATCTTTCTTAAGACTTACGAAAATATAACATAACGTCTTCCCAGTAACCTGTTATTTTGAAAAAGCGTTGTTTATCTCATGAAGCGTCTGAAGACGATAGATTTCCGGGATTTAAAGAAGCAGTTCTGAAACAAAATTTCTTTTGGTACTCGGAACTTTCGGAAACTTTTCCGTGTAGATTTTACGGTGTATTAACCGATTTTCGTTATTCAACATATCGTTTTTTTTATGCAATTATCAATTATCAAGTAGGCATTGTCAATTGTATAACTGTATTTACACATGCCAGCGTAGCAAAATAATGTTAACGGTAATGATACTAATTTTAATTATGTTAATTTTTCATTTTTGTTGCTTAAATTCTTTACTTGAGAAATGATAGCATCCGAAAAACCGATATTTCGGGTTGAGATATCGATTAAAAGAGTAAGAAGATTATTTGAAAATGTTTCCGAAAATTACGGGCAGCAAAATAAACTTTTCTTTCTTAAATGCCTCGTTAAACAACCTAAATGTATTGGATTCACAGTCTTCTAAAAATAAAGTAACGCTTTTCGTTAACTCGCGGGTATAAAAGAAAGATAAAAGCTAGATTAAGAATCATTTTTATATTTTTACATAGTATTTGTAGGATCAAATGTCAATATTACTTTTCTTTCAAAGCACTGAAAATTACAACTAACCTTAGTACTCGCCCCTTCAATTTATTTTTATTCATTTAAGCTCCAAAAATTTTCTAGTGCATATCATCAGTCGCGAAATATTAAAAAAAAAATAAGAAATACAAAATAAAAAAGAAATGAAAAGATTGTCTAAAAATACCTTTGCAAATTCCTGTAATGTTCAAATTTTGCTTGCGTTGAGTAAAAATATATTTTCTGTTACTGAAAAAATGTACCTGTTCTAAGCATAAGGCTCCAAGATGCATGAATTCTTCTTCTTTGTTTTTCTTTCTTCATTATTTATTTATTTATTTGTAATTTAGAAGGCCACGTGTGTTCAAAATACATTGTTTCTTTAACATTGGCATTCAAATCAGCTGTAATAATAAAGATAAACAAGTGAGTAAGTGTGATCAAAGATCGCACAAAGGGTTTCGTTAAATAATCCTTTCAAAACACTTTATCCTTTCTTTAATAAATCCAACTAAATTTCATTTAGCAACAAAAAAAGTCAGGTTTTTTATAAAGTAAAAATTTACCGGTCTATATTTTCGTTTTTTCGAATATCTAAACCAACCTGATAACGGGCGAAGCCCGCTATTATACTCTGTCATAATAACATCTGTCATGTGGACTAAATGCGATATTAAAAAAAAAAATTAAACATGTTGTACACTTTCAAAATGTTAAAATATGCGAATATTTCCATAATCGGGTTTTAATCATGATTCAATACGTTCCTCAAACTCATATATTTACTATTCTCTATTACTCATATTGATATTCGCTTTGTATTATTCTCAAACATTTGAGAAATCCGTTAAACTTCCAATAGGACGTCAGATTAATTTTCTTTTTAATTCTCTAATGACGTGATATTAATCTGCTTTCTGTACATACACATACTCATACTCCTTGTATTATTGTGAAATCTTTGAAAAATTCCATTTTATTACCAATATGCTCCAATCATTTTTATTTCATATTAATCTTTTTTTCAATTGTTGAAACTTTTTGTTTCATTTTCATTTTTCACGTGGAAATCTTTCAATAGAAAATTAATTATTGTAGAAAGAATTTTATTGTGGATTTTTAATGGTTGGCAACTTTTATAACGAAAAATGTTTAAATTGAGTAGGAAAAGGCTGTTAGAATTTTGGTTTTTTTATCTCTATTTATTAAAATAATACGATTTTTTCAAATTTTAATATTTTGAGCTTCATCGCAGGTATTCAGTTATATATACACAAAGTTTCAACTATGTAAGCTATATAGGTTCTGAGAATGGCTCTGCGACGGACAGACAACAAAGCGGAAGTAATAGGGTTTCGTGAGATGAACGAAACCCTAATAAAAAGGCGGACAATGGAACGTGTTTGTCTGTCCTCTATGGCTAGGAAAATATATCGCACCTAGATATCCGCAAATTGCATTCCGGATAAACAAATACAGGTAGGAGTGCTCGTGCGCGTGGTCGTGCCCAATGCTCTTGGAGATTATTATTTTTTTTTTTTTAATTTTACATTAAAGGCGTTATTTCGCTTATTTTTCCACATTTCCAAGTCTTATTTTTTCGATTTTTCCGGTGAATTTTAGTCAGTCATAAAAGCAATCCAAAGTCCAAAGCAATCCAATAGAGTGTTTTTTTTTCTTTTTCTAAAAAATATATATTAAGAATTCCTACAGCATTTTTGAAAATTAATTTTTTTTAAGTCCCCTTTGCGAAAAGCGGGTATTTGTTTTTAAATAAACGATTTCTATTTTAAATCTTCCCCATCTTATCATATACATTATAAAGCAAGAAGCCCTAAATGTGTATATCCGAGGTAATTTCAAGTAGTATCCGATAGATTTTTTTTGCGATTTGCACCATCGGAGAGAAAAAATTTCCGCGGTCATTTTGATGTATAATGTACCGATATAACCATGATAAAAAAATTAAAAATTCGGTATTTTATTCTTATTTTGGACAAAACGGTTGCCATTCGTTTACGTTTTTCGGCTTGGTGACGGTAAACTATGATACAGACTATTTTCTAAAAATATTTTTTTTATATGTATCTTAGATTATATCTCTGATTTACAGACGATTTTTGCATTTTCAATTGAATTTTTATGTATAACGTTGACAGTGTTTTTACGTCATAGAATAAAAAAAAATCAAATGTAATCTGTAATTTTTCATTTGTGAAAATTGAAAATTATATTTAGTTTAAACTTTACAGATAAATGCATTTAGAGGTATCTTTTAAACATGATGGCACCGGTGGGAAGCCGGAGCGGGTTGCTAGTCTTATATATACATATATATTATCCTTGTCTGGAGCGAAACTTAGAAAATCGTTTAATAAAATAAATAACGAAAATGAAACGATACGAAATTTTTGAGCACGGAAGAGAAAGTCTTCAAGTTTTTTTACACTCATGTTTGTGAAAATTACAACACCATGAAGGAATTGTCAGAAATTAATGAAATTTATTTCACATATTACTGATAGTGTTGCAAATAAACGATCAAATTTACAAGACAAAAAAATAAAAAGAACGTCGGAAACTAGTACTTTGTGTGTCCTCCACGCTGAGCGATGAGAGCTTGTACACATTGTGGCATTGAATCATACAGGTTCTGAATGTAATCCTGGGGAATGGCATTCCAGAGGGTTTCAACTTGAAGCCAAAGTTCAGTCTTACTGTGTGCCCCACCAGCTGCACGAGCAAGTCGTCAACCAATGAAATCCAAGATACTCTCGATGGGAGACATATCCGGGAAATAAGCAGGCCATGGAAGAAGCGAAACCTGTTGCGCAGTGAAGAAGGCTTGTACAGTTTGAGAAACATGTGCACGGGCATTATCCTGCTGAAATACAGCACCCGGAATGCGTTGAAGAAGGGGAAGGACCTCTGGCGCCACAATTTTCCTTATGTAGCGATCACTGTTGCGGTTGCCCGGAATGTGCACTAGATGGGATCGACAATTATACGCAATAGCTCCCCACACCATGATACCAGAGAGATGCGACAGGTACCGCCGGACTGGGTCTGCTTTTCAAATATAAATGCAATTTTTGTAATAGGGATCGCGTCTACATATTAAATTTGTACAATCTTCAATTTTTCATGTGGTAACATCCACTTTTGTCACTTTATTTGATGCCTTTGAATCAAAGCAGCTCGGAAAAATGTATAGTTTATATACTTAATTAAATCTTCATAGAGTTTAGAACAGACAAATTTTAATTTATAACTAGACAAAAAACATCCGATTCAAATGTTCTCTTTTAGTGAGGTACAATGAATATTCCGAACATTTTTTCAAATCAAAAACATATGTAAATTATTAATGAATTTATATTTAAAAAAAGTATGAATTGTGAGCAATATAATTTTTTTTCAGTAAACCAAATCAGTGTCACTGAAAATATGGCTATGTGCTTTTGCAGCTCATTCCTATCGTTAGTTTTCAAAATATGGAGAAATTTTACTTTTATGTGATCTAAGTGGATCGTCCGAGAAGAATCTAATATTACATCTAGGGACCGCCTTCTGTTATAGCCTAGCATCCACAGAAAATAAAATCTTAAGCAGAACCGTATACAGAAAAATTATAGAATTTTCTTTTAAAGTGAGTTTATTTTTATATATAGAATTTCTAAATATCTTTCGGGTAACGAATTTAATGTTCCCAGTACTTTTTCTTGTAAGATATTAATTTTAGTTTTCGAAATTCTTTGAAAAAACACTATTTTCTTTTTATCCAAGAAACTCAAATAAACTCTCAAAAATTGGTGTTACCATAAGGAAAATAAAATATAGTACAATTTTTAATATGTAGACCACCCCTGTTTCAAAAATTTTATGCATATTTGGAAGTAGACACAGAAAAGAGCAGAATCAACTGTCGTTTTCGGTGTGAGATTTAGAACTTAAAACGCACGCAGGTACTATAACAGCGACCTACGTTATATACGGCCAGTGCATGACGTTTAAAACGTCACATGAAGTGGATCATTTTTATACGGCGATTGGTGCAAAACGGGAGGCGCGCCACTTTGCTCCAATCGCCGTGCAAAAATGATCCACTGCATGTGACGTTTTAAACGTCATGCGCCGGCCGTGTATAACGTAGGTCGCGCTATAACGCGAAATAATGTGAATTGATCCATGAATGCTAATTATTTAAATATGTATACAAACAAATACCAAATGTTTTATTTTTTCTTTATAAGTAAAAAAAAAATATATATATATACACACACACACACACACACACATATATATATATATATATATATATATTGTCCGGGCGTGAGGCCTTTCTAGACGCGAGGCCTTCCTAACCTGTCGCACACCCTTAAGGACGGCTCTGAGTCCTTTATATACCTGGAACAAGCGTCTAATAAGGAGCCGGTTCTCGCCCCACGCATGCGCAATTTCTTTGTAATTCTAATCATTTGCATGTCTTACCTCACTTTACATTTCCTGTAAGTTTGGTGCAATTTGCATAACTCCTTCATGGTGTTGCAATTTTCACAAACATGAGTGTATGTCCGTGACAGCAGATGCCATTAGAGTTATAACAAACTTATTGCGTATGAAAATGGTCATGATCGTATATAATGGATTTTATACTCAAAAAATTCCTTCATGATTTTTTTAATGTTTTATATGATTGCGGCGTTTTAATTAGATATGCGCGCATTTCTTAGTGTTAATTTTTTATTACATTTATTTTTATTCCGTGTCTTTAACGATTGCGCGTTTTAACGAATAAATTTATTTTTATGATTATTGTTTTAACGATTTTTGGGCTACGATAGAAATTTTTTTAATTTTTTGCAAATACAGCTAATTGCTTTATAATATTAATAGTTGTTCGAGTGATTGAATAAGGAATATCCAGGTACGAATTTAATTAGCACAGAAAAACTCCAGTATATCTTCAGAATTTTATTTTACATACATGTGATGTTCCAGGGCAGAAGAGGGTAAACAAGAAAGGCCGCTCTTAAGCAGTCATTATTATTCGGAGACAGAAGACGAAGTGAAGTGTTTCCACAACACAAGTTGGAATTGCACTGACAAGAATCTCGCCAAAATAGGGTTGCAACAGAATGTCTAGGCGTAAATACTTTCAGACAGAGATAGGCATAACCAATGGTATTTACCCTGCAGGGTCACCAGATTTTGGCGACAGGACGAATTTTTGATTCAAAAATTAATATCACCACGGCGCTTATAACCGACAAATATCTTTCTCATGAGAACGGATTTTCGACAGACAAAAGTATGTACTTTTAACAATCAGAATATATTTTTAGACATGGGTGTGAGTGATTGAGTTATTACCACTACCAAATAAGGACATGTATCTGAGCAGTGTGGAAAGATGGACATAATTTTAACTGATACAGCTGCCGCAAAAATGCCTTATGCACATATTGAGTTATAAGCTTGGTTTCTGAAAGTGAAATTACGAAAAGGCATCTGTGCTGATTTAATTCTTTTCTTTTTTATTTTAATCGAAAAGCCGTGAGATATTAGTGATCGAGCACAAGTGAAAAATGAAAAGGGAAAGGGTATAAATTACAGCGGGATTATTGTTTGAAGTTAAAGATAACACGATTAAATTTTGACAAAGGAAGGGGAAAAAAATATAAATTAAATAACGAATAGGGTTTGTTAAAACTTAATATATGATTCTCATATCATATATTTCCCCCGTTTGCTCAGATAAAAGAATAATTTGTTAGGGTTTAAATTGCAGGCATGCTCCGTCTGAAAGTTTACATATAATCAATGCACAATATAAGAAAAAAATATAAACACATACAAATATCAAAAATGAAAATGAAAATGGAAATGAAAATGGAAATGGTATACCAAAATTTTTGCTACTGGTCATCATAGTGTACACACTAGTTTATTACTTGAGTCCATGGTTTCATAAGAGTTTTTTTTTGTAGATGATGTAGACGCTGTTGTTATTTGCTGTTCCGGAACATATAGCAGTTGAACTACTCTACATATATAGTGATGACCAAAATATGACCAGAAAAGTTGCATTATCATCAACTAATGTTTATTTTACTGATAACTGGTCGTAAGCATGCTAAATGAATTTAAAATGTTCATAACTCTGAACATATAAGCTTATGTTAAGTTGCAACTACAGTACAATAAAATTTTCTTTGTTCGAACATAATGCAAAATAATGATATATGTAATCTTGCATAAAATAAACATGAAATATATAAATGCAAATACAAAATATAAAAATAAGATACAGTTACAGTTACATTAACAGTTACACATGTGTAAAAATGAAATACAAAAATGATGAAGATAAAAATGAATAAAATTTGGGTTTAAAAATAGTAAAAATTTGTGCATTCGCACAGGACAGGATAGGGAAAGTGACACACGATCCAAAAAAAATTCCTGCCCTAAATCTTGTCTAAGGACAAGTGTGATGGCGCAAGTTTAGAACTATTGCCTTATTTGTGGAGGGAATATTTAGGGCGAGGTCCACATTGTTGTCACAACATAGACCCCGTTGCTCCCGCAGCAGTAATGCAACAAACTGAGGAGCAGTCTCGTATACTCATTTTGACAGGGGATTTAAGGTGAATTGGAATACCAATTCGAATGTGTCTCTCATTACAATGGGGTGGAAGATACTCAGGGCAATAATTTTGAACAGATCACCACTCCGAAAGGGAATAATTAGAAAAATTAAAAAATATATACACCTAGTGTATGTTGCATAAAAGTCAATCCTAGAGTAATGAGAGAGAGTTTTGTCAAGTTCGGTAAAATGTTAAGTTATGAGGTAAAAAAAAATATTCACTTAATTAGCATTATTAAAATTTTAAAAAAACTGACCTTAAGAGGCAAAATTATTTTGGTGCAATTAGTGTTACTACAATTATGTTTATAACTATTTATGAGATTTAAAAAAAAATTATGACATGACAAAAAGTTGAGACGGAGAATTTTTTTTTTTTTTTTTTTTTTAAAGTGTATATGTGCAAACACCCCATAAATATGAAAGATAATGTTCACAACAAGATTGCCATATCTGCTATTCCCTTGATGAAACAAACTTGGACCAGCCGAGAACTTTCACAAGGAAACATCAGATATAACATCAGTACATTGTGCGCAGCAATATACACAAGTGTGAACAAAACCAAAAAAATTGCACAAAATACAACAATTATAAAATTATAAGCTATTTTCTAGGTCTTAAATTATAACGTGTTGAATAAGTTGGAAAGTTAATATTATTGTAACCATCATGACTTGTAAGTAAGTGATCGCTTCTTGGTGGAGCGATGATTAACCTATCAATGTGTACTCTAAAAGCAGAGTCATCAGGTGCATGTAAGCGTTTGATTGAAACAGAGACAGGTGAATATTTGTGTATAACAATGTAAGGTCCAGAATATTTTGGTTTAAACTTATCTACTGATTTTAAATATACAATATCTTTGTTCATAATTTTTCTTAGTTTAGCACGTTTTTGAAAATGATCATTTCTTTTGTTTTGAGAGTCTTTGATGTTATTGTATGCTTTCCTGTAAATAGAATTTAAATCCTGTAACAATTTGTAAGCTTCAAAATCTTTGTCAAGAACTTGATTGACATTATGGTCATAAGTATCAAATATTAAGGATAGTTCTCTTCCAAAGTGAAGCAAGTTGGGAGAATATTTTGTGGAGGAATGTAGAGATCCATTATAAAGAGATTTATGAATTGATAAAGCATTTTCAAAAGTGTGACCTTCTTGAAGTAAAGTAGAAACAGAGTATTTAATTGATTTATTAACTCTCTCTGACACGGCATTGCTTTGTGGCCTCGCTACGCTGGAATGACGCACCTTTATGCCTAATGTGTCGTTAAATTTGTCGTATATGTGTGAAGTGAATTGTTTTCCCAAATCTGACAATATTACAGAAGGTCTTCCAAAGATAGTTATGTAACTGAATAAACATTTAATTATCTTTTCAGAAGTGATGGTACGCAAAGGGAAGAGTTCTAGGTGTCGAGAAAAATGGTCAATTACTGTCAATACCGACTGTCCATTACTAAAGGGACCGACCAAATCGACACTGACTGTGTCTCCTGGATGCGTAGGTGTGTATGTAGGTTGTAGTGGAGCAAGTGGAGTTTTATGATGTTTTGCCTGTAAACATTTTGTGCAAGACGCTACAAAATTTAAAGTGTCAGCATACATTCCTTTCCAAAAATATTTTTTTGTGACAAATGCGTAGGTTTTTGTTAATCCGAAATGCGAAAAATGACATATTGTTAGAACTTTTGCTTTTAATGAATTTGGGACAATAATGTGGTAAGAAAAGGTGTCATTACAAATATTTTCTTTTTTTAACATTAAAACCTTTGAATCGGGATGAATGAAGTACATAGGGAACTGTTTCGATGAGCCGTTTTGCATAATTTCGTTGTAAATTTCGGATAATTTTGTGTCTTTCTTTTGTTCGTTTACAAATGTTTCATTTGAAATTTCCAATAAAGGGTTTTTTTGATCATTGTTACCAATAACTAAGTAATTTAGAGAATGTGTACTGTATGATAAATGATCATTATTAGTGTCTGGTAGATCATTATCTACAATTGGCAATGCATATGGTTCATTGATGAGCTCTGGGTTGGAATTTAAATCACTTGTGTTTTTCTCGAAAGAACATCTGGACAAATAATCTGCAAGTACATTTGAAGAACCGGGAATGTGATCAAAAGTGTATGTATATTCTGATAATTCTGTTAACCATCTAGTTGTTATGTCAGCGGGATTAGTTGTTTTCTTGTATTTTTTTAAAGGAGCACTATCGGATAAAATTACAAACTTTCGGTTATATAGATAGTATTTAAAAGCGATTACAGATTTGTAAATGGCCATTAATTCAAGTTTTAGTGCTGGATAACGTTTTTCAGACTGTTTAAGAGATTTTGAAAAAAATGCAATGGGAAGCAATTGTCCTTCATGTTCCTGTAACAGAGCACCTCCTATGGCTATAATTGACGCATCTGTGTTTACATAAAAAGTTTTAGACCAATCGGGTAAACGAACCATGGGAGACTTAAAGAACACCTGTTGCATTTGATCAAATAATTTTTGGTGTTTTTGAGTCCATTTAAATGTTGTTTTTGGTGTAGTGAGATCGATAAGTGGTTGGATGAGTTTTGAAAATGAAGGAACTAGAGATTTATAAAATGTAACAAGACCAATAAACCTTTTTAATTGTCTTTTTGTTGTCGGGGTAGGAAAAGAATTTATTTTGACAATATTTGATTGGACGGGAGAAATGGAATGATTTTCAATGTGGAAACCTAAGTAGTCAACAGCGGTTTTGTGAAATGAACATTTATTGGGCGAGAGCGTTAAATTATATTTCGATAAAATTTCAAGTACTTTCTGTAATTTTGCACATGTTTCCTCAAAAGAATTAGAACCAAAGATCAAATCGTCTTGGTAAGCAAAAATACCTTCTATTTCTAATTCATCAATAATAGTGTCCATTAAATTTTGAAAGAAACTACTGCTATTCTTTAATCCGAAAACCAACCTTTTAAAACGAAAAGTACCGTATATGCATGTGAATGTAAGTGGATCTTGATATTTTTCAGGTAAATTTATCTGATGGTAGGCCTGTTGAAAATCTAACGAAGTGAAATATTTATATGCAGATAAATTTGAAATAATTGTCTGCATTTTGGGAAGTGGATATGAAGATCCTTGTAAGACGGAATTTAGCATTCTTAAATCAAGAGCTAGTCTGTATTTTTGTTTTGCAGACCCATCAGACTTCTTTCTAACCAGCAAAATAGGACATGCCCATTCTGAACAGTTACGTTCAATAATATTTGCTTCCAGAAGTTGATTTATTTGCTCTTTCATTTCTTGGTGTAATGATTGTGGTACAGGAAAAGGTAGTGTTTTGATTGGGTAGTCATTAATGAATTTGAGATTTGGAACAACCTTGTCTGTGTGACCTAATGTTTTCATTGATTTAGAAAAAGAACTGTAGTATTTTAACAATAATGAGCCTAAGGTTTTTGCTTGTTGAGTGTCTAGATGTTCCAATTTGAAGTCTTGTATTGTTAAATCTTCCTTTCTTTTTTTTAAGACCTCATCTGAAGCTTGAATATAATTGCAAATAAACTGTTGTAAATTATCATGAGGTTGAATATTGAAGCTGTTGATGTTGTCGCATGACTTCATGGTCTGTGAAAAATTGTCACTTTTAGATGGTTCCATAATTTCTGAAACTTCATATAAAATTCCTATTCGTGCATTTTTGTTTATGTGTACTGGTTTGTTAGAAGAATTTTGTAAGAATACGTATAGATGTGATTTTTGTAGGTGTTTGTTATGATTTTACTGATCGACCGATTCAATATCTTTATTGTTACCTAGCAGACTGTCATAACAAATAATTTGTTTATTAGAAATAGTACTTTCAAAACAGTACTGCATTGAAGGGTTTAAAGAATCAGTGTCGATGGAAATCCATGTTTTCTCATGGGGTTCAAGTTTTAATTTATGTGCAAGGCGAATCGTTTTGAATGAATTTGACGGAGAGTTTACATGTTCACTTAGACGATTTATGTCTTTGCCATCAGCTAACGCGCTAAGTAATGGCACATGAAATTCATTTGTTGACATTCTATTTCTGTGAACATCAATTATGATCCTGTGTTTATGAATAAAATCAAATCCTAATATTCCTTGAAAACTAGAGGTATCGGGAATGTCAACAATATAAAAGTTGTGGCTAAAAGATTTGTGATGAATTCTGATTGATGCTTTTATACATGCGGTGAAGTCAACATCGGAATTTACTGTTTTAAGGGTAACTGTTGTGCCTAACCTTTTATATTTAAGATTGTGCTTAATAAAATCGAAAAGGGACTGGGATAAAAGGGAAATTGTGGACCCTGTGTCTAAAAGTAAGATTGTGTCTGTTCTTGCTATAGAGACCTTTATAAGGGGGAGTGTTGGGGAACTATTATTCACATTTGAAATAACCTCAACTTTCTTTTCGTCACTTGGCGATACAGTTTGCGATGAACTTTCAGTTGATCTGTGCACTGTTTGTGACGACCCATTCCTGGTCATTTTTATGTTTGTTGTGGTCTGTGAAGCGACCGAATTGACTAACCTTTCCTTAGAAATTTTTGGAAGAGTTTCATCAAACGACCATGGGAATGTAGGGCAAGTTGCTGATGTTAAAATGTTTTCCTGAGATGCAAAGCCATCAGCTAAATTACATCTCCTTAATAGTTTAAAGATTCCCCTTTCTGATTACTTTTTTTGCGAAAATTTGGATTGAATTTGTAGTTTTGATATCCACCTTTATTCGCATTCGATCTTCTCCATTTAAAACAAAATTTTGCAGTGTGGCCACGTTTCAAACACAACTGACAAGTGGGTGGAGAATTCGATTTGTTATGTTTATTTGTGCGGACATAGCTATGACCAGTATGTCTTTTTTTGAAGTCTTTTTTATACTGATCATGCGAGTTTTGTGGGCGAGAGGGTTGATTATGGGTGTTATTTTTGTCCTCGCTACCTGTTAACGACAAAGCGTTAATTTTTTCATTTAGTGATTTCAACTGCATTGCGATCGAGTCTGCAGAGCTAGATGACGCGCAGGGCTGCAATATTTTCTCGTTCTGCATAATTTCCTGGAGAGTTTGTGCTCTATCTACCGCTTGTTTATACGTTGATATTCCCTCTTCTTGTATTTTTACCCTTAAATTCGAGGGAATTGCTGAAATAAATTTTGTAAATTTAATATTATCAAGAGCCGTTCTATCTGCTATAGTGTCATGGACGCGAGCAGTGAGGGTGTTTATGCGATGAGCTAAATTTCGAATCGATTCCTCTGGTAGTAATAATAGATTATTAAACTCAATAAGCGCAGCTGTTTTACTCGGGGGAGCGAAAAATGCTCTGAACTCTTTCTCGACGAAATCTAAATCGTTAGATTTATAGATCTCAGGGTTTTGCGTAAAAAAGGTTAAGGCTGGGCCTGTCAATTTTCCACCCAGAAACTGAATAGTTTCATCTTGTTTCCATTTTTGTATACGGGCTAATGTTCGTAATTGGTTAAAAAAAAAGTCTAGTAACGTGGGTTCACCATCAAAATTAGTGACTTTAAATGTTAGCTTACTGGCCATGTTTGGCTAATGAGTGAGCAAATATAAATTTATTATATATATATTTTTTAATAATTTATCAGATAAATAAATCTTTACCTTAAAATATTAAAAATTCAGGTGGGGAAAATTTTGTTTACCTAAAATATTCACAGTAACTTACCAGAAAATATTTTACCGCAAAAAAAAAAACTTATAAGCAAAATATATATAATAAATGAATAAATAAATGAATGCAATCTCTCTTTTTTTTATGAAAAAGAAAAAAAAACACAAGAACAAAATACCTATATCTCCATAATGAACAATTATTCACACCAAAAATATATTATCTTTCCTTTTTATTATTATCCATATATATATATATATATTTTTTTTTATTCTTAACCAAAAGATATCTTAATTTTCAACAGAACCAACAATTTGGAAAAAATTATGCAAATATATAAATAAATGAATCGTTCATTCTGCAGATAACCATATACTTTGTTGCAGGAAAAAAAATCTATGAACTGTATACAGAAAAAGTATGTCTGCCTTATTATAAATCAAAAATTTTATGCAATATATTAAATAAAATTTTAGTCATAAAAAATGTGTTATCTAGGCAAATCTTCGAGAGATAATAAGAATTATATTATACCTTTCATTATAAATATTGTTTCTTCTAAATATATAAGCCTTTATAAAAATATTAAAAGAAATGCATATAGAATTACTAGATGGAACCCGTCAAAATTTGACGGCAAAAAACTTGATAGTACCATAAAAATAAAATTCATAGCTGCTTTAAAATGTTTGAGACTTTTGCAGAATAATTCAAATAAATAAAAAACCCACTTTGAATTAAAGCTAGGTTGAAGAACAGCAATTGGCTAAGTTTCACTGGCACATGTACTCGCGGAATTTCTTTCATCTGACACATTTAGCGCTGTTGTGCAAGTAAATGGTAAGTGCCCCCTTGTGGAGGGGGAAATGGCAGGATGGACCAAGGAGATGCATAACATGAATAAGCAGTCAAAGACCTTTCAAACGATATGTAACATGAGGGGTGTGTGCAAAATTTTAAAAAATACCCCCTTGGGGGGGGGGTAAAGTAGGGGATGGACACGGAACATGCATAATATGATTAAGTGGTCACAGACCTTTCCAACGATATATAACATGAGGGTTGTGTGCAAAATTTAGAAAAGTACCTCTTTGGGGGGGGGGCGGGCAAAGCGGGGAGATGGACATCAGAGATATGCATATGATTAAGCAGTCACAGACCTTTCCAACGATATATGACATGAGGGTTGTCTGCAAAATTTAGAAAAGTACCCCCTTGGGGGAGGGGGGGGGGCAAAGTGGGGAGATGGACATTGGAGATGCATAATATCATTAAGCGGTCACAGACCTTTCCAACAATATATGACATGAGGGGTGTCAACAAAATTTAGAAAATTGCCCCCCTTAAGGGGGGGAGGAAGTGGCGGGATGGACCCCGGAGATGCATAACATGAATAAGCAGTCAAAGACCTTTCCAACAATACGTAACATGAAGGGATTGTGCAAAATTTACAAAAGTACCCCCTTGGGGGGGGGCAAAGTGGGGGGATGGACACCGGAGATGCATAATATGATTAAGCGGTCACAGACCTTTTTAACGATATATAACATGAGTGGTATGTGCAAAATTTAGAAAAGTGCCCCAATTGGCGGGGATGGACCACACAGATGCATAACATGAAAAGGCAGTCACAGGCCTTTCAAACGATATATCATATGAGTGGTGTCAACAAAGAAAAGTCTCGCCCCGTGTAGGCAAAACATACTCCCCCCCCGCCGCCATAATTATTGATGCGGACTCATTTTTTAAATTCGTTCGCACCCCTCTTCTCCCGCAAAATGTTGTGAATTTTAAAAACTCAACTTACGAATTTTTTTATACCAAAAGCACTTATGTCCGTCGTCTGCATGCAGAGTTTTGTGCTTACAGACGCCAGACACAACAACACACACACAGACAGACATTTACCGACATTAATAGTATAGATGATACTCAGTGCCTACACATTTCACCCTTTATAATTCAGCCAATGAGTTGACGGTTGTTCATTTCCAGAAACGAAACAATAATTCTTTAGGATGAATTTTGTTTGTTTGATACACCGTGGCAGAATGCGTGCAATGCAGCGACAGGCGTCACAAACTTTTTAGGGCACCTGCAGACTAAAAACATATAATCAATCTTCGCGGGAAAAAAATCCTAGATTTCGTCAAATGATCACGGGAAAAACACTAATTTCATCAAAGGATCATGTAAAACGTGAATTTTGTTAAAAGGCCACAGAAAAACGCGATTTACACAAAAGATGAGCAAATTTTGTCAAAGAATCGCAAAACAGGAAATTTCACCCAAAAATAGCGCTTTCTTGCCAAACTTCGTCTAAAAATTGCGGAATAAAATGTATTTTATCAAAAAATCGCTGGAAAACGCACATTTCGTTAAAGTATCGCGAGAAAAATGCGAATTTCTTCAAAGATTGCTGAAAAAAAGAGAATTTCATCGAAGGATTGCTGAAAATTCATGAATCTTATCAAAAGGCAGCAGAGAAAATGTGATTATTATCAAAGCATTGCGAAAAAAGAAAATTTCGTCTAAGGATCACAGAAAAACGCAAATTTCATAAAAGAATCGTGGAAAATAACGCAAATTTCGTGAAAAAAAAATCGCAGAAAAAACACAAATTTCGTCAAATTATCGCTGAAAAAAAAAACACTAATTACGTCATAGGATAGATGAAAAAATTATGAATCTCGACAAAAAAAAGATACAGAAAAAAATGCGAATTTCATTAAAGAATCACGAAAAAATGCGAATTTTGTTAAAGGATTGCGCAAAGAATGTGAATTTTTTGAAAGGTTCGTGTGAAAAATGAAACTGTCTGTATTAAAAACAGCACACACACAAACATCTATACAAACCTCAATACACACAAACATATTATAGGCAGGGCTTGAAATTCAATTTTTCCAAGGACGGGAGTCTCCCTACCAACATTTTTAAATGGAGGGGAGTTGTAATGTTTGGGAGGGAGAAAAAAAATCTTTAAACCCCACTATTCTTTTACGTGATATTTAAAGAATTACATTAATGCAGACATGACAAAATACCATTGAAAAAATTAAGTCAACTGAGAATGATTATGTAAAATGTTTATTTTTATTATAAAAAAGGGAAGAAAGTTAAGTTTTATATATGCAGTGTATTTTTCAAGTTCCATTAAATGTGTTAGGGACCCTTAACAATTAGGTTGTTAAATAAATTTCTGACTTTAGATTTTACTTGATTGAGATTCACCGATCGATCGTGGAAAAGACGCAAAGTTCATCAATCTGTCACGGAAAAAACGCTAAGTTCGTCGATCTGTCACCAAAAAACGCAAAGTTCGTTGGTCAGTCATGGGAAAAAAGCAAATTTCCTCGATCGATTGCAGAATAAATACAAAGTTCGTCGATCTGTCCCCAAAAAACGCAAGGTTCGTCGATCAGTCGCTTAAAAAACGCAATGTTCGTCTATCTGTCGCAGAAAAAACGCAAAGTTCGTTGATCAGTCGCAGAAAAAAATGCAACGTTCGTTGATCTGTCGCGGAAAAAACGCAAAGTTCGTCGATCAGTTGCGGAAAAAAGCAAATTTCGTCGATATGTCCCCAAAAAACACAAGGTTCGTCGATCAGTCGCTTAAAAAACGCAATGTTCGTCGATCTGTCGCAGAAAAAACTCAAAGTTCGTTGATCTGTCACGGAAAAAACCACAAAGTTCGTCGATCAGTCGCGGAAAAAACACAAAGTCCGTCAATCGGTTGCGGGGAAAAAAAATCACGAAATTTATCGTTCGGTTGCTGGTAAATTAAATAATGCAAATTTCTCCAAAAATGCTGAAATTTTTTGGACGGGAGGCTCCCGCTCATGATCTTTTTTGGGCGGGATTTCAAAATTTTCCGCGCGAATCCCGCCCTGAAATTCAAGCCCTGATAGGTATAGTTTTAATCTGAAATAATATACTGAACTTGAACTAACTTTTGAAAAATCGGGTTAACCCAAATCCAACTTGCAGAAATCTACACTCAGTCTGAAATCGACTCGAACCATAAAGACAGTTAACCCAACTTGCAACAAAAATAATTATTTTCTGTGAATTTTCTGATTTTTTCTTTTCTCAGAAATGCTGTAGTCATTTTGTCCCCCAATTTTGCCCTTTACAATTCAGCCAATGAGTGGAGGGGGCCAAAGGAGCGTTCCTTATCACAAACGAAAGATGAGATACGTTCGTTTGATGTCGTTGTTGAAAATTTATAGATTTCTATTATTAAAGTAATTTTTTCATTTTTTTAAGTAATTTTTTTATTTTCTTTTTGTGTTGTATGTATTTTGCTACTTTGAATTTTTTTAAACTAACCCTTTTTTTTTTTTTTGGAGAGTGAGAGATTTAGTAATTTGGTGACACGAAGTTCAGCAAATTCTTAAAATCCACAAATCGTTTCCAATGTAAACAATGAAATTTACAATTAAGTTGCAAGTGCAAAATTTCAGTTTTTTAAAATTTTCATGTCATTCTGTACACATTTTAATATGTCATTCTGATCATTATACATATTTAGTTATGCATTATTAATTATTTACTTGACCTTTACTTTTAATATTTTAAATATTTCAAACTTACAGCTGAATGTAATTATTAAAACATTTGAAATACTGCATTCGAAAAATGAAATTTCAGCTTAGAAACTCGACAATTAAAAAATTTAAAGTAGAAAAGTACTTATGATATAAAAAGAAGAAAAAAAAATACACCAGAATTTATCTGTATTACGAAAGCGGGAGAAGTGATTTTCTGTGCTATACGAAAAGATATCCAAATAACTCAATCATGAACATAGAAATAGGTATCGGTTTTTATGTTCAGGTGCACTCAATCCAAACTTGAAACTTTTAAAACGGTCATTGAATGAATGAAATTCATCTCCGCCTTTCACATCCAGAAAACTTGCTGTGTCGCCAATTATGTTTATATTTTATATATATATAAAAAAATAATAATTCAGGCACTTTTCCGTTATACGGACACCGTTGTCGCCAAACATACATACATACATACATTTTGGCATAGTATCCGTATAACAGAAAAGTACTAAAGTTCATGGTTTAAAATCACAATAAAATATCATGAAATTTATTGATTAGTTGTGGGAAAATATCGGGGAAATAATGTGTTTTTCGTGAATTTTTTGTTTTGTTAACAATGTGGTTAGAGAGACAGGGAGAAATCCAGAAAACTTGCTGTGTCGCCAATTATGTTTATATTATATATATATATATATATAAATAATAATTCAGGCACTTTTCCGTTATACGTACACCATTGTCGCCAAACATACATACATACATACATTTTGGCATAGTGTCCGTATAACAGAAAAGTACTAAAGTTCATTTTTAAAATCGCAATAAAATATCATGAAATTTATTGATTAGTTGTGGGAAAATATCGGGGAAATAATGTGTTTTTGTGAAATTTTTTGTTTTGTGTTGTTGTGTTTAATTGTAAGCATTCATTATAATTTTCAGTGCATTATTAAATTGAAATTTTTGTTTAAAATATGTAAACAAAACAGTGACCAGAAACCTGCACAATTTCTAATATAGATAGATAGATGCATGCATGTATTTTAATTATTTGGTAAAAATACTGTGATCGTCACTGAGAAAACCTGAATTTAACCTAAAAGTAATTGTCGAGTGTTTAAGCTGAAATTTCATTTTACGAATACAGTATTTCAAATGTTTTAATAATTACATTTAGCTGTAAGTTTGAAATATTAAAAGTAAAGGCCAAGTAAATAATTAATAATGCATAACTAAAAGTAATTGTCGAGTGTTTAAGCTGAAATTTCATTTTACGAATACAGTATTTCAAATGTTTTAATAGTTACATTCAACTGTAAGTTTGAAATATTAAAAGTAAAGGCCAAGTAAATAATTAATAATGCATAACTAAAAGTAATTGTCGAGTGTTTAAACTAATTTCATTTTACGAATACAGTATTTCAAATGTTTTAATAGTTACATTCAGCTGTAAGTTTGAAATATTAAAAGTAAAGGCCAAGTAAATCCTAATAATATTATAAATCTGATTGTATGCAAATATTAGGCTGAAGCCAGCGTCAAAATGGAACATTTAATGATCCTGTGTTTTTGCATATAGGTGGATTATAACCCTCTTATGAACATAGGCTGGTTTTTGTTAATTTTATTCAAATATTTTTCTTAATAATTCCAAATTTCGTTATTTTCATAGAGAATAAATGGACATTTTTTCGTATAATATTTTAAAATGGTTAAATTTACTTTACCGTTGCTAATACTTTATCGTTGCCAAAACTAATTAAAAATCAGGAATAATAATTTTTACTCTACAATTTAGATTCAGTTGAAAAATTTTCACATGAAAAATGAAAATGAAATAAAAAAAAATTGAAGAATTAAAAAGATTAAATAATATTGTTAGAAATAAAACGTACTTTTTTTAGTTTTTGATAATAATACAAGGTTTCAATATGCGTAACCATAGGAAACAGGCTAATATGACGTCATACATGGAAAAAAAAGCGAATAGGCTTTGATTGGTGAAATAAAATTACCTTAGGTTTTTTTTCTTCATTTTTTTTCTTTTTTTTTTCTTTTGTATGGTAACAATACGTGGTGTTTTACCGTCTGCGCACGGCTAATATAACTATACCGTATTTTTTATTTAAATTTTAAAAAAGTAAAAAGAAATTTCAAAAGAAAATGGTTAGCAAATGTCAATAATATGCTCCGCAATATTATCCATGTCGAAAATGATGTCATGGATAGCGAGAAAAAAATATTTTCATTCTTAAAACTAAAAGAAATACCTCGATTACCTAAAAAAATGACGAATGTTAATAGTTCCATTTTTGTTGATAAAACCTAAAGATTTAATATTATTTCGTTAAAATAACATAATTTCCCCTATGCCAGTATTGAAATTAATTGCCTGGAAAAGAAAATTAACAAGTATTATGTCATTTAAAGGGGAAATATGTATTTGAAATAAAACGGGAATTTTCCGATATGTTTTAAAATGAATGTGAACCAATTCCTTACATTAATAATACAAGGATCAGTAAGCATATAATGTAGATGAGTTTCACGCCATATTTATAACGAAAAATTATTATTTTTTTAAATTTATACTGGTTATTAAGCATGATTATCCATTATATATAGATGAGAGTTTTCTGCTAAAAATCCCATCATAATTTTAAGAAAAGGAAAATGAACACGGATCTATTACATTAAAATCTGACCGTGTGTTTGTATTTCGAAACTACTCCTAGACTATCGAACGCAACGCGATTTACTTAATACCGGTTATCATTGATCCGAAGACTTAACTCTCAGAATGAAAAAAAAAAAAAAAAATAGATACCAAGATTTTTTTTTTTTGTAAATTTTAATGAAGTTTCTCTAAAAACGGAAAGTAACGTACTCCATATTTGTGTATGAAAAAGGAGAAATAAAACATATCAGTATATTTTTTACACCATTTTCTCATTAAAACTGAAAAACAGAATTTATTTTCACTTTGAATAGATAGATGGTGAAAACAAAATCTTGATTTCAGTAAATTATCCGAAAAATAAAAACATATTTTCACATATTCAAACTTCATGAATCAATTTATTCGGGAGAACAAAAATTGCCTGTCAACATACTGTCATTTAGAAAACAAGATTTGTTTCAGCTATACATTAAACCACGGAGGCAGAATTGAATTTAAAGAAAAAAACATATACTAATTCCAATTAATGTTTTTTTTTTTTTGAAGGATGGCCGTTAAAACGTTTCAAAAAGGCGTTAAAAGTAACATTGTTTATCAGCTAAAATCCACAGTTGTTTTTAGCCAATTCGTCTATTTCCACGATTTTATTTGGCCCTCCTTTTTGTATTGGTTGCAATTTCATTTTCGCGATTATTTGGCACAAAATTTCACTTTTTTAAGACTGAGTTATGTCAAGGTCCCTATAACAAAAAAATACCGTACAAAATACCGCAAGTAACTCCTATGAAATGTGATAAAGAGTTAGTTAATTATTAACGTTTTTAATTATCGGGAGTGAAATATTTTGCTTAATTAATGTATTTATTATTATTTTAATGTTGCGTGAACGAAGTCACGGGTAACAGGTAGTAATTAATAATGCATAAGTAAAAGTAATTGTCGAGTGTTTAAGCTGAAATTTCATTTTACGAATACAGTATTTCAAATGTTTTAATAGTTACATTCAACTGTATGTTTGAAATATTAAAAGTAAAGGCCAAGTAAATAATTAATAATGCATAACTAAAAGTAATTGTCGAGTGTTTAAGCTGAAATTTCATTTTACGAATACAGTATTTCAAATGTTTTAATAGTTACATTCAGCTGTAAGTTTGAAATATTAAAAGTAAAGGCCAAGTAAATAATTAATAATGCATAACTAAATATGTATAATGATGAGATTTTTTTTTTCTTGAATTATTCAGTGAAACTCGTCTTATAAATGTACGCAAATAATTCACATCAAAATCTTAAAATAACAAAGTTTTCTTTCGTGTTTAGCTATGCTTAATATCCAAAAAAGCTTGATTAATACAAAAATTATTTGGTAAAAATACTGTGATCGTCGCTGAGAAAACCTGAATTTAATCATATCACACAGAATTACATATTAAAAGTTTAAAATTAGTTTGTTTACATCGGAAACGATTCGCGGAATTTCGTGCCACGAAATCTCTCTCTCTCTCAAAAAAGGGTTAGTTATAAAAAATTCAAAGTAGTAAAATACATACGACTTAAAAAGAAAATAAATACGGTAAAACGAAAAAATACCTTAATAAAAGAAATCTATAAAGTTTCAACAACCGAACAACCAAATGGAACACATACGCTTCTAGAGAGAGGAAAAAGCCTTCACCTCATTGGCTGGAACATCGCGTCTGAAGATAGTAAAAGCCTCTAGCTGATTAGCTGAATGCTCGCGCATGCGTATAAATAGCATTTTTTCACGAAAAACTAAAAAGCAGGTTAGCTTTAAGTATATGGATCATTTCTCCTTTCAAAATAATAATACGTTCAATATTTGAAAAAAAGTGTCATTGCATAATAGGAAAAAGGAAAAAAAAATTTAGAATTAATCAATAATATGCAAAAATTCTCTTATTCACTTATTTTTTTTATTAAAAATTTCTCCTGTGAATGTTTAATAGAAATCGGTATAAACAGTAAAAAAGAATAAAGTTATATGCAACGGGTTTGGTGTTAACAGTTGGGCATTCACTTTTTAAATTAAAAAATAAACCGCTATTTCCAAATTGTATTATAATTTATGTTGTACTAAAATTAGTCGAATATTACTATACAGAAATAGTAGTAGAAATCTGAATAAAAATATTAAGCAAATGTTAGAAGTAAAATAAGAAAAAAAATTGTATGCTAATACAAAAATACTTTATGTAATAATAGCTCCAAGCATTCAGATACATTTAAAAATTAAATAAGTTTAATAAAAATAATTTCCTTAAATAAGCATTTTTTTTCAATGTGCAAAAAATGAGAGAATATAACTAAAAAATACCTAGCTCCTCTAAACTGATGGTCGGCTGGTTAGTTGATTTATGACGGCCGATTATTTACACAAGGGATATAGGCCCTAGGGGGGGATGGCATCAGTGGGGGTCTTTCTAAGGGATCATAACCCGTATTTACGGCAAGGTTCGATGAAAACCACGGAAAACTCCGAACGGTTAGGTCGACGAGCCCGACAGGGGTTTGAACCCAGGACCTCCGATCTACCAGCTTTGAGAGCAGAACCTCTCAGCCACTAGTGGGGCCTCCTCTAAGCTAAATGTTAATACACACACACACACATGTATATATATATATATATATATATATATATATATATATAACTTTTAAAGATAAAAAAAAAAAAAAAAAAAAAAAAAACTAAACACGTACATTTTACGTGTGTGCTGTGTATTTTCTAACAACTCAATACTATATTTCCCGTACGTGGAATTTAAAACCGCTGTGTTGAAATTAAATTATGCCTTGCTAATTTATGAAATGTGCTTTTTTGATTTTGAGTCTCTCTAATTTTAATGCCCCCCCCCCCAAACAACCTTAGAATAATAATACTAAAGCAAGCAATAACACTAGAGAAATCATATAGAAAATAGCTGGGAGTAAAGTTCATTTTTCTCGAGAATTACTGAAACGATTTAAAAGAAATTCCTTTTCATATTTTTGACGTTTATTAAACAATAAATGGTCATTCGGCAATAAATGAAATTAAAAAGTGCAATAGGTGTACGATTTCACAAACTAAACATTCTACTTTATTTTGAATGTGGTTCTCAAATGTTCTGCTGAACAACGCAAAACTTTTTGACGCATTTTTAAACGCAAAATCATAAAATTTGCAGGCCTGACTGTTGGAGCAATTTGGAATCGAAATGAGTTTTCAATTTTTTGATAAATAAATTAGTTGTCGTGTTATAAGCTATTCGTGTCACGTGACAACAGGTTTTTCTCCTTTCGTGCGATGAAGAATCAGGAATTCGGTTCAAAACGCGGACTTTGACAGTGTTTTATGAAAGATCTTCTGCCTTTACCAAAAAATGGAAAACGTGTTTCGATTGCAAAGTTTCTGAATAACAACATCTGCCTGTTTCATGCGTTTCTGAACAAAAATGAATTAAAAAATGTATCTGATAGTAGGCCCTTTGTATTTGAGAACAGCGTTAATTAACTTTGTTGAAAATGAATTAATTTTGAGAGACAATCCTTATTTATATATAAGTATAATACAAAGTTTAATAAACATAATACTAATTATATAATAAGTATAATACAAAATAAAAATAAAATAAAGTATTGAATTAGCTTCAGAAGTTTCCGAGAGAAAAGTACGGCAATAACAATTGTTTTCCGAAATGATTTTGGAACAGCTATTGCCTCTTTGAACATAGCAGAAAAATGCTTAGGACTTACATTTGTACGACATTTATATTTGTTTATAATCATATGTTTAAAAAATATATAAAGAACAATTAATGTAACTTGTATTATTTTTTGCATAACTTCAATTACTTTTTTTTGAATCAGATGATTGCGGAGTAAATTATTTGTAAATATCGTTAGAATTTCATTACTTATTAATATCATTCTGAAACAGACAAAGTTCAATTCCATGCAAAGAATATAAAACATGATTATTAAGTTGTGTGTGAGCATAAAACTAACTATTTTCTAGTGTAAAAGTAATTAATTTTACAAAAAAAATTATACATAAAAATTTTACAAAATTAACTGTATTTTTGTTAGATAGTAATATATATAATAATTTCATTTTTGTTGAGTTCAATAAATAAAGTTACGTATATTATTTTAAGATATCTAGTGTACTATTGTCGAAATAAAAAAAACCCGCAATACTTAACATTCTAAGAAGAAAAACTTAATCAAAATCAGCGATACTAAAATAATAAAACAATGTACTGAAAATAATCTATTATCTTCATATTAATATCACAAACAAAAATTATCTTCCACTAATTTGGAGGAAGTGAGGTAGAAACAGCTTCAAATCGTGCGCTTGAACAATGTTTACTTTCTTTGAAGTTTTTCCTGTATTTCCCTATGATAACTAATATATTCCCTATAGAATTTCCCTTCTCCAATACCCAATGAGACCCCCGTTGAGCCAAACGCTATTAAGGATTTCCTGCACTCCATCTTTGAGGGGTGGAAATTTTCGGGATGACGATAATCCCAACCCCGTATTTTTCAACAGTCTTTTTCTTGGGACTACGGTAATCCCACCGTAAGCAAAAGGTTAATAATTTTTTTTTTTTTTTTTTTTACATACAGAATATATTTACCAACTTACCTATAACTGGCAAGAAAATTGATATTGAAAACAGAAAGAAATTTAAATTGTTTAATGATTACTATATAAATTATTATTAAAGCATATCTTAGTGACCATAAAAAAAACTTTTTTTTTTTTTTTTTTAAAACAATGTATCAACACATTAAAAAATATAAAACTCTTACCTGTAGCATAAGAAAAAAATAATCCATTATATTGTTATAATATTATTTAAAAAAGACTACTTTATCTATGAAAGAAAAATTATGCAAAGGTCCTCTTTTTAAAAAAAAAACAAATGATGAAGTAATATTGTTGCATGGAAGTTTATTTTTAGTCAAGAAAAGACAAGTCTTATTTAATTTGAATCGTAAGAATAATAACTAAGTTTGTTGTGGCCCTGAAAACTACCCGAAAACTTTCCTTGATACAGTACATTCACAACCGTATGAATGAAATTGTTTCACTCTAAAGTGCAAGGTTCACGCGAGTAACAGTGAAGATGATTTCGAAGTTGAATGTCTGCAGAACGTATCAAAGTTCGACTTCTTTAGACTGATCAGCTGTGCAACAGACTGAGGTCACTCGACATATGGAAAGAGGAACTAATTATTATTGTTCTTTGTAAACCACCAAGGCGAGAAAAATTTTTGCAGCATAAGGAATGGAGATATCCAAAGTTTGATAATCACTTAGGAGGAACGTGAACATTTAGCAACTGATTGTGTAGAAAAGTAAAGGCGATAGAAAATGTTTGTTGATGCATTAGCTGAATTGAACAGGTTGATAAATATATGCGGAATTTTACGTACGAAGTAAACTGCACACCACAAATGATGCAAACTTGAAAACTTATAGATGTAATATATATTGGATAAATATTGAATTATCACGAATTGGAAAAATAATTTGCAGCATATGGAAGGGCGCGTTGCAGAATACTGGGCAGAAACAACGGGGGCTCATAGGGCATGAAGCACAGTCACACAGGAGTCGTGCATAGATTAACACGGAGGAATGCAGGTTGGAAAATTGATGAACTTCTAGTTTAATCCACAAAAGACGAAAGGCACACCTTTAGTATGGAAATCGGGACCACAGTTCGCAGCACTGGGACGCAGACACATGGCTCCAAATGGCAGCATGTTGAGCACGGGACACAGAGCATGGGGTTGGCAGGCACTGGGCGCAGTTGGGTAACACATCAAGAGGCAGTTCGCAAGAAACTTTTCAATTATACAGTGACCCCCCTAAGCATGATGATAATCCACAGCACAGGAAAGTCTCTAAAAAAACCAGGAAATTGTAGGCAGAAAGATTCCATTAATCCGTATGCATGCTGATTCTCCAAAGCACGGGAGATCACGGGAGAGTGCAGGTGAAGAAAAAAAAGCGTCCCCTCTTCTGCCAAGACTAACTTCTTTTTTTTTTTTTTTTTAAACTGGAGAAAAGAGCTGGTATGGCACCATAAATTCTATAATATTAATAGTTGTTCGAGTGATTGAATAAGGAATATCCAGATACGAATTTAATTAGCACAGAAAAACTCCAGTATATCTTCAGAATTTTATTTTACATACATGTGATGTTCCAGGGCAGAAGAGGGTAAACAAGAAAGGCCGCTCTTAAGCAGTCATTATTATTCGGAGACAGAAGACGAAGTGAAGTGTTTCCACAACACAAGTTGGAATTGCACTGACAAGAATCTCGCCAAAATAGGGTTGCAACAGAATGTCTAGGCGTAAATACTTTCAGACAGAGATAGGCATAACCAATGGTATTTACCCAGCAGGGTCACCAGATTTTGGCGACAGGACGAATTTTTGATTCAAAAATTAATATCACCACGGCGCTTATAACCGACAAATATCTTTCTCATGAGAACGGATTTTCGACAGACAAAAGTATGTGCTTTTAACAATCAGAATATATTTTTAGACATGGGTGTGAGTGATTGAGTTATTACCATTACCAAATAAGGACATGTATCTGAGCAGTGTGGAAAGATGGACATAATTTTAACTGATACAGCTGCCGCAAAAATGCCTTATGCACATATTGAGTTATAAGCTTGGTTTCTGAAAGTGAAATTACGAAAAGGCATCTGTGCTGATTTAATTCTTTTCTTTTTTATTTTAATCGAAAAGCCGTGAGATATTAGTGATCGAGCACAAGTGAAAAATGAAAAGGGAAAGGGTATAAATTACAGCGGGATTATTGTTTGAAGTTAAAGATAACACGATTAAATTTTGACAAAGGAAGGGGAAAAAAATATAAATTAAATAAAGGATAGGGTTTGTTAAAACTTAATATATGATTCTCATATCATATGCTTATTTTTCTGATTACGCGTATGAATCAAGTTATAGTGATTGCCGTAATAACGGTCGCTTAGTACGATGCTGAAATAGTGGGTATTTTTTGCATATTATATTTAAGATAATTTTAGGTAATAGTAATACTTTGCAACGCCTGACGAATCTACTAGTTTATTAAAAATGTAAATGTATTTTTTTGGTTATTTATTTATATTAGTTTAAGTATGATATAAATTTATTTAATTGAAGCATTTGATTAATTTTATGTTTTGTAGTTTCATTTATATAATGAATAATTATAATTTATCGCTAATTAAATTGACATGAAAGAGGTCTAATTCCAGTCAATATTTCTAGTTTAATAAATTTTAGAAAAACGCGTATTTTGCTCAGTTAAATGTCTAAAATGGAGTGTCACATTTCGGATTTTCCCATTGGTTAATTGAGTACTTTGATATATTGGTATTTGAAGGCAAACCATAACAAACTTTTATAGTTATTATTTCATCTAAAATTTTATATAATATCCATATGTTTTTTCCACAGATTATTGCAAATAAATTCACGATGAGAAATTTGTATTACGATATGAAAAACGAAACAGTTTGTTTTATGCTTTTATATATAGAAAAGGGGCTTTTCTCACGTAATGGTAAATTTTGACATAAAAATAAATATTAAATTTAATTGTATTAATTACTAATATTTAACTCAAATTACGTCATATGATAAAATACCGGCAATTTTTACTAATTAATAATTATTATATATTTTAATATCTAAAAGTGTCATCCCTAAAATAATAACTCCGAAACGCCTTGGTAATGGATACGGTAGTGACATTTTTAATATTAATCCTCATTTTAGGGATAAAAAATAACAATTGAAATCTTATGAAGTACTTATTCTGAAAGCTCCCTTGACCCGTTTAATAATACACTCAGCAAAATTAAATTATTAATTATGTATTATAGTTATAATAATCTTCACAGTGGTAGAAGCTTTGGTAATTACATTTGGAACAAACTTTAGCAATTAACGTTTACATTTTTAAAATTTTTTAAACATTGATTTTTTAAAATATTTAAAAAGTGTAGTGCTCGAAATGAAACGTTGACAAAAAAATCAATCGTTCACGGTTAACTTGCTTAACCATATGTTGCATGGTGAATCCATTTGACAACAACTCCTGTATTTAGGATTACTAACCTGCCAAACTAGTAAGTTAGTAAGTGAAGATGCTCTTAAGATAGGCTTTGGAGTTACATTTGACGGAAAAAAAGAAAAAAAAAAAAACACGACAGATTTTGTTAACCATTTTATATTTAATTTAAAATAAAATAAATGAAAAATTGTCGTGATACCAATTGAATTGAAATTATTCACTTAAATGTTTTAGGAAAACTAAAAACGTTTTCTATAGAAAATTTTGTTAGTTAAAGAACACGTTTGTATTAACATTGTTGTACATTAGTTTAGCGGTTTTAAAAATTAGATTTTGCACCAAAACTACTTGTTATTTGGCTACACTATGTAATACAGAGCATGAATACAACTAAACTTTTTGATCGCTTCACCTTTAATTGGTGATGAATTTGCTGCTTTTGGTTATGATTTTAAAACGTATACTGGTGAAAAAATTAAGCTTTCTAATAAACCACATTTTGAATCTAATAGTAATATTGTTGTTAGAGAAATTCGAAGAGTGTATCAGCACATGAGTTATAAACAGCATTTTGATAATTACTACACGTGTATCAATGAAATGGCTTATTTCAAAACTAAAAATATATCATCCCTTGGATTTGTATGGCGATATCACATTGCAAATTGTAAGATAATGTGCGTAAAAGACGTGAGCACTAATATATATATATATATATATATGTGTGTGTGTGTGTGTTATAAATACGGTCAATAAGATTAATCTGGTTATTATTAATAATAACCGGAATTTATGTCCGGTCAATATTAATAAAAACCGGTTTTTATTAATAATGACCGGATTAATCATATTGACCGTAACATATATATATATATATATATATATATATATATATATATATATATTTGCCTCTGTGTATTAGCAACATATAATAAGTATATTTTATACATGGATGTTACAGATTGTAATGAACTAAAATGAACCCGGGTCTTTTGTTTTTGAAACACCTTAAAATTATAAATGCTTGGATATTGTAGAAACGTGTGCATAAAAATGAAAGCATCAAATAAAATCCTATAAAAATATTTCAGTTCAGAGTTCAACTGGCTTACCGCTCTTATTGGTTAATGAAAATTTTAAAACGTGAGGGAAACAAATAAGTTCAAAAGCAACAACAAAGTCCCCAGCCCAAAAGGGTGTTAGGTATAACAGTCTTTAATATTGAGGTGAAACCAGGATGCAGTTAATGATGTTCTAAAGGTTGTACAATTATTGTTGTTGGTGCTGTTTATTACGGCCGATCATGTACGAGAGGGATATAGACCAAGGTGGAAGGAAGAGGTCCTCCATGGGGGTCTTTTTGAGGGAACCTAACTCGTGTGTACACAAAGTTGCTAAGGGTACGAAAAAATCTACAGACAACTGCCTACGAGCGCAACATGGATTCGAATCCAGCACCTTCCGTCTATCAGCTTTAAGAGCAGAACCTCTCACCCACTGGTGGGACTTAAATATTGTACGAAGATGAAATGCTTAAAATGAGATATTTCATTGTGTCAAATATAATAATTTTTTTTTGTGAAATACCACTTACCAATATCTATGTATATAATCTTGTGCAATATGTAACAATTTGAAAAATCTTCTGTATTTATATAATGTAATAGCAAAACATGCACACGTTTATTAAATATATCTTTTCTAGCAATAAATGTTCTCCTATAATACATGTATAATTCAACGTAGCATATTTTCATGGTGTAGCCGTTTGGCATACTTCACTTCTACTTATTTTGATACATTTCTGACAACTGTTAGTATGAGAATTTTTTTTATATTTTTCCTGTTATATATGCTATTATTAGAATATTATAAACTGTTTTTGTGACAAAAAATACATGCAGTGTAGGGTTAATTTACACTTTTAGCCAACAGCATACAGTTTACCATTATTTCAGAATGACCGAAAAACAGTATTATTGTGATAAGCCAACATTAATATAAGACTCTAAAATTTCAATTAATCTAATTTCATTAATAAGCCTTCAATCTTTCTCAATTCAATCTAACTTAATTATCAGGCTTTCGATATTTTCCAATTCAAACTAATTCAATTTTTAAATCTTGAAATGATTAACTTAAGAGAAATAATATGGAAACTTATAATAGTGAAAGCCTTCATTCTCTTATAGGAAAGTATCAGAAATGAAAGCGGGGAAAAAATTCTCAATGTTACTTTTTTGGTTTTTGAAGAAAATTTCATTACAAAACAAAGATATTATTTTCTTCAAAGAAACTAACAAGAGACGCATAAACTATTCCAAGCGTCAAAACAACATTCTTTTTCCGCTTTCAAAGCATAAAAGTTGCAACTAAACTGCTTGGCCTTTTAGTTTATACTTCTTTATTTAAGTTCCAAAATTTTTATAGCGCTTGTTTTCAGAAATAAAGGATATAAAAGCAAACACTGGCAAAGAATACCTCAAAGAATTGTTTGAATACTCAAGTTTTTCTTGTGTTCAGCAAAAAAGTTTTTTCACAACTGAAAAATTCATGTAATCTTCTCCTAAACAGAAATCTATAGAATAGGCGGATTACTTTCATGTTATTTTTTCTTTAACTTCCTTATTTATTTATTTATCTGTTTACTTGTAATTCAGAGAACAATGGCTATGCAAAAGTCAGTATTTGTTTAACATTGGCAAGCAAAATCACTAACATAACTCGAAGAATATGTGCTTTGTTTCTTTTTTTATAAAAATAACAATAAGTTATTGTCTTAAAATTTTTATTGAATAGTGAACAGTCAAGAAGATTAAAAATCGATTTCAAGAAATATTGCGTAATTAAAAAATGTTTAATCACGGAAGAAGTTTTTCCTTGATTTATTTTAATACTTTGCACATAGAATCTACTGGAACATTTATTTTTGTATTTTTTTTTAGACTTTAGATTCTAAATCAGACAAATATATGCAATTTTAACAATTTTAACACTTATAAATTGAGAGGTGGTAATGAATTCGGTTTATCTTTCTGTCCATGCTATAACTGTAGTAAATATACGTGGATTGACATGTAATTTCTATATGATATGGAGGTTTACAAAAGAATGCTCGTTATTGAAAATAAAGTGCGTAGCATGTGTAGTTCGTTTACACACGAAATAATTAAGTTACGTTATGGTCAATAGGTGAAAAATTGTTTGCGTAGCATTTTAATAATATTGTGATACATGAGACAATGAAATTGAAAAGTACCACTGAGGTGCATTACAAGATGTTTCCTATTGAAGTTAGACTGCGTAGGATTTATGGTTCACTTACAGAGACACAGAATAATTTGGTTCCAGGGCTGACTGTGATCGATAATTGTTGGAAGTGTGTTTTAAGCTGCGGCATACATTTATAATCTTATCTATTTTTTTGTGTGTATTACGTGGTAAGTAAACATTCTACAGATGACATGCAGGTCTGCTCAAAATAATTCACAAATATTTTAGAATAAGGACAGAAAATACTGAAAATGGATGTTTACTGAGTTACGTGTTTTTTAAATTATTTATTTAGAAATTTCATTTCATTGTATGAAAAAAAGAAATTTCTTAATAATAATTTGGTAGTGTTGGTTAATGTATAATAATCTATGCCTAATGCATGATTTTTTGTTCTGGTTCATTTTTTATTTGGTTATAGCGCCACACCCTATCGCGTGCATTGGATACCGCACCAACAATTTCTGGAGAATTTTGAAATACGAGATTTTAAAAATTACTATACTAAGGATAAGTCTTGAAAAAATACCCGTTCTCACATTTACATGGTAAACACAACACCCTGGATAACTTTGATGTGTTGGAACGCGAAAGGTAGTGGGTACGTTTGGAAAGCTATAACAAGAACGAAAAAAAAATCCCTGACGGCTCGGCCTACAGGCACAGGTAGATTTCGAAAATGCAGACCGTGGGGCACCTGTTTGTTGGGAATTGCAGAAGAAATGACATTTTTTGCCATGATACGGCAGATGGGAACCGCCCACAACCAAACCTAACTTATTTCGTTTTTATTTTTTATTTTTTTGCGATAAGGGTTGATCCTATAAAAAACTTGTCAATATAAAAGTTTTAGATAATATTAAGAGGATTAATAATAAATTTAAACGGATTTGATATCTTGTGAATTGACGAAGTTATGATTTTTTTCTTCTAAAACCTCCCTCCCCCCCCCCCCCCTCCTTGGGGCCATTTTTAATAATATCAAAAATCTGTCATACATAAATTTTCGGCCCTTTTCCCAGAAGTAATATTAATTTTAAACGGATTCGATATGTATCATAATTAGGAAATTATGGGGTTTTTTTTGTTTTCACAAAAAGCCCCCCCCCCATTCCCCTCCCCTTGGTTTGATTTACGAACTTGGTTCGATTAACGAACTTGACCGAGATTTTATGCCCCTTGATTTTATGTATCAGTTTGGAAGAGATTTATTCAGAATTTTTTCAGTTATCGTGTCCATAAAAAAGTGACATATATATATATATATATATATATATATATAGTTTTGAACTGGGGTGGTTTTGGGTTCTGGGAGTCATGATCGGCGTAGATCTGCAAAAAATTTTCAAAAATTCCAACTTAGGTGAGAATGTAATAGGTAGTATTTCTTATGAAATCTACCTAAAACATGAATCAGGCATAGAATTATGAGACACTTTCCAACACTAACAGAATATTATTTTTTTTCCTACTATGAAATAAGATATCTAAATAAGCAATTTAAATAAAATGCACCACGAACAATTTTTACCCGTAGTTCATAATGTAACCGATTTCTATTGTATTATTGATTTATGCCCCTTGATTTTATGTATCAGTTTGGAAGAGATTTATTCAGAATTTTTTCAGTTATCGTATATATTATAGTATTTCTTATGAAATCTACCTAAAACATGAATCAGGCATAGAATTATGAGACACTTTCCAACACTAACAGAATATTATTTTTTTCCTACTATGAAATAAGATATCTAAATAAGCAATTTAAATAAAATGCACCACGAACAATTTTTACCCGTAGTTCATAATGTAACCGATTTCTATTGTGTGTCCCAGTGAATTAACCATAAATACTACATCCTTCATTTTCAATAGCAGGCATACCATAGTGAACTCCATTAACATATAAAAATTACGCGTCAATCCTAGTATATTTAAATGAGTTCTAGCCGCGGACAGACAGACAAACTGAATTCATAAACAATTTTTACCTATGTTGAAAAGTGTTCAAAGTACTTGCTTATAACAACACATTCATTACTCCCACCAGAATCAAACAGATGGAGTCAAACTTGCCTTGAGTGATTTTTTCCTTCACGAATTACCATAAAACAAAACTGGACGGTGTATTGGGAGCTGAAGGATTAAATTAATTTTTAATATGGTATATATATTTCAAACAATTTTACGTTGTAGAACTTTTCTTTGGTTTATAGTTAACTTTCTATTTCGAGATTATATACTAGATAAATTCTATGGTTGTTAGGCATTTTCTTAAAATGTCAAACTCAACTATTACTTCCATTTATTGCTTTGGCAACATTCTGAAATTAAACAGTGTTAGTGTAAGAAATTAGTATTGATTTTAACAAATTAAAAATAGCTATATGAAGGAAAAAATTTCCTAAAAAAATTAATTGCAGTAAAAACAATCTCAGAATATGTAAAATGTTTTTTTTTCTTTGCAATTTTTTCACATAGCGGTTTGTTTGACTTTTTTATTCGTTCCGCTCTGTTAAAAGGATGGCATTACACTGTAAAACAAGTTGGAAATTATATTTTAAACATGACAAATGAGGTGCATTCTTACTATAACTGGTTTTACAATGTAAAAAAAAAAATCATTGTTGTTATTTCAGTGAAATGAATTATACCGTCTGTTATGGGCGAAATGAGAAGTCCTTTCTTTTCATTTATTACGTATGCCACGTACACAGATGCGATTTTTTTTTCGACACCAGATAGCGCTGCTAAATTCACCATGGAGATCTTGCTTTGCGAATGATTACCTCCACGGTTTAATATTTCTATCATTCACGATGAACAAATCTCTTGTGCTTATCTACTTTAAAGGATATTGGGATAATATTGGGCTGTTAACCTAATTTCAACTGAAGTTATCTCAGAATCTATACATTTTTTTAATTTAACTCATCTCTCAAACAAACAATTTTTTGAATGATCTTTCTAAAAATGTAACTTTTATGCGATTTTATTTAAAAAATAATTTTGAATAAAAATGGCCGCCTGGCATATGAAAAAAGTTGTGGTTATCCCGTATTTGTTTTCCTCAGTCACATGACTTGCGCTTTAATTATACAGATTACGTAATATAGGATATAATAGAATAAAGAAAACTTTTATTAATATCTTTCTAAGTTTTGATTCGATTTTGATAAAATTTGAAATGACTCGTAATAATTCTGCAGCGATTACATATATTAAATTTCAAACCGTTCGTTTGGGCTGTTTTTGCGCTGTTATATGGGGGCGGACGGACAGACGGGCGGACTAAACGACGACTATAGGTGGTACGTATTTATAAAATTACGAACGCACCTAAAAATATGTAAATTAATGAGCGTTTACCGTGTAATTTTACGTGAAATATGACTTTTTCAAGCTAAACGGTCAAATCCCGCAAATTTACACCATGGAAGTGTAATTTTGGAATATCGATGTGTTTTTACGGGCAAAACCCGTTTACCTACGCAGACTGTTCAATCCTAATAGCAAACCATTTTTTTTTACTGTTGAATCCTTTTAGTTGTATCCTTTACTGTTGAAAGCCTACCTCCCCGGAATACTAGGCCTACGCGCTAACACAAAAATGGCGGCTGTCGTGGCGAGTATCTTTCAGCGTTTCCACTTGCAATTGGGTTGGTTGGGTTGATTATTGACGGCCAATTATCTACACTAGGGATATAGGCCCGGGGGGAGTGCCCTTCGTAGGGGTCTTTCTAAGGGAACCTAATCCGTATTTACGCATGGATAAATCCACGGCTCGAAGAAAACCACGAAAACTCCGAACGATTAGGCCGACGGGCGCGATTGGGATCCACTTGCAATTGAATACCAATAATTTCTAAAAGTTTTCTCAGTCTAATTTTTCTGAAATTAAATAAGTCAAAGGATTTTTTGAAATTACTGGTGTATAAATTCATGAGATTGTACAGAAGCTTAAAAAAATCTTCCCACGGTAGCCGCCACATTTGTGTCAGTGTGTAGTTCTAGTATTCAAGGGGCGGGGAAAAAGCCTTTTAATTACGTAGAGCTGTCGAACGTATGCACAGTGAAGTGAGAAAAATATTACCGCAACGCAACTACGATCTTTGGGCTTCAAATTCGAACAATGGCGCACGTGGTCACGTGGAATGTTACACTCGATTACGATCCTTGTATTGTCAGATGCAGAGTGCATTTTTTGACGCCAAAGGCGTCTTTGGAGTGCTGATACGCTTTTAACCCCATTCCCCTAAATATCGCTGTATAAAGTATATAATTATGTCATATGTATCTCACACGAGGCTAACGAAAAAGACAGGCTACCACGGTGAATTCCACTTATCTTTTTATACAGACCGCTAGAGTGACGTGATGCTCTTTTCGTACACCTGCATTGGTGCATTCGAGCATCGCATGACTCCCGCGGTCTGTAAAAAAATCCCTGACGGCTCGGCCTACAGTCACAGGTAGATTTCGAAGACGCAGACCGTGGGGCACCTGTTTGTCGGGAATTGCGGAAGAAATGACCTTTTTGTGATGATGCTGCAGTTGGAACCGCATACTTCGAAACCAAACTTGTTTGCAGGCGGAGCCAACAAGGATTTTTTTTTTTTTCTATAAGAGTTGGTCCTATAAAAAACATGTCAATATAAAAGTTTTAGATAATATTAAGAGGATTTATAATAAATTTAAGCGGATTTGAAATTTTGGGAATTGACGAAATTATGAATTTTTTTATTCTAAAACCCCCCTCCCCCCCTTAAGACAATTTTTAATTATATCAAAAATCTGTCATACATAAATTTTCGGCCCTTCTCCTAGAAGTAATATTAACTTCAAACGGATTCGATATGTATCATAATTAAGAAATTATGGTTTTTTTCTGTTTTCACAAAAAGTCCCCCTTGGTTCGATTTTACCCATTAACGAACTTGACCGAGATTTTATGCCCCTTGATTTTATGTATCAGTTTTGAAAAGATGCAGGAGTTGGAACCGCCTACTTCGAAAAATAACTTGTTTGCAGGCGGAGCCGGCAGGAATTTTTTTGTTTTTTGTTTTTTTTGTTTTTTGCTATAACGGTTGGTCCTATAAAAAACTTGTCAATATAAAAGTTTTAGATAATATTAAGAGGATTTATAATAAATTTAAGCGGATTTGAAATCTTGGGAATTGACGAAATTATGATTTTTTTCTTCTAAAATCCCCCTTCCATCCCCACCCCTTAAGGCAATTTTTAATTATATCAAAAATCTGTCATACATAAGTTTTTGGCCCTGTTCCTAGAAGTAATAATAACTTTAAACGGATTCAATACGTATCATAATTAAGAAATTATGGTTTTTTTCTGTTTTCACAAAAAGCCCCCCCTCCTTGGTTCGATTTTGCCCATTAACGAACTTGACCGATATTTTATGCCCCTTGATTTTATGTTTCAGTTTCGAAAGGATGTGGGAGTTGGAACCGCATACTTCGAAAAATAACTTGTTTGCAGTCGGAGCCGGCAGGGATTTCTTTTGTTTTTAATTTTTTTTGCTATAACGGTTGGTACTATAAAAAACTTGTCAATATAAAAGTTTTAGATAATACTAAGAGGATTAATAATAAATTTACGCGGATTTGATATCTTGTGAATTGACGAAGCTATGATTTTTTTTCTTTTAAAATCCCCTTCCCCCTCTTGGGGCCATTTTTAATTATATCAAAAATCTGTCATACATACATTTTCTGCCCTTTTCCTAGAAGTAATAATAACTTTAAACGGTTTCGATACGTATAATAATAAAGAAATTATGAGGGTTTTTCTGTTTTCACAAAAAGCCCCCCATTCCCCCCCCCCTTGGTTCGATTTTGCCCATTAACGAACTTGACCGAGATTTTATGACCCTTGATTTTATGTATCAGTTTGGAAGAGATTTATGCAAAAATTTTCCAGTTATCGTGGTCAGAAAAAAGTGACATATATATATATATATATATAATTATAATATCTATGAATTTCAAAAAACATATCAAGTTCTATTCTACTTAAATCTCCAAAGAGATAATCAATGATACTGTGTATACAGAATACCACATAGCTAATAATTAACATGTGCAAACATAATATTACCATAGCTGATGCTTCAATGGTAATTGGCCAAATTTTACTCATACCAAAAGAATATTGAAAAAAGAAATAGAGAGAAAGGGGAAAAAAAAAAATTATAAATTGGAGTTGCAATTAAGTAAACACAAATGGATCAACAAATTAAATATGAACCATACACAATGGAAAATTGGACCACATGAGAATTAAATATGAATTGGACATGGAAAAACACATGCACATGTACTCATCAGCCTGGATGCACCCACATGTGTTTTAAATAATAATTCAGTGTTTCATAATTCTACTGGCATAATGCTAAGATCAGTAGAATCATCCAGGTACACTGAATTATTACCAGACAACAATTGGAAATATTAAAATTTGGAAATATTTAAATAGGAAATAAAAAACCATTAAGAAAATACAATATATTTCACTCACATCGATTATCCAAAAAACTGTAATTAACACCTCACTAAATTACCACGAGATAACAGTTTTGAAATAATAAAATTGGAAATATGAACGCGTAAAGTGTAGATAAAATATTTTACTCACAATAATTATACAGAATCCTTAAAATGTCACAACGTCTACATAATATTCACATCCACATGGCAATGCATCATACATGTTAACTAAGTCGAGTTGAGAGAAATGATTTGTAAGACAAGTTGAGAGCACACTTTTTTTAAAACACAACCCCATAAATGACACCCAATCACAAAATGATTCAAAAACACTCAAAATAATTCTGGTTTTAATACACTTATAACAAATTTATATCCGTGAATATGTATTACTCCATCCAATTTTAATTCCTGAAAGTAAAATTAATATACAATCAATAGCTCCCTCTATAGTTAAATTAAATATAATATTAACAATATTATCTACAACTACCTGAAAGGTAAAGTGTCGCCATCTATTGGTATTATAATAGTTCATAATTAATATTTAGTTAAATATCCACTTTATTAGTTACATACTCACTTCATTAGATTTATTTATATAAATAAACTTTAAAAAACAATACTAACTTTTAGTTTTACTTAAAATTCAAATAAAATATAATACTACTATATGAATAAATCTACACAGAATTAATTCAACTTGCACAGCATTTCAGATATTCTTAACAAGAATATATGTAAAAGAGATATTATTTTAATTCAAATTATTTTTGCTGCCAGCTGTGTTAATCCACTGATATTATAGACATTTATTAAATAATTAATGTTTTATTTTTACTACTACTTAAATATATATTAGACTTGTTTTTAAATAATTAATGTTTAATTTATACTACATTGTAAATATATTTTATATTTATAGATTAATTTAAATATCTAATTAAATAATTCATAAACAATTCAAAATATCTCAAAATTTATAATGTTGATAATTAATAGTATTACTACTGTTTTTCAATCAAATTAATGCAATGCAGTAATTAAAATACTTGTTTATTTTAATTATATATATATATATATATATATATACTTTATATATATATTAACTTTATATATATATATATATATATATATACTTTATATATATATATTAACTTTATATATATATATATATATAAAGTTAATATTATTATAACGTAATACTATTATAACGTTAATATATAAACTTTATATATGTATATATATATAAAGTTTTGAACTGGAGGTGGTTATGGGTTCTGGGAGTCATGATCGGCGTAGATCTGCAAAATTTTTTCAAAATTTCCAACTTAGGTGAGAATGTAATATGTAGTATTTCTTACGAAATCTACCTAAAAAGATATGCGTAAAGCACCGCGGTAGCCTTTCTTTTTCGTTTGCCTCGTATCTCACAGATACATCAACAGCATTAACGTAAGTTTTTTGAGGGTTGTAATCTGCTATTTCTTTTTTTCTTTAATGCAATCTTGAATTTTTGACATCTACTATGTACTATATATATAAAACACAAATGGAAATTTCGTTCCGTTCCTTTATAACTCGAGTTCTGCTGAATGGAATTTGATGGAACTTGCACTGTTGGATAGATAATTTTTCAGGGAAGGTTTTAGTATACAACACAACGTTCTATGTATATTAGTTATAGAATTATGATAGAAAGTTCTGTTATTTTGGCCGAAAAGGTTACCATTGCTAATTTTTTGGCGATCATTACTGTTGCAGAAAGAAATGAAAAGGCTATACATGTCGAAAAATAAAAGAAAAACTGTTACTAATTTTATTTTTTTTTTTTTTTAAAGAAAGAAAGTCAAAAGAAAGAGAAAGAAAAAAAAAAGAGTTTTGTTGAGAGAATATTATACAACGAAAATATTTAATTTAAACATGATTGGGAATGTTCGTAATGCTTAAAAAATTATTCAAGGAGCAAGATTTCTATATTGAAACAATATTTGGCGATGTATCTTTTGTTTTTGGCGATTTTGATTTTACTTTTGATCCCAAACAATTTGATTTTAAGCCAAAAGGTGTCCTTTTTTGTTGCAGAAAGAATTGAAATGGCTATACATCTGGAAAAATAAAAGAAAAAACTGTTACTAATTTTATTTTAAAAAAAGAAAAAAAAAGAAAAACAGTTTTGATGAGAGATTTTAAGGCAAAAGTTGTTTTTTTTAAATGTACGACTGCATTTTTGTAGTATTTTTTTTTGGTACTTTTCGGTTAGCTTAGCGCCAGTGATATATATATACATGTATATATATACACATATACCTACACAAATACATGTATATACATACATATATATACACTTATATGTATGAATATACACACACACACACACACACACACATATATATATATATATATATATATATATATATACATCCATCTCTGGCGTACCTTTTTTTAATTCAAATGCAAACTATATTAATGGCAATATACTTCTATTTACTTCTACATATATGAAATTTCGTTCCGGCTGCTTATAACTCGAGTTCTGCTGAATGGATTTTCGTAGAACTTAAACTGTAAGATAATTTTTCAGAGAAGCTTTTATTATATAACATATCGTTCTACGTAGCATAGTTATAGAATTATTCTGGGAAATTCTATAATCAGATCAATCCGATTATGAAATATTAGCCTTTTTAAAAGATTTTGCCGAATGGATTTCGATGAAACCTACACTGTTAGATAATTTTCCAGGGAAAGTTTTATTATATAACATATCATTCTACGTTGCTTAATTCTAGAATTATATGGGAAAATTCGAAAATCGGGTGACCATTTGTTTAATCAAATATTAGCTTTTCAATATTTGATTCCGATTATGAAAGATTAGCCTTCTGAAAAAGTTCTACTGGACGGATTTTGATAAGAATTGTATTGTTAGTTAGATGCTATTTCAGGAATGGTTTTAATGTACTACATATTGTTCTACCTTGCTTAGTCAAACAGTTGTGCGTGAAGGTTATATAGTCAGGTGAACCCGATTCCGAAAGATTAGCATATTTGAAAGTTTTTACTGGGCGTATTTTTTGCGACTTGCATTGTTATGTAGATAATTTATAAGGATGGTTTTAGCATATTTTATATCGTTCTGTTAGTTTTAGAATTATATGGAAAAGTTCTATAATCAGATGAATCTGATTATTAAAGGTTAGCCTTTATAAAAAACTTCTACTGAATGGATTTTGTTAGTTAATTTGTTTGCATTCTTAGTTCGACAATTTTTAGTGATGGTTTTAGTATATTGCATATAGTTTTATCATTCTTTAGCAAACCCTAACTGTAAATGACCAAATAAAAGAGTTGGTCCTTACCAGCTAAAATTTTGACTGCGCATTAGAAAATATAATAGCGCAATCACGTCATTTTTCAGTAATGTGGAAGGATATTCCTGGTAAATATACAGATTGTTTTCAAATACAAAGTCAAATTAAACGATATATTTCGTTTGATTCAAGGTTCATTTGTAGAAACTGACCAGCGCAGCGGGCGTAGCTTGCTAGTATTTAATAAAATATTAAAATTGGTGCATTTACACGTTATTAATCCTTACAGAAATTCGTGTTTTGTTTAGATAGCATTTTTTGTTGACTATTAACTAGTTCTTAAATGCAATCTGATGTCTATAAGTAATTTACCGTGTTTAAATGCTTATTGTGAAGCTTTTAATATGCCAGTAAAACAGATTAGTTACCGGATTAAATGTTAATTATTTACTCTTATCTCACACATTTACTATATAAATGTTTACTTTACGATATTATTTTATAGGCAAAAAATAAATACTAATTGTGTATGTTATTATAAATGCAATTTTATATGATAACGCCACAGGTTGATTATCTTAAGGAAAATCGGGACAGCAGCCTTGGGACCCCACTTCTAAAAGGGTCCCCTAAAGCTAAAAATAATTTTTTTCCTTAAAATAAATAGAAATTGTAACTACAGTAACGTCACGGGGCCTCAAACTGAATATTTGCCTTACAAGGAAGGTCTCACTAAAGCGCATACTTAGAATATTTTGAAAAAAAAAAGTCCTTCCGGCCTGTACCGGGAGGAAAAGGTAGCTTTCTTATATCTTCGTTTTAAAATTTTAGCTAATGTTACACGAAAACAGCAACTTAAAATGCAAAGAAAACGTTTACAAAGGATTCGTTAATACTGAATTTGAATAAGAAATTCGCCAAATTATTGAGCAATAGCCAAATTGGCTTCATTCATGAAGACTTATTTTGGTCGCCAAATTTGGCGATATTTCGCCAAATGTCGCCAAGTTTGGCGAGAATTTGGCGCTAACGGATATGAATATATAGTTTTATGCGTATGATTGGGAAAATTATTACAACAATGAAAGAAAATAATTTGCGAGTAATCGCGTTAATGTGCTGTTTTGTTTCAAAATGTCAGCCACCCTAGAATTTCAAACTGCTCTATCTCAGCCATTTTTTTTTTAAGATAGAGGTAAACCAAAAAATGCTCTGGAATCCTTGTATCAAGGCCTAACAGGTAATTAAAAAATAAATTTGAATTTTTAATTTTTTTGTACATTTATTTTAGTTTTAAATTTTTAAATGACCGCCATCTTGAAACAAAATGGCGGACCAAGCTGGCCAACGAACTCGGTCGAGACATTAGTGACCTTAATACACACAATTAGTTTCATCAAAATCGATTTATAAATACGGGCGTTATCGTATGACATAGGTCAGATATATATATATATATATATATATATATGGATATATATATATATATATATATGGACATATATATATATATATATATATATATATATATATATATATATATATATATATATATATATATAAATCAACATTTGAACGGAGGGTGGTTTTGGGGTCTGGGGGTCATGATCGGTGAAAATATATCAAAATTTTCCGGAACTGCTTTCCTCCGAACGGCTGCAATAGGTAGCTTTATACTTTTTTGTATTGAAAGCTACCTAATAATGGAGCTACTCATGTACGCAATAAAGGATGAGTAAAATTTGGCTGCGAAATCCCAGTAAAAAATCTGTTAAAAAAATAAAATACTTTCGAGTATTTGGCACAAAAAGACATGATTTGGCGAAGAACACATTTTCCTCGCCAAATGTAAGTGATTTTAATGCATTTGAAAATTCCTCGGTAAGTGAGCGTTTAAATGCGAATGAATTTAAACGATTAAATATTTTATTATTTTGCGTTTTTATAATTTTTGCGTATTTATAAGTTGCGTATGTTATTTAATTTTTCCACGAGTTAATTTTCCACGGATAAGTTTTAAGTCTATTTTAATAGTAACTGCCAAATTAAAAACGCTCTAAATTTACATTTCGATATTGAATAAGTCATTGTTTCCGCGGCAACAATACTTTTACTTACCCATCATACGTAGTATATTACTTACCCATTATACGTAGTATATTACTTACCCATCATACGTAGTATAGGATCTTGTAATCGTTTAAAAAAAAAAATGACGGATTTACCCGTTTCAGACACTGGAGATTCCGAAAAACATATTTTTAGAAAAAAAATTGCCGTCCGTCTGTGTGTCTGTATGTCTGTGTGTCTGTGTGTCTGTGTGTCTGTAAACGCTCTATCTCCCGAAAAAATTGAGATAGAGACTTGAAATTTGGTATGTACTTAGTATGTAATAATGGGAAGAAGCCTATTTAATTTCAGTAGCCTCTATTAACCGGAACTATTTTTTTTTGGACTCTCGAAATATTCGTTCTGATAAAAGGTATATAAAAAATTTCGAAATTGTTTATTTTAAGGAGTGAATATAAAAGACAATAAAAAAACATGAATTTTGCATAAAGCATGAAGTCGATCGGATAATTAGTTGCCGAAATATTTGTAATCCTATTTACCACACTCTTCGATTTTTCATGACCCTGTATTTCATCCAAATTTCAATTCAAAGATATATTTTAATTGGAAATGAGACGCTTAATCAGATGCAATAAACCGCTAGTTAATGGGATTATTATTTTTGGAGTTATAAGGATGTTTCTTTTAAGCAATTCAGTAATCGAGCCTTTAAAGTTTATGACGTCATCAAGCCACGATTTTATTCGAATTGCAATGCATTTTATAAGTAGTTTACACATTTTTAATTTTAATATTTCACATTATGCATATCCATGATGGGTAAGTATTACGGTGGCCCCCAACGACTAGTTCCGTTGTTGTCTCAGACACTAACAATATTGACAGTGCTTAGAATAAGATATTAATTTTTAGTTTGAAGTATTTTTAATTAATTTGAATTTTGTTCTAAATCGTAGAATAGGATCGTTAAATTTGTTTATCTACACATTATATGAAAAAACTATAGAGTATTTATTTACGTTAAGCTTAAACTAGTTCATTGTGAAGAGTAGAAACAGTTTTTCCTAATAGAATATTTATCATAAAATCATATTTTTTTTTTCATTGCGTCGCCAACTAGCGATAAATCGCCAAAAACATGAAACTTTCATAACTCTTTTACGGACGTTATGTCGAGGTTCCGCAACATCTTTTTTTTTTATAAGCGTATATAATAATATCGAATAAAAAGAATATTCTGCATTTTTTCAAAATTTTCTAAGTATGCGCTTATGGAGACCTTTCTTGTTAGAGCCTCCCATAGGGTTTGTCGGACATTGCATAACGTGTTCATTAGTAACTTTTTTTAAAGGGAAAATAAACCCAGTTTCAAAGAAGGTGCATAAGTTAATTTTGGTTTACTTTAATGCAGATTGTTTACATAAAGATATAGTTATGTATAATATTTGCATAAATATATGGTTAATATTTCAAAGGGGAACATTACGTTCCGTCAAAAAGGGTCACAATTTGTCTCGTCAAAAAAAAAAGCGATGCTTCTCGCATGGCATCAACATTCAATTCTAAACTAAAAACTTTTATGTCAGTGTACACGCTTACGGCGCATCCTATACTAAAACTTATGTTCTCTAATAAGTTTTACTTGTCACTTATGGCTAAAATGACTTTAAAATCTTGCATTTACTTTATTAACTTTATTTGCCATAATTTTGACGTTTAAAAGTCTCAGTAGAAGAAATTTCAATAGAAGAAATTTATTTTCCTAAATTATTACCTTACTAATTTTCTAAAAATACAGTTTAATTTAAAAGCGTTAAGGCGTAAACATTTGCCTGTTATAGATGACGTTGGTTATTCCATAATCGACTGCTCCGGAACACACCATTTTGTTCAAATGGAATTATTTAGCCTTTTCGAAAGTACAAATGACTTACTTTCGACGGTATGAAGCAGGAGCTTCGTTTCGTATGCGTTTCTCCTGTTAAGTTTTGAACTGATCTAGTTATGTTATTTTTATTTACTGGATTAAGCTAACACTTTGCTGTCAGGCGACACCACAGTGGTGTCGTACGTAAAGTAACATAATTTTAATCCTTACATGCTACATTGGCATCAGAATTTTGGAATGAAAAATTCCCTTTTATCAAGTACATAAAGAAAAGATTTTACTTATTTTCGAATAAATTTGTTTGTGAATTCTGGTGTCAATCAATCCTTTCAACATTTTACGAATAGAAGTATTTTTCGAGGCACACGGACAAGTGTTAATTTTATAATGAGATGGTTTAAGTTTACGTTATTTTTAGTTATAATTTAAAAGAAATTTCAAGCTGTTTTTAAAGAACTAGTTTTAATATTGCTGTGGGAACGATTGTTCACACATTTTTAATAAATAATCAAAGAACATGAACTTTGGACTTATTTTGTGTATGGTTTCGATGCTATATTATATTTATGTGTTTTACATTGTTTTCCTTTATATGTATGTATTATGCCTGTGTACACAATGTGAGCGTCAACCAAACGAGTGTTAGTGGTTTGAATTCACGGATGCGCTAGCTAAAGAAGCCGGAGGGCGGTATCGTATTTCTAGGAATGCTCGCATGTCGGGCGCACCCATTTCCAAAAAACTGCCCCGGATGGGAAAACATGCAGCTGCGAAATTAACCCATCCCAAAAGACATTATCATTGGTTCAAAGAGTTGACCAATGGGATTTTGCTGGACTAAAATTTGCATAAGGTCATAAAGGGCATCCAATAGAAATAGATTTTTTTCTATATCAACGCCCAGGCCCAGACATAGTCTAAGTAATAATAATAATAAAAATAGACTTTCTTTTTTTGCACTGTGTCACTTCTCAAAAAAAAACTCCATCGGTCAAGTAGGTGTGCGAATTTCTCTTCGAATTCCGGCCATCTCCAAAGAAGGTCTCATTCCATCCGCCTTAAGGAGACTACTGCTAAGTCCCGCTGAAACAGAAGTTGTCTTCGCGATCCGACCCAGCGCCGCTACAAGGCCTCGGCAGCTGCCGGATGAGGACCCCGTCTCACAGCGGTTCAAGTACGATGATTTTTCCTGACCCCCCCCCCCCCCCCCCTTGGGAAGCAGGACTAGCGGCCTAGCAAAGAGTCATCACCGAGAATGATCCCGGCTATTCCAAACTCTCAAGAATGATCCATCTATGGGTTCCCCTGGTTAATAACGAGCAAGAATGAACACAGTCCTACATCAATTCTAGATATGAACTTCAAAGAACGGACAATTGGTAAGATGCTTTTAATACATTTTTCCCTGGCTAGCCAAACTGAATAATATCAACGAATACTAAATTTTTACGTCTTGATTATTGAAAGAAAAATTGTTGAATTAACTTAGGTTCATATGTATATGTGTAAATTTAAATATTTGGCATATTTGCCTCTCTCAAAATTTAACAACGATATAATGCTGTGCTGTTAAATAATGATTTTTCATAATTGAGTGCTCTAAATCAAAAGGAGTTATTATTGCAGAATATGATTTTTATGAATTGATAATTTTGAGAAATAACTGTGTTCCTGCTTGTCTATAATTTTTTATATGATCTCACTATATAAATAAATAAAATTATTTTTCTTAGTAATTTTATCTCTCTATTTTCTTTATTAAAGAGTGTATTGTATTCTTAATTTTGGATTTAAAAAAGCAATTATTTAATTCAAAGAAAGTTCAATCAGTAAATATATTCTATTCCTCTTTACCTTTATTAACAGTGTTCCACAACGCCGCTGAAAGGTGAAGTTCTTTTCGTATCCACTATACATCCCCCTCGTAAATGTTGGCTTCCCCCCACTTTTCCGTCCAACATTTACTCTTTTTCTGGTGCCTATTTTAATCCAGGAGATTGAACTTTTTATCTTTAGTAGTTATCTTTTACTCTCTACAGATCATCTTTTTTCGATACATAAATTTTACTATCATAGTAGTATATAAAATAATAATAATAGTAATAATTACATCAATAAAATTCAGGAATCACAGCAGAGCATATTTTCGGATTAATACACAAAGAAATAACAAAGGGCTCATGATAATCACTTGTGAAATGTATATATATATTTATTTATTTATATCTAAATATAGATTATTACTTTTTTATTTTTCATATTTATGCTATTAATGATTGTTATATATATGTATCCTGTGCCAATTAAGTAAAATAAGAATAAAAATAATAATAAATAGAAAAATCAGAATAAATGCCACGCAGAGGTCGTAGTGTAAAACACCAACCAGACCCAATAATTATACAACCTCAGCAACAAGATCCAATTATGGAGGATAATAAAGTAACAATTAGCGTAGACACGCTGCTAGCAAGCGTTCAAAACTTTGAAGGAAAACCGGAACAAGAAATAAATTATTTTATTTCATAATTCGATGAAATAGCCAACACAGCTAATATTCCTAAAAAGTTAAAATTAATTTTTTTAAGTCGAAATTATCAGGCCTGGCAAAAGAGATCTTAATAAACACCCCTGGCTTGCGCGACACGAAAAATTACGATGATTTCAAAAATAAAATCCGCGCAGTATATAAAGCAGAGAAATCTTTCACGTAAACGCAAGATAAATTCATCCAGTCCAAACAACTGCCAAATCAAACGGTCGCAGACTTCAAAGAAAAATTCAACCTAGCATCTCACATATATCTGGCGAGTTCAGGGCATGCATCAAAAGAAGGTGCAATCGAATTCTTAGACACAATTAAATTATCAAAATTTATTGAGGGACTAAGACCTGATATTTCATTTGAACTTCAAAAATTCCCGCCAGATAATTTTGAAACCGCCGTAACAATGACTAAGAAAATCGAAATTGCGTTAAATAACAAAAAATTCTCCGAATTAAACAATATAGAAACACAAAGTAACCCTACAACTTACGATGCAATAATAGAACTACCAGAACAACATAATAAGCAGATTCAAGAGATAAAAGAACAGGTAAATTCTCTCAGATCTAATGATTCTATAGAACAAAATCAACAGGAAAACAATAAATTATATTGTTACATATGCGAAAAACCAAACCACAAAACGCAAGATTGTTTCTATAACTCAAAAAACCCAGCAAACAGAACATTCACACCACGTAACACTCGATTTAATGGTCCAAGATTTCACGCAAACTCACACACATACACTCCTAGATTCCAGAACAATACACCACGTCACTTTTATCAGAGACCAAATTATCAACAAAATTTCAGACCCAGGACTTACAATCATAATTATAATTATCCAATTCAAAATTTTGCTCAGCCCTTTTATAATATTCTACAACAAACACATCTAACGCAAACACAATCTCCAAATCAAGATTACAACTCAATTACACAATTTAACCCTTCGTCGTCAACAGGTAACGCTCAGCAGTTCATACTACCGACACAATTTAACCCTTCGGTGTCAACAGGTAACGCTCACCAACTCATGATCCCAACACAATTTAACCCTTCAGCGTCAACAGGTAACGCTCATCAGCTCATGCTACCGAACCAAATTTTTCAACAAATCGATACACAACAACAACAACAAACACTTACAGCGATGCAGACACAACCTACAATTAGTTTTCCAAATGAAAATAACCATAACAATAATCAAAGGCACAATAGGCAGAGGCAACAAAAACGACGTTTAAACTACTAAAGGGGCCAACCAACCTAACTTCAAAGTATACACGCAGGTCCTTCGCAGAAAAAAATGCCCTAAAATATAACATAAAAAGAAAAACATTGAACAGGTTGCAAAAGTTAATTATATATGATACCAAAAAAATTCGCAGGGACAATTTGCAAAAGAAAAAGAAAAGAAAAATTGAATACGTATCCAGCTATAACTCTAATATTAAAGAAGAACTCCCCATTTGGACTTTTAACATCAAAAATATTAATATTTCAAATCTTTTAGACACAGGGAATAGCATTAGCCTCCCATCACCAAATATCTTTCACAAAATTAAAGAAACATAAACATTTTTACATAATATAGAGGAATTACGGTGTTAGTCATTACGCAGTGTTTCCACTGCTTTCTGTAAAGAGACAAGTCAATCAATACTAAAAACTAAATAAATATATCTAAAAATAAAATAAGATAGCAAAAGGATACTTTCTTTTCTGCCTACACAAACGCGTGAGAAACTGACTAGTTCTATAAGCACTAATGCCCTTTGGATTACACGTAAACAAGTTACGTCAGAAGTTTAGCGCAACCATTTCACAAGGAGGGGTGAACCGTACAATACCTTTCAATTACGTAACGCATTGGAGGGCCTCCTCATCTAGACTGGTAGCGTAGAGAAATCCAGGGCTTTCCCCTCGTAAATGTTGGCTACCCCCCCCCCCCCCCACTTTTCCGTCCACTTTTCCGTCCCACTTTTCCGTGACCCGAAATCATGTTTTTGAACTAAGCACAGTTTGGCTACAGTGCCTAGAAGTAACTAGTGAGCTTATCGCCAATACAACCATAAGAAAAAAAATGACCTGATCAAGGATTTAGAACCTGATCAAGGTTCTAAATTACGAGACCTATTAAATCTGTCAATTCAACAAAGTTAAACAGAAACCTTGAACCGGCAAACAAAGATAACGGTAGCAAATCACGAGCGCAAGCACAGCAGCGATGTGAACAAATCAATAGTCAGGTGGATCACAGCCATGCTGTGATCAGGCGATTTCCGCCCCGCACCCAGGTACTAACCCGTTAAGCTAGGCATTCATGCCGGGCAGGTAGGGGCCTGGTTAGCGGTATAAAAAAAAAAAGAAAAGAAAAAAAATGTGTCAGAAAGGAGGAAAACCAAATTCTCCGCCAGAGGGCGTCGAGTTCCCACCGTGGTTATTTACATTTGAAGTTTCATTTAAAAGGCTTGATCCTAATGTGAGTTTCGATATAATTATCGCTATATTTTCAAACAAACTATACGAATTTTTCTATTTCTGTAATATTTTAAAGTAAACATATATTATAACATATACTATGCTTCTTTAACGATAAATTAATATGGATAATTCCGCAAATACTACGAAAAGAAAAGCTGATCGAACATGCTTCGTTTCTGGATCTTCAAGTGGATATAAAAATAACAAAACTAAAATAACTCTATTTTCCACCCCTAAAGACAAAAACGAATTTGAAAAATGGTTAAAAGTCATTCCTCGAGCCGATAAAGACTTGAACCAATATTCAGTTGTGTGTGAATAGCATTTTTATGAGCGATTTATTGAGAGGAGTTACAAATACACGATTTATTAATTATTGATATCCTAACTTTTAAATTTATTTTAACATGACTATTTTGTTTTATTAGTATGCTTTCATTGAATTATGGTTTTAATACATTCACAAAATTAATTTCTTACTTTTTGTAGGGTGTCTATTACTGGAATTAAAATTGTTTGATTTATTTCTTTTATTAAAATTTTGATTCACATTGGGAAATGTGAGTATGAGAATGGTTAAATATTGTTGATAGATTAATATAATATTAAAAAAAAAAACTAAAATATAATTAAAACTATTAATTAAAAGAATTTTTTTAAAGGGTGATTAGCACAACTACCCCAATTTAAAGAAAATGCATTCTTGTAATACTTTCAGGGGAATAATTTTTTTTTTTTCTAGATTTGAAAGAATCATAGATTTCTCATTTGATGGTTTGTTGGTATACCTTAAATTATTTTACCCAAAACTACGCTCTGAAACAACAGAAATTTTAAACAACTAATCATTATTAATTAAATTTATTATAGCTTGAAATGTTTTGAGCTTGAATTTACATAGCTGTGTTATTCAATTATTTTAAATTTAGTATTTTAACTTTTCTATCTAAAATAATTAAAATATTGATTTTGTGATAATGACAATAAATAGTTTAAACAATGAATTATTATCATAAACATTTTATTAATTATTGATATTCTAACTTTTACATTTATTTTAATATGACTAGTTTGTTTCATTAGTATGCTTTCATTGAATTATGGTTTTAATACATTCACAAAATCAATTTCTTACTTTTTGTAAGGTGTCTATTACTGGAATTAAAATTGTTTGATTTATTTCTTTTATTAAAATTTTGATTCACACTGGGAAATGTGAGTATGAGAATAGTTAAATATTGTTAATAGATTAATATAATATAAAAAAAAAACTAAAATATAATAAAAACTATTAATTAAAATAATTTTTTTAAAGGATGATTAGCACATCTACCCCAATTTAAAGAAAATGCATTCTTACACTTTCAGGAGAATATATTTTTTTTCTAGATTTGAAAGAATCATAGATTTCTCATTTGATGTTTTGCTGGTATACCTTAAATTATTTTACCCAAAACTAAGCTCTGAAACAACAGAAATTTTTAACAACTCAATTTACTCTTAGTTTGTTAAGTGGATGTAAACAAGTTATGTAATAATAAATACCGATTAAAAAGTTGTCAAAATAGGGGTAAAATAATTTAACTGTATAAAAAAGGACATGTTTTTACAACAATATATCGTAGTATGATGTATTTATCCAATATATTGTTTTAGAAATAACTAAATATTGTTGGAAGAAAAACGTCTGATGATAAATTTTGTAACTGTTTGATTTCTTTACAATTAGTTGTTAAGAAAGCAGTTACATTTCTCCCCAACTGCATTTTCATTATTAAATTTTTTTTTCTTGTTTATTTTTTATCTAGAGCATTGTAAAGTACTGATTTATTACCGAAAAAATTAGATTTAAAACGATGTTTATGTACAAACGAAAGTTACCATAGCCGCGGCGAGAACACTAGCGCCATCTATCCGCGTCCTCTATTTCAGAGATATAATTTTGACGCCGATAACAGCACTATTTACTTCTAGGCACTGTAGTTTGGCCGCCCGGCAGCGTGGTTGGTAGCGGAGGCGTCAGTCACGGTGAGGGCCCAGAGTTCGAATCCCGGGTGAGGCATTGATGTCATTGTGTGTATATCTTCAGTGCTGTCAACTTCCTTGTGTCTATCCCGTCCCCAAGAAGAAGATTTATGTAATGTGACAATGTCCTGTATGTATTTCTGTGAATTAAAAAATATGGATCATTCGAGACAACAGCCTTGTAGCTTATAGGTCTCAAAGCAATCTCTCCTTCAAGTACGGTTTGATTCATGTTTATGGAAGTTAATCCGTCATTTTTCATCCAAATTTGCTCTGAATTAAAAATAAATTTGAAGACGTTTTTAACACTTTCAAAGGGAGATTAATTGATGCTTAGAATGAAATTTAATTAAGAACTGTGGTTATCAATAAAATTACCTTTATTGATTTTTAAATCAACAACTATATACATATACATAAGTTTACTTATATAGATAAGTTTTTTTATAAATTTACTAAGAAAGAATAATTACTAATATATTAATGATAAATGATGAATTGATTGCAGTGAATTAATTTTGAAAATATAAACGCAGTCTCCAGTTGAAATTAGCTCATTAAAATGAGCATATAAACTTTTCTAGTTGGCAATAAAAAAAAGGAAAAGAAAAGGAAAAAAGCAACAATCCCTCCCCGCCCCCAACCATCACACACACACACTTCAGGTGTCTTCCAGGGCACTATTTCGAATCTCTGCTAGATGCAGTATCAAGGATATTAGACCTGTATTGATATAGGCTATTGTATTACAAAAAAGCGCGCGCACAACTGACGCCGGTATTGCCATTCAGCATATACTTTTTCCACATAAGTAATGAAAATTAAATTTAAATTTCAACATAAAATTTAATAGATTCAATAGATTAAATAGACCTCACACTGCGTTAGCAAGATTAGCACAAACTGAACCTATAAAAGTAGATTTCAATGGATCCAAAATTATATTCCGCACAAATAATCACCTGGAAGCTATCATAAGAGAGTCTATAGAAATAATATCTGAAAAAGAAATAGTCTGTAACGATGTATTATCATATGATATCCACGCAATCTGGAATGAATTAATAAATCATTGATTGCCTTTCCCATCCCACCTTATATTCCAAACCCTTGAAGTAAAATAGTTTATTCCGTTCAAGCAAGAAAATGCGAAGAGACAACAACTCAACTCAACAGTTAGTTTTTCACTGATGATGACCGGGTAGTTCGGTTTAAAACGTTTTGAATTTTTAAAAGGACTTTGATGTGTTTTTAAATGTTTTATGTATGTTTTTACGCACCTTCAAGCAATATATTTACATTTAGTTGTATCTTTATGAATTTTAGTTATTAAACAAGGTGAATTTGCACTGAAATTTTAACTTTTTCTAAAATTTAGTTTTTTGTTCAGAAAACAAGATGCATATTAAAAAAAATGCTTCTGTAGATTCTCGAAAGTGAATTTTACATTCAATAACTTATCTATAAAGCTGTTTAATATTTATTTTAATTTAGATTTAATTACCATGCTTTATTGCTGAGAGTGTATATGGGAAAATTATTAATTTTGGGAAATTACTCTGAGAAAACAAGGATATTTTTCTATGAAAATGAGTATGATCCCTGAAAATGGACATAATCTAGGGTTTATGCAGAGCCACAGTACGACTATCTGGCACCTGGTGCCCGTCGATCCCACACAAAACAAGAAAAAAATCTGCATCATTCATAAATTATGAAACACATTTAACATTGTATATTTTTACGAACTTTTGCTACGATTTTGAAGTATTGTTACGATAAGACTTTTGCATGCTGTATGAGCTGAAAAGGAATAGTTTCTAATGTTATTAAAAAATGTATGCTTTGCAACTGTCATAAAAATCATAAGTATTATTTTAATCAGTCCTTAATGCATGGATCAGGGGTCGTCAACCTATGACCCGCAAGTCACCGAGTGACCCATTTCATAATTTCAAGTGACCCACTTGATTTCCGAAAAAAATATAAAAAAATAAAATTCTATTGAAAAAATATTTCGACTTTATTTTGAAACTTTAAAAAGGTTTAGTTTTAATTCAGAAATTCCATACTATTAAAAAACATAACAGAAAAATGCACTTATTTGTTATAATGCATATATGTTTGCATCAGAGGAACCATTGAAGAGAAAGTAAAGTTCATTCAGTTATGTTTCCTTTTATAATAATTATAATTTTACTTTTTGTGTTTAAAGTTTAAAAAGGCGCATGATGAATATTTCCTCAATAAAATTTTTCTTATTATTCACCAAAAAAAAGACTGTTTTAAAATGAATACCAGCGACACTAAACGTCTTCTTAATACACATATTTTGGTTGATTGGTTGATGTCGATGAAGCAAGCATTTCTGAAGTGCCTGGTGCGGGGCCACAGACTGCACAACACTTGCTGCGGCTCTGTGTTCCGGGTTGTTGTTTTTTTTTTACTGAAAAAGCCTAGTTTTCACCAGGATATTGGAAAAATAAGATTTTTTCCAGTAAATTATTCAGGGATCTATCAAAAAGAAAAATTCTGCTCACCAGCTAAAATTTCTTGTCAGCAGTAAAAATTTCTAATTGGCAGAAAAAAAAAAGGTTTAGTATTTATACATAACACCCACACACACACATAAGTTTTCTTAGAAACTGACCGAGGAAGAATAATTACTAGTAAATTAATGATATATCATGAATTGGTTTAACTCTTCAACTCAGCTCACTTAATAAACTAATTTTGAGAATAATATAAACACAGTCGCCAGTTGAAATTAGCTCATTAAAATGAGCATATAAACTTTATAATGCTTTTTAAAATAATTATAAAAATTGTTTTAGTTTGTTTGCCCAATGTTTTAAAAGTTACATATCTTTGTATTAATAAATTAAAAATTAATAAATACATTTTCATAGAGATGGCAAAAATAGTGATGAAAAGGTCTTTCAAAAGTGGAAAAATATATGTTTACCATGAAGGTGAAACAATGGGTACCAAAATACAAAGATGGCAAAAATAGCAATGAAAATGTTTTTCAAAAGTGGAAAAATATGTGTTTCCCATGAAGGTGAAACAATGGGTACCAAAGTACAAAGCATAACACGGTAAATACCTACTAACCTGAAAACGGCTAATCTGACCAAAGTCAAAATAGATATTTAATAATAGTTATCAATGGGATAAAACTAAGGTATATAGAAAGTTAAAGGTAAGGTTTAAGGTATAAGGTTATAGGTATAAGGTTTATAGAAAATTTCTAAATAAGTGAATTTTAAAATTAAATGAATTCAAACTGACTATTGTTGTATAAGATCCATATAGCCCATGTGCTACTGCTACAGATAATTTCAAGCATTTTATTTTATAGGGTGGTCGCATTTTTTTATTCAATTTGCTGTTGGTCCACTAATTTCCCTTGTGATAAAATCATCAATAACAATATAACATCTTCTTTATATTTCTCAAGAATTCGACAAGTATTTCTCTACATACTGGACTAAACGTCTAAAATTGAAAGTGCCGGTGACTTTGGCCAATGTAGTGAATATACAGCTATTGTTTTCTTTTGTAACACCCAGCATTTAAAATAAAATAATGTACAAAAAAATTTCATCAAATACAACTTAAACATTTATTGCAACAATAAAAAATTTTAATTTCGTATATTAGAATTCTGATTTTATATATTAGGATTTTTTTTAACTTATATTTCTGAGTTAGAAAATTATGTAAAAAACAGATATTTTCTTATAATTTCTTAAAGCTATTTAACAAGCTTCTTTGTTTTAGACGATTTCTAATTTAGTTAGTTCCAAAATAAGCAAGACGCACTAAAAGTAAAAAAAAAAAAAAAAAAAAAAAAAAAAAAAAAAAAAAAAACTAAAAAGATATACTTATCTAAAATTCGCAACGGCAAGCCGCATTTTTCAGAGAAAATCAAAATAAAACAAACAAAAAAGACATGAAAGCAGACATACAGACAAACATATTATTGGATTATGATATTGTGACGCGACCATCTGCAGATTGAGACCTTTTCAACAACAATGAAAATCGGAGCAACCGTTGCAGATTTATGCATGGACATACATAGAAACAAAAAAATACAAACGAATTCATAGTTGCCAACCTCCCAATATTTTTAATACCAATAAAATCTTACAAAAAATTTCGCTTTATTAAATTTGCAGAAAATGCACGATTAAATAAAACAAATATTTTTACATAAAAATATTGGTATGAAAAACATCTGGAGGTTGGGAACTATGCGAATTGTACAAGTGCAACTCTGCCTTCATTTTGGAAGTCGGTTAGAAAATTAGCATTAGTTATTTAAGGTACAGCTGCTGAAATCCATTCTGATAATTAGAATGTCCAGGATATAATACCATAAAAAATCATGAAAAGTAAAAATTTTACAGCCATCAAATTGTTCCGATGGATATACCGGGTGTTTATAAAATAAATATCTCTATTTGGAGCTGTCTGTAGCTTGAAGGAATAACCGGAATGAATCTAAAATCGGTACATTTACTATTCGAGAAGGGGGAAGAAAAATGGAACAATAAGAAAAAAAATTACAATAATCGCCGACAGATGACGCTTTTGAGTGTGAAATGTAATGTGTAATATTGTGTACCGTGGAGGTGTTGCAAACTTCAATGACTTTACCGCATATCGCAACATGTGCGAAACATCACTCCTGATGTGTTACATTCCGCAGTTGAGCACGTCATGCCCCACCTGGATTGTGTGCCAAGCAAAATGACCATGTGGAACCTGAACATGATCGGCTCCGGCATGCAAAAGCGTAGCCACGTTCACTGTGACATTTTCAAATAAATTAGGTATGCCATCCGGTTTGACGCCTTAATTTTTTGTTCTTGTATTACATATTACATTTCATACTCAGTAGCGCCATCTTTCGGTGATTATTGCAATTATTTATTTATATTGTTCTATTCTGCTTCCCCCTTCTCGAATAGTAAGTGTACTGATTTTGGTTTCATTCGGATCATTCCTTCGAGTTACAGACAGCTCTACTGGTCCCTGTACTTTCAGAAGTACTGAGTTACTAAGTACTAATTAAAGAAGAGATATTTGGTGTCCGAGTATTGAAAACATCTTGTAACTAATGAATCAAAATTTGATTCGTCGTGCGTCTCAGAGAATTGGAATTTATTTGAGATAAAAAAAACGACAATTGTTGCTGCAGGTGCAGTGATAATTAGTTAATAAGGATAACAACAGACGATTTCAGTTCACAAAAGCTTTATTCAAAGTCAGTTACAAACAAGATTCAATATGTTGCTTTTTAAATTCTTCAGAAAACTTTTTGCTATTTTGTTGCATATTTTTGTCTCACCGTGTGAATAGGTTGATTGACATGCAAAGCCAATTTGCTCTGGGTTTTCGTTTTCGAACTCCTGGTTTTAGTGAAATCAAATACTAATTATCTGAAATGTATTTTCACCAAATTTGGTTCCATTAGCTTCTCTAGGTTTGTACAGTAATCTAATTTACTGTTTAATTATAACAACCTTATATGTTACTCGTTGAGGACTGGAGGCGTCATAAGCATTTGGGGATACGATCTCTGGCGATGACATTGCATTTTACATATTGCATTATGTCTTAAAAATATACACCTTATTCTTTTTTACATAATTAGTGTACTGTGCATATAAATATTTTGATTAGAAACTGCACGATTATTTTATATATATATTTAATTGTAATATAAACTGTGACAAAAAAAAACTTTTTGTTATATAATGAAACATGCAAGAGTGGCAGGTCTATACAAAATATCACAAGGACCACATTATTATAAGGCTTAAGGCTTAAATTATAAGGCTTAAGGCTTTTATTATATCTTAAGGCTTAAATTAAAAAATTTTGGAACAGTCTGTAAATTTTGTCATATTTTGCTACAAAAAGAGCAATTTCTCCTTCAGGACTGGTGTCACATATACGTTCTATAAAGTGTGTGAAGGTTTTTATATTTTAGTACCACAATATTTTAGTCGTAACCTTTACTTGGCTAATTGTAGAATTCTTTGAATAAATAAGACGAAATATACTATACGAAATTAGTGGTATTAAAAGTTAAAATGTCCTTAAATGAGGTTCGTCCGAAAAGGGTTAAAAATGTTACAATGCAATATCGCGTTCATGTTTTCTTTAGTTTAGAACCGTATTAACAGCATTAAAAACCTTATAGTTTTTAAATATAACATATTTTATTAAAATAAAAACAGATGAGATCTATATACTTATAAATTACGTTACCTTTTTTTTTTACTTTTACCATTTACTACACTATTTAATGAAAACTATTGATTTATATAAAAAAAAAATTCGTTTTACGTCCAATAAAAACATTTGTGCTTTAACGGGTATAGCAATTTTTCATAATTTAAGTTTACTACCTAGCAAAAAATGTTGCACATTTGAGCCTCAATTTTACTTATCTGCGCTACTAGTCAAATCAAGTCTTAATTATTATTAAACGATGATTTATGTTGCAATGCCACTATTTGATTATATGTATTTTGAGACAGAAAATAAATATCAATTTTACATAATGGTGTTTACGATTTTTATAAATTTTTAAGTTACTTGTTGACAGCTAGTTTTAAAGATATTTGTGCGTGTAACTAAAATTTAAATCTCCTAACATATTAAGTTTAATGCTTTCGACGTGTTTATTTAACGATCATTCAAAATCAAGATAATGCAAGAGTGACAAAAATATGTATAAACTAGTCTTAAAATAAAATATTATAAATATGCTAATACACTGGAAAAAAGTAAATATAGTAAAGCGATCAAAATGTAAAAGCATTTATGTAAATATTTAAAAGTAACTTAAGAAAACATTGAAACAATGACGACAGTTATATACGATAGAAAATGATTCAGAAGATAAAAATGTGTAATGTTATTAAATTTTTTTAAATATCTCAAAGTGTAAGGAAAATTACTTTTACCAATATTTTTCGGCTGTATTTGAAAACAATATAAGTATTTAACCCTTGATTTCAAAATAATTTAAAGAAAAAATTTTCGTTTTTGGTATTATCTTGGTCAATATTGTCTATATTTTGAAAATATTTTTACTAATATTGGAATGAAATACCACCACAACGGGTATTTACATTTACAAATATTGCACCGATAAGGGCAAGAAATAATTCGCCATCTCATCATCTTTTAAAATAGTCTTGTTTTGTGAGAAATCTTATGTTTGTTTAAGAGAACATAATTCACTAGCTGTGTGGCAACCCGTTGTGTTGCATTTAAATTGCATGATGTCTTTCGATTGTCTGGTGGGAAAAGAAAACTGATTGTATCATATATTTCAAGTTTCTAGCCCTAACAGTTCCAAATAAATGGTAATTTAGAATATTTTCCGCCCATTTCACAGTTGTATATTTAGAACATTTTAGAAACTGTCCTTAGAGAGAAGCACTTACTTCTTAAAAGTATCCACGATGCAAATTTTCAAGTTTTTAGTCCAAACAATATCACAGAAATCTCAATTTTTCAACTGTTTCCCCTGCAACCTTTTATATTTCAAAATTGTTCTGTTGCGAGTATTTACGTCTTAAACGTAACTACCACACCACATTTCAAGTTTCTAGTCCCAAAAATATCACTGCAATCGCAATTTTAGAATGTTTTTTGTTCATGCACCCCATTGTGGGCCGTTATGCTGACACGAAATATGGCTTATGTTGGAGCAGAGAAGGTCATCAGTATTTTGCCACATTATTTTTGAAATCGGCGTGGTAGTTCAAAAGATTATATCTACAAACAAACACGCAAACAAACGTTACTTCTTTATAATATTAGCATAGATATTAATAGTTATTTAACAATTTAATAGTTATTTTAAAAAATTTAGTCGCGCCAGGTATGACAGACCCAGGGTGCGTACGGTTTTTACAATTGTCACCACTATTTTTCGAAAATTAATGTTCAACTTACTTTATCGCAGAATTTGTAACATTTGTCTGCGACTAAATAAGGTGACAATTATTATTTGTATTTATTTATGGCAAAGTAAAAACCATTCTTACCATGGGTATGAATGCGACTTCTGCCGGATTAACTATCCTGAAGAATCTGTATCTTTAAAGTATGATGCTCTCTGCGACAAACTTTCTTCCAGCAGGAATGATTTCTGATGTCGCAAGAATGTTGAAAACTTTTTGGTCCCCCCCCCCCCTCCTCCTCCTCCTCCTCTCTGTATTTGGATGGCTGATCACTTTTGTATCATTACTGCAGAGTAAAAAATAGAGAAAAATATTGTGCTAAATGTTTTTTAAAGACTTTGTGTGTTGGAGGCAAATTTCAGTGGGGAGGATGAAGTAATTTAGATGGCTAACTATTTATTTATTGTTACCACAAAATAACAACTAGGGTAAAAAATCAATAGAATATAGAATTTTTCAATTTTTCAATATTGCGTGCTAAGGAAAACAGAAGGCTGGAGAAAGAGAGGTGAGAGCACATAATGCGAAATTTTTAAAGCAGAAATTGGCTGCAACACGGAAATTCTCTAGTTAGAGAAATAATTAAGCTTTTCGAGCAAATATTTTGTTCCGATGACTACTATTCTCGTCATGAGAAATTTATATATTCCATCAATTTTAGCATTAATTATTGGAAAACCCACACATCGTAATCACCCAATTAAGAAGAAATAATGATCGAAAAACACGTGTATCAAACTTAATGATCAAGATTGCTGAAATATTTAACATCAAAACCTTGAACTCTCTGAAACGAAAGCGGAAAATACCCTTGCATCATTTAAATGATCTCATCTGAAAACTCCATCTGCTGCCCTGGATTTTCTCTGCAATAACTAAAAAAAGGGAACTTTCACGGCACGTGTTACAGAATGAGAACCTTTTTCTTCCAATAGACTTATAAACACTCTCACTCTTAAAAACTCTCTCGGACTGAATGGGTCAAATATAATAAGATAAAATGTTATAATTAAAAGCTACGAGGAGACTTTTGTTTTGTCTCCTCAATTTTGTAATCCTTTTATGAACATTTATTAATTTTAACTATTAAATCTAAAATTAAACGTTTTTCACACAGAATAAGAATAATTTATTTAATATACTTAACATTTAATAAAGCTTTTTTCGTTCAATTTGAAAAGTGTACCAATAAAAAACCTACGTTTAATACTATGGATAAATCAACAACTTTACAATCGATTGGATTACACAATTGATACCTGACTGCGCCTACCATGAATAAGGTAAGTGGAACCTTTGTTTTTTTAAGTATTTGAGATGAGCGCGTGCTATTGAAGGATATAATTGTGATAGTATTTAGTTTTATGCTAACATATCTCAGATAATTACTATATTAATTATTACTCAAACAAATGTTAATGAGCTCAAAGCCTGTGGACCGGTTTCATGGAACCCAAAGAAGTTTATCATAGAAGAAAATACACATAACATCACTACTGAATAATAGTAAAAAGTATTTTTTTTTAAATCCTTGAAAAAAATTGGAAATGTAAAATTAAAGAAATTTTATGAAAAGTGGGAACAGTGATAAAGCTCCGTAAGATAGCCTGGTGTGTTTTATTTATGGTTAGAAATTAAAGAAAAATTTAATATGGAACCATACTGTGAGATAAATTATATTATCATAGATTAAATGCAATTTGATTTCTTACTTTTATAAATTATGATAAAATTCTGACTAGCTTAAGAATGAATTACTCATTCCAGCTGAAACAGCAAATATTTGTGAATTTGTTGAATCTGTTGAATATGGGCTAAAAAGAAAACAGGTGGATTTCAAATAGCAAATAATGATTAAATCAGCCAACATATTAAAGCAGAGCAAAGAGAAGGCACTGTTCAGTTTGAAAAAGATGCTGATTTAGAGTCAATATATTAGTCATTTTATTAGAGTCTTTATTCAGTCTCTCGAAAAATTTGGAAACATAACTGGTCCATCTCTTTTTTTAGTCAGATTTTTCCCCTTTTGCTTACATAGAACTACACTGTGGGATAAATTAATTTATTATATCTTAAATGCATTTGATTTCTTATTTTATAAGTTATTTTTAAATTCTCATTTGCTTCAGAATGAATTACGCAATACAGCTTAAACATCAAATATTGTCAAATTTGTTAAATCTGTTGAAGAGGAAAAAAATCACAGGCAGATTTGAAATAGCAAATAATGATGAATTTAGCAAACATATTAAAGCAGTGAAAAGAGAATATACTGTTGAGTTTAAAAAAGAAGCTGCTTTAGAACAATTCTCCGTCTTTTAAAAATTTTGAAAACATTACTGGGCCATCTCTGTTTTACTCCTTCTACTTATCATTATTATTAATCCTTATTATTAATGTTCGTATACGTCTGTGTGTCTGTCTGTGTGTGTGTGCATCTGTACCCGGATAAACTCTGCGAGCGCAGCGCGTAGCGAAGCGCTTTTGGTGTCAAAAAATTCAGAAAAATCCGGTCCTCCAGGAATTGCAGTCTCGAAAAAATCGGCCCATAATTAACGGAGTTATTAACGAACAAAACTGTTTTAATTACAAAAAAGAAACCTACGTGGAAATTATTCCGCGCATGCCCAGAAGAGCTCAATCCTCATCTTCCGCAAAAAGAAGAAGGAAAGATCGCTTCGGCCGGTTTCGTTTTACTGTCTAAACTCACCGACGGCGAACCGACTCAAATACGAAAAAACCGTCAACATATTCTCAAAGAACGTACTTTTACGTCTCTAACGATCCGGTCGGTTCGAAAAAATTTCGATATTAACCATTTCAAAAAAATAATCAAAAAGCGTCGAATTCGTGTTTTGTATTTTCTCGCTTTGTCCGAACCTCGCATCCGCCGGACTAAGAAAGATTCGGATAAACGGATTTCACCAAATAAAAGATAGGTCTTTGTCCTCTCCAATGCCACCTTTCATTAATAAAAATACGTCAGTTAACCCTTCGAAAACGTATATTTTCCGTACACCGTTTCGCGATTTCGGCAATTTCGACTATTTTGAAAAATTCGCAGCGGCGGTTCCAAACGAGTCAGGGAAAACTAAAAATACCAGACGAGATCTACATTTTTTATCCTTTCGAAATCTGTGATCGTTTTTGAAAAATACAAATATTAACCCTTCGAAAAAAATTCGCGCGCAGACTCACTTTTGCAAATTCCGATTATCTGTAATTTTAAAAATCGCGCATCGGCTCTCTGAAAGAACAAAAAAACAAACAAACACAACCAAGTACATTTCCGCTCTTTCGAGATTAATATAAAACCTTTAGTTAAAAAAAATATTTCAGTTAACCCTTTCGAAATCGTTTTTTTCCGTAAGTCTTCGTAAGTTTCCGTTCGGTTTTTCAGCGATTTCTGCAATCTTTAAAAATTCAATTCTGGGCTTCTAAACAAGATACGAAAAAATAAAAATACCAAGCCTAATCTACGTTCTTTTTCCTTTTAAAATCAGGTATCAGTTTCGAAAAATTCGTTTTTTAACCCTTCTAAAAAAATGGTTTCCGAAACTCACTCGCGTGAATTTTTGTTTTTAGGCCCATGTTTAAAAATCCGCATCGACTCTGAAAATGTGAATAGAGACAAATAAAATACACCAGATCATAGCCACGTTCTCTTTCTTCGAAACATATATTTCAGTTTTAAAAAATATGTACATTAACCCTTTAGAAACCGATCGTTCCCGTACGTCACTTTCGTGTTTCCTCTAATTTGCCAATGTATACCCCCCCCCTCGCAGCAATTTTTTATCGATTTACATAAATTCCTAGAGAAAAAACTAAAAGTGCATACATTCAGCTCTAGAAAGACACCTTTCAGTTAAAAAAATTCGAGTATTATCAATTTCAAAAAAATTCTTTTGTGAAACCCGTTTCTAGAAATAAGCGTTTTTCGGCGCATGCACAGATTAATCAAAGTGTAATAAGTGACTTTGCTTTGGAAGTAATTATCTAATTTATTAACGATTTTATTTAAAAAATCGTTGTTCATTTTGCGTACAGAATTGAATGTGCTTTCCGAATGTATGATTTATTTTGAGAAATAATTATATTTTCATAGTTAAAATTCTATTCTACTAGGATATTTGTATTCTGATGCAGCCGATTGCACTACTAATACCTGCTTTGTTTACCTTTTTCAAAAGCTCCAAAAGATATAAAAAAAAAAAAAAATTCTATTTTTTATATATTGGATTCTATATAGTTTGTTTAAATTCCGTCTTATGATTTGGTGTTTGTGTGGGAGAGCAATATATTTAAATTTGTCGTTTTAAAATGCATCCTTTTTTCATTTCGTCGGATAGAAACGTTGCCATTTCAGTTATACAAAATATCTATTCGATGGATCAGCGATTATACACTATGTAAAGAATTAACTTCATTTCGATCGTCGTAAAATAAACCATAGAGTCAACACAGGAACATCACCGCCAGGGGGCGCTTCCGGAAATCGGGTTCTATGGGCCCGATTACGACGTGGTTTGGCTCTTTCGACTGGATTTCGATAGCTTTACAGATTTCGGTCATGTTCGTATAGAACAAATTGCGCCCCCTGGTGGTGGAAGGTGTAATTAAAGGATTTTTCATCCAACTCGGGTTCTATGGGTCACATCACGACGCGGTATAACTGAATCGACTCAACGTCGATAGAGGATACTAGAGCTTATCGATTTTTGCTCAGAGTCTCACCACCAGGGGGCGCTTTCCTATCTCCGGTTCTACGGGCATGAAAACGACGGGGTATGGCTCATTCGACTCGACATCGAAAACCTTAACGATTTCTGTTATGATCGTATAAACAGATTGCGCCACCTGGTGGTGGAAGGTGGAACTAACGTATACTGCAGCGCGTGCGCAGCACGACTGCTATACGGAGCCTCAGGCAGCTTGAACCCGAACCGGCGGCTCGTTCAGTTAGAGGTTTATACTGTTCTATGTGCCGGTGCCGAAGGCAGCGGGGACCAGGGTCGGAGATTAGTTCAGTTAGAGGTTTATACTATTCGATGTGCAAATTAAGGGACTATCCGGTGCGTGCGTAGCACGACTGGTATACGGTGCCGAAGGCAGCGAGGACCAGGGTCGGAGGTTCGTTCGGTTTGAGGTTTATACTACTCAATGTGCAAATTAAGGGATTATCCGGTGCCGAAGGCAGCGGGGACCCGTGTCGGAATTTCGTTCGGTTCGAGGGGGGTGCGAGCCGGAGAATACAAAAGATTCGAGGCACCGATGTAAATTAGGGATTTTATCGATTTTAGTTACCGATGTAAATTAGGGGCCCGCTGGCGGGCGAAGCCAGCTAGTCCTTATTATTAATGTTCGTAAACGTCTGTCTGTCTGTGTGTGAGTGCATCTGTACCCGGATAAACTCAGCGAGCGTAGCGAGAAGCGAAGCGCTTTTTGTGTCAAAAAATTCAGAAAAATCCGGGCCTTCAGGAATTGCAGTTTAAAAAAAATCGGCCCATAATTAAGGGAGTTATTAACGAACAAAGCTGTTTTAATTGCTTCAAAAGAAACCTATGTGGAAAGTCCTCCGCGCATGCCCAGAAGAGCTCAATCCTCATCTTCCGCAAAAAGAAGAAGGAAAGATCGCTTCGGCCGGTTTCGTTTGACGACTGTCTAAACTCGCCGACGGCGAACCGACAGAAATACGAAAAAACCGTCAACCTATTCTCAAAGAACGTACTTTTATGTCTCTAACGATCCTGTCGGTTCGAAAAAATTTCGATATTAACCTTTTCAAAAAAAATAATCAAAAAGGGTCGAATTCGTGTTTTTGATTTTCTCCCTTCGTCCGAACCTCTCATCCGCCGGACTAAGAAAGATTCGGATAAACGGATTTCACCAAATAAAAGATCGTTCTTTGTCCTCTCCAATGCCACCTTCCATTAAAATAAATACGTCAGTTAACCCTTCGAAAATGTATATTTTCCGTACACAGTTTCGCGATTTCGGCAATTGCGACGATTATCAAAAATTCGCAGAGGCGGTTTCAAACGAGTTAGAGAAAACTAAAAATACCAGACGAGATTTACCTTCCTTTTCCTTTCAAAATCTGCAATCCGTTTTGAAAAATACAAATATTAACCCTTCGAAAAAAATTCGCGCGCAGACTCACTTTTGCAAATTCCGATTCTCTGCGATTTTTAAAATCGCGCATCGGCTCTCTGAAAGAACAAAAAAACAAACAAACACACCCAAGTACATTTCCCTCCTTTCGAGATCACTATAAAACCTTTAGTTTAAAAAAATATTTCAGTTAACCCTTTCGAAAACGTTTTTTTCCGTAACTCTCTTTCGCTTTTTCAACGATTTCTGCAATATTTAAAAAATCAATTCTGGGCTTCTAAACAAGATACGAAAAAATAAAAATACCGAGCCTAATCTACGTTCTTTTGCCTTTTAAAATCAGGTATCAGTTTTGAAAAATTCGTTTTTTAACCCTTCTAAAAAAATGGTTGCCGAAACTCACTCGCGTGAATTTTCGTTTTTCGGCCCATGTTTAAAAATCCGCATCGACTCGGAAAATGCGAATAGAGACAAATAAAATACACCAGGTCATAGCCACGTTCTTCTTCTTCGAAACATATATTTCAGTTTTAAAAAATATGTACATTAACCCTTTAGAAACCGATCGTTCCCGTACGGCACTTTCGTGTTTCCTCTAATTTGCCAATGTATACCCCCGCCGCAGCAATTTTTTATCGAATTACATAAATTCCTAGAGGAGAAGCTAAAAGTGCATACATTCAGCTCTAGAAAGACACCTTTCAGTTAAAAAAATTCGAGTATTATCAATTTTAAAAAAAATTCTTTTTTGAAACGCGTTTCTAGAAATAAGCGTTTTTCGGCGCAAGCACAGATTAATCAAAGTGTAATAAGTGACTTTGCTTTTGCCGTAATTATCTTATTTATTAACGATTTTAAATCAAAAATCGTTGTTCATTTTGCGTACAGAATTGAATAGACTTTCCGAATATATGATTTATTTTGAGAAATAATTATATTTTCATAGTTAAAATTCTATTCTACTAGGATATTTGTATTCTGAAGCAGCCTATTCCACTTCAATTACTTCCTCTATTTACTTTTTTCGAAAGTTCCAAAAGATATAAATTTTTTTTTCTGTTTTTTATATATAGGATTCTATATAGTTTGTTTAACTCCCGATTTATGATTTTGTGTTTGTGTGGAGGCGCGATATATTTAAATTTGTTTTTTTTAAACGCATCCTTTTTTCATTTCGTCGGAGAGAAACATTGCCATTTGAGTTATACAATATTTCTATTCGATGGATCAGAGATTATACGATATGTAAACAATCAACTTCATGTTCTATCACAGTCAAATGAACCAGAAAGTCAACACAGGAACATTTATTTTTTAAAGTTTTAATATTTTTTAAATAATTGTCACTTTTGTATAGGGGAAAAAAAAAAAAAAGCTAAGAAATTTTCTATTTTTTTTCAAAATGTCTCCCTTTGTATGGGTCCCATCGCGACCTGGTTTGACTCATTCGACTCGATATCGATAGTGCTTACATATTTTAATTCCAAGTTTCACACCAGGGGGCGCTTCCGGAAATCGAGTTCTATGGGCCCGATTACGACGGGGTTTGGCTCTTTCGACTGGATTTTGATAACTTTACAGATTTCGGTCATGTTCGTACAGAACCGATTGCGCCCCCTGGTGGTGGAAGATGTAATTAAAGGATTTTTCAGCCAACTCGGGTTCTATGGGTCACATCACGACGCGGTTTGGCTCAATCGACTTGACATCGATAGAGGATACTAGACCTTATCGGTTTTGTTCGTTTTTCACCACCAGGGGGCGTTTTCTTATCTCTGTTTCTATGGCCCGGATCACGACGGTGTATGGCTCACCGATGTAAATTAGGGGTTTTACAATTAGCTGGCGGGCGAAGCCAGTTAGTATGGAACATTAAGGGGGTAAATTAATTTATTGTAGTTTAACACATTTGATTCTTTACTTTTATAAATTATTTTAATATTTTCATTTGCTTTTTTACTGAGTTTTTTTACCCCTTCTTATTATATGGAACATTAATGTGGTAAATTAATTTATCGTAGTTTAAACACATTTGATTTCTTACTTTTATAAATTATTTTAATATTCTCATTTGCTACAGAATAAATTACTCAATTCAGCCAAATCAACAAATATTGTTGAATTTGCTAAAGAAAGAAAATAAAATGAGGGATAAAAGGAAGCTACAAAAAATTCCAGCTGTAGTTGCTTCATCGCAAATGCTACAATGTTTTTAGAATAAAGACGTTAAAATTGCAAAGCTGAAGAGAAAGAGATGGAAAAAGACAAAGAGAAGGTGAAAAAAATGAAAAAGGACAAAAAGCGGAAACATCATGTTTAGATTAAACAAAAAAAGAAGAGGAAGTGATTTGAACGTTACCTGTAAAAGTAAAACTACAAAAATAAAGCAAAATTCTAACTTTTACATATTTGATTACTTTTTTCATGAAATTATGTAATGTTTCTATTTAAACATCTAAATGCATTTTCTTTATTGCATATAGTTAGATTTAAGACCGTAAATACAATTATGCACTCTATGATAATACTGCATTCAAAGTTTGATTGGCTCACTTTTGGGGGCCCACTATTCACTCATCAAAAATTGAGTATGCCCGCTGCTGGTTCACAGAGAAGGGTGACGGTTTACATTTTTAATTTTTGCCAATGGATATATTTTGAAACTTTTAATGTTCATTCTGATAGATGACTACTAAGGTTACTCTAAACGAGTATATAACATTTGTAGTTCATTGCATTTTGAATAAAAATTAGATAAATACCCCTAAAAGGCCCACTATTGCTACATCTACCTTATATCGCTGCAATATGTTTTTTAACGTCTTATTAAATGCTGCACATTACACTAAAGATGAAGTTTTGAAATATGGATTTTATTTTATGAATTAAACGTGTTTTATGATTTAAAAAGTGCATGATATAATTCCATAGCTCGATTTTTACTGTTAAAGATTCACATCAGCATTTGAATATTTGAACATTAAGAAATTTAATTCCAAAGAATGCTGGTATATATTCAAATAAAAAAAGCTCTATTCCTACTTTAAAGGATCGAGTGGTGTAATTCAATTTTGAAGCAAAAGAAAACTTTTTTTTCTGATCCATTTTATACTGTAAATCTTGTTCTACATCTTCTGATGGAAAAGAGTTCGAAATTTAAATTAAATTTATCTTATTTCTTCGAGTGTTTCGTCTTGCAAGTTGCCTCTTTTGACAAAAAATGAAACTTTTTAGATCTCTTATGTTTATTTTTTAATAGAGGAAACTTTTGAGATAGCGCAAAGTCTGTAAAAATGTTTCAAATACACAAATGTAAAAATACTCAAGTAGGTTTTCAGAGAAAGATTTAAGTAAATTCAATTTTCCTGTTCGTTACAAAATCAAAAAAAATTAAATTACAACGATTCTGTTTTTCTTTCAAAAATAAATTTTACTGAACTTATATTTGACTTAATTTTCTTTTCAACTAAGTCAATATCATTTATTAATCTACCAGACCGAGTGCTTCGAAATAGATTTCAATGATGATTATCTCTTAAATCGTTAATGATAGAAAGATGCTTCCAGTTACAAAAAACATTAAAATCATGTATAGCTTCTAGATATTGGAATTTTTTTTACAAAAGAATGTACACTGATGTCCAGAAAATAAGGGTAAATGACCGGAAACATACACCCCGGAATTATAGAACCTGTTTGCACCGCAAAACTCATCGAAGATAACTCATTGAACATCCCTGTGTCTGAGAACTGAACAAATGTAAAGTGTGCGCATGCGCATAAGTTAAATCCAGCCTCACTAACCAATCAGTTAAACCGATTTCCCACAGTCAATCAAAGTGAATGGTAGTGACTATATTTACCCATAGAAAGTTCGAACTCACTAAGGGAGTTTGTGGAACTCCCTCAGTGAGCTCGGCGGTCTCAAATATCTTAAATATTTGATCTAAACGGGGTATACGATTCTTCTATATATATATTTTGTTTTACTTTTGTCTTTTTGCAAAAGTTGTCCTATACCAATCCGATTGGTTTTACTTTCAGTTTAAATAATATATCATATCGCTGCTGAAATATTTTAAATATTTTAAATCAAGCATTGGACATAGATTTAATCGAAAAAGACATGTGCTAAACGTTTCCAATTGATATATATGCGTTTAAGAGCAGTCTATGAACGTATGAAATATGTGGAGAACCAAGGAAAAATGCCAATGATAGCGTTAAATCTTTTCGTTCAATATTGGACATGAGCAATATATTGATAACCCATTACCGCTAAAAAGAAGTCGCATCAACCAGCAATTTCTAACTGAATAAAACACTATTGAATTTGTGAGAAAATTTCTTTATTTTCAATTAAGGACGTTTCAGTTATCTGACAAAAATTTGCTATTCTAGCGATGGCCTTCACGGGACGCTAGTTGGAAACTTTTGAGATTACATGAATAAATTGCATGAATATGATTAAATTTCTTTTATATTTTAACTGCCATTGAAACGACAATTTCAAGATGTAGTGCAATAACCTTAGTATTTGCCTTCGGAATAATTTTAACTCAAGGCTTTGTTTTTCACACCAATCTCTGTTGTGTCATTTTAAATGATACCTCAAGGAGAACGATGTTGATATTTGGTATTCTTTTGGGGTAAAACCGAGTACCCAGTCTTTTACATTGAACTCTGCAATGAATTGTTTCTTCACTCAATAGGCGGTGAAGGATGGATACAATTTTTCAGTCTGCAAAGAGTGGGCACATGAGTAGGACAGCGAATACGAGAAGTAAAAGCTGAGAAAGCCATTACAGGACACCCTTCACAATTGCTTGAAAACATGAAAAAAAGTACTGACCTGAAAAAGTTTATATATTTTATAAAGTTTGATTCAAAATTTATTACACTAGAGCTTTTTGTTACTGGAAGTGTCTAAATTGAATTTATTATTAGTATCTGGTATTAACCTACCATTACAATTCGAACAGTTTTAGATTCTCCTAGAAAACGACTTTTCCCAAGTTAAGAAGATTTTTTTCAGTGGAAATAGGTGTGGTTTTTCCATTGCTCAGATGTCTCTGAAAATGTTTGCGGGGTGCTCCGATTTTTCCGCTCTTTTAGACTTTTGTCAACAAAGGAAAACCTGCAGGTACCCTATTTTACCCTACTTTTCCTTACAAGTACGGAGTAACATTATACATTAATATTAACATTGAAGAAAGAGTAAATACATTTTAAATTCCACTTAGGAGTTTTTTAAATGATAAAAACGGACAGAACCTTTAAAAATGGACTGGCTTGGAAGGGCGACGGATCGTATTCTTGAAAAAAAAATGTCCATGTTGTAGTATCCTCATTTTGCTATGTCACAACATAACACCTTATAAGCATTGAAACGTTACTGCAGTTTTTAAAGCTTTATCGACAGGTTTGAAGCGCGCTAAATTTGATGATTTATGGCTTATGTCTCATGTGACACTTCGTCTGGTACTCCATATTATATTTTAAAAAATGTTTTAAATTTTAAAACATTTTTTACCTTTTGCAAATCTTTAATTTTTAAGTTATATAACTTTACGAATAAGCATAGAATATTAGCAAAATCGTGATATTTAAAACTGAGAAAAGCAAATTGAATATAAGATTTAAGAATATCTAACTTTTAAAAAAATCACTATCATATTTAAATAACACCAGAAAAGTTTTTACGAGCCAAGATATCCTTTGAAATTAAAATCACTCAAACAAGGAGGTGAAAGTCTGTTGCTGCGTTTTCTAAAAAAAAAGTTTCCTTATATTTGGAAAATCTCAAAGTATTTTCGAGAACACACCTTTAAAAAAAGATACCTTTAAATCTGTTTGCAATGCTCCGCTACTTTAAAATTTCACATATTTCCTTTAAGGGAAAAGGGATTTTGTAGTTTTAAATTAATTTTTTTTGTTTTGCCATTGATTTTTTTTAAATATAAGTCTGTTTCCTGAATATTTAAGTTTTTTTTTTTTTTTTTTTTTTTTGTAAATTATACTAGCATTTTCGATTAAAAATAAAGATTGCGAAAAGTAAATCATAAGAAAAATATCTTAATTGGCTTTCTAAATACTTTCCATTGTGCTGTTTTTTCCTAGGCACAAACTGTTGATAAATTTGCGATACTCAAATAAATCAGTTTACAATTGACAAATGTTTAAATAACTAAGAATATATTTGAATTTATGACGCAAATGTACTTTTCATACATATTTACGTTGTGTTTTTCATTAGTCAACTTTGCGCTAAATGATTGAATTGATTGTCAAAATGATTGATTGTCATAATTGTCATCCTCCATAAACTGATCGTAACTATCTTGACAACTCGCATTTGACATACCTGGACTTACGGCATGTGGGAGAGTTTCCGAATGTGATATCGGTTTTAAGACTGATGGAATGTCAGGATATCGAATTTTATGTTTATTTTTTAAATTAAAGCCTGCAGTTTTTGTCAAACAAAATAACAGTCATTTTCGTGATTAACCGTCGTTGACCGTATAGTGCACACTTGGATGTAGACTATTTTCCGAAATTTTCACGGATTTCAGTTAAAAAAATAAAATATAGTATCTTCCAACGTATTTTTAAAAATAAAAAGTAGTTGTACAGGTCTTAGAATATGATTAAGTATATTAATCGGAATTTTTGTTAAATTCAAAGTAAGCGGCAAGCAATGAATGGAATTATTTACTTAAATGTGTTTTTCACATAAGATAGATCACATTTTTATTGTATTAACATCACAATGATGTTTTTAAAGAATATAGTTTTCTCCGCCATTGTAATTTAATCCTCTCTAGCCATCGTATTTTTGTCAAATAACCCGATGTATAAACAACAAATTCTATTCTATGCAAAAAAATATTTCCTTTCAAAGGAAATCTTTAAACAGAATTAAACTTTAAGCTCTTTGATGCTTTTTTCTTTGAACGAATTCAAAATCGGAACAAAGAAAAATTAAATCCATATATATATTTTATGCATAAAGAAATACGCAAGGAATTTGCAAATTTTTTACACTATTAATAGTGTGTGGTGTATGTTTAGGCAACAACAAAAGTTTTAATGGCAAAACATTTTTCTAAAGAAGTTTTGTCAATCAGGTTAGTTAATACCATATAATTAAAGTCAGCCAAATACTTAATACTAAATGCTAAATACTACTCTAAAAACTTAATTCTTCAAAACAGTCTACTGTAGTCTGTGGCTTTAAACTAAAAAAAAAATATATTTGTTTTCACACATGATACAGATTCAAACCTTTGCTTACAGAGAACTACTGCCATGTCTGTTTACAGTATTTGCTGTGTTAAACTACATTAACTATTTTAACAGGATTTGTTTAATGGAAATAAAAGCTCGGAAGTTTTAAATTTTTTATTATGTTTTTCGTGGAATTTCTTTCTGTAAGTTTAACTCCAAAGAGATTTAAATCCTGTTTTCTTATGATAGCCTTTAGTAAAACTTGAAGAATTAGACATAACACACAAAAGTACTTTATAAACAGTACTATACTACTTTTTTAAGCGCAAAACTTTTTATTTTCTTAGAGTGAATTATACTAAAAATCGTTAACGTTAGGGGAAGATTAGTTTAAGCAGAAACATTTTCAGAAATTCTTACTTATTTTATTTATGTTTTCGCGTGAAAAACAGTAAGCTATAATAATTACTTACCACATAAAATGTCTGGTTATTTTAGCGAGATTAGATATAAAAATAACTGTTATATTTATCCGTAAAATGTACGTGTTTGATAAAACGTTATATATTTTAAAATATTCTGTATATATCCCTGAAAAATTCTGTGCGAAGCTGGTAATTATAAAATTGCTCGATGAATGAAATATAGTAATTGACTTCAAATTTTGCCAATTGTGTTTTAAAATTGTAAAATCAATTTTAGTAGTATTTTTTAAAAAATAATTAAATGTTAAAGGTGAGATTTTTATGAGTGCTAGCTAGGTTTCCCATCTAGCTGGTGGGTTTTCTAGACGAACCTAGTAATGTTAGCCCATTCCCTGCGAAACAGCATAACCGAGCTTCATCCGTCTTCGTATCCGTAAATCGTTAATACGGCGATTTCTATAACGGAGACCTATGCGCTTCCCGTCCGTAAACCGTTAATATTGAAATTACTGTTTAAATCGCAAATCTATAACTACGTCCAAATAAAGTTTCTTGAAAAGGGGAAAAGATGTATTATTTTTTATATAGACATTGAAATAGATTTAGCACGAAAAAGTTAAAAAAAAAAAAACTTATAATTGAAGTACATGAAATTTGCATAAAATATACCTGAAATTAAAGAAAAAAATCAAAATTTCATCTTGAAAATTAATTTGCACAAATAATCCAATCAAAATTTTATATTTGATTAAAATAAGGAAATTAGCAAATTTAAAATTCGTAAATGAAACTGCACGTTTTGTTCTAAATATGACATAAATCTTTTCTGAAAAGAAAATAATAGTAAATCATATTTAAAAAAAGCTTAAATATCTTTGCGGTTCTTAAATATATAAATTGCTGAAATTTAAGATTCAAATTAAATAAATTAGCACAAAAATCCATGTTCTTGAATATTGTTCATACATTGTTATCAGTTTTTATTTTTTGTTCGTTTTATTTATTTATTTATTTATTGTAATATGTGTCAACACAAAAGAAAATATTGCATTTCAATTGTTGAAAGAAACATATTTTGGCTAAAATTTGACCATAGTCTTCCCAAAAATAATAAATAACTAAAAAAAAAAAATTATCGAATTTCAAACAAGAATAAAAATTAATGCATCAGGCATAGATTATGAAACACTCCTCAGGATATTGTTACAAAGTTTCATTTCTTCAAACAATGAAATGAGATATTTAAATAAACAATTTAGAAAAAAAAACATCATAAACACAGTTAAAAATCCAAATTCAGCAATTACTGTTTAAAGATGGTAATGTGCATGAATTATATTCTGCAGTCTTGTATATGATATATAGGTTTTCATACTTACCACATAATGAAACAAATATTTACTTCAACTACAAAATGCACAAAACAATATAAACATTTCTCAAGGCATATCCATAGATGACTATATATTCATATCATTTTGCATCGCCATTTATAAGAAACTAGTTATATTATACTGTACTAACTCCAGATAATATAGTTAAATTTGGTTGAACTAATAAACGTGTACAACGCTTACAAATAAAATTTCAGGAAATTTTGTACATGGAAATTAATCCTAACCAATAGATCTATAGACATTATACATGCACTATAATATACTAAAATTTATTTTACCCGGCATTACACAACTCAAAACTCATTTACAACTATTACTATCCATAGGCAACAATGTATTTAAAAAGTCTCTTTTGCTCAACCCAGTATATGAATTTATTTTTATTTTACAGTCATCTCATATCCTATATATTATTTCTGTTGTCAACATCCCTTTTTCTAAGCAAATAAAAAATGCAGAACGATTAATGAGATACCATATGACGGGATTTTAAAGCGGCTTCTGACATAGTACACTTACATTTCGTAAAAAGATGTATTTTGTATAAAAGTTTCAATTAATTAAAAATTAAATCGGCATTGTTTTCATAAATGAAATGAGCAGTTTTCATCAAATTACTGATGCCCCCAAAATAAAATACCGCAACAATGGTTATATATATATATATATATATATATAAATTCTCTAAAGATAAAGTGGGACATAGTTGCTGCACGGGTTTATTTTATATTTATGATTAAAAAGAAAAATATAAATTAAAATGCTCAATCTATTTTTCTTTATCACATGGTTTTCTTTTCGAAACAGATGATGTCACTCTCTATTGCAGTTAAAATACAATTGATATATTTCTTTTCATTGCGTTTGCTATCTTCGGTTAGTTTTTACTGTAACTTTGATGGGATAAATGAGACGATATTTTGGCTTGATTTGTTTAGAAGTGTTTGTTTGCAGGTATTTTTAGTCATTAATTTTTTTTGAAAATTAAATCTGCATCTAAAAAATATTAGACTGCAGTGCAAAATATTCGCACGGGTCCACTGGTTACACTAAAGAACAGTTCACCTTAAAAATTCAAAGCACAATCAATAACACTTCAGTGATTTACGACCATAGACTTTAATGCCGACGAATTTTCTCCTGCAGCCCTATAATATGATACAGAATTTATACACACCGGGTATAATTCTAAAATTTATTTTTAATTTAAAAAAACTACTGTAAGCAGACACTTACCACAATTACCGCTCATAATCAATCCTGTAATCGAATTATTTTGTCTGTATCTGTAAATGAACAATAAATGTTACGACCTGCAGATTCTACAGAAACTTGTAGTAGTGCACCTCAGTTCTATATATCAATGTTTTAACCCCTGTAGGACAGGTGTCCATTCCATATAGGATGTCCATATAGGTCCGTTCCATATAGGGGACATGGGGGGATGAATGGGACAAGGGATGGATGGGACGTTCTCAATATTTCAGGCAATAAACTTTTTTTTTAGTTGCTCCCTATCCTCATAGATTTCACGACCATAGTTTGCTTCAGAACCAAAAGCAAGAAAACATGGCTGTTTTCAGTTTTCTTCAATTTGCATTTCCTGAAAACTCTGCTTAAAAGTATTTTTTTTTTTTTTTTACATTTGAAGTTACTTAAATATCTTATGCAATATAAACAATTATGATATGTTGTAGCTTTTTGTTTCAAGGCTCAATATTGGTAATCAAAATGAATGCATATTAACCATTGTGACAAAATATTTTTTGAGACAAAATGGCTGACAATTGAATATGTGCATCACGGGGATGATTGGGACATTTCAAATGGGATGAATGGAACTGTCTCATTCATCCCTAGAGGATGCTGAAAAATATATTTATTAACTAAATAATATTATATAGGTTGATAAATTAATACTTTATGGTAATTATTCTTTTAACATTTCATCCTCATTGTAGCCATCGTCTTCAGCCATTGAATGCTTCCGTTTATGGGCCTTTTAAGGCAAAGCTTATGAGTCCAAGATGACTGGCTAACAAATAATCCTGGAGATCATATTACAATTTATAATTTCTCAGCTTTTGCCAAGGAGGCATTTTTGTCAGCTTTTAGTCCTTAACATTGAATACGGGGAGGAAAATGGTTGTGTCCCATTCATCCCTGCTGTGGGGATGATTGGGATATAGAAAAACCTTTTTGTAAAAATTCATTTATATTTCTGTATAATAATAATCTTGAACATATATTGTGCATAAGATGTAGTCAAACACTTAATGTATGACATGGGATATATAATATTGATAATAACTTAAATAAAATATTTAAAATATATATTTTTGTGAAAATGTCCCATTCATCCCCCATCTCCCCTACGTTCCATATAGGATGTCCATATAGGTCCGTTCCATATACGTTCCATATAGGTTCATTCCATATACGTTCCCTATAGGATGTCCACAATTGTCCGTTCCATATACATTCCATATAGGATGTCCATATAGGTCCGTTCCATACACTTTCCATATAGGATGTCTATATAGATCCGTTTCATACATGTTCCATATAGGATGTCCATATAGGTCCGTTATAGAATGCGAATGTATTTTATATTTTGGTACCAGGATGTTTTAGTCGTAATATTTGTCTTGTCTAATCCTGGGAAATTTGGATTAAGTAAGGCGAAAAATACTGCAGAAAATTATTGAAATTAAAAATTAAAGTCTTATTGTCTTTAAAGCGGTTCTCAAAAAAATATTCTTTCCCACTTAACAATACGAAATTTTCTGACACCATTACAGACACATTTTTAAATGTAAAAAACTTGAGATTTGCAGTCATGACTAGTGACGTGATTCTCACTATTGAAGTAATCAAAAAGTTTGTTTTCATTTTTCTATAAATGACAGCTTCTATTATAAACGATTGTTGTCTAATGGCAGCGGTTATTTTCCTTTCTCGCGCTGTCGCGTCCGGAAATTAAAGTGACAATTTTGACAGCCTTCTCTGAAACATTCTCTGCCTTTACCGAAAAACGGACAAAACTTTTCGGTTACATGGTTTCTGAATCCGAGCATCTAAAATTTACATGCCTTTAGATTAAAAAAAAAAAAAAAAAAAAAAAAGAAGAAGATTAAAAACCTGTGTTAGAAAATAGCCGGTTTGGATTTTAGAACAGTCTTTAAAAAGCAGCCCTCCTGAAGAAATTTAGTAGGTTAACATCAATGAATACACTGCAAATATTTCTACCATATAATCATAATGTAACGGAATTAATTTAGTGTGTTCCTGTAGTAAACGAAATATAAATGCTACGTATTTCATATTATAGAGAAAGTATGTTGTAGTTCACCTCAGTCATGTATACAAGTTTGATTATGTTTGAAGTAGCGTACAACCATTGAAAAAAACCCTGAAGGCTCGGCGTACAGGCAGAACTATATTTCGAAGACGCAGATCGTTGGGCGCCTGTTTATTGGGAATTGAAGAAGCAATAACCACCCATTTCGAAATCTACCAGTGTCTGTAAGCGGAGCCGGCACAGATTTTTTTTTTCTGTAAGGATTGGTTCTATAAAAAAACTTGTCAATATAAACGTTGTAGATAATATTAAGAGGATTTATAATAAATTTAAGTGGATTTGATACCTTGGGAATTGACAAAGTTATCAATTTTTTTCTGATTAAACCCCTATTTCCCCTCCCCTTGGGGATATTTTTAATAATATCAAAAATCTATCATACATAAATTTTTGGCCCTTTTCCTGGAAGTAATAATAACTCGATACGTATCATAATTAAGAAGTTATAGGTATTTTTCTGTTTTCACAAAAAGCCCCCCATCTCCCCCCTCCTGGTTCGATTATGTCATTAACGCACTTGACCGAGATTTTATGCCCCTTGATTTTATATATCAGTTTGGCAGAGATTTGTGCAGAATTATTGAAGTTATCGTGTCTATAAAAAAAGTGATATAGATAGATAGATAGATAGACAGACAGACAGATAGATAGATAGATAGATAGGTAGATAGATAGACATATAGATAGATAGATAGGTAGATAAAGTTTTGAACTGGGGGTGGTATGGGGTTCTAGGAGTCTTGATCGGCCTAGATCTGCAAAAATTTTCCCGAAATTACAACATAGGGGAGAATATAATAGGTAGTATTTTGGACGAAATCTACCTAAAAGCACCGCAAACTACTTTTCCCATAGGATATAATGTAATGAAATCTTTTGTGTGTCAGAGTAAACGAACTATAATAGCAGCATTTTTAGACTCGATAGGAAATATGCTATAGTATAATGAAGGAAGGAAAGTTTTTTCAACTAGGTAAATCATATGCCTCTCCAACCATTGCCTATGCTATAGTATATCTCAATAATATGTATCAATAATTCAAGTATTTTACAATAGTTAAAACGCAAACTGACATACATACAAACTGAAGTCAGAAACACTTTAAAATTATGTTGGTAAGTGTTAAAAACGGATATCCGAAAACTTTTTTCTGATGCATAAGCAAAACCTTAAGATATATTTTTCCAAATTGCTCGGATTACACAGCTTTGTCCGAGGCAGACAGACATTCATAGACAGATTGATATATACGTTTGTAGCATTTAGTAAAAGTTCTAAAATCAATCAAGTAAAAAAAATTAAGCTTAAAATGACCTTAAAAACAATAAAAATACGAAAGGTAGAGGGTTTGCCAAAACCTGCCTACTGTGATTGCAATTTCTCAGATAGTATTCGAGCAATTATTCCAAAGCAATTTAATATATTCGTAGCAGAGAGGTATTTTATTTACATCATTTTGCATGATTAAACAAAAGAATCTTTAATGTAATCTATACGGGTTTTCAATATGGAATCATAAAATTCTGCAGCTGAAAGTCCAGAACGAGACAGACGAGCTATTCAGAGACATGTTTGGAACCAAAGTTCTTTCAGACATAGATACAATATTAAAAGAGATTGCAGAGGTTTCCTGAATTTTAGCAATACTCCCTCGGCACTTCACTGCAAATTGCTTTCCTTCACGCTTGGTAATCACACTGAACGGATCTTGTCACCATGAATTTGTTCTCCTGTGAACTAAATGTGATACCACAAGTGTCTCGTGGCTGACATCACGTGACCACACTTAGATTCCTGCTGTTTTACATTTTTAAATATGCTTTGCTCAAAGTATTTGATAATATTGTACTGAAATGAACTTTAAATATTAAAAGGCGCTTGAGTGTAAAACTTTAACCACATTTATATCGTATTTAAATAAGTATTTTATTTTATTAATAAAAATACATCTAATTCTTATTAATGTCAAAATTAACTTTTATTAAAATATCCCATGCATAGCATTTTAAAATCAAAAACTAGAAAAAAAAAAGTTCTGAAATGGTATATTTAAGTAAGTATTTTATTTTTAAATAAAAATAAATCTTTAATTTTAACAAAAAAATTTACTTTTATTAAAAATATTCCATTTATCATGAAAAACATAAAGCAACTGATAAAATATTTTTAAATAAAAAGAAGTGAAAATAAAACGGAAATAGAATATTTCACCGATACAACATTTATAAATGAAATAATAAAAATAAAATAAATAAAACTGAAATAGAATATTTGTATCGATAAAGGGCGATTCCACCGTTACGTGTGTGACTTTTAGAGAGTGTTTTTTTGCAAATTGAGACAAATTTGGAAGTGAAATTATTTAGATAACCTTTTTACTTTTTTTATTGCTATTACAGGACACAAACAGATTCATTTTTGTAGTGACACCTTTAGTCTAAAGTAATATATATATATTTTTAAATAGTAAAGTCGTTGTTACGTGTGTGACACGTGTGACGTTGTTACGTATGTGACAAAATCACACACGTAACAACGACTTTACTATTTAAAAAAAATTATTATTACTTTAGACTAAAGGTGTCACTTCAAAAATGATTCTGTATGTGTCTTGTATAAAACAATATCTAAATAGTTTCCCTTCCAAATTTGTCTCAATTTGCAAAAAAAAATAAAAACACTCTCTAAAAGTCACACACGTAACGATGGAAAAAAAAGGGTCTTTAAGAAATGTTGGATATTAAAATAAGTAGTGGGATTCGAACTCATGCTATCTACACTCAACTACCAAGCACGCAGCCATTCCGCAACAAAACATTAAAATAAGTAGACATATCTGTGATCTGAAAGCAGGCATCTAAGTACGCGAGACACTAGTTGTGATCCCAAAAGTCACTAAAAATGCACGTCTATCTCTTTGACTAAATATATTCTTCAAAGATGAAATGCTGCAGCTTATTGTTGTAGGCGACCAAGTTTCCAATCTTCTGAAATAATAAAAATAAAAACAATGAAACGCCTTGCTACCACGAGCTTATCGCACAATTTTTCGAAACATACACTTCATAGTAAATGAGACATTAAGATTCAAAACATGTATTTAGTTTTTTGGTAGCCTTGTACAATATATTAGTAATATTTAACTCACATAAATATAGTAAGACAAAAATAGTAAAAAAAAAGTTAAAAATCGCGTAAAATCAAAAAAAAAATGTCTATAACGAATTGTGCGTTTAAGTTTAGATCAAAGTGCAGTATATTTGATTTATTCATACTATAAAGGATTTTATTGTAACAGGAAAGATTGAAAGAGATGAAATAGCTTGTTTTACAAAATATATATTGAAATTTCTTTTCAGAACCACATTTTGAGCAGCAAGAATAAGAAATTGTAAGAAATAATTTTCAAAGATGAGAGTTAAAAAGTTAAGTTATTATTGGTTATTAAGGTTCTTTATTCCACGTTGAATGCTGCGAAACAAAAAAAATATATATATATAAATATATTTTATCATGCCAGATTTACAGATGTGGAAGGAACGCAAGATTACATGAACATGATGCCATAAATTTTCAACTTCAAAGAAAATTTTAACTGTTAAAATGTAAATTTTATTTATATGTAGCAGTAGATAATGTTTTTGAAGGTCTGGGGGAAATTAAACGAAGAAGAAATTATAAAAAACTATTAAAGGCAAATAGCCAAAAAAGAGAACCGATTCGGAATATGATTCTGATCAGATAATGAGATTTACACACTTCGTAAACATCCTAATGAAAAATCAGTAATGAACGGAATTATTACTTTGGAAAGATTTATTCACATGGAACCTTCAGCAGAGAAAATAATTGTATTGTTTATTCGGAATGGATAGATAGTTTTAATACAGATAAATATAAAATTAAAACGAACTTCACTTGACCAGTTTTTTTTTTGTTGTTGTTGTTTGTTTTTTTCAAAATAAAATTTTTTCATATAACATTTTAGCTCGTCATACATTTCGATTTCTGCTTCTCCATTTCTATTTTTATACTTCTATTTAAGATATCGGTAAGACATATTTAGCTTGTCAAGATTGATATGTTTTTAGTGTTAATAATTTAAATTTTAGTCTGGAATTCCTTTTAATAAAATATTATGTTTAAAAAATTTCAATTACTTAAAAAAAAGATGTAATAAACTTTTTCTTTAATGATAACATAAAAGGTAATTTTCATTTTAGAATCGGATAATTTGAATTTGGTACCTACGAGTTTAAATTAACGAGCGTCGACTGTATTTTATTTAATGTAAAAAAATTGCGATAAAGTAGGAAGAAGATTATTTTACAGAAAAAGGTGTATTCGGGAAATTCAGAAGATTTAAAAGCTATGATATAAGCTATAAAATGTTATTATGGCTGCATTCATGTCTAACGCAGCACTTACTCAAATGCTGTCTGTCCACGTTAAAGGTGAAATGGACTTTCAAAATCACGAAATTCAACTAAAAAATCGATTATTTTTAATTTGGAGAATTATGGCTTAGATGGTCAAGTTTATCTGATGCGACAAGATTTTTTCAATTAGGACGCTTCTTCCCAGAGATGTAAGCTTTTTTATTTGTAAAAACTCTATACAGTTTTTTTTTTTTTTTGTTACTTAAATTGCTATTTTCTCAAAGTTGAAAATTTTGCACATTTCTAACTTTAGAAATGTTCCATGTGAATTCCTAATTATCAGATTCTTTCGAAATTTGTACTGTAGGTATATCCTCTATTCTATACAATAATAAATAAATTTTAGCATAAAAAGTTGCATTTCAAGGGTAATTAAGTGTTGAAATTTATGTGCATATAGAAATATAAAGCTACTTTTTTTAGGAAAAATAAACGAAGCATAATAATAAAAACTTTTACAATTCATGCCAACTTCCTTTGTAATACATAAAAAGTATCTCATAAATAAATATTGTCATATTTTATGAAAATAAATGCGCATGGGACACTTTAAAATACGACAATTATTCATAATTAAAAATTTTTAAAAAGTGAATAATTTAAAAACTTTTTATTATTTTAATACCTAATTTTGAATATAACTATTTTTAAAGCATAAAAAAATTCTTAATAACACCATAAAAATAAGGATATGAGGATAGCAAGAGTGAAAGGAAATGGGAGGGAAAGAGGGACAAGTTAAGAGAACAGCCAATAGGAATCAGTCAATCATACAAGAGAATGACCTAGAAAGCAGAACATGAGAAAATTTATGAAGAAAATTGGAAAAAAAATGGAAAAAAAGTATAAAAAATGAATATAAAATGTGGATTAAATATACAAAATATAAACAAATATAAAAGTTAATACCAAAAAATAAAATAATAATAATAATAATTATTATTATTATTATTATTGTATGGTTGAGCTGAACGAGATTTTCCCCGCTGCAGAGAGCATGGTGGAATCAGATTTTTCATTAACTATAACCTCACGATTAAGATAAATATCTTATTCGCGGTAAATTCGATAAATCTATATTTATCTTAATTGCGAGGTTATAGTTAATGAAAAATATGATTCCACCATGCTCTCAGCAGCTTGGAAAAACTTGTTCAGCTCAACTATATAATAATAATATATATGTATATATATATTTTTTTGTATTAACTTTTATATTTGTTTACACTTTGTACATTTAATCACCATTTTACCTTCATTTTTTATATATTTTAACTTTATTCAATTTTATTTTCAATTTTCTTCATAATTTTCCTTAAGTTCTACTTTCTAGGTAGTTCTCTTCTGTGATTGGCTGTTCTCTTAACTCTTTCCCTCCCATTTCCTTCCAGGGCTGCTCCTGTCTTCAAAGTGGTTGCACGTCTTCTTTGCGCCTGACGAAGAAAGACAAAGTTCTTCCGAAGGACACGAAAGCCGCATGTTTCTTAAAGAAAAAAAAAATATGTAAGGCATACGTCAGAAATGACTGACGATAGAGTACTTATAATAATTTTAACAGTTCAAATACGTTCTAAATTACTGTAATTGATTTGGTTTCACTAAATTGGCTAAAGATAAAAGTGCCTGTAGATGACATAGGTAAAGTTCCCAAACAATTTTGGCTACTTTTGACATAAACGTAGAATTTTTATGAATAAAAGTATTAAAGTATAAATAAATAAAATATACATGCAAGGACTTTATTCAGTATTGCAAGCATTTGAAAAATTTTTGAGCTTTTACTAGCTTTTTTGGAAAAGTAAAACTCCCAGATTTTACTCTGATATATTTTAAACAATATGCACTACTTTAGCCCCAAAACCTAAAATTCAAAATATTTTTTTAATTTCGAAATTTTAGAAGTACCGAATTCATTATACTCGTTTCTCAATTATAATTGCATAGTAGCACTACGATTATAGTTACTAATTACATAGTAGTAAATTTACGTTTTTAAATTGAGCACTTTTTTTATATTGCAAATTTATTTCGCATTTTTTATTGTATATAGGTAAAATACATGATGATCTATGTTTATACTGAATTTAAAAATTGAGAGGATGTTGATAAAACTGCACAAACGTCGAAGAATAATTCATTAAAAAGGAACCATTGGCAGCACTTATTTTTACGGCATTAATACTTGTCTTTGAAACGTCAATGGCTCTTTTTAAAATCTTCTCTTTGAGCTAAGAAGTTGTGGATTTATTTGCATGTCTATGGAACGTTTGAAGGTTTGTATAAAAGAAGGCTGGATCAAACTGAAGTTTGAATGAAGCTTTCTGGAAATGCTGTGCCTTATCTGGACAACTTTGCTTTGAAAGCTGAAAAAAAGTTTTTTACAAAAGAATATATATGAGTAGTTTAGGTGATTTATCTTATTCTTAAAAGTTTTTATTTATTTTTTTATTTTATGAGTTTAATACAAGACTTTAAAAAAGAAAGAAAATACAAACTTTTTTTTGTAAAAACACCTGCATGAATTGACTTTCAGAAGAATGTATATTGTTGCCTATATTGCGTTTGAAATACTCTATTAAAGTAGTTTATTATTAAGTGTTTCAACTATATTAAAAACAAGTTATTTCCATATTAACAATGTATGAAATTTTCTGCACACAATTAATATATAATTGATGAAATTATTAGCATATTAATAGATAGAGACACGAAAAAGTGAGTGTGCATCAGCGTATGTCTTTTCTACAATTATCATAGTCTTCTTTTACTGTATTTAATATACAATATGAAATATTGTTACATTTAAATAATGATTGTGGTATTTATAATACATGAATTGAAAAACACCGCCTTTACTATTTGTTTTTATTTATGAAATAATTTTGAAAATATGTTTTGGGCTAAAATAGAATATCACGCAAAAGTATCGACAATTAATAGTGTATGTCTTTGAAAAGCAGGAACCATGGACAGATAACATGCTCTAAATATCAATGGTGGTAAATCATTACTAAATATTCATCTATTCATTCTTTTTAACAATTTTGCTATAAAAAAACCACATCCTGATTCTATAATCTTTTTTTACTGAACTTTCAACTTTCTAATATATTTTCGTTTTCCCAGATGACAGAAGTTAAAAAAAAATACATAATTCATACAGATTAAAAAAAAAAAAGAAATCGTACTTCAATTATTATGAAGACATATTTGCAACAACTTATTTGAAATTCTATCCCATCCATGAAGAAAATTCAACGTTAAATTCAATAACACTAGATTAAATATAACATAATAAATATGTTATATAAAAACAACATTAAAATTAAATTGTGACCGGAAAGTAATATATTATTTTGACTATTTTTGAAATTTATGTTTTATTTAAAACCCTTTACACTACTCAATTACATGATCACAATCATTAATAATAATCCTTTTCCAACGATATCGTAACATGATTATTTCATTTTGTAAAAAAAAAAGTTTCGTTATTCGAAGCAAAAAAAAAAACATTACAACCCAGATTTGACATCATCATAGTTTCTGAAAGTTTTACTTCTTAAGTTATGTTCCAATGAACAAAATAAGAGGTAATCTGAGGGGCCGATATCCGAGAAATATGGTGGATGGTGTAACCCTTCCCACCCAAACAGCTAATCTTTTTTCTCCAATTGATCTTGCAGTAGGAGTTATCTTTCTGCAATATTACAACATCTTATCCTTTTACGATTCCTTAAAGCTGGGAGTTTTATTGCAAGTATAGATCCAATTCCTGACAATAAACGTCTGCTGTTATAGTTTGATCTCGTGGCATGAGCTCGTAATGAATTATTGCTCGGATATCCCACCACACGCTCAAATGACTTTTTGGGAGTGGAGTTCATCTTTAGGTGTCGGAATTGGAGGTTGTCCTGAAGACAATCAATCTTTTGTCTAACACACATTTCTCATCACTAGTTGCGATTGCGACCCGTTCCAAAAAAGGCTAATTGTGTGGCCCTGTTAACAATGCATTACCAATTCTCCATTTCTGTGCCTTGTTTTCCAAAAGTTTAGGAGGACGCAGTACACCTTGTCGGGTTTTTTTGCCAATTTATTTTGTGTTTTTGAATTTCAATTAAAATGGTAGAGATGAAGAGAAAAAATAATGAGTTTCCTATAAATTGGGCATTGGAATGTTGAGCATATTTAAAAACATATATAACAACATAATCAAGAAATATGCATTAAAAAAATTCCTACATTAAATTAACAATTTTGATGTAAATGAGAACTTTTGTAGTGAGCACTTTTAAATTTCGTACAATAAAAGTGTTTGTTTTAATTACATTTCTTAATTATTACTTATAAATTTTCTGTGTTGTTGGAAAGACATGTTACATATTTTACTTTTTCTAGTAAAAAGATTTCCTTATTTATTCTATTTGCCTTTGAAAACCTGAGGCGGATTATACTGTTATCTTCGTTTGCCTTTACGGTCATAGCTGGGAGGCTTGTCAGTTTAAGAATTATTATGAAAGTCAATGAAATATGCCAATAACACATGCTACACTTTAGGCTATGTCATATAACTTGTTTTGATTACTTTCGAAAATGAATTATTTCTGTAAATATAAAAGAGTATTTATTATATTTATTCGTTAAAAGAGCTGTTTGATGAGTTTGGTAAAATTATTAAAAAACATATTAAATTAATTATAGTTCAGTTTGAGATGTATGCGGTAGACACGCAAATTATTGCTTGAATTCGTGAATTTTATTTTCACATAATAAAAAAATATGACGTAATAGAAAATAAAACATTTCTACGCATACATAAAATATTAACAATTAAGTACAAAGGAATTAGTAAAGAATACATAATTTGATAAAATATTTTTTGATTTTTTTGTATTTTACTGTATTTACTGTATTTTGATTTTATTGTATTTACTGAAACTACATTTTCTATTAAAGTTTCTTCGCAATACGCTGGCTTAAAATGATTTAGAATTAAGCGACTAGAGAACAGTTCTGAAAATTAAACATATTTAGCAAATTACTAGGAGCAGTTTTAGACATGCACAAAATATTATTGATTAAGAAATAAGGTACGTTTTAAATGTAAAAATCACTGAAATTTTTTATGAATATTCTAATGAATAATTTTAATGAATGAAATAATATTTAAAAAATACTAAATGCATTTGTACAAATTTCTAAATAAATATTTTTACAAACTTCTAAATAAATATTTTTACAATTATACTCTTTAAACTTTGCTTTAAAAAATTTATATATATTGAAGTTTTGTTAATTTTAAGTCATAAGCTGTAGCATAGTTTACGTTCTGTACATAGGATATAACAAACAAACCTCAGTGATATGATATGAACTATTTCTTTTAATACTACTTAATTTCTTAAAAATAGCTATTAATGTCTAATTAAAATGACCTGTTCTCTGAAATTGTGTAGCCCACTATTAAAATGTAAGTATTTCATAAAAGTCCGGATATCACAAAGGAGCATATTTTAAGAAATATTAATCGAAAGAGCAAAATAATTAGTCATTTTATGTAAATTAATTGATTGTAAAGGATAGAGTTTACTAGTAAAGGGTGGAATGAATGGTTTTGATATTCGAATGAATCATTCGGGCATTCGTAAAAGCATAGTTGCTAACCTGTGTATTTTGTTAATCAATTTCTACCAGACTTTTTTTTAAATAAAGTAGTTTTTTATTTGAATTTGAATTAAATTAGAAAGCGATATAAAAAATAAGAAACTTTTTTTATAGAAAATTTCTAGAGATAATTGATTTAAAAAGTACAAATGTTGGCAACTATACTTTTAAATCTTTTCATCACAAAATTTCTGGTGAAAATGTATTAAAAAAATATGAAGATTCAGAATTATGCTTCTGTGTATGCTCGAATTCATTTTGGCCATCACTACGGAACACTTGATGCCCCACGAAAAAATAAATACTATTTTAAAAAAAATGAAAATCCGCATTTTTTATGAAATAAATGGGAAAGGATTTAATATTTTTATAGTGCTTATTTTTGCGCCCATGGCTGGCGAATAAAAAAAATGTTAAGTAGAGTACAGAATATGTTGAACACCTATATATATATATATATATATAACATATATATATATATATATATATATATATATATATATATATATATATATATATAAATACATAATATAAATAATCATAAAAATGCCGTAAAAAAGCCAATAAAAGTTTAAAAAATGAAAAACTATTAACTTTTAAACACGCAACCGCTATTTACGATAGTGCTGCTTGTATTATGTCTGGAGATATTATAAATGAAATTTAACTGTACATTTACGCCCATTTGAAAATAAAATTAACATCGATACAATTATTCAAACTTTTTGGATAACTACCGCTCTACTGAGTTTTATATATTTATAATTTTTTTGTCATTAAAGATACATTATATCATAAAAACCGGTAGTGAGTGTAAGTGCTTTATAGCTCAACAATCGAGAACGATCGAAATCGTAGAACATAACAATCGAGACAGCCATCAATTAATTTACCAATTCACCCGTTAAAAGGAATTTATTAAAACTACAAAACATGTTTTGTTGAGTACATTTTGGTTGTTTTAGCAAAATTCAAGTAAAATTGAACCATTTTACTTGAATTAACAAAACATTGCAAAAAAAAAAAATGTTGATTCAAACAAAATTTTCATTGACCTATATTTAAACAAAAATTTTGTTTAAATATAGGTCAATGGAAATTTTGGAATTATGGAAATTTTGGAATAGGTCAATGGAATATCTTCTTTTTCAAGATTTAGCATTTAAATTGGATTATATATTCAAGAAAATACATGGAGTATATAATTAAACCTTTAAAGAATAATACTTATTTTTCTAGCAAGAACCGCCTTTAAAAGTTATTTTTAGCTTTTTCCGAAAATGAAGTTTTTCAGATTTTTACTGTACGCAAAAATATCCTGTGTCAAAAAATTATGCTGGAAATGCCTTGAATTTTTTTTTACTCATTTTACAAATGATAATTGAGGGAATAGACTACAATCATGATGGCATATTGATTAGTTTTATATTTACGCTAGTATAAGTTAAAAAGTTGCAAGAAATTTTAGGAATTTTTCATTACATTAGTACTTGAAGTGCCATAGCTTCTGTGATAGAGATGCTATTATAATGCCGTTAATCTATATCCTAGAAAAATTTATTCTCTTTATTATGCAATTTACAAAATGTGAATGCCATGCTTTGATTTTGAGTTATCATGTTTTGCACAAATGTCAATTTTTTACATAATTTTGACTATTTTTCACTTTAAAAAAACTTATTTTTGTGTATTTTCTAAAATATTTATATATTTTTCAAAGTTTTAACTTAAATGTTATTAGACAAAATTGGCATAAAGAGAAAATTAAAAAAAAAATCACCTCTGAAGGTGTGCGGATACCTTAAAAGATCCAATAGAGGAAAACAAATAGAACACACAAAGTATTTAATCATCTGTAAGAAAATGCGTCACTAGTCAAATGTGGTGATTGATTCTAATGATAAGTAAGGAAGATATTTTTATATAGAAATTTTGCACAGCAAAAATTCCTTTTGTTTCTTTCTAAACATTGTTATAATTCATTTGCGGGGAATCTCGGATTAGGCCTGAAGTCGTGAAAGGGGATCATAAAGGAGAGAGTCTGAATTACTACCATTTTACTTTGAGTCAGTGACTACTCTCTATCTGGCGATAAATTATTTTTATTAATCAAATGCTGATCTGTCATCTCTACTTGAAATAATACATTCTATAAAATTGTAACTTAAATTTAACAGGTTGTTCCATAGTTTTGTTTGATGACATGGGGGATTTGTATACGTCTTTATCTCCTCACATAAAATTAAAGCGGCTCTCCCGAAGTAATTGTTTAAAACATCCTTTCTGAATTGAGAAATAAAGTGAGAATGTTCATAACTAAGAATGATTTTGCTTTGGGAGAGAAATTGGATGACTATCGTTACCTAATGAAATTTTCGTTTTTAGGCCATTTCCTTTTTAAAAGCTCATGATTCGTGCCTGAGAATTCAAAGAAAAGCCTTACCTGTTTTTGACGCTAATCATAAAGTATAATAATTTAAAAAGAAATAAAAACTTTGGTAGAATCGCTCAAAACTGGAAGCCTGTATAGTTTTCATTGAAAATCGTTTTAGAGAGAAATGCAATCAGACATTTCTGCAGATATCCTAACCTGGTGTTTAAGCCCATCTGTTATGTTTAATTGGAATTTTTAACTTTTATTGTCCAAAAAGATTGCAGGAAGACATTAAAAAATATTTGAATTGTAAATTCTTTTTCTGTTATAGGAACAGCCAGGCTCTTTGACATCATAGCACTATAGATGGTTGCTTGATTTTACACTAAATTCCTAAATAAAAGCAAAGGTTTAAAATAATCTATCAGATTTTTAGTACATGATAAAAGGTATGTAGAAAATGCTATCATAAATGTCAAATATAATTTTTTTTATCCTCCGCAACTATTTATATATGCAAAACATGGTATTTTACATGTCGTTTTTAGGTACGTTAGTAATTATTTAAATACTTAGCACCTATAGTCGTCGTCTGGTTCGTCCGTGTGTCCGCATATAATAGCACAAAAACTACCCAACCAAATGATTTAAAATTTAATATATATAATCGTTACAGAATTATCGAAAATTGTTTTTGTTTTGTTTCAGCGCGTAATGCTGGATGCGAATTGGCGGAGAAAATAAAAATTGTGAATTTTAAAACTTAATGTCTTGCATTCTTAAATTGTAAAATTTTTGTATTTATATGCGAGATTGAATTCAATTCTATTCCTCGAATTTCAGATTTCAAAAGCTGTTTAGTGACTGAAAAAGACTGAAAAACTCTGATTACCTTTCACCAACATATAGCTAGCCATGTTTATGTATTTATGCACCCAAGCGGCAAAACAGCCATTTGAAATAAAACGAGATTAACAATTATTTCCTATGAGGAATAGCGGAAGTTCTTCTTTGCAATAATTTTTATCTGCAAATTTTTATTTACAACTCTTTAACTAGTAAAATGTATGAATGCTTCGGAATTTAGAAATTTATTTTGTATAACAATATTTTGTATAGTTGAGAATATGTCATATTTTTTCTAAACACTAAGCTACGGTTAAATTCGATTTTGTAAGAAAAAATTCGATTGCCTGCCAAATTTTCAATGGTTGCCAAATTTCTGTTGCAACTGTAGAATAATTAAAACAGTCTCATCTTTATCATTGAATTCCTTTGTCTTGAATTTCTGATTTCAAAAGCTGCTTTGTGATTGAAAAAGACTGAGAAACTCTGGTTACCTTTTACAAATATATGGGTAGCAATCTTTACCTATTTATGCACCCAAGTGGCAAAACAGCCATCTGAAATAAAACGACTTTAACAATTAATATTTCCTATGAGTTATAGCAGAAGTTCTTGTTTGCAATAATTGTTATCTGCAAATTTTCAGTTGCAAATCTTTAACAAAGTAAAATGTATGAATGTTTCTGAACTTAGAAATGTATTTTGTATAACAATATTTTGTATGTTTAGAATGTGTCATATTTTTTCTAAACATTAAGCTACGGTTAAATTCGATTTTACAAAAAAAGAAAAAAAAAACTCGTTTGCCTACCAAATTTTAAATGTAGTTTCTCAAAAAATTACAAATCAACTAAATTTTAATTGAAACAAATATGTATTTCAGTCGTTTAGAGGTACCGATCCTTTATATAAATGCTTTAAAGAAGTGTATAAAACTTTCTTAACTCGCGGATTCTTCTTGAAGCAGTGTCTTGTGTCGATGTTTTCATATAGAATTGATAAATTGTAACAATTTATATTTGAATGTTTATATGAACCTATTGATATAGATCTTATTTTCTCTCTCTTTTTATCTTTTGGCTCGTCACAATACATTTTGATACCGAGCATATACAAAATATCATGATTTATGAAGAATTAGCTGTTTTGAGATTATTGTGTTGATAGAAATGTTTGCAGCTATTCTCGTTTGTATAAAATGCTGTTTTGATAGAAGTTTTTATTCCCAGTTTGTTGATCCTTTTTTTAATGTTACGATTTGATTCCTTGAAATCAAACAGTTTAAATAAATGAAGTCGGTATAAAAATATAAAAATGAAAAAGGTTTCATATTTCTTCATATAAGTCTTTCCTTTGGTTGTTTTTAACGCATAAACGTACAAAGATCCTATACTGACATGCCTGTTAAAATAATCTTAAAAGTAATTTCTGAACATGTTCTCTGGAAAAATTAAAATGTTTTTATTACTTCTGCAGCCTACCCCTAGCTGTTTCTTAACTTCGAACTCCACCCATAGCTATTTTCATAGCCATACAATTCATCTGTAATATAAATATAAATACACAAAATGCAGTAATGTAAAATGTGTTTAACATCGGTTCAGTTTCATGTTAAATACGGCTAAAAATGTGTTAAAACAGTTATTACCTATGGAATTTTCTCAAAATAAAAAGCGGTAGTAGTACAGAAAAAAAAAATAATTTTCATTCTATTTTTTTTTCTGCTTGGGGTTGGCATTCACAAAGTATCTAAAACAATTCAAAGCAAAACTTTAAGCATCAAATTTAGATAAAATGCTTTAAATTATAATTTAATATATTTAAACATATTTCATATATTTAATATAATTTAATTTATATAACCTTTAATAATTATTAAAGGTTATAAGAGTTAAGCTTGTTAGACCACGGTCAAACTGACAGACAAACCGAGTTCATAAACATTTTTCAGCTATTGGAAAGGGAACTGGACAGTTGAAAATTCACTTCCACCAATTATCATTCTTAGATAAGAAAGTGTGAACGGCATGTGTTTTAAATTGGAACAGCTGTCGCCGACGCATCGGGGTTGGCGCGATTTTGATTTTGTGCCATTTTGGCGAGTAAACCCCATTTTCAGGTACCTGTTAGAGATTACTAAAACAGAATGTTACTTTTATTTTATTAGGAAATAGTTTAGATTATATATAAAAAAACACAATGATTAATTTATTATAAAACACACAATATTTAATTTATTACAAAACATACGGAATCTGCCATACGAAGCAAAATCTACACAAAACCGCCGGGTTGCCCAGGCATAAAATCGCCATTTTGGCGCTAAAATGATAACCTGGTGTGTCTGCGACAGCTGTACCCAAAAGGACCCATCATTAAAAATGGTAAATAGTATAGAATCAAAGTAAAGTAGTACAAGAAAAATTTTTTATACATTTATTAAACACATAAAATCATATTCATGGCTTTTAGCTTAGATATTTACGATGGTAGTTTTATTGGCGGTATGTTATACTTCAATGCTACCATGATCGTAAAAGTTCTTGATTTGTCTATTAGAATCTTCCGATTTGGCGAAGGATTAAGGAAAAAATTTAATTATGAATAGAAGTAACGTGTTACAATGTTTAACATACATTTAAGGGAGACCAAACTGGTCGCCAGTGGCGGCTAGTAGTTAATAATAATGATGATATTCTACTTGATTGTTGTCTTTTGGTGGGTAATAATTGATAGTGTTTGATTTTTGACCTATATATTTATATGTGTGTGTGTTTACTTATGAAATTTTAATAATCGCAATACAATAAATATTTGATATTTCAAAAAATATTTTTACAAAATATGTAGTAGAGTTGTGTTTGCGAGTTTAAGACATATCATACAAAATAAAAAGTAATGAATTACATAAAATATTGTAAAATGTTTGACAAATATATGTTGTTTATCTATACCATGGATTGGTTCATTTTTCAATAATCTATCACTATCCACATTCTTCAAAATTGATGAACCACTCATTTGTACGTTTTACTTCTTTTTTTCTCTTGACATAAGAAATTTAAATGTGTAATAGAATTATAAGGTTTCTATTGAACTATAAAAATTATTTTCAGTTTTAATATGCAGATGAGCTTTTATTTCCAAATAAACCACATTAACCGTATATTCGAGAGTATATAAAGTTAACAACCAAATAAACATATTTAAAACATGAAATTATTTTTTTTTAAATACTGAAATAAATAAAGTAAAAGTTACATTACATATTATATAACATTTCTAGTCCAAAATATGTTTGTATGAACCACGCATTACTCGCCGAAATTTACGATATTTATAGAAACATATAGCAGCTAAAATCATCACATTATTATTACTTTTGTTTTTCGTGGATTAATTAGAACGGATTTTCTAGGTATCCTTCGGATTTTTTTTTATGTACTGTACATACTACAATTGCATGAATTGAAGAAATTTACAAAGGTTTCTGAATGCCTTTTTGTATGATAGAAACTTAGTTAAGTAATCTTTAGTTTTTTTTTTCAATTTTGCGCCATCCTGGTATTTTTAAATATATTAAAAATGAATTGTTAACAATAGTTAAAACTATGAAGTTTTTTGCTGAAAATCTAATGTATGCGTGTATGCGTAATACACGCATACATGCACGTTTATAGTTTATGGTTTAATGTGTCTTTGGTAGTAGATATTATTTAGAAGCGGAATATAGTAATTTGGAAAAAAGCCAAGATTTGTATTTTTGTTAAGGGAAACGCATAGCGTAATTGAAAAAAAGAAAAGAAAAGATATACCTCATTTGCTAGACTTTTTAATATATTTTTTTCTGATTGGAAAGTTACTAATATAGAAGGAGATCGTTCTCAGATAATAGTTCAATTGTACTTTCTTTGAGGTTTTATGATACCTTCTTATTTTTATATTGTAAAACTTTCTGTAAAAGCACGAAAATTCTACATGTAAATTATAGAATTTTTTGAAGTGTAAAAGACATTTCCTGCTGCCTTAGTAAAAACGATATTTTAACTAGACTTTTACATTGTTATCTGTACAGAATATTTTATTTAAAAAATAAGAAAACAATTCGAAAGTTGGACTTGTAGTTAACAATTTATTCTTCTTGTTTACAGTGCTCGAGTTTGCGTTACAAACATTTCCTATAGACTTAGTAAAAACGATAATTTAACTAGAATTTTACATTGTTATCTGTAAAAGATACTCTTTTTTTAAAAAAAGAAATAAGCTGTACTTGTAATTATAGATTTTATCTTCTTGTTTACGATATAAAATATTGCGTGATAAATATCTCCTACAGACGTGATAAAAACGACAATTTGATTACATTTTTAGATTATTATCTATAAAGAATATTCTTTTTTTTAAATAAGAAAAAAAATCAAGAATTGTGCTTGTAATTAAAACTTTTTTCTTCTTGCTTACGGTGCAAGATTTTACAAATAAATATCTCCTACAGACGAGATAAAATCAACAATTTAATTAGATTTTTACATTAATATCTATAAAGATTTTTTTTTAAGTAAGAAAAAAATCAAGAATTGTTCTTGTAATTAAAACTTTTTTCTTCTTGCTTACAATGCAAGATTTTACAAAAACTTTCTAAATTTTTTAAATTAATGTGTAGTAATCCTTGTGCAGTTTCCAAATGACATCTAAAAATTCACTATACAATTTTTCGTACCAAAGATTGTCATAAAATAAAAAATACTAACGAAGCTTAAATAGAATATTTTTAAATGTCAAAAAATTCTGTAGGAAAAATCTTTCTCGTTAAAACAAGGAGATAAACGAAGTTTAGCGAATACTTTCATGCGAAAATGAAATTTGTTCTGCTGTTCAATGTTACTGAATATATTAGACTACTGAAAATGTAACTTTGAAAAAAATATCCTTAAGGCAACTTTTGAGAAAGTTTTATCAAACAAAGATTTTGCAGGGAAAATTCTTACATTAAAAGAACATAGAAATGATTAAAGTTTTTCGTTTGTACCTCTAATAGATTCCATTTCACAGTATTGGATTACATTTTCTTCTTCTTACAAATGAATACTTTGTCCGAAACATGTGTATTTTCTGTTATAAGATTCTGAAAGTAAGTAAAGTAAAAAAGTATCTCGAAATATATATAAATGAGATTGCAAACAAGGGAAAAAATAGTTAAATTATAGTTTAATATAGTTACTTACTTTAGAATATTCTGGAAAATAAAGCGAAATATAAAATGGAATTTTTTATATTTGTAGTATGCTTCGATTAGTTTTTAGGGTTCCGTACTTAAAAAGTAAAAACGGAACCATTATAGGATCACCACTCCTGTGTCTGTCTGGCCGTCTGTCAGAGCCCTTTTTCTCGTAAACTATGGGACGTGGAAAGTTCAAATTTGGGAAAGTTATAAAGACTTATTTACCCACATATTTTCAAATTATAAGCCATTCTCAAATATATTTAGGAAACATTTAAGGAACTAATTAAGTTACTTGAAAAAAATAAAGGTTTTTTTTTTTTTTTATATCGTGTGAAAGATTTCGTAATAATGAACTCAAAAATATGTTTAGTTTAATAAAAAGTTAAAATTTCAGTGCAAATTCACCTTGTTTAATAATTAAAATACATAAAGATACAACTAAATGTAAATATATTGCTTGAAGGTGCATAAAAACATACATAAAAACATTTAAAAGCACATTAAATTCCTTTTAAAAAATCAAAACGTTTTCAACCGAACTTACTCGGTCATCATCAGTGAATACTAATAGTTGAGTTGATGTCCTTTCGCGTTTTCCAGCTTGCCCGGAACAAACCATTTTACTTCAAGGGTGTGGAATATAAGGTGGAATGGGAAAGGTCATTCAACATTTCAAAAATAAGTACAGGTTAATCAATCATGTATTAATTCATTCCAGACTGCGTGGATATCATATGATAATACATCGTTACAGACTATTTCTTTTTTAGATTTTATTTCCAAAGACTCTCTTATGATAGCTGCCTGGTGATTACTTGTGCGGAATATAATTTTGCAACATTGAAATCTACTTTTATTGGTTCAGTTTGTGCTTATCTTGCTAACACAGTGTGGGGTCTATTTAATCTCAGTTGTTTTGTTCAGTCCCGAAATTTCCTCAGTGTCAAACCTACGTACATAAAATCTTTGTTATCTTTATTGAATGGTATAATATATAGCGCTGATCTATTGAATGTCTGGATTGGATCAATTTTCCTGTTTAACCAAACACACAACTTTGGGGAGGGACTTCGATTAATGTAACGCCAAACTTAAAGAGGGAATGTTTCATACTTTCAAAAAACCTTGGGATGTAGTTAACTTTACAAAACTTCAAACTTTTAATTGTACCTGTATTTCGTTTTTCTTCATCTTTCACTTTAAATTTGTTTATGATTTTTTCAATGAAACGGGATGGAACTGAATTCTCAGCTGCTACTTTTTCTAATTACATCTAATTCTTCATTAAGGAAAAAGCATGAACAATTTTCAAACGCTCTTTTTATATAAAAATTGAAAGGTGCTAACTTGTAACTAATGGGTGAACTGCACTTAAACGGGATGGTGGAGTTAGATCTGTTAATTTTCCTAAACATCGTGCAATCAAGATTCTTTTTATCCATATTTCTGATTAGTTGTACATCCAAAAAAGCAAGCTTTTGATTTCGTTCTGTTTATAGTGTGAATTTTATTTTTTTGTATAGGCTATTGATTTTATCGAGAAAGGAGTATAATTCATCTTTTCCGTGATTCCATATAATGTAAATATCATCCACGTATTTTAACCATCAATCCGGACCCGGTTTTATGGTCTCCATGGTTATATTTTCAAGAGGACGTAGTTTAAACTCTGCAAGGAAACCAGAAATCGGGCAACCCATTGGGGCCCCATTGACTTGTCTGTAAACTTGATAATAGATATTTTGATAGTCAATACATCAGGGGTATATATTATACCATTCAAGAAAGATAAAGATTTTATGTACGTAGGTATGACACTGAGGAAATTTCGGGACATAATAAAAGAAAATTAAGCAGATCTGAGATTAAATAGACCCCACACTGCGTTAGCAAGATTAGCACAAACCGAAGCTATAAAAAAAAAGATTTCAATGAATCCAAAATTATATTCCACACAAGTCATCACCAGGAAGCTATGATATCCACGCAGTCTGGAATGAATTAATACCTGATTGATTAACCTGTACTTTTTTTTTTAATGTTTAATGGCCTTTCCCATCCCACCTTATATTCCACATCCTTGAAATAAAATGGTTTGTTCCTGTCAAGCTAGAAAATGCGAAGAGACAACAACTCAACTAAACCATTAGTTTTTCCCTGATGATGACCGAGTGAGTTCGTTTGAAAAAGTTTCGATTTTTTAAAAGAATTTTAATGTGCTTTTAAATGTTTTTATGTATGTTTTTACGCACCTTCAAGCAATATATTTACATTTAGTTGTAGCTTTATGAATTTTAATGTTTAGTTTAATTTTAGGTATTATACTTTCAGAGATGTCAAAAATGTACTGCAAAAATATATCCCCCCCCTTTTATTTACGAATCTACTGAAACTAAAATTATGAAAAAAAATAGGGTAGTAGGAGTTTATTTAAAACTTGCAGTAAAACTATAGCGATTTTCTTAAGTAACACAGTTTTTGAAAAAAAAACGCATTCTTCCGTTACACACAAACTTAATTTTCGGGTGGTCAGCGGGAGAGTTGACTGACGCTCGATGTATGTATAGATGTAGAATCCTTCAAGGATATTTGATAATGATTTTCGAAAACAACTGTTGGTAATTAGTAGAGATATTAATTTTAAGTTACTTGAAAAAAAACATTTTATGTATCGTGTAAGGTATCGTTTGAAAGATCTCGTAACATCAAACTAAAAAATATATTTGTTTTAATGTTAGGTATTATATATTCAGAGATATCGTCGAAACTATACTGGAAAAATATACCCCCCTCCCACCCCTCCTTTTATTTCCGAATCTACTGAAACTAAAATTATGAAAAAATTAGGGGTATTAGGAGTTTATTAACCCGTCAGCACACGCGCTTGGATAAAATCTACCCCAGCTCAAAACTATTACTTAAAAATGTGCGAAAATCGTTCGTGATAATTCTGAGCTTTACAGTACATTTCAAGCTGAAAGATATCAAGATGTGGCCAAAAAGAATTACCTCCGGTTGTGAGATTTTCCATTCTTTTGTCATAAAAATGTCACGTGGGAGGAAATTTATCCCACGCGTGTTATAACGTAAACCATAATGATAGGAAAATGTTAATGCAAATGTTTATGTAAAAAATATAGTGTGCAAATAATAATATAATTTTTCTTTTAAACGTTAACAACTCTTGCACATACAGTTTCTATATATCAGTTTTATATTTTTTTGTATTTTTATGGCTGAATTTGGATTGTAAAAGCTTTGTATGTAATGATATGCAGAAAAAAATCTTAGTGCTAGATTTTATGATTTTTTTTTGGTTTGTTTTTGGTTTAAATAGAAAAAAAACCTCTTATTTTAAGTTAAATTATGTTCTTTATTGATTTACAGTTTCTTTCAAAATATAAATTTTTGCTTATAATCAAATCGGGGGGAAATTGACACAAGAAAACGCATTGGGGTAAAATTTATCCCGCGCGTGTAGTAACGCAATGGAAAGGGGCGCGTGTGCTGACGGGTTAATTAATAAATAGTGATTAATAAGTGTAATGTACGGAACTCTTTGAGCGTGAGTTATACTCGCACTAGACCGATTTATTATCATTTAAATAAGTTGTCTGCATGGTATGGACATGCGTTAGGAAGACGACAAAAAAGTTCCAAAATTAAACATATAGGAATAAAATGAGCATTCTTAATCACATAGGGTAATTCCGGGAGAGTCGCCGCATCCGGTATAGACCTATTATAATCAATTCTTCACCTTAACGTCCAAAATACTGAACCTATTCTAACAAAGGTGGAACAGTGCACTCGTCTCGCAAGTATCTTGGATGAGTTCATTAAAAAAGTATGTAGCTCTTGTACTTTGTTTATAGGTACACAGAAAAGCTTTCCATTGCATTCACTGAATGGTTTGAGTTCGAACCTCGTTTGAGCGTCGGAGATAAATTGTAACGTATGGGCGATATTTAAACATTGATATAACAATTTGTTTACATTTTTTATCTAATTGCCTCATATTCATTAAATTATATTTGAAAAGCCAAATTTAAAATTTCCCTGCAAATTAAGCGAAAACGAAAGTATAACGAAAATAAAACGAAAAGGCACTGAAACGAAATTATTTAATTTGTATTAAATCTCGTGTATGTATCTTAGTTAGTGTAATATTTGACTGAACCCGAGGGATTTGTTTTTCTTCGAAAACATACATTCCGTATATGTAATCAGCCATATACATTTTTTGAGTAATGTTTATATACATAAAACAAAACAAATTTTCAAAAGTATAACTATTTATTTTTAATGACAGTAATCCATTATTACTTTCATTAATATTTCTCATTTTAATGTGTAAATAGTTTTTTTAAAGAAACTTCTCAATATTTTTTAGAATTCGTGGATTGATTTGGATGTTTTTAAAGTTTTTAAATTTTTATAATGTTATGTTGGATTAAAGTGAAATTTGAAGAAAGTTAATATATAAATGCTGGACAATTACACCATGAAACATTACAACATTAAAGACGTGAGTATAAAACATCACAAATATACTGAATGGTGTATATACATACATTAAAATTAAAAATATCGACGTTTCGACCACCATCTATGGTCATCTTCAGGAAATATTTGTTATATGGCTTCCAAAGTTTCAAAAATAAAATAAAATAATAATCTAATTTTTTTTAGAAGGTGGTCGAAACGTTGATATTTTTAATTTTAATGCATGTATATACACCATTCAGTAAATTTGTGATGTTTTATACTCACGTCTTTAATGTTGAAGAAAGTTGTTTCAAGTACTGGCTTAAGATATTTCGCTTTGAAAAATAACCTTAGAATGACAATCCGTTCGAGTTCACTTATTGTATTATTTGAACGCTTTCGGCCACGTGGAGCCCTAGACATACATATAGTGTATTTAGTCTTATTTATTTTTATTTAAAATCTCGAAGTTTTGATAATAAAAAAATATGCATAAGTAAAATTATTTTCAATCACAACAATCCATTTTATTTTATCAACGGGTAATGACACCCCAGTGCCAATCTCTCTTTCATCTTCCTATTCATCTAAGAATTTACGGACTGATTTGCATACCTTTGGAACATCTGGCAGTTTAAATAAAGGAAGCTGGGATCAAACTCAAGCTTGAATAGAGTTCCTTGAAGTGTTTTGTATTGGTTGCCCAGATATTTCTCTTTGAAAATTTAATTTTGTTTCCATCAATTTGAATGTTTTTTTTAACCATTGAAAGTTTAAGTAAAATTTAGATTTAGAAAGTTTTGATTTGAACGTGTAACAAATACACAGGGTCATTTACAGCAATCTATTTTATTCTATCAATACCTGTCTTTAAAGTGTCAATGGTTCTTTTAAAGAGCTTCAAATCGGCGGAAAGTTTGCGGATTAATTTGCATGTCTTTGAAGCTTTCTTATCGTTTAAAAAATGGGAGGTGTGATCAAGCTAAAGTTTGAAGTTTTCTTAAAGTGTTGCACATTGTCTAACAAACTTGCTTTCGAAGGCTAAAAAAACTGCGAAAATAATAGTTATGAAAAGTTTCGGCAATTTATCTTAATCATTGGAGATTATTCTTTATTAAACAATAGTAATAAAGAATACCATTTTATTGAGTAATTAATTTGTGTTAAATACAAGTTACTCATTGTGAACAGTTTAATTTCATCAGTTTAAAATCAATCTATAATATAGAAATATTACGAATGATTCAAAAGAATTCAGCATAAAATTCAAATACATTAAAATTAGATTTTTCAAGTAAAAATGTCAATGCAAAAATATATAGCTTTTATAAATTATCAACATTAACAAACAAAAAGAAAAACATCGACAATATCAAATGAGAATAAAATTCGTCATGGAATAAAATAAAAAAGAATAATCGTGCAACGGGCATATATTATGAAACATTTTCCAACACTAACACTTCATATTATTGAGAAATTTCAATTTTCAGATAACTTAGTAAAAATCAATTTTCAGAAATTATTGTCCGAAACCGGTAATCTTTGCGAATTCTTTTGTGCAGCCCTGTATACGGCCTATAGAATTTATATCTACCTCGTCATACACAAGACAAGTTTGAAAAAGCACACCACAACGAAAAAAACGCTTCCAGCAATTATTCCTCATAGTCATTTAATCGAATTCTTTTGTGCGTTTCTGTATAAATGAACGACAAATGCTATCAACAATTAGTATGAAATAATGTTCTTTTTACAATCATATTATAGATACTCACTTCTACACTGATAATATGTACCAGCATCTGACTGATCGAGAGTACGATTGACGCAAGCAGGCAGCTCTATCTGCATCTGAATAAATGCTTATCATACTAATACTGATATTTCAGCCGTTTTAAAACGTTGGTTTTCTTAGAAGTGTAAGTTCGATTGCGCGTTATCTCAAATAATTGGTTTTTCAGATTGAGACTGATCAACAATTGGGAAATGAGAATGGAATTGTCTTACCTTTTTTTTCGATGATCGCCATAGTAATATACAAGATAGAATGTAATCCAGGGCAAGTTCACAATGCACGTAATAAATCACTATAGTCGTTTGCGACTATGTTTCTAAAAAAGAACTGACTAAAATAATAAGTCATTTTGAGTATAAGCAAAAAATATATATTACGTAATTTTACAGTTAATTGAATTTAAATTTTAGATTAAATTTAGTAAGTTACAAACAGATATTCATATTTTAGAAATTAAAAGAGCCATTCGCTCTTTTTAAATGTGTTGACCGGTTGAGTTTTGTAGGCAGACTAACTTAAATGTGTTTCAGTTTAATTTTAAAAATCACACCTTCCTTCTGAGACAATTTTTCAGTCTCATAATATCAATTGTTGATCAGTCTCATAATCACTCTTAGAAGTGTAAGTTCGATTGCGCGTTATCTCAAAGAATTGGTTTTTCAGATTGAGACTGATCAACAGGTTTTTCGTAAAATTGCATACTCTGCTTACACAGATTATAATTCTGCGTGCACAGATGAAATTTTTCTGACTGCCAAGAACGAAAACGTGGAGTTAAATACTTATTGAAAAGCTATACTGTAAAAAAAGACAAATATTTCTTAATCTAGGAAAATACATTATAATCACAAAATAAAATGTAAAATAACTTCTTCCGAGATACCCATGATTCCGAAAACCTTTCTTTATTTTTAGAAACGTCAGAAACAAGTATGTTTTTGATGTTTTAAAGATTTATTAAAAATGTGTCTTTTGGATTTTTGGAAACATATCCGAGTAGTTTTTATATTGTCCACTGCTGGCCATCCAAAATGCAACACCATGAAGGAATGCAAATAACAGAATTATATTTATTGGACAAATACATTATAATGGGAAGGACAAGTGATTACATTCTGAGACCATTTGGAGGTATAGTTCCTGAGAAAACACTACCCAAAATAGCCACCCCTGGCCGCAATAACAGCATTTATCTGCCTAGGCATGTAGTCGAACAGAGCTGGGATGTCATGTACGGGTACAACAGTGCATGCAGCTTCAATGCTATGCTACAGTTCATCAACCGTAGTGACGGGCGAGTGGTGACGGGACAGTCGCTCAGAAGCCATTGACAGGACATTTTCAATTGGTGAGAAATCAGGAGAACGCGCCAGTGAGGGCAACAGTCGAACATGTTCTGTATCAAGAAAAGTCAGGATAGTACGAGCAACATGCGGCCATGCATTGTAGTGTTGAAAAGTAGAGTTTCAGAGGCCTCGAAGCTAGGGCAGAACCACGGGCACTAACACCTCGGAAATGTAACGGCTGTTGTTCATATTGTCGGCAATGGGAACAAAAATTTATCGAAACGTGTATTCAATGGCACCCCTCACCATCACTGCATGTTATGGGCCTCTATGATGATGTCCAATGCAAGCTGGCGAAGTGAATTCTCAAGGATGCCACCAAACACGGATGCGGCCTTCATGATCGACACAGAGCCTGGATTCATCTGAAAAGACGACGTGAGACGCCATTCCTGCGTCATATATACCCTCATGATGCCCGCATCCCTGTTTGACAGCATCGCGGAAAACGCACATTGCCAGCTTGCATTCGACATCGTCATACTGGCATACAACCTGGAGTGATTGTATGAGGTGCCATTGGATACACGTCTCGGTAACCTCTTGTTCGCATTGTCGGCAATTTCAACAGCAGCCGTTACTTTTCTAATGTGTTATGTTCCGTAGTTCTGCCCTATCTTCAATGTCTTCGGAACTCTATGTTCCAACAGTACAATGCACGACCGCATGTTGCCAGTACTATCCTGACTTTCCTTGATACAAAACATGTTCAACTGTTCCCTGGCCAGCACATTCTCTTGATTTCACCGATTGAAAATGTCTGGTCAATGACTGCTGAGCAACTGGCACGCCACCACTTGCCAGTCACTATGGTTTATGAACTGTGGCATAGTGTTGATGGTGTATGGACTGCTGTACCCGTACATACATCCAATCTCTGTTCGACTCCATGTCTAGGCAGATAAATGCTGTTATTGCGGCCAGAGGTGGCAACTCTGGGTAGTGTTTTCTCAGGAACTATACCTCCACATTTTCTGAAAATTTAATCATTTATCCTTCACATTATAATGTTTTTTTTCAATAAATATCATTCTGTTACTTGCATTCCTTCATGGTGTTGCATTTTGGATGACCATCAGTGTATTAATCAGTTTTCTGAATATAAATTTGTAGGATACTATCAATTCTGAAGTAAACAGTTTTATATCCAACAAACAAGGTTTCCGACAAACGTGATAAAATAATAGCATCAACATTAACAGTAAAATTAATATTGTTTTCTTCCTCTTGCACGTATAAATTCAGTTAGTTTGCTGTAAATATTTAATTGAGAATTGATAGGATTCTGAGAACCGATATTCCGGTTTCAGAAAACTAATAATTTCACTATAAAAACTACTCGGAAACGTTTCATACACAGTAATCATATCATAGTAAATAAATTCGGTGTTAACTGTTCGCTACTAACAGATCTAAAGCAACTCCAGCTCCAGCGGAAGGACAAGTAGATCCTAAAAATTAAATATCACTCTGACGTATCAGCAGTTCTGAGTGTTGTATTTCTCTAGACGAACGATAGCAGCTGAATTTACCAATTACATTATTTTACTCATATGTAAAACATGGGCAGGTAAATTTTCAAACCATGGAATTGAATATTACTGATAACAAAACTACAGAATGATGCGAACTATTTTATGTAGGGACTATATTCATAACAGTTTCAATCGATCTTATCTTTCCATTAGTGTCCTGCATGAAGTTGGGTTATCCGATTTTACACACAACCGATCCAACCCGCTCTCCGGGACGGGCCGGGTTGACGATATTTTTTTGGTTCGGTTAGAGTTCGGAAGTCTTTTGAGTTTTCATTCATTTGGGACGGGTTTGGGTTGACCTGACCTTTAAAAAAAGTCATAAATATTTTTAATGCAAAAAAAAACAATATATTTGAATATTAATGGTTGTATATGGTGTTCATTTTTATGCAAAAAAAAAAGATAAAATTGATATTAGAGATATAACTGTAGGCTACTTTTTCATAATTGATTAAAATTATAAATTAGTTTTCTTTCCCTTCAAGTTCGGGTTTGTATAGTTCGAGTTTGGGTTCAATTCAAGATACGGGATCACGATTTTATTGGTCGGGTTCCGGTCAGATTTTGGGTAAAGTAGAATTTGTGGGCTTGGTTCGGGTACAACCTGCCTGTGCAGGACTCGAATTTCCGCCCGACATGGTGACGACATTTAATTTACCATACTTGGACTGCTGTGAAAAAGCAACTACAACTCCAGCATATGGACAGAAAACACCTGAAAGAACATTAAGCGATGTTCTGAAATGTCAGCTCTTGCAATCATTTGTTTATTGAAAAAAATGTATAAATTATTATTCAGTAGCGCATGTTAAACATTTCTGAGAATAAACTCAATGTTTAATATTAATGACGGCAAAACATCATTGAATTGATTTAATCAATCATTGAATTTGTTCTAATCCCTTTTGAATAGAATAAAACTCAGCAACATCTAAACTTATAGAGATATTATACTGTTGTACGGGATGTTTTTTTAATCACTGTTACATATTTGCCAACCTGCAAAAATTCTTCTTTTCATAACGTGTATCATTTTTAATGAATCCAAATAAACACGCTTCGAATCAAAAAATGTATGTAACAAAACATTTAATTATTTTATGTGGAGTATATTTGATTTTGTTTATTAGTAAAACCGTTGGTTAAAAGTATATGTATTTGCCATTGATGCAGTTTAACGGAAGAATTATGAGATATGCAAATATGCTGTTATAGACTTGCAATTGTAGTTTACACTGAACGGATAAATAAATAACTTTGCAACGTCCAATCATGAAACATTTATATCAATGGTCGGAATAAACCACCGGCCAAACAATTAAAAATATAAATTCTATAAGCTTGCTATGAAATATGTATTAATAGATTAACACTTAAAAAAGTAATTATTTATACCAGTTGGAATGGTACAGGTTTTCCTCAGGCGATTGTTTATTTGTTATTTTTGTCTACCACTATTTCTTCTAAACAATTTTAACTATGCACGGCTGGTAGAAATGTACAATGTAAATTATTATATTGAAATAGAGATAAAAGAAATGAAAAAATAATCGTATAATATTTTCTTCTAGTTAACAGGTTAACTCAACATTGTATTTACGTATAGTCATTTGAGACATCTCAAACGCATCCTTTTAAATATATTAAGGGTTAGGGATCTGCTAGACAGGCATATAAAGAGATATAAAGACAAGAGGTGTCGTTTCGAATCTCGATTTATGTTTGAATGTTTGGATTGTGTTTGACACCAAATCAAATAGAGGTTGCTGCTTGTTTATTCCTCGTTTGTGAAAGATGGCCGTAGCACTTTGAATCAACCTTCCAACCATTCGTTTAAACGAAATGTTAGTTTAACTGATAATAGATGACGTAAATTCGAATGCGGATTGTTTCTGTATATTTTATAGCGTACGTGTAACCAATTTCAAACTGTCATTCACTCCTTTACCTTCACTTCAATAAATTAAATACGCGAAAATTTAATTTTCCTCTTTTATAGTTTCTTTTTTCTTCAGAAATGGGATAAGAGAGTTATTTAAAAGTCTTACATTTTATTTTAAATTCAATTCACATTTGCCTTTATCCGCGTTTCAACTACTTTGAACAATTTTGTTATGAACGAAGAATCATCGAATTTTCGAATTCAATTTTCTTCTGAATTTGATGTTTTGATCTTAAAAGAAGAAACAGATGTTTTCGGATGTCTTTAGAGATTTCGTTTAATGTCTGGAAAATTTGATTTTGAAAATTTATAGAGAAAGAAAATAAAGTGCTACCGTTAGTTAATTCAAAAACGGACTTTATAATTAATCATTAATTTCAGCTTTCACATTGAGTTTAAAGAAATATTTCTTTACAGCGATGATTTAAGAAACTATGTCTAGCATTTAATATAACAATAATTAAACAAAATTGATAAAATAAATCTGGGTACTTTTCAACTATTTGGTGTTGGGCGAAATTCGGGCTTCAGAAAGTGACATTTTTATCCAAATGATACAAACTTAATAACTAGATTAAAACAAACTTAATAACTTTTATGCTTGTTTATACTGTATGAATTTATATATGTATAAACATTTCATTTATTCATATAGTCACTATTTTTTACAGATACAATTTACTTCTGTTTGTATATAAAAAATAGATAAACAGCTTCTTTATATTAAAGTGTATACATGTTGAATGAAATTGCTTATGTATATGAAACAATGAATGAATTGCTAGAAAATTTTACTAAAGGATCAGGGTCCGTAAGTTGTGTTTTTGGCCCATGAAATAAGACTAAAACTCGATTTTGTTTTATTGACTTAATTATTTCACTTTTTATTATTAAAAGGTACGATTTCAACAATAGTTTTTGCATTTTGTTTGGATTTATATGACTTACACAAGCTTAAAGTTCGTATTATTCATAGTTTTTAATGATAAATACGCAATTTCTCCTAATTTTACCTCAATTATTTATATGAGCGCAATCGTGCAACACTTTCTACTTTACATAGAATATAAAATACAACAAAATGTACAATATATGTAAAAATAAAAGTGTTGCAAAGCTACGCTCATAGTAAAATATTAAAAAATATATTAACAATTAAGGCAAAATTAGGAGAGATTGCGTATTTTTCATCAGAAACTACAGATAATACGAACTTTGAGCTTGTGTAAGTTATATAAATCCGAACTAAATTCAAAAAATGTTGTTGAAATCGTACTGAATAAACCTTCTAATATTAAAAAGTGAAATAATTTAGTCAGTATAACAAAATCGAATTTTAGTCTTATTTCATGGGCCAAAAATACGGCTTATGGACGCTGATTCTTTCCTTCTCTTGCCAATGCGATTTTATTTATTTCGTCAAAGTTCCTGTACTGGAAAGTCTACAACTATTCATAATTGTTGCAAATACCTCGGAGTGTGTTACAGTGTATGTAGACAACTTGACGAATTGCCGATATGTATAAGGTGTGAAAGGTTTATTCAATGATTTAGAAACATTGACATTATCATGTTTTTTTAAAGTAAATATATATATATATATATATATATATATATATATATATATTAACCCGTTCGAATCCGGCGTCCTTTCAATAGGACATGTCTTTACATAAACTAATATTTTGTTTAAAAAACTTCTTTTGTTATTATCTGCATGTAATAGTGATTGTAATAAGTCTATACTTTTCTTATTATAACTTCATTTATGTTATAATATTTAGTAATAAAAAAGCGGATTATAATAAATCTCTTTACATCATTGGTGATTCTCAAATTTCAAAGATATGTTTCAAGCAGACATACATAAGTTAGTTATTTTTTTGTCTTTTTTTCTATAATTTCACCTATTCTTTAACAACCTTATATTTCGTAAAAAAGAAAATGTTAAAGAATTTCATTGACAGTTTTCATAGATATTATATTTGGTGTGTTTTTGTTTACATTTTACTTTGTTATTACAATCGTAATATACTCGTGACACCATTTTCTATTTTTTCTTTATAACCAGAAAAAAAAGAAAATGGTACAAAATATAGAACACAACTTTGCATATTTACATATCTCAAACTTTTACCCATGGAGCCTTCTTTACAAAACAGAAGTCATTGAAGCTCCTTCCTGTAAAATATATTAGCATATATTCTACTTGAAAATGCTCTTCATTCACAAGAAGAGCACATGGTGCACTGTAAAGTAAATGTTCAAAGAAAACTTTTTCCCGAATGTTCTTTTAGTTGCAAATCTCGACTCTTTAAATAGAAAACGAATTTAGTCTTTCTGAATTAAATTTACTCATTTGCTGTAAAGTCGTATTTTGTAAAACTAGTTTGAAATAAAGATAAGACTTTTCGTTAGGAATTTTCTAAAATAAACTCCCTTATTCTTTAAAGAATCTGTATTTCGGGAAAATTAAAACTTTCAAGAACTTCATTTAACAGTTTTTCAAGCTATTACCTTTAGAATTTTTTTTAACAAACACAATATTCCTAATATTTTTATAATTAACACATACTTGACAGTATGTTTTCGATTTTTGAGCAGAAAGCCCTGTATGTGAGCGATATTCTTGCATGTTTTATTATTGAACAAAACAGATTTTTTGCGTTCTTGTTTACAATACAAATAAATGTACCGAATGCACTAAAAGTTTGTTAAAATTTTAAATAAACATTAAAAAGAAACAAATGATGCTAAAAAATTGCGGTTTGCAAGAATTGGGATGAGAAGGAGATCGTATTTTTTTAAATAACAAAAAAAGTGTGTGTTTTAAATTACAAAAACAATTACCTATACACTGTAAAAAATGACCAATATTTCTTATTTTATGAAAATATACTATAACCACGAACGAAAATATAATATAATCTTCTGAGTTATCTGAAATTCCGAATAGCGTGTTCCATTGTCTTTTGAATCCCCAGAAACCCATACATTTACAAAATTTAAAGAATCATTTATAAAAACAAAGTACTTTTCGCTGCCCGTATTTTTCATAAACGTTTCCGAAGGGTTTTATAGTGTATTAATTAGTGTCCTACAGCCTGGAATACCAGTTTTTTGAATGCTATCATTTCTCAAGTAAACATTTTCATGATCAAAAAATATGTTTAACAGACAAACATGCAAAATTAACAGCGTTAACAATAACATTAAAATTAAGATTATTTCTTTACTCTTTCATGTATAAATTAACTTATGCGGCTGAAAACGTTTACTTGAGAATGATGACATTCGAAAACAGGTATTCCAGGCTGAGGACACTAATTAATACACTATAAAAGCCCTTCGGAAACGCTTCTGAAAAATACGGGCAGCGAAAAAAAAAACAATTTGGAAAATTTTGGAAATGTATTGGCTTGTGGGGATTCAAAAGACAATGGAACACGCTATTCGTAATTTTGGATAACTCAGAAGATTATATTATATTTTCGTTCGTGGTTATAATATATTTTCATAAAATAAGAAACATTGGTCATTTTTTACAGTGTATGGCTTATAGAAAAAGACCCATTTCAGTGAAGCGTCTGACGAGCTTCAATATCCCAGCACATGAAACAAATCCTTTTCTCGTCTTCAGTCATTTTGCCGCGCAGAATTTTCGCAATGCGTCAGTTGCCGATTCCCCTTTCTTGTAAAAGAATTTAACCATCTTGATCTGTTAACGATAGCACACTGCTAGCATCTGATGAAGAATCAGTGTGCACTGAGGGCTTTTATTGATAGCCTGATTTGCATAAATCTGCTTCATATTATGCATGCAGCGCCATTTCTCGGTAATTTTTGAACCAAATTTTTTTTGTTATTAAAATAAATCCGAACTCCCTATAATCCCATTCCTGCAAACCGCAATTTATTAGTATTATTTGTTTCTTCTTAATAAATTTTTAAAATTTTAACTTTTGACGCCTTCCGTATGTAATGATGTTACTGTTTCTTATGAAAGCATTTATATGCATAGTATACTATTTGTACAAATCCAAAAATTGTGTATAGTTTTGTAAGTAATGTAACATATAAAATGTAAAACTGCCGCTAATGAACTTTGTTACACATATAAAAAGACGCGAATTAGCGTCAGCAGCCACGAATGTGTTAACTTCTTTTCATAGCAAGGGGAATAGAAAAAAGATGCAGGTTTTAAAATATAAATTAAATTTTAACTCATAAGTACATTATAAAACAACAATGAAAGACGAAATCGCGTTATAACACAAAACAGTTGAAAAATCATTCCACTCGAGGAAAGGGATTCGGGGACGAACTAATTTCGAATTATTTATTGGTAACAATGTGTCTGTGATTTGAAACATGATATGCTCCGAAATTACTTTTGTTTTACATGGGTGGAATAAAAGGTCGTTTTTGAATGGTTTGTTGCAATACACGAAGGGAATAATAAGTTGAATTTTAAGAAAATTCCCCACAAGTAAAAACTGATATTCCGTCATTACCAGTGCTATTTTTGAGTGTATATAATCAGATGTGTATATCGGATGAACAACCACTCATATATCTTATGGTGTTGCGACTACCATTGTATAACATTTAAAATTGACGTCGCATACGATAGCAAAAGGATGGAATGTGAAAAATGTCGGAATAAATCTCATAGCTAAGTATGTTCTATTAGCGCTGTTGATATATATATATATATATATATATATATATATATATATATATATATATATATATATATATATATATATATATATATATATATCATTATTATATTTCGAACGCCAGGTAACCCAATTTGAGCAAAATGATGAATTTTTTCTTTGTTTTCCTAACTCCTAACAAAACTATTATTATTTATTTATCTTACAATATGTTTTTCATTTTCTCATGTTATACAGAGGAACCTATATATTTATTGAACTTTATTAACTTTATATTATAAGCATATTATTTGTGAAATCATTTCCATTTTCAGCACACCGTTGATTAGTTAGAGACAGCACAACTAACAGTAGTTTTTTTTTAAATGTTGGTGTATGGTAAAAAGTAGTTTTCCTTAAGATACCATATTTTTAAAAAATATATTTTTTTAACCTTTACTGATAGTATCATATTTGTCAACATTTGAGCTTTGGTATTACTAATTTTTTTCGAATAGAATTTTCGTCTTATTTAATTGCAAAAATTCTACGACTAAATAAGACTTCCTAGAAGATTTCTATACAAAAAATGCGGTATCAATAAAGCAAAAAATTTAGCTGATATGTAATATGTTTTTTCCCAGTCAAAAATAAGCATTCGAAAGGCATATCAGGATATGTGAAATATGACGATCTTCAAACACAATCATCCATTACAGAGAATAGAATAAACAACAGTGCTCAAATAGCACTTGCAGAACAATCTCAATATACAGGGTAAGTCAAAATGAGTATAGCGATTACAAAGGGCTATAACTATTTAATGGAACAGAATTTATAGACAAAATTAACACAGAATGTAGATGGAACTTCAAAATTTTGTATACATACGCCATAGATGTTCTATGTGACTTCCCTTAGTCACACGGACAACATCTAGGCGGTAGTCCATTTCACGCCATACATTCTGAAGCATTTGTTCAGTCACCGACGCAAACGCATTGCAAATGCGTACTTTGAGTTCTGCAATTGTTTGGGGCATGGGAGGCACATACACACCCTGTCTTTCACATAACCCCATACATCGGTCGAAGTGGAGATGCCGACTGTGTCTTCTGCTCTTGGCGACCGAGATCTCCGGACTTGACACCCTGCAATTTTTTCCTATGTGGTTATGTGAAAGACAACGTGTATGTGCCTCCCATGCCCAAAACAATTGAAAAACTCAAAGTACGTATTTGTAATGCGCTTGCGTCGGTGACTAAACAAATGCTTCAGAATGTATAGCGTGAAATGGACTACCGCCTAGATGTTTTCCGTGTGTCCAAGAGAAGTCACGTAGAACATCTATGACGTATGTATACAAAATTTTGAAGTTCCTTCTACAATCCGTGTTAATCTTATCGACAAATTATTTTCCATTAAATAGTTATAGCCGTTTGTAATCGCTATATTCATTTTGACTTACCCTTTATTTTAGCACACAGCAATAGTATTTGTTGAACGCAAGTTCTTCTTTTAGGAAATATATCTCTGAATATTTTTTGTTCATTCGCAAATTAATGCTGATGACAATTCTCTGAAAATAAATAAGTGTTAATGTGTTTGAAATAGAAATTTGTACTTTGTTTACACATATAGCAGAAATTTAAAAGAAAGTAAAATCCCTTCATCATAAAAGAAAAAAGGGCCAAAATATATTAGGTAATTTTCGAACTCCTTTTAAATCAGAATCTCCGGTTATCCTCAAAGTTACGTAATGCATTAGACAGTTACAAATGTACCTTTGAAAAGAAAATCTTTCTGAAAGTAACTTCCACGAAAGTTCTATCCAACAAAAGTTTCGAGAGAGAATTTCTTACATTACCGGCTACAGAAAGTTTCAAAGGTGTTCTTTGGTAACATGAATAAATTCCATTTCAGAATATTGGATCCCATTTCCTACCTCAAAACAGACCCTCTATTCAAAGCACGTGTAACACCTAATTTTTTTGTGAGAAAAGTAACGAAAGCTGATCAAAAAGCATTCTAAATTCAAACGGAAAGCGAAACTAGAAAATAGAGGGAGAAAGTTTAAAAGGTGTTGAATACTTTTAATGTTAATCTGAGTTAAAATTTTAAACATATGTAAAAACATCTGAATTATTATTAACCTGCTTCACAAGTTTCCTGCTCTTTTCGAAACGCTTTTTTTTCTTCACTATCGGTTTTTGTATAATTTTTGGCATTATTCTCCCGCCAACCCTCGTTACTTAAGAAGTACCCATCATGAGACATTGTTACACAAGGTATCTCAAAAAAGTTGAAACGCGCTGTAGCTTTTCACCTGTTGCAGATAAGCAATCAGCGTAAATTCCAAAAATAATAATTGTGAAAAAAAAAGATAGGAAATAAGTTTATGTCAAACGAATCATCTCTTAGAAAAAAAAAATTACACTTTTTAAAATTTTAAATGATTTCCTAACACAAAGTTAGTAAATTTGAAAACTGTCAATTTTGCTCTAAAAAAATCATTTCCAAAATTATATCAGTATCCATATGAGTATATGAGTTTCGAAACTCGCCTTATCCAAAATTTAAAAAATCGTGTTTTATGTATCAATCTATTCTTCTGATAAATCTACACAGAAAAAACACTGCAATTTGCAATGAATCTATTTTTATCGTGTATATTTGGCATTGTAAAATCACTTTCAAAACTCGCCTTATCCACTAGGTAAGTTGGGGGACAAAACTAGTTTTATCTGTGCGCATGCGTAGACAAGCACAAGGCAAGCTTAGCTACTATCACAGTAACTTTTTCCTCATTCCTTTGCGACCTGTTCCTATTTTCGTTTAAAGTTTTGATTTGTTAAATTCATACAAACAGATAAAGTAAGTTTACCGTGTATCTTGTGCATAATGGACTATGAATGAACTCCTGAACTTTGTGTGGGAACATCAAGAAACACTCAAAACAGGGAAACAGTAAATATTTTTAGTTGGGATGAGCACGAACGCAACAAGGGATCAAATGAGAACGCCTCCATATTTATTTTTATCTCAAATTCTTAAACCTGGAATGATTTGGAAAAGTTCAAATGTTTTCTGATGGTTGTCCTGGCCATCATAAAAACATCACAATGATAGGGATGCTAGCAAAGTGGCTCATGGAATCTCCTTCGATTAATCAGATTGACTTTATTTTTCTTATTGTGGGTCATTCTTATTTGACACCAGAAAGCGTTTTTGGCAGGATTATGAAAAATCTAAAAAAGTCCTTCCGGCCTGTACCGGGAGGAAAAGGTAGCTTTCCTATATCTTCGTTTTAAAATTTTAGTTAATGTTACACGAAAACAGCAAGTTAAAATGCAAAGAAACGTTTACAAAAGATTCGTTAATACTGAATTTGAATAAGAAATTCGCCACATTATTGAGCAATAGCCAAATTGGCTTCATTTATGAAGACTTATTTTGGTCGCCAAATTTGGCGATATTCCGCCAAATGTCGCCAATTTTGTTGCCAATGTCGCCAATTTTGGCGCTAACGGATATGAATATATAGTTTTATGCGTATGATTGGGAAAATTATTACAACAATGAAAGAAAATAATTTGCAAGTAATGGCGTTAATGTGCTGTTTTGTTTCAAAATGTCAGCCACCATAGAATTTCAAACTGCTCTATCTCAGCCATTTTTTAAGATAGAGGTAAACCAAAAAATGCTCTGGAATCCTTGTATCAAGGCCTAACAAGTAATTAAAAAATAAATTTGAATTTTTAATTTTTTTGTATATTTATTTTAGTTTTAAATTTTTAAATGGCCGTTATCTTGAAACAAAATGACGGACCAAGCTGCCAGTGAACTCGGTCGAGTCATTGATGAGCTTAATACACACAATTAGTTTAATCAAAATCGATTTATAAATACGAGCGTTATCGTATGACATAGGTCAGATATATATATATATATATATATATATGTGACGATTTAACTGGAGTCACCATACTTTTGTAGACTCCTATTCAAGGCAAGGGAGGTTTCTCCGAGGAGATTTTCAGTCGAGCACCGAGACTTACTTCATTGTGTACGTATAAGCTACAGAGAAGAGGCAGTTCGTTCCAGTTCACACTTTATTCGAAAAATTTAAAGATTAATTGATTAAGCTTTACTCTATTGAAAACTCACTCCATGCACTGCTAAATTTAGGGTCGTGGCGAAACTTGATGATTTAAATTTAAATATAAGAAGACATCTTAGTTAGTACAGGCAGGTATTCTTTAAAATCAATCGGCGGCCAAGGAGAACCTTCGAAGATTTAGGAAGTACATGACTAGTTGCATCCACCACCGAAATCCCGGAACATTCTGCTCTAAACGCGGGAAAAATCCGTATATCATTTTCCGAGCGCGCCAGAATACATTCTATCTAAAAAGCCTCTAGGCCAATCAACGCTCACGGCTTAACTTCTTCGGCGAATTAATATCGAAGTGAACTTACCGAAGCTGGCAAAAGCGCGCCAAAAAATGTTCTAGAACAATCTCGTGCCTTCTACTTCCTTCGAATAAATAAAAGCAGAGAGAAAAGGAGTACATATGTTTTTATCAAGTATGGCAATATGCCAAAATAATTTTTACATTGAGATTAAAATCTTTCAGAATTTGAAAAGTAATATTTTGTCAGGAATCGTAGGGAAATAAAAAATAAAGAAAAGAAATTCATAGGTTGTTATTTCAAAAGAGTAAAATATTTTTAGCTGGGAAATGGGTATTTTTTGAATTATTAGATTCCAGGATGCTTTTTATTTAAAGAAAATAAAAGTGCGTAAATTTAATAGAACATTCTATCAGTGCCATTTTTTTAAGAGAATGAATTTGGAATAAACTATATATTTCGCTAGATGTAATTTTGACAATCGAATACTGGAGCGAGAAAATAATTTAGAATAATGGGATTTACACAGAATTATAGTCTTAATGAAGTCAACGGCGAAAAAATTTTTTTTTTTTAATTTTTTTTTTTTTTTAATTTGTTTCATATATATATGGATATATCTATATATATAAATCAACATTTGAGCGGAGGGTGGTTTTGGGGTCTGGGGGTCATGATCGGTGAAAATATATCGAAATTTTCCGGAACTGCTTTCCTCCGAACGGCTGCAATAGGTAGCTTTATACTTTTTAGTATTGAAAGCTACCTAAAAGAAGAAGAGTATTTATTACCCATCCTGAATAGTATCTGGAAATATTTTCAAAGTTTGGTAGAGTACGGAATGTAAGCCAGGAAGTTCAAATTTATGATTTTAAATCAGCTGTGGCGTCTACTTGAAAACATCCCGGCGATCTACATTTCCAGTTTGCTCCTGCAAAGCAGATCACCTTTTTAAAAGAGAGAGGGGTGCTCCTCATTAAAGGTGATCCGCACTACAAGACAGATGTAGGCGTTTTCAAACCACTGACCAAGAAGGGGAAAATGTTTAAGATTCATGAAATCCGAGCAGATGCCATGTTCTGTCCCTGTGGAGCAAGAGAATTTTAGGGATGTCGACGCATTGTTAAAAAAAATATTTCGGCGATAACGGGTGAAAAATCGAGGACCTTATCTATCTATACTATTATATAAAGAAAAAACGGTGACTGACTGACTGACTGGGTGACTCATCAACGCCCAGCCGAAACTACTAAAGCCTGGGTCACGCAATTTGGACTGTAGATTGCTGTTATGGCCTAGGCAAGCAATAAGAAGGGATTTTTGAAAATTCCCCCGGAAGGGGGTTAAAGGGGGGGTTCGAATCTTTTAGGTCATTTTGCCATATCTCAGCAGCAGTTATAGGTAGGAGCTTGAAATTCCAGTAAACAAATCTACTAAAAAATGATTAAACACCTATTTCAGCGATTTTCGAAATTCCCCCCAGAAGGGGGTTAAAGGGGGGGGTGGTCGAATGTTTTAGGTCATTTCGTCATATCTCCGCAGCAGTTATAGGTAGGAGCTTGAAATTCCAGAAAACATATCTAATAAAAAAAATGATTAAACACCTATTTCAGCGATTTTCGAAATTCCCCCCAGAAGGGGGTTAAAGAGGGGTTGTCGAATGTTTTAGGTCATTTTGACATATCTCAGCAGCAGTTATAGGTAGGAGCTTGAAAGTCCAGAAAACATATGTACTAAAACAATGATTAAACACCTATTTTAGCGATTTTCGAAATTCCCCCCAGAAGGGGGTTAAAGGGGGGGGTGGTAGAATGTTTTAGGTCATTTCGTCATATCTCCGCAGCAGTTATGGGTAGGAGCTTGAAATTACAGACAACACATCTACTAAAAAATGATTAAACACCTATTTCAGCGATTTTGGAAATTCCCCCAGAAGGGGTTTAAAGGGGGGGGGGGTGGTCGAATGTTTTAGGTCATTTCGCCATATCTCAGCAGCAGTTATAGGTAGGAGCGCGAAAATCAGGAAAACAAATCTACTAAAAAAAAAAAGTCCTTCCGGCCTGTACCGGGAGGAAAAGGTAGCTTTCCTATATCTTCGTTTTAAAATTTTAGCTAATGTTACACGAAAACAGCAAGTTAAAATGCAAAGAAACGTTTACAAAAGATTTGTTAATACTGAATTTGAATAAGAAATTCGCCAAATTATTGAGCAATAGCCAAATTAGCTTCATTTATGAAGACTTATTTTGGTCGCTAAATTTGGCGATATTTCGCCAAATGTCGCCAATTTTGTCGCCAATGTCGCCAATTTTGGCGAGAATTTGGCGCTAACGGATATGAATATATAGTTTTATGCGTATGATTGGGAAAATTATTACAACAATGAAAGAAAATAATTTGCAAGTAATGGCGTTAATGTGCTGTTTTGTTTCAAAATGTTAGCCACCCTAGAATTTCAAACTGCTCTATATCAGCCATTTTTTAAGATAGATGTAAACCATCTGTAATCCTTGTATCAAGGCCTAACACGTAATTAAAAAATAAATTTGAATTTTTAATTTTTTTGTATATTTATTGTAGTTTTAAATTTTTAAATGGCCCCCATCTTGAAACAAAATGACGGACCAAGCTGGCCAACGAACTCGGTCGAGACATTGGTGAGCTTAATACACACAATTAGTTTCAGCTAAAGGGGGTGGTCGAATGTTTTAGGTCATTTCGCCATATCTCCGCAGCAGTTATAGGTAGGAGTGCGAAAATAGGGAAAAAAAAGCTACTAAAAATGATTAAACACGTATTTCAGAAATTTCAGAAATTCCCTCCGACCCCCTCCCAAAGGGTGTTAAAGGGGGTTGTCGAATGTTTTAGGTCATTTCGCCGTATCTCAGCAGCAGTTATAGGTGGGGGTGCGAAAATCAGGAAAACAAATCTACTAAAAAATGATTAAACACCTATTTCAGCGATTTTGAAATTCCCCCCAGAAAGGGGTTAAAGGGGGGTGGTCGAATGTTTTAGGTCATTTCGCCATATCTCAGCAGCAGTTATAGGTAGGAGCGCGAAAATCAGGAAAACAAATCTACTAAAAAAATGATTATAGATCTGCGACTTTAGAAATCCCCCCCCGAAGGGGTTAAAGGGGGGTGGTCGAAAGTTTTAGGTCATTTCGCATATCTCAGCAGCAGTTGTAGGTAGGAACGCAAAAATCAGGAAAACAGATCTATTAAAAACATGATTAAACATGTATTTCGGCGATTTTAGAAATTCCCCTCCAGGAGGGGTTAAATGGTGGTGGTCGAATGTTTTAGGTGATTTCACCATATCTCAGCAGCAGTTATAGGTAGGAGCGCGAAAATCAGAAAAACAAAATTACTAAAAAAATGATTAAACACCTATTTCAACGATTTTAGAAATTCCCCCCTGAAGGTGGTTAAAGAGGGTAGTCAAATGTTTTAGGTCATTGCGCTATATCTCAGCTTTTATGTAGGAGCGCGAAATTAAGGAAAGCAAATCTACTAAGAAAATTGGTTAAACACGTATTTCAGCGATTTTAGAAATTTCCCCCCAAAGGGGGTTAAAAGGGGAATGGAATGTTTTAGATAATTTCGTCATATCTCAGCAGCAGTTTTAGTTAGGAGCACAAAAATCAGGAAAACAAATCTACTAAAAAATGAATAAAACACATATTTCAGCAATTTTGGAAATTCCCCCCAGAAGGTGGTTAAATGGGGTCGGGGTTGAATTTTTTAGGTCATTTCGCCGTATCTCAGCTATTATGTAAGAGGGCGAAATTAATTAAAACAAATCTACTAAAAAATTGGTTAAACACGTATTTCGGCGATTTTGGAAATTTCCCCCAGAAGGTGGTTAAAGGGGTATTCAAAAGATTTGGGTCATTTCGCCGTATCTCAGCAGCAGATTTAGGTAGAAGCGTGAAATTCAGAAAAACACATCTACTAAAAAATGGATAATTACGCATTTCAGTGATTTTAAAAATTCCCTTCGAAGGGTCTTAAAGGGGGCGGTTCCGAAAATTTTAGGACATATCGCCATATCTCAGCAGCTGTTTTATATAGGTGCGCGAAATTCAGGAAAACAAATCTACTAAAGAAATGATTAAACACGTATTTCACTGAATTTAGAAATCCCCCCCCCCCCACCCGAAGATGGTTAAAGGGGCATTAGAAAGTTTCAGGTCATTTCGCCACATCTCAGCAACAGTTTTTGGTAGGAGCGCGAAATTCAGGAAAACAAATGTACTAAAAAAATTACATTGTCTACCCGTGCAAAGCCGGGACGGGCCGCTAGCATTCTATAAAAATATTATTTGTGAGGAACCAGAACAGGAGGAGATGGTCGAGGAAGTAAACGATGATATCCCAGAAGAAAAACTCGATGAGTTAATTGTATAATTTCATTTTTTATCTATTGTAAGAAAATTGTATTTTATTGCATGGATATATATTATATTATATATTATATAGATATTATATTATAGTGTTTTTTAACTCTATAAGCGTTAGGCCCGTGTTTTTTCGTTACTAGAAGTCATGTTAAAATGACTGTAGACAAAAATATATTTAACAAAATAATTTTTGAACCGTATATAAAATGAGGGAATATGAAAGATGTTATAGCATCAAACTAGGATTAAAAAAATATATATATCCTGGGATTTACATGCATACTTATGAAAATATAGGAAGACCCTCAAACGCTGCAAGGGTTTTAATTGTAACGAGTAAGTTATATCAATCATAAATTATTTATGATTAAATTTCTTTTATTGTTAATTAGTTTACTATTTTTTAATAAAATGTAATACTAAATTTTAATCATACTTATTTGCTGTCGTAAAGATTATTTTTAAACCCAAAATATTATCATTCAATGACCAAAAATAGAAATTATTGATTTCTTTCAGCAAGCTTGTTAACGATGTATTTTTTAAAGAAATTTTCAACAAAACTTCTCTTATCCATAGTTTTGCAACAAAACTCTTCTTATACGAAATTTTTCCCCAATAATTAACTAAATTAACTAAAGTTGATTTTTCATTTTAACACAGTGGTATCAGCGCAACTAGTTATAAGTAGAAAAAAAAAGGTATTATTCGATACACGGGGTCATAGTTAGAGGTTTTATGTGATTTCCTAAAAATTTATTTCCTGGATAAGGCGAATTTTGAAACTCACGTCCTAAAATAATTAATTGAATTATGATAAGTGAAAAAAAATTACGTATACCATTATTTCATACTATTTAAAAGCATTTGCAATACATACCTTTGAAAACGCATTAGTACTACTTAAGAACTATTTCAAGGGGATCTAACAAAAAGGACAACAAGGGATCTTTCACAAATTAAAGTTATATTTTTTAATAAAATGTATGTTAATAAATGGAAAGAATTGAATCGTAGGTGTCTTTAATTAAACCATACATATGTAGAGATCATGTAAAGAGACAAATGTAGTTTTTAGTTATAGAAACATAATTTAAAAATGCACTCATTTTTCAAGTTTTACCTTATCTCCCGTGTACACGTGAAATCTTTTAATAATGCTTCTGTAAAAAGTCTTCGGTACCAGTATTTTTTAAGGTAAATTGCACATATATCATCGTCTGTGTTTACTTTATTTTGTTATATTTCACAGATTTACTTTTCTTATTTGATATATGTTCCCCATTCACAATCGTATATCATATATTCTAATACGAGCAAATCTTGTGGGTGGTTATATATATATATATATATATATATATATATATATATATATATGCAAAAATTATCTTAAAAACGGCTCTAACGATTTTGACGCAATTTCGTATCCTACCGTTTTGGGGCACCAGAAAACCATTGGGCTAGGTCACATGCTCGAGAAAATTCGATTAGTGGGTCATTTTGGGTCATTTTGGGTCATGGTCTAGCTAATTGTATCTAAAAAACGGTTCAAACGATTTTGACGAAATTTTGTATCCGACCATTTTCGGGCATGAGAAGTCAATTGGGCTGGGTCACACGTTCGAGAACTTTCGATTAGTGGGTCATTTTTGGATAAATGCGGGTCAAATTAATTTTATCTAAAAAACGGCTCTAACGATTTTGATTAAACTTTGTGTCCTACGAGTTTCGAGCACGATAAAAGCATTGGGCTCTGTCGCATGTCCGAGAAAATTCGATTAGTGGGTCATTTCTGGGTCAATGTGGGTCAAGATCTAAAAAGCGGCTCAATTTACACTAAATTTTGCATCCAATGGTTTTCGGGCACGAGAAGACTGTTGGGCTAGGTCACATGTTCGAGAAAATTCAATTAGTGGGTCATTTTGGGTCATTTTGGGTCATGGTCAAGCTAATTGTATCTAAAAAACGGTTCAAACGATTTTGACGAAATTTTGTATCCGACCATTTTCGGGCATGAGAAGTCAATTGGGCTGGGTCACATGTTCGAGAACTTTCGATTAGTGGGTCATTTTTGGGTCAACGCAGGTCAAATTAATTTTATCTAAAAAACGGCTCTAACGATTTTGATTAAATTTTGTGTCCTACGAGTTTCGAGCACGATAAAAGCATTGGGCTAGGTCGCATGTCCGAGAAAATTCGATTAGTGGGTCATTTCTGGGTCATTGTGGGTCAAGATCTAAAAAGCGGCTCAATTTACACTAAATTTTGCTATCAATGGTTTCCGGGCACGAGAAGACTGTTGGGCTAGGTCACATGTTCGAGAAAATTCAATTAGTGGGTCATTTTGGGTCATGGTCAAGCTAATTGTATCTAAAAAACGGTCCAAACGTTTTTGTCGAAATTTTGTATCCGACTATTTTCGGGCACGAGAAGACTATTGGGCTGGGTCACATGTTCGAGAACTTTCGATTAGGGGGTCATTTTTGGGTCAAAGCGGGTCAAATTAATTTTATCTAAAAAACGGCTCTAACGATTTTGATTAAATTTTGTATTTTACGAGTTTCGGGCACGCGAAAATCATTAGACTAGGTCACATGTTCGAGAAAATTCGATTAGTGGGTCATTTCTGGGTCATTGTGGGTCAATATCTAAAAAGCGGCTCAATTTACACTAAATTTTGCATCGTATGGTTTTCCTGCACGAGAAGACTGTTGGGCTAAGTCACATGTTCGAGAAAATTCAATTAGTGGGTCATTTTGGTCATGGGTCATGATATTTGAACTCAAATTTAATTTTGACCGAGCATTGCTCGGTCTTCCCTGCTCGTTTTTAATTAAGCGTAACTTATTTGAGTTTAATGATACGGATATGTGGTTAATGTAATGATATAATTACAGGAAAGGGACAAATATTCAAATTGAGCAATTTTGTCAAGAAGTTGACGTACATTTTTTTTAAATGTAACTTTTTTAAAAAGAATGGTATGTCAATTTCATTAATGTAATGAATAATTTCATTAATTTTATACGTTTTTCTTTAACACTTTTTTCAATTTACGTTGATTACTTATCTCTAACTGGCAAAGAATTACGGAGCATTTCAACCTTTTAGAAGCATCCTGTGTAAAAATCCTATGAAAAATAAATTTCCTACAACCATCGTAGAACAAAATATACTGGTCCTTGTGCGCTTGCAAAACTGCTCTAATATTATATGGTAAACATAAAGTATGCTTTACGTGTTATCTTATTTTTATCTTATTAATTTGCACTTAATTTTAAATACAGTGGCAAGATTTACTTAAAAAAATACTTTATTCTATACTATCAGATTGTCCCAGCGTTGACCGTGATTAATTTCAATATTCACTCTTAAAAAACGTTTCGTCAAATAAGTACAGGCAGCAACTTTCCGAAACACATGTGATTGGACGAAATTTTTCCTGTTATATGAAGAATTCCGTCTTTTGACTGTAGAATTTCAAGACAATTTGAGTTTTGGTTCGCAGTTTTTTCATATTTTGAGAGACAAAATAGACATACGTAAAAATTCCTTCCTAATACGAAAACGTCCTTCTGGACTAAACCGGGAGGAAAAGGTAGCTTTCATAGTCCATGTTTTTAAAAATTCAACTCATCTTACTCAAACACCTGAAGCTAAATTGCTTGGAACTAGATTATAGAAAATTCAATGCCGGTTTTCGTTAATACTGAATTTGAATGCGAATATCAGCATGAGAATTACAGCATAACAAAAATAAGATTGTTTCAATACTTCAGTCACCTTAGCAATTCAAACTGCCATATCTCTGCCATTTTTTAAGATAAAGCGAAAACAAAAAATGTTACGAATTTTTGCATCAAGATCTAACACTGAACGGAAACACCTTTTTCAATTTATAATTTTTAAACATCTTTTTTAATAAAAAAAAAAAATTAAAAAATTAACTTGCCGCCATTTTGAAAGAAGATGGCGCATGAAGCTGGCCTACAAACTTGGTCGAGACCTTGATATATTCTGTACACATGATCAGTCACATTCATATCGGTTCATAAATACGAGAGTTACAGCATAACAAATATCAAATTGTTTCAAAATCTCAGCCACCCTAGAATTTCAAACTACCATATCTCAGCTATTGTTTAAGATATAGCAAAAACAAAAAGTATTCCAGAATCCTGGTATCACGTTCTAACACTTAACAGAAACAATTTTCTCAATTTATATTTTTTTTTGTACATCTTTTTGGTTTTTAAAAAAAATTAAACTTTTTTAACTGGCCGCCATATCTAAACAAGACGGTGGATGAAGCTGGCCAACGAACTCGGTCGAGACCTTCATATGTCCTATACGCATACTCAGGCTCACCCAAATCGATTCACAAATAAGAGAGTTACACCGTGACATATGTCAGATATATATATATATATATATATATATATATATATCAACATTTGAACGGAGGGTGGTTTGAGTGTCTGGGTGTCATGATCGGTGGAAATATACCAAAATATTTTGGAATTGCTTTCCTCCGAACGGCTTCAATAGGTAGCTTTTTGTAATGAAAGCTACCTAAAAGCATGGCCACCACGGTGATTTGATGAAAATGTAGCCTTGATGGAAATGATGCCTTTCAGGTCATTTTTACATTAGATTGATCAAGTTTCTGTATTATTGAGGAAAATGGACAAATCAAAGCGGAAATTTACGTTTTTTTTAAGAAAAAAAAAGCAGAAAAAGAAAAAAGAAAGACAGAGAAAAATAGTTTCAAGAACAGATTTTTTGTGAGTGTATCTCTCTACACTGGTCAGTTTTACGAACTGAAATTCGAATCGAAGTAACTTAGGGCAGGGGCACTCACTGGATTCGGCAGAGTACATCTGGACGGGCTACGTCTGCTCCATTGTGTTTTTTAGGGTTTCGTTCATCTCACTAAACCCTATTGCTACCGCTCCGTTGTCTGTCTGTCACAGAGCCATTCTCGAAAACTATGTAACTTACATACTTGAAACTTTGTGTATAAATCAGAATATCAGCTGTAAAGAGCTGAAAATATTAAAATTTGAAAAATTCGTATTATTTTAATAAATAGAGATAAAAAACCAAAATTCTAACAGCCTTTTCCTATTAAATTTAAACGTTTTTCGTTATAGCCGATGCCAAAAATTAAAAATCAACGATGAAAATCTTTCTACAATAATTATTTTTCTAATAGACGATTTCCACGTGAAAAATGAAATAAAAAGTTTCACCAATTGAAAAAAAGATTAATATGAAATAAAATTAATTGACGTCAAAGTGGTAATAAAACATAAAACGGAAAGATTTCTCAATAATACAAGGTTGGTTGGTTGTATAGGGTTTTATGGCGCAAGGTCCCATTGGGGACAAGCTGCGCCAAAGAAAAAACTAAAGGGGGCTCAGGGCTTGATAGATACCGAAAAACATGTAAACAGAGCTCTCGCTTCGGGTCCATATAAAAACAAAAGTATTCAATGTAACTAATTTAAACTTTCTGATATTTTTAAGGTATGTTTTTAGTCTTATAAAATTATAAAATGAAGTACTTCAATGTAATAAAATTGAAAAATATAGCAAAATTTATATAACACAATTTTCGAAAAAAATATTTAGGTGTCATATCACTGTCCGTAAGATATCTTAACGTTGAAATGACCTAACAACCTAATTTTTGCTTTAAAATGATCAATAAACTTTACTCTATAGAATAAATTAATATATTTTGGATAATTTAATATTTTGAGTATTTTTTATGAAAACAAAATTGTATTTTTCTTTTAGTTTTTAAAATTTTAATATTTGACAGTTTTTTTAATAATGTTTCCTTTGAGTGGTGGTTATATCCTTAATTCATTCCATAGAGTAAAATTTCTTGATCATTTTAAAGCTAAAATTAAGTTGTTAGGTCAATTCAACGTTAAGATATCTTACGGATAATGATATGATACCTAATTTCTTTTTCAAAAATTGTGTTATATAAATTTTGCGATATATTTAATTTTATTACATTGAAGTACTTTATTTTATAATTTTATAAGACTACAAACATACCTTAAAAATATCAGAAAGTTTAAATTAGTTACATTGAATACTTTTGTTTTTATATGGACTCGAAGCGAGAGCTCTGCTTACATGTTTTTCAGTATCTTTCAAGCCCTGAGCCCCCTTTTAAATCCACTTTAATGAGAAAATTATCTGGATGGTGTCACTCATCCAGATATTGTCATACAGTGTATAAAACAAATATAAAGAATTCTTAAAAAAGTGAGGTATAAAAATACTACATGAAGAAATATTATCTGGATGGGGTTACCCCATCCAGATTAGGGTGGTCCAAAAAAACTTTTCTTGAGCTAGAGTCCGGGCCACCCCCTACTTTTTTTAGACTCATCAATAATATAATGCTGGTAAATTTTTAGCTTTCTACTCAAATTCCAAGAGGGTGCTCAATGACCTCCAACAATTTAACATTAGCAGAAGTATAGGAAATGCAACAAACATTTAGACTTATATTTAATTTTTCTCAGAAATTTTTAGTAGAAATTTATTTTGTTGTATTATATATATATTTAAATATTTTATTGTATGTAGCATTTTTTCTGATAATTATTTTCTTACATATATATAAAATGAATTTAATGGCAACACTAAACCAAAACTAGTTTTCCACCAACTCATTTTACTACCAATTGAAAACAATTTTTAAGTGAAGCATTTAATTTTCATGATAATTTTTATTTTAAATAATTATCTTATATATTTTCAATTTCTGCATCTGACAACAAACATCTCTTCCATAGTTGTTTACATTTTGTACATGGCTATTCCTAAGTGAAAGGTAACAAACAAAAGTAATATTTAAAATGGATTTAATTATTTATTGTAGAAATTTTTGCTTTCAAATAAGTATCAAGACTTATATTTATATGTTACATTTTTATATTGAATATTAATCTACTGTGTTATGTGATGCTAACATTATTTATATTACAATTAATAAGACAAACATTAAGCCTAACATGAAATAAAATAATCACAAAATTTGTGCACTGATCAATAACTTTAATTTTATCAAATATAGCCATTCTTTTCTGTTTAAAGAAATTTTATAACTAAAAATTTGCGATGGTTTCAGTTTCAATTCGCCTTAGTAATGAAATTTTTCTGATTAGCCTAAGAGCAATAGATCCACTGACTACATTGAAACAATTAGCTACGATAAGACAGGTACTTCAGTGCTTTCATTATCATTTGAAAGAATCAAAAATGTTAGGATCTGCTAGCCATTTAACAGTTGAAAAACTAATGCAGCTATGGCAGAAATCTAAAATTCCTACAAAACTAAAGAAACATATAATTGAAAAGCGTGAAAACACTCACTCTCATTGGCTCTTGTTAAAGAAAAATAAAAGACATTCTTCTACAGCCCAACAACAACGAGTGGATAGATTTTTTGAAGATTTAGACATTCTTTTTGATATTGTTCAAGCAGATGCTATGAAAATAAGAAGAATTAAAAAAGATTCTGAATTTCTTCAGGATAAAAAAAACAGTCGTAAGATGTACATGGGTTTAGAAGATAAAGAGCTACAGAAAATTTGTAAGCGTTCTCTTCAGAGACAAAAAGAGGAGGAAGAACGATGCATTAGAGCCTCTTTAACCTCAGCTGCTGTCTGCTCATCTGATATTTGTCTAATTAGTGAATAGGAAAACTCTGGAACTTCTGATTTTAAATCAGATGATGAATTTATTCCATCACAGTTAAAGATTAAGTGCCAGCTTCCGAAATTGGAAGAACATGCACAAATAGTGCTAAAAAAGAGCTTTTTATTCCTCGTGTTACCAGTGCCTTAGACAGAAATAAAATATCTGATCGTGAAGCAGTTCGTCTAATTGTTCCACTCGTGTCACAATCCGTCTTGCCTTCCAGTTTCCTGACGAACATATAAAAAAGCCCGGAAGGAGTATGCAGAATCAATAAAAGGTGAATTCAGACCAGATTTCCAGCTAGTGATTCACTGGGATGGCAAACTCCTGCCTAAAATTTTTGAATGTGGAAATGTTGATCGACTACCAGTATTTGTATCTGGAGATGGTCTTAATAAGCTCCTTGGAGTGCCAAAACTGATTGCTGGAACTGGAAAAAATTTAGCCAATGCTATACATATTTTACTGAAAGAGTGGAATGTCGCAAAAATGGTTCAAGCAATATGCTTTGATACAACAAACATGAACACTGGTTATTTAAATGGAAACTGTGCTTTACTTGAAAAAAAAACTTCAATGTGAACTCTTCTGGTTAGCTTGTCGCCATCATATAATGGAATTGGTCTTGGCAAAAACATTTACTTTGTGTTTTGGATCTTCAGGTTCTCCAGATATTCCAATCTTTAAAAGATTTATGGATGTTTGGAATGGTGTTGTGAGAATACATAGAGCACTAGAATTAATGCAGAAACGAAATAAGAAGCGTAATGTGAGAGGTGAACCTGAGATTTTCAAAGAAGATGGTGTGTGATTGTCAGACTTTGCGACAAGGACAGCAGGACTTTTATCACGTATGAATAGAGGGAAATCATTTTTAAGCCTCTCCCTTGATAAATGGAATGATAATGATGACTATTGTAAAGGAAAAGAATGGCTGCAAAAATTGCAAACAGAAAATGTATTCCATGAGAAACTTAAAAAAAAAAAAAAATCAGTTTTAGACACTATTTTGTAATATTAAAGAGCAAAATATACTTACAGTTCTATTTTTCACTTCTATATTGTTTTATTCTTTTGTCAGAGATTGTAAAATAAAAAAAATATATATATATGCACGAATTTTGGAGGATTTTATTTTTTAAACAAATATATAGAAATATTACAATAGAATACACTAACTTATAAAGTTCGTGGGGATTGAGCACCCTCTTGCAGTTGAAATATGAAGTTTAAATTTTACCAGAATATTACTGTACACAAGTCTAAAAAATTTGAGGGGTGGCCTGGTATTTATATGAAACTTTATTTTTTTACATATACAGCTGGACCACCCTAATCCAGATGTCAAGCTAAACAAGTATAAACTAACATTGTTATAGATAAAACATTAAGGGAATATAAAAACTATATCTCAAAATAAAAGCCAGCATGTTTTAAAAATTGAAAGAGTGCCCCATGAGGTGTTTCCCAATGAGATTTGTCAAGATTGGCGATGATGAATTAAAATAAATTCTATACAAATGCCGGAGGCCCGGACAGTCATAGTTAAAACATGATAAATGGTTAGGTAATCAAAATGACAATTTGGACACATGGGTGCATCCTCCCGAAGTAAGAGGTGTTTATGAGTGATCCTTGAATGTCCAATTCTCAGACGAGTCAGAATAACATCTGTTTTTCTTGCATAAATTGGGGGCAAGGTCATGATTGTGGGTTTGATATCATGCAGCTTATTATTGTATTCCAAATCCCAACTTTATTGCCATTTATTATAAACAAAGTGTTTTATATGTAGTTTAACGTCTGAGAATGGAATTTTATGGTGTAATGGATTAAGAGAAAGTTTTGCTGCCTCATCTGCTTTTTCATTGCCAGGAATACCCATGTGTCCAGGTACCCAGCAAAATAAACTATTATAACCATGTCTAGTCAATTTATAATAAAAATCCAGGATGGCTGAGACATAAGAATGCTTTTTAAAAGATTTGATTGCGTCAACTATTTGAGTAAGTATATATAATAAAGGATGTTTTATGATGATGAGATATGTGCACCATGGCCCTCTCTATCGCAATGAACTCTGCCGTAAAGACCGATATTGAAGGGTGAAGCCGATAACTGAATTTAGTGTTATCAATAAAAACTCCACAACCAACAATATTCCCATTCTTGGAACCATCTGTATAAATATCAGAATAATTATTATATTTTGCACGATGTGCTGCAAATAGTTGTTGGAAAACAGTAGAAGCCAAGTTGTTTTTGTCATAACCTTTAAAAGGATGGAGAGAGGTAATTTTAGGAGGATTCCAAGAGGGAGCACATGCAAAGGACATGGACTCACCTCGATATTATTCAATGGGCCATTATTGATAATATTTCTCATTATGACTCCAAAAGATGGGATGCAAGATGGTCGATGCTGATAAAGAATATCATTGTCAGTATTTAAAAGATAAGTGTGAAGAGGATGACCAGGATGAGAAAGGATACGGTAATACAATTCTAATGAAAGTTTTTCACGAGTATGGTGTAATGTTGGTTCATTACAGTCAACATATAAACTCAAAACCGGGGACCGGGGACGTACGATATGCGCCAGAGCAGACACAGAGTGCACTATGGTGCACAGTGTCTAGTTTTTTAAGAACAGATTTTCGTGCTGAACCATACACCTGGCAGGCATAGTCCATTTTAGATCGTACCATAGCTCGATAAATTTTTAAGAGAGAGGTACGGTCTGCTCCCCAAGAAGTATTTGACAGTACCCTCAATAAATTAAGCAATCTTTCACATTTTGTTCATAAGTGTAAAATATGTGGTAAAAATATAAGTTTCTTGTCAAAATGTAGGCCAAGATAACGAAGGTTGTCCACAACAGGAATTTGAGATGAACCAATGAAAATTTCAGGATCTGGATGCAGACCCCTACGTCTATAGAAATGCACACAAGATGTTTTGTCATGAGATATTAAAAAACCATTTTTATTAGTCCAGCTAAGAATACTTTTGATTGCATTTTGCAGTTGTCTCTCAATAAAACGAATATCCTGCCCCATACACATAATACGGAAGTCATCTACATACAGATCTCCCTTCACACAAGGAGGGAGTTGTTTAAGGATGTCATTTATTTTAATAGCAAAGAGGGTGACACTAAGGACACTACCCTGAGGCACACCCTCTTCTTGTACATAAAAACTAGATAGTATTCCCCCAATTCGAATTTGAAATTGTCGAATGGCAAGAAAGTTTTTAATAAAAATTGGAAGGTTCCCACGAAAGTCCAGGTTAAAAAGATCTCGAAGGATCCCATAACGCCATGTTCTATCCTAAGCTTTCGCCATGTCAAAAAATACTGACACCTGGTTGTGTTTTAGAAAGGCTGTCCGTATATGATTTTCCAAATGAATTAAATTATCGATAGTAGACCTACCACGTCGAAATCCACTTTGAAATGCGGCAAGGCAATTGTTATTTTCTAAAATATGCACGAGGCGGCAATTCACCATTTTTTCAAGAAGTTTGCAAAGGCAGCTAGAGAGGGCAATCGGCCTGTAATTATTGGAATTGGTAGCATCTTTTCCTGGTTTGGGAAATGGTATAATTATAGCTCTGCACCAAGCGTTAGGAAAAGTCTTCTCCATCCATATCCTATTAAAGAAGGAGAGAAGATTATTCAAGGATAGTGCAGAAAGGTGCTTGAGCATAATGTATGTAATCCCCTCGTGACCTGGGGCAAATAAATGGCTGTCTCTCAAGCATTTTATTATCTCTGATTTAAGAAATGGCTCATTATATGCATATGAGTGATGAAAGTTAAAATTAATCCTGGTTCTTTCAGTTTGTCTTTTGTATGTTAAAAAGGGTTCTGGGTATGAGTCAGAGCATGAAATTGATGCTAGGGTACTCCCTATTGTCTCAGCGATGTTTTTAGGTGATGCGATGGTTTGACCGTTTTGTTTTAAAAGAGAAATATTATGATCAGAGTTGACGCCCATACATTTTTTCACTTTGTTCCACAGTTCTTTACTTGAGGTATTGTAATTAATGCTTGAGATGTAGTTTATCGACGTTGGCTTTTGCGTCGCACTCATCTAGCTTCAGCCTTTGCTTTTTTATATGACATATAGTTAATATTATTTGGGTACCTTCGAAATAGATTACAAGCCTTCTGTTGTTGTTTTTTTGCATTTTGGCAATCACTATTCCACCATGGCTTTCTATGTTTATGTTTAGATGATGTTTTAGGAATGCTAGAATCTGCAGCATTGATAATACATTGAGAGTTATATTATCAAGCGCATTGTCAATATTCCCCTGTATCATGTGAGCTGTGATATTGGCAAGTGCTGTAAACGTCGGCCAGTTGGCTCTGTCATATATATAACGATTGGTAGAATTGTTACAATCCCTATCAGGAGTAGTCAGTGTAATAAAAGTGGGAAAGTGTTCACTGCCGTACAGGCTATTAGAGACCCAGAAATTCCAGAATGGATAGAGTACTGGAGAGCAAATTGTAAGATCTATTGCATGGAAAGTACGTGTTTGCTCGTGAAAATATGTGTGATTACCATTATTTAGCAGGCATAAGCCGTTGTCAGAAATAAATTGTTCAATAATATCACCCCGTTGGTCAGAATCACGGTTGCCCCAGAGTTGACTATGTGCATTAAAATCTCCAATAAGTATGTATGGAGCCGGGAGTTGGAGAAGGAGGTTATCGAGTTGTGCTGATTGAATAGTTTGGTTTGGTGGTAAATAAATGGTGCAGATTGTTATGAGTTGTTTAATATGTACACGGACTGCAATAGCTTGTAGATTTGTATTTAAAGCGAGATAAGAATGTGGTAAATTATTGGAGATGAAAAGAGCCACTCCACCAGTCGCTCTACCATTAACTGTAAAATCTTTTCTGTATGTAGTATAGTTATGTAATTTTGCTTTGTCATTGGGCTTTAGATCGGTTTCTTGTAGAGCTAAACACAATGGTTGATGGTCAGAGAGAATATTACGGATTTCAGCATGTTTATTATGATAAACACGGCAGTTCCACGAGATAATATTAGTCATGATTGATTTTTTAGATAGATATATCAACGTTACTTTGTTCGGAGGTAGTAGACATACCATCTCCTCCATCGTTCAGTTCTGCATCCGATTCTGGATGAAGCGCTACAGCGTCTTCATCATGCATATGCCTCTCACCTATATTATTTTTATTTGTACAAGTTTCTTTTTTGGTTGGTTTAATTTTCTTTTTCTTATTAGCTAGGTTTTCGGATGACACAGTGGATTTATTTATTTGTAAGCCATATTTTCAATAATACAAGGAGTATGAGTATGTGTATGTGCACAAAACATATTAATATCACGTCATTAGAGAATTAAAAAGAAAATCTGACGTCATATCGGAAGTTTAACGGATTTTTCAAATGTTTCAGAATAATACAAAGCGTGTATCAATATGAGTAATAGAGAATAGTAAATATATGAGTTTGATAAACATATTGAATCATGATAAAAATCCAATTATGGAAATATTCGCATATTTTAACTTTTTGCAGGTGTACAACATGTTTAATTTTGAAATTATTTTTTTAAATATCGCATTTAGTCCGCATGACAGATATTACAGTGAGAGAATATAATAGCGAGCTTAGACTGCTATCGGAATGGTTTAGATATTCAAAAAAAAGAAAAAATAGACCGGTAAATTTTTATTTTATTAAAAACATGACTTTAATTTTTTTTTGAATTTATTAAAGAAAGGATAAAGTGTTTTGAAAGGAATATTAAACGAAACCTTTTGAGCGATCTTCGATCACACTTACCCACTTGTTTTATTTGTAGACCAAAACCGTTCCAAATGAGCCTAGTATCTGTGCCCCACTGCTTTCGACTGCGCAGACTAAAATATTTTAGTGACAAGCAATAAAATTTGTTAATTAGTTCCCGACATATTTAATTATGAAGACGCAAAGAACGCACATCAGTACAATCTTATTTATACTTCGTTAAAGCCACGAAAAATTACTCACCCGCAACTTTTCTGATAAAAATTTAGCATAGAAATGAAATTAAATCTCCCTTTGCTCACGATCTAACGATCAACCCACCACACGTTGAAAGGGAAAAATATGCAAAAGTGTTTTAGAAAAAAATGAGTTTGAAATAATAAATAGTGATATGTTTTAAAACAGAATATAAGAACTACGAAGATAGTGTATATCGGTAGGGTTCATTATTTTCTTACTATCCGTCAAGACCTGCGCGATCGCAGTTTTAAACTGCAGAAAAAACGGGTCCGAGGTCGGGTAATTCACTATCGATGAAGGAGTTTTAATTAATACTTTGGCAAAAATAAATAAATAAATAAATAAATAAATAATCTGACTCGCAGGTGCATTTGGACCTGTCTTCGTTTTTCAGAAGCCAGCTGACACTTACATAACTCTATGTGCAATAGTTTTCTCTAGTCATCGCCAACAAACAGACAACCGGTTTTCTTTTATTAATATTCTTTGATTAAGAGCCTACACTAGTCACGGAACAAACGCTCAAGATAATGTTAAGTCTGTGAGAAGGTTAATTTCATATTTCACGCTCGCATTTTAATATTTTTAAATGATTTTCTTTTCATGTGATAGTTGAGGTCGATATCTAACGTTGTTAGTTTTTATTTAACTATTAGTTCGGCAAGGAAAAAAAAACTATTTTGCAAACAAAAGAAATTTAGGCTTTTTTAAAAAATTAACTTCAATATTGCATTTTTTTTTATTACTGTTTGCTATCTATAAAATAAAAAAGTATTGTAACAGAACTTTTTTTTTCGACTTCCAGTTTTCGAGGAATTTACACGTTTTAAATTTCAGAGATCTCAATAAACATGATTTTACAAAATGTCTGTCTGTTCGTGTGTGTGTGTGGTCTCTTTGTATCATCAAAAAGTGTAGGAAGTTATGAATAGAATTGAAATAAATTTAATATATATGTTTTTGGCTACGGCCTGCAAGTTTCAATTGAATTTGCGGATACTCCGTCATAAACGGTTGCTGTGATAGCGATTTTTGTCCCATTTTCCTTATTGTATAATAAGAATGTGTGCGCAGTTATGCATAGAAATGAACCAAAATTCATATATATATATTTCTCTCATGGACGGCTAGTCCCAATTGAAAATGTGGATATTGAAAGAAGAAGACCTTGAAGAGGGTACTGTGATAGCAATTTCTGTACTAATATCTCTATATTTTGCAGTTTAAGTGAAGAATTTATGAATTTTTTTTGACGAAAGTTTATATTTAGATATAATGTCATAAGCCGAGTTTTGTATAAAATTTTGGTTAAAATCAGCCTAAAGGTGGAGGTGAGATAGCGAATTTTGTCAGATTTTCGGAACGGGCATGGTAGCTATGGAAAAAATGATACTGATTCAAAGCAATCTAGGTTTACTTTGCATATTTGTAATAAGCAAAATTTAGCACTTTTTTAAAATTTATATTAATCGTTATTGATTTGACTTCATTACGAATTATCTCCACCATGGTTTTGAAACAATATTCGACAAAAAAATGGAGTGTAAGACAAAATCCATGCATTTTGAGGTATGCACTACACATGTATGAGATAGAGGAAAGTTTTTAGGAATGGCACATCTAACTAGTTTGCAGTTTAAGTGAAGAATTTATGAATATTTTTCGGCTAGTCAATTTTAGATGTTATGTGATTGGCAGAGATTTGGATAAAATTTTGAAGAAATTCAGCCTGAAGGTGGCGCTGTGAGAGAAAATTTTGTTCAATTTTGGGACGGACGAGATAGTTGTTAAAAAATGGTATTATATCCTCGAATGTCCAATCTAGGTTTAATTTGTTAATTTGTAATAAGAAAAACGTTTCTTGTTTTTGGATATATTACCCGCTGACGAGTCTTCATTGCGATTTCACTCCCTCATTTCCCCAAACAAAATTTTCGACTATGTCGGAAAATTGGAAAATGGTGTGGTAAAAAGATTCGAATGTTTCAAGTAACGCAAGAAAACTGAGAGATTACTTTGATTAAAGATAAATTATGTAAGAAAAGCAATTTGTTATAATTTTTTGTTTCTCCTTAGTAATTTATTATGTTGTATATGGGTTGCACAAATGAAAGTCGCACTACAGTTGGTTTGAGAAATAGTTTAATGATATTAATATAAATTAGTACACAAACGAAAGAAGTAATACAGACGTAACACATAGGCTAGAAAAAGTCATCTTGTAGGTTGAAACAAGTGTCCTAGCGGTCAACGATGGATACCCTGGGTGAAGAAGCTCGGGGTTGGTTGTGGAACCAATTTTCTACGGCAGCGTGGACCTCAACATCGTCGGCAAATCGCCGTTCCTTCAGAGCTTTCTTGAGTGGACCGAAGATGTGGTAGTCACACGGCGAGAGGTCTGGGCTGCAAGGAGGTTGTTCGAGAACCTCCCAACGGGATTGCCGTAACAATGTTTGGCACACCACAGCCACATGAGGACGAGCATTATCATGCAAGAATATAACTATAGACGATAGATTTCACTAGCATTCACATTTTTCGCTGTTAAAAATTGCACGACCACACGTTGACACCGTTTGGAGGGACCCATGATGCGAACAGTGCCTTTTAACGTGCTCCCACTCTATCACCGATATCGCATGTATTTCCAGAACTCTGCGCCCTCTATAGAATCATGCGTAGTCATCTTTCTCTTCAAATGGTGGAGTTATTACACCAATTCCACTTTCATTTGGGCGATCCTCATATTAACACATTGTAAATATCTTGCTTTTCAACTAAAATTACTAAACTACAGAAAAAAGTTTATTTTATCATTAAATTGCTAACCTATTGTTAATAAAATGTATGTTGTATATGTAGAGAAATTAAATGAGAAAAGAAAGAGAAAATTAAGAGAAAAGAAAGTTAGACAATGATTTCCATGAATAAATTTAATAATTAAATAAATAATAATTATAATTAATAATTGAGTAAATAATAATTATTTAATAATTAACAATAATTTCGAACAATAATAATTAACAATTGTACCGTATAGTATTTGGAATAAGTAATTGGCTGCAAAAACACAGCATTTTAAAAAAGTAACATAAAATAATATGTAATTATAGCCACTCATATGCATCACATTGAAAAAAATCAATAAATATGAATTTCATTCAAAATCAAATCATCAAATTAAATAAAAAGTCATTTTTAAAGTAGAGATTTTCTTATTAAAACATAAAAAAAATATTCATACGAAAATAAAACATTGGAAAAAAAGAAAACGTGAATCGATTCACCATAATTAAAATACCAAAGAATAATTATTCATAATTTGAACGATCAAGACGATGAAGAGAAAATGGTATTTCTTTATTTGGAGTACACACGGAAGACAGTTTTTGATAGAGGATTCGTTGTGCACAATTTGGATGCTCTGAAATGAATATTTTTCATCACTTGTTGTATCTGTGAGAATCAGGTTCATTTCTTAGAAAAATTTATTTTCATCTTGCAGAATGATTAATATTATCTGGTCTTGAAAAACTTTGAATATTATTTAAGTCGAAATTATATTCAAGAAATTTGTAGACGCGAATTAAATTTTGGACGTGTGGATCGCATCTTGAACACAATTCATCACTGAACTTCTGGAAAATGCAAAATGGCGACAAATTCCCACATTCTTTCAGTTGGAGCTGTAGGAAATCAATGAATTCTTGAACTCGAATGAAAATGTTTAGCATCGATGTTGCACTCTTACTATCAGTTCAATGTTACTATTAATTTTGTAGCACATGGAAGGCTAGATTTTACAATAACAAGAAAATAAAAAGACATAATATTATATCTTAAAAGCTATTTTTACGCTGTTTTTTCAATGAATGCAAAATTAATATTTCTTACGAAACAAAGTATTGTTTATTTGTTGTGCCACCACTTTGTCTTTCTAGCCTATCAATGAGGCCACGAACTTCCATAGTAAAAATCTTAATTCATATATTAAGGAAATCCAGACTTTTCATAACACTTCAAAATGTATTTGTGCGATTTGTATAAGATTCTGCAATGAAAAGATGCAACATAAAGCTATATTTCATTTGCTATTCATACAATATATACAATCAATGTGTTAATTTCTCTTATGGAACAATTCATTGTTTCTTTATTCACTTTCTACTTTGACTTTCTTTTTTAAGCACATCCATAAGTACCTTTGAATTTCCTGTATTCAAGTTCTCACGATATTAAATTTTGGACAGAAAGTTCTCTACAGAAAGTGAAAAATTAAATTGGAATCTTTATTCATCTTTTGTGAGAGAACGAATAAAGAATTTTAAAGTTTCCCACATGATGTATGTTCAAAGAAAAGCTGTTGCATTCACAAGACTTCATAATTCAAAATTCACAAGACTTCTTTTTCTAGAGCAACAGTTTCTGAAAAGAAAGAAAACAACAATAAATTTAAAAATAATTTTTTCCTCTTTCGAATTAACCACAATTCTGAAAAGCGTTCTTTATTTCCCTCTGACTGACCAGCAAAAGGGCTAAATTGTAATGTTGTTTTATCCGTATTTTATTTAAAAGGCTATAAAAAGGTGATTATTCCAAAATTATATAAAAAACTTAATTATATATAGAAATTTAAACCTTTAGGGTATCAATCATTACTTAATGATTTAAAACTGCATTATATTTATAGAATTAAATTAATTTAAAAAATGCTTTTACTGCAGTGAAACCCGCAGCTTAGTGAACGTATTAACACGGGCTTGCCAGTGAGCGGGTTAGAAACCACAAAAACGAACATAGAACATCGAGATTTTCGAGATTTATAGAAGCATTTATAAAAACAAAGTTTCTTCTGCTGCAACTGCATTTCAGAAACGTTTTCTAGTAGTATTAATCATTTTTCTTAATCCAAAATATAGGTTTTTCGGATGCTACTTATTCTCAAGTAAACGTTTCCAGATTCAACAAACATGTATTACAGATAAAGAAGTTAAATTAACAACATTAACATTAACATAAAAATTAACATTATTTTGTTAGTTTTACATATATAAATTCAAGTATGTAGATAAAGAATTGGTAGCATCCTATAAACCGATATTCGAGTTTGAAAAACTAATTAATACACTATAAAAATAACCAGGAAACGTTTAGGAAATTCAATGGCAACAAAATAAACTTTGTTTTTATAATTTATTCTTGAAATCTCGAACGTTGGTTGGTTTCTGAGTTTTCTGAAGAGACAATACGCTTTTCGGAATCGTGGGTAAATCGGAAGAGGTTATTGTAAACTGTTATTTGTTGTTATATTACATTTTCCTAGATTAAGAAACAATTGTCTTTTTTTCTCTGTATTAGTACTGAGAATGTATGATTTAATTTTATTTTTACCACGTGTTTTATCTCACTAATGCACCAAAAGTACACAACTGCGATATTTTATGACACAAGAAAGTTTGTAAATTTATTTCATTGAAAATAATTTTTCTACCTTCATTATGAAGTGTTAAATTTCAATTTAATTTGAAAAAAAAAAAACTTAAACTACTTGGAATATTTCGCATACAAGTGACAAAATAATATAACTGTATTAAAATAAATGAATCAGTTTTCATATTTCTGTTTTTCTTAATCTTTTTTATCTATTGAAGAGACGTATTATGAAGCTAAAAGTTTTCAAACAAAGCTTTTAATCAAAGTGAATTAATTTTTCTTATGGGACAATGAGTCGTTTACTTATTACTTTTTTCTTCCACATTCACTTTTTAGCTTATCAATGTAGCCATGAACTTCCATATTAAATATAATAAATGATTTACTAAGAAAAATCAGTCTTTTCATATTACTTTGAAAAATATATGGGCAAGTTAATAATAAGATGCAACATAAAGTTAAATTTTCTTTCAATTTCAAACAGTATTTTCAATCAATGTGTTAATTTCTCTTACAGAACAATGCATTGTTTCTTTATTCACTTCTACTTTGACTTTCTCTCTTTAGCACATCCGTAAGTACCTTTGAATCATGTATTCGAGTTCTCACTATATTAATTTTGAATTGAAGTTTTCCCGCAAGGTGTATCTTAAAAAAAAAAAAAAAAAAAAAAAAAAAAAAAAACTGTTGCATTCACAAGATTTCTTGATTTAAATTTCACAAGACTTCTTTTTCTAAAGCAGCTGTTTCTGAAAATAAGGAAAACAGCAATAACATAAAAATTCTCTTTAGAAGAAAACTTATACATATTTACCGAATTCATATGTGTGTGTAACCGCCGTACCATTTCTGTAACTGAAGAATGGTGCAGATGAAAATTTAACTATTACGTTGTAAAAGGAGACAGATGTTTCATAATCTAGAAAAACATAGTATATCTACGGTTCTGTTTCAATTCGTCGCGCACAATTCATCGCAGCGTCAATTCGTCACGGCGCAACTCATCGCAGGATCAATTCGTCGTAGCGTCAATTCGTTGTGGTGTCAGTTCGTCGCGACATCAATTCGTCGCAACGAAAATGTTTTTGAAGACTATGGTGATAAAATAAAGACAATTTAGTAAAAATATTTAATTATAATTAATTTTTTAGATATAGAGAATTAAAACTAAGAATTTACAGGCGATTATATCTAAAAAACAAATTATCAATACATAATTTTACTAAATTATCTTTATTTTATCATCATAGCCATCAAAACATTTTAGTTGCGACGAATTGACACCACGACGAATTGACGATGCGATGAATTATGCGCGATGAATTGTACCGCAATGAATTGTGAGCGACGATCTGACGCGACACCATATCTACGAAGGAAAATATACAATAACCGCTTCCGAGTCATCAAAGCTTTCTTTACCTTTAGAAATCTCAGGAACCAATATATTTTCGAGATTTAAGGAAGTCTTTATAAAAACCAAGTTTCTTTTGCAACAACTGAATTTCTGAAACGTTTCCGAATATTTTTATTGCGTATTAAACGTTTTTCTCAACCCGGAATATAGGTTTTTCGGATACTATCAATTTTCAAGTAAACATTTTCAGGTTCAACAAACCTGTCAACAAACATGTATTGCACACAAACATGTTAAATTATCACCATTAACATTAATATTAAAATTAATAATATTTTCTTTCCCTTGCATGTATAAATTCACTTACGCAGCTCAAAATGTTTATTAAAGAATTGATAGCATTCATAAAACCGATATTCTAGTTTTAAAAACTGATTAATACACCATAAAAATGTTTCCGTAATTCAAGAGCAACAAAAGAAACATTGATTTTATAATTTCTTCATGAAATCACGAAAATTTATTGGTTTTTGAGGTATGTTATTTTTTTCTCATTAACAAACATTTTTTTTTTTGACAGTGTATTAGTACTAAGGTTTAATTTTATTTTTACTAAAAGTTTTACATTTCTAATGTACCAAAAATAGAAATCTTTGACATTTTGTGTCTCAATAAATTTTGTAAATATACTTCATTCAAAATCATTCTTTTACATTCATTATAAAGTTTTAAACTTAATTTTTTTTTAAAGTAAGAAACATTTTGCTTGGGACATTTCGCAAAAAAATGCGATAAATAATTTAAGGTTAACTGGGGCAACTGTGCCATGATTTTACATCGTGAGTCTGGTGTTTTTGGCAATTCCACTTACAGAAGTCAATGTTCATTTTGAATTAACGTCTGAAGCTTTGTAAATGTGTTCAATGAGGTTCACTCATTCAAACAGAAAGTTTTCAAATTGCACCTTAATGTCTAAAAAAAAAAATTATATATTTCATCTTTATTCTCCATGGGCCCAGTTGCCCCCCAAAAAAGGAACAACTGGACCAGGTAGGTCTGTGATCCACACTCGTTCGTTTTGTTTAAGTTGGAGTATCAGGGCTTGTTTCAAAAAGTGTAAATAGCTTTAAAAAAATGTAAGCCAGGCAGATCATGTAAAATATATATCAACTAAAGAGTGTTGTATGGGAAACCTTTTCTGTCAAGGTGTTTAAAAAACACCAAATATGTAGTCATTAAGTTTATTTATGCAAAAAACATATGAATTAAGTGAATCTTACTTATATACTTTAGAATAAGTAATAAACATAAAAGTTACATGGGTATTTTAGGGGATGTGTGGGGGTGGGGGGTGGGGGGAACGAGCAAGAAAAATCTGTAAACAAACGGGTAAGTAAGTACTTAAGTATTTCATTCCCTTTTTTATTTAACTCAACAATGTAAGATGAGTCAGCCCCTTTGTTTGTCTTCGTAACATATGTTCGCGCCATATCCTGTAATAAAAATTTAAAAAAATAATAATCCATTTTAATCAAGTGTCTAATACAGGCCTGCCACTAGCGACTATTTTTTAATTCTATTCGCACCACTTTCTCAAACTAAAAATATTTTACATAAACATTGACAACAAATGCAAGAGAAATATACTGTAAAATTTATTTTTTTAAAATAGTGGTTTGAATAGAATATAAAAATAGTCGCCAGTGGCAGCCTTGTTAATATCTCATCTAGCAGCTACTAAGTAAGTATTACTTATTGAGTAGTTTTTTATAAACAAAAACTTAAATTACATACCTACCGCGTGTTCAATTAAAAAACTATAGATATTATCTAATTTCTTTTATTGCAAACAAAATACAATGAAATAATAAATTTCTTGTACTAAGAGCAACTTCAAAAATGTTCTTTATAATTGTTTGAGTAACTGGGCCCTGTAGGATCCAGTTACCCCTGATACATGACCCAGTTAACCCATTCTTTAAAAAAAAAAAAGAATTTAAAAAAAAAAAAAAAAAAAAAAAAAAAAAAGGTGGTAACTGGAACACCAGCCTTACCTTTGAAACATGAAGTAAATATATATAGATACCTAACAATATTAAGGTATTTGTACCTAATCTTTAAAAAATATATTATTGTTTGATAAAAGTACTTACAGTATTTTTCGGCAACCTATCGTAGCAAAAGCAGTGTTACGATTGAGCTCACACTTATTGCTTTAAGAAGTACAGATGTTGCTGTAATGTTATTAACCGCTTGTAATGTTGCCAACCGCAAAAACTTAAAAGACGCCAACGGTTTATAATAAAATGGCCTATGGCCCAGTTATCTCCTTGGTCCAGTTATCCCAGATCATCTTATTTGTATTAAAATAAATGAATCAATTTTCATATTTCTGCTATTCCTGAAAGTTTTTACAAAGAAAAGACGTAATATGAAGTTAAAAGTTTTTAAACAAAGCTTTCAATCAAAGTGAAATTATTTTTTCTTATGGGACAATGAGTCGTTTACTTATGCATTTCTTCTTCCAATTTCACTTTTTAGTTCATCAATGTGACCATGAGCTTCCATATTAAAAATATTCTTTTCATACTATTCTTTGAAATACATTTGTGCAATTCATGAAAATATGCAACAATAAGTTAAATTTTCTTTTATTATCAAACAGTATTTTTAATGTGTTAATTTCTCTTATGGGACAAAGCATTGTTTCTTTATTCACTTCTATTTTGACTTCTTCTTTTTAGCACATACGTAAGTACCTTTGAGCTTCATGTATTCGAGATCTCACGATATTAAATTTTAAACAGAAGGTTTTCTACACAAAGGGAAAATTAAATTTCAATCTTTATTCCTCTTTTGTGAGAGGACGATTAGATATAATTGAAATATTCGAATATGCTCTATCTTCAAAGAAAAGCTGTTGCATTCACAAGCCGCCTTACTTTAAAGTTCACAAGACTTCTTCTTACTCTAGCGCAGCAGATTCAGAAAAAAAGCAAACAATCACATTATTAAAAAAATTCTTCAGACGAAAACTGATATAACTTCTTGGTATTCATATGTTTGTATGAGCTATGATTTCCGTAACTGGAGAATGGCTTATATGAAAATAGAGCTGTTATTAATACTGTGTATGGTTTGATTTTATTTTTAATAAGTGCTGCATCTCACTAATGCACCAAAAGTAGAAATCTTTGATATATTATTATGCAATAGAATTTGTAAATTTATTTTATTTAAAATCATTTTTCTACATTCGTTATTACGTGTTAAATTTCGATTAAAAAAAACATAAGCTGATTGGAACATTCCTAATATAGGCGATATAAAATATTATATAGCTGTATTAAAAAAATTAATATATTTTCATATTTTTCCTGAATATATTTCTGGTATTTGTGAAAGATTTTACAATGAAAAGTCGTAATATGAAGATATTTTCCTACGTTCACTATTATGTCTTAAATTTCAATTAACAAAATAATAATCTGCTTGGATGATTTCTTAGATAGGTAATATAAAATAATATATTATAATTAAAATAGATGAATCAATTTTCAAATTTCTGCTGAATATAGGCTTGGTGTTCGAAATGTTTTTACAATTAGAAACGTAATACGAAGCTGAAAGTTCCCAACACAAAGCTTTTAATCAAAGTGAAATTAATTTTCACTAAGGGACAATGTATTTTTTACTTATTGATTTCTTCTTCAATTTTCACTTTCTAGCTTAGGCGGGGCCATGTACTTCCATATTAAAATTTAAAAAATATTTAATAGCGGAAATCAATCTTTTCATAATACTTTGAAATATATTTGGAAAATTCATGAAAGGAAAATGAAAAGATGCAACATCAAGCTAAATTTCCTTTGATTTTCAAGCAGCATATGCAACCAATTTCTTTTATGGAATAATGCATTGTTTCTTCATTAACTTCTGCTTCAACTTTCTTTTTTTAGAACATCAATAAGTACCTTTGAACTTCCTGTGTTCGAGTTCTCACGATATAAGATCACGATAACCGGAGGATTTCAGCAGAAAGAGAAAATTAAATTCGAATCTTTCTTCCTTTTATGTCGAAGAACGATTAAATATTTTCGAAGTATTGTCATATGCCGTATCTTCAGAGAACAGCTGTTGCATTCAGAAGACTTCTTACTTTTAGGGTGGCAGATTCTGAAAGGAAAGAGAACATTCACAATTAAAAATATTTTTCAAAAGAATCATTAAAAGGTGAGCAAAGATACAAATTCTTGTATTTATGTTCAAATTTATCATTTAAATTTTAGAAGTATCAATGAATTGCCATATGCGTATCAGGAAGTGCATTTTAATTCTTCTTATAAAAGTTAAAGGTATAAGTAATTGAAATAGCATGTCATAATGTACATTTCAAATGCATTTTTACATAAAATAAAGTTTTCTTAATGTATACATGTTTAAAATGTCCCCTGCGTTTAAAATTTATGTCAACATCCTCAATATCGTAAAGGCACAATCTTGAGACAAGAAAACATTAGTTCATTGATTTTTAATCCAACAGATAGTTATTTAATAAAAGAAAAACATTGCCACAAAAAGGAATTTTCATTAAATATTCTCATGTTGATTGATTTTATTACTAATTTGAGAACCTTAATAAACCAATATTTCAAAACTAATACAGATGCATCTTGTGGGATGCATAAATATTTTCCCTTGACCAAATTAATAATTAATTAATTTGTTTTAAACAAAAATTTACGCTCATGAAATATTTGTAAAATGTCTGAACTGCAGAAAATTTGTTTTGAGAAAAATGCATTTAAAATACATTATGATGTGTTGTTTTCGATACTTATCTTTATAAAAAGAACAAAAATAGATTTTCTTCCACGTAGGGCAATATATTGAAAATGTTTTAAATTTTAACAATTAATTATAACACAAAGCAAAACATCGTGTGTTTGCTCTTTCCAAAGTCCACCATACCCTTAACTACAGTGTTAAAAATCTGCAGCAAACTTTCCTGTAGCGTTTTATAGAAAACGGTTATGTAACCGTAATTTATCTATATTCTGTCCAATGAGAACACTTCATAATACGGTCAAGTAACCTTTATTTATAAAACCATTTGAATGAATGGACAGTTTTCTACAGATTTTTAACAGTGTGATGAATAACACAAACATTTATTAGTTATTAATACTAAGGATGTGTGATTTTTATTTTTTTTTCCAACTATATTATCTCACTGCTGAAACAAAATTAGAAATACTTGATCTTGTGTGATGCAGTAAAATGATATTAATTTATTTGATTAAAAATCATTTGCATTTATTATTATATTTCTTATTTTTAAGTTTTCGAAATAAGCAAACACGTAATCTGCTTGGAACATTTCGTATAAAGTGAATTTATTTGATATGTCAATAAAACGAGAGTGTAGGTCACTTTCCAAAAGTGATTCAAAAATACTCTCTCTATTTTCTCAATTTAAAAAGGTTATTTTTGTATACTTGTATGTTCAAGTTTGATGTTAAAAGTATTTATACATATGATAATCAATATGCAATCAAATTTAAGAAAAACGATCTTTTATTTTCTCTTTAAAATTTACTATCTCCTATCAGAAAACCAATATTGGCCCAATCTTGGGCCAATAATACATTTATTGGAAATAATTTACAATCAAACGCCAATATTGTACAAATGTTGGTGTTACATTGGAAATATTTCTAATGAAATGCGAATATTGTACATATGTTGGCGTCACATCGGAAACATTTATAATCAAACGCCAATATTGTACAAATGTTGGCGTTACTTTGGAAATATTTACAATCAAACGATAATATTGTACAAATGTTGGCGTTATATTGGAAATATATTTTCAATCAAACACCAATATTGCACAAATATTGGCGTTACATTGGAAATATTTCCAAATAGCTGACCAGCCCGGCGTTGCCAGGGCCCGTGATAATAATCTTAAATAAACCTCATATATATTTATATGACTTTATAACTTTAACTCTATTTTGTAAAATTTATAATTTTAAACAAAAATCTTTCTAAACGAACCTCTTAGCTTTCGCACCGCAATATTTGTATCTTGTTTAAAATCGTATCCTTCGTTTTAAATTAAAATGTAGGCTGCTTAAGAGGGTGTTATACGCATTTCGGTATTGCGACAAAAAATAGCAGAATGAAAATTTTAATGTGTACGTTTTTTTTTCTCATCGGGTCATTTAATATTAAAAAATAAGTTCTTATTATCCAAACTCTCTCAAATGTTTATGCGCCATAAATTTTTTCGAAGCTTGTAGAAAAAAATTGTGAAAAAATATTGATACTTAGTGGATAAGGCGCTTGTAAAAAGCCTTTGTTTTTTTCACATTGGGTCATTTGATATATAGTTTTTATTTTCCAAATCCTTTTTAAATGTTATTCGTTATATATAAACGGATAAATGGATAAAAAATACAGCCCTATTAACCCCTTGCCTGTGACGCCCGAACTCAGTTGGGGCAACGCAAATGCCCCAATTTTGGAGCACCCGACCTGAGTTAGGACAAGAGAAAAACCTGTGTTTCAATTCCGTGAAGCCCGAACTCAGTTCGGGTAGTACATATGCGCCAATTTTGGAATGTCCGACCTAAATTTCGCGCAAAATAAAAATCGGTGTTTTAATTCCTTGAAGCCCGAACTCAGTTCATCCAATGCACAATATGTAATTTACCATTTTCCCAATAGATGGCGATACTTTCCCGCGAAAAGTTCAGCAGTTTCGTGCCATTTGTCGTATTTTTGTAATTTTGAAGTTCTTCTCAAATTTCATTCAAACCACATTATGTTTGACAGGAAGGTATATAAATTTTTTGCAAGTTAAAAGTTTATTTGCATTGTTTTAAAAACAAAAAAAATCCCTTTTTGGAATATTTTTCTCACATACATTCCACAGGCAAGGGGTTAAAATTCAAATCTAAAATTATAAACCATAGACTTTTTTTCGAACTTTAAATCTTATCTTTAAAAGACGTTTTACCACTTGTAAATTTGTTTCCCAGCACAACATTTACTAATTTCATCATAAAAATTAGAGAGTAACTTTAAGATAAAAAGTTCTGAGTTAGGGCAATTCTCCTTCATTTGTAGTTAAGCTCTTGCACGCCACAGACCCGAAAAGCGTACGAGTCTTGACCACATATCAATCAAACTCTAATCAACCAATTAAACTGAACTAGCCACCCTCTTTGACGCTTTTGTCCTGTAAAGTATTACAAGAACCAAAATAATACCAAGAACTTGTGCTATAAAAAGATTTGATTTTGCAAATTTGAGAGGCCCCAACTACGACCATGTTGATCCCAAAAATTAAAATGAACAGCTTACAGGACCTCCGATCGAACACGGGAAGACACCTGAAAGATAGAACTGCTAATAAGAAAGTTTGATCGAACAGCTAGGTCCCGAGACCATATCTCCAATTCGTCTCTGTCGTCAAATCCTTACATATATATAATGGTTTTGGATCTTGAGTAAAAAATTCGTAAAAAAATATTGATATTCAGTTGTTAAAGGGCTGTGTTTTCTTCTAACTCTTTAAGTTGCATCGTGTCGTTTAATATAAAACAAAAACCAGTTTTTATTCTCTTTGAAATTTTTATGAGTTGAAAATACAATGTTTCAGGAAGCCTCCATATATATATATATATATATATGTGTGTGTATTTAATTGTAAAAACCGAGCATATTCAGGTTATGAACGGCAATTTTCCATTTTTTTAAATACTTCTAATCGTGCGAATTTTCTTAATTTTTATACGAGACGTAAATCGAGTGTACAAAGAACGTGTAGAAAGATTTCGTTAAAATACTGACATTTAATTACTTTTAGCGTAGAAAAAAAATGTATTGGAATGTCGCAAAATTTTTTGAAAGGGTTAATATTCATATTTTTCGTTGTAGAGAAGAAAATTTCCTGATTAAGTGAGTTTTTTTCGTTTCTTTGTATTGCTAAAATTCAGCTTAAAGCAAGCTTTGATAAAAAAGCAAAAGTAGAAAAAAAAGAGAGAGAGAATTTGAACTTGAAAAAAATTAAGGGATAAAATTCGTATTTTACTCGGCGATGTGCGGCGTTCGAAAGGAAAAAGTACGAAATTCAAGAATACGTTTTTAGTATATTAGTATCTGCCTTTAAATCTATTTCTTTAAATATCTCACCACAAAATTTTAGCATAAGTCAATCAAAGCATATAATCTTGAATAATGTCGCCAACGTAGACACTTTTTTATTTAAAAAAAAAATAGCCCCATATAAGAATTTTGGTGTTGTTTAATTACGGAGTGTCTGTCATTAAATTAAAAAATATATATATAGTATACAGGAATACTGGGAGGATGATACTTATTTTTATTAGAAAAATATTCCTGTCATCAACTCAGATCTTGACTCTCTTGAGTCAAACAAAAAAACCCAAAACATCAAATTGTGATCAGTAAAAAATTCTTATAATTATTAAAAATAAGCAGCATAAATTTATGTGACATCTATAAAAAGGAAACAACAATTGAAAAATCATATGCACAGCAGCTCATTTTAATGTATTTTTTCCGATGACACTATTGAATATATTTCGATATTTTTTAATAATTTTGGCAAGAGCTAAGCTGCAAATTGATTGTGTGGCAAGAATTAAAAATAAAAAACATAATAATTATATTAATATGAAACAAACCTAGATTTATTTTGCTTACGAACAATTGTGTTTTTAATGTTTAATTTATTTTTTGAACGATTAATCTATAATTAAACTACTACTAAATTTATTAAAGATATATCGAAATCATTATAGTTCTTCCTGAGAAAAAAGTGTATCAAAGTCAGCTGTTTTACCTGAGATTTCACAACAGTTGTCGACACCTTAATTTAAGACATGCGTAATCGCTCTTTTAAAAAAGTGACTGTTCGCATAAAAGATTTTGAATATAAATTCTCATTATAAACATAAAATAAAATTATGTTACATTCCAACAATAAAAAAAACCTCATCTCTATAAAATAAAATTATGTAATTCAAGTAACTTTTACTTTTCTGCTATCTGACAAGTAAAAGAGCGCCAGTCAAAATTAAAACTGATTTGTTACGAAGCACTCATGTACAGCTCTCTTAGTCATTATATTTAGTTAATTTCCTCCGAGAATAATGTGTTGTTTTCGCTTTAGTTTCTAACCAGATTTTTTTTGCAGAGTATATATACAACAAGAAAGAAAGGTATATATTATGAAACTTTTACAGAATATTATTAAGAAATTTCATTTTTCATAAAATGAAATAAGATATCCAAATAAGCAATTTATAAAACACATAACCCAATAATAATCCATTTTCAGCAGTATCTGTCCATATTCGGTAATGTTTGCAAATTCTTTCGTGCAGCCCTGTATATGATCTATGTACTACGCACATCAACTTCAATAGAAAACAAATGGTAATGTCCTTTCGAATCTCATTATGATTGAAATATCGTAACATGAATAAAATGCACCGCAAATTTGTTTTCGTAGTGTAACGGAAATCTTTTGTGTGTGCCTATACCACGAAGTGTTAATTCTGCACACTTCAATTTCAATACCGAACATTCTATAGTAAATCTCAATATCACATAAAAATTACATGGCATTTAGAGAATATTTACGAGAGTTAGAGTGGATAGATGGCCAGACAAACCGACAGACAGACGGACAGACAAACCAAATTCCTAAACACTTTTCAGTTATGATGGAAAGTGTTAAAAAATGGGCGGAAGTCCTAATTGTAGTTCTAAAAGTCACTAAATAAATTTTCAAGTCTTTTTGAATATCAGAGACAGTCCTTAAAAGTTTACACGAACATAAGTACCCCAATCGGAGATTTCTCGGATGCATCAAAGAGAGATCATAAGTGATTTTCTTTGCTATTCGCATTTTTTACGGCCTTAGCTTAACTCAGTCTGTAAAAAGTGCAATTTCTTCACAAAAATTATAAACACTTACGAAACGGCACGTGACCAATAAAAAAATTGTAATGTGCATTGCACATTCCTTGCGTTTCTTTAGCTTGCGAAATTGTTCTCTGATAACTTAATATTTTTCGTTCCGAAATTTGTCATTATGTAATATTTCAATTTTCAGACAAAGAAAATATTATCCTGTCACTTCACTCGACTTACTGAACACTTTCTAAAATGTCGTGGAATAAGTTTTTCTGGCGCAGGGATGACAGGATGACCCCCTCAGGAACTCAGTTTGCGCTTTAGAGTGAAAGTGCAATTCAGAGGAGCAGACCAAATTCATTAGCAGCTCGCATTACAAATGACTTTTTCAATGCTTATACTAGCATTTTACAATAACACATTACAACATAAATATATATGATTTGTTGTAAAAATTGAACAAGTTTATAATTAAAGCAGTTTACAATTGACATATTATAAACAGTACTTCACTAAATCATATTTATAAAAATTAAAGTTTATAGTGAACTGACAATTATTTACACAACACTTTAAAGACAACATCAAATTATAATACACTCAATATAGCATGTTACAATACAATGATAACACACCAAGAATGGAACAGATCTTTCTTACATCTTAAACTACATAGTATTTTGTAGTAGCTTATAAGATAAACTATGCTTTTAGAATGCTTTTTCAATTTTTTATTTACAGACTAGCTGTTTAACCCGTTCTACACACGGGAGTTCATGAATTTAATTCTAAAATGTGAATAAAATGAATTTAAATCCCTTGTTAAAATGTTGAGTTTTTCAATAACTATACGATTCAGAAAAAAAAAATTACTACTGCGCACTTTTTTTTAATGAAACTTAATTTATGTTGCTATGGCAACAGACGACAAAACTATATCTTTGGAATAAAGGAATAAATATAATTAAAAATGTTGTTAATGTTTGTGATAAAATGCATTTCTTTATTTAAAAAAAAGAAATGAAATACTGAAGCGCAATTAAAAAATCTCTAATTATGTGCATGTGAGGTAAAAGAATTATCGTAATACACGCTACAGCTTCTTAGTATTGCAGCGTGGTGTCCATAATATGTATATCTCACATTGTGGTAAACTTTTAGAACTGGTTAGAACTCGTGAGATTACGGGTTGACATAAAAAAAGCAAAAATTCGTCAAAAACATTAAAAAAATATATATATTTATAATTTTTGAATTTTTTGCCCCAATAGTTCATGGGCTCCCTATCAGCAACCCGTATGCCAAATTTCGTAGCCCTGCGCCCTGTGTTTTTCAGAGTTTTTGAGGTTACATAGATAGATACGCGCACGGATTTTAATAGGGTAGATATTATTCTAGCTGACCCACCCGGCGTTGCCCGTGCCCATGCAATAAACTTAAATCTCTTAAAAAACGAAACTCTGTCCCGGACCTCCGATAGCTTTGGCACCTTTTACCCGACATGCTCATACGCTCAAGAAAATCTTTTATTTCCACCTTCTACCGCCAGGGGAGCATTCTGTTCTAAACAAACCTCTTTCCGAACGAACATCTGACACAGGTTCCCGTTGCTTACGGCACCGTAATAGTAGACGTGCAGCAAAAGCGGTTTGGAGAAGATGGGAACATTATTTGCCGAGTTATTGAAATAAGGCACAGTTAGAGAAAATAACCTTGAGGGGGTGCCGGGGGGAGGGGATGTTCAAGTGTCCTTCAGAAAATGACTAATTAAGAGGACCACTATGCATCTTTAAAAAATTTTTCGTTTGGTTAAGCTATGAACTTAATTACAAATTTGATTAAACTATTATTCGGAAATAGTGGTAAATACTACTCATAAATTTAGTTTAACGTTATAGAGGATAACTATTAAGTTAATTATAGTATTTGTAATCAGTTGCGTTGAAATCGGAAAGACAGTTGCTGAGCTATGGAAACGGGGCATAGTTAGAAAAAAAACCTTGAAGGAGGTGCCGGGGACGAGCGGCTGTTCAAGTTCACTTCAGTAAATAACTCATTAGGAGGGCCACTATGCATCTTTCAAAATTCGTTCGTTTGGTTAAGCTAGGAACTTAATTAGAAATTTGTCTTGGACTGTAATTCGGAAATAGCGGTACCCGCTACTCATAAATTTATTTTAATTATATGGATGTTGATTATTAAGTTAAATATGATATTTGGAATCAGTTGCGCTGAAATCCGGAAATTAGTTACTGAGATATGGAAACAGGGTACAGATAGACAAAAAACCTTGAAGGAGGGGCCGGGGGGGGGGGCGGTAGCGGATGTTCAAGTGCCTTTCAACAAATGATATGTTAGTAGACCCACTATATGCATCTTTAAAGATTGATTCATTTGGTTGAGCTAGGAACTTAATTTGAAATTTGGCTTAGACTATTATTCGGAAATACTGGTAACTGTTTTCTAGAAATACACCCTGATGCTATGAATGCTGATTTTTATGATAATTTAGGAAAATGGAACTGGTTTGGAGAAGTTCGGAACATAATTATCTGCCTTCTGTAAGTAAAGCACAGTTAGTGAAAAAAACCTTGATAGAGGGGCCGCGAGGAGGCGCGCGGTCAAGTGCTCAACAACAAATCACTAACTTTGTCTGTTGGGATGCTTCAACTGAATACGGTCTCTGTACTTTTATTACGATCATAAATTTAATTTTTACAAAAACTGTTAATCTAAAATAGTGGTATTATCTATATAAAACAGCGATTAAACGTTACGGGTAAAGCTAAAAATGTTAAATTTGTTAAATGTAATTAGTTCTGTTGAAATCAGAGCAGTAGATTTGGATTTATATATAAGGAGGGTCAATTAATGAAAAATCCGCCGCCAGGTATCGCGCGATCAGGTAAAATATATGGGATCTTTAATAAAAAGTCGTTTACCCTCACCTCTCCCATCCTTGCAAATTTAACAAATAGTTTGTTAAATAAAGTTTTCTGTAATAATAATCTCTATCATACTAATATATGTCATGTAAAAAAAACCTTAAACCCAGCTAATTATCATTCATTAAGTCGATAAAATCTTTTAAAATTAAGTTTTTAGCATTTGGCAACAGTCAATAATTCAGTTGATTGTCTACATCTCATTAATCTCTGATCCATAGATTTTAAACACTCGACTGGAAATTGCAATCATCCCTACCTTGATTTATTTAATTACGTCTGTGGAGATTTTATACAACCAACCAACCGATTATTAAAAAGCGTATTTTTGTTGAGATCTATTTGTGGATTGATTTTAATTAATATTTAAACTATCAAACATCTATTTAAAATTTTCGAATTTTTTCCCCCAATAGTTCATGGGCTGCCTAACAGCTACCCGTGTGAAAAATTTCGTTACCCTGCGCCCTGCGGTTTTCGAGTTTTTGAGGTTACATAGATATATACGCGAACGGTTTTTAATAGTATAGATTTAGAGATTTGACAAAAACATGATACATACATTTTCATTGAGATACTGGACACATTTTGAAAGTTATTACAATGGAAAGAATTACTATGAGTACATAACCCGGGTCACTTCAGGAGAGTTGTTGAGATTTTTACCAGATAGAATTTTGTGGATAATGTAACAGACATTAATACATATAATGGACATTACATAATTATGTTATATTTTACGTAATTTGTACTTTAGGAGAGACTCCTAGTGATCGGTAAATGTGAAGATTATACAAAATAAATTCTAGGAAGAACTATGGAATCAAATAAATTCCAACACTTGACCTCCGGTATTGAATTCTGGAGACGTTATGTTTGGCCCATTAATGTTTTACTACATGGCCACTATTTTTATTACTTAAGACCTGTCAGATTTCCTTGATAAGTTTGCCTATAGAATTGGTTAGAAAATGGTTTGAAAATGATTTAAAAATGGTTTAAATACCAAAGACGTCTGTCGTTTTGTATGAAAATCTATGCAGTTCTTTCGACAGTGGTGTATAACACATTCGTAAAATGGGAGGAGCATAATGAAAGTACCGTTTGGAAGCTGTCTTGTTCGCTCACACAAATACATACAACAGGATTACAATACTGTCTTTACACTCTTCGTTCGAATGCAAAACATTTAATTATGTTGGTGCATTGTTTAATATGTGAATGGTCTTCGAATCATATTTTATGCATAGCTTCAGATAATAGACATTATTCCTCGTATATCGGTACCATATTTTATTCATGTGGTTATTTACAGCATAATTATTAGAGGGTGATAAATTTTTGACTAAGACTGTACTTTAAAGTGATTTTAACAAAGTTATACCTGATTTTAAAGGCGTGAACTGATTTTAAAGTATGTAAGGAAGTATAAATAAGATTATATCAGATAAAATAAATGTTTTCTCGAGAAGTTGCTGCCTCTTTTTTTCAGATCACCATTATGATATACGCTTAGTTGGAAGTAACAATCTTGAATCTTAAATAGAAATCTTCAATAATTTTAATCTACAACACAACGAACGTAGGAAAAAATGTGTTTTCCATGATCAAGGTACAATTCTCATAAATTTTCATTTTTTTTTTTTTTGGTGTGGGGGGGGGGGGGATTTATAGCACATTATCACTTACAAAAAAGGTGTTTCATATAAATGTGCCAAATCACTAAAATTGTAAAAGTTCCAATTGGAAACTAATGTAAGTAATGCCTTTTGTCTTTCTTTTAAAATTCTGTATCTTTCAAAGTTTCAAGTATTTTGAAAGAAACAGTTTTTTGTAAAAGATGCACCATATGGCAATGCCACGAAAATATCTAATTGTTGTCTTGAAAAGGGAGAAAACGATTGAAAGTTAATTTTTCCATTCTACAGAGAGTTCTGATTAAATTGAAAGTAGTGAGAAGTCGAATGAAAGAAGTTCTAAATAACTTCTACTTAATGGCTTTATTAAAGTCGAATGTGAAAGTAGCAGTAATGAGAACTAGATTCTGTTTAATTGGAAATAGGAATTGTATACTGACTGTGAAATACAGTTTGGAAAATAAAATTATTTTAGCTTCGTCAGAGTAATTTAATTTTTTTTAAAGAATGCATAATCAAAACTATTTATGAATTGCGTAAATGTATTTAAAATAAAGAAAAACAGTTAATAAAATTTAGGTTTCCCATGTTGTACTATTGAAATTGTATTTAATGAGAAGTTGAATGGAAGAAGGTTAAAACACTTTGGGATGTCGGTGGGGGTGAACGTGGAAATAAAGCTCATTAAAAATACTAGACACTCTTTAATTGGAAAAAAAACTGATGAGATGGAAATCTCAAGACCAAAATTTTTTAGTTTTGTCTGGCGAAATAATTTTAGTTTTGTCTGTATGTTCCCCTTTGAAGTAAAGCATAAGCAACAATTTTTGTTAGCTAAACTCTTTGGCGTAGCAAACCGATGTGTTGTATTTGCATTACACGAGATATTTCGCTTTTTAAGGGGAAAAAAGAAATCAAACTTTATTCTATATTTATAAAATATTTATAATATTAATTTTATTAAATTTCTAATTATAAACATAAAATAATGTTTACAATGTGAATGGAATTAACGAAATTTAGGGTGGTCCGTGGCCAAGTGGTTAAGGCACCATTCCGCTGATCGCTTGCGAGCGTAGGAGTGAGGGTGACGGGTTCAACTATCAACACCTCCATTGCACACTCATTGTGAAGGTATAAAATTTTTGAGAGCTTGCCATTATTTCCAAGCTAATGTTTGTTTATTTCTCTAAATCGTCTAAGCTACAATGGAAATATCAAGGCAAAGAATATTTTAATTTTCTCTGGCACGATATAGATTACTCTTTGAAATAAAGCATAAGCAATAATTTTTATAAATTGCATATCTGGCATAGCATCCCGATGTGTTGTATTATCATTACATGGGATAATTTGCTTTTTAAGGGGAAAAATGAAATTTAACCTGCATTTAGAAAATATTTATAATATTAATTTTATTAAATTTCACTTTATACAAAAAAATGATGTTTTAGAAGTAAATGAACTTATGATTACGAAATTTACATTCTGCAAGTTACGTGATTTTGATACAAGTATAGTAGAATGCTATAAGAGAATGGCGACATATTGGTAATAAAATTTCATTGGGTGAGAGAATTGCGAGAATTTTCTATAAAAAATTGAAGAGCCGTAGTCATTATTTCCAAAATAATGCTTACTTGTCTAACTTGTCTAAGCAATTCGTCCAGATGAGTATCTCCACTTCTGTAATGTGGGTTGCTATAGTTGGAACGAAAACTTTTAATCACCTTATATATCTTAAGACTCTATGCTCAAAACTCAATGTTCCATCACAGTCCATGTATTTACATTTTAAACAATTTCGAAAAATATTATTTCATACAGATCAATATTTTAAAAATGTTTCAGCATTTTGACAATAATTATAATAATTATAGAAAATGTGGAAGTAAGTCATGTGAATATTCTTTACATTACATTTTTAAAAGATAAATTTAATCTAAAAATCATTAAAATGATTTAATCAAACAAAAAGAAAATAAAGATATCTGTTCACTCTGTCATATAGTAAATAGTATCCCAGTAATTACCTTTCTCTTTCCTTTAATTTTCCATAAAAAATCAAAATATCCCTACAATTTCTGCTTGAAAATGAATGAGTTATGGCATTTTTTAAGCTTAAAAAATGTTGAATTGGTGATATCTGAAAAGGTATATTTTCATTTATAAAACTGCAACCTTTTAACTAGGATTGAGGCTAAATGACATTATTTACATTGACATTACTTATACCGTCTCTAGACACAAAAAGCTTTTAAATATTCCTGTATACGCTACAAAGGGTCTTAAGCGCAGGATGGCAATGTGTTTCTATCAATGAAAATTTTAAGAGAAAACGCATAAGACCGTAGGGCTTAAAACCTGTATTGGTGAAGTGAAAAGTCAGTGAAATATAATGTAATTTTGACCCGTTTATAGTCATTGTTTTTTCAATTTTACTATTAAAAATGCATATTTATGACTTAATTTTACATTAGTAAAATGGTACCACCGTGCTGCATTAAATGCTTTTTATCAGAAAATTGGCCGAAATGAATCGGTGTGTGAAAATAACACTATATTTAACAAGAAGTGACTAACTGAAGTGATAAAACTGAAGTGTTTCAAAGCGAATCCGTCTGTAAATGATGTCAATTTCTGAAATTTTTCACTCTGCTAGTACTAAGATTAGGATATTGAAGGCATACTGTACATGGTGAGCAGAAATCAATTCATGCGTAAAATTCTGGTAGGTAAACTTAATGTCAATTAACGAACATGGGGCGAAGAACTTCGTTTAGTACGAAGCATCCATCATAGTGATTGTTGTATTATCGATTTATGACCACGAAGCGCAAAAGTTCCGTTTTAGTGAAAGCTTCGTAATAGTGATTACCATGTAAATGTTTTTTTGGGCGAGAAACGCACCAAACGCTTTATAGTGAGATACTCCATTAGTCCGTGATCGCTGTACCAAGGGTTTATGGACACACAGCGCACGAAGCTCCATTATTTTAGAACCCAAATAACTATGATTCCCGTATTCAAGCACTATAATTGCGAAGTGTACAGGACTCTGATATGTTTAATACAAAAACTGATGCATTACAATGATTATTTGACGTGTAAAAACCAACGTAACTAAAAACCTAAGAAAAGTAAATTTAGATTACAGCTGTTTCAAGGATTCGTAATAAGAATACATTTTTAGTTCAAAATGAAAAAAGTTAACAAAGGCAACATACATGCTGTAAATTTAATGTTATTGTTATATAAGCTTTAGGTTGTTTTTTATACGTTACGTATCCATCATTAAGCTAATTAAACATATACAAAACACTGGATACACTTATTTGCCGAACTTTTGAATGAGCAAAAGTGTCTCCAAACTCTCCACAGAAATTCCCTTGCCGCTCCAACAATTAATAATAAAGTTGATTCATATTTATAAACTAGTTTTTCGTGACTAATATTGATTTTGAACAAGGGATATTTTCCTAAATCCAACGAACGAAGAATTTGTGTCTAAAAAAATATTGTGTATCTCACATTGCAGTAAACAATTAGAACTGGTTAAAACTCACAAGATTACGGGTTAAACATAAAAAATTCAAAAACTCGTCAAAAACATTTAAAAAAAAAATTTTATTTTCGAATTTTTTGCTCCAATCTTTTATGAGTCCCCTATCAGAAACCCCTGTGCCAAATTTCGTAGCCCTGCTCCCTGTGGTTTCCGAGTTTTTGAGGTTACATAGATACAATCACAGATTTTAATAGGGTAGATAGAATATATATATATATATATATATATATATATATATATACATAGTCATATAAAATATTTATATAAACTATACAAATGCGAACAATACAGTTGTAGAAATAAACAACACTACGAACCAAAGTTACTCGAGTCACTAAAAAGGTAATAAACTGAAATCTAAGGTATAAAATAGAAAACTATAGTGAAATATCCATTCAAAATATGATTTTGGTCATTTTGCAAACACATTTTCTGAATGGTATTGGACAATTTTTTGATAGAACGTTTTACGTAAGTTAATGAAAGCAACTCATCTCAATCAAGTCGTATCAGTATGTTGATGAAAGTCATGTTTTTCAACAAATCCATTTAAGGTTGTTATTTCTTGTAATATATTCTGAAATATATTAACTTCAATTTCTTAAAAATATCCAAATTTATAAGTTTCACGTTTTTTAATCTCAGTATTAAATATGTCGTTCTTAAGATTAGTTAAATACACATTTCCGGTTGAAAAGCTGAGATACAGTTGCCATAACTATACTTCGAATGATCGTACGAAGAACAAAAAAAGTTTTGGTTAACTAATTACACAGTATTTGAAATTAAACATTTTCTAAATATTGTGATACTGAAAATTCCTTGTTTAAACGTACTGGGATACCTTAATTTTACTAGAATATAAAGCCACACAAAAAATATAATATAAATAAAATTTCCAATTTCTATATATTTTTAAACATTTTCAAAGATCCATATCAATAAATGTGAACAATAATTTATAGTTCACGAGTAATTTTCAAGACTTTCATAAAATCTGTTTTTTAAAGTGAAAAACTTTTATTGACATAACTAAAAAAATCTTTATTTTTATTTATTTTAATTTGGATATATTACTATAAAAGTGCTATATAATTCATACATATCATATACATGTATTACAAAAACATTTACTAAAATAAGATTAAACGTTGTTTGAGGCAGCGAAAGTATTAATTAAATGCAAGATGTGTTAAAATTATATTACAATAGACATCAAATGCAGAATATTTCGATAAAAATCTTCTGATTCTTTATTTTTTATTATAACAGTGAGTTAAAAGAAAACAAAAACAGTATTAATAAAATTTTGAAAGGCTACTTCAAATCATGAATTCATAAACTATACAGAATAGCATCTACGACATATGGGAAATAAAATTTGGAATTTTCCTTTTAAAAGTTTTAAAGAAAATCATTCAAATATATGAAAATGGATTTCTGGGTTAGCCTAGAATCCAATCCACTTCTGTGAAAGAAGCATGATGAAAACTCCAAAGCTTTAAGAGAGGTAGAAGTGCTTTCAAACGCTCTCTAAGTTTTCTAATAGAGAAATAATATTAAATGATAAGTAGAAGCATAAATTTTACATAAATAAATTAGTGGCATAACAAATGTTTCTAGATGCGAAAACTGTACTCTCGAAATATAATGCGTATGTGTATATATGAGGTAAATATGTGAAAAGGATCAGGGTCCATAAGCTATGTTTTTGGCCCATTAAATAAGATTAAAATTCGATTTTGTTATACTGACTTAATTATTTCACTTTTTTAATATTAGAAGTTCTATCCTGTACGTTTTCAACAATATTTTTTGCATTTTGTTCGGATTTGTACAACTTACACAAGTTCAAACTTCATATTATTCGTAGTTTTCGATGAAAAATACGCAATTTCTCCTGATTTTACCTCAATTATTTATATGAGCGCAATCATGCAACACTTTCTTCTGTACATCTCCAACTATAATAAAGAAGCAAGTTTGTGTGTTTGCGTGTGTGTTTCTTGGTTGTGTTTTGAGAGACCGCTGCGCGCAGAGCTATAAAATTTGGTAGGAAGGTGCCTCTATTCATGTAGTTTTGCACCTCGAAGTCAGATCTCGAACTATAATAAAGAAGCAAGTTTGTGTGTTTGCGTGTGTGTTTCTCGGTTGTGTTCTGAAGAGACCGCTGCACGCAGAGCTACCAAATTTGGTAGGAAGGTGCTCTATGCATGTAGTTTTGTACCTCGAAACCAGATTTTGGAATTTTTGAATAGATTTTTTTAAATTAAATTTTTTAAGCAAATTTTAGTGTTTTTTCAAGTTTTGCTGCAATTTTTCCACATTAGTAATGGGAATCCGGTTCCAATCTTTCAGCCCAATATAGTAAATTTTATCCTCTTTTCAATAAAGTTTATGCAAAATTCGTACAGCGATTTTTCCAATTTTTGGCGATTTTTTTTCCTGCGACACTAAGAATTTTTGCCAGAATGCTTGATTGGTTCGGTGGTTGCGCTATCATTTCAGCCTCAGTTACGCTCAGAATCCTCATTTTTTTCTCTTTTTAGCTTGGAGAAAGTTAGTAATTCTTTACAGATAAAGAAAAATCATGAATTTAAAAATACGATTCTTAGTGTTTGTTGACGTTTCGCTGCAATTTACCCACATTAGTAACAGGAATTCGGCCCCAAACTTTTAGCCCAATATAGTAAATTTTATCCTCTTTTCAATAAAGTTTATGCGAAATTCGTACAGCAATTTTTAATTTTTTGGCAAATTTTTTCCTTCGACACTAATTAATTTTGCCCAGAATACTTGATTGTTTCGGTGATTGCTTTCATTTCAGCCTCAGATACGCTCAGAATCGTCATTTTTTTTACTCTTTTTAGCTTGGAGAAAGTTGATAATTCTTTACAGATAAAATATCATAATTTTAAAACGGAAGGGCGGATTATTTATTATCCCGTTTTCTTTTCTATTTTTTATTAGACTTTTTCTTTTAATTTCATTTTTTAACATTTTTTTCGTGTTTTGCAGCGTTTTTTGTTTCAAATGACGTCACAAATCGCCCACTACAAGTCAAACACTATTGGAGGGCAATTGTGACTGGTAGCTGATATAATTGTAGACACAGCTGGAAATCAACCGGGCAATTGTGATTGGCAGATGAAAAGGTCGTTAGCTGATTTCAATTCGAACAGCGAGTTGTGAATTTTTGTGATTTGTTTTATGCGAATTTTAGAGTTTTTTTCATGTATATGTCGTAGGCTAATTGGGAAATCCGGCTCTTTGCAAAGAGCCTAGGCTGCTTGCAAAGAGCCGCTTTAATTGGAGAATCATCTCCCTTATTCCAATTAGCCTGCTATTTTTCAGGCCTATTGCAAAGAGCCGAGACATTGTTAGGCTAATTGGAATATGGTCATTTATTTCTCAATCAGCCTGATAATTTTTAGGCTTATTGCAAAGAACCTAGATAGCGTTAGGTTAATTGAAAAATGGCCATGCCTATTTAGAAAATGACATGCTCTTTGTCAATATATGGTGTTGTACCCAACTAGAACCTGAAAATTTCATTCGAAGTCGACCCAAACCCGACAGAAAAATTTCATCAAACCGTAATTCAATCCTAAAAGGACAAAATTAATTCCTTAGAGTCGCAACCCGACCCGAACCAGAAAATTGAAGTTAACCCGAAACCGAAGCAGAACCCGACAAAAAAATCCATCAAACCGTAACCCTATCTGAACCCCACAAAATAAATTCCTTCATGTCGCAACTCAACCCGAACATAAAAATTCGAAGTTTACCAGTAACCCGACCCGAACAAGACAAAAAATTCCATCGAACCGTAACCCTATTCGAACCAGAAAACTGAAGTTAACCCAGAACCCGAAAAAAAAATCCATCGAACCCTAACCCGATCCGAATCCGACAAAATAAAGTCCTTCATGTCGCAACTCGACCCGAACATAAAAATTCGAAGCTAACCAGTAACCCAACCCGAACAAGACAAAAAATTACATCGAACCGTAACCCTATCCGAACCCGAAAAATAAATCACTTCGTGTCGCGACTCGACTCGAATCTGAAATTTGAAGTTAACCCGAAATCCCCCGAACCTGAAAGTTTATGCTAACCCGAAACCCGACCCGAACCCATCAAAACTAATCCATCGGACCATAACCCGATCCGAACCCGACAAAATAAATTCCTCCGTCTCGCAACCCGACCCAAAACTGAAAATTGAAATAAACTCGAAGCCCGACCCGAACCAAACAAATAAAAATCCATCGATATGTAATGCGATCCGAACCTGAAAAAATAATTATCGGTTTTTAGGTTTCGGGTTAAATTACATTTTTTGGTTCGGATCGGTTTTTGGGTTAACTTAAATTTTCAGGTTCGTCTCGGGTTGCGAGACGAAGGGATTTATTTTTTCGGGTTCGGATTGGGTTACGGTTCAATGGATTTTTGTCGGTTTCGGGTCGGGATTCGAGTTATCTTCAATTTTCAGGTTCGTGTCGGGTTGCATGACGAAGAAACTTAATTTGTCAAGTTCGGATCGGATGAAGGATCGTTTTTTTTTGTCTGGTTCCGGTCGGTTTTCGGGTTAATTTCATATTTCTGGTTGAGATCGGGCTCCGTGACGACAAAAATTATTTTGTCGGGTTCGGATCGGATTACGTATCGATGGACTTTTATTTGTTTGGTTCAGGTCAGCTTTCGGGTTAACTTCAATTTTCAGTTTCGGGTCGGGTTGCGAGACGAAGGAATTTATTTTGTCGGGTTCAGATCGGGTTACTATCCGAGGGATTATTTTTGTCGGGATCTTCTCGGGTTTCCGGCTAACTTAAATTGTCAGATTTGTGTCGGATTTCGGGTTAGCATAAATTTTCAGGTACGGTCGGGTTTCGGGATAACTTCAATTTTCAGGTTCGAGTCGGGTTGCGAGACGAGGGAATTTAGTTTTTTCGGTTTTGGATTGGGCTACGGTTCGTTGGATTTTTTGTCTGGTTCGGGTCGTGTTTCGGGTTAACTTGAATTTCCTGCTTCGGATCAGGTTGCGTTACGACGAAAATTGTTTTGTCGAGTTCGGATCGGGTTAGGAATCGATGAATATTTATTTTTATCGCTCGGGTTATTCTCAGCTTTCGGGTTAACTTCAATTTTCCGATTCGGGTCCAATTGCTAGATGAAGAAATTTATTTAGTCGGATCGGGTTACTTGTTCAATTAATTTTTTTATCTGGTTCGGGTCGTGTTACGGGGCGATGGTAATTTTCTGTCGGGTTTGGGTCGGGTTTCGGGTTAACTTAAATTTTCAGGTTCGGGCGGGTTTCGAGTTAACTTGAAATTTCAGCTTCGGATCGGGTTGCGTTGCGCCGGATTTTATTTTGTCGTGTTCGGATCGGGTTACGGTTCGATGGATTTTTTTAGTCGGGTTGTGGTCGGATTTCGAATTAACTTCAATTTTCAGGTTCGGGTCGGGTTCCATGACGACGGAAATTATTTTGCGTGTTCGAATCGGGTTACGGTTCGATGGAATTGTTTTCCTGGTTCGAACCGGATTTCGGGTTAACTTCGAATTTCAGTTTCGGGTCGGTTTGCGGCACGAAAGAATTTATTTTGTCGGGTTCGGATCGAGTTACGGTCGATGGAATTTTTATGTCTTGTTCGGGTTGGGTTACTGGTTAACTTCCATTTTTTTTAATGTAACTAAAAGATTTTGATTTAATCTTGGTCCGATTCGAACGAAATCTTTTCTGACATTCTTCCGAGGTCTCCCAGGCACTAAATAAACTTCGGTATCATTTTTTCAGTCCTTGGTTACCACTATTTCTGATTATTAATGACCAGGAGGAGTATTTTCTAGGGTTCTATGTGCCCAATTTTAATGAGATTTAGTTCATTCAACTTAACACGAACTAATTAAGATACATACTTGGCGCCACCTGACGGTAGAAAATGGAACTAAAAGATTTTGCAGCACGCCTGCTATACGGTGTCGTAGGCAGCAGGGACACGGCTGGAGTTTCGATCGGAAACTAGCGGTGTGGGAAGTGAAATTAAACAATTTTGGATTTAAAATTTGTCCGATTCAAACAAAAGGCCCGATTTCAACGACAATTGATTTATTCAACTTGGCATGAACTAATTAAGATATAGATAACTAATTCAGACATAGAATAGGCGCCCCCTGGCGGTGGAAATCGGAACTAAAATATTGTCTGAGCGTGTACAGAAAGCCTTCAATACTTTGTCATAAGCAGCATGGACACGTGCCGGAGTTTCGTTCGGAAAGAGTTTTGTGTAAAACAGAGTGCACTCCCTGCCGGTGGAAAATGTAACTAAAATATTTTGCATTTAATCTATGTCCGATTCAAACAAAATCTTTTCTGACATTCTTCCGAGGTTTCCCACGTGCTAAATAAACTTCGATATCATTTTTTCAGCCCTTGGATACCACCATTTATGAATATTAATATGCAGGGGGGTGATTTGTTTCCTCGGGTTCTATGGATCCGATTTCAGCGGCAATCGGTTCATTCAACTTAACATGAACTAATTGAGATATAGTTAATTATTTAAGACATAAATTTGGTACTCCCTGGCGGGGAAATGTGGAACTAATAGATTTTTCGCTCATGCACGGCATGCATTCTACACGGTGCCATAAACATCAGGAACGAGTGCCGGAATTTCGCTCGGAAATAGGTTTATTTAGAACAGAATACTCCACCTGGTGGTAGAAACTGGAACTAAAATATTTTTCAGCGCGTGCCTAGCACATCTGCTATACATGGTATCGTAGGCAGCGGTAACACGTGTCGGATAATTTGTTTAGAACAAAATGCATCACCTGGCAGTAGAACTAAAAGATTTTTCTGCGCTTCCGCCAAAAATGGTTATTTTTATTGAAACCGCAAAAGAATGTTACCGATTTCATAATCCCAGACAACGAAAAATTTTCATTTTTATTCATCCTTGAGTATTAAGAAAAGTATTGGACAATTTGAATTGAAACTCAGTTTATTTTTCTGATTCCAAAAATGCAAATTTTGTGAAAATCAGACAGTAACTTTTTTTTATTTCTGACCAAAAACTGACCTGTTTTGAATCAAATGATCCAGACATTTGAGGGGGTGGTATTAAATTTACTTCCGCTTCGGGTCCATCTCTCTATTTAATTTCTGAAAGACAAAAAGTTACTAGTGGAAGAGTTTCGTGCAGCGATTTTTAGAGTGATTTCGCGTTTCGTATTATTTTTTGACGGGACCGGGAAACGCCGGACGGATCTGCTAGTATATTATAAAATACATCAAAATGTACAATATATGTAAAAAAAAATTGTTGGGAAGCTGCGCTCATAGCAAAATAATAAAAATAAAGAGTTAAGTAACTTCATTCCCGCACGTCGTCACTAAGAGATTTTAGGATGCAGAAACGTTTTTAAACGTGCTAAAATGAATGTAACTATTGCTAACATAAAGGAATGCAGTTATTAGAAATAGTTACGTTCATTTTAGCACGTTTAAACACGTTGCTGCATCCCAAAGTATCTTAGTGACGTGAAGGAATGCAGTTAATAAACTCTCTATGTTTAATATTTTACTATGAGCGCAGCTTTGCAACACTTTTATTTTTACATATATTGTACATTTTGATGTATTTCATAATATATGTAAAGAAGAAAGTGTTGCACGATTGCGCTCATATAAATAATTGGGGTACAATTAGGAGAAATTGCGTTTTCTCAAAAACTACGAATAATACGAACTTTGAGCTTGTGTAAGTCCGAACAAAATGCAAAAACTATTGTTAAAATCGTACAGGATAAACCTTGTAACATTAAAAAGTAAAATAATTAAGTCAGAATAATAAAATCGAATTTTAGTATTATTTCATGGGCCAAAAACACGGCTTATGGACCCTGATCCTTTATTCATTACTGTGTGGAAATATCTTTACTGATATAAGCAGAATGAAGACATGAATGAATCATATAAAGCCATATTAACCTGCGTGACTTTATCCTTGTTAGAAGGTACACATCTTTTTTAATAAATGTTTACACAGACTACTAAAAAAACAATTTCTTTCCATGCGGCTAATAAAATGAGACGGGACTTAGCTTTAGTAGTTTCGGTAATAGTTTTGTTATGTTACAGTAGAAAGATAAAGATTTAGAAACTTTTTTTTTCAAACTTTTTTCCAGTTTTTAACATAGCAATATTATTTTTGAAATTAGTAACAGAAGTTTTGCATAAGTTTTAGTAGCATAAAAAATGTTTCTATATATGAAAACTGCACTTTTGAAATGCAAGGCGTAATAGTAAATTTGAGGTAACTATGAGGAAATTTATTCATTGATATGTGAAAATTTCTTAAATAAACTATCAAGAGTATCGTATAAAGCCACATTCGATTACATTAATGTAAGTGCACTATCGTTGTTTGGAAGTACAAATATTTTTTTAATAAATGATTGTTAAAAATTGCCCTTTTATCTATGCAGCTAACAAAGTCAGTCCGTACATAACTTTAATAGTTTCTGTAATAGTTTTTTTTATGTTACATTCACAGGTATTCTTTAATTATATCGATCTACTTAATATCACTAAAAAAAATCAACTGAACTAATAAAACTGGTTGATATTTGTGAACGACCAAATGATAAGCACATATTTCCTTTAATTCGAAGTACCAGCTTTATAAATAATAAAACAGTAATGTTAAGAAATGTCTCATTTAATGTACTTGAAAATATTAATTAAAAACAAGAATTATTTTTTTTATGATTTAATGCTTTCATAAGAATTGTTCGGATATAAATGTGTATTTATTCACTTTTTATTATCAGAGTGAATAAATAATGCTAATAAAAAAATGTAAGGTCTTGAAAGACTCTTTCAAGTTATGAATTGGATGAACGATAGTGAGAAGCATCTGCGACATATGGGAAAAAAGTTTTGGAATATTCCTTATAAAACCGTTAAAGAAAAGCACTCAAAGATATGAAAATAGATTTCTAAGTTAATCTAGAATCCAATACGTTTCTATGAAAGAGGTCTGATGAAAACGCTTAAGCTTTGAAGAGGGGCAAAAGTGCTTTCAAACTTCCTTCCCGTTCTCTAACAGAGAAATATTATTAAAAGATAAATAGATGCAGAAGTTTTGCAAAAGTTTTAGTGGCATAAAAAAATGTTTCCAGATGTGAAAAATGCACTCTCGAAATGTGACGCAAAGTAGTAAATATGAGGTAAATATGAGAAAATTTATTGGTATTGCTTAAAATTTCTTTACTGAATTATGCAGAATGAATACATGATTGAATCGTATAAAGCCATATTAATGCACTGAGAAAAATAACACTTTCAAATCTGAGTAAATCGGTGTTTTCGTTTTATTATGAAAATTTTGCTTCGAATATCACGAACCAGTGCTTCCAATTCTGAAATACCAGAAATATTCAGAATATTGAAACCTAGACATACTCAAAACTGAAAACATAGATGTCAGTTTATACTCCTTTTTGAAACATGGACACACTTAACCCTCTAATGCCCATGATAGCATATATGCTACCACCACTGTTTCCAATTAAGTAGATTTTTTTAATTCAGATATTCCATATTCATTCCAGAAATTTAAAATAGCACTATTTGCTTTATTTAATAACAAAGATTCCGTCATTAAATAAAACTAAATTTATTATTAAAATTTTCTGGTTTGGATTCAGATTTTCGTAATTGCGAAATTTCTAGAATGTATTCTACCATGGGAATTAGGGGCTTAAAAAGGATTATAATCAGTTCAAACTCATTTTTGAAACATGGAAATACTCAAGAATGAATTCACAGAAGTCAGCTCATACTCATTTTTTAAGCATGGACATACTCAAATATGAGTACATGATGTTTTATTCTTGAGTGTGTGCATGTTTTCAGAAATTAGTATATACATGTTTCAAACTTGAATAATTTTGTTTCGGATCCATTTTGACTATGCGACATATTCAGATTTGAGGATTTTTTGCTTAGTTTTGAAAATGTCGTTTTTATAGTGTATGATACACGTTATCATAGTCTTTAGGTACAACTGCTTTTTTTAATAAATAATCAGACAGAACATTAAATATTGCCCTGTTATCGATGTCTAATAAAGGGAGTCCGGACTGTAGTTTCGATAATAGATTTTAGCACTTTTCAACATAGTTGAAAATTGTATATGGTATCGGCTCGTCTGTCTGTCTGTGTTTTACCTCTCTTCAATACAATTCGATTTCTTCGTTACTGATATAGGTTTTAGAAATTTACCATGGCATATTCCCCTATTGTTAATGAAGAATTTAGCATTTATAGTTCAGCAATATAGATAGTACTGGCAAGATCATATCACGAAGAAAACATCCAAATAAATTTAAATGAAAGTAAGATAATTTTCCCCTCTCATCTATACAATCCATCCATTATAAGAGAAACCATACAGATTGTAACACGTAAAAATACAATATGTAATGATGCAGCATCATTTGACTTACCAAAATTGTGGCTCGAGTTACTCCATGCTTACAAATATGGAAATAAACATTCAAGTAAAAATAAATAATATTGTGCGTAATTTGAAAATGTACGTGAAAAGTTAAATGATAGCGTTTCAAATAATAACTCCATAGACCGTGCAATTGTAGAATATTCTTATTTGTTTTGATAATGGCTTCAATGAAGCCTAAACATATCAATAGTCTAATAAAACTTATTTAAATTTTTATTAAGTTTATATATTACTCCTTTTAGCAATTAAAAGAAGCAAAATATTACAGGTTGATATAATTTGTTAAATTTTTATATAAATTAATAGTGTTGTTTTATTTTTGTTATCGGTCAAATAATTAACACAGATATTCTTTAATTCTGCAGACCATCCCAGCTAAAAATGAACTGCAGTGAAACTACAAAAAAAATGCAGTTGGAAAACTGCGGTGATTTGGCACAAATCCCTGCAGTTTTTTTGAAGTCGACATAACTACAAATTTACTGCAGTAAATTTGTAGTTATGTCGACTTCAAAAAAACTGCAGAGATTTGTGCCAAATCACCGCAGTTTTCCAACTGCATTTTAACTGCACACTTACTGCAGTAAATTTGTAGTTATGTCGACTTCAAAAAAACTGTAGGGATTTGTGCCAAATCACCGCAGACTTCCAACTGCATTTTAACTACACACTTACTGCAGTAAATGTGTAGTTATGTCGACTTAAAAAAAACTGCAATGATTTGTGACAAATCACTGCGGTCTTTCAACTGCATTTTTTTGCAGTTTCACTGCAGCCTTTTAGAAATTTATTACAAAATATGTATATATATAAAATAATATTAATTTTTCTGTATGAAAAAATCAGCACTAAAATCTAATTAAATATTTTTTTTTCATATCTCAATTTATATGCAATCTGTGCATAAAATATATCATGCATACAACGATTAATCATCACTGAAAAATATTTTTTGATCATGGCTGACTTATTCAATTATTATGGTTACCTTTTGAAAAATGAAAGAATTCAAGAAATTGTATGAACGACTTTACTCAAAATAATAATATTGAAAGATGAGTGAAGTATTCATAATAATCATAGTACTTCAATCTTCAAGCAATGATTTTTTTATGGTATTGAATTGTTTTTATTTTTTCAATAGTTTCATTACTGGGCAATTTCTTTGAAATCAAGGACACATGGTTATTGGCTAAAAATTAAAATCTTACTTTTAAAATTTTGTAATAAAAAGTGCAATTTTATAAATAAATTCAATGTGAAGAAGAAAATTGATAATGTGTATTTAGTAATTCCATTGCAACCATAAAAATTGCAATTAAAAATAATTGTATATGAATTTTAAAAAATTAAATTATAATTCTTTATATAATGGCATATCTTTTCAATCCTCTACAGAAATTTCAAATTGATAAAGCAAATAGATGCACAAGAATTTAAATCAGAGTGGACATAACTTTTTCTTTGTCCATTGTAATTTTGTTACCCAAGCATTTAAACATTTTTATAAAATATCCTTGTTTTTTTAATTGCTGTAACTGTTTGATTATTCAATATGTACTTACTGCCTCCCCCCCCCCCTCCACAAAAAAAAAATGATTTTCTTTGTAGCTTGTGAGAATATATATTACGAAGCTTGTGAGAATATATATATTGTGCGAAAGGGATTACAAATTTTTAATCTCACAAGCAATTCATAATGAAGTCTATTGTGGCAGATTTAGATGATAATTTTAAATATTAAATGTAGGGGAGACTGGTACACAGTGGACCACTTTTTCAGTTAAACTTTTTTTTTCTCTTTAATGGACAAACCGATCTGCATAAAAAATATTTTTGAATATTCCTTAAACCTTTATACATTTATCATAACATAGTTTTCAATATATTTTTCAAAAGAAATTTTTTTATATGCATCCGTAAAGTGGACCGCTATTAGGTATTATCTGAAATATACAATATAAGTCTATTTTTCATTAATCTAAGTCTTTTTTATTTTCCCTTTACCCACGAAATAACATAGTAATATAAATTTACGAGTAACATTTTGAAACAAAAACAAAATGAATTATATTTTGAAAATAACAACAGATTAATACAGGAACAATTGCAATTTAGTTGAAGTTATTAGTACTTAAGTACGAAACAATCAGCGCACATTACAATTTGCAAGTGAAATTCCAAAATACTTATGAGTATGATTGAGCCTGGAACTTTCCTGAAATACTTTTGGGTCTGAGAGCAATATTATGAAATCATTGACATCAACAATAGATTCATCTACAGTTTCGGGAAAAATAAACTGATTTCCATTCAATTTGCATCTCACGAATCTTACTTGAATAGAATAATCACCAATTTAGACTACAGTTATATTTATCAAAGGCAGTAAATACAAAACAAAATATTTCTTACTATATTAAATAAATTGTCATTTTTCTTTGTTTACTTTATTTTACAGTTAAATAACTACTTTTAAACAATATTTCTTTATAGTAAATAAGCAATTATTAAATATTTTGAACATTCTGCATTACAGGAGCAGAGTGGATTGTGGACCACTGTGCCCAGGAGTGGGTGGTCCACTGTGACCCATGTTGAAGTTCAATAAATAATCGTATTAATATTGTTTATAGCTTCCTTTTAAACATATTAACTTTAAAGTTAAATAAAAACAAGTATCTTAGCTTTACAAAAAAGCTGTTTTATCTTATTTATCTACAACCTTTAATTACTAAAAAAATTCAAATATGATGAAAAATTTTACTTTTAGAAGCTCAAAACAACCAATCAGGATAAAATAGTTCAATCTGAGCTAAACATATTTTCTGAAGGCTATAAATAATCAGTGCAGTGCTGTTGTCTATTAGGATATAAGAGAAGCTTTTAAAAAGTTTAAATAAATAAAATATTAGGGGGTGGTCCACTGTGCCCATAGGTCCAGTGTGTACCGGTCTCCCCTACACGAAATTTAAATGCAAAAATTAATTTTAATTGCAACTAATTTTTCCACAATGTAAATTTCAAATTTGAATATTTTTGCATCTCTTAAAGAAATTATCTATATGTGCATTGAATATTTATATAATTTTGAATATATAAAATAAATTATATGAAAGGATACATACATATGTAAATTTCTAAATTATATACCATTTACTATGAAATAAAATGTATTACATATATTACAGCTAATAAAAAATAACTGTATAAAATTCATATTAAAAGCAAAACAAATATATGATTTTCTGTTTTTCTAAAAAAATGCTAAAATTTACAAAAATTACTCTTAACTGCGTCCTGATTTGTCCTTCCAATTATATCTTGTATACAATTATGGTGCAAATAAGGTTTAAATTAAAAAAAAAACATTTTATTAACATTTGATGTTTATGCTTTATAATTTACATTGTATTTAAATACCAAATGTATTTACAAATTCTTCTCACATTTCACAGCCTTTGCTGCCGAATTTAGCTTGTTTCGAATAGTGGCACGTACAAGTGATACATTTACAACAAACTTGCAGGCAACATGGCCCTGAATATCCATTATCCTGGATCCCATTACCAGAGTAGACCGCGAAAACACTTATATAAATGCAAATATATGCAATTATCCGTTACCGGATTAAGCAGGTACATTAACCGAACATTAACTCTGCATACATTAACTGAAAAAAAAAACCCTGGATGCATGAAACTCACCATGCAGCAATCTCTAGAATGCATAAAATTCATTCAAACAGCAGTTAGCAACATATATATGTATGCTTCGCATACATTAACTGAAAAGCCCCACCAGTGGCTGAGAGGTTCTGCTCTCGAAGCTGATAGACGGGAGGTGCTGGGTTCGATCCCAATCGTGCCCGTCGGCCTAATCGTTCGGAGTTTTCATGGTTTTCTTCGAGCCGTGGATTTATCCATGCGTAAATACGGGTTAGGTTCCCTTAGAAAGACCCCCACGAAGGGCACTCCCCCCGGGACTATATCCCTAGTGTGGATAACTGGCCGGCAATAATCAACCCAACCCATTAACTGAAAAAAAAAAAAAAAACGTGGATGTATGAAACTCACCATGCAGCAATCTTGAGAATGCATGAAATTCATTCAAACAGCAGTTAGTAACATATATATATATATATGTACGCTTCGCCTACAATAACTCCCCCCCCCCCCCCAAAAAAAAAAAAAAAACACTCCTGGATGCACGAAACTCACAATGCAGCAATCTCTAGAATGCATGAAATTCCTTCAAACAGCGGTTAGTAACTTATATATATATGTGCACTTCACGCACATTAACCGAAAAAAAAAAAAACCCACAAATTGAATTTTGGAAGAAAAATTACAAATTTCACCATTCAAGAGTGCAAAAATCCTGAATTTCATCCATAGTGCGTGTAAAATCATGAATTTTCTCAATCGTGTGCGTAAAAATAATGAAGTTTGTCGATCATGCTCAGAAAAAGTAATGAATTTTGTCGATCGGCTACGTAAAAAAACTTCGCCATTCGGGAGTGTAAAAATCCTGAATTTCATCGATCAAATGCATAAAAATCACGAATCTCGTCGATCGGGCATGTAAAAATCATGATTTTTAGCGACCGAGTGCATAAAAATCATGAATTTTATCGATCGGCGTGTAAAAATCATGTATTTTGTCGATTGGCTACGTAAAAATCAAATTTCGTCATTCGGCAGTGTAAAAATCTTGAATTTTGTCGATCGTGTGCATAAAAATAATGAATTTCTTCGATCGGCCGGAGAGAAATAATGAATTTTGTCGATTGGCTACGTAAAAATCAAATTTCGTCATTCGGCAGTGTAAAAATTCTGAATTTCGTCGATCAAACGCATAAAAATCATGAATTTTATGGATCGCCACGTAAAAGTCATGAATTTCTTCAATTATGCACGGAAAATCGTAAATTTCTTCAAACGGGCGCGTAAAAACCATGAATTTCTTCGAACGGACGCATAAAAATTATGAATTTCGTCGAATGGACGCTGAAAAATCTTGAAATTTAGGAGAAAATGGTAATTGGGAAATCCTGCATTTGGCTTGTGCTTTCCACATTTTTAATCGCCAGTTTTTAAAGTTTAATCAACAACTGGCGACTGCTTATTTTCACCTTTGGGGGGGGGGGGGAGAATCGCAAAATTAGTCGCTCAAGGATTGCCATGGAATGTGTTACCTGAAAGCAGAGGTGGTAAACAATGACAATGTTTTAATTGCCGTTTTACAAATTTAATCGCTATGTGGTGAATAGCTACTGCTAATTTTCACCTATAGCTAAATTCTAAACCTGTTTACATTTTACATGCGACTCTCGGCATTGAGCAATAAGTGACAGCGTTCGTCCATTATTTTCTGTAATTCGCTAACTTTGTTAATATAATAATTAACACCTTAATTCATTTTTTAAATGTTTATACATAGCCATAAGATAGCTAAAAATATGTACCGACAGACACTTCTTCAAAACTGGTTTCTCTTTAAAAAAAAATTAGATAGATTCAACGTATTTATAAAAGCCTTACTAGAAAAAATATTTCATAGGATATTTGTATTTTCAAAGTTTTGTTCATATTATCTTATTTTAAACTTTTCTTTAATAGTGATGGAGTTAATTTAGAGTTTGTTATTGTGAATTCAAATAACTCATATTTATTACAAAATTAAATTAAATATTTGAGCCTTTTATCGTTACAATGAAATTTATAATATTGTTTGGGTTGTTCTTGACTGTACTTAGCCTGTGTGTCAATACAATTAATGGTTTCTCAAGGTTTTTACATATATTTTCAATTGCTTTTAATCAAAGTTTACAAATAATATACCAGGAGGAAAATAACTTTATAAAAATTATAATTTAATTTAAAGTAATGCTATTTTAAATATTGTCCTCCTGAATGATGATATGTTACATGAAATGTGATTAAAAGCTTTTTCTTCTTTTTCCAAGATAGTTTGCCAAATTGGTATGTTACAGGTGTCAGTTAACATTTTTCAATTAATAACAAAATATTTGTTGCTATATTTTTATACTTGATAGCAGGGGTGTAAAAATCTAGTCGCCAATGGGTAGATTACTACCACTAAATTTTTAATATTCTTCGACTAATAAGAATACTGATAAAATTTAGGTGAAGTATAATAATAAAATTTAGCTGAAGAATACTAATAAAATTTAGTGGTGAGAATTGGCCCATTGACTCCTAGATTTTTACACCCCAGCTTGATAGCTTATTTTAAAATTTTGGATGCTGTTACTTGTTTGTAATAATAAAAACTTTGGATTTAAAGAAAATAATTTTTTTTTAGCTTATTTATCCATTGAACACCATAAAACACGTTTCAGGATTCATTTTTTGCATTTTTTATTACAAAATAATGTAAAATTAATATAAGAAAAAACATCTAGTGACCAAAATTTATCAAATTATAAAGCATATATGACATTATAATAATACTATATGTGTTCAACATTTCGTGATTTATGTGGCCGAAAGTTATAGTCATATGATGCAAATAATATATATATAATGACGTATTAATTACGCATAATATGAGTGTTTGGTGTGTAATATATATATATTCATATATACGATGCATATGTAAGCTTGGCGATGATTTTGATAAAATCATAGCTGCAACCTTGGCATAATCGTAATTGTAGGGGCAACAAACTTTAAATTAACTCCATCGCTATTACAGTATTTAAAAAAAAAGTCTAAAATAAGACAATATGGACGACACATTGACAATACAAATCTCCTCGAAATAATTTTTTTTGGCAAGACAACGTGGTACTTTATAAATACGTTGAATGTATCTAATTTTTTAATCTATCTAGATTTGTAGAGGTGTCGGTCGGTACATATTTTTAGCCATCTTATGGCTATATATAAACATTTAAAAAATTACGGCATTAATTATTATATTAACAAAGCTAGCGAATAAGAAAAATAATATACAAACGCTTGCACTTACCGCTTACCGCCGTGCCGTCGCCGTCAAAATGTAAACAGAACGATCAGAATCTGAGTTGAGTTGAGATGTAGCATTTCTTCACATAGTCAGTTACGAAAAAAAAAATCAAATGTTCAAAAGGAGATTTACATTTTTCACTTGTTTTTTGAAGTAAAATTTTCTTAAAAACTGGAAGTCATCATGCCTGTAGTTAATAAGTGGAAAGGCAATTTCCCCCTCCCTCGATTTTGAAATTTAAATAACTAAATAATTAAAATAACTAAAATAAATAATAATAATAATAATAAAAAACTTAAAATAAAAGAACTAAGAATTTTTCGTTGTGTGTAGGGTGTATATATGTGTGTGTGTGTGTGTGTGGGGGGGGGGTGTTCAATTACTACTTTCTTCCTGAATTTTAAAGTTTAAGTAACTAAAATTACGTTTTCTCCGTTTTTGAACAGCATAATAAAATTGGTTCTTTTGAGTAAATTAAAAGAGGAACTAAAAATTTTCCGTTGGAGGGGGGGGGGGGGGGCGTCATTAACCCTCCCTGGATTTTGAAATTTTATTTAATTTTTTATTTTGACCGATTTTGTAAAACAGTAGATTTATTCTTTTTTCGAGTAATTTAAAGTACAGAGACTAAGACTTTTAAACACTAAGAGAAAGTACAAATTTCCCGTTGGGGGGGGGGGGGGGAAGGGCGGACTTTCCCCCCTTAAATTCCCCATGAAAGTTATTTATTTGTTATTTTTTATATTTATGTGTTAAAAATTTATCTCAAAAGGGGTGGTTCAAAGCAGTGTCCGCTGCTTAACTCGCTGTTCCTCGCTTAACTTAAAAGAGGAACTAAGAATTTTCCGTTGGAGGCTGGGGGGGGGGGGGGTTGCGTCATTAACCCTCCCTGGATTTTAAAATTTTATTTAATTTTTTATTTTGACCGATTTTGTAAAACAGTAAATTTATTCTTTTTCCGAGTAATTTAAAGTAATTAAACACTAAGAGAAAGTACAAATTTCCCGTTGGGCGGAAGGGCGGACTTTCCCCCTTAAATTCCCCATGAAAGTTATTTTTATTATATATATATTTATGTGTTAAAAATTTATCTCAAAATGGGTGGTTCAAAGCAGTGTTCCCCCCCCCCCCCCGCCTGAGGATTTTGATTTTTGTTCAATTTAGTCCCATTAAACTAAAAGTCTTGAAAACAGTGTTAATTATTAATAACAGAGTAAATACGCAATATTGTCAAAAACTGAAAGACTTTAATATTGTTTAGCTTTTAAAACTGCAGATAAATTGCAGAAAATATCTCACAAACTTACTAAAATTAAGTTCTGTAAAATTACCTTAAAGTAACTGCAGTTATACTGCAGATACATCAGAAAATATAATACTGAAATAATGACTGTAAAAATACTTCAAATTTACTACAGTTTTACTACAGATGTAAAGTCTCATTATTTTTTTAATTTATGAATATAACATAAATTCACGTAAACTGCAGTATTTTTGCAGATAAAAGCTCACAGTATTTTTGAAATAAATTACTGCAAAATTACTTCACATTAACTGCAAAATAACTGAAGTATTTTTACAGTCAAGATTGCACTACAGAAAATCTACAGTTGCCTGTAGAAAAACTTTAAAAATACTTCACTTCTGTAGAAAAACTGCAGTTCATTTTTAGCTGGGATATTAATAAATATGAGTTGTAATTTTCCAACTGGACGAAAAATGTTCGGGCCAGGATTCGAACCTGGGATCTCTTGGCAGAAGCTGCCACGCTCTACCAACTGAGCTATCCCGGTCGAATCTGGAGGACATAATTCATCCAGTTAACCTTATTGATCATAGCATCTGGTCTGATATTTTAACCAACTCAACAGAATAGATCGCATATAATGGAACTACAGTAAACGCTAGATACGTGATTACACTAGATTAATTTCAATACAATTATTCAAATTGGTAAAGATATCATACGAGTTGTAATTTTCGAACTGGACGAAAAATGTCCGGGCCAGGATTCGAACCTGGGATCTCTTGGCTGAAGCTGCAACGCTCTACCAACTGAGCTATCCCTGTCGAATCTGGAGGGCATAATTCATACAGTTAACCTTATTCATCATAGCATCTGGTCTGATATTTTAATCAGCTCAACAGAATAGATCGCATATAATGGAACTCCAGTAAACGCTGGATACGTGATTACACTAGATTAATTTCAACACAATTATTCAAATTGGTAAAGATATCATACGAGTTGTAATTTTCCAACTGGACGAAAAATGTCCGGGCCAGGATTTGAACCTGGGATCTCTTGACTGAAGCTGCCACGCTCTACCAACTGAGCTTAGCAGACTGAGCCAACTAAGTTAGCTCATTTGGTAGAGCGTGGCGGCTTCAGCCAAGAGATTCCAGGTTTGAATTCTGGCCCGGACATTTTTCGTCCAGTTGGAAAATTACAACTCGTATGATATCTTTACCAATTTGAATAATTGTGTTGAAATTAACCATATTAATAAATATTATAACTAATGTTTTTCAATATTTTATATAATGTTGTGCAAATATTACATAAAAACAAGAAATGCGTAATTTTTCATTTATTGACATCATACGAAGCATATTTTGATATAAAATATGTTCTTATATATTTTATATTATGAGAGTGAATCTAAAAATGAAAAAAAAAGTTTGTTAAGGTCTTGAAAATATACTCCAAGTTTTTTATTGTATAAGCAATAATAAGTAGCAACTTCGACATATGGAAAAAAAAGTTGTAAAATATTTCTCATGAAACTTTTAAAGAAAATCAGTAAAAGATATAAAAATAGATTTCTAAGTTAATCTAGAATCCAATACGTTTCTATAAAAGAGACTTGATGAAAACGCTAACGCTCTGAATAGAAGCAGAAGTGCTTTCAAACTTGCTTCCATTTTTTTAACATAGAAATGTTATTAAAAGGTAACTAGATGCAGAAGTTTTGCATAAGTTTTAGAAGCATAAAAATGTTTCCATATGTGAAAACTGCACTCTCAAAATGTAAAGCGTAGTAGTAAATATCAGGTAAATATTAGAACATTTATTCCTTGCTGTGTGAAAATTTCTATAATGAATTATGCAAAATGAAGACGTGTATGAAACGTATAAACCCATAGTAATAATTATTGTGAGTTACATTGACGTTGTTTTGAGGTACAAATTGATTTTAATAAATGATATGACAGACTGCTAAAAGTTGCCTTTTTATCTATGCAGCTAACAACAGGAGTCTGTTCTTCGTAGAGATGCGTTCGGGATCTCTTTTCGGAGCCCAGGCCAGGCTGAGCCTGAAATAGTTTGTGTCTTCAGAGCTGGAGCTCGTCCGAGCCCGATACCGAAAAAAAATTGCATAATATTTAAAAATTGTTTTAAAAGTAATATCTCATTTTTAAAATCTTCGTACATGAAAATAACTGTTAATCCAGTACACATAATTAATTTTATGGAAATTTACATTCAATCTTAACAAAAGAGAAGTTTGGTATCAAATAAAAATATACTTCCTTAAAAGGGTGTTCATATTTTTATCTCTCAATAATAACATTATGGACACATTAACGAAGTACGTTATATGAATAAATGCATGAAATTTGCAGAAATTAATATTTCTATGCCGAAGAATCGAACAACGTTTTCTATTTCCTATAAAAGGTGTATATCAGAAGTTATAATTGATTCCTTAATTAAAACAATATTTCGTGTTCCTGAAAATCAGCTTAAATTAAAAAATTGCACCGTTATTTGAAAGATGCTATGCTTTTATAGGAAAAGTTGAAACACTGTTCGATTGCTTTCTATCGGAATAACAATACATGACAATTATATCTACCTACGTATGAGAGTGACTTCGTAAATGTGCAGAGCAGAACGTTAGCTTGAGCACAGTTCATGATGAAAAATAGAATCACTCACGTTATTTTCATATGAAGAGCGATTATGAATTGCACACAATAGAAGACTAAAAATTTGCAAACCTAAGCTAATGGTGATTGACTAAAAACAGTAAAAATAATCAATCTATAAAAAATAAAATAGAATAAACGTTCCAATTAAAAAATATCCTATTCTCACAAACAAAAATCTAGCAACAAAGTTATTTGCTCCTCTTACCATTGCCGCCATATCACACAGTCGTCCGTCACGTCGAAAATAGCATAAATTTCCTTTTAAAGTAGCATTCTAATATTAGAAAAGAAAAATAAGATTTCTGTTTCTCCTTCTATCCCGCCTTCTATATTCTGATCAAAATAACATTAAAATGACTTGAAATGGAATATTTAATTTTTTAGGGGAAAAAAGTTTTTTTTACTTTTCTATTTGAGAATAAAGATGCCAGTTTCATAAATAATGAGCCCGATCCCACCCAGGCCCGAAGGCTGGGCTTAGGCTTTTGGGCTCTGCCTGAGCCCATCACATCTCTAGTACTTAGCTACAATAGTTTGGGTAATAGTATTTTTATTATTATTGAAGAACGCTAGAAAATATTTAGAGTTACAAAATGCGGATAATATGCATTTTTGTAATATATTTAATGCCAGATAATTCAAAAGTGTTGCTTTATTTTTTGAACGGTCAAATTTTCAACAAAGATATTCTTTAATTAAAATACTAATTTAGTAATTATTATTAATCATGTTATGTAAGATCTTGTTTAATGCTGTGAAAATATAAATTAAAAACGAGAAATTTTTTAACTTATTGACTTCATGCTAAGCATATTTGAATATACACTTATTTATTTTATTTTATCAGAGTGAGTCAAAAGAGGAAAATCCGAATGCTTATTGTAAAGTCTTCAATGATTCCTTCAAGTTAGGAATTAGATGAACGATAATGAATAACATCTGCGACACACGGAAAAATGTTTGAGCATACATTTCTTTCAAAACTTTTAAAGAAAAGAACTAAAAGATATGAAAACAGATTTCTAAGTTAATCTAGAATCCAATATGTTTCGATAAAAACAGCAAAATGAAAACGCTGAAGCTTTGAAGAGAAAGAAGTGCTTTCAAACTTTCTTCCAATTTTCTAAGAGAGAAATAGTATTAAAAATAAATAGATGCAGAAATTTTTCATACGTTTTAGTGACATATAAAATGTTTTCAAATGTGAAAACTGTACTTTGGAAATGTAAGACATATGGATATCTAAATATGAGGTAAGTGTGAGAAAATGTATTCTTTACTATAGGAAACTTTCTTTAATAATGTATACATAACTAAGACTTCAATGAACTGGACAAAGAATATTATTGTGAATTCCATCACTATTGTTTTTAGATATATTTTTTAAAACGATATGACATGCCCCTTTATGTTGCGTGCATGTAGATTCTATTATTCTGGATACATAGGGAACTTTGCTTTATTAGTTTTTCTAATAGTTTTTGATGTGGCAATAAGTAAAAATATAGATATAAATTAAAAAGTACAGACTTTTCATAGGATGCCCTAAAGTTTGGATACACGCAAAAAAACATTTCACGTATAAAGCTAGAATTGAGGAACAAGTGTCTAACAATTGAGACAATTGAAAAAAACTGCAGTGCTCTGTAATTTAAAAATTCGGAAGTTATTGACACTATCTCTAAAACTGAGTGAAAGCAAACAATTGTCGATAACAAAAATGCAAACGTCTCAGATTTAGTATGAAATGATGTCTTACGTATGAAAATAATTTTATTAGATGTCCGAAATTTAAGTTTTACGATATCCAATCATCGTCTAAAATATATCCCTAATCGAGTGTAGAAGTGAAGCATTATAAGGTATACGCACAATTTATAATAAAACTAACATATAAAGCAAGGTAGAAATTACATTAATGAGAAAAGAAAGTAGGTATATTTAATGTGTACACGAGCAGCAGCAATGTATGTGTATACATACAATAGACGTATAAAAATTAATAAAGTTATTAGGTAAATTTTTACTCTTTTACCCTAATTTAAAATATCATAATACCCTATTCATATTTTTATACATCCGAACAAATGTAGTGTACTAGCAACTATCTTATAAAGGGATTCTAGTTTTGTGAATGAGAATGTGATGTCAACATCTAACCTGTGTGTGCAACTGTGACATCTGTACTTTATTTTTCTCTAATTTTCCAATGCATTTTTGGAGCTCTCGGAGTTTGCGGTTACTGTTTTTTGCTATAGGTTTATGCAAATATAGCTTCGCGGTCGATTGGCAGGTGAATGTTGAATTAAAAACCATTTGACAGCATAACAAACACGTGTAACTCTTGTGACGTGAAGTGAATCTGATGTCATGATCATGCATTTTTGACATTAAATCCTATAGTTTGGCGATAGTTTTGTTGTGAAAAGTGGTCGACCGGATAATGGAGAAGTACCATTTTCCATTTTTATTAAATTGAAATATGTTTTATTGTACTGAATATGAGTGCGTGCATATTTTTTTTTGGTCCATGCACTCCAATCCAGTGTTTTACGTAAATATCCCGCCTGTAAAAATGACGTACGCACTACATTTTCATGACGTATGTGCATTAATTGTGGTTTTTGTCTATTTTTTAATATAATCCCCTAACGATATAAAATTTATTCTCGGTAATTAGATAGGTGTCGTTGGCAACTTTATAGGTAACTGCTGTGAAAATTGGAACGAAATCCGTTAAATATTTTTTTAGTTATGCTTGACGAAAAGGTTCAATATCTATCGTAGCTATTGTCATATATATCTAACTATACCTTGTATTCAGTCACACGACTACTCAACTTGTAAATCGCGTTCTAGCATGCTCACATTATTTTGTTAGTTTTTCGATCTTTAATAAATGTTGTGTTTGTGAACTCTGTGTAATTATTGCAAATATAACATGGCACAGCCGGTTTAAAAGAACATTGTTTTTTAAATGTGGTAATTATTTAATTAAAATTGATAACTGTTTTTTTCTGTTATCGTATTGTTCTTGGAACTAGAAAATGGCTACATCGGGATGAATACCTCCGAATACACTTTCTATGCATGGTAATGTTTCAGAAAATGTCAAGAAATGGAAACAAAATTTAAATTATATATGTTGGCTAGCGAATGTAATTAAAAAAAAACACAGGAAGTTCAATTTGCAAAACTATTGCATGTTATTGGAATAGATGCTTTAGAAGTTTATAACACCTTGGCTATTTCTCAAGATGACAAGAAAGATGTTAAAATAATGAAAACATTTGAAGGTTTTTGTATTCCAAAGTCCAATGAGTCTATTGATCGACATTTGTTTTTCAGTCGTACGCAACATTCGGATGAAACGTTCGACGAGCTTCAACTTCATTAAAAAATCTGTGCAGTACCTGTAATTTTGGTGAACTTAAAGATAGTTTAATTTGTTATAGAATAATAAGTGGTATAAAGAATCAGTAGCTGAAGAATAGATTGTTACGTGAATCTGATCTCAATCTTGAAAAATGTGTTAAGATGTGTAAAACACAATTAATTGCTTATGAAATCGGCAAATGCAAATGAAAACGCCGAACGAAGAATCAGTTTTGGAAGCAGTTAAAATAAAATCAAAAACAGAGCATTCCAGAAACGTGAATGAAAATGAAGGCGAAATAAAAAAGAATCGTGCTCTTGAAAACGAAAGTTATCGTAAATATCAGACTCAGAAATGTGGAAAATGCGGTAAGTCTCATTTTAAAAATTCTTGTCCTGCTTATAATAAAAAAATATTTTATATATTAAAAGCTTAATAATTTTGCCTATATATATAGATTTAAAAAGAAAATTAATATTTTGAGAATCTGTGATACTAATGAACCAATCAGTATTCCACGATCACAAAATAATGATTCAAATTAATATGTAGGAGCTGTAGAAAGTAATGAAAGTAAAAATAAACAAGACTGGTTTGAGAAACTTAAGATAAATGTTTCTAAGTATTTATTTGTAAAATTAGATACATGTGCACAATGTAATGTTTGCCATTATATAAATTTATCATTTAAATTATAAAAAAAAAGTGTAATTAAAATTTTAATATGAAGTTAACTAATTATAATGGTACAGTAATTAATGTTGATGATAAATGCTCATAATATGTTAAACTTCTAAAGGTACGAAAGCAGTAGTAGATTTCCAAATAGTTGATTGTGATCATACAGCACCTGCTGTGTTAGGGTTACATACCTTATTTGAATTAAATTTAGATAACAGAGTAAATTCAGTTACTTATAATAAAGAGGCTATGGCAGAAATTCTGAAAGAATATTCTGATCTTTTTAAAGGAATTGGTAATTTAAATTATTTTACTTAAGATATTAAAATTAAACCTGATGCTGTAGGTAACGTTGAAGCTTGTAGAAAAGTACCAATTGATTTAATGGAACCATTGAAAAAAGAATTAAATGAAATGTTGAATGCCAAGATAATTAAAAAGATTTATGAACAAAATTTATTAACTCATTAGTTATTGTCCGTAAAACGAATGGTAGTATAAGAATATGCCTAGATCCACAGTATTTAAATTCTAATATTTTGAGAGAACATTTTTATTTAACAACATTTGAAGACATTGCTTCCAAAATGGCTGGTGCTCAAGTTTTTAGCATTTTGGATGCTAATAAGGCTTTTTGGCAAATTTAGTTATCAGAAGAGAGTTCAAAATTAACAACATTCAACACTCCATTTGGCAGGTTTTGTTTTTAAAGGTTACTATATGGTATTTGCTCAGCTCCAGAAGTCTTTTATAGAAATTTTTGTAGGAGAAGAATGAGTTGAAATATATATAGATTATTTATTAATTTGGGGAAGAGATAAAGAAGAACATGATAAATAGGTTTAAAAAAATTCTTGAGAGAGGTCGTGAAAGAAATATTAAATTTAATTTCGGTAAATGTAAAATTAGAGTAACAGTAGTCAAATATTTAGGACACAAATTTTCTAAATATAGTCTTAAGCCTGACGAAGATAAAATAAAAGCAATTATAGCTATGAAACTTCCTAATAACACTAAAGAACTAGAAACTTTTTGGGGCATGATTACTTATGTTTCAAAATTCATTCGAAATATTTCACTAAAAACTGCAGTTTTGAGAGATTTAATTAAAAAAGATAATATGTGGAACTGGAATTCTATTCATGATAAATGTATTTTAGAATTAAAAAATACTTTGGCAAAAGTTCCGGTTCTGCAATATTTTGATATGTCGAAGCCAATAACTTTATCAGTCGATTCCAGTAAAGAATGTTGTGTTTGTGAAATCTGTGTAATTATTACAAATATAACAGCTATATATGCGGAAAAGTACTATTGCGCTATGTATGATTTTTTGTTTTCACTCAGACAATTAAAAACGATTATGCTAAATACTCTATTCAATAGATCACATAATCTAATTGATAATCGAATATCGTTACCCAGTAGCACATATTATAATAATTACAAAATAAGTTTTGTTTAAGGTAAATCCAGGAGAGATGGCGCGGTGGGAGAGTTTACGCACATAGAGGTTCGGGGAGAAGGAGTAGAGTGAGCGCACAGCGACCCCAGGTAGTTGTACAACAGAAGTAGTGGAGTGTCTACTTGAAAGCGCACGTTGATTGTTTTGAGCGTCTAAGATAAAGCATTGCTATTATGTTTTGTTTTCCCAAAGTAAGTGCTTGAATTTTCATAGCTATTCATCAGAATTTCTATACAATGTCAGTAGTACAAAATATTTTAAACTTAAACGATTTCTCATAAGCTACTAATATAGACTAACAATGTGAACATCAACGGTTCGTTTTAGTAGTGGCCATGTTTAAATAAAAGGCCATGCAATCTCTCCTACCGAAATTGGAGAGTTTGCGCATCTGCTACTTAGGAGAGATGGCGCATTGTTCCCATTAGTTTCTATGCTAAGAGAGATTACGCAGCTTATTGGTAAATTTGTATAAAAAAATGAAAAGTGAAAATGGCCTACTTTTAAGTTAAACATGTTATCAAGTAACTTAATGTTATTTTGTAATCTTATCTGGACTTGCTTTTTCTGATACCTTAATTTTTTCCCCTTTAATTAAAAATGCATAATCGTTTTTAAAATTATTCTTTTTTTATTATTTAATCATTAGGTTGAAATATTTATTCCTAATACAATAATATTTGTTCACAAAAATCTTACAACAATGTCATTTAAGTGTAATTATTATTGTTAACAATTTAATTGCAGTTATTATTAGTAACAATCTCTCCTACCCATGTGCGCAATCGCACCAACCCTGTAAGGAGAGATTGCGCAAAATAACTATTTTGGTTTTATTACAACTGGTCTATTAAATTGCAACATAACAACAAAATAGCAATAGAAATGCATAAAAAACAAATGAAGTAAAAATGTTTCATGGATAGTTTAGCAAAAAATTAATATTTAGATTTTTTATTGTTATTATTTTGAATTGTGCGCAGACTATACTAGCTTTACCTTAACAGAAATTCTTCGAAAATTGTCATTTTTTGGAGCGGGCTATTATATTTTTTGGTTATTCAACAGAGAATTCCAGTGGGGTTACTATGGAAAAGAAGGTATCCTATCTTGATGGATGAAATGAGATTTTTTAGAAAATGAAATTCTTACTTTTTCCACAGATTTACTTCTCTTTTGACATAAATGGGATCACAAACTAGATTGGAAATACATTTTTTCTTCTAAACTTATTTTTGATCTGTAGCGAAAAGTTTTTTATATTTAAAAAGTGCTATATATGTATGTATATAGGTATAAAATTTCAATGAACTTTGAAAATTACAAAAGTTTACTGTGCATAATAACTTTTATGTATATTTTTTTAGTATTCTTTCTTATTGTATGTCTTTTTAATGTATCTCAGGAAATGATAATTTGCCCATAAACTGTAATTATATTAATATGTTGGTTACTTTAACAGATCGACAGTTGGTGAAGAAATTTGCTTAAGTCCTTGATAGTGGTTGTAACATTTAAAAACGACTTCGCATAATTATCTTAATTAGATATGAATGATTTAATAAATTGCCAACGATATAAAAGTACGCTTTTACAAAACAGCAACAACGATTCTCCGCAAACCGAAATGAATGACACCCTGTTTACGGATGTTACCGCGAGTAGGGCCGCAATTTTTAATTGAAACGTTCGTTAATTGAAACGCTGTCAACGCCAGCGAATACTTCTTCAGTAATGGTCTTTAACCATTTCGCGTAAAATGGGTTTATCGAGCGATGTAGAAAAAACGAAGTAACTTAAATGGTATTAAAGCTGACACAAATTTAGTTAAAGCTAGTCGTCCACAACAAGGCTTTCGGAGGTTTCCAATCGGTCTAGGAGAATTACTGTCCAATTTGATTTCTAGTTTTTTAGACAGCTGATTTTAATCATTTAAACCAAAATCTTGAACCTCCACCCAGTGGCAGCTCATGACTGGCTTTTAAAGGCGCACTTGCATGGCTGGAAATCCTGTTCAATTTTTTTGATACAACTGTATTTTAATAGAAATATTGTTCATATTCAATTTTCATATTCTATAATAACGCTAAGATTTCTATTAAAAATAGTTATAAAAAAAGCGTAAACATTAGCAGCCATCCATGTGCACTTAAAAAGGCAGCCACGAATCGCCACTGTAACCTGAAAAATAATTGTACTCGAACGGATTAATGTCGTGACTTTGAGATGCATGTATTCGTTGGCGGCTCTTTCATATACACTGCATGCCGAGGGAACGCCAATTCGAAAACAAATGTTTTCCAAGTGGTCCGGTGATTTTTTTTTTCTTGGCTGATTTATGAATACATGCGGGAGCAGTGCTTTATAAATGCATATAATTCAGTTTCTAAACAGTATACATTCTAAACTGAAATTCTTGTTGTATCTTCAGAGTATCTCTATATAAGAAATATTCCGAGACACAGAAATGAAGTTCAAAATGAATTTGTTATTGCATATAGAGGACCATGAAATATTCGGTTTAAATTTTAGAATAAAAGATGGAAAATAAGGTAGTATCTATATATATATATATAAAACGCTGAGGTACGTGGAGGCAAAAAAGAGGATATTTCTGTTTTGCTGACGGCAACGAGGGGTTTGTTTTCACTAATTTATGAATATTAAGAAAAGTATTTGAAGTAGCGCTTTAAAACATATGTAGAAATTTTTTTTGCATCCGAAAATCCAATATTTGCAAAAATCGACCGCCATTTTCTTTTTCTTTTTCTTTTTTTTTTTTTTTTTTTGCAGAAAACTATCTATTTTCTGCAAAGCAAAAAAATAAAGTGCCAAGTCAAACCAAAAAACACGTATTTTGTTATTAATTAAAACATTAGTTCCATTGTTGTACCTTATGTAGTTTAACTCGTTATCTGTATAGTTATGACGTCAACGTTACTGACGAACACATTTGTGATTTGCGATACAGATTAACTTCTTACGTACGTAATAACCACGTGTTTTTTTTCTGAAAGTTTGAACTGATAGTTACCCAAATTGCACCATACTTTCTTTGTTAAAGGTCATTGGATAAATTTTGAGGTGTGGGAAATTCGGTCGTAATTTAAATATCGCGTTAATGTTAAATGTATATAGATCTGGCGTGCCTGGAGTTGGAAGGTGGAACTAATTTATTTTTAAAATGTCTAAAGCATGTTTCTAAGCACGTTTGCTATACAGTGCCGTAGGCAGCGGAGACCGGTTCCGGAGGTTTGTTCGGAAAGAGGTTTGTTTAGCCCCGTGGAGGTGGAAGGTGGAATTAAAAGATAATTTAATCATTAGATTTTCATTTGGAAAGATCGACCAGCGAAGCGGACGAAGTTATTTAATAATTTAATTAATAATGTTATCTAAATAATGTTAGTTATTTAATAATTTAATACATAAATACTTTGTACCATATGAAATTGATTAAAATATAGATTTATTTCATTTGAAGACTGTTAAAATTTTGAAAGGTTTCCGATTCTTTGTGTTATTCTGTTATTATTTTTCTTTTTTTCATAAAAGCAACCGTTTTTTGCATATACTGATTTTTTTCACTTCCCACGAAAAATGTTAACATTCTTGACATAACTATTTTTTTCTCAAATATCTCATCTCCTACATAGGACATTGAATTTAAAATTATGTAAAAGAAGAGCATTTTATCTTAAATAGAGTCTGCTATATCTAAGAAGACAGCGAGTTTTTTCCACACATTTATAGAAGTAATACATTTTATAGAATCAATTTTTGAATGACATCAATAGAGCCAGGCTTCCATAACTTCGTCCTTTCCCTTCATATATGTTACGGTTAAGAAGTATATATAATATATACTGATATAACTTTAGAGACTTTAGAGCATTTTCATCGCAGGATATTTATTCTTTTATAACTTGAAAAAGTTATATTTCAAGTATATATTTAGTTGTATCCTCAGAGATGATGAAATTACGTAAAATTGTATATGATGAAAAATTGATTTATTAGGTTAAATTAACAAATTGAAGGAAATTATTTGGATACATAAACGTTTTATTTTTTGATAGTAAATATTTCTTAGCTGAAATACTCAATAAAAGCATACATACGGGGATACATATCTGAAAAACCTTACGATGTTTGAATACCACAATTCCCGAATAGTTAATATTCATTATAACATTTCGGAAAACATGGCAAAAGTTAATGTTTCTATTCGGTAATAGAAAAAAGGAAGGTTGTGCAGCTATGAGAATACATTTTAAATTTTCCAACTATATTAAACGATTGCTTTTCCTTCAATACGGCAGTACTTTGTAAATTTTGGTTGATTAAAGTCGCGGAAAATTTTAAAAAACATTAACATACAAGGTGATCGTATTCTCTTCCATAAAAGTGATATGTGTAAGATATGCATAAAGACAAGCAATTTTGCGTAGGAAATCAGGATCGCTATCAACTTATTTAGTCAAAAGTACACTGTGTGTTACTGTAATATGAATCCAGATTAACAATAAAAATAATGAAGTTTGTTTACTGACATTACAACAAACTGACTTCGTTAAGTGCGTCCGAAGTGATAACATCACAAGAAATGCTGGGAGTGAGAGTAATTCGATTAAAAGCAACATACGTATCGTCAACAGCATTTACAATTATGCAGCGTCTACATTATAAACAAGAAAGAAAATTCATGCATCAGGCATAGATTATGAACCATTTTCCAACATATTCAGAATATTGTAGCAAAACTTCACAGTACAATATGGAGAAATATGATGTGTAAGTAAACACGGAATGACCACCCCGGGAACCCAGCTTTTGCTTTAGAGTATAATTGCCATCCCGGTGGGAATATCTAAGTAAACAAGGTCAAGGTCAAACCGGGCGGGGAGGCATAACTTTCGGCTTAAGCTCAACTAACCCCGCCTAGCAGAGGTGTTTACCATTTCTCTAACCGCACCTGAGAGGCGGAACTACGAACAAATTTCAGGTGGGAATAAACAAATTATTTTAGATATCAGAATGCAACAAACTGCAGATTGTATCAGGAATTGTCATTTATAAATCTTAATTAGACCTGTCAATCACTGAAGTATTCCTTAAAATTAATCAATTAGTTCCCATGGTTTTGAACATTGAAAGATTGGTTAATACATAAATTCTGGCGGTATTTCCCTGTTTTCTCAAAAACTACTTTAGACATCGGAATGAAACAAACTGCAAATTGTAGCAATAATTAAAGTTTATAAATCTTAATTAGACCATTCAATCGGTGAAAGATTTTTTTAAAGGATCAATTAGTTGCAGAGTTTTTGAGTATTGAAAGATTGGTTGATTGATAATTTTCTGCCGTTCTTTCCCTGTTTTCTCCTAACATATGTCAGATATCGGAATGCAACAAACTGCAAAAATGTAGCGGTAATTATTACTTATATATAAATCTTCATTACACCTCTGAATTACCAAGATATTCCCTAAAATTGATCAAATTATTCCCTAGCTTTTGAGAATTGAAGTGTTGGTTAACTGCTAAATTCTGTCAGCGTTCTCAAAACTGTTTTACGCATCGGAATGCAACAAACTGAAAATTTTTAGCGATAATTAACTTTTATTATTATTAATTAGATATTTTAACTGCCGTAAGATTCCTGAAAATTGGTCTATTAGTTCTCAAGTTTCAAAGGATTGAAAGACTGGCTAATTGATTCATTTTCTTGTTTTATCCGTGTTTTCTCAAAAACTATTTAGATATTGGAATGCGACAAATTGTAGATTGTAGCGATAATTATATTTTATAAATCTTAATAAGACCTTTCAATCACCGATAGATTCCTTAAAATTGATCACTTAGTTCTCAAGATTTTGGTCATTGAAGAATTGGTTAATAGATAAATTCTGCCATTTTTTTCTTGTTTTGTCAAAAATTGTTTTAGATATCAGAATGCGACAAACTGCCCACTGTAGCGAAAATTATTATTTATAAATCTTTATTAGATACTTCAATTACAATGAGATTCTTTAAAATTGTATTTTTCGAGTTTCTAAGCATTGAAAGATTGGTTGATTGATTCATTCTCCCGATTTCCCCGTTTAATCAAAAAAATTTTTAGATATTGGAAAGTGACAATCTGAAGATTGTAACCAGAACCATTTTACATCAGCCCTTGATAAATTTCGTGTTTGTTTTGAAATCTTGTCGCCGTCGATTCCGCACAAACAGGTAGACACACAGAAAAAACTTAATTTTGTTAACTATATGTCGTCAAATATAAACCAATTTACTTAAAAATAGGTGTTTTTCCTAGAAATCACAGAGAGACACCCCAATTTTATATATAGTATAGTTTTGCGGCACAGTTAACAGAGTGTGGAGATTTTTTTTCCAGAGGACTGTACATAATAAGTAAAATATCCTTAAAAATAAATATTTAAATAGTGTTAATAAAACAGATTGCACTGTTAAGAAACATGAAAAAATGTTAGTTGCACGGGAGAGTTCCAATTCAATCATCAAATAAATATTAAATAAATTACGAACAAACAAAATCTACCTAATTTCGAGGCTTTGATTAATAAAATCGATATTAGGATTATAAACTGAAATATTGTACAGTTAAAAAAAATATGCTTAGAAAGTTAATTTTTATAGTATGATTATATTAACTTGAAATGTTAGTCTAGATTTTACGGTTAGAAAGATACATAATTAAGTTTAATAAAACATATATTGCATTTTTTTATTTTGAGGACAATTAAATTAATTTATGGTATAATAACATAAATAAAAATTTATCCTGGTAACTGTAGGCTTTCTCAACATAGTGCTTATTTTTGTAAAACCATTTCATTGCAATTTTAAATAAATCACATTGAAGCATATGTATGTGTTGAGAAACTCATATACTGCACTGTAATTAACAAAACGGACTTAAAATAGTTACTGGCGCATTTATATGGACAAAAATAATTATTCTATCAAATTGAGGCGCCCAAAATAACTTTCATGTTTGTAAAAAAATAAAAGCTTTTTTACCCATTAAAAAACACTCTAAAACTCATGTATACTGCACAGTTCACGCATAACATAAGAAAAAAAGGTGTCTGAGACAAACAATATGAAAAATTCTATGGAGTAAACGTGTACCATTTTTATAAACAAAGATGTAAATCATGAGAGATTAATTGACGTTAGTAGAAATTTAGATATTTTAAAATTAATTAGTCAGCAATACATGAGCTTGAAGCCTATATGGACTTCGAAAAAGATTTTGTTTAAAAGAAAAATCCTGTTTTACAAAAATTAAGGCAATCCTACGCTTCATAAAATGGTTTCTCGTGTGTGCATTATTTCGCTAATTAATTTAAATTTGTAAAATTTTGGAAATACGTTATAAAAAAGAAAATTGCCAACTGTAAAATGCAGCGTATAATTTTAAGTTACTATAATCATACTTTTTAAATTAACTCTGGATGCATATGTTTTGTAATTAACTCTCAATACATTTGATTTAAAATTTACATTTATGTATGGAAAATTAAATTAATCAGGAAATAATAGATAGACTTTTTTTAAGTATATGATTACTGTATTTAAAGTTTATATATGTAAAAAAAATTTATTCCGAATTTAAATAAATGGATGACAATGAAATTTATATATGCTCGAAGAACACGCATACTACGTAAGTGTTAATTTAAAAAAATGTTAATTTAATTGCAAACATATTTCTATAATCAAAAATAATCATTACCACCAGACATACAGATATCTTTTATATTTGTAAAACCAATGTTTTCTGTTTTAAATGCTTCTAATTGCATTCTATTCAAGCTAAATACTCTTTTATGTTGTAGAAGAAATTAATTTTAACAAAGTCAAAAAAATTACAGACATATATTTCTGCAAATAAAAATCTTTCTAATAAATACATAACTACACAAAATATAGCTTTTATATTTTAAAAAACAATTTATTTTCTAATAAATATAAATTTCACTGAAATTTATGTGTGTTACATATTTCGCATGTAACGAGTAATTGAAAAAATAACAAAAATAGCATTCAATTATGAAAAATATTAAAATATATTGAAGCAAATGTGTTTAATTTTTGTCACTAAATAAATAACATGTAATAAAGTGAGAGATTAATGACTGTTAATAACTTCAAAAATGTCTATAATTTTAAATTGTGATTAATGGTGAAGAGAAGGAAAACTAAGTTCGTATATTGAAAAATTCTGTATTTCACATGTAGAGAATGATGTTTTATTATCATAAAATGAAGTGGGAATATGCCAGTGAATTCACAGGAGCATTCAAGTAATAAATAGTGATAAAGTAACTAAGTATGAGCGGAACACTGAGTACTTTAAAATGTGTTCAGATTATTAATTTAAAACGGAACTAGAAAGGAATACAAAATATTAAATATTCGTGTTAAAAAAATTCCAGTCATAAAATGTATAACTAATCTTTGCTCAATAAAACTGAAATTATTTCTAGCATAAACAGAAAATTATTCTATCGCATATTCCTATAAGAAAAAATCCTTTTATGGTAAATATAACCTCTTAATATTTTTATTCTATTTTTTAAATGAAAATTTTAACTATTACAAAATGCCAATCTTCTATCAGCTGCTTCTACAGGGTGTTCTAGAAAGGATGACTCCCCAACTTTGAAATGACATAACTTCGAAACAGTGAGAGATAGAAATGTGAAACAAGTTGAATGTTAAACAGATAGGTCTGGAATTTGTTATACACGGATTTGAAAAAATAGTTCCAATATTGGATAATAGGTGGCAGCACAAGCACATGGAACTTTAAATGGTACTCAGAAGTACAGAAATTTCATTCGTGCGTCTGTTTCATTGCTGACACGTGTGAAAAAAGTTGTATAGAATTAGATAATAATTCGGAATTCAAGAATATCATACCGTATTCCTTGGAACAACGAATTTTTATTGTACTTGAATACCATCGATTAAATCGAAGTCCGACGATGACAAAGCGAAGTTTTCAAACAAAATTTAATGTTAAAAAAGGTCCAGACTTGAAAACAATTCGCAATTTATTCAACAAGTTTGAACGGACGGGCAGTGTGGCCGATGATTTAGGCGGAAATGTGGGATGCAGTCGATCAGTCATGACAACTGAAAATGTGCAAGCAGTCGAAGAATTTGTTAGACGTTGTCCTCGAAAATCCATAATATAAGGCGAGTCGATGCTGAAGCAGGATTGTCAAACACCACTACGCACAATATAATGCGAAAAGGCCTGAAGCTGTTTCCCTATAAAATACAGTGCCATCAAGCGATCACAAATAGAGCTCTACAACAAAAGAGAAGTTTTTGCAAATGAGTTACTGCAGATGATTGATGAAATTAAAATTGATGTCGGTCATGTATGGTTCACCGATGAGGCCCATTTTCATTTAGAGGGATATGTGCACAAACAAAACTGGCGAATATGGGGCACTGAAAACCCGTTTGTGTGTCTTTCAAAACCACTGCACTCAGCAAAAATTACAGTGTGGGCAGGACTGTCCAGTAAAGAAATCATTGGGCTCTTTTTCAGGGGGGAAACGATTAACGCATCTCGATATATTGAAATTTTACAGCAGTTTATTGGAACATTTCAAGCTCTAGAGGATGCACCAGAGATTTCATGGTTTGTGCAGGATGGGGTCCGACCGCACCGTACTACTACAGTGTTTGAGTTCCTCGAGGAATATGTCAGTGAGAGAGTCTTTGCTTTAAATTATCTCAAAGTGACAGGTATTGGTATGGATTGGCCACCATATTCCTCGGATCTGAAACCATGCGACTTCTTTTTGTGGGGTTACTTGAAGGACGCTGTTTATTCTAAGAAGCCCCAAACGTTGGAACAGCTTGAACAATTCATCTGTGAGGCATGTGCGTCCATTTCAATAGAATTATTGCAACAAGTGATTTTGAACTTTACCGTTAGGTTGCGTCATGTTGTTGCTGAAAAAGGTAACCATATCGAAACCATTGTAATGTGATTTTTATCTCAGTTCAAACAGCTCACTTTCAGGAACTATTTCAAAGACACAGCTTTGTGATTGCAGCGCCTTCTCGTGCCCAATATTGGAACTATTTTTTAAATTGATGTATAAAAAATTCCAGACCTATCTGTCTAACATTCAACTTGTTTCACATTTCTATCTCTCACTGTTTTGAAGTTATATCATTTCAAAGTTGGGGAGTCCTTTCTAGAACACCCTGTATATACTCTTCTATAAACTATATTTTACAAACTGACATTGAATATTTTAGAGAAACTAAACATTTTTTTTACATTAGTATACTTTACAACGAAGCTTTTTTGAATTCAGAGAATTGCTGAAAAATTATTGTAAAATAACTTAGTTCAGTTTATAAATAAATTCTACTGAAACATACGTGTATTGCAAGCTTATACAGTCTGTCTCAAATGAATGGCACAAGCAAAAATATTGTTTGTTAAATAACAATTCAAAATAAAACATATTATTTACCTATTTTAGATTCTGTAAAGTAATTCAAATAAATCATATGAAATTGAACAAATAGATTCATTATCATAACTTTGATAAGAAATTCTAAAAATCTGTAAATATACAGTAACTCTCCTTTAGGCACGATTGAAAAAACACATAATTTAAAACATTTACATAGTGCCATTTACTAATGTATTTCCTTAAATTTAGATAACTTCAAATAACCTTTTTTCCACTGAATCACTCATTTTTTGAAATATTAATTGATGGCAGAGAATATCATGATTTTTCAATGACCACTTTTAGTTTTTTAGTAGAGTGATCTTGCATACTTCACGGGTTATGACACCCAAATAGTTCTTAATTGACTAAAAGTCTGGGCTTATAGCTGGCCAATCTATAACGTTGATAGTCCGTGAGAAAAGCAACTGTTTCGTAATATGTGAGTTGTGGAAGCATTGTCAGCATTGAAGCTTTGTCATGGTGAAATCACCACTCGACACACCCTAGCATGTTATTAAATGGAAATAATTGTTGATATAGTGTCTATTTATAGTTTATTGAATTTTGTTTCCCATGGTGAAATGCGTGTTTGGACCATGGTGTTTGGTCATTAAATCTCAACCGCCCTCCAAACCATCATAGGCTTACCGCCTTGTCGTCTACTGAAGAATGTACGTGGCTGTTTCCTGGGGTAACGCCAGCAACAATGGAAACTATGTTTTCACGACCATTAGGATTCCAATTTTTTCCGTTGCTGACTATTACGGTGATGCATGTTTCCCAATACGACACATACTTTTGGGCTCAACAATTTCTGATTTGCTTCTGGTGTGATTTTAGGTGTGGTTTGCAAGACATTTCTTTTTAAATAGTGTTTATTCTTGCGGTGTCTTATGCGCTTATATAGTATGTCCTTTGAGACACTGCTATCGAATTTATTTTTAATTTGCCCTTTAGATTTTGCTTTGAATTAAATGTTTCGATCAGTCTAAACACTTGTTACACGTGGCCGTCCGCATATTGGTTTTTATTCGAAATTCTTATTTCTCGCATGTACCTGGTATATTTATCGCAGTAAACGATTCAAAATTCTAGAAAGTTGAATAAATTGCTCATTTTTAGATTTCAGTTTAAAAATTAAAAAATATCCTCTTTCCTGAATTTGTAATTTTTAGGCATTTGAAATAACTAGTGAAAATTAGATATTCTCTGTTTTATTGCTCAGGTAATACGTTTAGTTGGTCTAAACACCAATCCAACTTTTCTTAGCATTTGCATAATGTGTCTCAACTTTTATGACTAAGGTAAAGCTAGGAGAGTTTGCGCACAGTTCAAAAGAATAACAATAAAAAATCTAAATATTAATTTTTTGTTAAACTATCCTTGAATAATTTTTACTCCATTTGTTTTTTATGCATTTTCATTGTGTTTTTATGTTGTAATTTAATGGGACAGTTGTAACAAAACCAAGAAAGTTATTTTGCGCAATCTGTCCTTACAGGGTTGGTGTGATTGCGCACATGCGTAGGAGAGATTGTTACTAATAATAACTACAATTAAATTGTTAACAATAATAATTACACTTAAATGACATTGTTGTCATTTATTTATAATCATAATTTTTGTGAACAAATATTATTGTTTTAGGAGTGATTTTTTTCAACCTAATGATTAAAGAATCAGAAAAAGGAAATAATTTTAAAAACGATTAAAAATTTTTAATTAAAGGGAAAAAAATAAAGAATCAGAAAAAGCAAGTCCAGATAAGATTACAAAATAACATTAAGTTACTTGAAAACATGTTTAACTTAACATTAGTCCATTTTCATTTTTCATTTTTTTATACAAATTTACCAATAAGCTGCGTAATCTCTCCTAGCATAGAAACTAATGGGAAAAATGCGCCCTCTCTCCTAAGTAGCAGATGCGCAAACTCTCCAATTTCGGTAGGAGAGATTGCATGGCCTGTTATTTAAACATGGCCACTACTAAAACGAACCGTTGATGTTCACATTGTTAGTCTATATTAGTAGCTTATGAGAAATCGTTTAAGTTTAAAATATTTTGTACTACTGACATTGTATAGAAATTCTGATGAATAGCTATGAAAATTCAAGCACTTACTTTGGGAAAACAAAACAAAATAGCAATGCTATATCTTAGACGCTCAAAACAATCAACGTGCACTTTCAAGTAGACACTCCACTGCTGCTGTTGTACAACTATCTAGAGTTGCTGCTCCCTCACTCTACTCCTTCCCCCCGAACCTCTATGTGCGCAATCTCTTCGACCGTGCCATCTCTCCTGGCTTTACCTTATGTTTATTTTCAACAACAGTAAAAAAGTGGTATTTTTTAAATAAATAGTGCTGATGTAACTATTATAGTCCTCTATAGTCCCTCTCTCCCTATAGTCCTAATTTAATTTCTATTAAATTTTAAGTATTTATTGTGAAATTTAACCATATATTTTTCCTTCCAATTTCATTATCATACTTTACTGTGCGCTTAAACTTTTGAGACAGATATAATGCAGAAAAAAACAGACTGTAAGATATGAAAAATATTAAAATTTATTGAAGATAATGTGTCCTGTTTTTGTTACACTAAAGGTATAAGAGATTAATGATCGATGGTAACGTCAAAAATGTCTATTTGTGAATTTTAAATTATACTTAATGGTGATGCGAAAGAAAATGAACTTTGTAAAACTTTGTAACTCTGGACTAAAAAATGATTTTTATGACTATAAAATGAAGGAGAAAATATGTCAATGAATTCCCATGAGTTGTCAAGTAATAAATAATAAACTATCTAAATAAACGATGAATACTGAATACAATAATATACCGGCACATCATACATTTGATAGTCAATTACAAACCTCTGTCTTTAACAGAAATCTGCTTAAACTGAAACATTTCATGATATCCAAGAAAAAATACGATACAATTATTTCTCGCTAAAAACGTATAACAAACGAAAATATTTCCTACGCGGGAAGGGTTAGTCCCGACCCGAACCCAGAAAAAATATATTTGAAGTCAGCCCTCGAAAACTCGAAAAAAAATCTCGAAAAAAAAATCCTTTTAAAAATACAATTGTGGGAAAATAGTCTGCAATTTTACATCTAATATCAATTTTTTTCTTTTATGTTGAAAAATACATATACACTCATTCCTATTCAAATATATGTTTTTTGGGTATGAAAAATATTTTGAAATTTCTTTGAAATATTCAGATTAACATGACCCCGACCCACAAAATTCAGAATGACAATAAATACCAACCCGAACACCAAATAATGAAAGTCAACAACACCGAACCCGACACACAATGAACATAACTAACGCCAATCTGGCTGGACCCGATACAATTTGGGTTGGGTTCGAGTAAAATAGGGTTACCCGATCCGATGCTGGTATTTATTTGCGATCCCATTTTGATAAGTTTTATTTTATCAGTGACTAGGTTGGAAAGTATTAAAAAATCGAAATTTTAGAACGTTTTTCGCTCCTGCACCCCCCTGTGGCAGTGGCGCCGACATAAAATATAGCCTATGTTGGAGCAGGGACTGTCCCCATCAATTTGCCATCATCACTTTTGAGAACGGTTCTGTAGTTCCAGAGATTCCATAGAAATTGTAATTTAGAATGTTTTTAGAACGCTTTTCCCACATCTCACCCTTTTAAATTTCGATTTTTTTAATAATTTGTTCTTAGAGAGCATTTACATCTTATAAGTAACTACCATGCCAAATGTCATGTTTCTAGCTCCTTCAGTATAAAAACAATCGAAATTTTAGGACGTTTTTCGCTCCTGTACCCCCCTGGGTGTAGTGGCACAAACATAAAATGTAAGCTATGTTGGACCAGCGATTGTCACCATCAATTTGCCACCCTCACTTTTGAAATCGCTTCAAACAATCTTTACTACTTTATAATATTAGTATAGACTAGCAAGCTACGCCCGCTACGCTAGTCAATTTCTCTTAACGAACTTTTAACCAAACAAAATATTGACATTTCATAATTCACTTTTATATTTTAACAGAATAATAAGGCTACTATAATTTGTGACTCGTGTCAATATACACGTCAGGACACGTCGCCCTTATCATTATCTTTTTACGCATGAAGCTTTCGCCATGGTACTCCATTGTGAAATTTGGTAATTTTTGAAATTCAATATTTGAAAAACGGCATAATCATTAGATTTGAAATTTATATCAAGAAAAATACAATTTTTTACCTTTCAAACGCAGTTTGTCTAACAATTTTCTGACAAATACTTTTCGAGCTATTATTTTTTTCAGCAACTTCAAAGGTTTCATTTTCCGAGATTAATCTGTGGCAACAATTAGCGAAAAACCCAGTCGTCAGCATCGCATAGCTTTTTATTAAAGAGGCTGTTGGAGCAGGGATTGTCACCATCAATTTGCCACCATCACTTTTGAAATCAGTTCTGTAATTCCAGAGATGCCATAAAAATTGTAATTTAGAATGATTTTAGAACGCTTTTCGCTCATTTCACCCTTTTAAATTTCGATTAAAAAAAAAATTATTCTTAGAGAGCATTTACATCTGATAAGTAACTACAATGCCAAATTTCAAATTTCTAGCTCCTTCAGTATAAAAAAGACGCAATTTTCGCAAATTTTTCGCTCCTGCACCCCCCTGGGATTAGTGGCACCGACATAAAATATAGCCTATGTTGGAGCAGGGATTGTCACCATTTTAGACCACTTTTCGCTTATTTTACCCTTTCAAATTTCGAATTTTTTTATTTGTTCTTAGAGAGCATTTATATTTTATAAGTAACTACAATGCCAAATTTCAAATTTCTAGCTCCTTCATTATAAAAAAAAATCGCAATTTTAGAACGTTTTTCGCCCCTGAACATCCGTGGGGTTAGTGGCACCGACATGAAATATAGCCTATGTTGGAGTAGGGGTTGTTACCATCAATTTGCCACCATCACTTTTGAAATCGGTTCTATAGTTCCAGAGATTCCGCAGAAATTGTAATTTAGGATGCTTTTAGAACGCTTTTCGCTCATTTCACCCTTTTAATTTTTTTTTTTTTTTTTTTTTTTTTTTTTGTTCTTAGAGAGCATTTACATCTTATAAGTAGCTACAATGCCAAATTTCAAATTTCTAACTCTTTCCTTACACAAAAAATCGCAATTTTAGAACGTTTTTCGCTCCTGCACCCCCCTGGGGTTAGTGGCACCGACATAAAATATAGCTTATGTTGGAGCAGGGGTTGTCACCATCAATTTGCCACCATTACTTTTGAAATCGGTTCTGTAGTTCCAGAGATTCCATAGAAATTGTAATTTAGAATGTTTTTAGAACGCTTTTCGCTTATTTCACCCTTTTAAACTTCGAATTTTTTTTTAATTTGTTCTTAGAGAGCATTTACATCTTATAAGTAGCTACAATGCCAAATTTCAAATTTCTAGCTCCTTCGGTATACAAAAATTCGCAATTTTAGAACGTTTTTCGCTCCTGCACCACCCTGGGGCAGTGACACCGACATAAAATATAGCCTATGTTGGAGCAGAGGTTGTCACCATCAATTTGCCACCATCACTTTTGAAATCGGTTCGGTAGTTCCAGAGATTACCCCCTACAAACAAACAAACAATCTTTACTCCTTTATAATATTAGTATAGATAAAATAGTCCAGTCATGAAATGTGCCATAAATCTTTAATAAACCTTTCTTTAAAAAATCTGTAATCTTTACGTTCATAAATAGAAGATTACTCCATCGAATATTCTCACAAATAAAAAAATATTATACGAATGGGAAAAATTCTTTTTTTTTTAAATTATAAATCCTTTGTATGACAATTTTAACTGTAGCATATTACAGGTCTCCCACTAGTTTCGTTTTTTGAATACTAACTTTATTTTTTTTATAATTTTTATTTATTTATTTTTTAATATATTTCTCTTTTAAATTTTGTTGAAACCTCCGAAGGTCATTTTTGTGGCAAATATTGCAAAAACAAACCATGAAAATTTTTGAGAGATATTGGCATTTAAAAAAAATGGAGCAGTAGGCGCCCTCATATAATAAAAAATTTCAATTAAATGACACGGTATGTCTTATAATAGTTAAACTTTGATTTATCTTACAAAAGTATACTTCACTGCTAAGCTATCTTCAAATGACAATTTTTATAAATTTATTTATTTAAACTTAAAAATTCGCAGGATATATATAAATATATATACAGTGTGTCCAAAAAGTCTGGAAACGGTCGAATAACTCGAGAAATATACATCGGATTGAAAAACGGAAAAATACATTTTCAATATTTTTGAAAATTATATTCAGTGATATCAAAATTGCCTTCCCTGGGGGAAAGATGAGAGTAATTTTGAAATCTTAAATGAGAACTCCTATATTTTATTGCAGATTCGGATTCTACGGAAAAAATACATAACTTTTATATTTAAGATTTTTGGATCATCGTAGATAGTGCTTTAGTCGAGCAAAATGCGTCATTAAACAAGCACCCCGACTCGTGAAAGGCTATAGAGGAACTGATGGTCATTCACAAAAATTTAGGAAGAACTTCGTATTGACACTAGAAATGAAGATCCGATTATTCCCTCCCCCCCCCCCCATGATAATTTTTTTCCATGTCTTTTTTTCTTTTTTTTAAAAAGGGTGGAAGAAGTGCGGGCATTTATATCATTGGGGAGGGCTGGAAAAAGTTAATTTTTGTTAAACAGGTCAAGTGGTGTATGGTTTATTATATATTTTTTACTTCTGAATCGAGTGACATAATCCGCAAGTCGATACGATGATTAGTTACAAAGTTACGACAGGTTTCATGAATAAGAAAAGTCAAACATTCTACTTTAACACCAGTAAATTTAGTACATGATTACTGCTATTATGGGGACATTTAATAAGTCAATAATTTATAAAGATGATCCAATATGATGTAAAAAACTTGGTTTGAACGCAAAATAAGTGTAATAAAGTTGTGCTTTCTCATGAAGTATAATTTCTGACTTTTTATGCATTAAATCCGCTTTGTAACAAAATATTGTATCGAGTTGTGAATGGTGTCATTCGATTCAGAATTCAAAAATACATAAGATACGCTACCCCATTTGACCTGCTTATGATATGTTGATTTTTTCACACCACCTGAGTTAAAATGATCCCCTTTTGTTCCCCCACATCCAAAAAAGAATAACATGGTATAACAACTTTATTTTTGTGGGACTCATAGGATACTTATTTCTTGTGTGATAACGAAGTTCTTCTCATATTTTAATGAATGACCATCAGTTCTTGTACTATTGCCTCACATGATTCGGGGTGCTTGTTTAACGATTCATTTTTCTCGATTACAGCGCTATCTACGATGACACGAAAAAACTCCCTCATCCAAAAAAGAATAACATGGTATAACAACTTTATTTTTGTGGGACTCATAGGATACTCGTTTCTAGTGTGATAACGAAGTTCTTCTCATATTTTAATGAATGACCATCAGTTCTTGTACTATTGCCTCACACGATTCCGGGTGCTTGTTTAACGATTCATTTTTCTCGATTACAGCGCTATCTACGATGACACGAAAAAACTCCCTCATCCAAAAAAGAATAACATGGTATAACAACTTTATTTTTGTGGGACTCATAGGATACTCGTTTCTAGTGTGATAACGAAGTTCTTCTCATATTTTAATGAATGACCATCAGTTCTTGTACTATTGCCTCACACGATTCCGGGTGCTTGTTTAACGATTCATTTTTCTCGATTACAGCGCTATCTACGATGACACGAAAAAACTCCCTCATCCAAAAAAGAATAACATGGTATAACAACTTTATTTTTGTGGGACTCATAGGATACTCGTTTCTAGTGTGATAACGAAGTTCTTCTCATATTTTAATGAATGACCATCAGTTCTTGTACTATTGCCTCACACGATTCCGGGTGCTTGTTTAACGATGCATTTTTCTCGATTACAGCGCCATCTACGATGATACGAAAAAAAAACCCACACCCAAAAAAGAATAACATGGTATAACAACTTTATTTTTGTGGGACTCATAGGATACTCGTTTCTAGTGTGATAACGAAGTTCTTCTCATATTTTAATGAATGGCCATCAGCTCTTGTACTATTGCCTCACACGATTCGGGGTGCTTGTTTAACGATGCATTTTTCTCGATTACAGCGCCATCTACGATGATACGAAAAAAAATTTTAAATAAAAAATTATATACTTTTTCCCGTACAAACCGAATTTTCAATAAAAAGAAAGAGGTTATCTTTTAAGATTTCAAAGTTGCCCTCCTCTAGTTCCCAATGGTGGGGGTGCGGCGAGCAACTTTGATATCATTGAATATATTTTTAAAAAATATTGAACACGTATTTTTGTCGTTTTTCAATCCGATGTGTATTTCTCGAGTTATTCAACCGTTTCCAGACTTTTCGGACTCAATGTATAGTGTTTGTTTATCTCCAAGCATATATATTGCGCAGTATTTAATATAAACAAATTTAATTAAAATAGCGACAGGATTTTGGCATAATAAAAATATATATATATATAAATATTTTCGAATATAGAGATGCTAAAAAAGCTTTCATATTAAAAAAAATACATTTTCCCGTTTTAAATAACTTACACTGAAATTCATTTACATGGAAAAATAATATGTCAATATATTTTAATATTTTTGATAGTATATTTTCAATAACGTAATAAATTGCTCTAAAAGATTAAAAAATATATATTAAAATTTATTGAAGCAAAAGTGTCCTATTTTTATCCCCAAAGATGAAATAAATGAAAGATTAATGACCATTAGTAACGTCAAAAACGTATTTTTTATTAATTTTAAATTATGCTTAATGGTGATGCGCAAGTGGAAAAGAATTTTGTATATTCGAAACTTTGTATCTTTGTTGTGTTTGGGTGAAGAATGTCTTTTGCCATCACAAAATGATAGATAAAATTTGTCAATAAATTCACGAAAGTAGTGAAGTAATAAATTCTACTACATATGGAATGAATATTGATAATCTTAAAATATGAAAATGCCATTAATTTGAATATTTACCAGAAAAATTATACAAATTACAACATAACCGTGTAAAGCAGTGCTTCCCAACGGGGGGCGTACGCCCCACAGGGGGGCAATTTGACTTTTCAGGGGGGCAATTCCAGATTTTTGTGAACTCATACCCTCTGAATTGTTTTTGTAATAGTACTGCTGTAGACTGAAAATAAAAGTTACACATTCAAATTTAACAAGATTTTTATTAACTTTTTTAAAAGCCTCCATTCAAAAGTTTTAAATACAGTTGTACCAGAACAATTATAGAAAATTTTTTAAAGATATTTAGGTACTTTTATATATTTAAAAATTCTTTATAATTTTTCTGATTTAAAACTATTTTAGAATTTTAAACAACTTTTTCGACTATTTATTAAATGAGTCGCACTGCAATATGTCACATGGAAATTAATTTTACACATGAAACTATTCAAGTGTATAATTTAACAATTACTTGACGACTTTCCTTTCCAGAATCTTTTATCACGTTTTATTCTGATTAGAAATTGTTGTATAATTTAATCGCAGAAATTCTGTGATTAAATAAGATAAAAATGTTTTATTCAAAATTATTGATTGGTCTAATCAAGGATTCTGAGCACTATATACATCACGCATACGTGGCGACCGTTGCGAAGAGATTAAAAGTGACTCTTTATGTGCCAACGATACTTTAAACTACGAGTAGTATCAGATGATTATAAAAAAATATTTGATTCATCCATTACCTTCGGTATGTTTCAGGATCAATGTTAAATGTTTTTTATTCTATCAGTTCATTCATTTAAATTTTTATAAGAATTATATTTCTTAGGGGGGGGGGGCATCATCATTTTAGAGATGCTTTGGTGGGGCACGGCCAAAAAAGGTTGGGAACTACTGGTAAAGTAAAGGAATTCGAATCCTGAAATGCTTATAAATCTTTAATGAATGATCATTTTCGTTATGTATACAAAGACTTACCATACGCAGAGTTTCCAAGTCTCCGGCTGTTTGCGTACCAGTATTTTATTAGAGAAAATTTTGTTATTTTAAATCGCAGAATGGTCCGATTAAATAAAACAAGGTTTTCGGTATTAAAATACTGGTATCCAAAAAGCCGGAGACTTGACAGCTCTGCATACGCTGGGGTTAGCCATGATGGTGAGGATTTAGCACTGCATCCGGGATGGTGTTCGATTCAAGACTAAGAAAGGATGAAAGCTCAATGTTTATTTTTTTATTTATATTTTGTTATATGTTAATTTACCTAGTATATCGACACCCATTGCAAATATACTTCTCTCGTTTTGTTAATGATATTTTACCCTTTTGGGTTAGCTATTCTCTGTTATTTCACCCTGATGATGAGAACTTCTAATTAATTGCTCTCGTAACTATAATAGTGTGTTGTTAATCACAATATGGAGGAAAAAGAAGATCTACATCTAGCTATTTGCCATTTCTAGTTAGTTTATTCACTGAGATCCCCATTTCCCCACATATACCCACGTATTTCCTCCAACTCATTTTTTCAACGCGATAGATTGGTAACATTTCTTTATTATTTCATTATGTTTTACACTAAACTATATAGAATTAAAATCGAAAGACTCATTCGTTGCTTAAAATTTGAATAAAAATAAATGACGTCTTCGGGCAGGAAATAATAAATGATTTTTATTGATGAGTGTCACCCATTTTTAATCCCCCCCCCCACATACTTACTGTGTTTTAAGAATTCAGGACTGATTTTAATAAGACTAGTTGGCCATTTATACCTGAGAAATGTTTCGCATTATCGGCACTAATACTAAGATCCGAACGCCGCGACAGTTGCACCCACTCATGAGTACCGACAGGAGCCGGAACAGGCTTGGTCCCTAGGGGGGGGGGGGGCTTGTGACATCATGGACCCCGGGCACTTCTGGAAACCCACAGGAGCAACCAGATACCCCAAAAAATAGCCAAGGGGTTTCTCCTGAGAATTGATTTACCCCCGGTCGGAATCGAGGAACACCTACAAAGGTCACCTCTGGTCTTCATTCCAGGGGATGGACAAACACAAAATTAAAATGGGTACACTTGGGGATGAAGTACACTTAACTACGGATAGAAATAAAAAAAAATAGGAAAGTTAGTAGTTTCGCTTCTGCATTCAAAGTAGTAGCATGTGTTTTTGCGCATGCAGAATAAAGACAAAATTCTTTTGAAAAGCCTATCGGATTTACTCATTTTTATGGTGTTATTAAGAGTTTTTTTTTACCTTAATACCAACATTAGTTTACTTTTAGATCGCTAAAAGCATTTTAATTTTCATTAAAAGCGAATAATGTGAAACAACAGATCCATTAGTTCCTCTGAATCAATTGACATTTGGAAACGCCGACTATCTCAGAGAAATCACGTCCTTAAATACTAGACAAACAGCCATATGCATAAAATGCAGCCATTTGCATATGCATAAAATGTATTCTTTTGTATCCTTGTAATTTTTTAAACATCAATCACAGTTTCGTAAAATAATAGTACCTTGACAGACGAGTAGTGTTTATTCACGCACTTCAGCCGAAGAAAAAGACAAGCCACGACACTACACCGATCTCGACTATTTTCTAGCCTGTCATGATCACATGGCAGTTCGAGAATTGGTGTAATCTAACATATCTTGATCGCGTGGCATTCAAGATGCGTCGATGTGTAGCGACCTTATGTCTTCCGTTGTCTGCGTCGTGCACCAGGTTTAAGTACTAATATAAAACGTGCACACTCACACTCAGAAAAAGGAATTGATTAAAACTACAAAACATGTTTTGTTGAGTACATTTTGTTTTTTTTAGCAAAATTCAAGTAAAATTGAACCATTTTACTTAAATTAACAAAACATTTTTTGCTGACAATACAAAATTGTTTTTTGGAATTGCAAAAAAAAAATTTTTTTTGTTGATTCAAGCAAAATTTCCATTGACCTATATTTAAACAAAAAGTTTTGTTGGGTCAACCAAATTTTTGTTGATTCAACAAAACTTATTTCTGGGTGCAAGCATTACTTTCGTCGATTGCAATTATACATACGAATGCATTCTTTGGATATTTAAATAAACATTTATAAAAAGACAATTAGATTTCATACTTCTTAATTAACAAAACTGGAGGACATGAATATGCTTTTACAATAAATAATAGTTAAAGAGTTATTATAAATATAAAAATGATAAACCAGAAATTCCATAAGTAATACATTTGTAGGCATAATTTTCCAGCTTGATAACAATTTGTGAAAAATGAAAAAAGCGATTTCATTTCTTACTTCAGGGAACAATACGAAACTTCATATACGTAAAATAATATTTTTTGTACTGTTTTTCATTAAAAGAGAAATACGTCAAACATTATCCGGAAGAAAAAAGAAGTCAATTATTCGCTTGTCTGAAATCTTCTTTGCATATGTCTTTCCCGGAGTATGTTCGGAACAAAAAGCAAAAAATGACATTTTTCAAAAGTGCAAAACTTTTAAATTATAACACACTTAAGGAAATATAAAAAGGGAAAGAAAATCTACGAAAATTGGTAATTAAAAAAAAAACTTTTTTATAACGGGTATGTCAATATTTCTTTATGAAATGTCAAGTTTTATTTATAAAATAAATGCATACTAATTAAATAAAATTTTAATGCTTGATTCAACTTTTCTTTAAATTGTCTCCCTATTTTAGAAATAAATTAATGAAACTTATTCTGTATTTAAAAAAAAATTTTATGGGGGAAAAATTTAACAGATATTAAATTTTAAATTACTTAATTGAATAAGCCTTATTCTACAGAAATATTACGCTACATTGTCAACACTTTCGAATTTCACTATTCAGCATATTAACTGCCGATTGCCAGTTATTTAACTTTGAAATATTACAGAATATATTCAAGAATACCGCAAAGAAATAACAGTTAGTAGTACAAAAAATCTTTATACGACTATAGAAATGAAAACGACTTCAACGGCAAAGTAAATTAATAGTTATTCTAAACACCTCACTCAATAAGTGAAAGAAGTACACTAGTGTGCAAAACGTAAGCAACAGACACAAAATGCTAATTCCTGAACATGTGAGTACTCAAAAGGAAATTTTATAAACAGCAAGTGTAGAAAATAAGTACTACCCTAACAGCAAAGACAGTCGATGTGAAGTCTTCTTGACATCACAAATGATCACAATTGTCACAGTCACTACAATGAACAGAAATGTGATATCTTTCATTCGTCTCATTTTTACTCTCATTTGGTCATTCCACTGAACAGTCACCATGACTGCTGCTTTTTAACGAGTCACCAGATGACTTTACAATGAAGTCACCTTGTGACTATCATGTGACTGTCATTTTGACACTCCATTGTAAAGTTATCATGATAGCTGTTCTGTGACGAGTTCCCAAGTGACAGAAAATGAAATCATCTGGTGACTTTTCCCAAAGGAGTGCAATGATGAATTCACAATAGAGTGTCGATCACCGGAAAGTCACAATGCGACTTCATTGTGACATTATTTGGCGACTCATCACAATGCAATGCTCACAATGACTTCAAAGTTCAGTCTTCAACTTGCAGTGTCTTGAGAAACACAAGGTGACTTCATTGTAATGTCACCAGGTGACCCATCACAAAGCGACAGTCACAGTGACTCTTCAGTGTTAACAATCATTTGAGAGTAATAATGAGAGGAGTAAAAGATCCCATATTTTGATTCACCGTAGCGATTATGACACTTGTAACCATGTGTGACGTCCAGGGGACTTCACATCGACTGGCCGTGCTGTTAGGGTAGTACCTCATTTTTACACTTGTTCTTCATAGAATTTTCCTTTTAGGTACTCACGTGTTCAAAAATTAGCATTTTGTGTTTGTTGCTTAAGTTTTGCACACTAGTGTAGTATATAGCTTGCAAGCAACGAATCGTATAAATTGAAATACAATGTAATCCGAAGACTGTATCTGTATACATACTTTCAGTGTTGTAATTGTAAATGATAATGGGTTGAACTTGTAGTATTTATTTAATTGTTTGAAGTATTATTAAGGTTTAATATAATTAAAGCTTAAAGAATACAAATTCTCTCTCTGAATTACAGAATATACAGCCATACAGGACTTGCATACATTTTTTTTATACATGTTTATCAATAATTCTCGGATACAAATGTTTAATTGCATACAAGTCGGAATTTCTTTTTAAGATACAGCAGTTTAAAAAAAAAAATGTCAGCAAACGCAAAACTCTGCTTTTAATTAATCCTTATAAAAAAAACTATTTACTTCTAATAATGAGTTTAAAAAAAAATAATAATAAGCTACTTCGATTTATTGGAAGTTTTCTAGTATTTTGTACATTAACAGATAATCATGAAAATTAGAAATAATTCGAGCAAAAAATACCCAAACAAAAATAACGTAGTCCCCAGGAGCAAAAAAAATATAAAAAGTTTCTTGTGCTAAAAAAAGAATTATGTTAAAGAAATTAATTTTTAAAATTTATATGTGTTTTTTTCTGATAACGCATGTTAAAATATAAAATAATAAAAATAATAAATACATGTAAGCATTATATTAAAAATACTTATATTATATACTTATACTTATATTATAATTATATTATAATAAACAAAATATGTCAATGATTTTTGATCAACTTAATATTTGATAATGTTTTATTATTCCTAGTTTAAAATTCTGTAATTAAAAAAATAATAATAAATAAGAATAATAAAAAACGTATCTCCGATATTTCACCACTTTAAAATCTGACTCGAAACAATGTTATAGCAATTTCTTTCCCAAACTTATAACGATAATATAAGGTTTAGAATGCACGTTTATGTTTATTTAATGTTTTATGACATGGTTAATTTTAGTGTGTATTTTCTTTACATTTTTGCTTCCAATTTCATATGTACAGTCGTGGAAAAAAAAAACTGGACACCCCCCCACTAACTCTGCAACAAATTATAATAGAAGGAAGTGACTGGTACCAGACGATTCGAAATAACGTCTACTTTTAAATGATGTATATAAAATTTGTTTAAGGGGACATATACATATAAAAACACACCCAAACTTTGTTTTTTTCAATAGCAAGACCCAAATGTGACAACATATTTGAAATCTGCAGTTCAAACTATGACTAGATACCAAATTTCATTAAATTTCTACGATTAGTTTCTGAGAAATTAATTACTTTATAATGAGCATATTTAAGGGGCTGTATCCAAATTGAAATTCGGTACTCGATTGTTGAAATGCTGCAGAATGTCACTTCTTTTAATGTATTATGTTTTACCGATATGACCATTTTACTTACTTAATAAGTTTCGGTTATTGTTATATGCGGTAAAATAATGTTAACAAGTGTTGAATTATCCGATTTTAATCCCTTGGGGACGAGCGACACGTATACGTGACGCATAAGATGCTCAGAATCCTCGATTTTCCCACCAGTTATTTTTTATTGTAAGCTTTGCCTTATTATATCTTAGCATTTCCACGATTCAATTAGACGAAAATTTCTGTTTTGAAAAACTGGTGGTAAATTATTAAAAATTCTGTAATAGACGCTCGTCACGAAGGGCTTAAAAAACCATAAGATTATTTGTAATTAAAATAATTTTAGAATATGTAAATATATAACAAAATCTATATAACGAAAACTTCTTCCAGCTTGCCACATGCCAATCATTTGGCCTTTCGTTGCTTCAGTTAATTGTGGGGCCATTTTGTTTCAGCAAATACTCTACGCATATGCATTTATAAGAAACTTCACTTCAAACATATATACTGCAGAAAAAACAATATAGCTTTATTAGACTGGAAAAGAAGCTATAAATCAATTTAAAGGTAAGAAAAATGATTAAGTTTTTTCTAAGGTAGAACTGATCATATTTTTCAGCTTTATTAATTTAAAAATAAAAGCGAAACTATTTTCCATAAATGACGTAAACATACATCTTATGCAAATACGTTTTACGTAATTTTAATGAAAAATTTTAAAGCAGACATTGAAAAAGTAAAAGAAATATATATATATATATTTATATATATACTAATAAAGGCTGGGGTTCTGGTGCCTCGCTATCTTATATCTTACTACAATCACAGGTCGTTGTCAGGTTTGTTGTGCTCCCGCGATCATTCACTTACGCTTCAGTTTAAGCTAGCTTTCAATTTAACGTAAGAACGCGAAGCATTGAAATATTTTAATAGTATTCTCCAACGTAATGAATTTCAGAAATTTTGTCCTTGAATATGGTAACAAATACTATTAAAATTTAGTGGTGTCAATCGGGATTTCGAGACGGAGCACTCCCATCCCTGTTCAAACTATGCTTTAATGCACATCATAGACGGCCCCTTAAAGCAGCATCTTGCCGTTTTTTAAGCTTAATTTGAAAACTACTTGGAAGAAAAATTTGAAATTTTGAATACACATAAAGCTGGACATAATAAATATAAATCCATCAAAAAAATGGTAGGTTACAATTCATAATTTTTTCGAATATTAATTTAATAATTCATAATTCATATTATAAAATTTTAAAAATTACAAATTTAACGTAGTTATGTTTGGGTTTTTGAGTTTTATAACCAAACAAAACGTTAGCACATTAGGATTTTAATTTCAGGAGATATTAATAAAAATATGAAAATGTAATTTAACATTAGAAGCTCTAAAATTTGAATGTTTATAACTCGAAAACTTATCATCCGAATGTTTTAAAATTTTGTATCTAGGCATAGTTTGAACCGAAGATTTAAAATATCATGTCAAAAGTGGGTGTTGACATTGAAAAAAATAAAGTTTAGGCTGGTTTTAATATGTAGATGGCCCCTTAAGCAAATTTTAGATACATAATTTAAAAGTAGACTTTATTTCCAATCGTTTGGTACCAGTCACTTCCTTCTACTTTAATTTGTTGCAGAGTTAGTGGGGGGTGTCCAGTTTTTTTTTCTACGACTGTACATTTATATTATATGTTTTACAAAGTTTTTAAATTTGTATTTGATTACCAAGTATAAGTAACATGAGAATATTCAAGATATTTTTAAACGTGTGACACCGGAAAAGTTTGAATGTATTTACTACATCTTTTAAAGTTGCTTCGAAATACTCATTTACTTTCACCAGAGCATCTATAAATTGTAATTACAGTACCTCTTGAAAATAAATTAGAGAGAACTTCTTTAAAGGAAAGGAAAGATCTTTTCAAGCCGCATCGTTTGTATGTTGAAAAAGCTATTGGATTTAACTTGAAACAAATTACAGGGATTTCTTTGTTTTATTTAAAATAAATTCACAGATATTTCAGATATCTCTGATTCTATTTATCATGTTTCATCTTGTACTGTTCAAGATAATCTAATGCTCACGAAGTTTTAAAAAAAGTTTACGAGGAAATTATTCTGAACACGTAAAAGCTTTTTCACTATTTTATTAACGTTATAAATTAGTTTAATAAACAGGGTGTTGAATAACTAATTTAGAAAACGTTAAAGAATCGTAGGACTTACTAAAACTAACAATTCGAACACAGGAACACTTTGTCCACATAAAGTTTAAGACACAAAAGCTCTCTTTCTGATTGAGGATAAATACGTTTAATTCACAATATCATACTATAAATAGATATTGATTATTTCAATTATATAAATTACAAAAATATTTATACACTGTAAAGTAATATATTACTAAGATAAAAAGCAAAACAATATCAGCTTTATTTAACATAAATCATAAAGGGACCCTCAAAAAGAAACAGCAAAGGAACTCGACTGTCATAAAAATCTAACACGAATATGGAAATTATAGTTTTTCTTTACAAAAATTTTTCTGTAAGTGTATCCTCTATTCATTGACAAAGCAAAAAAAAAAAAAAAAAAAAAAAAAACAATTTAACATATAATATCATACCTCCTCTTCACCTTGAGCATTTTTATTAATTACTAAATACCACTTATTTCTTGCTTTTCTCATTCTTTTCTGTAGTCGTTTTCCATATGAGCAATTCTTAAAGATTTTTCCTAACACTAAAATGCGATATCTAAGTAAGAAATTACAATATGTTGTAACAAAAACAATTTAGGAAAAGCGATTCCCAGCATTTTGCTTTAGAGTTCTATGTCTGCAGAACAGTTTCGTTCCTATAAATAATAAATATGTAACAAAAATGTAAATACACTGTTAAAAGTTTGCAGCAAACTGTCCTGTCATTTGACCATTTTTATAAAAAATGGTGACATAGTGGTAATTTAACTCTATTCTGACCATAAATTGGGGAACAATATGGTAAGAATATCGCTAAATTACGGTTATGCAACCATTTTCTATAAAAACGGTCAATTGACTGGACAGTTTGCTGCAAATTTTTAACAGTGTATATACATGTTTAATTTTTTAGCATTATTTTTGTTTTGACAATTTCTGCGCTAATTATTTCTAAGCTTCATAATTATCCATTAATTTAATAATATATACTATTAATAGTTGGAAGTTTTATCCGGAGACTCAATTGGGTATTTAATATTAAATTATCTCCACAGTCAAATCGAACTTACGATAATTCAAACTTTGTCAAACAAATTTATAAATCTATACTTGTGAACACTGTTGACACAGAAAACTTTGCGCAGTGCATGCTTATTAAGAAGGGAGGTTCCCGTCGGCTGTGTAACTGTTTTTTTTTACCTTACCTACCAGCTAAAATATCATTGCGTTCGATAATACGCAAAGGACGACTTTACCTCACTTGTATAGTAAAGTGATTCATTCCATCAAAAAGATAGCGGTTCTGCGATTTAATTTTCTGGATATAATATTTCTACAATTGATTAAAATTGTTGTAACAGTTGAATCTTTGTTTGATGTACTGTAAATAAAAACCCCAACCCCTTTTCAAAAAAGGCTTACGCAATTATTTTTCATACCTTAGAATAACAACTTCACCCTGCCTAACAATGCAAACGAACAATAACAGCATAAAAGGGGCGCTTGGTTGATATTTAAATCGTTCCCATTTTTATGAAATAATATGTTCTGGCCGATGTTTAATCCAGCCTTCTTCTAATAATCATATTCTTCTTTTTTGTATGAATTCAGTATTTATTTTCTACCGTGAAATTGTTATATATTCACTTATAGTACTTATATTTATTTTTTAATTTAATACATAATTTTTCTGTTGGTCAATATCTAATATGAGAGGATCTGCTGGGAACAAAAACTGCAGAGAACTGAATACACTATGGGCTAAAAAGAGTGACTCACTAATCTCGATGCCAAAGGAGTTATTTTTTAACAATCAAAAAATTTATTTTTCTACAATCAGAAGACATACTCTTGATCATAATGCTTCAATTTCTATCATGGTTTCTTCGGTGCAAGTATTTAGTTTCCGTGAAGCCTAAAACTCCTTAGTTATTAAACAACCTGTATGTAATTTAAAATATCGAAAATTTAAAACTTTTCCGAAACGAAATGATATAATCTATACTAATATTATAAAGGAGTAATTCTTGTTTGTTTGTTTGTAGGGGGTAATCTCTGGAACTACCGAACCGATTTCAAAAGTAATGGTGGCAAATTGATGGTGACAATCCCTGCTCCAACATAGGCTATATTTTATGTCGGTGCCACTAACCCCAGGGGGTGCAGGAGCAAAAAACGTTCTAAAATTGCGATTTTTCAGTTATCACACTGGCTGTCAAGCCCTGAGAGCTTGGCAGCCGGTTCTGTATGTATGTATGTACGTACGAAATGCGATAACTCTTCATAGAAATATCCGTTTTCCTTCAAATTTTGTTTATAGGTTCACTGTGTTAAGGCGCTTCCCTGATTAGTTTTCGGGATTGATTGGTTAAGTATAAAAGGGGGGGGACAAGGGGCTAATTCCCCCCCCCCTTAATTTATATAAATGGGTTTTTCATGCAGAATTATTCCGTTTTCCATCAAATTTTGTTTATAGGTTCACTGAGTTAAGGCGCTTCCCTGATTAGTTTTTGGGATTGATTGGTCAAGTACAAAGGGGGGGAACAAGGGTCTAATTCACCCCCCCTTAATTTATATAAATGGGTTTTTCATGCAGAATTATTCCGTTTCCCTTCAAATTTCGTTTATAGGTTCACTGAGTTAAGGCGCTTCCCTGATTAGTTTACGGGTTTGATTAGTTAAGTATAAAGGGGGGGGATCGGGCGGGGGGCTAATCCCCCCATTAATTTATATAAATGGGTTTTTCATGCAGAATTATTCCGTTTTCCTTCAAATTTTGTTTATAGGTTCATTGGGTTAAGACGCTTCCCTGATTACTTTTCGGGATTGATTGGTTAAGTATAAAGGGGGGGAACAAGTGGCTAATTCCCTCCCCCCCCCATTAATTTATATAAATGGGTTTTTCATGCAGAATTATTCCGTTTTCCTTCAAATTTTGTTTATAGGTTCACTGTGTTAAGGCGCTTCCTTGATTAGTTTTCGGGATTGATTAGTTAATATAAAGGGGGGGAGATCGGGGGGCTAATTCCCCCCCTTAATTTATATAAATGGGTTTTTCATGCAGAATTATTCCGTTTTCCTTCAAATTTTGTTTATAGGTTCATTGGGTTAAGACGCTTCCCTGATTACTTTTCGGGATTGATTGGTTAAGTATAAAGGGGGGAACGGGGGGCTAATCCCCCCCTTAATTTATATAAATGGGTTTTTCATGCAGAATTATTCCGTTTTCCTTCAAATTTTGTTTATAGGTTCACTGTGTTAAGGCGCTTGCATGATAATTTTCGGGATTCATTGGCTGAGTATAAAGGGGGGAACGAGGGGGGGGGGGGGCTAATCCCCCCTTAATTTATATTAATGGGTTTTTCATGCAGAATTATTCCGTTTTCCTTCAAATTTTGTTTACAGTTCACTGAGTTAAGGCGCTTCCCTGATTAGTTTTCGGGATTGATTAGTTAAGTATAAAGGGGGGATCGGGGGATAATTCCCCCCCCCTTAATTTATATAAATGGGTTTTTCATGCAGAATTATTCCGTTTTCCTTCAAATTTTGTTTATAGGTTCACTGAGTTAAAGCGCTTCCCTGAATTGTTTTCGGGATTGATTAGTTAGGTATAAAGGGGGGGGATCGGAGGGCTAACCCCCCCCCCTTAATTTATATAAATGGGTTTTTCATGCAGAATTATTCCGTTTTCCTTCAAATTTTGTTTATAGGTTCATTGGGTTAAGACGCTTCCCTGATTACTTTTCGGGATTGATTGGTTAAGTATAAAGGGGGGAACGGGGAGATAATCCCCCCTTAATTTATTTAAATGGGTTTTTCATGCAGAATTATTCCGTTTTCCTTCAAATTTTGTTTATAGGTTCACTGTGTTAAGGCGCTTCCCTGATTAGTTTTCGGGATTGATTGGTTAAGTATAAAGGGGGGGGAACGGGGGGATAATCCTCCCCAGAATTATTCTATTTGCTTCAAAATTTGTTTATAGGTTCATTGGGTTAAGACGCTTCCCTGATTAGTTTTCGGGATTGATTGATTAAGTATAAAGGGAGGGAACGGGGGCTAATACCCCCCTTAATTTATGTAAATGGGTTTTTCATGCAGAATTATCCCATTTCCTTCAAATTTCATTTATAGGTTCACTGTGTTAAGGCGCATCCCTGATTATTTTTCGGTATTGATTGGTTAAGTATGAAGGGGGGAACAAGGGGCTAATTCCCCCTTATCTATACTAATATATAAAGTAGTAAAGATTGTTTGTTTGTTTGTAGAGGGTAATCTCTGGAACCACTGAAGCGATTTTAAAAGTGATGGTGGCAAATTAATGGTGACAATCCCTGCTCCTACATAGGCTATATTTTATGTCGGTGCCACCACCCACAGGGGGGTGCAGGAGTGAAAAACGTTCTAAAATTTCGATTTTTTGTATACTGAAGGAGATAGAAGCATCAAATTTGGTATGGTAGTTACTTATAACATGTAAATGCTCTCTAAGAACAAATTATAAAAACATTCGCAATTTAAAAGGGTGAGATGAGGAAGATGCGTTCTAAAAACATTCTAAATTACAATTTCTATGGAATCTCTGAAACTACAGAACCGATTTCAAAAGTGATGGTGGCAAATGGATGGTGACAGTCCCTGCTCCAACATATGCTAAATTTTATGTCAGTGCTACTACCCGCAGAGGGTGCAGGAGCGAAAAACGGTCCAAAATTATGATTATTTTCAATACTGAAGGAGTTAGGAACTTGACATTTTGTATGGTGGTTACTTACAAGATTTAAATGCTCTATAAGAACAAAGTCTAAAAAAATTCGAAATTTAAAAGGCTGAAATAAGCAAAAAATTTTCTAAAAACATTCTAAATTACAATTTCTATGGAATCTCTGGAACTACTAAAGCGATTTCAAAAGTGATGGTGGCAAATGGATGGTGACAATCCCTGCTCCAACATAGGCTATATTTTATGTCGGTGCCACTACCCCGAGGGGGTGCAGAAGCGAAAAACATTCTAAAATTGCGATTTTTGCGATGCTGAAGGAGCTAGAAACTTGAAGTTCGGCATGATTGTTATTTATAAGATCTAAATGCGCTCTAAGAACAAATTCTAAAGAAAAATGATCTAATGATTCTGCGATTTTTCAACTATTGAATTTCTAAAATTACCAAATTTCACTATAGAGTACTATAGCGAAACCTTCACGCGTAAAAAGATAATGATAAGGGCGACGTGTCCTGACGTGTATATTGGCTATAGCACGAGTCACAAATTATAGTATCCTTATTATTCTGTTAAAATATAAAAGTGAATTATGAAATGTCAATATTTTGTTTGATTAAAGGTTCATTAAGAGAAATTGGCTAGCGTAGCGGGCGTAGCTTGCTAGTGAAGTAATAAATCTGCTTGCAATCGGATATGATATTCTTTCGGATATTAAAATCAAAGTTTACCTTTAATTATTAAATAATGTTTCCCTATCATAAATGTGTATACCTAATTCTACTATTCAATTTTCGGTAGGTAATATTTCTACAATTGATTAAAATTGATGTAACATGTTGAATCTCTGTCATATATATTATAAATAAACCCCCACCCCTTTTCAAAAAATGCTTACGCAATATATTCCAGATTTTTACGGTAACTAGATTATCAAATGTATCTTTTTGAAAAGTAAAATATAATGTAATTCTTTAAGCAACTAGAATAGTTATTTCACATTGTTAATTTAGCATTGTGCATATAATTATTCAGAAAATACAGAAGATATATCATGATTACCAGGCTATAGAGTATAAACTTTAAATTGTAAAACGAAAAATACCAAAATATATTCTTCTAATTGCTCTCAAACGAGTGAAGAAATAAAATTACGAAACTAAATTCAATTTCATTTCAAAGAGACTTATCATTTTATCCGTACAGAGAAAAGTTATTTCTTTTGTTTCCTTAAAAAACACTTTTGACAAAATGATTTTCTGAATTTAATTATAAGTAAGAATTAGCTTTCTTCTCTTCCACTACGCCACGTGCTATTAAGGCTTCAGAATTCGGAGTAACTGAATTTCAATTATTTGTGATAAGATTTATAAAGAATGAAAATAAGAATTAAGATACTTATAATGAAGTACACACACACACACACACACACACACACATATATATATATATATCTGTAGATAGGTGATACGTAAAGAATTAATTAATTTACTGAATTAATTGAACAACTAGAATTCAAAATAACAAAAACAAGAACTTTAATGCCATTCTAGGAAATCAATTCCACAACGCTTCGTTGAATATTTCTTCAAAATATCTTGCACTTCTCACATAAAACATACAATATTCTTATTGCCACATAGTCCAATTAGGCCTAGCAGTTCCCTAATTGACTCTTCCGTATTTCAACGCTTCTTCGATGATAAAAAATATATGACTGGATCTTTGCCAAATCTCGCGATCCAAAATATTTAGCAAGCAAAATATTTAGCAATATAAAGCAAGTATTGAAGTATTAAAACTGAAATCCTACATATATGTATATATATATATATATATATATATATATATAGGGGAGAGTTTTACACCATGGAATATTTGTAAAAAGCATTAAAAAGTGACAGAGATAGATTAAAAAAACTCAAGAAATTTTAGCCATTGCATATATAAATAGACTTAATCGGAGCATTTTGCATTCCAAATGTACTAATACACATAAATAGAAACAGAAACAAGTTGGAAATTGTACGTCAAACGTTACAAACGAGGTGCGTTCGTACGCACGTTTTAGAATTAAATTCATGATATCCCGTGTGTAGAACGGGTTAAACAGCTAGTTAAGTATATATTTTATGACACTGTTCATACAAATATCTTAACTAGTTATATAAATATTCAGATATATATGTATCAGCTAGTTATATAAATATTCAGATCTTGATGATTTTTAATTCTGTGAAATGAATTATATCGTCTGCAGATTAATTTCTGTATTAAAATAAGTATCTCGGTCGCTTGACGATTAAACTTCGGAAGCTCCTCTAACAAAAAAGCACCGATTAAAAAAAAAAAATTCAAATTTCTTAATAAATATTTTTATTAATATCTCCTAAAGTTTTGATTCGATTTTAATAAAATTTGAAATGTCTCGACAAAATTCTGCAAAGATAATATATTTTAAATTGCAAACCATTTGGTTGGGTAGTTTTTGCGTTGTTATATGCGGACAGACAGACAGACGGACGGACAGACAGACAGACGGACGGACAGACGGACGGACCAAACGACGACTATAGGTGCTACGTATTTATATAATTACGAACGCACCTAAAAACACTATATATAATCTTTGCACTCTTCTCACTGTGTACCACACCTAGCACACAGTGAGGTAATGTTAACGTTTTTTGTGTCTCGCCAAGATATTCTTGTACATGACATGCTTATGTCCGGGTTTCCGAGCATACGTGCATGAACGGCTGCATTGTAGAACGCTTCGAAGGACCAAATTACTAATAAAGCGAGGGGAACGATTTAGTTGTTTAGTGTATTTCCAACTTTCTTATAAAGGGAGTCTACTTTTTGAATGTGAACGGAACATGTGTGCGGAAGAACAACATATGTATTTTATTTTACTTTAATTTTCCGAAGTGTATTTGTGGCTCTCGGAAATTACGGTTTATGTTTTACGCTGTGGTTTTAAGGAAATTGGGCTACGCTAGTCAATCTGCTGAGTATAAAAGGAGGGTCAAAATTTCGTATCAGCGAATCTTGGATCTAGACCTGCCTTACTAGGACAACAAGGTCAACGACTGTTGTTGGAGTTAAAGACTGAATCTGCTCTGACGCATCGAAAGTGTTGAATGTAGTTGAATAAGAATTGCCATTCTGGTAAGAGTGAAATTTGCTTATAGTTCAATAAGATTGGTCAGCAACCACGGGTTGCTAGGTTTAGTGTCATTTTAGCTACAAGGTGTGGCTATTAATTTCTAGGACTATAGCAACAATTAATATAATTGAAAGTTCATTGTTGATTAATGATGTTATTTGAATGTTCCCGCATTTGCGCACAATATCTGAACTACGCTTCATTCTCATTTTACTTTCTGGTGTTCAAGCACGCAAGCAAACGTTCACTGTCAAAGCATTGTTGTTGAAGTGAAAATAAATGAAGCAGAGAATAAGCATTAAATTTTGTTTCAAATTTGGAAAAATGCTAGAGAAATACGTAAACCGTAAACTATTGCAGCAATTGTACAGTGATGACGCATTATCACGTTCTCGCCTTTTGGAATGGTTTTGACGTTTACGTGAATGTTGGGAAAGCGTCGAAGATAATCCACACACTGGTTACACCACACTCCATACTCACAGGACTTAGTACCCGCAGACTAGTTCATGTTTCTCAAAGTAAAAACATCAATAAAGGAAACAAGATTTCTTGATATTGTCAACATCAAGAAACGTGACGTCCGAAATTAAGATGATTCCCAAAGATGACTTCGAAAGTTGCTTCAAGCAATTGTACAGACGTGCATAAAAGTGAATTACGTACGGGCTTTACGGACGGAATTTACTTCGAAACATATTAAACATTTATGTACTGCACATTCATATTTCAGAAGTTATTTCACCATTCCTGGAAATTAATAGCTACACCTTGCACTTTTTAAAAATTGTGAACTAAAATATATTTTATAGCGATCGCCGTACTCGAAGCTGTAAGTTATTCGTGACTGTCATATGAGCCACCATTCTTCTATACGTAAATGAACTTTCAATGGTAATCTTATATTTTTTCGTATTTTTCAATATTAATAAAACGACAAATTATCGTTAAGCTCAACGTAGTATATTGAAAAAAAAAAAAAAAACTTCGCATCTCTTCCCGATTAGTTTTAAATAGACAGTGTGTTTCAAGTTACTCCTGACTATATCTGCATCTCAACGTGGCAACATGCGTACGTCACAGTTACTGCTGTGAAGGTGAGAACAGTGTTTCCAATACATATGGGTGTCTCAAAGAAATAAATCTCTGTTAAAGTAATATAAAATGCATATACTATTCAGTATAAAATAAATATATGAATAATGGTACACAGTTAGACACCGTTTCACTATATACTGCAGTTGAATGTCTCATTTTTTACCACGTCGGTTGTATAAAGTAAATGGTTAACTACCTCGTCCTTCAGCTTTGTTCGAGTTAAATATTTGCTATTAAAGGGAGAAATAGTGAATATTTGCGACTGAAATACTATGTACGATTAGCCTGAAAATATACGAACTTTAGCATGTGTAGCTTGGCTATTATAATATGCTGAGGTATGCACATTTTATTCCCATATAGAATATTTAAATAATGTGGCATTAAACCGTAAGAGAATATTGCCCATGAAAACACAATCAAATTTTAATATTGTACTTCCGGGCGTAACCATCTATTACCATATGTATTCCCGAATAAGTTGCTACTCATATTTCCAGAATAAAAAAAATCAAAAACGCGCATGTAAGTTCAGCATCACTTCTCCATAAAAGCTAACAGAAACATCAAATTATGCATTAATTTAAAACAGAAAGACAAATATTCTTTCCAAACAGATTTGGAAACAAATTATAAATATATAAACATGCATAAAATAATAAATTCAGTCAACATAAAATTATAGTAATTGACATCCTTATTCTGAAACAGTGTGAAACTCACAAATTGTTCAGCAAAGTATTTTTATGTCATCGACACGTCATCATATATATCCATGGTTTTTGCTGGCGATTTCTAAGCACATACCTAAACAGGTCGGTTACTAATGATTTAATCAATTAAAACTCATCTGACATCTAGTATAGATGGTGCATTTGGGTGATACACCTTCGCCTTACCTATATATATATTTAGGGGCTTATGGTTACAGAAGTTTCAGTGATTGTACCTAACCAATTGCAAAAAGTTAAATTAACAATAATAATACTACAAGTCATTAGTTAAATTAACAATAATAAAAAGAAAAGTCATCGCGCTGTGTTATGCGTGCGCAACTGGTAATTAGCCCCCTTACTTAGATGGGATGACAGAAGATCACCCCGTTTAGACTAAGTAAACCTACAATATATATTTCAAGTTATTAATTAGGATCTAGGCATATCATTAGGGTGAAAAGAAAAGAGAGAAGAACATTAGTCACTTTGGGTAAAGATATGACCAACATAGTTTAATAATTAACTAATTTATTTACAGTTGTATAAATACGAAATAAAATTACAATAAAAAGTATAAACATAGAAAACATAATGATGAATTAATTTCATCCAGCAACTAGAAATAATTAATTATGATTTTTTTTAAGGGACATAAATCATGATTCCCTTTAAGTTCATGATTTCTGTGCAATGAGTCTTGTGAATGTCTCTTAAATATATCAAATAAATGTTCTCCTGTCATACCTATCTGATAAATTATGGAAAGGTATACAAACATAAAAATACAAACATAATTCATACCTCCATTAACAATAAGCATCGGGAAACACATCCGGACAGGAGGGTGTCGTTTGGCCTATAAATATCTATAACTCACACTCTTAAATTTCCTACAAATAAAAATTTACTTGCAGGATGATTATAACAGAATGATCACTTACATATTTTAATTATAAATCTTAATGAACATACGGCAGTCTCAGAATAGTCCGACCTTGGCACACTCGGGTTCTCACACTTAGAGCTAAGAGACCCGACGTGAATTAAAAAGCGTCATTGCATTTCTGCATCAGCTTTGCATCTTCAGGACAACTTCACCAGCCTTCATCTGCTAATCTACTGCCTCATTCTCCATCCGAACTACCTCTCTTCTAGAGTAGGCGGCCCTCACATGATTACCTCAAAAATTTACATACACGAATTTGGATGGATATTAGAAAATTACCATTTTCACATGAATTACTTCCATTCAATCCGAGTTGGCACGTCCCCATACTTCAACTTCGCTGCTCAGAAGACCCCGCCATATTTTGGTCTTGCTAGACACTGAGGCTCCATACTCAGCCCCCGTTCAAGACTGCAAACCCCGGGCCCCACACGATGTGTGATGAACCAGTGTCATAAACTACATGCAATAAAACCTTCAATTCAGGTTCCACTGAGTCGTTTGCGACCAAACAACTCGTAAAACTATCCATCACTCATTTAAGTGAAGGTACCCCGTGAAAAAAAATACTGTAGACCACTTATGTCTAATTAGACCTTATTGCATATATGCACAATATTTATGTATATTTATATACAGGAATTCAATCTGTTATTACAGTAAACAATCATATACTAATTATTCACAATATGCACATTAAAATGTAAAGAAAATAAATAAATAAAATACAATGAATATAGATTTTCTAATTGTATATCTGTTATAACAAAAAGGTGGTGGAATCCTTCCACCATCTTCATGAAAGTGCATTTTGTGTAAATCACTTTCATTGTTGTTAAAATTATTGCACCTAACTTAAGCTGTCATGTTTGTTATTATGCAAAAAAAATGACCTGATTATGTTGTCTGTTGGCATAGCGGTCCCGTGAATTTTAGATCCATCATGCAAACAATGTCTACTGCTTCAGATTTTTACCTCATGTTTCTGATTACACTTTAGTTAATCCAGTTAATCCATTATTCGGGCAGTGATTTTCAACTGCTTTTTCATTGCTTTTGAGTTTTCTGACAATATATAAACTGTTTATGGAAAACTGCATGCAGTCTGCTCTCTTTTTATTTTTACCTCGCTGCACGCAAAAATGAAGGGTATTGTCTTTGACAGCGGAGAATCTATCTTTATCTATTTGGTGTTACAAAAGGAAATGTTGGATTGATATTAATAAATATTGTACCAAAATGCTTGTATTCGCTACCCGAGTGTTATAGGCTATACATAGCCTATATTTTCTGGAATAACCGGATATCCTCAAACTACTCAGATATACTCTGCATAATGAATGTAAATAATACTCAGAATGATGAATGTAAATAATATTTGCATACATTGCTTGTACTCCAGAGGAAAACTAGAGTCCATTTCCGACTAAACTATCAACTCAAAAAAAAAAAAACATTTTTCCTGGAAGAAGTAGAATTTTATTTATAAATCAAACATAACAATTTGAAATTGTTCACAAAACCTGGTCTCCTGGTCTCATGGATATGAAAATGGATTTAAAAATATCTATTACGGAAAAAAATTTCATTTTTAAAATATTTCATTTGATCCATCATAAATAATTTTGTCCTTACTTTGTTCGTAATCCATTTCAAGGAATCATCTTTCGTTTTTTGTCGATCAGTAACAGCTTCCATAGCTTCCCACTTTTCAATATATAAATTTCATTTTTAAATAAATGTTACAAAAATGTATATATATATATATATATGTGTGGGTCTATGTGTGTGTGTGCTATGTATGTAAATATACGAAAATCATGACTCTTTATGATTATTTACATCGAATGCTTCTGATGGTTTTAAGCCAAAGTACTTTTACAAAGTATCTTTTGTTATATTAAGAAGTTTATATTGAAGGTATGAAAATTTAACATTTAATCATCGTACATCATAATAAAATAATTAATAAATAAATAATAAACAAATTAAGTGAAAATATTTCAATGTTACATGGAATTGCACGGCTTTGAAAATTGAAATAATTTGTCTAGATCATAAAAATGGAAGCTTTGTGTTTTTTCTTTTCAGTTTCAACTAATTGGTGTACGTCACGTGCGATTTTGTACAGTTAATGTTTTTCTATTACTAATAAATTGTTTCTTGTAATCTCCAAATTGCAACAGAGATAAACGGAAATAGTCATTCGATTTAGAATTATTTTTCTTTCAATGTATAGTTACAAAATATGCTTAGGAGGTTGGCTCTGTGTGTGCATCTGTGTGTCTATGTATGTTTATGTGTAAGTCACACCTAATTTACGAAATATGCTGCTCGTGTAGTTGTGTAATTTATTCTATTTTCTTTCGTAATAATTTTTTTATGTGATGTATGTTACTTTCATACTAGTACTAGACATTAGACATATTTAGCATCAAAAGTTGATATAAGAGCTTTAAAAAGTGCTGGTGCATGGAGTACTCCACCCATATCTTTACGTTACTGCATACCGTCTGCCTTATGTTAATTCTAATTAAATTAGTTTTCTTTTTTAAAAATTTCACGTTTATTACTTTTATACTACTATTGAACACTGCATTAAACAAGGATATCTATAAAATTTGCTATTTATTATATAAAATCCTATGGCACACAGAATGCATCGCCCATATCTTTATGTTACATCAAACCGTTCCTGTATTTAAAGGTTAAATACATGTATGATATAATATGAAAATTTATGTTAGTATTTATAAACTTTAAGATAGTTATTTAAGGTAAAGCCAGGAGAGATGTCGCGGTCGGAGAGATTACGCATATAGAGGTTCGGGGGGGCAGGAGTAGAGTGAGCGCGCAGCGACTCCAGGTAGTTATACAACAGCAGTAGTGGAGTGTCTATTTGAAAGTGCACGTTGATTGTTTTGAGCATCTAAGATAAAGCATTGCTATTTTGATTTGTATTCCCAAAGTAAGTGCTTGAATTTTCATAGCTATTCATCAGAATTTCTACACAATGTCAGTAGTACAAAATATTTTTAACTTAAACGATTTCTCATAAGATACTAATCTAGACTAAAAATGTGAACATCAACGGTTCGTTTTAGTAGCGGCCATGTTTAAATAAAATGCCGTGCAATCTCTCCTACCGTAATTGGAGAGTTTACGCATCAGCTACTTAGGAGAGATGGTGCATTGTTCCCATTAGTTTCCATGCTAGGAGAGATTAGGCAGCTTATTGGTAAATTTGCATAAAAAATTAAAATAAACTAATTTTATGTTAAACGTGTTTTAAAGTAACTTAATGTTATTTTGTAATCTTATCTGGACTTGCTTTTTCTGATTCTTTAATTTTTTTTCCCCTTTAATTAAAATTTTTTAATCGTTTTATAATTATTTCCCTTTTCTGATTTTTTAATCTTTAGGTTGAAATATTCACTCCTAATACAATAATATTTGTTTACAAAAACCTTACAAGAATGTCATTTAAGTGTAATTATTATTGTTAACAATTTAATTGTAGTTATTATTGGTAACAATCTCTCCTACCGATGAGCGCAATTACACCAAGCCTGTAAGAACAGATTGCGCAAAATAACAGTCTTGGTTTTATTACAACTGTTCTATTAAATTGCAACATAACAACAAAATAGCAATGGAAATGCATAAAAACAAATGAAGTAAAAATTATTCATGGATAGTTTAGCAAAAAATTAATATTTAGATTATATATTGTTATTCTTTGAATTGCGCGCAGACTCTCCTAGCTTTACCTTATTGATATTAACAATTATAAAATATTAAACGTAAATTTGTATTCATATATCTTTATTGTATTATAGATGGATTATCGAATTTTAAACTTTCATATTGGTTTGTGTTTCATACATTTCACATAGTTCAAAATATATTTTCCTCGGATAAAGTAGAATTTTACTTATAATGTTCAATCAAAACAGTTTAGAATTGTTTGCAAAAATCGTTTTCGTTTCAATACTTGATTTCTATGATATGAAAATAGATTTTAAAAAATCTATTACGGAGTAGAATTTCATTTTGAAAAGATTTCATTTGATCCATCAGCAGAAAATCTTTATGCATCACTTTTTTCGTAATAAGTTTGGTGGAATCATCTTTCTTGTTGCGTAGGTCAGAGACGGCTTTCCTATTCCATTTACTTTGCAATCTTCAATACATAGATTTCACTTTAATATACATAATGCAAAAATATTAAGTTGTGAATTATTTTTCTTAGTGACATTTATTTGTTCTAAGCGGAAGATTTAAAAAAATTATATCGTATTTGTTTTTCACAACATAAGCCAGTATGAAATTTAAATCTTAATATATATAGTTTTAGATGTTGACTACTTTCATATTATTAATTAAATAATATATGCAAATAGTAAATAATAAACTATGTGATGAATTTAAATAATATTTGCATCAGGTAAAGCCAGGAGAGATGGCGCGGTCGGAGAGGTTGCGCACATAGAGGTTTGGTGGAAAAGAGTAGAGTGGGGGAGCAGCGACTCCAGGTAGTTGTACAACAGCAATAGTGGAGTGTCTACTTGAAAGTGCACGTTGATTCTTTTGAGCGTCTAAGATAAAGCATTGCTATTTTGTTTTGTTTTCCCAAAGTAAATGCTTGAATTTCCATAGCTATTCGTCAGAATTTCTATACAATGTCAATAGTACAAAATATTTTGAACTTAAATGATTTCTCATAAGCTACTAATCTAGACTAACAATGTGAACAACAACGGTTCGTTTTAGTAGCGGCCATGTTTTAATAAAAGGCCGCGCAATCTCTCCTACCGAAATTGGAGAGTTTGAGCATCTGCTACTTAGGAGAGATGACGCGTCGTTCCCATTAGTTTCTATGCTAGGAGAGATTACGCAGGTTATTGGTAAATTTGCATAAAAAAATGAAAATGAACTAATTTTAAGTTAAACGAGTTTTCAAGTAACTTGATGTTATTTTGTAATCTTATCTGGACTTGCTTTTTCTGATTCTTTAATTTTTTCCCCTTTAATTCAAATTTTTTAATCGTTTTTAAAATTATTTCATTTTTCTGATTCTTTAATCAGTAGGTTGAAATATTCATTCCTAATACAATAATATTTGTTCACAAAAACCTTACAACAATGTCATTTAAGTGTAATTATTATTGTTACCAATTTAATTGTAGTTATTATTAGTAACAATCTCTCCTACCCATGTGCGCAATCACACCAACCCTGTAAGGACAGATTGCGCAAAATAACTTTCTTGGTTTTATTGCAACTGTTCTAATAAATCACAACATAACAACAAAATAGCAATGGAAATGCATAAAAAACAAATGAAGTAAAAATTATTCACGGATAGTTTAGCAAAAAATTAATATTTAGATTTTTTATTGTTATTCTTTTGAATTGTGCGCAGACTATCCTACCTTTACCTTACATTGCTTGTACTCCAGAGGCACACTAGAGTACATTTACATTTTCAATTGAACATTCAACTCAAAAACCCTTTTTTTTCGGGAAGAAGTAGAATTTTATTTTAAAATATGAAACATAATAACAGTTTAAAATTGTTGGCAAAATATATTTTATTTCAGCTCCTTGTTTCTTGGATATGAAAATGGATTTAAAAAAAAAATTATTACGGAATGAAATTTCGTTTTTAAAGTATTTCATATGATCCACTATAAAGAATTTTTCCTTTTACTTTGTTCGTAATCCGTTTCCAAGAATCATCTTTCGTGCTTTGTACATAGATCCGTCACAGATTCCATAGCTTCCAACTTTTCAATATATAAATTTAATTTTTAAATAAATGCTACAAAAATGTTTATATACATATGTTAGTGTTGTGTATGTAAATATACGAAAATCATGACAAGTTTTACAATTTTTTTCATTGAATGCCTCCGATGGCTTTGAGCCGAAGTAAGTTAACAGCATTCTATTACGTTATCAGCGATAATATTTATATGATTTATAAATTTTTTAACGTAAATGTATTTTTCATTCATTCCTAAAACAAAACAAATATAAAATACTACGTTAAATTTTATAAAACTAAATAAAAATATTAATTATTATGTACATATAAAAAAAAATATGTAATGAACGTAAATAGCATTTACATACTTTTCTTGTACCCTAGTAGAAGTACATTGAGGACGATTGTTATATTATCAACTCATTTTTTTTTCTTGGAAGAAGTAGAATTTTATTTAAGAGTTTCAACCGTAACAGTCTAGAATTCTTTGCAATATTTTTTTTCGTTTCATTTTTAAATCGCTCTAATATAAAATAGATTTAGAATATCTGTTACGGTAAACAATTTCATTTCTAAGAGATTTTATTTGATCCACCAGTAAAAATTATGTTTTTCTTCATTTTTTTAATGCGTTTGATGGAATCATCTTTCTTGTTACGTATACGAAACACGGCTTCCATAGCTTCCCTCTATTTAATAAATAAATTTCATTTTATAATATAAATGGTAAAAAAGTTATTGGTAAGTTACAGTTATTTTCACTGAATGCATCTGATGGTTCTAAGCGAAAGATTAAAAAAATATATGTTAGTTAAATTTTCTCAAAACATTTAACTAGAAAATTCAAATATTAATATAAATGATAAATCTCTATTTATTGTTAAATGAATAATAAATGTAAATAGCATTTAAATACTTCTGTTGTACTCTAATTTTATTTCGATTCAGGCTTTCATATATTATCGGTTCAATGTATATATATTTTTCCTTTTCATAAAGTAGAATATTTATTTAATATAATCAGAGATAAGAATTTAGAATTATTTGAAAAAATTGTTTTCGTTTCAGTTTTTTTAACTCTTTGATATGAAAATGGATGTTAAAAAACCTGTCAGGGAATAGAATTTCATTTGAAAAGATTTTATTTGATCCATAAACATAATTTTTTTTTCACTTTTCTTCGTAATATGTTTGATGGCATCATCTGTCGTGTTGCGTAGAGTATGGTCAACCTCTATAGCTTTAATTTGTTCAATAGATAAATTTCATATTTAGTTACAAGTTATATAAATATGGTATAAAATATAGTAAGGTAAAGCCAGGAGAGATGACGCAGTCGGAGAGATTGCGCACATAAAGGTTTGGGGGAAGGAGTAGAGTGAGCGTGCAGCGACTCCAGGTAGTTGTACAACAACAGTAGTGGAGTGTCTACCTGAAAGTACATGTTGATTGCTTTGAACGTTTAAGATAAAGTATTGCTATTTTGTTTTGTTTTCCCAAAGTAAGTGCTTGAATTTTCATAGCTCTTCATCAGAATTTCTATACAATGTCAATAGTACAAAATATTTTTAACTTAAACGATTTATCATAAGCTACTGATCTAGACTAACAATGGGAACATCAACGGTTCGTTTTAGAAGAGGTTATGTTTAAATAAAAGGCCGCGCAATCTTTCCTACCGAAATTGGAGAGTTTGCGCATTTGCTACTTAGGAGAGATGGCGCAGTGTTCCCATTCGTTTCTATGGTAGGAGAGATTACGCAGCTTATTGGTAAATTTGCATTAAAAAAAATGAAAAATGAAAATGGACTAATTTTAAGTTAAACATGTTATTAAGCAACATTATTTTATTTTTTAATCTTATCTGGACTTGCTTTTTCCGATTCTTTAATTTTTTTTCCTTTAATTAAAATTTTTTAATCGTTTTTAAAATTATTTCCTTTTTCTGATTCTTTAATCATTAGGTTTAAATATTCACTCCTAATATAATAATATTTGTTCACAAAAACCTTACAGCAATGTCATTTAAGTGTAATTATTACTGTTAACAATTTAATTGTAGTTATTATAAGTAACAATCTCTCCTACCCATGTGCGCAATCACACCAACCCTATAAGGAGAGATTGCGCAAAATAACTTTCTTGGTTTTATTACAATTGTTCTATTAAATTGCAACATAACAACAAAATAGCAATGGAAATGCATAAAAAACAAATTAAGTAAAAGTTATTCATGAATAGTTTAGCAAAAAAATAATATTTAGATTTTATATTGCTATTCTTTTGAATTGTGCGCAGACTATCCTAGCTTTACATTATATATATATATATATATATATATATATATATATATATATATATATATATATATATATTTGTGATGGCTTTCAGCCAAAGTAAACCAATTTCAATGATAAAATTTACATGCAATATGGTTTTTCTAGTGTAAATGTATTTATGATGCAAGTCAAAAAGAGCTATGTAATATGAAATATTATGGTAATATTTATAAAACATAACATAATTATAAGCTATACTTAAATAATAATCAAATATATATTAATGCAGTAAGCATTACATACATACTTTTCATGTACTCTGGCCCCTTTACATTGCAAACTATTGCTACAATTTCAACCGAATTTTTTTTTTTTTTTTTTTGAAGAATTAAAATTAAGAGGTTCAAACGAACAGTTTAGCTTTATTTGAAAAGAAAAAATGCTTTCATGTTTGTTCCTGATCACTTTGATACAAAAATTGATTTTTAAAAAATCTATTACGTAATAGAAAGTTAATTATGTTTTACTCACTATATTCGTATTACGTTTGATAGCATCATCTTTCGTATTACGTATAGCAGAGACGTCTAGCTGTGGTCTTCCACAGCTTCGTTCTCTTCAATTGATATTTTTTTTTAAATAAATGTTTTAAAAATCTATGTATGTATTTTGCATTTGGTTATATACAAAAATCTAAGTTTCTACATTATATTTGGATATACGCTCAAATAATGACGAGTTTTACAATTATTTTTATTGAATGCGTCTATTGGTTTTAAATCAAAGTAAACTCAAAAACATGACAACATGTATTTCGAAAATATTTTCATGAATTCAGATTTTAAATAGATGTTACAAAAATCTATGCATGTATTTCATATTTGGGTATATACAAAAATCTAAGTATATACTTTATATTTGGATATACACAAAAATAATGACGAGTTTTACAGTTATTTTTATTGATTGCTTCTGATGGATTTAAATCAAAGTAACTCAAAAACATGACATTATGGGTTCCGAAATTATTTTCATGAATTCATATTTTAAATAAATGTTACAAAAATGTATTTATGTATTTTATATTTGGGTATATACACAAATCTAAGTATATATATATATAATTTAGTATTATATTATTATTATATATATAATATATTATTAATCTTTATTCTTAGATATACACAAAAATAGTGACGAGTTTTACAATTATTTTAATTGAATACTTCTGATGGTTTTATGCCAAAATAACGCAAAAATATGACTAAATATTGCGAAAAAATTTATATGGATTTAATTTTTCTTACGTAAATGTATTTATGATGTATTTCTATACTATTTCAATCTTTTAAATATTTAACATAAATATTAATCATTAATAAAAAAATTACACATTAAATGTACATATTATTTACAAACATTTTTTGTACTCTAGCTCTATAATATTTCAGGATAATGCTATATTTCAACTCAAATATATTTCTTTGGAATAATTTTATTTAAGAGGTTCAAATTAATACTTTAGATTTGTTTAAAAAAATGCTTTCGTTTCAGTTTCTGATCTCTTTGATATGAACATTGATTTTTAAAAATCTATTCGGTAATAGAATGTTAATACCTTTTTCCCCTCACTGTTTTCGTAATACGGTTGATAGCATCCTCTTTCGTGTTGCGCATAGCAGAGACGTATTCCATAGCTTCGATCTCTTCAAAAGGTAAATTTTATTTGTAAATAAATGTTACACACATCCCTGTATATACTTTATATTTGGATACATGCAAAAATAATGACGAGTTTTACACTTATTTTAATTCAATACTTCTGACGGTTTTATGCCAAAGTAACGCAAAAATATGACTAAGTATTGCGAAAAGATTTACATGGATTATAATTTTTCTTTTTGTTATGTATTTCTATATTATTTTAATCCTTTAAAAATCGAACATAAATATTAATTATAATTAAAAATTATGAAAAAATAAATAAATATTAAATGTAAGTATTATTTATAAACATTTTTTGTATTCTAAAGGTATACTATTTCAGAATATTCCTCTATTTTCAACTCAAAATATTTTTTCTTTCGAGTACGTAGAATTTAAGCTAACGGGATCAACCATAGCAGTTTAGAATAGTTTAGAAAAAAGTTTTTATTTGAGTTCTTGATCTATTTTATATAAAAATGGATACAAAAAATATATTATGGATTAGAACTTATTTAGATAAATCTGTCATGGAATAGAATTTCGTTTGAAAGGATTTCATTTGATTCATAATCAAGAATTCGTATGATCCAAGAGCAGAAATAGTTTATCTTACTATTTTTTTTTTTTTTAATATTACGTTTTACGGAATCATCTTTAGTGTTGCGCAAAGGAAAGAAAGCTGTGCTAACTTCACCCTCTTCCGTAAAAAAATTTCGTTTTGTAATATAAATTGTACAAAAAGGGTGAGTTTTACTGTTATTCTTACCGAATATGTCTGATGGTTGAAAGTAAAAGATTTCAAAATAATAAATTTAAAAAAAAACCTTTTAAATATGAAATTCAAATCTTACTGTAAAATTTAATTATGTATGACACTTTTAACTCTCAAACTGACACGTCCGTGTTAATACGTTCAGTAAGCTCCAGGTTTCACTGCAATACAAGCATTATTTAAACTAATATAATTCTACGGATGTAATGAAATTTTAATACCTTGAATTATGATTAATACTCTCAATTCATATACGCAATTAAGTGTTTTGCATATTGTTGGAAAACTCATCTTTTTTTTAGCTTTTAAAATAAAATACACCGAAAATATCATTACAATTTTGTTCTTTTGTTGGAAATTCAGTGGTTTAACATTGTGAATAAATATGCTGTAAAAAGCTGAGGAACTGGTCAAAAGGTACATACTTGTTACTTTTAACCCTCTGACCACCGAGCAAAAGGACGAATTTGTCATGTACACTGTAAAAAATATTAGTGTTACTTTACACCAAAAATGGTGGCAACAAAGTTGCCACCAAAAACGGTGTAACGAAACACCCCTTGTAAATTGGTGTAATGAAACACCAAAAATTAATTAGTGTAAAGAAACACCACTTTTGGTGGCAACAAAGTTGCCACCAAAAGTGGTGTAATAAAACACCATCATCAATTTGGTGTGCTTTAACACCAAATTGGGTGTCCTACTAACTAATTCAGGATATGCCACTTCGATGCAGCATCACACCAAATTTGGTGTTCAAAATCTGTCGTCCCAAATTATCCTACGAGGAAAAGTGATTGAAAGGTTATGGATATTTATGTAAAGCTACAGGCATTTTTACTGGATTTTTCCCCTCTTAATTAAAAGATAACATATTTTGAAACAACTTTTATAATTAAAATTTAAAAAAATATATTGAGGATTTCAATTACAAATTTGCGAATTAATTTTGAAATATCCTTTTCTGAATCAAAGAGAAAAATATGTCTAAGTTTTATATAAATGTATAACAGTTTACAGAAAATTTAGAGATCTTTTTCTCTTTGATTCAGAAAAGGATATTTAAAAGTCAATTCGCAAATCTGTAATTGAAATCCTCAATATAATTTTTTTTAATTTTAATTATAAAAGTTTACTGATGTTTCAAAATATGTTATCTTTTAATCAAAAGAAGAAAAATCCAGTAAAAATGCCGGTAGCTTTACGTAAATATCCATAACCTTTCAATCACCTTTTCTCTTAGGATAGTTTGGGACGACATATTTCCGGTCAGACTTGAAAAGAGCTATAAAAAATAATTTGGTGCTGCAAGATTTATCGGGTGTTTAATTACAACAATTATGATAGCAACTTTGTTGCCACCATTAATAAAACCTTATTCAATTACAGTTATAATTAAAAAGAATTCCATATAGAAATTTAACAATATAAATGTTGTGATTACATAAATGTTAAAATAAACTTAGTCAGGAAATTCTGTTAGACTTTGTATTTTTTCATGTCAAAATACTTACGTATTTAACAATGAAGCCACATGAAACTATTTGCACTTATTTTTAGTAGTGAAAGGGTTTAATCGATTTTCAATATAGCATTGTAGAAGTTATGGCCATCCCCCACTCTTATTAACACCTAATATTTTATTATCCTAGTAATGAATGTTTTGCGTTTTGAATAAATTTCTTAAGAAATACCCCAAGGAAAATGTTACTCACTTTAAATAAAAATTAATTTTAAAATATCACTCTTAAGAAGCTTAAATTAATTGGATTTAATTACAAGTATTACTTGTTAGTGATATTTAACTATGGCATCCCAACACATCTTACATTTCTGGTTATAACTTAGTTGGTCAATAGAATAATCAGGTAACCATGTATGCAGAATTTATTCAAAATTTTAATAGTAAGAATTAAGAACAAAATAACTTTTATGATATTTATTTAACTAATACTGAATTGGAAAGTATAATACACATTTGTCAATACTAAAAGTATTATATGAAAATAATCAGAGACTAATAACTAAGTAAGAATGAATGAAATACAGTGAAGAAAGAAAAAAAGTTAAATTCAAAATATCTTAAAGAAATTTGAATGCATTAATAAACAAAATAACCTAACTTAATTTGAACAGGCAAGCAATGCTTATAATAATTCTTAACAGCTTGCAGACCAATGGGTTAGACACATACTTTTCTCATAAAGTTAGCAAAAAAAATTATAGAATTTTCTCTGAAGACATTTACTTACTCATATCTTAGGTGGGCAAAGTTCTGACAGTAAGCCTTTGGTCAAATCAGTATATTTGCAATTTCACAATAAAAAAATGATTTTTATAAGCACATAAAAAAGCATAAGTCAAGGTTAAAAGTAAAGAACGGTTTTAGCTAATCATAAAAAAAAAATTGCATATTGCAGTGTACCAAACCACACAAACAGCATATAATTATTACTTAACATTATCAAAACACATTTCATGGTTAAATATATTGATATTAACCAAAATAGTATTACAGTTAAACCCAAAACAGGCTTACACAATTTTTTAATTGTCATTTTGGATTTGTACTGTTCAAATTGCCCACTTAAGATATATTACACACAATATTATACAATTTTTATATGTAACAAAAAAAAATCTTAAGTATTACATTCCATGTATGAAACATCATTTAATGTTACCAAAATATGTTTTAAGACAATGTACCAGTTTCCATTTTTGTAGTAGCTGGAAAATGGATATCTAAATTGCAAGAGACTTGCATCCATAAAAAAAAATCTTGAACAGTCCTTATTAGACATTTTTTAAATTTTATATGCACCAAAATGATCATTGAAAACACACTCATAATCTTCTAAAAGAAAAAAAACTTTATCACTATCTGTTATAATGAGCAAAATTTTTGAAAAAATTGGTTCTTCTTCAACTAATTTCCTAACAATAAATAAACCACTAACATATTTTAAAAAGTTAATAGTAAAGTGTGAAACAGAATATAGTTCCCTAGTGAATCCTTTGTCTTTCACAATAACCTGAGCAGCTTCTGGTTGTATAGAACTTAATTCAAGTGGTTTGGTAATCCCAACCGATTTATTATGCTGAAGGTATCCATTTGAATTACAAGCATAATATGCTTGACGTAATTGATGGCGATTTGCTAATGTGAGAGTTATATTTTTAAATTTTTTTCCTATTGCAGCAAGTCTCTTAAAATAATAATGCTTCGCTTCAAATCTCAATGTCCAACAGTGACGGAGAGGCCCAAAATTTAACATGTGAGAAGGGTAATGAATAAGAAAGTGCTGCTTTGGTATCATCATTTTATCAGGAAAAAGTTCTCTAAAAAAATGTAGGTGGTCATCAATTCTAATTTTTAAATAAGCAATATGGTCTACTGTGAGAACAGGGGCAAAAATAAGTTCAACAATACCTTTTAAATCTATAAACAATTTCCAATATGAATTGTCTTCAGGAATGACAGCAGCACACATTAACGGGAGTAATCTGACAAGTGTCCACATTCGAGCAGCTGTCTGATTTATTTTACATTTTTTATTTATTAAAGATGGTTTATCAATAGAATCTAAAGGTCCATAAGGCCACATTTCAATTTGTTTATTTATATAATCAATAGAAATTACTTTGTGTGTGTGTAAAGCTTCTAAAACTAAACCTGTTTCATATGGGACAACTCCTTCTAGCAAATCATGGGCAATATCAGGAGGGAGACCACGTGTAACATGAAAAAATTCTGAATTAAATGGAGAATTGTTTTTTATTCCATACTGAATTAACTTTGTGTCATCAGCAAGCAACTCTGTTACATGTTGTTTATAGTTTTCAGGAGTCCTCAATGTAATATGATCATCAGTATATGTGTTTTGTATCTCAGCCTTATTACACAAGCATGTTCTGCAATAACAGTTTACTTTATTAGAGAATGATTCCACAAAACCACCAATCATATTGCTTCCTAAATTGTCACCACTAATAAAAGACAGACAGCCAACAAAAGTTTCAGCTCTCACAGAAATTCCATCAGTTGCAAGAATATTCAAATCCTTAACTAAGGGTTCAACAATTTTACCAATACCAAAATATTTCACATCTGTACTTTTACAAATAATAACTAATTGAATTATATCAGTTGAAGATCTATACTGTGGATATACATTTCCTAGAACATAGTAAAATGCCAGTAATTTGTGAGTTTTTCTATGAACACCTAATGGGTTACAAATCTCAAATTCATCACAAAACAGATTTAATTTTAAGGAATGGAAGTTGGTAGAAAACAGGGGATGAGTTTTACAGAATTTACCATCATCAAAACTTGTTATAAGATTTTTGGCTTTGTCACACTTAGGGTTCACAACTTGTGTAAATACATCATCTTGCATCAACAAAAATTTCAAAGTTTTTAATATAGACACATAATGAAAACAACACGACTTGTTGAAACTATTATTTCCTAAAATATACTCAACAGGAAGAACCATTTGCATGTTTGTTTCATAGTACTTCATTCTCCTATAATTATTAGATAATGAATCAATGCTCGCAAAAATACAATTTTGTTTCAAAATTTCATTAATCTTTAGAAAACTCTCATTACTTATACTTAAATTAGAAGTTTCATTTTTAATTTTGTTAATTAAATAATCACTCTGCATTTCCAACAAAGAATTAAAATCCTGCAAGATTTTTTGGGTTGTGGACAGAGGTAGCATGTGTTTTTCCTGAGCTTTTAATAATAATAAACTAACATGTCGTTTCATTTTTGAATCAAAATTTTCTTCAGTTGCACCTATATCATCTTCTACATTTATTGATTTAAAGTCCATTAACGGATCTTTACTACAATTAATGTGACTTAAAAATTCTTCATCGCAATTATTCAAATTATTTTTACTTTTATCAGTGTGCGTATAATATGTATGTTTTCTACTCAAATGTGATCGATAAGAGGAAAAACTGCAACGTTTTGGATACTCGAAATTAAATATAAAGTATGATGCTATCAGATTGGTGACTGCTTCCGATAATGAATTGCAGTGGAGAATAATTTCATGCTCAGCTAGCACATAGTATTTTTCTTGTTTAGTCTCAAACCCAATGATTCCTACATGAGGCGATGAATAACCTGCTTTCTTAATGTCATCAATAGAAGTAGTTGCCTATAAGAGAAATTAAAATTAAAATCAGTGCTACTCGATTTCACTGCATGACAAATACAATTTTAATTTTTTTCTTTAAATATACCATAAACCTCATCATGCGGTCGATGCAGTTTTTTTTTTTTTCTTGGGGCCCATTTTGTGAAAAATAAGTTATCATTGTGAAATTTATCATATTTTTGTGAAAAATAACATTTTGTAACAAAGGATGAAATTTAGCTAACTCAAATTCAAACGAAGCATTTAATAATAATTTCTTCTTTAAGTCCTTCTGTTAAAGTTTTACTTTTCAGTGAACTTGTTTTGTTGGCAAATTACAAATTTTAAAACATAACGAAATAAAAATAATCAATGAAGAGTATGTTTTTATGGAATAGAAATTTGTGAAAATGTCTATTTTTTTAAAATGAATTTTGTGAAGGAGAATGTTTTGTTAAATAAGATTTTTGTGAACGGGCTCTAAATAGACCCCAAAATTTTCCTGGATCGACCCTTGATCATCCAAGCATGCTATTATAAAACTTGATAACTGATAATGTAGAAGAAAGATTAAGACAAGATTTATCGTTTTATAGACAAAACATTTACCACATAGATTTTAGCTATATTTCACTTATACAAAGAGTAACGTGCAGAAAACAAACCAACTTAGAAAGTATGGCATGCAGGAAGAAAAATTATAAAGAAATATTTATTGATACTACAAGTTTAGTAATCCTTTAACAAACAGTTAAAGAGATTTAGCAGATTCTGATATGTAAAATAAAGAATGTATTTTTTCTCTTTCATCTGTTGTAACTGACTATAAATGCTTTATTTTGGCAGTCTATTGTAAATTACATAAATATGGGCAACATCAACAACAACAAAAAAGGTTTGTACAAGCAAATATTTATCATTTTGATGAGATCTTTAGTTTGATTCTTTATCAAGCAATTCAAATCTTTAATGAGATTGTGACATAAGGGAACAGACTACATTATCAGGGTTGTTTAATTTAAATGTAAGATTTGATAGATAAATATTTTTCTAATACTAGGTGAAATCTAAAAGTTATAGCTTCTAATCAATCTTAGAGACAAGTGACTCATTTTTTTAGCATATGAAAGTAATTTATAAACACATGAGCAACAATAGTTAAAGCTGATATTTGCAGTCTCCTTTCATAGAAACCTGTGAAATATTAATTGAGGCGTATAATTTATTTATAAAATGTGAAAACATTGCCGTATTTATTATAGTGCTACATTTTACCTATTATTCAATTGTAATGTTGAAAATCCCCAACATTTTGCACAATCAGCCTTCACCCCCATCTCCCAACCCAAAACCGACCCACAGGGCTTTGTACGGAGGCTCTATTAAATATTATTTAAACTGAAATTTAAATCATGATGAAAATCATTTTTATAAGAATGTCTTTGATTAAATGCAGAGCTAAAACTAGGATTTTTCTAACATATTAGGCAAGAATCTTAGAAATCTTTTCCTGAAAATTTAAGGGCAATGGAAGACATTTTAAACATTTACATGTATGTAATAACAATACTTTTTATGCAAGTCAATAACAGGTGGCACACTGCTAAATAATATTCCTATCATTTTCAACCACATTAAATTCATTTCTAACACATGCAAATAAAATACATACTTTTCACACATTTCATAAAAAAGAAAAATAATGTTACAAACCAAGACATTTTAATTTAATATCAAAGAAATGTTTCTAATATAGATGCACAGAAAATAAAAGTGGGCAAGAAAAATATGGTTACTTTTCCATTATACGCATACCATTGTCGCCAAGCATACATTTAATATATACATTATGCATTAACATACATTTTGGCATGGTGTCAGTATAATGGAAAAGTACCAAAACATGTTATTGTCTTGTACGGTCACTAACACTGTAAATAAATTAAATAGCATGTTATAAAAACTTTAAACATTTAATAAGAGCGATAAAAATTGTATAAAAAAATGCTGTCATTTTATAAATGTGAAAGCAACATTGCATATAAAATATTACCTAACTATCTTATGTAAACATTAGGCACAACATCCCTCGAGGAGGGGAAGGGGGAAACTCTTACTCTTATGTTAAACCTTTCTTCTCCAAAGACACCTTATTTTTGCAGATAATCAAATAAATTAATAACAGTATTTGTAATTTATCACTTACCGTGTATGTTAAAAATAGCTGGTCTTCAGAAAAATGCACAGGTAATGAGATCAGCAGAAATTCATCTTTAGCTATTGCTGTGTCAGCTTGCTCTTGGAGACATTTCAGAGTTTCAACCCATGAAGGAAGGCTTTTTCGTGCCAATAATAAATTATAGAGCTGCTTATTATATAAACTGAGAAATTTTGGAATACACTGAAAAATGTTAGATTTCCCTGTTATTCGGAAAAATTCATCAGCAAAGTGCTGTTTATTAAATAAGTTTGGATATTTAATTTTTAAATCAGCAACTTTCATATATTGATTGACAATTTCATCTCTTCTAATGTCAAATGTTTCATTTAACTCAGATGAAGCACTAGCCTGTTCATTAATAACCATGAGTTGTTTTTTGAACTGTGGTATTTCTTTCTTTTCATTCGCTTTTTCTCCTTTGTTATGGAACTTATTGGTTATTTTCTTCTGCTTTACTTCCTCACTTTGATCAAATCTACGCATATTTTTCAATTTATCTCGAATAGCCTGTCGCCATCCACCATATCCAGTTCCAATGGACTCTTTTAAATATGGGTATTTAGAAACAATGGCTCTTGCCATGTCGGTCACCATAACTGATGTCGGATATTTTGAATGTTTCACAACAGATGAACATATGGTATGTATTAATTCTGACCGCAAAACCCTAGGTAAGGGTACCTCATCTTGCAAAGCTTGTCTTAGGCGACTTGAAAAGTCTTTAGCGGGTATTGTGAAATTATCTAGGGGAAAAGATGACTGTGGAGTTGCTGCAGCAAATAGATCTGGTTCTGATGATTCACAGTGATAAAAAATGATGATAAATTTGGCAGATGGAAAAAGGCTTCATGGTGCAAAATAAAAATAAACTAAAGGGGGACACGATTAAATGTTCAAAAGGGAACACAAGTTAAATTCCTAAACCTGATCGAAATAGTGATTCCGTACCAATAAATGTTGGCCACAATAACAAACCACCTTAGCATCCCGAGCAACAACCTGAAATAGCTGAAAACTAAAAGTACATATTATAAAACACTTCATGCTAATTAAACAAAAAATAATAATACTTTAGAGATTATTCTCGATTAATTTATTTATATATAAAACATATTTTAAGGTTACACAATTAATAAAATATTTATATATTAAAAGATGCATTAAAATTAATATATTTCACGGTTGCTCACACATCATACATGTGGGCTAAATAACTGCGTTTAAATTATGAACATTTAAATCATATATCATCCATGGACAATTAATTTTAATTAAAAAACATAGATACTTAATATTGGTACTGAAGAAAAGCTTGTTCTAGCAGAAAGCACATTTTTACACCGAATATCATCTTACACTGACGAACAGAAGATTTCTTTTGAAGATTCACGATTATTACACTTTCACTATTTTTTAGATGTCGATCACATACTTAAAATTTGTAGACAGATTTTTCACACACAAACAAAATACACCTCTATTTCTTCACCTCATCACATATTAAAGTAAAACACAGAACTAACTAGGGTGGCTCCTCACACGAGAAAAAATCTCGAATGAATGGGATACCACCCTTCTTTCGCTTGAGACTTTATACCATCCAACACACCGCTCGTTGAAAAAAACACTAGTCATTCAGATGCGTTGCCATTACGAGTGAAGGAAGCTTGGTCGAAAAATATCCGGTATTACCACTACCTCGCGCGCCGATGGAAGAAGATACAGCGAGAGAAATTCTTCGTATGCAGGCGTTCGCCAGCTGCTGCGAGTTTAGTAGCGATGTTGCGAGATGTTTGTCGGTGCGTTCGCTGATTTTTAAAGGCAGATGCGCTGACACGGAAAGACAGTTCTTTTTGCATATTGCGCTGAACTTTAAAGGCTTTTTTGATGACTTGACTGAGTTGTGAAAGGGGTTTTTTAACACACAGGAACCAGAAGCTTTTATCTCATCAGTGAAAAATGGTTCAGCTATATGGGATGATGATTTCGATTCAGCACAGTCAGGAACTGAATTTTCAATATATAATACTTTGGGTGTATCTAACACAATTCTATATTTCTTACCTGGAAGAATGTTTTCATCTTTTTGTACATCAATGTACTCCTGCCAAACTTCATTAAAAAACTGTATAATAATGGATACTGTCCGATCAATACAAAATCTAGCATAAACCTCCTGAAACATCAAATAAGAATGCATAAGTTTCAAGTACATCTTGTATAAATTCAGTAACCATACCAGGAGTTGATCCTGACAAAATTGGAGGCCTATTTCATAAAAACTCATTTAATAAAGCAAGCCCATTCTCAAAATCCATTTTACTAACATAGCCATAGGCTTCTTACAAAATTCATTATTTATTAAATAAAAACTACCCTTACATGATTTAATGGAACAGATGTCGCAGACGCACCGGGATTTGTGCAATTTTTCTTTGCGCCATTTTGGCAAAAAAACCCAATTTTCCCAATCTTTTATTACACACACGCATTTAATTGAATTTATTATTTTTATATTATTTGATTTATTTACACATATATTCATTTTTATTATAAAAAAACAGGTTGCTATACACAGCAAAAATCGCCATTTATGGTGCCAAAAAGAAAACCCTGTGCAGTGACATCTGTACCGATTTAATCAAAATTGTTTGGGTGTACTGAAATTAATGATTAAAAATTGAAAAATTAATTAAATCCATGATTATTGTTTCTTTCTTAGCTTAAAAATCAGAAAATATAATGATTAATGAAATACAATTATTTGATCGATTGGAAATTTTTTTCTTATTTACGGCTATACCAAAAACAACCATTTTACAGGTAACAGAAAAATCGCCAAAAATAACTGCTTCATCAGCAGTTATGACAGTTGAAGTTGAATAAAATCTAATAATCTTAATTTTACAATGTTTATGAGAAACACCATAGAAAACACATGCTATTTTTTTATGTAAGTAGAGGATATTTAAAAGAATAACAGGACAATCTTCAGTAATGTAATGCATGAAAAAGTAAACAAATAAGTGATTCAGCAAATCTTAAAAATGTATTTTTATTAATATAACTATAAAATGCAGAAAAATATTCTGGTACTTCTATATTATCCAGTCAACCAATTTCCGTAAAAAAAAAAAAACTATCGCCAAATTATTTGCCAAACTGTAGCATCCAATAAACAAATGAAAGAATGTTGCCATTTGAATCTCAAAAAAAAAAGTAAGGAAAAGAAACGAAAGAAAAAGAAATTAGGAAAGCCCCATTCATTAAAGTATCATTTCTCAGCAAGTTTAAACAATAAAATTTACAATACATTAAAGAAAAAAGAAACCAAAATAATCTTTGATATTTATTTATTTACATTATTTTTTTTAATTATCCCTCTCGACTGTTGGATAAATATTTGTGATGTCAGTTGAAAGTGATTTATTGTACGTAACTACACATTGCAACATATTTTCAATGCTTTTTCTGTTTAAATATCATGATGTCGAAGACGTAATTTTTATTTTAGTTAATGAAGTAACTAATAAATCAGTAAAACATCATTAAAAAATCATTAACATCCAATTAAAAATCATTTGATGAAATAACAAGCACGTGTAACGCATTTGACGTCACGATCATTATTTTTAGCTTTAAATCCCATAGTTTGGCAATAGCGAAAATTTCTCCATCTTTGCATAAAAATTGATTAGTTTACAACAATGGATGTGTTTTAGAAGATATGGATTTGAAACGAACAATGATTAAAGAGGACATTTTAAAACATTCTTTTAAATATTAAAAAAAAAAAAAATTAAGAGTATTCAAATCCAAACTGCTTATTTTGATACACATTTTTAAATTCAATTTTGCTCTAAAATGCCTCCAATTGGCAGGTTCTCTTATTCAGAAACTTTTATAATGTCTGTATTGTCTCAATGTTTTGATAAAGGCAGAATATATTTCAAAAAATGCTGTCAAAGTGGACATTTTGAACAAAATTTCCCAAAATGATAGCGCTGAAAACAAAAAAAATTATACTGTGAAAATAAATGTTCGTAATTCAATTTCTAATTAATTGAACGAAAAATAAAAACATAGGTCCCTTATAAATCTCTTCATAAATCACACCGCCAAGTTTCATGTTTTTACTTTTAAAAATGAGTCTGAAAATGTGTCTCAAAATTGAGTTGCTGAGCGTGGAAAAATATTTTTTTAATACCGCCTTAACATAAAATTTCCATGGTGCCTTTGAGCAGATGCAATGCAGAATGCGCATAGGAGCTCACTCGGTTGTATTATCACAGGGTAATGTACTTTATTTATACTACGTTCGTTTATTTACTGAATATGATATGGACAAAGGAATATACTATTTGCATGATCATAAGTCCTTGAAAATTTATTTCTTGCAGTACTGAATATAACTGCAATTTCGAAATGATTTGCATTACACAGTTGTTTACAGATTGTCTGTTTGGAGTTTGCATCTAAAATAGTACTGTGTTTCACTAGGGGAAGAACTTCTAAAATAAAATTTATGAAACACTTTTTCATACTATCCCCCTATTAAATAATAAAGAAGCTTATTTTACTCATATTGTTATAGTAATTTGTTTCTGTCAGGTTTTGACGGGTTCCATCTAGTATACATAAAATAATACATATTTATATAAAGATTGTGTATATTTTTTAACATGTGACACATACAACGTTTATTATTGTCCACCCTGGGTCACCTCCTGAATTCAACACTGTTTGTATCTTTACATTTAAAAATTAGCCCGTCATTGTGTCAGAAAATTTTGAATTTGTTGCACAGTGAACTTGAAAACAGCTTTAATAGAGCTTTAGATTTAACTTTTAAAGTTCAAAGTTGATAAATTTTGGGGAAAATGAAACAATAAAGAAGAAAGTTAAAATTTAATATTTACTTACGTATTAACACCACCGTAGGTACAGATTTGGCGGTTTTTAAGTGCCGCCAATCTTTCATAGCACTAAAAAATGGCGTCAAAAATCAGCAAACAACAAGGAATCCAAAAGATAACTGTGTGCGCGTGCAAACAACAAGATTGTTCTTTATTGGCACATTAGCGCAACTTCTGCTGCGGTGGCGTTAGTACACAAGTACCATTTAATAAAGTAGCATTAAACATCAATATTGTTTAGAAAATAGTAAACATTAATTTCTTTACAAAAAACATTGCAAAATTTAAATATCTTACATTTTCAAATTCATCCAATGATGCTGGTAAATTAAACAATTTACTTCTTGAATTATAGGATACCAAAATATCTTTTTCCATGCTAAAAATGATAAAATATAAACTAAATCAAATTTTAGAATAATACCATATACAAGAGCATAAATCAAGAAAAAATAAGTAAAGTTTCTAATATTTAAAAATTAGGGCTGTAGCTAGATGTGAATAATAGGGGGGGGGGTCTCAAGAAAATGTAGCGGAGGCTCATATTTTTTTTTCTCTCTCTCTCTGACACATGCACGCACAAAAACACACACACATATATATATAGATGATCAAAGTATTATGCAGAAAGATAAATTAGTGTATATTCATATTCTAGGCACTATGTTTTTTATTAAATTGTTGATAACATCATTGTATACTAAGAAAAGAAAAGGCTGGAGAATAAAAATTTCCAGTGTAAACTAGTGTATAATTATACTGGTGAAATAATAAGTGATGATGTCAACAATAAATAAAAAGCTTGCGGTTCACCCGTTTCATAAAGAGTTGCAACCTTTAATCAAAGTATTATGCAGAAAGATAAATTAGTGTATATTCATATTCTAGGCACTATGTTTTTTATTAAATTGTTGATAACATCATTGTATACTAAGAAAAGAAAAGGCTGGAGAATAAAAATTTCCAGTGTAAACTAGTGTATAATTATACTGGTGAAATAATAAGTGATGATGTCAACAATAAATAAAAAGCTTGCGGTTCACCCGTTTCATAAAGAGTTGCAACCTTTAATTATTTTATTAAAATTCCCTACCCTTAAGGATTTTAAAGTTGTATTTGTATACGATAAAAAAAATTGACAAAATCAAGGATGTACTTTGCATTTTAAAGTTATTGTTTTTAAAACACTTATTTGCAGTTTTTATACATATTACAATTTAGTATTTGTAAGAATGTTAAAAAATGTAAAAGGATCCCAAAACAAAGTTCGATTTTTGAACAGTTTCATTTGGTGACCTGAGAATCTTTCCTAAGGGGGTGTGGGGGGGGGGGTCATTTTTTTTTTAATCTAGAAGATTTGTAAAAAATACTGTTATTAGGATTATATTAATTATATCACAACTATTGCAGAATTATAAAATAAATAAAAGTAGATTTCCAAAAGCTAAAAATCTTCTACGGAAGCAGCGAATTATATTTTTATAATCACAAAAGTTTGCTTTTGAGCAAATGTTTAACAAATGTTAATACGAATTTCTAGAAAAGCCAAACACAAAGAGAGTGTAGTCCAGGGAATAAGCTTACTTTTAATTATGCTGCATACAAAATTTCAAAACTCCTCACAGTACAGAGGAAAAATTATGAAAATTCAAATCACTATGGACTGCTTAGATATTTAACAATAAATACTGTTTTTTTTTTTCACATAAACAATGATTTCTAAACGTTATTATTCAGATACAACATACACTACTGATTTTTTCCCCTTTAAAATATGATTTAAATGTTCTTTTAATGCAATCCACAAGTATTTTGCTTTAAAATTAAAACAGGAACTAAATATTATGTTCTAAAATATGATAATTTTTTATTAAGGGCTAATGTTAATTCTATAGGGCATTATTTTTCTAATATCTCGTTTGCATTTAAATATTTTTAAATGATTTTATTTTATTTTATTTTATTTATTTTATTTTATTTTTTTGCACTGGATAGCAGAGATCAATCTCTATTTCCGCCGTTGATTACTTTTTCGATTTTTTTCTACGAAGATACTTTCATTTTCGGAACCGGTTTCGAAAGTAAAAGCATTTTCCTAAAAAAAATCCGCAAAGAAAATCGAAAACGTAATCAACGGCGGAAATAGAGATTAATCTCTGCTACCCAATGTAAAAAAAAACAAAAAAAAAACATTTAAAACTATTCAAATACAAACGAGATATTAGAAAAATAATGCCTATAGAATATAGAATTAACATTAGCGATCGAGTGTTGTCAAGTGCGTGAAGAGGATTATTAAGCAAAAACAACTAACAAAGTAAAAATTCTCATGCTTTGTTTAGTTAATTTCCCTCATCTAACTATACAAACACTATTTAGTATTATCTATTAAATATATAAGGAATAATTACTAGGCTTACCTTATGTTATTAACAGCACTTCATAATGAAATCAAAATGGTTCATTCCGTTCTCTGCTCTGTTGTCGTCTGCTGACGCAACACTCTGACGTCATCGTATATTTCAACACCACAGAGCTGGATTGCGAGATAAAAATGTACACCTATATTGGAGTTTTGGTTTCCGGAATTAATTTCAAATTGTCATTCTTGGTGTGTGATATCACCGATTTTTTTTTAAAGAGTACAGATAAACTATTTTAAGTGTATTATAACACTTAATTCAGTGTTGACACCAAAATTAGTGCATATTTAAACCTTATTTGGCATTTCATAAACCCAAATTAAGCGTAATTATACTCCCCATTTTTTACAGTGTAGTTTTCTCTGAAAAAATTTTAAAATGCTAAAAAAAGAGGAATTTTCAAACTTGATATAAAAAATGAGTATAACCCTTGAGAATATTAATCATTACGCAGTGTTTTAAAACTGTATTATATTTTTAAAATATATTAAATTAAATAATGCTTCTATTGCTACAGCATAGTGAACAGATATATCAGTTCACGGCGGTGAGAAGGATAAGATTATATTTTTATCAGTGTGTTGTAATATTATTTCAGAAAACCTATTTCTCCAAAGAAAAAAATAATTAATTTTTATTTAATTATTTTGACTTTCTTAATTTTAACTTAATTTGGTGTATACTATGTGATTTATAGTGGAAAGGAAATTTATGCGTTATAAGCAGCCAAACACAGATGCTAAAAATCTAATGAAAATTTAAATTTTACACTACTGCTAACAAAGGCTAGAAAACATTAAAAGCAACTTCTAACTACTAAACAACTTATTGAAAAGGGCTTTACCCTCTTCAATAAATAAATTGCGTTTTATAATGTAAATTGTTCAAAAAAGTTGCGTTTCACTTTTATTTTAAGTATCCATTTCTATCAGTGTATTGTCATATATTGTTAGAAAATACATTTCTGGCAAGAAAACTAGTCGTTGGGGGCAACCGTAAACCCATCATGGAATTGCATAATAGCAAATATGAAAATAAAAAATGTTTAAACTACTTATAAAATGCATTGCAATTCGAATAAAATCGTGGCTTGATGACGTCATAAACTTTAAAGGCTCGATTAATGAATTGCTATAAAGAAATATCCTTAAAACCTCCAAAAACAATAATCCTATTAACTAGCGGTTTATTGCATCTCATTAAGCGTCTCATTTCCAATTAAAATATATATGTGAATTTAAATTTGGATGAAATACAGGGTCATGAAAAATCGAAGAGTGTGGAAAATAGGATTCCAAATATCTCGGCAATTAATTGTCCGATCGACTTCATGCTTTATGCAAAATTAATGTTTTATTGTCTTTTATATTCACTCCTTAAAATAAACAATTTCGAAAATTTTTATATACCTTTTATCAGAACGAGTATTTCGGCAGTCCGAAAAAAATAGTTCCGGATAATCGAGGTTACTGATATTCAATAAGCTTCTTCCCATTATTACATACTAAGTACATACAAAATTTCAAGTCTCTATCTCAATTTTTTCGGGAGATAGAACGTTTACAGACACACAGACACACAGACATACAGACACACGGACGGACGGCAGATTTTCTTTTTCTAAAATTATGTTTTTCGGAATCTCCAGTGTCCGTCAAAATTTTTTTTTCGATTTTCAAAACGTTTCTCGATTATCTTACCCTTGACGATTTCGATTTTCTTACCCTATACTACGTATGATGGGTAAGTAAAACGAATGAATTTATAATTAATTATTTTGATTTTCTTATTTTTTAACAGCGGTGTAGTCGTAAAAAAGAACAGTGGGTATACGCAATAGGGAGAGGTTAAACGCTAGAGAGTATACGATATAGATTTATTTGAGAAACACAAGATATACGCAGTTTGTTAAAAAAAATCCAGAAGGTATACGGTGTATACCACCGTATACCCTCCACTACATCCATGTTTTGTTTTTTACCTAATTTGGTGTATACCATGTAGTTTATAGTAAAAGGCAATTTATACTACATAAGTAGCCAAGTATAGATGCTACAAATCTAAAGAAAATTAAAATTTTACACTGCTGACAACAAAATCTAGGAAATATAAAAATTAAAAAAAATAATTAATTTCATTCGTCGGAAAAGGCAGACACTTTTTTTTTTGTTATTGCATCAACGTGACCATCCAGTAAACTAAAAAAGGAAAAAGAACATTTTCTCATCATTAATTCTTTTTCAGATTTTACAGTAGTTGCATTTTGTGTAAAAAAAATAAAAATTGTAATTAATTTAATAATATTCAATCATTTTTTCTTTATTTTATACAATCCTTTTTAATTTTGAAAAATATCGTTTTACATTTTGAACAAGTAAGTAATCAGTAGACTGGAAGAAAAGGTTATGTTATTCTCAGAAGATTAAAGGATTATTACTTTATTGTGATGGAGAAAGGTTTATTTTCATTAAAATTTATAATAAGACAAATTATTTTTTATTTAATTAAAATGTTCTTCACATAAAATATAATTAAAATAAAATTTCGAAAATTGCATTTTTGTGAGAATAATAATTGCCTACTAATTTTGATTTATAGAATTAAAAAAATATATAATTTTTATTTTCTGTAAATTAACATTATTTGTATAGCTGGAAATGAATTTTTAATAAAAGAAAATACAATTTAATTTAATTTATAGAATATTAATATGATCTTGAATAGTAATTTGCATTTATCCATGTTTTCATTGACCCATGTTTTTTGCTTATTCATACCACTATTTGATGATAACATTTTGCGATAAAATAAGAAGAAAATCGCCATTTTATAATAGTAGTATTCCAAAGTTTAACCCTGGTAGACGGGAGGTGCTGGGTTCAAACCCCTGTCGCGCTCGTCGACCTAACCGTTCGGAGTTTTCCGTGGTTTTCTTCGAACCTTGCCTAAATACGGGTTAGGATCCCTTAAAAAGACCCAACGGAGGGCACTACCCCCTAGGGCCTATATCCCTCGTGTTGATAATTGGCTGTCATAATTCAACCCAACCCAAAGTTTAACCAGTGTGATTCCTGTTTTTCTCACCCAAGTCAGATACATAGAATTTTAAAGCACCACAAAAAAAATTGCTAGATATTTGTAGCACTCCACATTTAGTTTTCTTTTCTTTTTTTTTTTTTTTTTTTTTTTTTGTATAAAGTCTAATTGGAAGATTTGGAGTTATCCTAATAATTGACAGGAGTTCCTTTTTTCCATGTGGCATGTTTTTCTGTCAGCTAAAAATCAATTAATAATTCAACAATAAATGTCACATGCGTCTTCTGGCATTAATAATAAATTAAAATGAAAAAAAAAGAGTTATATTTAGAATGCAAGAAATCTCAAAAAATAATTCTCGGAAGAAAGAAGTTAATAATGTAAAATATTGAAATGACATTAAAAACATGAAGAATTTCTGAAGAAACACACACATCCAAGATGTGATATTTTCATAAAGAGGAAAAACTAACAAGTGTTTCCTGTATGGAAAAACTAAGACTCTTTCGCTTCATGTTGAGGACATGGTCGTTATTCTTAGGTAAACGGTTTTATCATTTGTGGATATTATCAATGACAACAAATTCTGAATTCTGTTTTGGGAATTTCGTGTGACATAATGTAATATCTTGTAGTCATAATATAATCATTTAATCGTAATCGTTTTAATAATTATATTCCTGAGATTAGCACAACAGTTCTTGTTAATATTTTGGAGAGGATGTTTAGCTATGTAAAACGTCCAGAATGGGAAACAAGTTTTTGTCTAATTTAATCTAGTACTTTTTATATGCATAGTAAAAATTTTAGTAATTATGAATTCTGTGTTCTTGTAAATGTATAAACATTACATACAAGTGTTTATTTTCAATAAAATCTATCTAACTTAAGAAAGCGTATATTTTATAGTTGAATAAGAAATTAAAAGTTACAGTTTAGAAAATGAAATCCTTCGAATTTATATAGTTTGTTAAAAAATTATAAAACATTAATATTTTTCTTTGATAAAAAGCACACACATGATATCAAGGCAAAGTTCCCTATTGCTTTAAATCATCGGGAAGTCTTGTGTGGGTTTTGATAAAACCATAACTATCGTAAAAAAATCTTATTGCAAAGATTGCAGTAAATTGTGGACGTTTCCTGATTAGTTCTTATTACCTCGTTAGTCACTGCGATAAATGAAAAAAATTCTTTCAGTTTTGTTAAGTAACTTTCACATACATGAGTGATGAAATTTTAGTAAGCGTTTATAAGTGAGAGATCTAGAGCAGCTTTTCTTAAACTGTGGTATACGAAACTTCTCAGAATACTCCAGCTTTCAACCAGAGGTCAAAATGTCAAACTTAAATTTATTTATTTAACTTCTTTATTTTTTTTCTAAACTGATATTACATTTAAACAGGAAACCTTAGTCAAGAAATGTTAATCAAAAAACATTTAATTTAATTTAATTTTATGGAAAACTTTTTAAGCTTATGTAGATATATTTGTATTGCATTCTCTATTTAAACTCTTGAATAATGTAAATTATTACAGTGTCTTACAAAACAACAAAACGTTGCTAAAAAAACAGGAAGAAATCTCTCTGAGCAAGTATTGTTTGTATGGAACAACTAAAACATTCTCACGTAGTAAGGAGAATATGGTTGATTGTTTAGTTGAGCGATTCTATGAAGTTATGACTATCGTAAAGAAAAACAATGGTAATAGTATCATAAATAGCAATTGTTTTCGAGAACAACAACATTGTAAGTTATTTTATGAGGATTTTGGACAAGTGCAGTTTTACAGGGAAACTTTTATATAATGTTTGACTAGCTTTAATAAAGCATTAATTTTTCAATTTTCAAAAATTTTCACTGCATCATAAAAACAAGTGGGTAGGTGTGATCGAAGATCGCTCAAAGGGTTTCGTTTAATATTCCTTTCAAAACACTTTATCCTTTTTTTAATAAATTCAAATAAATTTAATTTAGCAACAAAAAGTCATGTTTTTTATAAAGTAAAAAATTACCGGTCTATTTTTCTTCTTTTTTTCGAATATCTAAACCAGCCCGATAGCGGGCTAAGCCCGCTATTATATTCTGTCATAATAATATCTGCCATGTGGACTAAATGCGATATTTAAAAAAAATAATTTCAAAATTAAACATGTTGTACACCTTCAAAATGTTAAAATATGCGAATATTTCCATACTCGGATTTTTCTCATGATTCAATATGTTTCTCAAACTCGTATATTTACTATTCTCTATTACTCATATTGATACGCGCTTTGTATTATTCTCAAACATTTGAAAAATCCGAAAAACTTCCAATATGACGTCATATTTTCTTTTTAATTCTCTAATGACGCGATATTAATCTGCTTTGTGTACATACACATACTCATACTCCTTGTATTATTTAGAAATCTTTGAAAATTTCGTTTTATTACCACTATGACGTCAATCATTTTTGTTTCATATTAATATTTTTTTCAATTGGTGAAACTTTTTATTTCATTTTCATTTTTCACGTGGAAATCGTCTGATAGAAAATTAATTATTGTAGAAAGAATTTCATCGTGGATTTTTAATTTTTGGCATCTGCTATAACAAATAATGTTTAAATATAAAAAGAAAAGGCTGTTAGAATTTTGGTTTTTTATCTCTATTTATTAAAATAATATGAACTTTTCAAATTTTAATATTTTGAGCTTTTCACAGGTGATATTCAGCGACATACACAAAGTTTCAACTCTGTAAGTTACATAGTTTCTGAGAATAGCTCTGTGACAGACAGACAACGGAGCGGGAGTAATAGGGTTTCGTGAGATGAACGAAACCCTAAAAATGTATTTCGTCATACGTCATTGTTGAAACATGATAAAATTTTACTTGTATTTTTCATGCATAAAAAATACAAATTACTTATTAAAATTCTGTTTCTAATTATTTCTATTATTCACAAAATCGGATCGTTTGTGATAAAACCAAATCTATCATGAATGGAGAAACGGAAGTCACACAGAATGAATCATTTCAGATAAAATTCTATAGGGAGTGGGGTTTTATATTTGTTTTAAATAGTAAAGACAGCTGTCAAACAGGCAAATTTAAAATTACTCAGAAATGTCATGGACAGATTGAAAATTTCCGAATGCATTCATGTGGATAACTAGCTTTAACACTATTTGCATCTGTTTTAATCAAATTTAAATATTAAATAAAACAGTAGAAACTTTTAACACATATTAAATTACTGATAAGATGCAAGATCAAACAGAAGTCATTTGAAATGGTGCAATGAAATGGAATTTAAATGGCGCAAACCACTACATCCTTGGTTTGTGCTCAGTGTACACTGAGAAAATATTCTCCCACTGGCATCTAGAAACTAAATTGGCTCTAGAAAAAATAGTTCCATGTCTTCCGTATAAATTCTACTTCCCTTTCCTAGAGTGTTCTAGTCTCCCCTATTCAAATTCAAGAGCATTGTCCTATATTATCGTGGTCAAACTTATTTAAGAATCTCTGCAAATAAATGTGAACACAAGAAATTAGTTTTAGTCACTATAATTCTAGCTTATGAATTTTTTACAGAAATCAAGTGATAATTTCTCGCAATTCAAACGATTCCTAATATAATTTATCGTTTCATCACCCAGAAAACTGTAGACTATACATTCTAGATCATTTCGTCTATTCAGTGTATTTATTTACGTAATTCGCATAATTCGGAAATCTATATTTCTAGTTGAGTGATTTAGAAAATGACTACTTATTCGTTCTAGATGAAGGCGGAATAAGTTTCCTTTCAGTGTATACCAGGAAGTTATATCATACAATAAACTGCTAGTGGGTACTTCCGCGTTTAAATGTCAACACTCCCTCTTCCTGTGTCTCTCACACACCCACACAGACATACATGCGCATGCAACCATAGTACCCATATTGTGGAATGTAGAAGAAGAAGGGATGGGTACTTGCCATTGGACAAGCTGACAACTCTAGTCTGCCTCTAGCGAGATGTCATTGTGTTTTTTGTTTTTTTGACACAAAGTAGCGTAATTTTTTTTCACGAACATATTTTAATAATTAATTTTATTCAGAAATGATTGATTAGTACAGACAACATAAGGTAAAATATTTTTCCAACATGTTATGGATTAATAAACTCTCAAGTAACCATTAAGTAATCTTCAAGTAATCAGAACCTACTAGAAATAATTGTGAACTATCTGAACTATAAATATATTGTGTACAAATTAATCATTTCAGTTGCACTGATCTCCTAAATATGCGCGTCTCAGTTGTACTACTCGCTTGATTATAAATCGATTTTTTCAGACCCCGGCAAGTCTTTATGGAAAATAATGTAAAACTTGTCTCAGACATTCAAAATTTCTCTCATTTATATCCCTTAACTTAAAATTGTCACCAATTCTTTTATCATGTTTCTTTTTTTTTCTTGTTTCATTTTTATACTAATTCATATTTAATTTATTATTTTTATATATCAGTTATAATGGAGATTTTTTCCAAAATAAACAAATCGTCTTATTGGAGCTATAATCTGAGTTAAATTGCATATAGTTTGGCATAATGATGTTGATGCTATTATAAAATTTCCTCGAAAGAAGCACAGCGTAGATAATTTTCCAAAACTTTTGCAATAAATGATTTTTCTAAAAAAGCAAGTCATTATTTCTTAGAATTGTTCTTGTTTAATAAATATATTTGTATTAAATATTCTAAATTAGATTGGTATTTTAAATTTAATTTTAACATTTTATTGAAAAATGTTTTTAATAATTACAATCTAACAATTACATATATGAATTTATTTTTATATAATAATATAATCTCTCATTTATACATCTTTCATAATTATACTCCTTTCTTTGGTCTTGTAAGAGTAATATAAGTAAGATATCTCTTTACATTTATCATCGTTAAATCTAAACTGCAAAGCTCGTTCAAGGAAAACACATTGTATCATGTTTTCGAGTTAATAATTTATGTCTTTGTACAAAAATTATGTTGACAAACCCTTCTGTCAAATTGTTTTGTTAACAGTAGTTTTCAATTAAGTAAAGTGGTTTCCAGACTCAACAAAAATTCTTTTCAGACTAATAGAATATTCCATGAGTTTGTTTTAAAATATTGAAGAAAGATATATTTTCCTTTCTAAATTCTTTAGCAACATCAACGTTCAAAAGAACATAGTTTATATAAGGAAATTTTCAAATTATGTTGTTCCTTGCAAGACGTGATGTTTTCAATTTTCATTATACTTTTCCGCTTTTAAAATTCAGGCGAAGAAAGAAGATTAAATTATATTCCGCTTTCCCATAATACAACTTTACTTTTTTTGCAGTTAACCTTTAAAAAGGTTTATTTTCCAAATGAATACATGAAACGTTCCGAAATAAAATTTATTTCCAAAAAATTTTTAATTCGCTTTATGTTGAAAGATTCAAAATAAAATTTGCTTTGTTTTCAGATGTGACATAAGTCCGTTCACATAAAAAAAAAATTATCGCACCTTAAACTTTTCTGTCCCTTGGTCCCCATGTGGGGACTTCTGTTTTTTTCCTTAAAAAAATTAAAATGTCAGATTTTTTTTACATTTTCACATCACTTTTTAATAGCTGAATGTTTTTTGCGTTCAAAGCAAACGAATAAATAGCAGAATCGAAGCTTATTCCCTCATAAAATAAATGTTATTTTCATCTAAGTTAGCAAAATGCCTTCAAGACAGTGTGGCCAATTAAAGCAGAAAATCTTCATAATTATTTAACTTAAATCTTTTTGAATAAAAATTTTTAAAAATTTGTAGATTATTTACTTGTTTAAAGCTCTTAAATTTGTGAGTGCGTTGATTTAGGTTAATGGTTATTAAATTAATGTTTTAAGGGGTTTGTAGTTTTAGATCCATATTTTTAACCTAAATTACTAGGTGCCTAAAGGATAAATTTCAGAAAAGATATTTTTAGTCATTTACGATGTCATTTCGTTTGGGAAAAACCAATGAATGAGTATTTGTATTTTTATCTTAGCTTAGGAAATGAAGAGGATAAGAGTTGTCCATGCGTCGGTGTGTTTTGACACAAGAGAAACAAAGTTTAATTTTTCATTGAACCGTGATTTGATACAAACATTCCGGCATTTTGCTGAGTCTTTTTGGTTCAAACTAGTGGTGGGCATAAAGAACGATTTTGGCAATCGAATGAATCATTCGGGCATACGCAAAAGCATAGTGGCCTGCCTTTGTATTTATTTTAATCAATTACCACTAAAAAATTTGTAAAAAAATAGAAATAAAAGCATATTATACCTTCCTGTATTTTTTAATCAATTACTCACAGAAATCACGTAAAAGAAAAAGTAATTTCATATTTTTATGTAGTTCTTAAAACAAATTCTTTTTAAAATAAGAAACTACTTTCTCGAACAATTTATTGTAGAAAATTATTTTAAAAAATACGAAGGTTAACAGCTATGCTTTTGTGCATGTCCGAATGATTCATTCTAATCTCAAATTCATTCATTCTACCCATCACTAGTTCAAACCGCATTTTCATACAACATTTAATTAATATTTTATGAGTTTTTGAAATCTGAACTTGTTTGTGAATCTCTTTGACTATTTTTTTTCTTTAGCACAAAAATACAACCGTTTGATAAATCTTATTGCGCAAATCACACTTCGATACGAGAATTTATTTTTTTAATGACTTTTTAAAAATCTTAACTTATTTTAAGACCTCTTTGAACCGTTTTGTGTCTGTTGCCATAAAAGTTACATCCCTTTGATAAGTCTTATGGTGCAAACAGAATTTCGATACGACAATTTGTTAATTTTTTTTATGAACGTTGGAAATTTGAACATACTTTTGAATCTCTTTGAATATACCTTGAACATACTTTTGAATCTCTTTGAATATACTTTGAATATACTTTTAAATACATGTCATTACTGTCACAAAAAAATACAGCTGTTTGATAAGTCTTATGCTGCAAACGCAAACCGATAGGATAATCTATTTTTTAATGACTTTTTTAAAATACGAACTTACTTTAAGATCTTTTTAAACTATTTTTTTCTTTTTTCATAAATAACACATTATTTTGACAAATCTTATGGGGAAAAATGCACCCAGATACGACAGTTTGAAATTTTTTGTTTTATGTTTTAAATTTAATCATACATTTACATATCTTTAAACTACGATTCATTTTGTATTTATACAATAAATACATATATTCGACAACTCTTATGATACAAACTGCTCTCTGATACGAAAATTTGTTATTTTTTTAAATTATTATTTTTAAATATAACCGGACTCAGTGTGGACACACTTTATTTTAGTACTACGGAAGAAAAATGTTCCATAAAACAAAAGACAGGTTTCTGGAATCTTAGCAATTTACAGTATGAAAAAGATATCAAGTAAAACCAGGATTCTGTGTATTTACCAGATATAAAATAGTAAATATATATTAGATTTTTAATATATAGCTTTATATAAAAGGAAGATATTTGATTATATTGATTCTTATACATTTTTATGAATCTAAAATAAAGTTAAATATTCAAAACTATCAACTTATTGCATAGATTTTTTTTTTTTTTTTTTTTTTTTTTTTTACAAAAGTCTTTTTACAGAAAAATAATTAATTGAAAGTTTTTGGTAAAATACTTTATTAGAATTTCAATATTATTGGATTCTCTTCAACGAGTTCGTTTTCGCTCTCACTTCCTTCCTTATTAGAAATTTTTGTTTCGTCTATCATTTTTCAACTACCGTTTGTGAAATAAGAGAAATCGTAAGCCGAAATTGACAGTTTAAAAAGCTTACTTTTTTTTAGTAACGAGTGATTAGGAATATTTAGAGCAATCACTATTTCGTTGGCTCAGACTTTTAAGAAACTGCCGTTATGCGCGGTGTGACGTTTTAAGATAGTGGCGGTTTAACAAGGTCTTGCTGTATATAAAATCTTTAATAGTATTATCTCTTCTCAACAATCTGTTCTTTTACGGAATATAAAGATGTTAGTCTGACAACCAGAATGATTCCAAGTCCCAGAATGGTTCCATCTTCTTTGTTGTGTCGTTTTCTAATGTCTGTTTGCTAGTACCTTAAATTTTGTTTCTCTCGAGATCAAAGCATGATCTAAATCCAGTGGTCCCGTTTTTAAAGATCATAGACTTTATCTGTTGTTTGATTCAGGTAATGTGATCTCTTTCTTTAAAAATTCAAGATTTTTTTTAAAGAGCTTGAAAAGAATTAATTACCACGCATGGTCTTCTTCAATGCATGTCTTAATTACGAAGACATCTTCCCACCATTATGGCAGATAGTCTGCTGTTGTACGAGAATTTCAAATCAGATAAGAAATTTCCTTTCTTTAGAAGAGAAACAGACAAAAGGATTTTCAGAATTATATCAACCTTAAACAACTTTCTTTTAAATTAAATTTTAGGATACCGCAAATGACCGGATTACGATTCTGAAATGATTTATTATTTTGTTTCTTATCTAGTGATTACTTAAAAGATGCTGGGTTTGAATCCCGGATTAGACTTGAATATATGTCATGTGCCAAATTTTACGTTAAACAAAATTCCAATTCTACTTAACTCTTGTGTAAAAATTAGGATCCTACAGTCCCAAACCAAATGAACTAACTATGGTTTAATCTAAAATTTGAATTAATGAACGTGGAAGGATGTTTTAGGAAACTTTAGATTTTTTTGCTTTGAATCGTAAAGACAGTTTTTACATAATACATAGTAATTTTTGTTTCTTGCTACATTGTGAGGAAAATATTTTAGTGCATCATAAAATATTTTTATTCTATTTATATACTTACATAGTCACATTATAATGATTTTATACAGGGTGACCGAAAAGTATTTCCCTGATTACAAAGTCTATTCAATCCGCTATATATAAGATAGATATGTGAAACTGTTGCCAAAATGTTGGAAAAACTAACCACGATTTTTTGTTTCAGGTTTCCATAACGCAGCTTTAGTGCCATTGCCCAGCAAAATGGACTACGAATCGAGATCTGGCGCCGAATATCAACCTCAGCTGAAAGGATGGAAGATTTGAGACTGTCTTTTGTTCGAAGTCCCAAGAAATCAGTGCGTATGGCCTCACGTGAATTACAGATGCTAAAAGGTCACACTGAGCATTTTCCCTGACTTGTGAACAATTCTATCTTATATATAGCATATACAAACAAATTTGTAATCAGGAGAAGATTTTTCGGACACCTTGTGCGAAGTTATAAGTCTTTAGTTGTGTATCTCAAGAGCTGATTGATTTTAGTTTTCTTTTCTTAGGTAAAAATATGAATAAAAAATCAAAGGAAAATATTTTCTCACCGCCAGATCATAAATGATTTTTGAACATATGAAAATCTTTCACATCTAAACAATCATTTAACGAAGAAAATTATAAGATATTAGCTCCTGTCGAATGAACTGCACCTCCCACTTCTGTTTGGAGTGGTATAACATCTGATACACAAACTCTGTTTGTTTCTCATACAAAACGACCCTCATATCATTTCGAAATGTTTTGAAGAAACTAGCAAACTATAAAGGCATGGGCCCAAATTAATTTTAATTAAAAAACTTTTGATTTTTCAGGAAAAGTCTACACTAGCCGATTTTGTTCGTTAAAGGATTGTTCAATTATGATACTTTTGTTCTGTTTATGTAACGTAAAAATACAATAAGCATTTGAAATGCTGTCTAAAGACATTACAACTTCATATAGCATCAATATATTGTCAATATGTAATTATTTAAATTGAAAAAAAGACTTTTAATAATTCTCCAAAATATTTTCCATTTTCCGTACCCAGTATATAAAAATTTACTACTCAGTAATAAACATTTCATATCCGGAAACTCGGGTACAAATTTCTAAGTCCATAAATAGGTCTATAAATTTAGGAGATAAATATACGTATTTCCGTTATAAAATAAACAAAAAAATAAGAAGAAGGAATATGTTTCCCTACAATGTAGAGAAGAAAATCTAGATTTATCAGTATCGCGAATGTTAAAATATTCATTAAAATTTTATGTGTTTAAATATATTTTTATGACATAGGAAGAAATTGCTGTGGCTTTATAAAAAAAATAAGGCCAATAATTTTGGTTTAAAACTTCAATTTTCGCTCCCAGTGAGGTGAATCAGTATATATAAAGAGTGATGAATGTAAGTTTTATTACATTATTTAGTAATTAATTATAAATGTGTCATATTATTGAGTGAAAACTGAAAATCATAAAATATACTTTATATAATTCTAGATATCACAGGAAATTGTTCAGAATTGGAATAGAAAATTAAAGATAATTTTTTATGAATAACTATTAATTAAGAAACAAAATTCTGGCTTAATCTTCAACGTTTGCTAAAACTTTTAAAGTAACTTCTATGCAACGATGCACTTAGAAATTGCAAACTAAAAACCTGATGTTGTATTTTTTTGGGCGAAAAATCGGGAATTTCATTTTTAAAGCTTTATATTTCGATAAATATTATTATAATTTCCGTTTTAAAATTCTTTAAAATTTTTAAACATATCTACAGCATGTAACTTCCTGTGCATTGATAATCGTATTTAAAATTAACATAATTATCTAATAAGATATTCATAATTACTCGTAATATAATTTTGTCATTGTTAAATGCACACTGGATATAGTTTAAAGAAAAACTTTAAAATTACTCCTATTGAAATTATTTAAAATAACTAATTCTTTTTAAGAAGACATTACCATTCATTGCCACGAAACGTAGGTCATTTTCGAGATTTTGTTTATCATATAATGAATAAAGCACCACAAAAACTTAATTTACTCGATTATTATTCTTAGTTTTTTCTATAAAATATGTTTACTACACTATAATCATTAACACTGCCGGAGATGTTGTCAGTTGCATATAGGTATGCTCTGCGCGAATCAGCCTGTGCTGTTTAGTGCATAGTTTGTCGAAGTCATCTGAAACAAAGAAAATAAAATTTGTCAAAAAACTTATTGAATTTGGGGTAGAGGGGGCATGGACCTATTTTTAGTAAAACAGAGATTTGATAAAAGGATAATCATTTGAAAAAGGTGTTATTGTATCGCCCTTTTTTCTTTAGCTTCAAGGTGGCTTAAAAATTATTTCTTTTTTTTTGCATATGAAAGGCTGAAGGCCCCACCAAATAAATAAACTTTAATTTCCGAAAAGAAAAAAAATTGATTGGTTGATACATTTATAAACCTTACATAGCGCACTGAAACGACATTTTCAACGGAATTTTCAACAAATTCACAAAAATAATATTTCCGAAAATTAATGAGATGAAAGCATTTTAAATTAGATGGGTGAGAGCCTACTCCTTTTAAATAGAAAGTATATCCGGAGGCAGAAAGTTTTTTTTCATGTTTTCTTTATGAGAAGCATGTGTCAAATTTCTCCTGTAAAAAATGCGAAGCAATTACTTATTTGTCAAAGAACTGCCATCAACTTGTTTGCATATTTCTTACTTATGGGATTATTTTAAACTAAAAACATATTTGGTTCTTCGTCTACTTCTTTATTTTTTCTTTCTTAAGAAAAAAAAAAAACAGGAAAAGGAAATACGTTAAATTTTTCAGAGAAATTCTTTTAAAAATGTTAACAAGTATATATGTGTATGTTTTTGTGCAGGCAGTGACGAAACTAGTGTGTGTGGGGGGGGGGGGGGGGGAGACAGAAGGCTGCCCCAGTGCTGGACTTGGGGGATGGAAAGATGAGGAATCAGGATAGCCCCTCCCTGTATTTTGAAATTTAAACAAATACATTTTATTTATATTTGATAAAATTTATGGAAAATTAAAGCAAAATTTACAAAATTTAATTATATTATACAATTATTAAAAAGAAAAATAAGCTGAACTAAATTCAATACAATGTTGCAGATGTACACAGATTGTCCCAAAAGTCTTTGAATTGCAAAACTGTTCAAAATAAAGTAGGAAATAATATTACGGTAATAAAATAATTTTGTCATTAATTTTCAAAATGTCACGATTTTTAAAATTTCACACAATTTCCTTACACAAAATTGGTCAATTAGATTTCTTTTTTTTTTTTTTTTTTATTGTTGCAACCATATCATTAGAAAAAAGCATAATAATGTATCTAAAATAATTCAATGAGTTATAACAAAGTAAAAAAATAGCCTTATACCACTTTTTCATGCCATTTAAAATACTATTTCATCACGGACCATATGCAAATTGACGATGGTTCTCATTAGATAAAACATATTATATTAGGTGTGTGTACGTTTGTTACTATACAGAGGTGTAAAAAAATTGCACCTCAAATTTACCTAAAAATTATATAGACAGAGATTATGTAAAGAAACAAATTTATTTTTCAATCCTAGAAACTTCAATTATAAAAGGGGCAATTTACAAAGCATTCTCAAAACGTTTTTCTCTCGATTTCTCGCAATGTTTACCATTAAAAATGGCCATAAAAATTGTCACAAGCATTGATTATGATTTTCGGATTATGTTTTTATGTTATTTTCGGAATCCTAAGAAACCTATTGTTCTTTGAGGTTTCTTATTTGTTTCTCTCCAAAAAGTTTCTACCGATAACAGTGTATTTTCCAGAATCGTGATGACAACACAGTTACCCTAAGTTCTTGAAAAGTTTTTCATCTTTATTAATAAACGTATCGTCACTTTACTCGATTACAGAAAACATGCTTTTTTTTTAAAATCCTGACAGATCAACTACAGTAATTTAAAACAAATCTAATGTAAATATCCATTTAAATTTTCAGCAGGACTGAAACTGCGCGTAAATTTGATAACACTGACAAAATATGTGAATTGATTTTCAGTTTGCTAAACAACACATAACCAACAGAGAGAAAAATGTGTCCAGACCGGGGATCGAAACCAGATACCCTGGTATAGCGCAACAAGTTACAGCCTCACCAGCGTATAAGTGAAAAAAGTCAGACTGTATTTCGTCCAGGAGCGTAAATGGTAAAGCACTTGATGCGCTATACCACCGTATCTGGGTTCGATCCCCGGTCGGGACACATTTTTCACTGTGTTGATTATGCGTTGCTTAGCAAAGTGAAAATTAATTCACATTGTTTGTAAGTGTTATTAAATCTTATGTGATTCGGAACGCATATAATATATGAATGGTGTGTCAATAAATTAAGTAATAATTCCTAAAAAGCATACATATTACAAAATTTATTTAATTATATTGGGGTAAAACATCGTTCAAAAATTCACCTTTATCCATTTTAAATATAAACTGTTTAAAGATAAAGAACGTATGTAATAAAGAAGAGACCTGTCCGTTATTAATGCTAAGCTAAAAAATAACAGTGGATGTCAAATCGCATAATTTTATCTTTGAACAAATGGTGTACACCCAGAAAAAAGTTTTGTTGAATCAACAAAAATTGGGTTGACCCAAAAAAACTTTTTGTTTAAATATGGGTCAATGGAAATTTTGTTTGAATCAACAAAAGAATTTTTTTTTCTTTGCAAGTCCAAAAAAAAAGTTTTCTATCGTCAGCAAAAAATGTTTTGTTAATTCAAGTAAAATGGTTCAATTTTTCTTGAATTTTGCTAAAACAACCAAAATGTACTCAACAAAACATGTTTTGTAGTTTTAATCAATTCCTTTTTCTGTTTGTATTTACATCTAATGTTTGAAAACTGTAGCTTAATTAACCAAATCTAACAAGGTGCAGTGTAATAACGGATATTTCTTTGCCAAAATAGTGAAAAGTAACATTTGCGAGAAATATAAATTTAGACCAAGTGTTTCAAACTAAAGAAAAATTTGTAATATTATTGTAGCTGCAGTTTTATCCTTCAAACTTAGCAAAACAAATATTTTTCTGGTATAATAAAAAAATAATAATGCGGTATTCAGCTTATTCTTGAAAAAAATATTCTGTAGGATATTTCTTCAAAATTAATTTTGTTACTTTTCACATATCAGACTTTTACTGACGTAAAAATTTAGAATTACAAATTAATTTACTAAATCAATTTGTTTTTCATGTACGTTATAAAAATATATTTTTCTTTATAAATTCATTACATTAACCATCATAAGAAAAAGTTTTGTTATTACTGGAAGAAAAAGTTACTTTATTTTCAAAACGTTAAAGGATTATAACTTAATTTGTGATGTAAAAATATCTATTTTAATTAAAGAATAAAAAAAGAACATTTTTTAAAAGTTTGTTTCTCTTAAAAATAATTGCAAAAAATGAGGAAAGATTTTTTTGTGAAAATAGCAATTAGTAGAATAAAAGTTTTTAAATTATTATAGAGATTGTAAATTAAAGTTTTTCAATTTGCAGTGAATTTGGAGGGATTGTTTTTTAAGGAAAAGGTCATAGGATATCCTTAAGAGAAAAATCTAAGAGAAAAAATATTTATTTATAAAACATGATAATATTTATATAAAATTGGATGACTTACAAATCAGTTATCCAGAATATCTTTAAAGTATTAGTAGAAACATTTAGGGAAATGAACAGAACATGGACAACTAACACATCCTGACATAATACACCGAAAAAAAATGCATAGAATGTCGGGTCACAATTTACCCATTGAGTCAAATGGAAATCAGGGTTTTTAACTCTAAGCGAAAACCAGACTTTCAATCATAACATTACCAATAATGAAAATATTGTAACAATATATTAATTAAAGTTTAAAGTATATTTTTGCACTTTTTTTTTATTATATATATATATATATATATATATATATATTAATATATATATAATATATATATATATATTATATATATATATATACACTGCTCAAAACAATTAAAGGATATTTGAAGTTTTATATAAAATAAAGGTATAAACGAAATTTTTTTTGCCGAAAATAGAAGAAGAGAATCACAAATGCAAATTTTTCTGGTTTTCAAACTGTGGAGTATGCAAATTTTGAGTTGACGTCAAAAACGTCGCTTCAGCGGCAGCGAATGAAATTTGACTTTCAACTGGATAAAAGAGAATGAAGACAAGGATGATCGGCATTCAGTGATTGCTTTGTTTCGATGAGTACGATGTCTCAGCGAAGTCATTTGACAGATTCAGAAGCTTGGAGAATTATTGGTAGGTTAGAAGGGGGCCAAACTCAAGCCGAAGTAGCGCAAGCCATTGGAGTGTCACAAAGTGTCATTTCCAGGATCTGGAACCGTTTTTTGGAGAGTGGATGTGCAGGCCGAAGACCAGGGCAAGGTCGTAGACGGGCAACAACGCCCAATGAAGATCGGTATTTAGCGTTAACAGCTCGGAGACACCGAAACATGAACGCTACTCTTCTCCAACAACACCTTCGCTCGGCTACAGGCACCACGATTTCAACTCAGACTGTCCGAAACCGGCTCCATGCTGTAGGTCTGTATGCTCGCCGACCGATGGTATGTGTTAGATTAACATCAAGGCATCGTCGCGACCGCAGGGAGTGGGCAACCGAGGATGTCAACTGGAGGAGAAATGAATGGAGCAATATTCTGTTTTCTGACGAGTCCCGTTTTTCTGTGCATCCGGATAATAGGCGTATTTTCATCTGGAGGGACCGTGGCAGTAGGAATAATCCTGCGTTCGTGCACGAAAGTGTCAGATTTGGCGGTGGAGGAGTGTTGGTGTATGGTGGCATCTCCATTGACGGGCGCACTGACCTCTACATCATTCGAGATGGAGCTCTGACTGTTCGCCGATATAGGGATGAGATCCTCAGACCTATTGTAGTCCCTTACGCTGCAGCAATCGGAGATAACTTCATTTTAATGGACGATAACTGCAGGCCACATCGTGCAAACCTGGTGGAGGATTTCCTTTTCGAGGAAGGAATCGTTCGAATGGAATGGCCAGCGTGTTCTCCAGACATGAATCCAATCGAGCACGTTTGGGACGCTCTAGGAAGACGAGTTTCTGGCCGCCAACAACCCCCACAAACTCTCCAAGAACTGGAAAGAGCTCTTCTGGAAGAGTGGGGCAGAATACCCCAACTCGTCATTAATAGCCTCATTAAGTCCATGCCTCAAAGGTGTTCAACGTTGCTGGCCACCCGTGGAAACCATACCCCCTACTGAAAATGATTTTCTTTGAAGAAAACACCTTTTCTTATTCTTTTTTTCTCATATGCACAAATTGTGTTTTTTTCCTTTTGTACACAAATGCGCAATAAAATGCATTTTTTTCTGCCAAACATGTGTAATTTATTCTCATATAACCTACTATGTCTGTCGACCATGTATCAATCAGCTAAAAAGTTTCCCAGATACAAAATCCACCTAAAACTGCAATATCCTTTAATTGTTTTGAGCAGTGTATATATATATATATATATATATATATTAAGAGGGATGTTAGAAGGTGTCAAGAGACTTTCTCCACGTTTAGTGGGAGAAAGTCACAGAAATAGTGATGTCGAGTGTCAATAATAAATAGAAAAAACAGTTATATGACGTCAAGTATGATTACAATGCATTCAAAATCAGAAAGGAGACCATAACACATCTTTGTAGAAATTGTTCGAAGTTGCGGCCCTGAAGGACATTGCACAGTCGACACCGACGGACGAAGGATTGCCGGACGCGTTAAAACATATTCCTGTAAAAATGTCTCGTCGCCTCCTTCTGACGTTGAAATGTAACGCATTGTAATCATGCTTTACATGAAATAGATGTTTTTTTTAAATTTATTATTCACCTTTTTGTTCCTCTCGACGTCACACCCTACATAAATATTTTTGCGATTTTTCTCACACTAAACGGGGTTTGCGACCCTATGTTCTAAGGTAAGTTCTCATCCTCTTGGTGCCTTCTATCACCCCTCTTAATTTCTCGATCTAATTTTGGAACACCTTTTACACATACACACACACACACGCGCGCACACACACACACACACATATATATATATATATACACTATAAGATCAAAAAGTCACCAAACACCTTCTATTTCAGATGTTTTGTCTTACTTGAGACATACTTGAAGAATCATTTTTTTATCTTTGAGGATTTAAAGAAAATTTTTGACAACATATTTTTCAATGAAGGTTTAATCTCGGGAGCACTTAGGTACCTAGCAATACATTAAAAAAAACAAAATATTTGAGATTACTCTGTAACAAAAAAATGCTGAAAAGGATCTGTACCTGTAACAAGTGGGCCTCTACAAGGTTTGTTTCTATTTGTGTAAGAATATATTTTATATTCATGCATATATAAACGTTTCTTTAAAACATTCATAAAATGTACCCATGTTTTGTGTTTATAACATTCAGAGTTTTCAACTACGTTTTAAGACACATTTACCACACTTACCAACGTGCAGAACAAACATTATATTACAATTAAAAATGAATGTATACAATATTTGATACATACATACATCTAAATGAAAAAAAAACTACACCATATGAATTGCATTAAACGGTATTTCGTAAATTATCATAATTTTATATTACATGATATGCAATTTATGAGCAGAGTCTTATCATCAAGTTACTTATAGAAAATAGTTAAAATTATATCAGTACTTGGAACTTCTTCCCGATATTCGAATGACCTTTTTTCTATAATCTTACAGGTCAAAAAGTTGATCATCCTTTGAGAATTTCGGTCCAGTACTATTTAACAACACCGCCTCTGGCTTTGATGGCCACTTTGATTAGGCTGGGAAGAGATTCCAGAAGCATCTGCAACTTTGGAACAGTGGAAATTAATCCCTTTGACAAAATTACGCAAAACCCCTAAATTGCAGGGATGCTATTGTTAGCATTTTATTCGCTTTTCCGAACAGTCTCACAGAATTTATTTAGGTTTAAGATAAGGTTATTTAGCGGACGAAGTCAAGGTGCAATATGGTGTCTGGGTGTTCGGTAAGTCAGGCAGGTGCGCATGCAGGTGCGTGAACAGAGCTGTTGTTATTTTAGAAGAGATGAATCCATAGCATGCGTATCATGAAATACAGAATGAAGGATAACATCGGATCATCTAGAATGTTGAAGTAATCAGCCAGGTTCATGTTCATTGTCACGTAGTCAGAGGGTAAAAAATCATACTAAGAAAAATATCTCCTAACCATAACGTAACCACATTCGGCCTGAACTACACCATGCATATACAACTTTTCAATGTCTCATTTCTCCGTATGTGCACTCAATGACTTGTGTTATTCAAAAAAGGCAAAATCGTGATTCGTCGAACATTACACATCTATATGCCTATTACGTCTATATGCCTATAGCCAGCCACTGGGTAGCTAGCTATAGGCATGAAGCTTCTGTCATGGTTTGGGGAGATTTTTCTTACTATGTGACAATGACCATGAACTTGGCTGATTACTTTACTATTCTAGGTGATCCGATCTTATCCTTCATTCTGTATTTCATGATAAGCATACTATGGACACCCATACTTTATAAAATAATAACAGCCGTGTTCACACACCTGTATGTGTGGATGCTTGCTTTATGTTCTGTTTTGGGGGCTATTACAAACATGAAAATTTATGTACCGCCGTCTGAAATGATATCTTGCCAGGTAAATGACCTCAAATGTACATTCCATGAAGTTACTTTCACATCATTATCTAAAAGTTTGGAGTGACCTTCATTTGTTAATAATGCAGTTCCTGCTGGGTTTAAAACCGTTGGCAAGGTGTGACACTCGTCGCTCTAGATTAGGATCATTTTATGACCATAGTTATGAAACTTTGTTTCATGGCCACCAGTGGTGCATCATTCCTTCAAGACCATGGATGTTCTAGACACGTTAGACAGCCTTATACTATAAAATAACAAATTTGACAATTTCATTCATTGTGCGATCGTGGGTACGTCAAAACACGGTAACCCATTTTCCCACACTGTCATATCCTTCTATTTACCCTTCTTAACACACTATCCCCGTACTTGAGAAAGGCTTCATAGAACAGTTCAACATAGAACAGTCCTCGATTAGTTCAACATGTGACTCTTCTATGACGATTTCTGCTTCCGCATAAGGGAAACACTGTACTTCCCCGAGAGAGTGACAAATTTATTATATTTTAAACATATGTTGCATTATATACCTGGCTACTAAATTAATTATACAAACATGTTGTACGTGTTTTTATTTACTCATGTGCATGTAAATGTTATTTCATACAAATTATCATATATTTTCGAATATTTAATACATTCATCTCGACTTGCAGTACAGTGTTTTTCTAAAGATTTTTAAATATTTCTTAGTGTCGTGAAATTTGGTTGAAAACCATGCGTGTTACAAACAAAAAAATCATGCCAAAATGTTTTGAATTTTTTTCGAAAAATGCTTATACATGTAAATATTTGTGTGATTATTACACAAATGCATACAGACACTGTACAAAGCGTTTGGAGTTATTTCCTCTACTGAGTATCACCGTATAAAAATATGACCAATACCACCCGATTAGTCCATTACTTAGATTTTGTATAGGGGGTAATCTTTATATGCATAATTGTAGTTAACTTTAACATTTTCAATACTTAAGCCAATATTTGACATCACGTTTGGATTTTTCAGTAGATTTTACTTTTCGAAACCGAATGCAAATCTATTCGGTCAAGTAGTTTATGCGTTATGCAAGTTTAAAGTTTGGAACTCCTGAATGGTAAATCAATTTTTAATCGTTCAAACAGACTGCAATACAGGTAGTTTTTTAAAAATAACTCGAAAACTATTTGACGGAATAAGCTGTAATTTTAGATTTAGATATTTCAAGATATCAGAAATGGATCTCATAAAAAAATTCACATGCTAAAATTATTTTCCTTTCGAATTTTAATTAAAATATTGTATTATTTAAAACAAATATTGATACCAGTCTCATTTTTATAGGATGATTTGAGACACAGCTAGTAAGGGGTATGCTTTTCTTTCCATGACTGTACATACACTAAGAAGAAAGTATAAGCAACATTTACAAGTTTAATATATATTTTAATATTATAGTTTGATGTATCCTAATCCTATCCTAATAATATTATAAATCCGATTGTGTGCAAATGTTAGGCTGAAGCCAGCGTCAAAATGGAGAAATTAATGGCCCTGTATCTTTGCATATCGGTGGATTATAACCCGGAAATGAACATAGACTGGTTTTTGTTTATTTTATTCAAATACTTTTCTTACAAATTCAAAATTTGATTATTTTCACAGAGAATCAATGGACATTTTTAGATAAAATTTAACCATTTTACTTTATTGTTGCTAAGGCTTTGATCGTTGCCAATAAATAAAAATGCGGAAAAATAATTTTTCCTCAACAATTAAGTTTCAATTGAGCGATACTTTCACGTGAAAAATGAAAATAAATCAAAAGAAGATGAATTTTTGTGATATTTGAAACAACAATATGGAGTATTTGTTATTATACATGAAGTATGAATATCTGTTACATTAAAAAGATCTTTTTCTGTCAAAAACTGCGTTATAATTAGAAAGAAGAATTAACAATAATTATATTATTAAGAAAAATATTTCGCTTGAACCGTGGAACTATGAAAAGGATCCTTCTTGGCTTGAACAAATATGACGTCATAAATAAAACATGTATTTTCAAATATTCGTAATATTACAAAGAGCATGACTATCCGTGCATAATAAAAGTATATACATAATGGACATCACATTTAAGATGAATAAATGAAATATTTTTTTGATGCTGATTAATAATAAGCTTGAATATCAGTTACAAAAAGATGTGAGTTTTCTGCTAAAATTCACTTCATTATTGCCAGGAAAAGAAAATTAACAAGAATTATATCATTAAAAAGAGATTTCTCTGGGATCAAACTGACGTCATAATAAAACGGGATTTTTTAAATATGTTTCAAATGGAGCGTGTATCAATTTCATACATTAATAATCACTGAGTACAGTCACAGAATAGAGAGGTAATGAACCGTAAAATCGGCTTGCAATATGAAGCCGGTTATCGCTCAAATCATTAGGACCAAGGGCTGACTTCATTGGATGCAGAGAGGCTGCACGTGGAACAATGACTGGATTCATTGGCCGGGGAGAGATTTTCAAAGCAAGCCGCCAGTTGTTTGGGTCGAGTGTAGGGTTGCATTTTGAGCATCACGTGAAACATGAACATTTCATCTCTATTTATGCTCTGAACTCTGTGATTAATAATACAAGCATCAGTAAGATTATCAGGAAAAGAAAATTGAACACAAGTCTATTAAGTTAAAATCTGACTGTGTGTATTTCGCAACTACTCCTCTTAAAGCAACGCGATTTACTTAACACCGGTTATCATTGATTCATAGACGTCATATAAACTCTGAGAATTTAAAATTTTGAATTAGATTCCGAGATATTAATATATATATATATATTTGTAAATTGTAACAAATTTCTCTAAAAATGGCACTTAAATTACTCCATTTTTGTGGATAAAAAAGGAGAAATAAAACGGATTAATATATTTTTATGCCATTTTCTCATTAAAACTGAAAAAAAAATTATTTTCAATTTGAATAGTAGGTGAAAAAAAAAATCTTGATTACAGTAAAATTTCCGAAAAATAAAAACATATTTCCACATATTCAAACTTTATGAATCAATTTATTCTTCAGCGCAAAAATCGCCAGCCAGCATATTGTCAAGAAATCAAAATTTGTTTCAGCTATAGATTAAACCAAGGACACAAATTTGCTGTTACATGCAAACGTAACACTTGCAATTGCAAAGCTTTTTGCAATCCCAAATTATATGCAAACGTAACATTTACATGTAATTTGCACCCAAATTAATTTTAATTTGAACCATAATAAACGATAATTTGCAATGAAAATTACATACAAAAGTAATGTTTACATATAATTTTGGGTTGCAAAAAGCTTTGCAATTTAAGTGTCACGTTTGCATGTAATTTTGGGCTGCAAAAAGCTTTGCAATTGAAGCTCCTTGTAGAATTATTCCTCCCTATTCACAAGAATTGAATTTAAAGAAAAAGCATATACTATTTCTAATGAATTATTTTTAAATGATGGCTGTTAAAACGTTTCTCAAAGTCGTTAAAAGTAAAATGGTTTATCAGGTAAAATTGAAATTTCTTTTTACCCAATTCGTCGATTTACACGATTTTATTTGCCCGTCCTTTTTCCCTTGGTTGCAGTTTCCTTTTCGCGGTTATTTGGCACAAAATTTTACCTTTTTTAAACTAATTTATGTCAAGGCCCCTATAACAAAGAAATATCGTATTTTCTTTTATGAAATGTGATAAAGAGTTAGTTAATTATTTACGTTTTTAATTATCGGGAGTGAAATATTTTGCTTGATTAGTACATTTATTTTTCTTTTAATGTTACGTGAACGAAGTCACGGGTAACAGCTAGTAATATTATAAATCCGATTGTGTGCAAATGTTAGGCGGAAGCCAGCGTCAAAATAGAGTATTTAATGATCCTGTATCTTTGCGTATAGGTTGATTATAACCCTCGAATGAACATAGGCTGGTTTTTGTTTATTTTATTCAAATATTTTTTCTTAATAATTCAAAATTTCTTTATTTTTATAGAGAATAAATGGACATTTTTTCGCAAAATATTTTTAAATGGTTAAATTAACTTTACCGTTGCTAATACCGTTGCCAAAAACTAAATCAAAACCCGGAATAATACTTTTTACTCAACAATTTAATTTCAATTGAAAAATTGCCACGTGAAAAATGAAAATGAAAAAAAAAAATTAAAGAATTAAAAAGAAGATTAAATAATATTATTAGAAATAAAACGTACTTTTTTTACTACATTAAAGACGTGAGTATAAAACATCACAAATTTACTGAATGGTGTATACCATGCACAATTAATGGTGTATAAAAATAAAAGCAGTACTTTTTTTTAGTTTTTTATAATAATACAAGGTTTCAATATGCGTAACCATAGAAAACAGGCGAAAGCGGATATGCTTTGATGGTGAAATAAAATAATCTTGTGTTTTTTTGTTTATTTTTTTTTTTTTTTTATTTTGTATGGTAACAATACTTGGCGTTTTACCGTCTGCGCACGGCTAATATAACTATTATTTTTTATATTATTATTTTTTATACCGTGTATTATTTCCCCTATGCCAGTATTGAAATTAATTGCCTGGAAAAGAAAATTAACAAACGTTATATCATTAAAAAGGGATTTCTCTGGGGGAAAAGAGACGTCATATTTGAAATAAAACAGGAATTTTCCAATATATTTTAAAATGAATGTTAATCAATTCCTTACATTAATAATACAAGGATCAGTAAGTACAGAAAGTAGATGAGTTTCACGCCATATTTATAACGGAAAATTTAAATGTTTATTTTATCTATACTGATTATTAAGCATGGGTACCCGTTATATACAGATGAGAGTTTTCTGCTAAAAATCACATCATAATTTTAAGAAAAGGAAAATGAATACGAATCTATTATATTAAAATCTGACCGTGTTTTTGTATTTCGCAAGTACTCCTAGACTATCGAACGCAACGCGATTTACTTAATACCGGTTAACATTGATACGAGGATGTCACACAAACTCTCAGAATTTAAAACATTAAATTAGATACCAAGATTATTTTTTTTGGTAAATTTTAACGAAGTTTCTATAAAAACGGAAAGTAAATTACTCCATATTTGTATATAAAAAAGGATAAATACACAGATCAGTATATCTTTTACACCATTTTCTCATTAAAACTGAAAAACAGAATTTATTTTCACTTTAAATAGATGGTGAAAACAAAATCTTGATTTCAGTAAATTATCCGAAAAATAAAAACATATTTTCAAATATTCAAACTTCATGAATCAATTTATTCTGGAGAAGAAAAATTGCCTGTCAACATACTGTCATTTAGAAAACAAGATTTGTTTCAGCTATACATTAAACCAAGAAGGCAGAATTGAATTTTAAGAAAAAGCATGTACTTTTTCCAATTAATGTTTTTTTGAATGATGCCTGTTAAAACGTTTCACAAAGGCGTTAAAAGTAAAATTGTTTATCAGGTAAAATTGACATTTGTTTTTACCCAATTTGTCTATTTCGAAGAACATTCTATTCGAAGAACACATTTTCAAATATTCAAACTTCATGAATCAATTTATTCTGGAGAACAAAAATTGCCTGTCAACATACTGTCATTTAGAAAACAAGATTTATTTCAGCTATACATTAAACCAAGGAGGCAGAATTGAATTTTAAGAAAAAGCATGTACTTTTTCCAATTAATGTTTTTTTGAATGATGGCTGTTAAAACGTTTCACAAATGCGTTAAAAGTAAAATTGTTTATCAGGTAAAATTGACATTTGTTTTTACCCAATTCGTCTATTTCGAAGAACATTCTATTCGAAGAACATATTTTCAAATATTCAAACTTCATGAATCAATTTATTCTGGAGAACAAAAATTGCCTGTCAACATACTGTCATTTAGAAAATAAGATTTGTTTCAGCTATACATTAAACCAAGGAGGCAGAATTGAATTTTAAGAAAAAGCATGTACTTTTTCCAATTAATGTTTTTTTGAATGATGGCTGTTAAAACGTTTCACAAAGGCGTTAAAAGTAAAATTGTTTATCAGGTAAAATTGACAATTGTTTTTACCCAATTCGTCTATTTCCACTAATTTATTTGGCCCTCCTTTTTGAATTGGTTACAATTTCATTTTCGCGATTATGTGGCACAAAATTTTACTTTTTAAAGACTGAGTTATGTAAAGATCCCTATAACAAAAAATACCGTATTGTTTCCTATGAAATGTGATAAATAGTTAGTTAATTATTAACGTTTTTAATTATCGGGAATGAAATATTTTTCTTAATTAATGTATTTATTCTTCTTTTAATGTTGCGTGAACGAAGTCACGAGTAACAGCTAGTTATTATGTATGTGTAAGAAATCATGTGCATTCAGGGATGAAAATATATATTTGATTTTACCATATAAGTCAAGATGTGGTGCTAAATAAAGCAAATACAAAAAAATTGTAAAGGAAAATTATTCCTTAAAGGAAAAAAAAGACAAATAGGTATGTCTAATGACTGCCGCAAATTGAAGATTTGAACGCAGTTTACAATATCTTTAAAGATGTTGTTCTATTAGAGTTCTTGTACAAAATGTAAAAGATGAAATTTTGGAGTTTGATACTAGAAAAGAATCCTGGTCAACACCATCAGCACCTGGACCAAGAGATAATTATCAAGAATTTGCAGAGCCTGTTATATTTTCCTTGAAGGAATACCTGTCAGGGAAATTCGTTTCCTGCTTCCCAGGGCAATGCATCGTACTCCTTGGATGTCTAAGAGGATATATTCTTTAAAGATATTTATTTTTAAGTCCCAATTCATGCTTACCAAAAATAAAGAAAGAGGTCTTCGTGATGTTTGCGTTTTTATAGTGAGTGTATTTTAAAGTTTGGATTAGTGCTTCAATAACAGTAACCTCACCAAACAATGACTTTCAGTTAATGAATAGGTTATTAGAGTATTCAAGAATACATGAAGAAATTGCAAAAGCTGCATCTGAAAAATTTTCAAACAATCTGTAATATTTGTTAGATCTTTCTGGACTGTCCTTTTTTGACAGACATGTACTTGTATTAGAATCCCGAGAAGAAAATAACTGTTGCCCTAAACATTTTCATGAAAATAAGTTTGAAGATTTTTTTACCAAAGAATCTTTCAAGCTGTTCAAAGAAATGAATTTACCCCAAGGATTCTTTCAAGTAGACATTGGAACACTAATTCTGATTATAGGATTGCATTAGAAATGATGAAATCTGTTAAAGTGGTAAACGATCATGCTGAGAGAGGTATTGCTTTGACCAAAGAATACACTAGAATCCCTGCACGAAATGAATCTCAGTTTCAGCTATTGGTGAATGTCGTGGAGGAATACTGGAAAACTTATCCTTACTGCAGAAAAATGGACTTAACAAATTTATCTAATTACTAATACTTTCATACTTTAAACTTTTTATATGCTTAATATTGTGTTTTTATGTTATATAAAAAATGAAAATAATTTACTATCGCAATAAATATTATCATTTTGACTTACTTTTATCTTATCAATAACACAATATTTTAAAGTGTAATCGCTAAACTTCAACAATCTTGAGCTACCTCTAAATATATTTCTTTTTCATTCAAACAAATTTTTATTTCCTACTTCATTTTTTACTGTATTGGAACTAATTTTGAGGGTGAGACAGAAGAAAATTTAAAAAGGTTAAAATCCATCATATAAGGACCACCCTAATATATATATATATATATATATATATATATATATAACTTATAATAAGTTTCCCCAAACTTGCTATACTTTAATTTCTTTTTAAATAACTGTACGATAAAAATTCAAAAAATAACAATTTAAATATTAAAATAAATACTAAATCTTAGGCGGTTTTGGAAAAAAACAAACAATATATATTTTTAATTTTAATAAAGGATTATTTACAAAGAAATCATGTTAAAAGAAAATCGAATGTTTATTATATTTTCTTATGAAGAATATAAATTCAGAAAAATTGCTTTTGACGAAAATTAATGACACGTCAGCTCTTTAAATAAAATTGGTGGCAGATTATTTGCTTTAAATATGAGAAGTAGCACGTTTTTATTTATGCATTTCTTTATGATAAGACTATGTCATATTTTAGCAGTGAAAAATGAGAAGCAATTACTTATTTGTCAAAAAGATTTCAACAACCTTTTTGCATATTTGTTACTGAAGATATTATTTTTAACTAAAATACACATACGCGGGCATTTTGATGCACGTAATTTAAAAAAAAGGATGCCGGAGACATTTTGTAGTGTGTATGACAATAAATGTAATGTGGTTATATTTAGTATGCTGTTAAATGTGAAAAAAAAGAATAGAGAAAAGTATTGTATAAAAATATTGTGTATAGTAAACTACACGATTTTACTGAATGGTGTATGAAAAAAATTATGTAAAATAATGCTTAAAATTACATTAAATTGACGTTTCGCTCAACTTCTATGACCATCTTCAGAATAATATCTGTTACAATTACATTTATAGACGAAACGCTTCCATCTTGAATTCTTTTATTTTCAAGATGGAAGCGTTTCGTCTATAAATGTAATTGTAACAGATATTATTCTGAAGATGGTCATAGAAGTTGACCGAAACGTCAATTTAATGTAATTTTAAGTATTATTTTACATAAAATTTTTCATACACCATTCAGTAAAATCGTGTAGTTTACTATACACAATATTTTTATGCAATAATGTTTTGATGGTGTAACGGCCCAGCTCAATCATAGAGAAAAGTAAGTAAAGAAATAGTATAATTCAGTGTTTTCTAAAGTTTCGATTATACCATGATTACTTAGCCTGTTTTTTTTTATGCAGTAAAATATGGAATTATTCTGAACAAAATTTACGTGACTGTAAAATGACCACATTGTAATAAAAAAAAGAAAATAAAAGAAAAATAAATAAATGTTATTTTACGGAAATATAATATAACCAAGATCGAACACTTACAATAACCTCCTTCAAGTTACCCATGATTCCAAAAAGATTTTCCCTTTATCATTATATTATCAGAAACCAATACATTTTCAAGATTTAAAGAAACAAAATTTTATGTTGCCGTAACTGATATTCGGAAACGTTTCCAAGACATATTTACAGTGTATTATTCAGTTTTCTGAAAACTGGGATATCGGTTTTGAGAATGCTATTAATTCACAAAATAATGTTAATAATGTTAATTTTATTCTTAATTTTAATGCTGTAAAACATGTTTTTTGAGCGTAAAAATGTTTACTCGAGAATTTAGAGTATCCGAAAAACCTTTATTGTGGCTTGGGAAGGCAGATAAACAAAAACAATAAAAAATACTTGGAAATGCTTTCGAAAATCAGAGCAGCAAAAGAAATTCTGTTCTTATGAATATTTCTTTACATTTTGAAAATATATTGATTTCAGAGATTTCTAGAAACAAAGAACGCTTTTCGGAATCGTGGTATCTGGGAAGCTATTATTGTATATTTTAGTTCGTGGTTGTATTATAGTACCTATCCTAAGAAACCTATGTCTTTTCTTATAATGCAGTAATATCAATCTCTTCACCCTTAAACAAAAAATATTGTCATGTTCTTACTATAAACATCATGTAATAATGAAATATAAAGAGTGTGACAACAATAATTACAGCATTAATTATTACGTATACATTTAAAACACGGTAAGGAACATTTTTCATTCATATTTTGTAGCTGCTATGTAATAATGTGCTAAAATAAATAAATAAAAAAAAGCAAATATGTAATTTAACAAGTTACTCAAATAATTTTAATTAACGACTGGCATAAACACTATTCGTATATACTGATAAGGTGTATTACATAAAATTAATATCAGTTTTGTGAAATAATACGTGTTTTAAGGTGTAAAATAAATCGTTTGAAAATGTATAGCATATTTTCTAATTTTTTTTTTTTTTTTTTTTTTTTTTTTTTACAGAAAGAGCTACAAAATCTGTAAATAAATGTAAAAAGCATGATTATTTCCCCGAAAAACAAGTAGAACGGTTTCATTTTACGATATACGTCTGTAGATTTGTTTTTAAAACGCATTTAGTCAAAACTATAATGAGAGACAATATGCCGAGATGCGTGTGCTAAAGTTATCAAAATAGGCGTGTTTGAGTACGGATTAAACATTTTTTAAATACTGTAAAGTTTTCTAAGCGATAAACAGAATTTTTTCGAAAACACATTCTGGAGTAGACAATTTCAACGAACACAAATCAGCCAATTATCAAATTTACAAGTAGACTTGGCTAGAATAATTTTGCCTCTATTTCATCAATTAACTGCTGCAGATTATAGACACACACATATGTGTGTGTATGTGTGTGTGTGTAACTAGGATATATTCTGTTTGATTGCAGTCCTAAATTCAATCGATTGAAAACAAATTTTGATAGGTAAAAACGAAACCGAAACCTTATATTTAAGAAACGGTAAACAATAATTTTGCCTCCATTTCAACAATTAACTGTTGCAGATTAGACACACACACATATGCGTGTGTGTCTAATCTGTAAATATTCTATCTGCAGCTCTATCTAATCTGCAGCTAGCTAACCTGCAGCTATGTCTATCTAATCTGCAGCTATCTGACGTCTATTTCGACGTTAGACAAGCCGGGATCTAAAAAATAAAACCTCTTCCTTTATAAATTCTATTTCTTAAAAAAATTCCGCAACCTACATTGCAACCTACATTACCGTATACCATTACCCTCCAGCAACATACATTACCGTATTTACTCTCATATACTCCGCTTATTAAAATACAATAAAATTATAGTTTCCGCAACGTGTATTTTTCTCTCAATAAAGATTTCTTTAAACAATATCGATACCACTTTTCAATTCAAAATTTATCCATATCGATATTTTTCAATACTTAAATTTGCTATTATAAATAAATAGCAATTTAATGAAGTGCTATGTTTAGAAATAAATTTAACAATGTTGCTTATTTGAACGCTTTGCATTCACACTTATGAGATCATAGAATATAATTTAAATCATCACAAATTTAATTTCACATGATAATTTTATTCTTACATTTATCAAGCATCTCAGGTTTCCTCTTCAAATGTAAATGATAGTTTCCAAGTTATATCTCGATTGATATAAAACAAATTGTATTCTCTGGTTATACGTGGATTGATATAAAACAAATTTTATGACATTTATAATCCAGTGTATTATTTCTTAATTTATTACGAAATAAAGGCATAAAAGAATATTCTTAACATCTTTGGCAATTTTAATTTTTTTTTTTTTTTTTTTTTTTTTTTTTTGTGAGTAAAGATTCAAAACGCATACTAAAATTTACGAATCATATTTTTATTGTGTCAAACGCAACTTCTTCATCTGTTACAAAATGATAATCATAAAACGTAAAAAAAAATTATTGAATATCATAATATTGCTAGTTCTGCTATACTTCAACCTTTTTTTGAAATAAATGGAAAATATTTCCACCTATATAATATTTCATATTTGAACACTGAAAGACCATTTTTCATTAAAGTATATTTATTGAGTTATTTATGTACTTGTAAACTTATATTTATGTCTAAATTTTTGCAATGATTTATTATACTTCAGCTTACGTTATACTCGAAAGAGAACATTTGTTTTACTTATAAATTTGAAATACTATCAGGATAAATAACATTTTCTATTTGATAAATCTCTATATCTCACATAATTTTATACATTTATATCTTAAATATTTATGTATTGCAACTTCTAGCATGAAATATATACAATGGAATCGCGATTTAACGAATGTAAAGAATCTGTTGAAAATTAAAATTAGATAAATTAAAATGGCATATAAATTAGTTATTAAATTTCAAACTATTCATCTAATACTAATATTTAATTATATTTTACATTTGGTGTATTCCCTATACACTTTTAAAAATAAAAGTTTATTGATAATTCCTGTGTATTTCCTTAAACGTAACCTGTGAAATGAATTTTTCAGTTATTCGAAAAGTATTATATTTCATTAAGTATTATTTTCCCTAGTATGCAATCCAGCATTTGTTTCAATTTAAGTAACTTTCGAGATTTTGTCATATTCTATGTAAGATTTAGAATCTAAACCAGCCGAATTTTGCTTGCTTTCTTCACAGAAGTCTTCAAAAATCTCCAGAGTTTTCAAATAAGAATAGGAGAGTCGTAGTTCATCTAATACATAAGCGAAAAATTCTGGTTACAAATGTAATACCAAACTCATGTTTTCAGTTCCTCTATATCAAACTCTTCACCACCACACATCGGTCAATGGATATAACATGTAAAGAAAAATCCGACAATGGAAGACCTATTGACCAAACTGGTATTTTCAAATCCTCTATATCAAACTATTCATCATCACATATCGGTCAATAGATGAACAACGGAGAGAAAAAACTGACAATTTATGGCCAATTGACTAAACTGACGTTTTCAATTCCTCTATATCAATCTCTTCATTATCACACAGCCGTCAATAGATAAACAAAGAAAATTCTGCAATTTAAAACCAATTGACTAAACGGTGAATTCCTCTATATCAAAATCTTCATCATTACACATCGGTCAATAATTAAACAACAGAGAGACAACGTAAGACAAATTCACTAAACTGATGTTTTCAGTTCCTCGATATCAAACTCTTCTTTGTCACACATTGGTACAAGATAAAAAAAAAAAAAAAAAAAAAAAAAAAAAGATAAAAAGCTGGCAATTTATGACCAATTGACTAAACTGATGTTTTCAATTCCTCTATATGATACACTTCATCATCACAGATTGGTCAACAGATAAACAATGGAGAGAAAAAGCTGACAATTCTTGTAGCTAAGAAAGGAGTTTACATTATTAAAAATTCATCAAAACTATCGCTATATAGAAGAAAACTTTCGTTAAAACGAAGATCAATCACCATAAAAATAAATATGAGTGAATCCAGACTATTAAAATCTATTGTTATATTGAGAAAATCGTTAAATCAAGTATCGGTTATACTGTATATTGCAGATTAAATCCTTTGTATTTTTAGCGCAGATTTGAACTACAATTCCAGTCTAAAAAGCTTCTAAAAAAAATTTCCCTATTTTTTTAATGTATATTCGTATTAATAAATTTAAGTAATATTTGAAAACCGGTGTAATCCAAAATATGCATCACCCAATGTGTTTTGTATTTTACAAAGTAGCAAAAGAAAGATATATTAAGAAAATACACACGTTTCTCTGAGTTTTCCTGTTTAATAATCAGTGCTTCTTTTTAACGTTAATTTGCTCAGGTTTCAACAATTTTTATCTCAATGTAAAACAGTTCAATTTTCATAATTTATCGCCTCAATTTTAGATGGAACGAAGTTTAATGAAAACAGCATTGTAAATAAAATAAAAAATCAAATATATGTTCAAAAACGCAATACGCACCCTTTGAAAAAATAATTTCGTCAGAAAAACGTAAAATATTCAATGAGCAATATTCCGGAATACCACTGCGATTGGAAAAGTTTTTTCTCTTACTTGAAGGCATTTCCAACCTTTGACTGGAGAATATTTCACAAAATTTTGTGGTTAGGTTCTTAAACTGTTCCTGTTTCAAAACTATTTCAAAACTAAAATTTAATGTAAATTTTGTATAAAATATTAAATTTTCTGTCATTACACACACATTAAAAAAAATAACTCAGATATCCTGCATAAAGATTTTCCTGATTTGATTTTGATGGTTTAGTGGTTAAGTATAAAGGTGGAAATGGGGGGGAGCTAATCCCCACTTAATTTAGATAAATGGGTTTTTTATGCAGAATTATCCAATTTGCTTCAAATTTGGTATACCGGTATATTCTGATAAGACGCTTCCCTGATTAGATTTGGAGGTTCATTGGTTAAGTATAAAGAGGGGAATAGCCTGTGAGCTCACTGACATCAGTTTAACTAGGTACTTTTCTTTTTATTTATTTATTTCACCGACACATTCAGCAATTAGACATATGAACTGGTTGTGACTCGATTGTGTGAAGCATCCATGTATAAAACGGCTGCATTGTAAAACGCTTTAAATGGTTGAAAAACTGGTAAATCGATGGATTGGAGTTTATAACAGCATTGTTGTGGAGAAGTGAGAAAAGTGTCCGGTGTATATGGGCGCAAACGTATCAAAGACATTAAATTAACATGTATATAATATTCATTATAGATTAAATAGGGCTCGTCGCTGCACGAATCTTCATGATGATTCCCGCGAAATTTTAATTTTTTTCTCCTTTTCTGACATTTTTTTAAAATGGTGTGGTTTTTACGAAAAAGTTTACAATTTCTATTATTTGCTCTTAAATATTGTTCAATATATTCAGTATTTTTAAATTTTTTTCTTAGCGTATAATCATATTTTATTTAATATTAATCTATAAATTAATAAAAGCAATTTTTTAAATATTTTACACTTAATTTTTTATTTATATGCTATTTTCTACTTTTCAGTGTTTTAAATGTTTCATTTTTGCAATTTCACATCTACTTGGCCTATTTTAGTGAGCATCATTTGATGAATAATTTACTTCATTGTTCATGTAACATATATATGATATGGCAATGAAGAATATTTGTTTATTTATCACATGCGCCCTGGTAACGAAAAAATGCCTTAAAATTAATTAAAATATTATTACATTCTAAAAATATTAAAATGTTATTTTGTCAACGGAAACAGACCTATGTACGTAAGTCAAAAATTCGATTACAAAATTCAGCGTTTACATACATGAATTATATTAAGTTAAATAAAAGCGTATAAAAATATGAACATCAGAAAAAATGTCTTATTTTTAACAAATCTTTCAAGAGTTTTTGATTGAAGGTATTTAATTATCTTTAAACTGCTCATTCTTACAATTTGTCATGAAAATATTACTCGTAATTCAATATGAAAATTAAAGTGAATCGTTGAATTATATTTTTGAAGAAGAATTCAGCATTATATTTTTCATTTCCAATCTTTTTTTAATTAGTATAAAACAAAGAAAAAAATCTTTAATTATGTCAAAGGCGAGAACGTGTTAATTATCTTGATATTTATTAAAAATAAATGAGAAAAACTTGTTTCTATTTTTCTTTCTGAGCTGTGAAGAGATTATTTAAGAGTATGATTACTGTTAGATATTTTTATGATGCTTGTTATTTTTCTTTATGTTGAATTCTTTTTTTAAAGAAGAATTCAGCGTTATATTTTTCATTTCCAATATTTTTCTAATTCGTATAAAACAAAGAAATTGATCTTTAAATTATGTCTAAGGCGAGAACAAATGTGTTAACTATCTTGATATTTATTAAAAATAAATACGAATTATTCATTTCTATTTTTCCTTTTCAGTTGCGAAGAGATTACAGTGGACTATAATTACAATTAGAAAATTTGTTCACGCTCATCATATTGTTTATGTTAAATTAATGAACTAATTGATTTTTTGAGTGCTTTAAAAAACGATAATTGTTTTTGTACACTTTCCAACATAGTTGAAAGTAATTATGAATTCGATTTGCCTGTCTGTCTGTCGTCTGTCCGTGCTCTAACTCGCGTAAATATACTCAGATTGCTTTGAAATTGATAAATGTTATTGGAATTTACAATGGCATGCTTGGTATTGAAAATGAAGTGTGAAGTATTTTACAGGGACACCCAAAAGAATTCCATTACATTACAGTCTATTGGGGAAAATCGTTTGCGGCGTATTTTAATAATGTTATACTATTTTAAAGATATTTAAACTGATACATATCACAGAGGTTCACTACGAGGCACTTACTGTAGAATATGATGTGCATAGAATGTATCGTTCATTTACAGAGACACTCAAAAGAATTCCGTTACATTACGGTCTTAGGAGAAAAATCATTTGCAGGTTATTTTAATGATATTTCAGTATTTTAAACATATTCAAATTGATACATATCACTGTGGTGCACTGCAAGGCGCTAAATGTATCAACTCCACCTTTAGTTGAATTATAGAAGGTGATGCTCTCTCTTTTCTGTTTATCTGATAGTGGATAAAATTTAGCATTATTATGCATGGAAGACAAAACAAGCATAGATTTTCATTTCTTGGGTACATATCAGATCAAAGTTATATTCTCCCTTCTAAATCTGCTCCCATAATATTTTGTCCAATTTTACTAATTGGAGAAATCAATCTTTTTATTATATCACGCGCCGAATGGGATTGAGTTTATTATCGAATAGGCTATTGACCTGCATATAGTTTTACGTTATAAGTGTAAAACGTTTGGGAATCACATAAGGCGAATACCCTTATCTCATATTTAACGGGCTTATTTTTTATATACTGCCGTAATTTCCCGGAAATGGTTCCAGTTTTTCATAAATTGCACAATATTCTGTAATGGAATAAAGTTTGTGATACTTTTTTAAAAAATTTCAACTATTTCTCTAATGAACGCAAATTGGCCAGTTTATTTTCTTTGAGCTCTCGAGTTCAGGTCATCATATCTAAGATGCCCAAAAGAAAACAGTTGATTGACATCATACTTGCAAAATTACGTATACCGCAATCAAATGACTAAACAACTTTAGCCTTGAAATGACCTGCTTGCGACATTTCTGAATAATATAGCAATTCTGAATAATATCCAAGCTGAGTTTTCGGTTCATCTGCATTTGTGCCCATTGAGTCCTTAGTTGTTTTGAAATTTCCTTTTATTGATGCAGTATAGTAATTAGTTGACGTTACTAATGTATACAAAATTTCATCTTTAAAAATAGTCAACAAAAAATCCATTGGACTCTTTAAATTCAAGTATTGTCGTTTCACTTCGGGTAGATGGGTAACAATGGTCCAGGATATTGTGCCTATCAGTTGTGCGTTGCTATCAACTTCTCATAAAATGTCTGAATTATCTACTTGCTCTGAATATGTATGATGTTCACTTTCATAAATATAATCATCATGCGATCCGTGGTATCATCTATTTCACCATCAGTTTCTACTAAAGTTAGAAGTTCACACAGTGACTGCTTGTTCTCATTCGAAAGCCGGTGTAGTCTCTCGTACTGTGTTATTGAAATGAAACGTTCGTACACGCGCGGGAGTATTTACTCCCAAGTGGTATTTTTCTCTCCTCCTAGAGGACAAAGACATTCCTCCATCCACCACTACTTGACCTTGACCTTGAAATGTAAGAGACTGGTCAGAATTGTCCTAAGAAATTATACCTTTCCTCAAAGAAAAACATTTGTAACTGGGGTGAGATCTACCCCAGCGCGCATGTTTGCGGGTTAAACTGGCAAAGTTCGTGATAGCAAGAAATGACTAATAATTTTGGCTTTGGGGTATATTCATCATACGAGTTAATGTTTCGAATATCCTTCTTTAAATAATAGCAGAATGACATAAAAAATATCATTAAAAATTAGAACATCGAAAAAGAACATCCCCCAGGACATTTGGAAACTAGACTTTTCTTTAAATAATGGTCGGCATACTTAAAAACAGAATCTTTTCATTAAGGAAATATTGCTTAAAAAAATATTTTTCAAATCCCACAAGGGCATGCGAACCCACGTAAAGATAACCAAAAAAATTAAATATTTAACTTATAAAAATAACATAAATAAACATACTTTAAATAAAAATTGACTTTCAACGAAATTATTAATGAATAAAATTTATATATATATATATTTCGTTCAGTGATACATTTTAGAGGCATAAAAGCATTTTAAAGAGGGCGTATTTGCTTTAAATGTCAGAGGTAGTAGTTACATTTTCATAGGTTTTTTTATGAGGAAGACATGTTAAATGCCTGCTGTAAAAAAATGAGATGCAATTACTTATCTGTCAGAAAACTGTCAACAACTTGTTTGAATTTTTTTATTGGGGGGATTAGTTTATAATAAAGGAAACGCTTTTTCTTTAAGAGAAAACAAATATGTACAACTATGTTCGATGCATAATACACGTATTTTTATAATTGCCTTAAAAGTATAGGGAGGCATCTATAATTTATAACAAGAAAAACATCATGCATCAGGCATAGATTAGGAAACACTTTCAAACACTAATAGATTCTTTTCAAGCAATTTTTTTTGTTTCATACAATGAAATGATATTCTAAGTAAACGATTTAAAAAACACATCACTCAGTAAACTAGTCGTTGGGGGCCACCATAATACTTACCCATCATGGATATGCATAATATAAAATATGAAAATAAAACATGTGTAAAATATTTATAAAATTCATTGAAATTCGAATAATATCTTGGCGTGATGACGTCTTAAACTTTAAACGCTCTATTACTAAATTGCGTAAGAGAGACATCCTTATAACTCTAAAAATGATAATCCTATTAACGAACAGTTTACTGCGTCGGATTAAGCGTCTTTTTTTCAATTAAACTATATCTTTGAATTGAAATTTTTATGAAATACAGGGTCAGAAAATCGAAGAGTGTGGTAAATGTGATTACAAATATCTTGGCAACTAATTATCCGATCAACTTCATTCTTTATGCAAAATATTTATTATTTTATTTTTTTATATCCACTCCTTAAAAAACAATTTCGAAAAATTTTATATACCTTTTATCGGAACGAATATTTCGAGAGTCCAAAAAAAATAGATACGGATAATCGAGATTACTGAAATTCAATAAGCTTCTTCTCATATTTACATACTAAGTACATATCAAATTGCAAGTCTCTATATCAATTTGTTCGGGAGATAGAGCGTTTACAGACACACACACACACACAGACGGACGGATTTTTTTTTTTTTAAACATGTTTTTCGGAATCTCCAGTGTCTGAAACGTGTAAAACCGCCAATTTTTTTTTTCGATTTTTTAAACTTTTACAAGACTTACCCTATACTACGTATGATGGGTAAATAAAATGCAGTTTCAGCAATTGCTGTCAATATTAATCATAGTCAATCTTGTAACCGAATTCCTTTGTGAGTCTATAAATAAATGAATGATAAATGCTACGCACTACATAATCTATAGAAAATATGTTGTAGTGCACTTCAGTGATGGTTTTTTATTTTATTATGTTTGAAGTATCATAACACCAGTAACCTGCACCTCGAAAGATTTGTACCCATATATCATAATGGAACAGAATCACTTCTGCGCCCTGTAAATGAACTAAAAGTGCCATTTACTCTGTACACTTGAGAAATCATTTTGCAGTTCAGCCCAGTGAGTATACCAATCTCAATATGTTTGAAATAACATAACATTTATAAAATGCACAGCAAACATTTTTTCCCCTGTAGACCATAATGCAACGGAATTTTTTTGCGTGTCCCTGTAAACGAACTATAAATGCTACAGACTTCATTTTCAATAGCAAATATTCTATTGTGAAACACATTAAGATATGAAAACTAGATGGTAATTCAAGTTATATTTACGACAGTTACAGCACGGACAGACGGACAGACAGACAAACAAACCGAATGCATAAACACTTTTCAACTATGTTAGAAAGTGTTAAAAGGTAATACAGGTAATTTTAAAGTGGTCTGAAGGTTTACAAAATTCAAAACAAGTAACTATGACAGCTATTGAAGTTGTTCTTGCTTGACATAAATGTATAATGGTGCTAATTTTTTATACTATGCTTTCTTGTTAGTTAAAGATAGATGGCTCTTTGTTCTCTCAAACTCTTAATGCTCAATCTAATGTATAAAGTTCATTCAAGCTTCATTAATTTTTATCCCTTCATTTCACATTTTAAAATTCCAAGATTTTGAACTTTGTTTGAGATTGAGACAAAACAGCACCATATATTTTTTATTCTTAGACCTAAAACAAAGTTAGCGTAGAAAATAAATTCTTTATTTTACATATTACTCATTAAACACAGTATTCTCCTTCTAAAAACACTTCAACAGATGTCACCGTTTATTTGTTATTAAATCTTAGAAAGAGCCAAATCATTTTAGGACGTCATGTAATTAGCTTTATATAAAATAATTAACTTGAATGAATGAATCGCATTTTCGTCTAAGTTATTAAATCTGTATTTGTTTGTTAATGAACCTATAGTTTGATTTCTTTAAAATCGAAACTGATTGCTAGCGTATTTTGCGTCGTACGAAATTTCTAAGAGAGATTTTCTATTTACCAGCTCGACAATTATAAATTATACACGATTGTCATTAACCGACAACGGTTCATGCAAAACGCATTCATATACACTACGAAATGTTCCATTGACGATTGAAGACGATTTTGTCGCCATAGTGTATATGAATGCATTTTCCGTCCAATGGATGTCGGATAGCATTACCCGTGTACGATTTATTGGTGTCGTGCCAGTAAATGTAAAAGCAATGTAATGATATTTACGCGACGAATATAGAATGGTATATAGAAATAATCTTATTTTATTATATCAACAGCATATCATCATATAGTTTGGTTTATTTCTAATTAATTAAAGCCTTCATGCGAGACTTTGATTTCCAAGCAGTTTGTCACTACTAAAATATGCTATTTTTTATGTTGATATCTGGTATCCTGTAAAAGATAAATATATGTGATTAAGGGTAGCAGTGACAATCATATCAAATCAGAGAAATCGTATTCGTTCATCTCAATTACCTTCCGAGATACAGGAAGTCGAATATGGCTCGAATAGCTTCATGATAAAATAATTTACGCCATGCTGCATGCGTTTTGTGCACTACCGAGCACAATGATAGGAAAAAATATTAAGTAAAATATTAAATAAATGCAAACAAAAGGATATTCAAGGCAAAATAATGTTATGTAAATTTCTAAACAGTAATCTGAATGCTACAATGTGCAATAATCTGAAAAAAATCTAGCAAATGGTCGCAGGTTTTCGTTATCAAATTTCGTTTTATACTTTGGTTATATACTGTACTAGCAAGCTACGCCCGCTACGCTGGTGAATTTCTTTTAACGAACCTTTAATCAAACAAAATATTGACATTTCATAAATAACTTTTTTTTTTTTTATACCGCTAACCAGGCCCCTACCTGCCCGGCATGAATGCCTAGCTTAACGGGTTAGTACCTGGGTGCGGGGCGGAAATCGCCTGATCACAGCATGGCTGTGATCCACCTGACTATTGATTTGTTCACATCGCTGCTGTGCTTGCTCTCTTGTGATTTCCTACCGCTATCTTTGTTTGCCGGTTCAAGGTTTCTGTTTAACTTTGTTGAATTGACAGATTTAATAGGTCTCGTAATTTAGAACCTTGATCAGGTGACGAGACCCTCACCTGACTAGGCACCCCCATTTTAACAGAATAATAAGGCTACTATAATTTGTGACTCGTGCTATAGCCAATATACACGTCAGGACACGTCGCCCTTATCATTATCTTTTTACGCATGAAGGTTTCGCTATGGTACTCCATTGGAAAATTTGGTAATTTTTGAAATTCAATATTTGAAAAACGGCATAATCATTAGATTTGAAATTTATATCAAGAAAAATACAATTTTTTACCTTTCAAACGCAGTTTGTCTAACAATTTTCTGACAAATACTTTTTGAGCTATCATTTTTTTCAGTAACTTCAAATGTTTCATTTTCCGAGATTAATCTGTTGCAACAATTAGCGAAAAACCCAGTCGTCAGCAACGCATAGTTTTTTATTAAAGAGGCTGTTGGAGCAGGGATTGTCACCACCAATTTGCCACCATCACTTTTGAAATCGGTTCCGTGGTTCCAGAGATTCCATAGAAATTGTAATTTAGAATGACTTCAGAACGCTTTTCGCACATTTCACCCATTTAAATTTCGATTTTTTTAAAATTTATTCTTAGAGAGCATTTACATCTTATAAGTAACCACAAGGCTAAATTTCAAATTTCTTGCCCCTTCAGTCTAAAAAAGTCGCAATTTTAAAAAATTTTTCGATCCTGCACCCCATTGATGTTAGTGGCACCGACATAAAATATAGCCTATGTTGGAGTAGGGATTGTCCCCATCAATTTGCCACCATTACTTTTGAAATCGGTTCTGTAGTTCCAGAGATTTCATAGAAATTGTAATTTAGACTGTTTTTAGAACGCTTTTCGCTCATTTCACCCTTTTAAATTTCAATTTCTTTTTTATTTTGTTCTTAGAGAGCATTTACATCTTATAAGTAACTACAATGACAAATTTCAAATTTCTAGCTCCTTCAGTATAAAAAATAAAAATAAAACTGCCCAGTTAAACTGAGGGCATTGAGTTCAGATGCGCCTTAACACAGTGAACCTATAAATAAAATTTGATGGAAATGGGATAATTCTGCATGAAAAACCTATTTACATAAATTAAGGGGGGTATTAGCCCTCCGTTCCCCCCTTTATACTTAACCAATCAATCCGGAAAACTAATCAGGGATGCGCCTTAACACAGTGAACCTATAAATAAAATTTGAAGGAAATGGGATAATTCTGCATGAAAAACCCATTTATATAAATTAAGGGGGGTATTAGCCCCCCGTTCCCCCCCTTTATACTTAATCAATCAATCCCGAAAACTAATCAGGGAAGCGTCTTAACCCAATGATCCTATAAACAAATTTTGAAGCAAATAGAATAATTCTGCATGAAAAACCCATTTATATAAATTAAGGGGGGATTATCCCCCCGTTCCCCCCTTTATACTTAACCAATCAATCCCGAAAACTAATCAGGGAAGCGCCTTAACACAGTGGACCTATAAACAAAATTTGAAGGAAAACGGAATAATTCTGCATGAAAAACCCATTTATATAAAATAAGGGGGTATTAGCCCCCCTTCCCCCCCCTTTATACTTTATCAATCAATCCCGAAAACTAATCAGGGAAACGTCTTAACCCAATGAACCTATAAACAAATTTTGACGCAAATGGAATAATTCTGCATGAAAAACAGATTTATATAAATTAAGGGAGGATTATCCCCCGTTCCCCCCCCCCCTTTATACTTAACCAATCAATCCCGAAAACTAATCAGGGAAGCGCCTTAACACAGTGAAACTATAAACAAAATTTGAAGGAAAACGGAATAATTCTGCATGAAAAACCCATTTATATGAAATAAGGGGGGGATATGCCCCATGTTCCCTCCTTTATACTTAACCAATCAATCCCGAAAACTAATCAGGGAAACGCCTTAACACAGTGAACCTATAAACAAAATTTTAAGGAAATGGGATAATTCTGCATGAAAAACCCATTTATATAAATTAAGGGGGGGATTATCCCCCCGTTCCCCCCCTTTATACTTAACCAATCAATCCCGAAAACTAATTAGGGAAGCTTCTTAACACACTGAACCTTTAACCAAAATTTAAAGGAAATGGGATAATTCTGCATGAAAAACCCATTTATATAAATTAAGGGGGGGATTATCCCCCCGTTCCCCCCCTTTATACTTAACCAATCAATCCCGAAAACTAATTAGGGAAGCGTCTTAACACACTGAACCTTTAACCAAAATTTGAAGGAAAACGGAATAATTCTGCATGAAAAACCCATTTATATGAAATAAGGGGGGATATGCCCCATGTTCCCTCCTTTATACTTAACCAATCAATCCCGAAAACTAATCAGGGAAACGCCTTAACACAGTGAACCTATGAACAAAATTTTAATGAAATGGGATAATTCTGCATGAAAAACCCATTTATATAAATTAAGGGGGGATTATCCCCCCGTTCCCCCCCTTTATACTTAACCAATCAATCCCGAAAACTAATTAGGGAAGCGTCTTAACCCAATGAACGTATAAACAAAATTTGAAGGAAAACGGAATAATTCTGCATGAAAAACCCATTTATATAAATTAAGGGGGGGGTTAGCCCCCCGATCCCCCCCTTTATACTTAACTAATCAATCCCGAAAACTAATCAGGGAAACGCCTTAACTCAGTGAACCTATAAACAAAATTTGAAGGAAAACGGAACAATTCTGCATGAAAAACCCATTTATATAAATTAAGGGGGGAGGAATTAGCCCCTTGTTCCCCCCCTTTATACTTAACCAATCAATCCCGAAAACTAATCAGGGAAGCGCCTTAACACAGTGAACCTATAAACAAAATTTGAAGGAAAACGGATATTTCTATGAAGAGTTATCGCATTACGTACGTACATACATACATACAGAACCGGCTTGCAAGCTCTCAGCCAGTTTGATAGCTAAAAAATGGCAATTTTAGAACGTTTTTTGCTCCTGCACCCCCTGGGGTTAGTGGCACCGACATAAAATATAGCCTATGTTGGAGCAGGGCTTGTCACCATCAATTTGCCACCATCACTTTTGAAATCGGTTCGGTAGTTCCAGAGATTACCTCCTACAAACAAATAAACAAACAATCTTTACTCCTTTATAATATTAGTATAGATTATACAGGGTAACTCAAAATGAATATAGCGATTACAAACGGCTATAAGTATTTAATGGAATAGAATTTGTCGATAAGATTAACACAGAATGTAGACGGAACTTCAAAATTGTGTATATATACGTCATAGATGTTCTATGTAACTTCCCTTGGTCACACGGACAGCATCTAGGCGGTAGTCCATTTCACGCCGTACATTCTGAAGCATTTGTTCAGTCACCGACGCAAGCGCATTACAAATGCGTACTTTGAGTTCTACAATTGTTTTGGGCATGGGAGGCACATACACCCTGTCTTTCACATAACCCCACAGAAAAAAATCACAGGGTGTCAAGTCCGGAGATTTCGGTCGCCAAGAGCAGAAGACATCGTCGGCATCTCCACTTCGACCGATCTATGGTGTTATGTGAAAGACTGCCTCCTTATGTGCCTGCCATGCCGAAAACAATTGAAGAACTCAAATTACGCATTTGTAATGCGCTTGCGTCGGTGACTGAACAAATGCTGCAGAATGTATGGCGTGAAATTGACTATCGCTTAGATGTTGTCCGTGTGACCAAGGGAAGTCTCATAGAACATCTATAACGTATCTATACAAAATTTTGAAGTTCTGTCTACATTCTGTGTTAATCTTATCGATAAATTCTTTTCCATTAAACAGTTATAACCGTTTGTAATCGCTATATTCATTTTGACTTACCCTGTACTTTACTAACATATTTTGCTACATTTTTGTGTGCTTCACGTAAAATGGGCTTATGGGAAAAATGGGATTTTTATTTCTATGGTGTAAGGAAAAATAATACGACAATAAAAGATATTTAATGACAGTTCCCTGCTAAATAATGATATATAGTGATCCTCTTTAATCTTTTAAATCAAGTATTTTTTTTTATTATTATTGTAGATAGCTTCAAAATTCTTTTCCAATCAAAACTTTCTATAAAAGATTGAAGTAAAAACAAAAATACCTGTTTAAATAAAGATTGCTTGTTTAATCCTCATTTCGAACCTAAAAACATTTCAAACATGTCATTATTTTAAGACTTTCTTTTTTAACGGACAAGTTGTAAAAATTCTGTGACAGAAAGAAAAATTTAAGTAATAATTTTTTACCTCTTCTGTTTAAAAAAAATAGCAATATTTTTTATGAAATAAATTTTTTTAAAGGTAATAATTCTGCAAGTATATTCTAATAAGTAGTATATATATATATATGTTTTTTCAGAATGTTAATTTTATTACATTACTTATTATAAAATTAGTACTTTCTTGTTACAGTGGTCCCCGAAGATGAGTTGCCAAGCGATTATGATGTATTGTCAAATTATATGACACATATGACGCTATGTTCAAATGTAACATTTTATGATCTATATGAACACGTTATAGTCATATATGACATATATTTATGGCATATGTATAACACGTATTTATAAAATATAGGAAGGACATATATTACGTATATATGATGCATATATGAAATATATATGATGTACTATATGGCGTATGGCGAATATATGATGCATATATAATGTATATAAAAGTACGGCGACTATTTAGACAAAATTGGAAATGTAACTTTGGCGTAAACTTAATTGCGGAAGTTGGCGATAACAAGGAAGTACCAGATAATTTTCAGAAATACATTTTAAAGATTAAAATGGTTTTTAAGCAATTTATTGCAGCATCAGTTTTCAAAATCTATGCATATCTGCGAATCGTGAAGACATAAAAATATGTTTAGAGACTGTAGCATCGCTAACACATTAAGATTTACTACAATACATAAAAAGTTACATGTTCAAGTAAGAGGTAATATTAGCATCACAAAATAGTTCAATAATTCGTTTAATATGGATAGTAGCAAGATACAGCTTTCACATAAATACACAAAAACACATGGGGTTTTTCTTTTGATAAGAAAAAAAAATATATTAACGGGCTAGATTCATTTCTCATCGATGTTAGCACTGCAATACGGTTCAAAAGCTCTTTCTTTTCGATATATAAGCTATTTTATGGTAGGAAATGTAGCAAGAATAACTTTCAATACTTTTCAAAGTATCTTGCCGCTCCTGGCAGCTATTCTTATTAACGGCATACTTGTTAACCAGTAATTTTCCTTAAAAGTTCAATTTAAGTAATTTGACCCAAGTTAAACATGTTTTGAACATTTGAACCAGATATCTTTTTTTTAGACATAAAATCAAATAAGCTGTGCGTAAATGAAGAATAAAAAATGTATTTATTAGTTAATTATTTAAATTAAAAGTTACATTATTTAGTATTAAATAAATACGCACATAATAAATAAATTTTCTGGTGTAAAAATTATTTAACCGATTTCAAAATAAACTGCATTTTAAGGCAGAGTAGTTGCGAGTTGGCTAGTATGCTAATAGCATTAGCCAAATTAAATATGTGTAATCTTAGATGCGTTATGAAATGTGCTGCACTGCTGGAGAAACTGATATAGCACAAATTAATTACCACTTATTGACGGCAAATGTAATCATTACTAGTAAAATAATTTTCGCCATTAAAAATCCCATGTCTTTCTGTGTGTGAAAGCCGCATCCTGCTGCTGCCTATATTTTTAAAATTGCAGTGTAATTTTAATTTATTTTGTGACTTTGGGATCTCCCGGTATATTCAAGAAACTAGAATCATATTAGTTTTAACAATTTATTACTTTTTTTGTATACATCTACATTTAAAATCATTCGCCGAAAGATGTAACAGATTTTGTAACGTGTTTTAAATCAGGCAATGTAGAAGGCTGACAGCTATGAAATTTGAATATGATGCTTTGATTACCTACATCTTATTTTTTTTATCTTAATGTTTTTTACAAATGGTAATTTCAATATCTATATCTGTTTTTCATACACACATAAAACTATTTGAATACAATAATATGGACTGGCAACAATTGTTGAGACGAAATTTTAAATGTTTTATAGTGCTTTTTAATATGTAGATTTCTAGAAGGACGAAGAACAAAATTATATTCAGTATGTGTGTTATTTTTATAACATTTAATTTGGCATTACCGTACTCCCCCCAAAAAGAGTTCAAATATAGTCGAACACGGTTAATACGCGAATGGAAGGACCATTCAAAATTCGCGTATTAAACGGGTTCGTGTATTAACCAAAGTTCACGAATTTCCGTGCACTTCTCCATCTAATAACACCCTATACATATAAAACACATTTTTATGAAAATTTTAAGCGTTTTGAAGTTTTTGAATTTCATTTTATTTTTTTAAATCATTATGTACTTATTTAGCAGTAGCATTCCAAACTTTGAAATTCAAATAAGGATTACTGTCGTAAGTAAAAATCCAGTAAGTCTTTTCAAAATTAGATTTATTATGAACAAAACCAACACAAAAATTTCTGTTAACTACGTTAACTAAAACTAATGTTATCAAAATTTAAATTTTTGTTAGCTATACAGTATAAATAAAGAACAGTGTCGATAATAGTAAAAAGTCAATATAGAAAAAAGTAAAAACATATTTTAAAAAGTTAATAAAGTAAATAATGACATAAAAATTACTTTTTGGCAAAGTACCTATCAATTTTGGCCTATTTGACATGCGATCTCACCTACAGCATGATGTTTGCAGTTTATTCAAGTAATGGTAAAGTTCGAGCGTCGAGGGCGCTACGTCCAGCGATGCATACTTTTTGAGAAGACTGAACGCCTCCGTAATTTTAGAGAATCGGTGTGGGACAGCGGCTCAGGATCATCCTCTGCTTACTCCTTCTTCGTTTAACTAGTCGCAGTTACATTGGCGATGATGTCATCCAGATTTCTAAGCTCGTATGTGACTACATCTTTGTCGATATTGATGAACGTTAGAATTAATTTTTGACACAATTATTCAAATTCGTAAAGAAATCATGTGAGATGTAATCTTCCCAACTGGGCGAAAAAGTCCGGGCCAGTATTCGAACCCGGGATCCCTTGGCTGAAGCTGTCAATAAGCCCAGTTAACCTAAATGATCATAGCATCTGGTCTGATATCTGAATAAGCACAACAGAATAAACCACAGATAATGGGACCTTCAGTAAACGCTGGAAACGTGATTACACTAGATTAATTTTGGACACAATTATTCAAATAGGTAAAGAAATCATATGAGATGGAGTCATCCGGGATTGCTCAGTTGGTAGAGCATTGGAAGCTTCAGCCAAGGGATCCCGGTTTCGAATCCGGACCCGGAATTTTTATCCCAGTTGGAAATATTACATCTCATATTAATGAACGTGTCTAAATCGACAATATTCAAATCAGAGTTTTTCTGCGCTCAGCCACTCTTTTCAAACATCAGGGCGAGAGGTCGGCTCTTCACCAATGACGTCCTCGCTACTTTCGAAGCCCGCTTTGCAGAAACAATTTCCAATCGTCGTTGGTTGTGATTCTCTCCCATTCTGCGGTAAGCATGTGCATAGCGTCGAAGATTGTAATAGGACGACACTCGCAGCTTGAAGGGTTGTCGCCTTGTTCCATTTGGTGAAGGTATCATCATACTACGCGAGTCTTGTAATTTACCTTGGCACTGTTAATGATTCCTTGGTCCATTGGCTTGGTCACGCTAGTCGAATTTGGAGGTAAAAATTGAACTTGGCATTCTTAAAACTTTCGATATCCTTCGGATGTGCAGTGCAACTGTCCAAAAACAATAAAACATGGCAAGATTCTTTTCCCATACCCCGGTCAAAATTATGAACCCATGTTGAAAAAAGGTGTCCGATCATCCACTCCCTGTGCTGACTTTCATACAGGCAGGGAGAATTTTTGACGTTTTTAAAACATCGTGGGTTGCGTGATTTTACTTGAGACGTTGCATTAACTTGTCTGATCCATAAGAGTTTGTACCAACCAGAACTGTAAGACGCTCTTTGCTTAGCTTACCCCCTTGACATATTTCTCCTTTCATGGTCACTGTTTTTTTCGGTGTCGGTTTGTAAAAGAGTCGAAATTCGTCCACGTTGTAAATATCATGGCTTGAGTAGTTCTTTACAAGCTGCAGAAGCATATTTGTCATCCAAAAATCGGCGTCTTCATTGTTGACAGAAGTTGATTTACTTCACACTTGTATGAATTTTGTTCCTAGGGGAAGTTAAAACTGATATTTTTAGTAGAGCAATTAATAGTTCCATTAAATTTGGATAGAAAATGCATTCCTTGTTCAAAGAACTGTCGTAATGCTTGGGACAATTTCCTTCTAAATCTTTATCTGTTATGAACCAAGTCGCATTCGCGTATTAAACGTAGGTTTCTTTTTTCAAGGGACTGACAAACTTTCGCGTCTTAAGCGGGTTCGCGTATTAACCGTTCGCGTATTAAGAGAGGTATTTTTCCACGCATAAGATAGGAGTTTTTCAAGGGACCGATGAAAATTCGCGTCTTAAGCGATTTCTCGTATTGCGCGGGGCAAGTATTAACGGGATTCGACTGTACATTATGTCTTACGATGATAATTGCTTAAAATATATTTTAATGAATTATACTATTTAAAAATAAATGATATATACCAATATACATTATTGAGATACACAGTAAAAGAAAAGGCAAATGCTACGAAAATATTGTATAAGCAAGGACGAAAATTTACAATTACCTTCTCTACGTTTCAAGATTTAAAGACGAAATTACACAACAAATAGTTTTTTATGCTGCCACTGATTTTTGGAAACGTTTCCGAGTAGTTTGTATAGCAAATTAATAATTTTTTTAATCCAAAATATCTGTTTTTTAGATACCGTTGTTTATCAATCTAACACGTTCAGCTACGTAATTGAATTACAACAGTAACGAAATCATATTAATTTTAATGTTACTATTAAATGCTGTTAATTTATCCTGTTTGTCTGTAAAACATGTTTGTTGAACTGCAAAATGTTTATTTATTTTATACGTCAATAAATAAGATAATGAATAAAAATGTATAACAGTTGAGATGTACAAAAGCACACTCGGTAAAGGGGTAGTTGACAATGTACAGAGGGTGTTTACACATATTGTGAACAATTTTGACAACAAAACTAAAATACATAAATTAAAACAATTATTTTTTAATATGTTCTATCTGGTAGACCTTGTTACAGCGGGATTTCAAAGATAGTAGGGATTTTTGTAAAACTGGAAGTGGAATTTTGTTCCATTCCTCCACCACACATTTCCAAAGTCTACTCAACGTAGTTGGTCTGCGTTTCGCAAGAGCTTGTTTTATTAATCCAAAGGCACAGTAATCCATTGGCGAAATATCTGGGGACTTTTCACCTTTTTAAAATTCTGCTCTAAAAGAAAGAGTTACGACATGACGTCAATTGGCACCTCCTTTAGCCTACTTTTTCAACCATTGGCAAACACGACCCCCCTCTTACTGCCTACTACCCTCTTTTTTCTCTCCTAACACGGATTCAGTTGGTTCCGCAGAGCATGCCATGTAACTTTGAGCTAAATCTTTTTGACACTTATACCGCATACACTGGTTTGGAAGGCAGATTTTACGCATTTTGAAGTGTCCAAATCACCCACTCACTGGAGAAGTCCATTCTAAACGTCGATAGATTTTTCTTCAGTAATATTTAACAAATCTAATCGGGTCTCCAGCTTCTAATTAAGTTGTGTTTAAGTGAAGTCGTGCATTACTGATTATATGAATTAAACTATTGGATCTTATAACCAGTCTCATAAATACTTTGGAGAAACACCCTTTGGAACTCTTTGCCACTACTCAGCTCGAGTGTTGACTACAAATACTCTTAATATCCCGTCGGTTGATTAAATTAAGAATGTGATTTATATCCGCCATTTAGTTAAAGTTTTGTGACACAGTAAGCGCTTGTTATAGAATAAACTTTCATTCACTTCGGCAACTTTAACACCTGTCTTCTTAACCAGTATATATACATCAACGATTGGACGGAGGGTGGTTTTGGGGTTTGCGGGTCATAATCGGTGAAAATATACCAAAAGGTTTTTGTAATGAAAGCTACCTAAAACGATAACAGAAAACGCCGTTCCAGCAATTTTGTTTGTATACTGTAACCGAATTCTTTTGTGCGCCCCTGTAAATGAATGGTGAATCCTATACATATGCTGTAAAATAGTAAGCATCGTAGTGCATCTAAATGATATATATCAATATAAATTAGTGTAACAACATTAAAAATGACTGCAAACGATTTTTTCTCCTAGATTCTTTTGAGTGTCCCTGTAAATTAACTACATACTTCATTTTCAATACCGAACATGCCTTAGTAAATCTCAATAACATACGTCAATTTCATGAGAATCCGAGTATATTTACGCGAGTTAGAGCATGGACAGACAGACGGCAAAATCCAGACAGACAAACGAAATTCATAAACACTTTTCAACTTTGTTGGAAAGTGTTAAAAAATCATATGAAATATAAGACAACGCAATGTGACGCTTAACTAAAATCTGTCAACAAAAAGACGGATATATTTTTAACATAAAATTAATATCAAGATAAGTTAAATTGGTTAAAAAATACGTTACATCAGAATATGCTCGGAATTTTATGTTATTTTTTGCTTTTTAGGGTTTCGTTCATCTCACGAAACCCTATTGCTCCCGCTCCGTTGTCTGTCTGTCACAGAGCCATTCTCGAAAACTATGTAACTTACAGAGTTGAAACTTCAAGCTATTCAGAATATCACCTGTGAAGAGCTGGAAATATTAAAATTTGAAAAATTCGTATTATTTTAATAAATAGAGATAAAAAACCAAAATTCTAACAGCCTTTTCCTTTTAAATTTAAACATTTTTCAATATAGCAGATGCCAAAAATTAAAAATCCACGATGAAAATCTTTCCACAATAATTAATTTTCTATCAGACGATTTCCACGCGAAAAAGGAAAATGAAATAAAAAGTTTCACCAATTGAAAAAAGATAAATATGAAATAAAATTGATTGACGTCATAGTCGTAATAAAACGGAAAATGTCTAAGATTTCTCAATAATACAAGGAGTATGAGTATGAGTAAGTAAACAAAGCAGATTAATTGCACGTCATTAGAGAATTAAAAAGAAAATCTGACGTCATATGGAAAGTTTAACTAATTTTTCAGATGTTTCAAAATAATACAAATCGTGTATCAATATAAATAATAGAGAATGGTAAATATATGAGTTTGAGAAACATATTGAATCGTGATAAAAACCCGATTATGGAAATATTCGCATATTTTAACATTTTGAAGGTATACATCAATTTGTTTAATTTTGAAATTATTTTTTTAAATAGTGCATTTAGTCCGTATGACGGATATTATTATGACAGAATATAATAGCGGGCTTGGCCCGCTATCTGGCTGGTTGAGATATTCGAAAAAACGAAAAAATAAACCGGTAAATTTTTACTTTATAAAAAACATGACTTTTTTTTGTTGTTGTTGCTAAATGAAATTTGTTTGAATTTATTAAAGAAAGGATAAAGTGTTTTGAAAGGAATATTAAACGAAACCCTTTGAGCGATCTTTGATCACACTTACCCACTTGTTATTTCTTAATTTCTAAATGTAGATTATCGTCTCCCAAATTTTATCAGTTATATTTTTTAATATTTCGTAAAACTAAACTGCATTTAAAATGCTGAAAGACTAATACTTTTAAATATAGAAATGCTTGGGGGTCCGAGTAAAAATCGAAGTGTAAAGTTGAAACTTAATTAAGATGCTTTACTGTACTTTTATGTACATTTTTAATTCTCTTAAGGAACAAGAATCATTTCCATTAAGGTCATTTATTAAATTAAATACCAATTGAAATGCTTAATCAAATCAGTCAAAAAATTATTTCTTTGAAGAAAAATTAATACTTTTTCCTGCATATCTGTCTGAATCCATACATATCAGAACAAAGCATTTTCAATTCCTCAGGGAATCTGGAGGCACGGCAGTGCCTCCGCCAAGTCTTGAGAGGACAGCCGTAAGCATACTTTTCTGGAAGCAACTCAGGGCACTTTTGACCCCTCCATATCTCCGCGCTGGAGTATCCCAAAAATTTTAAACTTCAATTATAGAGAGTATTTGGCCCACAGGACCAAAATTTAAAATTACAACTTTCTGTCTTTTCTAGTTCGGGCGATATATGAACTCAAACATTCGATTTTTTGTCACTTCTTACTCACTCGTTCACGCGTCATCAAAAAGATTGGGTAGATCCCGTAGCCCCAGAAACTTGACATTTGGAAAAAAGGTAGTGTTTAGGATACAAAGAAAGGAAAAATTATAAAATCCAGAAAATTCGAAAAAAAAACATTCGAAAATTCAACAAATTCCATCAAAATTGAAAATTGAAAATAATACGATCTTGTAGTCTTGGAAACTTAAGATTTGGTGTGAAGGTAGTGTTTAACATCCAGAAAAAGAAAACATCAAAAACACCAAAAAAATCGAAAGCAAAATTGAAAAAATCGAAGAAATTGAAAAAAAACCGAAAATTTGAAGACAATCCGATTTTGTTGCGGTAGAAAATTCAAATTAGGAATAAAGGTAGTATTTAGGATACAGAAAAAGGAAAATTAAAAAAATCCAGAAAATTCGAAAAAAAAATAAAAAAATTCGAAAAAAATTGAAAAAATGAAAATAATTTGATACGATAACGCTCGTATTTATAAATTAATTTGGACGAAACTAATTGTGTGTATTAAGCTCACCAATGCCTCGACCGAGTTCGTTGGCCAGGTTGGTCCGCCATCTTGTTTCAAGATGGCGGCCACGGAAAATTTTAAAACTAAAATAAATATACAAAAAAGTTAAAAAATCAAGTTTATTTTTTAATTAGGTGTTAGGACTTGATACAAGGATTCCAGAGCATTTTTTGTTTTACCTCTATCTTAAAAATTGGCTGAGATAGAGCAGTTTAAAATTCTAGGGTGGCTGACATTTTGAAACAAAACAGCACATTACAAAAAAACAACGATAAATTTATGGTCAATAATGGTCAAGCAGGTGCAATCCCGAATGAATACTCCGTGTCATTATAACTGTAACTTTGACTTCGAAATTTTGATACGTTGCATTTTCTATTTGTTGATATTTTTGAACTATGATTTACGCTAAGTGAAATGTTGTTGTTGAAGAGGGATTTTCCATGTAAATCCGAAACGTCCAATTTTAATATGTTTTTAATGTTTTATGAAAGTGTATTGTAATGTCTGTAATTTTAATGATTTTAATATAAATTTATAAGTTTTAGTGAACGCGATTTCTCGCAAATTATTTTCTTTCATTGTTGTAATCATTTTCCCAATCATACGCATAAAACTATATATTCATATCCATTAGCGCCAAATTCTCGCCAAACTTGGCCACAATTGGCGAAATCTCGCCAAATTTGGCGACAAAAATAAGTCTTCATAAATGAAGCCAACTTGGCTATAGCTCAATAATTTGGCGAATTTCTTATTCAAATTCAGTGTAAACGAATCTTTTGTAAACGGTTTCTTTGCATTTTAACTTGCTGTTTTCGAGTAAGATTAGCTAAAATTTTAAAACGAAGAGATAGGAAAGCTACCTTTTCCTGCCGGTACAGGCCGGAGGACTTTTTTATGAGTTGTCGGATGCAATCTATGTTTTGCATTAAATAAAGTAAAACATTGAAAAACAAATCCCACAGGATGGGGATAGTTTGTTTTAGATAGATTTTAAGATAATTGTCCTATTAGCTAGTACACCTTCCTTTATTGTTTTGTGTTATTTTCCCCGGATTATGCTTTTCTTTTCTTTTGTTTACGAATTTTGTAATACAAAAGTTCCGCTATAGACTGGCTACGTTATAGACCTTTTTTTATAGACATGTTCATTTTCTTTCACAGGCTTTACTCTATTTAATTTATATATGAAATATTTGTTGTTAAAAGATGTTGGTCGCACAAAAATTTTCACATCTCTCCCTCCCTCCCGACATTACTGGTTGGTTATGGCTTGATAGTCCTTTCTAAATAAAATCATGGTGATTCTAAGATTCTCTTGATTTATCTCTAAATTGAACATAAACGATCCTAAGAAAACGGATCAATGAATTACTATATTGGCATGAGGAAATTTAGTTGCAGAAAAATGGAGCATATAGATAACATTAAGTCTAATAGGAAAACCACAGCCTTGGCAAGATTGTATTAACAAGAAACCATCCAAATACATTTTTATGAAAGTAATATAATTTTCCCCTCGAATCTATACAAACCATGTATTATAAGAAAAACCGGTACTTCTCTATTATCCCGTCGACCACTTTTCATAACAAAAAACATCGCCAAACTGTAAGATTAAACGCCAAAAATGCAGTCCCATTTACTTGATGTCAGAAGCATTACACGTGTCTGTTATTTCATCAAGTGCTTTTTAATTCGACATTTGCGTGTATTTTTCATTATGTTTTACTGATTTATTAGTTATTTCCTTAATTAAAATAACAATTGTGTCCTTAAATTCTTACATTATATTTATTTATTTATTTTGATACTATAATGGCAAAGTTCTCCCGTTTATTTGGCGTTACAGTTTGGCGATAGCTTTTTGTTATGAAAAGTGGTCGACGGGATAATAGAGAAGTACCGAAAAACCATAGAGTTTGTAACACGTAAAAATACAATGTGTAAACGATAAACATAATTTAATTTATGAAAATTGTGGCTCGATGTAATACATGGTTACAAATATGGAAATAAACATCCAAGTACAAATAAAAAATAACGTGCGTAGTTTTAATCAGTATGTGAAAAATTAAATGATATCGTTTCAAATAATAACTTCATTAGACCGTGCAATTATATAATCTGGAGGCACAGCAGTGCCTCCGCCAAGTCGAGAGAGGACATCCGTAAGCATACTTTACTGGAAGCAACTCAGGACACTTTTGATCTCCGCGCTGGAGTATCCCAAAAATTTGAAACTTTGTTTTTCTAGAGTATTTGGCACACAGGACCAAAATTTAAAATTACAACTTTCTGTCTTTTCTAGTTCAGACGATATATGAACTCAAACATTCGATTTTTTGTCACTCACTCACTCGTTCACGCGTCATCAAAAAGATCAGGTAGATCCCGTAGTCCTAGAAACTTGACATTTGGAAAAACGGTAATGTTTAGGATACAAAGAAAGGAAAAATTATAAAATACGGAAAATTCGAAAAAAAAAAAACATTCGAAAATTCAGCAAATTCCATCAAAATTGAAAATTGAAAATAATACGATCTTGTAGTCTTAGAAACTTAAGATTCGGTGTGAAGGTAGTGTTTAGTATCCAGAAAAAGGAAACATCAAAAACACCAAAAAAATCGAAAGCAAAATTGAAAAAATCGAAAAATCGAAAAAAATCGAAAATTTTCAAATAATCCGATTTTGTTGCGCTAGAAACTTGGAACTCGGAATAAAGGAAGTATTTAGGATGCAAAATAAGGAAAAATTAAAAATTCCGGAAAATTCGAAAAAAAAATTCAAAAATTCGAAAAATTCGCAAAAAATTAAAAAAATTAAAATAATTTGATTGTTTAGCCTTAGAAGCTTAAAATTCGCATTAAAGATAGTGTTTAGGATTCAGAATAAGTTAAAATAAAAAACGCAATAAAATTCGAAAATAAAATCAAAAAATCGAAAAAATCGAAAAATAAGGAAAATTTGAAAATAATTCGATTTTATAGCGCTAGAAACTTGAAATTTGGAATAAAGGTAATATTTAAGATACTAAATAAGGAAAAATTAAAAAATATGGATAATTAAAAAAATACCCATAAATTAGTGCAGACGATATATGAACTCAAAGTTTCGATTTTTTGTCACTCACACACTCACTCCATCTCGCGTCATCAAAAAGAATGGGTAGATCCCGCAGCCACAGAAACTTAAAATTTGGAATAGAGCTAGTGTTTCGGATACAAAGAAAGAAAAAATTATAAAATACGAAAAAAAAAACATTCGAAAATTCAAAAAAATCGAACAAAATTGAAAATTGAAAATAACACGATCTTGTAGTCTTAAAAACTTAAAATTTGGTTTGAAGGTAGTGTTTAGAATTCAGAAAAATAAAACGTCAAAAACACAATTTTTTTTTAAAAATAAAATCGAAAAATCGATAAAAATCGAAAAATTTCAAATAATTCAATTTTGTTGCGCTAGAAACTTGGAATTCGGAATAAAGGTATTATTTAGGATGCAAAATAAGGAAAAATTAAGAAATCCAGAAAATTCGAAAAAAAAAAAAAAATTCGAAAAATTCGAAAAAATTAAAAAAAAAAAAATAGAATAATTTGATCTTTTAGCCTTAGAAACTTAAAATTCGCGGTAAAGATAGTGTTTAGGATTCAGAATAAGTTAAAATAAAAACGCAATAAAATTGGAAAATAAAATAAAAAAATCGAAAAATAAGGAAATTTTGAAAATAATTCGATTTCATATAGCGCTAGAAACTTGAAATTTGGAATAAAGGTAATATTTAAGATACTAAATAAGGAAACATTAAAAAATATGGATAATTAAAAAAAAAATCGAAAATTTAAAAAAATAAAATAAATAAATAAAAAATAGAAAGAAAGAAAGAAAAGGAGATAAATTGAAAATAATATGATCTCGTAGTCTTAGAAACTGAAAATTTGCTGTAAAGATAGTGTTTAGGATTCAGAAAAAGAAAAAATTAAAAACACAACAAAAATTGAAAATAAAATCAAAAAATCGAAAAAAAACGAAAATTTTAAAATAATTCGATTTTGTAAAGCTAGAAACTTAAAATTTGGATTAAAGGTAGTATTTAGGATACAAAAAAAGAAATAAATAAAAAATCTGTAAAATTCGAAAAAAAAAATTAGAAAAATTGAAAAAAATTCGATTTTGTAGCTTTAGAACTTAAAATTCGGCGAAAACTTATTGTTTAGGATAGAGAAAAAGGAAACATTAAATCACAATAAATTCGAAAATAGAATAAAAAACTCGAAAATAATCGGAAATTTCAAAATAATTCGATTTTGTAGCGCTAGAAACTTGAAATTTGTAATAAAGATACAAAATAAGAAAAAATTAAAAAATCCAGAAAATTATAAAAAAAAAATTCGAAAAAATAAAAAATTGAAAATAATTTTATCTTGTAGTCTTAGAAACTTAAAACTTGGTCTAAAGGTAGTATTTACTATTAAAAAAAAGGAACAATTAAAATATTCGTTAAATTCGAAAATAAAATCGAAAAATCAAAATATCTTTAAGAAATCGAAAATTCGAAAACAATTTGATTTTGTACTGCTAGAAACATTAGTTTTAAGATAATTGTCCTATTAGCTAGTACAACGCCCCTAATTGTTTTATGTTATTTCTCCCGGATTATGGTTTTCTTTTCTTACGTTTACGAATTTCGTTATAGAAAAGTTCCGCTATAGACTGGCTACGATATAGGCGATTTCTTTATAGACAGGTTTGTTTTCTTTCACAGGTTGTACTCTATTTACTTCACGTATGAAATATGGATTGTTAAATGATGTTAGCCCCACAAAAATTTTCACAGCTCCCCCTTCCCCCCCCCCCCTCCCACGATATTACTGGCTGGTTATGGCTTGATAGTCATTTCTAAATAAAATCATGGTGACTCTAAGATTCACTTGATTTATCTCTAAATTGAACCTAAATGATCCTAAGAAGACGGATCAAATAATTACTATATTGGCATGACAATCAGGTAACTTAGAATTAAAATCGAAAAATCAATAAATTTATAAAAAGTCGAAAATTTGAAAATAATTCGATTTTATAGTCCTAGAAGCTTGACATTTGGCAGAAAGGCAGGGTTTAGTACACAAAGTAAGGAAAAATTAAAAAATCCGTAAATAATAAAAAAAAGACTAAACAAAAAAACGAAAAAAAAAACATCGAAAAAAGGAATATAGTTTGATTTATTGGAAATTTCCGGAAATTTTAATTTTGGCTTTCTTTTTATACTAAAAAGTTCTTTTATGTTAAATATCAAGTATCTAGGGCTGCGAGTAATATCTCAGATGGATAGCACCTATCCTGGAAGCAATTGAGAGTACTTTTGACACTCCCCCTCCCATAACTTAGTGCTTGCCTAGGAACCTGAAATCTCTTTTTATCTACAGTACTTTGCAAACGAAACTAAAGCTTCAAATTTTTGATACCTGTAAATAATAGGGACAGAGTGTGGGCTTAGCGAAAATCAGTGGATGATCTCCAAAAAGAACCCAAAATCAAGAAAAGCAGGATTACTTACAAAAAGAAGTGAAATCTCATCAAAAAGTCACCTGTAAAAAAAGCAGCCAAGTCTCGTAACTCATTTACCGTAAAAAGTACTGAGATCGTATAAAGCCAAGTTTAACTATCTTATTAACTCTGAAATTTTCATTCACAAATCACTCCTAGTCTCTACATCTTTAGTTAATTATTATTTTGTGACTTGGCAATTACGCAGCACAGGAAAGTTATTACACCTTACTATGTCATGGGATGGGATGGGATAATTTAACTAAAGCAAATTATATACGCACAGGGAAGTTATTACACTTTAATATGTTATAGTATTATTTGATTAAGACTAACTATATACAACACATTCTCGTGCTACGTAATTGCCAAGTCACAAAATAATAATTAACTAAAGATGTAGAGACTAGGAGTGATTTGTGAATGAAAATTTCAGAGTTAATAAGATAGTTAAACTTGGCTTTATACGATCTCAGTACTTTTTACGGTAAATGAGTTACGAGACTTGGCTGCTTTTTTTACAGGTGACTTTTTGATGAGATTCAGTTTAACGGTAGAAGAATTCTGTTCAATAAATCTTAAGTCATTATTCTCTGTTTATGAATCCCATTTTGGAAGATGAAATGCGTCAAAACAAGCTACTAGAATCAATGAGTGATTCCTGTTTTTAATAATTCTTAGCGCTGAAGAATAAGTTTTACGAAATATCGTTTGGTGAACTTATAGAATTAAATGATTTTTTTTTTCTATATTCTTTTTATTCATACTTTCCGTTTCATTCATTTATTATTTTTCTGTCATAAAAAAGGGATTTCAGTGAAGGTAAATTCTTCAATTCTTGAATATACGTATTTCAAGTGAATTACTTGAATCAGGATTATGACGGATTCTTTAATAGTTACTATTACTTTCAATTGATAAAATAATTATTCTTGTATTTATGCATGAACTGATATTTAGAACACTGTATGAGGTTACGTACACGACACGTGAATATAAACAATTTTTGTGTAGGAAACTAGGGTCTAAATAAATCTACTTATCTAAAGGAATATAACAGGCTCTATAATCACCAACTTTCTTAAATAAAATTTAAAAAGTATCACATAGAAACAACATATATTTCATTAAATGAATTTTCTTGTTTAAAACATGCATATTGGACATATAAAATAATCAGATTGTGAGGTGTGAGAATATCCCATTCCAAGCTTAATTCGGATTTTCGTAAAAGCTATTACAATAATAAATATGTTTTAGAGAAATCTTCACCAGAACATATTATTTTCTGTGAAATATCGTCACGTCAAGGGAAGTACAGGAATTGGACTGTAACCTTGGTCAGTGACATACGTGACCACACTGTCAGAGATCTTTGGAATTTTGAAGGGTCAAACTCATGGTTATTTGAACGTTCATTATGACAATCTTATATCTGCAAATCTTTTGATTTCTTTCAAATCAAATACACATGTTTTTAACGAGAAAATATATTTAAGAAGTAATTTTTAAGAAGAAAAATAAAACAAACTTTAAAAGGTTGTTTCTTACATTATGCCTATATTTCCTACTTTATAACGCAAGGTCGCGTATTTTAGTCGGTGTAGATTGGTACAACAAGAGTGTTTGTGCCAACCAGGGATCGACAAATTTGGAAAAATCTGTAGCCATAAAAAACTTAAATCACCAGAAAAATGTATTTTTCCCTTTCTGTTGTTAGTTTTCATATTTTAAATTAAATCATTTATTTTCTGAAAGCATAAATGTTTTTATGTATTAACTCAGACATGATAATAAAAATCCTATTTTAAGAATAACGCGTAATTTAGATAACAGATAGTTTTTTAATAAAGCATCAAAATTATAACAGTGAAAAAAATAACACTACAAATGTTTAACTGACTGGCATGCTTTGGACACGTTATTTGCTGGCTATTTCAATTGCCCATATTGTTTAGAGCTTTAAAAGCATAAACACCTGAATGGATGGTGGGACATTAGTGTAATATTAAATAGAAAAAGACAATTTTTCGCCTATTTTCCGCTCAAAGTCAATCAAATAATTCTGTTTATAATGTTTTATTTTTTTATCTTGTTAAATCAGCCAAAGCATGTGCGTTATGCGAAAAATCAGTTAGGCTTTGATATATATAGATTTATAAAGTTCATACACGCTGCCAGCAAATAGCACACGCAGAAAAAAGTTTTGTTGAATCAACAAAAATTTGGTTGACCCAACAAAACTTTTTGTTTAAATATGGGTCAATGGAAATTTTGTTTGAATCAATAAAAAAATATTGTTGATTTTTTTTTTTGCAATTCCAACAAAAAAATTTGTATCGTCAGAAAAAAATTGTTTTGTTAATTCAAGTAAAAATGGTTCAATTTTACTTGAATTAACAAAATTCTTTTGTTGAAAGTTTGCTCAAAATAAATATAATTTTTCAATTCATTTTCAGCAGTGTATAACGCTTGTAATCCTTGCAAAATATCAGGTGAATTTTTATCATGCTTTTTTCAAGCATAAACCGACAGAGTTATGCCCGCAAAATGCCTGAGATAATGCCCAAAGCCGGGAATCGAACGCGGGTACTCATAACAGCGCTCTGAGGCTCTACCACTGCGCTACAAGGAACGATATCCCAAATCGCCATTTATCCCTCTCATATATGTCGGACCGGCTGCAACCATAGCACAAGATGGAAATGTCATCAGGAGCACGCAAAGTTCTGCGGCAAACATGAGACGACGATACAAAACCCAGCATACGGCAACACATAGTTAATTTTTAATTCATTTTCAGCAGTGAATTACTCCTGTAAAAAGCAGGATAAAAATTCACTACAGGAGTAATTCATTGCTTAAAATGAGACAGATCTATTGCAGAAATCGCTAATCCACCTGTTGCGCGATTTACACCAAAAACTAATCAGCTACAATTTATATCAGGAAGTAACTGAATATAAAGTTTTATTAAATTTCGTGCATTAGTTCTTGAGATAGAGCGCTTACAAAATTTTTGTTACATACAGGCAGACAGAGTCATAGACAGTCACTTTCTAAAAACAGTCAAATCGAGTTCAGGACTTTCTAAAATTCGTCGGAAACCGGAAGTCGGAAATTTTCATGAATCAAATACTTTTTTCTTGTAAAGATAGAAGAAAGTAATAAATGGGAGAGGGAGATTTTTAAAACTACCTTGGTCCGTCCCAATTAAAAAAAGTTTTAATTATCCAAAAAATATGTTAATCCTTTAATTAAATAGCAATATATGTCAAATAAACCAAGTTACGTGGGAGAGTTATGGCTACTACACAACAATTTAAATTTTGCAAAAAACAATAAAATTTGGCTGGAATTACAAATTTAAATTACAAAATAATAGTAAAATTAAAAAAACAGATTTTGTTAATTCAAGTAAAATTGATGAAATTTGGTTAAAATTTTGTAAGAGTGTTAGCAATATTTTTTTTTGTCCTAGCAACAAAACGAATTTTTTACTTCAACTAAAAATTTTGCTTAAAACAACCAAAATGTACTCAACAAAACATGGTTTGTAGTTTTAATCAATTCCTTTTTCTGTGTGCATGTACGGCAAAATGCCCAGAAGGAAAATGTCTGGCAATGAGCATAACGATTTTTAAAACGACTGTGCATTCTGTAAGTTAATTTCAGACAAAATATAGAAATACTATTTTTAACATTTTCAAACATAGAAGAAAAGTGTTTATGAATTCGGTTTGTCTGTCTCTGTAGCCATCTGCTCGTCCTCTAGTACTCTAACTCTCGTAAATATACTTGGATTGCAATTTTTGTATGTTATTGAGGTTTACTCATAAATGGTTGGTATAAAACTAAGCTACGTCACCGTAGCGGACGCACTTCACCGCCGTTTCAAGGTTCTCGTGAACACAAAAACATTGTTCCACCAGGGAGGGCCCATTTTGCCCGGGACACCTCCACAGGTGGAACTCTACGGCCAAGGGAAGCATGCGCCACCTGCACATCACTTCCAAGAACTCAAAAAGTTGACGACAAAGATCCGTGCGATATGCGGTGGAGCCCAAACCCTAAGGACACCACCACATCACACGTGGAGAGTCCCTCTACAGCTTCGGAGCCTGAAACCCAAAAAGGAAACTGGGCCCTAGGCATTAAGCCAAGTTTCCCCGACAGCTCTTGTTTTACTGCCGCTGGAAATGATGTGTGTGTCGTTCATAGTTCGTTTACAGGACACACAAAAGACATTATGGTTTATGGGGAAAATCATTCGCAGTTTATTTTATTGATATTACGACATTTCAAACGTAATAAGACGACTGATATGTTTCATTGAGGTTTCCTACAACATTCTTTCTCAGGAGTATAGAATAAGTAGCATTTATATTTCATTTATGGGGACGTACAAATGATTTCCGTTACATTATAGGCTGTAGGAAAAAATCATTTGCGGTGTATTTACGTTATTTCAAACATAATGAAATAGATATGCAGTACTGAGATAGATTGCAACATGCTTACTTTCACAGGAGTATAGAATAAGTAGCATTTAAAGTTCAATTACAGGGACACACAAATAATTCCATTACATTATGATCTATGAAAAAAATTGTTTCTGTGTATTTTTATGATGTTACGATACTTGAAATATAATGAAATTTGAAAGAATTACAAAGGTGTTACAATATTTTTTCTATAAGTTATGAAGTGCGTATAGCATTTATCGTTCATTTACAGAGACGTACAAAGGAATAACTATGATCTATAAATGCTGTAAGGGCTTTTCCGCTTATGCCTTTTTAAATTTATTTAATTGTTATTGTATTACGCGGTGTATATAAAATCTATAAATCATGTACATGGCCGCCCAAGAGAATTCGTACACATTTCCGCATATGATCAACAATTGCTGAAAAAGGAATATTACAGAGATATGTGTTTTTTATATTGTTTATTTAGATATAATATTTGATTTTATAAGAAATGAAATTGTTAATATTCTGTTAGTGTTGGAAAGTGCTTTATAATCTATGCTTGGTGCATTTTTTTCATTCTCGTTTTTTTTTTTTTTTTTTTTTTTTTTGCAATATGGATTAAAGCGAAAGAGATAATAAACCGAGTAGAGGTAAAATAAATCGAATGAAACTGCATTACAAATGCTATAAATACTGAATAAAATGAATTTTTTTTTTTATCTAATGAAAGCTAGGATAGTTTAAGGTTAAATTTATTCGAAAAAGTTTAACTTTCCTATGAATAAGGACTTTTCAAAAATATGTATTTACATATCATTCAACATTACAAACTACTCTGGCAATTAAACTTCTAAATATTTACCCATTTTATGTTTATGTTTTTAATTTCATTTTTTTACTAATTGCATTTCATTTTGTTCAGATTATTTTAGTTTTAACTCATAATGATGTTTGACAATTTTTTTAATTTCACTCCATCTGTTTTTTTCATTTTGTTAATATCTTTTTAAAATTTCTTTGAATAAATCTGGTAGAAAAAAATATTCCAGTTTCAAAAGATTAAAGGATTATAAACTTATTAGTTATGAGAAAATATTTAGTTTTATTAAACATAAAAGAACATAAATTATATTTTTTCATCTAATAATTAAGTTCTTTTGCAACAAAAAATAATTGAAAAACAATTTCTGGAATAACTTTTTTATAAAAAATAATAACCGGAAGATTAAAATTACTTGGATTATTTAAATGCTCATAAATTGCTTTTTTTACATATGCATAATATCTTTTTTTTTAAAATAATTACATGAAAAATCAAAGTGGATAAATCTGTAATAAAAAGTCCACTTAATATGTTTATGTAATATCATGAATATGATCCATTGATATTCTTTTAATCCATTTTTTTAATTAAAATATAATGTTTTTATAGGATTTAAGTTATAAGAATTCACGCAGTGTAGTGTAAAAAAAAAAAATCAATACAATATGATTTTTTTACGCATTTGATTGATAAAATAAATAACAGGGGAATTCTGGAAAATGGAAAGATTTGGAGTTTTAATTCAAAATAACAATTAAAAAAATTGCATTTCTTCTGCACACATTAGAAGAATTACATCAAATAATCTTCTTATTTGCATAATCATTACCATGAACTTAAAGATTTATCATAAAAAGAAGAAACAGTAGAAAGAAATTACAGGGTGTCTTCTCAAAGCCGCATAAACTTTGCAGGAATATCCGATCTCATAATATATAAAAATTGACCAAAAAACCATCTCTCTAAGATAATTGTATTTGAGAAAAATGACAAATAAATAGTTTGACGTCACATCCGGTGCACATAAAATAAGCTTTACATGATATGGGTATACAGCTAACTATTATTTATACTAGGTGTCCCAAAAAGATCGAAGCGCACTTTAATTGTTTACCTGATAGAGATACGCAGGAATTGTAAATTTCATATGTGTTCAATGTAGGAATTAAGATTATGTTGATGGAATAGTTCTGTCATTATTTTCAAACAGTTACTCTTTTTTAAACTTTCTACGGTCCCTGAGTCCTATAAGTAATATTTTAAACATTCTGAATGTTTAACATTTAAAACAGTAAAATTCCATTCCTGTACGATCAAAACTCTTAGATTTACAATACTAGAATTTAAAGAAATGTTGGAGATTCCTGGCTCTAAAGACATAAAACCGCGTACGTGGTGGCGTAGAAGCGTTTATTTCTCTTTGGCCGATGGCAACGAGTGGTTTGTTTAGAAAATCAAACCTATTATATCTAACTTTAACCATCTTCGATATTTGTTGTGGCGGGAAATATTTTGCCTATTTCTCTCAAATATGAGTTACTTATGGTTACAGTATTTTTATACGATAAAACGCTAAAGTACGTGGAGGGAAAAAAGTGGTTATTTCTCTTTTACCGATAACAACGAGTGGTTTGTTTAGAAAACCAAACCTACTAAACCTAACTTTAGCCAGATTCGTTATTTATTGTGGTATTACTCGCAAAAAATGAATTACTCATGATAACAATACTTTAATTTTGTTGTGGTGTGAAATAGTTTGCCCATTTCTGGCAAAGAATGAAATGCTTATAATTAAAATATTTTGATACGATAAAATGCTAAGGTGGTGAAAAAGTAGTTATTTTCTCTTTTGCCGATAACAACGAGTGATTTGTTTAGAAAATCAAATCTTCTAAACATAACTTTAGCCGGTTTCGTTATTTATTGTGGTATTTATCGCAAAAAATGAATTACTTATGATTTCAATATTTTGATACAATGATTTTTTGATGATGCTACAATGATTTTGTCGATGTAACGGCGTGTCATGACGCGACATTTCATTCATTGATCGCAGGATGGGTCACGTTGAGGTGTAAAATTCACCAACTTTTCGCTGTGTTGAAATTCGTGTATTCTAATATGCGTATATATCAAAGAGCAGAGACTGCAGCGCAGATATTCTGCGCGGAACCAGCTAGTTTTTATTATTTTTCTTGTTAGAGCGTGCATCATATTTTTCTAAATATAACTTTTGGATGCGTTCTTTGATGACAGTCAAAAAACAGCTATTCCAGGCTGAGGACGCTAATTAATACACTATAAAAACCCTTCGGAAACGTTTTTGAAAAATACGGGCAGCGAAAAATACTTCGTTTTTATAAATAATTCTTTAAATTTTGGAAATGTATTGGTTTCTGGGGATTTAAAAGACAATGGAATACGCTATTCGGAATTTCGGATGACTCAGAAGATTATATTATAATTTTGTTCGTGGTTATAGCATATTTTCCTAAAATAAGAAACATTGGTCATTTTTCACAGTGTATATATGCTTCTTATGTTTGTGTCTACACTGTAAAAAATGACCAATGTTTCTTATTTTATGAAAATATGCTATAACCACGAACGAAAATATAATATAATCTTCTGAGTTATCCGAAATTTCAAATAGCATGTTACATTGTCTTTTGAATCCCCAGAAACGAATACATTTTCATAATTTAAAGAATAATTTATAAAAACAAATTATTTTTGTTGGACGAATTTTTCAGAAACGTTTCCGAAGGGTTTTTATAGTGTATTAATTAGTGTCCTCAGGCTGGAATACCTGTTTTTCGAATGTTATCCATTCTCAAGTACACGTTTTCAGCCGCATAAGTTAATTTATACAGGAAAGAGTAAAGAAATAATATTAATTTTAATGTTATTGTTAACGGTGTTAATTTTGCATGTTTGTCTGTTAAACTTTTTTTTTTTTAGCATGAAAATGTTTACTTCAGAATTGATAGCATTCGAAAAACAGGTATTCCAGGCTGAGGACACTAATTAGTACACTATAAAATCCCTTCGGAAACGTTTCTGAAAAATTCGGGCAGCTAAAAATAATTTGTTTTTATAAATTATTCTTTAAATTTTGAAAATGTATTCGTTTCTGGGGATTCAAAAGACAATGTAACATGGTATTTGAAATTTCGGATAACTCAGAAGATTATATTATATTTTCGTTCGTGGTTATAGCATATTTTCATAAAATAAGAAACATTGGTCATTTTTTACAGTGTAGGTAGTAGGGTTTACATCTGAACATATCCCAACCCACCTTGTTTAAAATATTGTCAATCGTGTTGAAATCTTCATTTTTACAGCAACAAAAGAAATTGAAGAGCGTACTTCTTAAACTAGATTCAAGCACACATAACATTTTTTTACTTAAATACAATTCAGCATACAAAAGCACGATTCAGATAAACTACTTCAAAGCTAATCCGCATTATCTGCAAAGGATTATAATCAACTGATCAAAGTCTGCTCGTTCACAAATACCCTGTTTTCATATAAAAAATTAACTTTTCATATTAAACAAGAACGAAAAATCAGGCATCAGGCATAAATTACGAAACACTTTCAAACACTAACTTATTAAGCAATGTCATCTTTTTTTTCTAGAATGAAATGAGATATCTAAATAGGCAACTTAAACAAGCACATAAATAAGTAAAAATTCATTTTCAGCCATTGGTATGAAAATCCGGTAATGTTGCGAGTTCTTAGAGAGACACAGAATTTATACACGCCACCTAACATACTCAAAGTTAGATTACTTTAAAAATGCATACCAACCACACGGAAAAAAGCACTTTTTTCAATTATCAATCTTAGTCGGTCCTGTAACCAAATAATTTTGTGTGTAACTGTAAATTAACGGTAAGTACTATGCACTTCATAATCTATAGAAAACAAACTGTACTTCGCTTCAGTGATGTCATTAAGTTTCAAGTATCAGAAATCATTAAAATGCACCACAAACGATTTCCCCCTAGATTATACTGTAATAGAATTCTTTTGTGTATCCCTGTAAACGGACTATAAATGCTAGTTATTGTATACTCCTGAGAAAGCATGTTATACTCCATCTTAATGATGAATATCAATCTCATTATGTTTAAAATATCGTAATTTGAATACAATGCACCACAAACAATTTTTCTCCATATACCGTAATGTAACGGAATAATTTTTTGTCCCCTTGTAATCGAATTAAGAATTAAACACACTTCATTTCTGAACATTCTGAATACTGAACATTCTATAGTAAACCTCAATAACATATAAAGATTTTGTGGCAATCCGAGTATATTTGCGAAAGTTAGAGCAAAATCAAACCAAACAGAACAACTGAATTCAAAAACGCTTTTCAACTATTACAGCTAATTTTGGAACGTTTAAAAAAAAAGCATAAATAATTCTTAAGTCGAAATAATAATTTTTTTCTGCTCTGCAGCACTAGATTCTGTTAGAGTAAGTGCTGAACAGTGTAGGTATTTCAAATGGCTTCCTAGTTAAATAGCAACTTCACACATTGTCAAGAAGTTAAAAACTTGAAAAAATTCAGAAGTCAGTGAAATTTTAGTCTAACTGCAATTAAAAAATAAGACAAAATAACTTTTTATTTAAAATGTTTCATTAATTGTTATGTAATAGTTTCACATGGAATGTATAATAGTAAAAAATATTTTTCTACGTTTGATTCATGTCTGTAAAAAATAATCATAAGCTTCAAGAAAACAAACTAATCTAGTTAATGAAATTACTATTTACGTTTGAGTTATGTTTTTTAAGATATACAGTACACCATTCCTATCAATATATGTTGCTATCAATTAATTTTAACCACCAACTCATCGCATCTTTAATTGCCAACAAGTAATATAAAAAAAATTAAGTCAATTCCTAATTTTTAATCATAAATATATAAAATAAACCCGTGCAGCATTAATGCCCCACATTATCTTTATCGAACATTTTTTTATAATCATCGTTGCGGTATTTTTTTTTTTGTGGCATCACTAATTTGAGGAAAATCTTTCATTTCATTTATGAAAACGAGGGAAGAAATTTTTTTCTCCCATATAAACTAAAATTACTTAATTAAATGTAATTAATGAATTAATATTTGAAAAAACTATATTAACATCAAGTGTCATCCAATACAAGTTTTGAAAAATGTATTTGAACTTGAGTGGATAAATATAAAATATTTTATTAATGATTGAAAATTTGAACAAGATATATAAATATAAAGAGAGTGTGAGCTAATAGTAGAAATTGAAAAAGTCAATTTCTAACAGCTAATTAAATCCATTTTTGTTCGAAAAGAAATAGATACAGTGTGTGATTTGACGCATAGTTGATAATGATTTATCTGTATTATATAACTGATTTCTGCTACAATTACTATGCTTACATCAAAATAAAAACTTTATTATTATTATGATTATTATTATTATTATTTTAATTAGCATGTGAATAGTTAATACTTAGTATCAAGTAAAAAAACTTTCCTTCTATCCTTCAAACAGATAATAAATCTTTGAAAATTTTAAACCTTAATCCTATTTTATATATCCTTAAATAACTCTATAAATATAACCAGTGAAAAGGATCTTCCTATGATGAAATTGGATATTTTATAGGGATACAATTTTTTCTCAAAGTTCAGGAACAAAATATATATATATATTAAATTCAGTACCAATGTTAAAATATTTAATAAAATTTTTATGTTCTAAATTTCTTATAACATACGTAAAAGTCGTAGTTGGCACACTAAAAAGTATGAGTTTCTGAAGTTTACTTAAAGATTTCAATTTTCCTCTCGCCATGAAGAAATTAAAATAAAAAAATCTCGAAAACTGCTCAAAGTTAGTTTTTTATCACATGATATAATAAAATTTTGAGAACTCCTTCTAACAGTGAGTGAAAATTAAAAATCGTAAAATGTATTTTATGTCATTTTAAATATAACTTGAAAGTTTCGAAAATTGAAATCTATAGTTAAAGATGAATTTTTTATGTATCATGAATTCAGAGATAAAATTCACATCTAATATTTGATGATTTCTATATCTGTATGACTTTTAAAACTGCTTCTTGAAAAAAAAAATGCAGTTCTGTGAGATTTATTTTGAAAGTTCAGATTTTTATAACCCTTAAAATATTTTTAAACGGACTTAGCATGGACTTTTAATGGATTTTAAACTACAGCTTCTAACAGCTCTAAATTTTAGACAAATATGTAATATCATAGTAAAATTGAATTCTAACATGTTTTATCGTTAGTGGAGTTCCGGATGTTAATTTAATTAATTTCAACCTCAATTATTTTCAAATATGCCCTGATTCAATGTGAAACATAATTATTTTTAAAATTGTGGCCATGCTTAAATATTTTATAAAAATTAGCATTTCAAAAGAATTCTATTGTTTGCGCTTTACTCTCCTTAAATGTCCGTTATTTTATCTTTTGATGAAAGACACAATTTCGAAAATATTTACCTTTTTATATTTAATCGATTTTTTTTCCACCTGTTGAAAACAGCAGAAAATACACGGGAATATGCAGCATTTAATTTTTCATGTTGCTGTATGTGCTCTTAACTAAATCAAGAACGAAAAATCATGCGTCAAACATAGATTATGAAACACTTTTTAACATATCCAGAAAACTGTAATGAAACATCACCGTTAAATAAGGGGAAAGAAGATAAGTAAATAAACAGTTTAAGAAACATATCACACGCTTAAAAATCCAGTTTTAACAATTACTTTCCGTAGTAAAAAAATAGTTTAATTATTTTGTGCAGCCTTGTATATGTTCGAAATATTTCCTTATATGAAACATAGCATACCAAAATTTAGTTCTGTTAGAAAATTCACGTTTAGAAATTTTCGCGAATAGACGGAAATGCAATCGAATAATTTTGTACAACTCTGTATATTATCTACAGACTTTTGTACACAACACATATTTAGCTAAAATTTAATTCAGGTAAAAAATGCATAACAGAAATTAAAACTCAAAGCCAAGCAATTACCAATCATAAGCGGCAGTGTATCTTGTTCTTTGTGTACGTCTTTGTCTTTTGTGTACATGAATTTATTTATATTCAACAATTAAAATCTATAACGCAATATAAGAAAAACAACAAAGAAAAATCATGTTTCAAGCATAGATTATGAAACCCTGTTGAACTCATTCAAAATACTGTAACAAAACTTCACCGTATAATTAGCAGTATATATATTTCATTTTGTTTGAAATAGTGTAACATCATTAAAATACAATGCAAACGATTTTTCAACGTAGATCATGATGTAACAGAATTCTTCTGTGCGACCCTGTACATGAACAATAAATGCTTTGCACCCCATATTTTCCCGAAAGCATGTTTAAGTGCATCTCAGAAATGCATAACAAAATCATTATGCTTGAAATTGTGTAACATCATTAAAGTGTACTTGAAACGATTTTTTTCATTTACCGTAATATAATGGAATACTTTAAACTAGATGAACATGTGCTACTAAAGACCCGACCATTCATGGACCTTCCATTCAAAAAAAGCGTGCCTTTTTATCCGGTTTATGCCGGCAGATAGTGCGGAATAACAGAACAACATTCCGGGTTTTTCCCTTTAAATACTTTAAATATGTTTTCTGTTTATTACTATTTTTGGCAAATATTTCTATTCTGGAAATATGAAACTGGTGAAGAGAACATATTTAAAGTCGAGAATTAAAGTTTCATCGCAAACAAGTGTTTATTTATTAATAAAATTCTAATATTGTGTAAAACGAATTTCTGATTAGTAAACTACTAAATATAATTTAATGGCTCGAGTAAGATAAGATTTTAAATATTTGAACAATAATTAGGATTTTTATTTTCGAGACAAATACTTTATAAACCTATCAATAATTTAAAGATCTATCTTAGAAATCTGTGTTTTGGCGTAGTAACATTATTATCGTTTTATAGTTCTAACGTTTTATAATTTCCTCTTTTAATTTAGAATAAAAGTAATTGCAAAATACTATTATATTATTGCTTCTATTTTACATATTTAAATTATTGCTATTCTGTTATTTATCAACATTTTGCTGATTCAAAGATCGATTATATTATTTTTACCAATTTATCCCCCCACAACCACCTATTGAGGCTTTTCAATATATTCAGCTTTTTAATTTTTTTAAAAAATGATATACAATTGCACACAATCTCTCCAAAAAATAATGGCATTGTATGTTGAAACAATTACATTGATTAACTAGTTTTCTGGTCCTCATTAAGTAAGCGGTGACTTTTATATTTTAGGGGGTGTCAAAAAAGAATATGAGATTAAAACTATTCCATCACCCACAGATTTTTAAAAAATTCAAAATCTTAAAAATATCAATTTGTAGTATTTATTCAATACATGTACCTTATTAATTTTGTCATTTGGTATTTTAGTAATAATAAACAGTTAAATAAACACTTAGAAAGCTTAAAACTAATATTTAAAACACTGAAAATATATATTGTTTATAAAATTTCAGAAAATATTAGAGAATGTTTGAGAAAAGAAATAATATTCGTTAGAAATTTCCCAAATTTCATACATTATGTAGCGGTAAATGTCTTAACTATGGATGCTTTTTTATAGACACAATCATTAGCTTTTCCAACAGTAATCTCCGAGAATATTAGGGGTCCAACTGCCTGCCTCGATATCGGGTTTCCATTGCAGAAATATCCTAGTGGAAGCGCTCTCCATGCTCGTCGCTCACAGCTCCCATACTTTTAGAAGAAAATTTAACTGAGACATTAAAAAGTGAATTTTCAATGACATTAAACATCCTAAATCTTTGTAACCTTTTAACATGTTCTTAATTAATTTTTCATAGTTAGAACTTCGATTATTTCCTAAGAAATGTGTCCTAACATTTTAAAAATCCTTCCAGGCTACTTTTTCTAAATCACTTAATGTATCTTCAAAATTTTTGTCCTTCATAAGGTGCCTAACTTGTGGGCTAACAAAAATACCTTTCTTAATTTTTGCGTAACTTATCAATTGAAATTGTTCTTGCAGATATTGAAATCCATGGCTTTCTTTATTCATAGCTTTAACGAAATTCTTCATTAATCCCAACTTTATGTGTAAAGCTGGGAGAATAACTTCCTTTTTATCAATTAGAGGAACAATTTTGATAATTTTCTTCTTTGCAATATATTGTCTGCACTCTGGACACTTCTTTTTGATATAATGCTCATGTTTTGCTCTACTGTCCCACTTGCATAGGAAACAGCAGTATTTTCTATAACCTAGTTGCATACCGATAAGAATGGCAATTACTTTAAAATCTCCACATATGTTCCAATTATGATGCGAGTAATGAATTGCATGAATCAGTATTTTCATATTTTAATAATATGTTTTCATTATGCAAGAATATGCTATTGGAACAGACAGCATGACATATCCATTATGGAATAGAACAGCCTTCAAGCTGGTTCTTAAACCATCAATGAGCAATCGCTATTGTTCGGAGTTATAGTGACAATTTAAAGCAGATATTAAACTAGTTATATCATTACAATAGCATAAATCATCTTTTGTGGAAAAAAACCCGAATATTTCTTATGTCGTTCTCTGTAAATAGATATGTTAGTATTCTTTTGGAAATGATTCCAAAATTACAATCTTGATCCAAGTAATTCTGTATATTTTTTTGATAAATTTAGTAAGTCTCTCACAAGATTATTTAATTCGTCTTGAGTAATTACATGTGGTTCTTCATTTATGTCAGGAAAATAGTTTATTTTATATCAAATGAAGTAGAGGAAGTTTCCACTTCATCAATTTCTATTTCTACTGCTGCATCGTCAAATGTAAAATTCTGTGGAGGTTTCGGTATTGGTAATTCATCATTATGGAATACTGATCGCATTGCTGAATGCAAGTTCAGGTACATAATTTTATGTTTACTTTTTGCAGAGAATCCTTTAACGTTTGTAATACAAAAGAAGCAGTCATTTATATAACCCTTCTTCGCGTTCCATATCATGGGTATAGTAAATGGCATACTCTTTCTTGTACCTTTTACCCATGCCCCGAGGTTTTCAGCACATCGTGTACAACAAGAATGAGGTGCCCATTTCTTATTTTGTTTACCTACTTTACATCCAAACTACATGCGACAGGAAGTCTTTATCGGCAACGTAAAATCACATCGACGCTTTTTCAAATTTAGCTCACCGCACACATAACAAAAAGAATCAGGTTCATTAACACAACCTCTAGACATCTTTCGCATATTTTAGCGGAAAATAGGATAATTATAAACATCATTTATGTAAAAAGACTTAAACAGCAAACAAATAGAAGTACACTAGAACAGAAGAACAAGTTATACTGCTATAGGATAGCCTATATAATCAAAAACGTATAAATAAAATTTCTTAAAATTGGAGGGCGATAGAAAAATTTTACAAACATGTTCTTTTTCAGCACCTTGAAATCAATAAGAAACACCCAATGTTTATAGAGGAACAGAAAATTCATTAAGATTCGTTAATCAATGTTATTAGAATTATTTGCAGTATCGCTATTTTAATCAACAGGTTTATTATTTTTAAGTGCATATAAAATGTAAATATATTGTTACTGATGCTCAGCAATTTATAACAATATTAGACTAATTTAAAATACAGCTGAAACAGAAACAAGACACAATGAATTGATAATTAATTTTGTTTGGGACGAATACTAAGAAATATGGGCACCGCCTAAATAAAATCTATGGAGGAGCAAGATTTTTTTACAGATGTGCCTATGGCCCACAGTTTAGAGTACAAACATAAAACAAACTAAACTGAGATTTTTTTTCGGGGGGGGGGGGGATGATTTTTCTTTTTATCAGTATTTAATTATCCTAAAAGGGCACACGCATGCACGCACACAAAAAAAAACATTATTGTGTATGAGCGATGGATGTTACAAGTGTCTTTTGAAGATGTTGAAACTTTTTCAAACGCAGCGAAATTGAAATATTTTACTACAGCTGACTACAGCTCATTTCCTACAGAAAACAATACACATAGCATTTATAATTATTTTAGAGATTCACGCAAAATAATTTGGATCTTTGCCATCCTGCCCTTCCCTTCCCCTTCCTTTTAAGGCAAATTTTAGATACATGAGTGTAAAATGGCAAATCAAATTAAAACTTGTTTTTTTTCTTTTGACTGAGGGGGAGGGGGATTAGTTTCACTTACTTTTTATTAGTATTTAATTATTATAATAGCACAAAGAAAAAAATATGTTGTATGAGGGATGGATATTACAAGTACCTTTTTAAGATATTGAAAATTTTTCAAGAACAGCGAAATATTTTTTTTTTTTTTTGCGGCTGACTACAGCTCACTTCTTACAGAAAATAATACACATAACATTTATAATTATTTTAGAGATTCACACAAAATAATTTGGATCTCTGCCACCCTGTTTCCACTTGAAATCACATTCAGTTCAATTTAATGAACTATTTGTCACTTTTTATTTGTTTTTCTAAAATCATATTCATGATCATGTTCTTGATTACAAACTGTCAATTTACAATCAAAACTTGTTAATACTTCAATAGATACCGACCACATCTCAGATATCGAAAATATTAAAATAATTAAATCTAACTGCAACATAAAAGTAGAAGTTTTTCAGGAGGTTCTTTTACAAGATTATAGAAGTCTTCTATAAACGAAGCATATAGAATTCCACCAGAATACCCTATATTGCCAAAGGTGACCGGTCACTTGCGATTTTAGACGTTTTGTTAACTATATAGAAAAATATATGATAAATTAACCTGAAACTGCAGGTGTGTAAACAGTATATTATATATTTCCGCAAAGATTTTTTTCCCGAAACCCCATAGGAGACTGTCAACAAATTGAAAAATAACGAATATCTTTTGGATTACCCTGTAAAAACTAACGTAGTAAAAGCATTCAAACTCAAGATTATTAATAAGTGGCTTATTGTAATAAACTGTGTTCATTTTTATAAGGATAACATGTATACTCGAAGAGAAATGAAGGTTTTTATAAAAACAGTCCCAAATTTCGCCAAGATTTTTGCTTATAATTTGCAGATTTCTTAATATAAAAAAAAGTTCTTTTCAGAAAATATGACAAACAACATTGTACATAAGACTCTGCAATCAAAATTAAAAAATAATAAAAATTGGATAAAAAATGAGCAGATTTACTTAAAAATATTTCACTGCGCATGCGCGAATGCAATCAAAATATAATATGCATAATGTATTAGCTAAGTATATAGAACAACTTTTTTGAAAGTCTCAAAATCATAGCTTGAAAATTTTGAAAATTATCGTCGATAGAATAAGCTCGAAATCCGTTGTTCCTAAAAATAAGCAAAAATATGAGGGGTTGTATCAAATGTCTGTTGATTTGTGCCAAGATAGCGTACACAATATTGAAGTAATACTATATTTGGATACAACCCCTCATCTTTTTGCTTCCTTTTGGGAACAACGGATTTCGAGCTTATTCTATCGACGATAATTTTCAGAATTTTCAAGCTATGATTTTGAGACTTTCACAAAAGTTGCTCTGTATACTTAGCTAATACATTATGCACATTATATTTTAATTGTATTCGCGCATGCGCAGTGGAACATTTTTTAGTAAACCTGCTCATTTTTCATCCAATTTTTATTATTTTTTAATTCTGATTGCAGAGTATTATGTACAATGTTGTTTGACATATTTTCTCAAAATAGCATTTTCTTTATATTAAGAATTCTGCAAATTATAAGCGAAAAACTTGGCGAAATTTGGGACTGTTTCATAAAAACCTTAATTTCTCTTCGAGTATACATGCTATACTCATAAAAATGAACACAGTATATTACGATAAGCCACTTATTAATAATCTCGAGTTTGTACGCTTTTGCTACATTATTTTTCACAGGGTAATCCAAAACATATTCGTTCTTTTTCAACTTGTTAACAGTCCCCTATGGGGTTTCGGGAAAAAACCTTCGCGGAAATATATAACCTATACTATACTGTTTGCACACCTGCAGTTTCAGGTTAATTCCTCATGTATTTTTCTAGATAGTTAACAAAACGTCTAAAATCGCATGTGACCGGTCACCTTTGGCAGTATAGTGTATGTGGGCCTACTGTGACTTGCCGGGTGTTCTAAAAAAAAGACTGACTGATTTTAAAATTAAATAATTTGCAAACGGTGACAGAGTTTAAATAAATTCTTTCAGGAAAATAATGTATGATGTCAGGAGTTTTTTCTTACTGTTATTCCCGGTATAGTTTCAAATAGAACCGATAGGTGGCGCTGAAAGAAAAATTCAAAATTAAATTAAACCAAGCAGAGAGGCCTACCATATGGCGCAAGCTCTACAATCCCTGCTCAGCAGGTTTATATATATATATATATATATATATATATATATATATTAAAAAATATATATTTACAAATGAGGACATTAGGCTTTTACAAAATTACAGATGTAACAATTGAAAAAATCATTGTTAAGGCCAAATGAATTGAATGGTTACAAGTTACCAATGCTTAATTGAAATATATAACAAAATTTTACAGACATAATGACCTGTATTATTTGCCTTACAGACGGCACGCTAAAACTTGCCCTTCTTTAAAAGTAAAATTTTTTGGTTGGATACTAACTACATTCGGCACTCAATCGAGGCCAAAACTGAAATCACCCAGCATGAATGCGGAGGAAGGAGGTGTAATATATGGGGTTGGTCTCCATGAGACCCACTCCATTTATTTAACATCCTTAATTCGCATCAATGCTGGGTGATTTCTGCTTCTGCCTGGATTGACATATATTGCTCACAGCGCCATCTATTGTTGGTAATTCGAACTAAAATGAGGAATATCAGTAAAAAATTTCCTGACATCTTACATAGCCCTCCTGCAAGATTTTTTCTGACTAAACAGCTTTGGGAACTGGGGCAGACATTCATCACTATTTTCAAATAGTAATTGCCACCTTGTTTATGACAGAGCTTCTACGTTTAAATAAAGTAAAGATTACTCTTTGGAAATAGTGGCACTTCTTGACTAGGGAGCTGTCCCGCATGCCCGTGCTATAATTAGGTTCTGAGGTCAGGAGTGAAAAAGTGGTTGAGTGGAAACATGAAGACAACGGGGACAGCTGAATGTAAGAACCTACCGAGATTCAGAAATATATAAAGTAAATATTGTGTAGTGATCGGTGCCTTTTTTGGAGATTGATTGATGTATCGTCCAATTCCAGTTTAGACCAGGAATGACTACACGAATTATAACAGCTAACTTGCCTAAAACCATAAAATTTAAACTAATTACAAAACGATCTATAGATTATTCAATGATTGGAGTATCTAGTCCAATTGGCAACACTGATTGAAATATTTGCAATCCTATCGTAAAAAATAAGCTATATACCTAATGAAGAGATGTTTTTTTTTTAAATCTCAACTAAGTAAATAATATTCCATGATAGGAGTATCATAGTTGAGGTTTATTCCAACAGAGTTAAAAATGTCTGGCTTGGGACTCGAACCTGGGTACCTTTTCTTGCTGTGCCAATGCTCTTCCTACTGAGCTACCAGAATGATATATTGGCTGATATAATTCACTCTTAATTTTTGGACATGTCTGCGAACTGCATCGCAAATTTCATTCTTATAATAATAGTTTGCAGCCATGTCCAACATATAAGAGTGAATTATGCCAGCCAAGATATCGTTCTGGCAACTCAGTAGGAAGTGCATTAACACAGCAAGAAAAGGTACCCTGGTTCGAGTCCTGGTTCGAGTGCGGACTATTTTCACTCTGTTGGAATGAACCTCCACTATGATACTCCAACCATGGAATAGGATTTACCTAGTTGAGAACAAAAAACCTTTCATTACTTCATTGGGTATATAAGATTATTTTTTACGATAGGATTGAAAACAATGTTGCCAATTGGGCTGTTTTTTTATTAAAAATCTATTATTTGTACGAAAGAGTAATATTCGATTTTTTTTATGTCATTAAATCTGAATAAAAGTATAAATAAAAATTCCAATTGGCAACACTGCTTCAATTCTATGAGATGCGCTAATTATCTTTCTGCACTTTTTATTTAACTGAATTTGGTTTTAGTATTAAAGATAAAAAATTTTAATAGATTTTCCACTCACTTGTCATGTTCACTCTTGTAGTCATGCTATAATTACAAAAAATTGTGTATGCATTAAATTATATATGTAAAAATTACGTGGCCTGTTTCGCATGACAAGACAACATTTTAATATTTTTAGAACTTAATTATAAATTAGCAAACTTATTTAGAGCTACTTTTCCTTAAGTCGGCCGCAGGTGATAAATCGCCAAATATTCTTTATGTTTACAACTACATGGGAGTAAAAAAAGTAAATTATATGCCAAACCACGCTCACCAAAAGATGCCAATTGAAACAATGGAATATTTTAAATACTAACAATGTAGAAATAGTACATAAAGAGTGTAATGTATATTTTTTAAAATACAATTTAATCAATTAATTTAATATTAATTCAATTATAATTATACTTTGAGAAACATTTTATAAATTCTGAATAGCTAATTGAAGTGATGCTTTATTTTTCAATTGACCTATCTTGAAAAAGAAACAGAGTCAAAATTGTACACTAAAGAAATTAATAGTGCGTGCTTTCTACCAAGCGTAGGGGAAGGCCTGGCAAAGTGCTCACCCTAAGGTTTGGTGATTTTTTGTTACCCCTTAAAATACATATACACTATATGGCCATTAATGTCCGGCAACTTTCAATTTTAGACATTTTGTTGAATATTTAAAAATATACTTGTCAGATTCTTCTGGAATTTTAGGATTAAAAAGAACAGGTTTGAATTCATATTTATCAACCTCGATTTGATAAGGAGGACAATTAGAGGGCTAAAAAAATATTACAGAAAAAAAATAATACTTGGGTTCACTCTGTAAAATAAAATGCACGAAATGATCTATCGCTACAGAATATACATAGGCAGACACTGTACAATATGTGTATTCATTTGTGTAAGAATAGCATGCATATTAATAGAGATATAGCGAATTTTATAAAAAATTAAAAAAATTCTTGCATGTTTTTTGCTTATAGCATACAGGGATTTTAACCAAATTTAACGCCAGATTCAGAAAAATTGACAAAATGTAGTAAAAACAATATAGTGCAGATGGAATATAAATATATTAAATATTTAAGGAAATATGGGCAGTTGTATAAAATAATTTTAATCTGCGCATGCGCGAAAGATAACAAGGAACTTTGTGCATAATTTAATAGTCAACTCTATGGAGCAACTTATTAAAAAAATTCAGTCAATTATCATAAAAACTCAGAGAGATATCGGCGTTACAGTGAGCTGTTTTTTAGTTTCTCACTAAAACTCGCTGAATGATAAGGGATTTTCAACAAATTGCAATTTTTTATTTTCATACTATTTTCCAATTTTTAATGATACTTTAGTTCTCATTGAAAAACTACGCTAACGAGCTTATTCGAACTAAAAAAGAATAATCAAAATCAAAGGATCCGTTCCAAAACTATTATAACCTGGTGAAATAATGTTTTACAAGGCGAACTAAAATATCAATAAAAAATGAAATATAGTATAAAAATTACACATGACAATTTGTGGACGATCCCTTATCATTCAACAAGTTTTAGTGAGAAGCTAAAAAACAGCTCACTCTAACGCCGATATCTCTCTAAATTTTTACGATATTTGACTGATTTTTTTTAATAAGTTGCTCGATAGAGATGACTATTAAATTATGTAAAAAGTTCCGTGTTATCGTTCGCGCATGCGCAGATAAAAAATATTTTATACAACTGCCCATATTTCCTTAAATATTTAATATATTTATATTCCAATCACACTATATTGTTTCTACTACATTTTGTCAATTTTTCTGAAACTGGCGTTAAATTTGATTAAAAACCCTGTATGTTATAAGCAAAAAATATGCAAGAATTTTTTTAATTTTTTTAAAAAATCGCTATATTTCTATTAATATACATGCTATTCTTACACAAATGAATACACATATTGTACAATGTCTGCCTATGTATATTCTGTAGCGATAGATCATTTTGTGCATTTTATTTTACAGGGTGAACCCAAGTATTATTTTTTTTCTTTAATATTTTTTTAGCCCCCCCAATTGTTCTCTTTATCAAATCAACGTTGATAAATATGAAGTCAAACCTGTTCTTTCTAATCCTAAAATTTCAGAAGAATCTGACAAGTATATTTTTAAATATTCGACAAAATGTCTAAAATTGAAAGTTGCCGGTCATTAATGGCCATATAGTGTACATAATTGGCAATTTGCATTGAACTATAGTGACTACTTAGAAGTATAAGTGTATTTATAATTTTTTTTTTAATAATAAAGTGGAATTGAGAATTTGGTTTTTTCCAAAAAAGGTCAAAATGACCTTTGTTGAAATGACCCTTGCGGTGTTGACCTCAGAATTAAACACCGCATTTTTTGCAAATCAACTCCACGTCACTTTCTTCGCGAAGTGAACAGGCCTCATGAGCCCAGAGGCGACAAACATTGCACCTGATCCAAACTTCATCACTTGATCCAGTCAACGGCCACTACCCTAACCACTTTACCCGTATTGGAGCCATAATAGAAAATACGTTCTACAGTGGAAAGTAATGAACAGTCTGCGACCACTCACCCACCAATGTGAAGTTTAAAACATGCTCTTTCTTTACACATTAAATAAATAAATGCAAATACAACAGGTTATTGTTAATTGTATGTAATATAAGCCACTTACTTTAGATCACAAACTTCAAAAACTGGAAAACCCGCTCTAAAATTATAAAGTATAGAACCGCATTGTTCAATGATTGCCTGGTTACTCACTGCCATCAAACGAAATAGTTTGACCACAAACCATGCAATGCCAGCGCTCTGGTGACGTCATTATATTGGGTGACCTCTTTGCAAACCCTGGCCACTTTGCCCGGCCTTCTTCTTCTTCTTCCCGGCCCCTATTAACTGACGGAAAAAAAAGACGAATTTTCCATAATTGGAGCCCGAAATGTTTTGGAACAACATGAATTGCAGTCATGAAATTCGGCTTAATTTTTAAGATAAAAGTTGAATACTTATAAAAGAGTTCTTTTTAAACTATTTTTACTTTTACATTTATTTTTTACTAAAATGAATCTTTTAAAAAAATTCTTTTACCGATTTTTTTTTCGTTTTTCAAGTTTTCTATATTTTTATTAAATTTTATAGTAATATATATTTAACATTAGAAATTTGGTTAATTAAAAATAAACAATTTTATTTATATTTTTTCGAAGAAAATAATAGTGTATATAACTTCCTATGTCGCACGTAACATAACAAATCTTTCGCTTACTTCAGACATTGTAGGATATTCCTAAATAATTGTATTCATCATTATTTACATAACTTTTTACAAAACGGTTGACTGAATTAAAAATTTAAAAATATAGAGTGAAAAGATTACTCAAGGTATTACTTTATTTATTAATCTACCATACGATTACAAATATTTAAAATAAATTAAACTGCATGCACTATTTGTCACTTTTTAATGTTTTTCTAAAAGTAATGAGTAATTTGTTTTAGTTTATTATTAAGTTTTCCTTTGAAAGCAAACGTATTTCTGCTCAGAAATTTTTATTTTAAGTAAAATGTTTTAATTAATCTGATGCCGTGAAACATTTCATTATTTGTTTGAAACGAAAATATTAATTATTTTATGAATTTTGTTTGTATTAGTACATATTATAACAAAGGATTTCACTTACCTCTGACATTTTCATTTAACGCCTGAAGAATTATATTCACGTCTTAACTTAAAACAAATTGAATGTTTTTATTAAAAAATTTTTGAATGCAGAAAAATAAGATTATAATTAAGATTTTACAAGTCAAGCAGAGCATACATTCTACGTCACCTTAAGTGTTTTCAATCTTTCAATTATTTAAATTTTTAATTAAAAGCTATAATATTGTTCTTTTTAAACAAAATTGAAAGAATTACACATGCAGTTTTCTGCGTATAAATTAAAAATAAATTCGTTAACACGTTGACTGTGGTGCATTATCTGTAGTCGCGGGATAGATGCAGTCTGGTTTTCAATCCAGATAAATTCCATACGGCTATAAAAATTTTATTACTAACACATTAATAGTCCATAAACTCATTTTCACGTATCTCACTACTTGGACGCGAATCCGCGTCGTTAGCACTATTGTTGAAATGTGCATTTTCTGTACTGACAGACGAGGATCCGCATTCGCTAGTCTTGGAAATGAACGATACAAATTTGAATTTTTTTCATACTTTTATTCAGCAAAACTAAAAATATTTCGAACATTAGATCATATTACATATACTTTGATTTATAGAAAACAAATATACTGATAAACATAAAGAACCAAAGAGTTGAAAAATACCACCTTGCCCAGGGTCGCACATTTTCGCATCATACAAACACACACGTACACACAAGAAAAAAAAAGGGAGATAAACACGGCAAGCGGGATGTTTTATTTGTTGACAAATTTCGTTAGCTCACTGTTAATGCTGTAGCTTAACTAATACAATTTATGTAGGACTGAATAGGACGCGAATTTGCGTCTGCCGCAAACTGCTAATGAGGAACTAGACGCGGGTGTGGGTTCGCGTCATGCGCAATCAACGTGTTGATTAAACAACACTTCAAAACTTTGCCTTTAATTTAACATTAGCTTGCAAGTCATGTCGCGTGACTAGTGTATACTCTTAAGAATCACGCTACAAAATTCGAAAGTTAAAGTTAAACGGAATGAAATGTCCTTTACAAATTTCTCGTTTGTATTTTAATACTTTGAATTGATTCTTCTTTCATTAGCATATCTGAACTCGATGTCTATATCTGCATGTCTATATATCTGATCTCTATGTCTATATCTGTCCTTTTAAGAAAGGAATATTTAAGCATGATTACTATTTAGCTCTGTTGCCTCTGAAATTAGTTTCAAAACTCCGACTTTGACAGTATCTTGAGAAAAATATTTTGCCTTTACAAATAAGAAAAAAAAAAGAAACGTATTTCGATTACAAAGTTTCTGAATAAGAACATCTGCCAATTTCATGAATTTCCGAACAAACATGTATTAAAAAATGTGTTAGAAAGTAGCTTCTTTGAATTTGAGAAGAGTCTTAATAAAATTGGCATTCATTTATTTTTGGGGAAGGGGGCAATCAGAGAACAATGATACATTTAGAGGATTGTTTACTGTACTCCTATAGAAGAAATAAGTGACTGAATTGATATTATTTATTAAAACACGAAAAAAAATGGTAAACTGTTTTAGATATGCTAAGATTTCTTATTCTTCGTCAAACTAGCAATACGCAGCCAAATCTAGCTTCAATTGCATACCAGACAGATTTCTTCGTAGGGAGCGGAGCTATATCAAGACTCTAGTCCAACAGCTAGTTCATGGCTGATCTTTATAAAGATCGGCTATGTGGTTAGACGTCACAGTCGTCAATAGGCACAGTCACAACAGTGCTCTCACGTTATTGTCACTTCTTGCCTCCACTCTGAAGTCACTGTGACTGATTTTTGAATCATTTGCAACTCGTCATAAAATTGGACATGAATATTTCCCAGTGACAGTTATACGACTCATTTTATTCATAGCGTGACGACAATGTGGGCAGTATTGCAGTTGGGACACGATGCTTTGGCATTTTGGAAGTATTCGTGGCCACAATGTTAATAATGTGAATGCAAGAAATTACAACTCTATATCGAATATTTAAAATGCGTATTAATAATATATAGAAAATACAGTAAGACTGTATTAATTCGTGACTCTCTATGTCATGCTTTGAGTAACATCAGTTTCTTAAAGTTCATAACAAAGATATTAGTAAATAGTTTTAAAAGAGTCCTAATAAATCGTCACTCGTTAAATATCTGACTCTGAATAGTTATTACTGTTGATGGTATATCACGTAGTTTTTTATTTCCCTACAATAAACAGAAGAGAATGTCTAATTGTTATTGAAATTAAAAAGTAAAATTAAATCGCTGAAGCTAAATAGTTCTATTGCCGTATTTCTAAGTATTTTTTTCTTAGGTGATATTTTACTTGCTAATTTTTAATTTATTTTAATAATTTTGTATATTTCCATTTAATGTAAACTAGGAGGCAAATATTTAGATGTAATGGCTGTTAAAAGATTTCTTTCATTTTCAGGTTTCTTTTGTCATTAAGCGTGCTGTAGAAAAATATCTACTATAAATTAAACTGATATTAAATCACTTCAACCAAAAAGCTGATTAAAATTAATATAACCTATAATTTTTATGAAGGATGTAATGCATTTCTATCATCATCCCACTTAAAGAGTTGATATCAATCGGGTCTCAAAAGATGATAGTTTAACGAGGTTTTATTGTATAAGTATATTTTCTTCATGTTTCATGTTTTTTTTTGTTTTTTAATATCTGAATAATTTTAAAAATACAAAATAATTCAATTTTAATGTAAAATTATTTTGTTTACTTTCTAAAATTAAAATCGTAAAACATATTTATCGGAGACAATAAAATACTTCTCATAGAAAATATGTTAAAAATAATTTTTTTCTTATAATATTTCCTGTAACCAATAAAAGTTGTTCGAAACATAATATGGTACAAAATTAACAACATAAACCTACTTTAATTTTGATAGATGGGGGATTATTTGTTTTAAATGTCAGAGGTAGCAAATACTTATTTAAGTGCTTTTTATGAGGAAGATGGTGTCAAATTTTTGCAGTTACAAAAATGAGAAGTAATTACTTCTATATCAAAAACTGTCAAGAACCTCTTCGCTTATTTCATACAAAGGAGATTATTTTGAACTATAATGATATTTTTAATTTATTAAAAAAAGGCATAATAAAGAATTTTTAGAGCGTTTTTTTAGAAGAAATATAAAAGGCTGTTGTTAGATTTATTTAAATTTGTACAAGAAATAAATAAGCTTAAGGTCTGGAGGATTCTTTTGGTAATAATAATATTATTAATTTATTTCTTATTTGCAATTTGATGATATATAAATTATAATGAAATTCTTTATAGATACTACGATATTACGAGAAGTTTTGACACAAAATGTCTGTACATCATATATTGCAATATTTTATTTGAAGGTCTATGGATCAGTTTATGCAACAGCCTTAGATTGAAATAATGCAATTTTTATGTGATGAGCTCTATCCTACCCTTAACTACCGAATACCGATTAGCACTTATTTTTGTCCAAATGAGTTGTTTAAAATTGGACACCAGTATTTTTGCATTTTTGCCTTATATAATTTCAAAATTTCAGCAAGTAATAATACAAAAAAAAAGTTTGTCGGAAAAAGTTATGTCAAAACATTAAAAGTTGGAAACAACACATTTGGACAATACAAATTTGTTGTCGCAAGTATGATGGCATTCGATAGATATAAGGTAAAGTGTTCACAAATTCTTAGTGGAAAAAATAACATGAATTATGTTTTAATAAACGATTAAAAGGCTACAAAAAGTATCTGCGCTTATGTATCACAAAATTTGTCAGCAAGATTTATTTAACTCCTTAAATGTCGCGACCGATATGTATAGGCTACTTTTTTAAATCCAGATTCCTTGTTCGCCACCAATTTTTACTTACCCATCATACGTAGTATAGGGTAAGTCTTGTAATCGTTTTGAAAATCGAAATTTTTTTTTTGACGGACTTACATGTTTCAGACACTGGAGATTCCGAAAAACATATTTTTAGAAAATTTTTTTTGCTGTCCGTCTGTGTGTCTGTGTGTCTGTGTGTCTGTGTGTCTGTGTGTCTGTAAACGCTCTATCTCCCGAAAAAATTGAGATAGATACTTGCAATTTGGTATGTACTTAGTATGTAATAATGGGAAGAAGCCTATTTCATTTCAATAACCTCGATTAACCGGAACAATTTTTTTCGGACTCTCGAAATATTCGTTCTGATAAAAGGTATATAAAAATTTTTGAAATTTGAACATTTGAAAGAAATGAACATAAAAGACAATAAAAAAAAACATAAATTTTGCATAAAGCATGAAGTCGATCGGATAATGAGTTGCCGAGATATTTGGAATAATATTTGCCACACTCTTCGATTTTTCATGACCCTGTATTTCATCCAAATTTCACTTCTAAGATATATTTTAATTGGCAATTTGACGCTTAATCAGATGCAATAAACCGCTCGTTAATAGGATTATTATTTTTGGAGTTATAAGGAAAAACCTCTTTCAAGCAATTCAGTAATCGAGCCTTTAAAGTTTATGACGTTATCCAGCCACGATTTTATTTGAATTGCAATGCATTTTATAAGTAGTTTACACATTTTTATTTTCATATTTTACATTATGCATATCCATGATGGGTAAGTATTACGGTGGCCCCCAACGACTAGTTTGAAGTAGAAATAATCACCTTATTTAATGGTAGATAAGATAAGGCGAGACTAAGCAAATTACACTATTTTAAATAATTGGTGGGAATCAAACAATCAGAATAAAAAAAAGTAGGCAACAATGCCCGTGAATGTATTGGACACGACGATTAAGTGGTTAAAATTCCAACCTTCTCAAGAGGGAGACCTACTTTACAAGGGTGATTTAAAAATTGAATAAACTTTATGAGGTGGTATTGCAAACTACAACAAAAAATACTTGTACAGGAATCTAGGGTCATAATCTTCTTATTCAATCAAAAATACAGGATGTTTAACACGAATCTGGATTACATTTTTTGTTCGCAATATTAACAGTAATGAACATATTTTACCGCAATTTAAAACAGATTGAACTTTCTTTGTGTGCAATGTAAGGTTATCTCCAGAAATGCTCAATATGACTATCAGTTTTATCCAAGTATCTCTGAACTACATGCTCCATATATCCGAATGTAATGGATATTATGTTTTCACTTACCGATGATGTACACTTCCATAATTATTCGTGACATGATTGTGTTCCAACAAAGCACACGTCTGTTGAAAATTTCTTTACAATATCTGTATTTTAGTCAAACTTATGAACGGCATTTTTTTTTTTTTTTTTTTTTTTGCGGATTGTAGTGAGACATCTTGTATTTTTGAGTGACAAAATGGATTAAACTTTTTGTATTTCCTATACAAAAATTATGCGATGTTTTTATGTGCACTACCACCTCTCAAATTTTGCCGAATCTTTTTTTAATGACCCTGTAAATGTTGAATCAGCGCCAGATTTTATTGTAATGATGTTTTATCGTGCATATTAGGAGACAATAAGGAAGCATGGTATATCTGAAGGCGCGATATAACGTAAGTCATAGAAAAAAGTTCAAAAGTTGGTAACTGACAAATAAATTCCCACCATCTCTTTAAATTTTCTCGATTTCTGTTGAATCACCTTGTACATGTTGAATGAGCTGCAATTTAAACTGTAAAGTCGTTTAATTGTACATATTAGGAGGCAATAAAAGAAACATGATATGAAGAAAATCTTGTGTGGGCAAATACACACCAAAATCCAACGTGTAACACACAGTATCGAACTGTAGCACAATGAACAGACGTACGTTTCGTGAGTAACTTGGACTCACATGCTCAGTGTCAGTAAAAATAAAAATTACATTCCCCCCAAAGACATGAAACAGAATCCATAAACTCAAATGACAAACAACAACACACCGAAAGCTCATCACGCACGAGCAACCAATAAGATTATGCCGGATATGATGCACTACGACACAGTAAATCAACCCAGAAAGGTGAGATGTAAGGTACGCTTGAAAAAGCGTTGACCAGAGAGGTACCAAATTTATGAATATAAACTGCTTCAAAAAAGTCTAAATCTAAAGGGTATTAAATTTCTTAATAGTAGTGGCTGAATCAAAGTTGAAATTATGTCCCTCACTCCAACAATGACAAGCAATAGAGAACTTTTGTAATTCATTTTTCTTAACATAGTTTCTGTGTTCATTGATTCTGAAACGGAGTTGTCGTTTAGTCTGTCCTATATAGGACTAACCACACTAACATTGGGTATTGCAAATACCCCAAAAGTTTTGATGTGGAATTTTATCTTTTAAAGGTGAAAATTTTTAACTGGTTTAAAAAAAACTTTAAAATCATAATTTCTTAAAATATTAGCTATTTTGAAGCTAATGCTTTTATAAAAGTGCAAAATAATAAGGTTAGAAAAAGAAACTGGAACAACAGAAGAATCAGGATTATTAATACTTTTACAGAGACAACGAAAAATTAAACGGTTAATATAAGACAAACTAAAACCACGATTAATCTCACGAAATATGTATAAATGTATAAATGTTATGAATGTACAGAATGTATATGAATAAATGTATAGAAAAGCTTTTTGAACATTTCTCCACTTTACAGAAGACTTATCCCTTTATACGAAATAGCACAGCATATTTAGATTCAATCAGAACTTTATGTCATTTAGCACATTGATACATTAAAAATGTATACGAATTACTCAGCCATTTTTTTATTTCTATTAAAGTTATATCAAGTAGGGACAGACAAACAGATAGACACACGAGCATTCTAAATTTGTATCTTAATAAAATTTATGGAGACCACCGAAAGAATACCACTTGAAAAATGAATATAAAATTATAACAAAAGTCTTATTCTATATATCAATAATAAAGTGACGGTGAAAAAAATTGTGAAGAGTAATTAATTTTTTTTTCCTAAACAGATCCCTGCTTAAAGTAGCACATCATTTCACTCATATTGTCAATATATATATATATATATATATATATATTTATTTATATATATATATAGAGAGAGAGAGAGATAAAACTGTTTAAATGATCAAAATTCTTTGACAGATTTATGTTCACATTTATTTTTTATTTTAGAAAAATACCATAATATTTTTTAGCGAAAAATTTATTTCAGTGAAAACACTTTAGAACAAAAAATGAAGCTTGTAATCTATACTGGTTTGTAGTGTTGTTTTATTACATGCCACAATATTAAACAAGAACGAAAAATTATGCGTCAACCATAGATTATGTAGCACTTTCCAACGCTTCTAAAATAATTTTACAAATCATTACCGTTTAATAAGCTGAAAGATGACATCTAAGTAAACAATTTGGAAAACGCATAACATATTTAAAAACGTAATTTCAGGAATTTTCAATATATACAATATTCGGAAAAATATCCGAATACTTTTATGTAGCCCTGTATATGATCTATAGATTTGTATATATACATAGGATGCTAAATTTTAGTTTAGTTAGGAAACGCGTAGCACAGTTTAAATTCTCCTTCTGGAGTTTCTGTCAATAAACGGAAATGTGTTCGCGAACTTTTGTGCTGCCCTGTATAGGATCTACAGAATTTATACACACCACGTAATAGACAAAAAGCTAGTTAAGATTAAAATCGCGTTCAGTAACTTAAAACGCACTTCCAGGAATTATTGTTAACAGTCAGTAGAGAATTCTTTTGTGTGTCCCTGTAAATGAACGATGACTGCTATACACACACTATTCTGTAGTAAGCCTCTTTTAATGCACCTTAGTAATATATATAAACTTCAATGCGTTTAAAATAGTGGAACATTATTTAAATAAGCCGCAGACGATTTTTCTCCATAGACGTAATGTAACGGAATTATTTTGACTGTCCCTGTAAAGTAACTCTAAGTGCTATATACCTACTATTCCATATTAAGCTTCTTATAATGCATCTTAGTGATCTATATAAATTTCAATGCGTTTACAATAGTGAAACATTTTAAAAATAAACCGCAAATGATTTTTCCCCATAGACCGCAATGTAACGGAATTCTTTTGAGTGTCCCTGTAAGAAAACTATAAGTGCTACACACTTCAGTTGAAATAGGGAACGTGCCATAGATAACGACAATAACATATAAAAATTGCAGAGCAATCCGAGCATATTTACGGGAGTTAGAGCACGGACAGACGGCCAGACGGCCATACGGCCAGACAAACCGAAGTCATAAGCACTTTTCAACTAGGTTGGAAAGTGCTAAAAATAACTCTTTTGCTTCTGATGTCGTAATAATGGGACATGTCTTACTATTAGGGACTAGTATTATGTGCTTACATTTATTTTTGTTATTATCTGCATTTAATAATATTAATGTATGTTTTTAAATTTACTGATGTTTCACCTCGTTTACGTATCAGTATTGAATAATAGTAATAATAAATTATCTAGTGTTCTAAACACTGTTGCTGAATTTTGTAATATAATCAAATGTTTTATTCTTTAATTTTTAAAATACGAGCTATTTGTCTGAACCAAGAATTTGAGATTGAAAAGGGAAACAATTCTGGAAAGTTGTTATGTCTTTTTAACCCTGCTGTAATACGCGATTTTCAAACGTTTTCAAAAAATATTCTATAATCTATTGCCGTATTAATATTACGTAAAATACCTATATTTGTCCGTTTTTCAGTAAATGGCATCTTCGTTAAATTTCAGGAAACTTTAAATTTTGTCAATTGAATTGTTACTTTTAATTTTTAAAACCTAAAACTAATTTTTCCCTGAAGCTACAAAAAAAAAATTGGACTTTGAAAGAGTTAAAAAATAATTTCAAAAGTGAGAGAGATTTGAAATTTTAGATATAGATGATATACAAGTTTATAGATAATTAAATTTCCTCTATTTTAATTGCTGCATAAATAGTTTTAAGTATCATAATATAACATGTAATTTAGACAATAGATATTTCAGATCTTAAGCTTGATATTTTTGTGAGATAATTGATCAAAATCTGATCTGCGTGAAGAGTTCTGCAGGTATATACTTTTTAATGCATGATATACTTTAAATGATATACTTTTTAATGCAGTACCTAAACCTTCAACGCCATAATTAAACTTATTATTTTTTATTTCATAGGCTGTATTGCTCTCGAAATTTTCAACCGAAGTTCGCAAAGATTTTGGATACGTCATTATTCAGAGTCACATTCTATCAAAATTTTACTAAGTGATGAAATGATATACTTTTTAATGCAGTACCTAAACCTTCAACGCCATAATTAAACTTATTATTTTTTATTTCATAGGCTGTATTGCTCTCGAAATTTTCAACCGAAGTTCGCAAAGATTTTGGATACGTCATTATTCAGAGTCACATTCTATCAAAATTTTACTAAGTGATGAAATGATATACTTTTTAATGCAGTACCTAAACCTTCAACGCCATAATTAAACTTATTATTTTTTATTTCATAGGCTGTATTGCTCTCGAAATTTTCAACCGAAGTTCGCAAAGATTTTGGATACGTCATTATTCAGAGTCACATTCTATCAAAATTTTACTAAGTGATGAAATGATATACTTTTTAATGCAGTACCTAAACCTTCAACGCCATAATTAAACTTATTATTTTTTATTTCATAGGCTGTATTGCTCTCGAAATTTTCAACCGAAGTTCGCAAAGATTTTGGATACGTCATTATTCAGAGTCACATTCTATCAAAATTTTACTAAGTGATGAAATGATATACTTTTTAATGCAGTACCTAAACCTTCAACGCCATAATTAAACTTATTATTTTTTATTTCATAGGCTGTATTGTAATTTTTTTTTGGTTTACTAAAAATAAGTAATATTTTTTTTTAATCAAAAAGTACACGTTACCTATGGGTGACATACAAATTCAAGATCGCATAACAGTAACAAAAAGTTATTAAAACTTTCGAAAAACAAATATCAATTCAACGTTTAGTCAACATTAACATTCAGGCAAAAGAAATGAGACAAACAGAAAAAGTAAAACCAACTCAAGTCCTTGCTTGTTTGGAGGAGGTACAAAGCTTTTGAAAGTATTAGTAGTAACAGTAATATCCCAGAGACATGAGACATTTTCTCCGATTAGGTAAATTCCTTTAGATCCCAATAAAGTTATTTCGGTTCATATTTACTTAAAATCTAAACCTAGAAGTCTTTTCAAAGACATGTCACCTACAGGCAGTGTTGCAAGATCAATACTAAAATTTTATTTTAAATACCTTTAATTTCGTAAATTATTATTCGCTTGATTTTTTTTGGCAAAATGTATGTAATTATATAAACTAACTATTTTTCTATGAAAACAATGGTATTCAAAATAAAATTTTAGTTTTTTTTCTAATGAGATTTAGTCTAAAAAAGTGTACTGTGATCAAGAAGTACCTGGAATGATTGCATAAAACAAAATGCATCAATTTATTGGTTAAATTTTATGGCATCTCCTTCAGTGTAACTGCAATACTCCAACTGCAATGCACTTCTACCAATGTTTTTTCCAATCATCAAAACATGCTTTAAAGTCGTTTTTGTGAAACCCCTTCAGGGTTCATAGAGAATTTTCTTTTATAGAATTAATTGACTCAAAACGACTGAGGAGGAAATCCCATATAATCCTATGGGATTTGCTCCAAAATTTATCAATTATTGCTGTAACCTTTTGAGCTGTCACGATATTTAATTGGCGTTTTTATATGAGTTGCGCTATACTATTGAGTATCAAATCATGACAAAAAAAAATTGCTGCAGTTCGCGCATGCGTAGTTAAAATTTATTTCATGCAAATACCCATATCTCATTAAATATTCAGTATATTAATACAGGGATCCCCCGACTTACGTAATTAATGCGTTCCGCAGGCTTTTACGTAACTCGAATTTTACGTAAGTCGAATGTGTAATTTGCTTAAGTAAAATTTCGTAAGAAACTGCAATTATATATAACTGCAATAATATATATATACATATATATATATATATATATATATATATATAGAGAGAGAGAGAGAGATTATTTACACAGTATTAATTTTTAAATAAAGCATCATGCAACAGTATTTACACAGACATAAATTATACAAGTATGAAAAAATATAAAGGTAAACTGAAAAAAAAAACACTTTTCAAATAAAAAATATGTTGTGGAATTTGGGATTTATAAATTTAACATTGATGGAGTGATTTATAGCAATTTTGAGATTACTTTAAACGATTATAAAAATAAGAAATTATTAAAGAGGACTGACTTACCTCTACTCCACGAATTTCCGATGACAAGACAAATGAATAGCACTCACAAAATAAAATAATTATTGATAAGCACAAATTGTATTTATTAAGAATTAGATGACAATTATGAATAACGAATAATAAAGATTCGTTGTTATGATAATACTATTTATAGTTCACATAATCAAAATTTGTATTGGCATCTGTGACTGTTAATTTGGTTCTGTAGTGGGACAGTCAGCGCTGGGATGATTGTGAACAGAAATGCTGTTCTCTATTAAATTCTACCCTGTCTATGTTGAAGGCTAAGGGTTGTCGGGTTGTCATCTTGATGTTGCTGTGGGTGGCATATCACAAACCTATTTAGCGTAGACTGTGTGGTCACACACTTTTTGTCAACGTAGATGGCCTTGTAGTTAAACATATCTAAATGTATACGTCGGCTAACACTCTCAAACCGCTCAATGTTCGGATCTATAGATTTAAATTTTGCTAGTGCCATGTCCATCAGGTAGAAAGCCTCGGCGAATCCCTTTGTTGTAAATTTCTTAACATAATGATAACGGTTGAACCCGAGCTTTTTTTTTTGCCTCATTTTAAAATGTATATTTCCAACAAAAATATAACTCTCTCTAATATATAAAACTATATTATTATAGTTATAATTTTTATCTATGTATTTTATTTATAAAATAATTATCAAAAGTATGCAAACACGTATCAAATGCGCTAGTGAGTTCATAAATGTAATTTTCAAAAAAAAACGTAACTGCGAATTTACGTAAGTCGCAGTATACGTAAGTCGGGGGATGCCTGTATTTTAATTGCAGTATAATATTTCTACAATTTTTTGTCAAGTTTTTGGAAAGCGGTGTTAAATTCGGCTGGAAACTCTGCATACTATAAAAACAAACCTTTTGAAATTTTCACATAAACGTTAATACCTACACAAATATACGTGCAATGCTTACACAAATGCACACAAATGTTGAACAGGACCTATATAGTTATTTGCTACAGTGACAGACCATTATTAGCATTTTCTGTTACTTGGGTGTTCGAAAATATTATTTTATTATTAAAATTATATTTACCCCCCCCCCTTCCCTAATTGTGCCTGCGGTAAAATCTTCACTGTAAAACCTGAAGTCAAACATGTTCTTTGCATCCTCAAAAATCAAGGGCATTTCGCACATTTCCTCACGATTTTCAGTAAATATTCGATAAAACGTCTGAAATTGGTCACTGCCCGTTAATTTCTGGACACCAGTGTATATGGCTGAACAAATGAATTCTAATACATTAGAGTATATCAGCATTAATTGCTGAGAAAGGATTTTTAATTCTGCTATGTGTTATATAAATTGTTTCTTTAGATATATTCTGTCACCGCATGGAAATAAGAAGTTTTTAATTATGGCCTGCCATTGTTGGAAGTGCACATAATTTATATGTAGCGCAGAATTTTTTCTTGTTTTTTTTTCCATGAGTAAATGATAGTATAATGAAGCAGGAATCCGCATTATATTCAAGACCCTTCATGCTGAGGTAGTTTAATCTCTTTTCATTGGAACTACTCGTCCCCTAAAAGTAGAGTTGCAAAGGCTAGAAAAAAAACAGGTTTAACCCGGGAAAAAAAACGGGTTTTTTTTTTTAAATAAACTTGTTTTTTTTAACATAAACTTGTTTTTTTTTTGGAAATAAACTTGTTTTTTGGGAATAAACCAGGTGTTTTGGGAATAAACCTGGGAATAAAACGGGTCTATTAGAAATAAACCTGGGAATAAACCGGATTTTTGCAACTCTACATAAAAGTGCCCACATGAATTGTTGTATTTTTTTTTAACAACAAAACAATTAGTCGAAAATTGATTTTTTTTATTTTTTTTCTATGCTTTATTTTCGGTAACGATTTCAAGAATACAGACTATAAATATTATTTCAGGATTCATAATTCTTACATGGCTATATGGCCTCATCTTCGATTAAACCAATCAATATAATTTAAATAAATTACCAAATAATAATGTCAGTAATCGCTCATACCGGGTTTTCAACAGTGCTATTCGGTTTATAAATTCTTTATTTACCTATCTTATTTCACCGTATAAAAAAGTGACTTTTCGAAATTATCTGCTGATAATGTTGGCAAGTGTTTCATAATTTATACACTTTTAAAAAATTTGTACTGGGTTGAACCAATTTTTGGAGTTGCAATATCTGCAACAATAAGATGGTGAAAACTCGTTTCAACAATAGAATGTCTGGAGGACATTGCTCCAAATGTTTGAACGAGATTGCTCTATCTTATGGTGACAGCTACTTTAGCATCAAGCGTTGGTTCAAACCAGGACAATATTTTTAACAGTTTACACAACGCACTATTGAATGCCAAAGGGGGGCCACTCGGCCCAGCAAAGCCAGGCCGTAGAGCGTTAGCACCTCCCCCGGGATGTTCCCCGGCACGCGGGGATTCGTTTTGGGTGATTCCAGCCACAGGCGGAAGGGAAGGCACGACGCCGAGACCGCCAGCGCACACGCAAACGGCCCAAACAACAACAAAAAAGAAAAGAAAGAAAATACAAACTAGGCCAAAGGCCGGCACTGCCAGGACAAGCCTAAGCGCGACAAGGGGCAGGCAAGAAAACTAAAAACAAAAAAAAACAAAAAGAAACTGAAAAAAGCCTGAACCGCTGGAGCCTGCACTCCCTCGCGACAGACAGCGGCAGGTGCAGTGATGAAGAACTTGTAGGTGAACAGTCCTTAACGCTCCTGCGTCATGACACACAGTTCGCGGCCAAGGCGGTCCTTGGATAATAATGATGCGCCGGAATCTGAGAACTCAGTTCCCACGCGACAGATGGCGCCACAAGTTGTTGCGTTGGAGAGATGAGACCGCTGCTAAAGACTGCGAAGGGAGCACAGCAAGGTGCTCAAACACTGACAAGGTACAGCCAAAATAAGGAAAAGTCAGGAGAAGGAGGGTAGGAAGATCAATTACAGTACTGATTGGTGGTGAAGAATTTAATATGTTTAGTTAAAAATTTGATAAAAGCTAGAGTTGGTTACTCAATTTGTTAAGTTCGATAAATCCATTAAGAAATTAAAAATATTTTTTAATTTTTTTAGTAAGATTGGTCTTGTTAGAATATTGGTTAGCCAAGAGGGTGGGGGAATTTCGGGAGATCTGAGATGCCAGGCAACGGTCAGTGGGCAGTCAAAATAGTAATGAGAAGGCAAGCCCCGCTGGCCACATGGACACACATTGGAGGCTGCACGTTTATAATATTTGAGGTAAGTAGGGAATGGACCATGTCCTGTGAGGAACGCTGAGGTGTGGGGGGCGAGGTTAAGCAGGTTTAGGGAGACAAAAGGGAGCAATTTGTGGGTATGTCGACCTTTAACCGAGTAATCCCAGTGGTCCTGCCACTGAGGAATGATTTTAGAATTTAAAAACCCTCTAATGTAGGATGGGGGAACAGGGAGGGAAAGATCAATATTTGTGCTTCCCGTAGCTTCTTTTGCCAATTTATCAGCTAATTCATTGCCAGCAATGCCAATGTGTGCCTTCACATGGCCCAGGGCTACTCGCCGTGCAAGGTCTTTTAAAAGTAGTTTTATTTGGAGTACAATGGGATGTTTTGTGCGGTGAGTAAAGATTGCTTGTAGGCTGGAGAGGCTGTCTGAATATAGCCTGTAAAATTGTACTGTTGGGTTAGAGACAATCCATTCCAATGCCCGCAGAATCGCGAACAGCTCAGCCTGGAAGACAGTGTTGTTATCACCGATTCTGCAGGCCCACTTATGGGTCACGACCTCGCCTTTCATGGCACAGAATGCTGCTGCCACGCCAGTCTCCGTGCGTGACCCGTCAGTGAAAATGGTCGGACAGCGGGGAGAGTAGCTGTGTTCAAAACCGTGCCTGGTTGTGTTTATCTGTAAGTGAGATGTCTCTTCTGCGGGATGTATTCTCCAACTGGGAACCTTCCTCTGTAGTTGTATTTGTGGAAAAAGTGCTGCACACGTTGGTTCATGTTCTAGGTGTGTGATCCTGTTTTTCTGGTATTCATATTGGAGTGTTATTGTTATGGGAGGAATACCTGTTATTTCTGTGAGTGCGTCCGTTGAGATTGTCCTGTATCCTCGAGCAATTTGCAGCAAAAAGAGCATTGTCCTGTCTTGTTTAGTTTAAAACCAATAAAATATAATTTAGACTTTAATTTTCTCTTTCTAAATAAGAATATTTTTGCTCTGTGTTTTCTGAAAATATTGTTTAAAGTTTAAAGCGAATATTTAATTAATACCTTAAAAGAATTTTTAAATTAATTTTTCTAAAAGAAAAGTATTACATAAGTGTTGCAGTATCTATTTACATTAATACATTTTCCAATAACACATTTCTCATCCCTTAGGCATATTCAGTCAAATCCTAAAGAACTATGTTCAATAAGTCTTAATTAATTATTTTAATTGCTGTTTTCTTTTAATATATGGTAAATTTAGAATTTAGAGAAAAGAGATAAGAATAATTATCCAACTATCTACCCATTGTTATTCTACAATTAGATTCCAATCTTTTAATTTATTGAATCGTACGCAATGCTTTTCCCTATCTTTTATTACGCTTAAAAACAATGAAAAATATTTTTTAAGATATGCCTATTTTAACTTTCTGTTTGAAAATAAACATTTTTTAACTTACAATTTCTAATACGTTATATTTTAGAAAGTACATAGAATTAATCGAATGAAACTTTTCTATTTTCTTCGTAGTTTAAAAAAATAATGGTCACGTGTGTTTACATTCATATACATCAGAACAAAACATTTTTAATGCCTGAGAAATCTTTATTTAACGCTTGAATAACTGCATTAATCAATAAGTCATTGTCTTCGCTTTTTAAAGGATATTTCTATAGATGGAAAGTGCATTGATGCAAACTTTTCAGAGAAATGTGTGAAACCCATACTTAATAATTTAAAATAATGGACTGTAAGTTGTATTGAGTATCATTCGATACAATTCAGTAATTAAAAATGCCTGATATTCGCTTTTCCCACTCATTATTTTCTCTTTTGTAATCATTCAACGAGTTTCACAATTACGTTAAACGGAGCACGACGTTATTATACGCATAAAATAAAATCACATATAAAACATAAAAAATATTACGAAATAAATAGAGTGTAATTTAATGATGATTGAGAGCACAATTATACATTTTTAAATTAAATTATTTTCAAGAAGACTGTGTATTCACATTTAAAAATTTAATCCATATCGAATTGTAAGGATTTTCTAAAAGTGGAAAATTTAAGAAGAAATCAATAGTAAATCTTTTACCAATATTATAAACAAATAACATGTCCAGGAGCAACGATGCTATCATATTTAAGGTGGCAACACTTGACTAAAAAATTTCCCTTTTACTTCAATTGTTTTAACTTCTAAACATCGCACAAATTTAATTTTTATATGGTCAACTAGGAAAATAAATCTTCTTTCAAATGCAACTTCATCTCCATTTTGTTTCTAAACTGCATCTCATTTTACTGACATTTTATGGTTTCTTAAATAATTTTCAACTACATTGTTTTGGTTTAATTTATCACTAAAGCGTGCACTTAAAACCATACGAATATTTCACCATTTATTTTCGACTAACACAATTAAAACTTGATAAATCATTAAAAAAATACTAATATAAATTAAACACAAATTTAAGAGACTTTTAATCTAACATTGCGTTTAAATCACCGAGATTATCGGAATCAAAAAAGCTTCTGCAAGTAGCGATCTTTGGCGATTTCTTAGACTACTAACACTTGGCATGCAGCTAATACGAAAGTATCACTTTTAAAAAAATTTCAAAACATTATTTGAATACATTACTGATATTTTCCATAAAATGCTTTTTGATGTTGACAGTGGACAATATAAGAAAAGTATTATATGTAAAAAATCTGTTACAGTTTTTAATAAAAAAATTGGTCAAGTCATCGACTTTATTCAGTGATGATATATATACATCTAATTTACCTTAACATGTGCTTTGCATTTTTTTTCTTTTAGACTTTTAATCAACCTTTTTACTACCATAATAATTCAGCTTGGATATTAAACCTAAATTACAAAATTTAACTTGACATAAAAGAGGTATTGTGTCCAAAATGGAGTACGCCAAACGTCTCTGATCGGAGGTAGGAACATAATAAATTTAATAATTTACATAGTTTAACTATATTATTAAACATTAAACAGTAATCTCACATATTAATTTTATTAAAAAAATTATTTAATAATTATAGTTATATTATATATATTATAATTTTTTAAATTATTTGAACTTCTCATGTTTCTTGTCTGTTAGAATTTGCTACAATACAAATTTTGCATAATGCATGTAAAACTGAAAAAAAAGTTGAAGATTTATTTAGATTTCTAAATGAAATGTTTTAAAGTTGCTTTAATATTATGTTTCAAATTTAAATTTAATTTTTTAAAATTAAATAGACTGAGCAAGATTTAATATAAAAATGCAACATTATTGTAGCATTGACTAAACAAAATAATTTTAATATCTGTCCCTTCTCGGGCTTAACAATATGGAAATATTTTTTTTTTTTAATTTGCTTTGCAAGTTCCTTTTTTTTAATATCTCAAGTTTTTTTAATAACAATTTAATATGAAGCAGATAAGATTCAAACGAGGCAAGTATGTAAAAGACTGCACATATCAAAATCAGTATTGGTAATATGAAATATAAAGTTCAAACATTGATTATTCTGTAAACAATTAAAATAGTAAAAGTAATTTTTAACAAAAAAAATGTATATAACGGACTTTAACGGATTGTTTCTCATCTTCATAATGATAATAATAAACGAATCATGTTCATTTTTGCAAATAATTTTATTCCATCGTGTAAAATACATTTGCAACCACTTTGGAAAGAGACACTAGTAAGCGTGTGTGAAAGCTATTAATAAAATCTTATGTTGTTTTATCACATAAGAAGCATAAAAATAATAATGAGCATATATGAAACAACTGCTTTCAAAAATGTTAGGACCCAAGTTAATCATTACACAATTCAGGCTCATTCCTTGACTTTTGTGAATAGTTATACCATATGACAAAACAATGGGGAATTGGGATCTTTTAACATAAACATTTTTCATAATTTCAAATTTGACATTTACTCGTTCAATGTATTTTTAGGTAGCATGGTTGTCAAATAAAATGCATATTGATATAATTTTTCCTGATGAATCTTTTTTAAAGCCTTTAACAGTACCCATTGAACCATTGACCAGACCTTTTTCTATAGAAAGATTTCTACGCAACATAATTCTGCAGCCCTCACAAATTAAAATCACTGACTCTAAACCAGCTGTATCAGATGATTTTTGTTTTAGTTTTTCCAATTGTGTCTTTACTGTGCGAGGCATTTCCTGAAAACCACTAATAGTATCTTCAGCATGAATTTCTATAACATTATTTTTAGCCTTCTGTAGCATCACAGAGTTTATTTCCAGGCATAATTTGTTTGTAGGTAACAAACATACTGGATTCAAATTTTGATTCATGAGGTCAAAGTAATAATCCGCTACATTTTCAATGTTATCAGTATTAGGGATAAGTCTTGTTTCAAGTACTTTGATGTCATAAGGAGTAACTTCACCAACTCTGACTCTGTTGAGAAGTTCTGCATATACCAAGTCATTTTTTTGTCTTTTATTATGGGTGATATGCTATTTCCCAAAAATAGGGTTCTTCATTGGAGTTGTGAATTCTTTCGCCACCAATTATTTCACATAAATTTTCTGCAGTGATATTTTGAGTTGATTTTGATAACATCTGTTGACATTTGTTTGAAAAATTTTCTGAAGCCGATAAACTCTTTGCATACAAAACATTTTTAGTATGAATAGCTTTGTGCTTCTCTTTGCTGAGCTATGTTTGATTTATAACTCTTTAGCAGATTTTTCACTAAAGCAAGCTGTCGATATCTTGAAGGATTAATTTTCTTAGAGGTGAGAATCCTATTATGATTTGAGTATTTTTTTTTGTTCCAGTATTTTAGCTTATATTTATTAGCCTTTGATTTATTTTGCAAACAATATGAATTATTACGCTTCTGTATCTGGCTTTTACATTTTTTATAGTATGCGACTCTTTTATTTTTGATAATTTCACGATTTCCATGATAATATCGTGAATATTTATTTGATGTATCACTTAACGGTTCAGACAGAGATACTCTTTGTATAGGGTTAGGATACTCTTCAGTTGGGCCATTTAAATCAATGAAATGCCGAGAGCAAACATACCAGTTTCTAGTCACCGTTTCTGTATTTGTTATACCACAAGCAAAAAGCCATTCGTTACATTTACTCAAGTTTTTCTGTGGTTTAGGAAAAGGGAAAAACAAAACTCCCAGCATATAGTCTTTGTAAAAGTATCGTGCATCACTCTTGCAACCAGAAAATTTGCATTTTTTCACCATGTTGAATTTTAGTAATCATCGATTAAGAGAGAAATTTAAAAACGCATTTCGTAACATCACAGTATCACTAGATAAGTAAATATCGAACATTCATCCAATTTTGATAAAGACAGTAACATCTAAATTAAAGTCCAAATACTGCTTAAAGTGATAAAAACATAACACGGAATATTTAAAATAGCTTTTTAATGTAGATCGTTCACAACTATTGGTGACATCTTCGGATCTTAAAGATAAATATAATATTCTCGCATATTTTTGAAATAGTAAACATATACCACGAGATCGCATGTCCAAGGCTAGCAGGTGCTTAAATTGGCCAAAACTGGGAAACGTGAAAAATTATTATTTGTTTTTATTTTTATTGCTTCTTCAATCTATCGATCATCGCGTGCCAAATTTTAGCTAATTATTTTAAATATTCCGTGTTATGTTTTTATCACTTTAAGCAGTACTTGGACTTTAATTTAAAGACTCCACGTTTACTACATTTAGAGTTTTTTGATTGGAGGATTTATTTTTTTACAGAATTAGGTGTTTTGAAGAAAATTTGTGGAAGCCCGTACAAAAAGTTGGAAAAACTCTAGTAAATTAACTCGTTCAATGGGATTTCCTGTGTTAAATTAACATTAGGATGTCACACTGGAAATAAATAAGCCTTGCGCTGCCGCGCAAGGCTTAATTTCTCCGAAGTTGTAACCTTTTTTTTCACGAAACTTTCTGCAGTCTACGCATAGGGTGTATATTTGTCAATGTATTCAAATAATTGTAACAGCGACTTCAGAGGAAAAGTCTTTCATCACGTTTTTATATGATTTGTGTATACATTACAGGGCTGCCAATAGCAGATATATTTTTCCTGCTATTATTTCTAAACATCTGTCTCAGAGATTAGCAGAAATCAATTACAAAGATTATTGTTTTGAAATTGTGTTAGGCAAAATTACAAAAAGAAATAGTTGTCAGTGGCAGACCTGATATTCTAACGGGCTGTTATTTGTGAAGAGAAGAATCTCTCGAACTCCGATTTGCCTCAGATGCTTTGAAATATGACAAAGACGTGGACACTTGGTGGTTTGTGTTGTATTTCGTTTTCCTTTGGAAAATATGCATTACGCTGATCGAGCCTCGTTATTAAATAAAATTATGATTCAAGATTTTTAACCCCATAATTTTTCATCTGAATAGTAATTTTTGAATAAGAACATTCTTCTGTTTGCTACTTAACTTAATGCTTTAGAATACAATTTTTTAAAAAGAATTGTGCATTTTAGAAAAAAAATACCTGAATCAAAGAAAAGGTGTTTCGATAAAACCCTTTTAGAAAATTTCTACTATTATATAAAAAATACAATTAGATCGAAAGCATTACAAAAATTGTGGGTTTTCAAAAAAAAAATTTTTTTTGGTCATGGATTGTATTTTCTAAAGTGTCGTATTTCGATGTGCCTCACATACTGTAAAATCCGTACCATGTAGGTACCTTCTTCCCTATCATTAGTGTTGAATTCAAGAGGTGGCCAAGAGGACAGTGACCCCTCGTTAGTTTACCGTTATGGATGTTTTACAGTATTTTCCAATAGATTTTTTTTTACTGAACTCTCCAGTACAATCTTAATATGTTAATTGAATTGATTTCAGTTATTGTCTAATTTCATAATCTAGAAAATTAGAGAAAAACAAGTATAAATGCAAACTATAATTAAATCTATAACCAAAACCAATTCTAAATTACAAGAAACTCTGCATTAAAGCATGAAGACCAAATAACGAGTAAATAGACAAGTATTGACAGCAAAAAAAATAATTATTTTGGTGGGTTAGTATTTCATTCTGGCATCAAGTGTCAATGAGAAAATCTTTGACTTTATGTGATGCATTGCTATACACATCAGCTGAGATTTGCCACTGAAATTCGAAAATTGTTGAGCAGAATAAATTTTGCACGAAAGAAGGAAGTTACGGCCACTTGATTTGCAGAATGACATATATTTCTTTCTTGAAGTAGCTTTAAATGTAGCTTCGTTTCTCGCTGCCAAATACTGATTTTTTGTGTCGCGCTACTCGCTACACTACCTTATTCAAAATGTAGGGCGCTACACTGCAAACTACTGTCAAAAGGAGTGACAATTGTATTTTTGCTACTTGTAGCATGCTACTTCCGACCTCTGAGCCGTACTAGTGGTTACAGCAATAAAATTAATTTTGCACCAAACCACGTTTTTTTTAATACAGCAACAATACAGTAACTACGAGAGTTACAGCAGTGATTAAAACACAGAAATTGGGCAAGTAATAGTGTGTTTATAATATTTTTTGAGTTATATTTCTTGTTAACAAATTATGAATTATTCTTCTTCGCCAATTTAATTCTGATGTTTAATTTAGAACTAATTTTGGTACTTTTTCGTTAGCGCGACACCAGTCAAAAATGACTTTTCGAATAGCGCGGTGCAAATTGTTCTAATATTTTAGTTTAAGGAAGTCAATCATTAAAAGGAAAATGTTTATATATATATATATATATATATATATGAAAATATATAATTGTAATATCTTTGAATTTCAAAATACATTAAACAAGTTCTTGCATCAAATCTAACCAAATCTCCCATTTAAAATAGGTAATCCACTAAATGAACTTGAAATTAGATGTTATAAAAGTGAATTTTGAAGATACAAAGGATGCGCAAATGATACCAAGAAACAAAAGTAATTATTGTATAAAAAATAGTAATAAATACACAGTAAAATATGCAATGCAGCTTTATTAACTATGTATTTCCAACAGAAGCTTATAAAAATAGATATTTAAGAGCCAAAAATGGGCTAAATATTATGGTATCATATGTAAAAATGTATAATATCAATCAGAGATACATCTTGAAATATTCCATACCAATTTGCGTAATGCAGCAGAAAATTATAAAATGTTAAATAATTGTAATTCCTTAGAATTTCTAAATACATTAAAAAGTTTTTACATCAAATATAACCAAATCTCCCATTTAAATATAGGTAATCCACTACATGAACTTGAAATTAGATGTTATAAAAGTGCATTTTGAAAATACAAAGGATGCGCAAATGATACCAAGAAACAATAGTAATTATTGTATAAAAAATAGTAATAAATACACAGTAAAATATGCAATGCAGCTATATTAACTATGTATTTCCAACAGAAGCTTATAAAAATAGATATTTAAGAGCCAAAAATGGGCTAAATATTATGGTATCATATGTAAAAATCTATAATATCAATCAGAGATACATCTTGAAATATATATATATATTCCATACCAATTTGCGCAATGCAGCAGAAAATTATAAAATGTTAAATAATTTAATTCCTTAGAATTTCTAAATACATTAAAAAGTTTTTACATCAAATATAACCAAATCTCCCATTTAAATATAGGTAATCCACTAAATGAAATTGAAATTAAATGCTATAAAAGTGCATTTTGAAAATACAAAGAATGAGCAAATGATACCAAGAAACAATAGTAATTATTGTATAAAAAATAGTAATAAATACACAGTAAAATGCGCAATGCAGCTATATTAACTGTGTATTTCCAACAGAAGCTTATAAAAATAGATATTTAAGAGCCAAAAATGGGCTAAATATTATGGTATCATATGTAAAAATCAATTATATTAACCAGAGATAAATATTGAAATATATATATATATGTTACGGTCAATGTGATTAATCCGGTCATTATTAATAATAACCGGGCATAATAGCTGGTTATTATTAATAATAACCGGTTATTATTAATAATAACCGGTTATTAATAATAATGACAGGATTAATCATATTGACCGTAACATATACATTCCATACCAATTTGCGCAATTCAGCAGAATATTATAGAATGTAATACCTTTGAATTTCAAAATACATTATCTCCTTGGATACCACTTTTTTTGTGGGATATTTTAAATCAAATTTAGAACAGTGTTTTAATAAGGTCTAAAAGCCACAGAACCAGTGGGAGACCAGTGGGACAAGCAGACATGTTTTTCAAATCGCTCCAGGGACTGCTGTGTCCAGTGGTAAATTTTGAAGTTGCACTGGGACATAGTCTGACTAGGACATAGTCCCACTGGGATTCTGAGGGTTAAACAAGTTCTTGCATCAACTCTAACCAATTTTTTAAGCATTCATAATTTTTTTACATTTCATACAATTCTAAACAGAAATCAAATAAAGTAAATTTTACACTTTGTAAATATTTTGAAATTCTTTGAAGATTAGTCGTTTTTAAATCATCCATTAACTTTTATTATTTTAACACAATCAAACTCATCAATAATATATCGTACAAGTAGTAATTTTTCCATCTGATTGAAAATGTGTCCTAGAACCTTTGGCTTCAATTGCCATTCCTTTTCCAATTGAACTATCTGGACGACATCCCAGAAAACTCAATTCATTCAGTAACTGAAAGAAATATGTTTGCTGAAAATTCGGTCAACCAGATAGCTCTATTGGAAGAGCAGTGGCAATTAAAACCAAAGGTTGTGGGTTCCACTCACAGTATGGACATACATTCACTCAGTTGGAAAAAGTACTATTTATCATTAAATGCTTTTAATCTTATGAGTATCTCAAATCGTAACTAGAAGCAGAAATGATGTGACTGAAAATTAAAATACAATATATCTATATGAAGCCTATTTTAAACTAAAAATTTTGTGTTAATTGTTGTGTACATAAAGAAGAAAATAATCATAAAGTTTAAGAAGTAGTTTTTTTAATGCAATAACACAACATTAATAAGTAAAACACTCATCCCCCCCCCAATCAAACTTACCGGTGACATTAATTAATGTCACGTATGCGCATACAAAAAATAATATTATAAATACTTAAAGACTTAGCTCAGTGTAAAAATAAAAAAGTAAAATATAATAAAAGTGTAATATGTACGACAAATATATTGACATTTCATTTAAAAAAAAAGAAAATTGAGTTTTTATAATTATTATCATGTTAATTGAAATCTTGTAAGTTAAATATTAATTTTTAAACCTCTGCTTCAGTTTTGATTTTTTTATAAGTTAGTTCTAGGGAGAAAAAATCAGCTCGGCGCAGCTTTTTTTAAACAGTTTAATATTTAAGCATTTCATAAAAAAGATTGTTAAGTACCTGAAGCATAGCTTATTATGAGATTAGAAAGATTAAAAAGTTCTTTTTTCTCGATGGCAATAAGGTACTAAGACAATAATGTTATCGGTAATATTCAAAATGATATTAACTATGCTAGTAACTAAAGAAATTACTGATATAACTATATAAAAACTAAATTGATGGTAAAAATTTAAGAAAATTTTTAATTAATATGAAAAGATATTCGCCTTTCTAAAGGAAGAAAAAGGGGAAAAAGGAAGAATAATGCTTTAATAATTTATTGTCTGAGTGAAAATGAAGACTCATACACAGCGCAGTATTACATTGCCCCTTATATAGCTATGATGGATATTAAAACCTTTCGTCAAGCATAACTCAAAAAATATTCTACGGATTTCGTTCAAATTTTCAGAGCAGGTACCTATAAAGGTGACAACGACACCTATATATTACGAAGTATAAATTTCAAACCGTTTGGGAATTATATTAAAAAATATATAAAAAATCGCAATCAAAGTACATACGTCACGAAAATTTAGTGCATACGTCATTTTCACTGGCGAAGATTTTCGTAAATAATAAGATTTCGAAAGTTTATGGAGTAACATGGGGCAAAAAATATGCACGCACAGTGCAATACAATATCAGTACAATAATCAAATCAGTACAATAAGACATATTTCCATTTAATAAAATTAATGTGGAATTTTTTCTGTTTGAAAGAAAAAAACCGCAATAACTTAGTATTAGAGATTTGGCACATATCTCACAATTAGCAGCTTTTTTATTTCGCGTGTGTAAATTAGAAACAATTCTTTGATGTTTAAATAAAGGGTTTTGATTTTGGGCCATTATTTCTTCTTATTTCCTTTTCCTTTTTATTATTTTAAATGGAATTAGTGAAAGTCGTGTATTTATTTTTAATGTATGTATTTCAAATGAAACGAGTGAAAGGTTTATAGTTAAATGAAATTAATGAAGTATGAAGTTGTTATGAGAACAATATTTGGCGATTTATCAACTGCGCCAAGTTAACATAAAAGTACCAATACATATGTGAAATGAAACAAGGCACAGATGTCGTATACTCACCACGTTGCAACAGGGGTGCCCAGAGAGGGGTTTGGTGACGCAAAGTGCGTCATAAAATTTATTTTTGGGGGGGAATTTAGAGAAAAATAAGTACATTTTGGGGGGGATTTTTAAATTCTTAATATTTCCTTTTTTTTTTGCTGTTTTTTTCACTAATAAAAAAATTCTAGATTTTTTTAATATAACTTTAAACTTTTTTTCAACATTCAATTTCCAGAAATTTTCCATTTTTTTTTCTTTCTTTAATTTCTAGATAAGGACAATACGAACCCATTCTGCATCTTACTATCTTTGAAGGTGGTGTAATAAAAAAAATACTTGGAATACAGGTGGGAAAATGTTTAACACATGCTGAAAGGCAATTAGGACCACAAGATGTGATAAAAGGAATAGCTTTACAGAAGCGTCTTAAGTAATTTATTGTCTTGTTTGACAGGGTCATATCGTACGGTCCGAGGGCCAAAATACATTCTTGTTGGGTGGGATAAGAGAGAACAACAAAATGCATTTCAGAGGAAGAGACAACGCTAAAATAAATTACTTGACCATTTTCAGAAAACTAGAATTTAAGTACAGTATATTTTAGTGATGTTAGAAGAGTAGCATTGAATGTCATTAAAAAAATATAAGGTAAACAACCTGTACAGAGAAAAAGACTTCCAGCCATTAATTATTTTAAGGGGAAGGGAGGAATTTAAAGAAAATTAGATTTTTAGGAGGGGGAGGAGCATTAATTACTAGGTAATAAGACTGAAAAATTATAGTGTGAAAGAAAAACATATACAGAATACAGGGGCTTACAATAGATTTAGGACTATGTTTTAATGGTACAGTGTCTGCCATTTTATAAGAATTGGTACTTGCAAGAGTATGTTGTTAAAGCAGTATAAGAAAACAACTTGTACTGAAATAAACGCTTCAATCCACAGTTTATTTTAGGGGGAGGGGGTGATTTAGAGATTTTTTTTTGGGGGGGGTTAAATTGTATGACTATGTAGTATAAAAAATAAGATTGGGAAATCTTAAGCATTAAGATTTAATCTTAAACAAGGGTGTATGTACATGCAAATGTACATATACCTTTGATATAAACAACTTGTCTTTAATATTTTAGTCTTCTTAAAACGATATGCAATCTTTGTATTTAAGACTAGCAAAACCTGCGGCTTTGCTCGCGTAATTCTTAAAAAATGCCAAGTGGTATTCGTTGGCTTATTTTCATTAGAGGAGATTTTACTGCCACAGATAATTCAGAAATTACTAATTAAGCAAACCTCTGCAATGACTATATCACAGAAATTTCAATTTTAAAATCTTTCTGTTCCTGCTCATATTAAAATTTCAATTTTTTAAAAAACTGTTCTATGGATGCATGTGTGTCTTTATTGTAACAGCCATGTAAAATTTCAAGATCCCTAACAATTTCAGATTAATCATTGTTTAGAAGGTTTTAAAACTTTTTCAGCATATTTCACTTTTTTAAACCGTTTTTAGCGAGCACTGAAATCTTAAAAATAGCTATCATGCCAAATTTCAACTTCCTATACCAGCAGCATCACTAAAATCGCAATTTTGGAATGTTTTTTGCTTCTGCACATTTTTTAAATTTCGAATTTTGTAAAAACTGCTCTTTAGAAGCATTTAAGTATAACAAATAACAGGCATGCTAAATTCTAAGTTTCTATCGCAAACAATTTGGAAAAAGAACATAATTTATATTCCGCCCAGTTAACACCTTTAAACTTCGAATTTTTAATGTACTGTTTATACCGAGCGTCTGCATCTTAAAAGTTACAACTATACTAAATTTCTAGTTTCTAACCCGAATAAATCCAATTAAATCATAAAGTAGAACGTTTTTAGACCGTTTTCTGCTGATTTCAGCCTGTTAATTTTTGATTTGTTTAGAAATCGGTCATAGCGACCATTTGCATTTTAAGTGTAACCACCGTGCCAAATACGAAGCTTCTATACCAGCAGTATCACATAAATTGCAATTTTAGTACGTTTTTTTCTTTTTGCTGCTGTCTTTTAACATTTCGCATTTTTAGTAAACTGTTCTGGGTGATCATTTACGTGAGTAAGAGCCAGGCGAAATTTGAAATTTCTAGCCTTAATAGTTCCAAATAAATCGCAATTTAGAACGTTTTTAGAACGCTTCTCGCGCATGTCACTCTTTTAAATTTCGATTTTTTTCAAATTATTCTGTGTGACCAAATCAGCAGCCATGTAAAATTTTAAGTTTCTACCCCTAACAATTCCATAGTAATTGCAATTTCGAACGCTTTTTAAATGCTTTCAGCTCATTTCACCCTTTGAAATTTTGAATTTCTTTACAAATAGCCATGCCAAATTTAAAGTTTTTTATCCTGTTAGTTAAAAAAAAATAATAAAAAAAATCGTAATTTATAACTTTTTTTACTCCTTCACCCATTTAAATTTCGATTTATTTTAAAAAACTTTTCCGTCTTTCTTGTGTCTTAAAAAGTATCAGCCATATTAAGTTTCAAGTTTCTGTACTTAACGATTCCATAGAAATCGTAATTTAGAATGTTTTTAGAACAGTTTACCCTCATATCACTCTTAAATTTCGATTTTTTTTTAAACTGTCTATAGAGAGCATGTATATTTTATAAGTTACTATCTTGCCCAATTTCAAGTTTCTAATCTCTTCGGTATAATAAAATTTGCAATTTTAGAACGCTCTTCGCTCTTGCAACCCTCTCAGGGTAGTGGCACTGACATAAAATATAGCCTGTGTTAGAGCACAGACTGTCACCATAAATTTGAAAGCATTACGTTTAAAATCGGTTCGGTAGTTTCAAAGATTCCATAGAAATTGTAATTTAGAATGTTTTTAGAATACATTTAGCTCATTTCAGCCTTTTAAATTTCAAACTTTTTAGAAAGAGTTCATAGAGAGTATTTACATCGTATAAGTAACTACCATGCCAAATTTCAAGTTTCTAGTTACTTCAGTATAAAAAAAATCGAAATTTTAGAACGTTTTTCGATTTTGCACCCCCCTGTGGTAGTGGCCCCAATATAAAATATAGCCTATGTTATAGAAAGGACTGTTACCATTAATTTGCCACCATCACTTTTGAAAATGGTTTAGAAGTTCCAGAGATTCCATAGAAATTGTAATTTAGATTGTTCTTAGAACGCTTTTCGCTCATCTCATCCTTTTAAATTTCGAATTTTTTTTTAGAATTTGTTCTTAGAGAGCATTTACATCTTATAAGTAACTACTATGCCAAATTTCATGTTTCTAGCTCCTTCAGTATAAAAAAAATCGCAATTTTAGAATGTTTTTAGCTCCTGCACCCCTGTGGGTAGTGGTACCGACATAAAATATACCCTATGTTGGAGCAGAGACTGTCATCATCAATTTGCCACCATCACTTTTGAAAACGGTTCTGTAGTTCCAGAGATTCCATAGAAATTGTAATTTAGAATGTTTTTAGAACGCTTTTCGCTCATCTCACCCTTTTAAATTTCGAATTTTTTTAGAATTTGTTCTTAGAGAGCATTTACATCTATAAGTAACTACCATGCCAAATTTCATGCTTAGAAGGGACATATTTTATATTTTTTATAATATGTGTATATGAAAATTTTTGATAAAAATTTTTTAAAGTTTATATTGTATTTATTCGTAATTAAATTATTTAAAAATGAACCATTAAGTGTAATATATTGAGCTATCATACTGATCTCGAGAAACAAGTACTGCCTTGCAAGAGTGATCCTCATGTCCTGCGGAAAGCAAGGCACAAACACTAATGTTGGGACGAATTTAAATTTTCATACCCTCCAGCTAACGAGCAAATGGGAAAAATTGTAATGTCGTTTTCCCTGTATTTTATCTTAAATGCTAAAAAAAATTAATTTTTCTAACATTAAAAAAAAAGAATGATTACGTATATGAATGTAATCATTAAGAGTATTAATCATTACTTCAGTCATTAATATTGCATTATATCTTTAGAATTATATTAATTGAAACCAGAGGGCCCGTGCGAAGATTTCGCTAATTATTTCGCTAATAATCTAATATTTTTTAGGTAAAAGTGGTCGACGGGATAATAGAGAAGTATCATTTTTATCAATATGTAATAGTTATTAGATGCAGGTTTAAACTTCTAAAGAAAAAGCAAGGATAAAAATATCTGCAAACAACATTTAGTTGTTAGTCAAGCCAAAATATCATCTAATTTATTCCATAAAGTTAGACTAAAAACTGATCCAAGATTACTGAAGGCACGCACGAGAAAAAAAATTAATAATCGTATTTTGACTGCATTAGAGGACGACGTCATCTGCTTCGGGAAAAACATGGGACTTAGAAATATAAATCTAAACATTTCAATTTCAATTTCGCTTTTTAATCATAAGTATAAAATAAACCCGTGCGGTGTTTTTTATAATAAATGCTGATCATCATATAAAGTGGTATTTTATTTTTTTGGCAACAATAACTTCAGGAAAACCTTTCATTTCTTTTATGAAAACAATGCCGATTTAATTTTTAATTTTCAGCAAATTTTAATCAAAAACATGTTTTAACGAATTGTTAAGTGGGCTATGTCAGAAGCCGGTTCAAAAACCTTTCATATGGTATCTCATTCGTTGTTCTGCGTTTCATATTTTCTGAGAAAAAGGGATGTTGACAGGAGAAATAATATATATGATGATAATGCTTGTATTGCAGTGAAAACTGGAGCTTAGTGAACGTATTAACATGGGCTTGTCAGTCAGGACTTATAAATGTGGAAACAGATTGCTAATATAATAAAATATATATCTTCATTATTTATTATGCTGTTAAAACTTCTATTTCATGTTTGTGTGATAGTACGCAAGAATACTATTATTATCAGTAGAATATATTTTACAATTGATTTTCTGTTTAGGGGGGGGGGGGGATCGATGTTAATGTATGAAGATTTTTGGGGGGGAATTTGCGTCATTGGCTTTGGGGGGGATGGTCACCACTGCGTTGCAACGTGGGGCAAAATCCCAAAAAGCTGGCCAAAAGTCAAAAAATAAAGTTACTATTTCAGGAATTTTTACTATACAGTTGACTAGAATAATGTTTGGAGGGTCGGAATCTGTATTTAGAAAAAGGTTTTCGCGTTTCCCTGACGACATGCATCATTTAGAAAGTGACACTTGGGGAAGTATCATCTGAGGTGTACAAAGAGAGCAAAACAGCAGTTCCTCTAAATACGTGCTACATTTTTCCATATCATCCAATTTTAATTCTGTAAAATGGATTCACACGATGATGATATGTAAATTATTAGCATACATTAGAAAAATTGTATTAAGCGCATAAAAAATAGTAGTGTCATGATTATTTTTGATTAAAATATTTTTAAAAAATATTATTTTTTTTGTTTTCAAACATCAGAAAGTTTATAAGTTCCACAGTGTTCCGCGGCGAAATTTAAGGAGATAATATCCTGAACTATTATCTAAGGAATAATAAAAAAAACAGCTGTCAAAAACTGTCATTTTACATTTCGCGCAGGTTTTTGCAACAAGTAGAAATGTCACTGTTTACTTACTCATCATACGTAATATAGTCTTGTAATCGTTTTAAAAATCGAAAAAAAAAATTGACGGATTTATACGTTTCAGACACTGGAGATTCAAAAAACATATTTTTAGAAAAAATAAATTGCCGTCCGTCTGTGTGTCTGTAAGTCTGTAAACGCTCTATCTCACGAACAAATTGAGACAGAGACTTGAAATTTGGTATGTACTTAGTATGTAATAGTGGGAAAAATTGACTAATTGAATTTCAGTAACCTCTATTTTCCGGAATTTTTTTTTCAGATTCTCGAAATATTAGTTCTGATAAAAGGTAGATAACATTTCTCGAAATTGTTTATTTTAAGGAGTGAATATAAAAGACAATTAAAAAACATAAATTTTGCATAAAGAATGAAGTCGATCGGATTATTAGTTGCCGAGATGCTTGTAATCCTATTTTGCCACACTCTTCGATTTTTCATGACCCTGTATTTCATCCAATTTTCAACTCAAAGATATATTTCAATTGGAAATGAGATGCTTAATCCGACTCAGTAAACTCTTAGTTAATATGACTAACATTTTTAGAAATATGAGGATGGTTCTTTTAAGCAATTCAGTAATAGAGCATTTAAAGTTTACGTCGTCATCAAGCCACGATTTTATTCAAATTGCAATATATTTTATAAGTAGTTTACACATTTTTTATTTTTATATTTTATATTATGCATATCCATGATGGGTAAGTATTACGGTGGCCACCAACGGCTAGTTTGTAGTCGCTTCAAAATTTGTGAAATTGTAAAAGAGTAGTGCATGTGTTTAACACAGCGCTTCCCAACCTTTTTTCTTTCACGTACCCCTTGCTTAGGCTTTTCATTTCGGCGTACCCCCATTTCTCATAATCCCCCCCTCTCCTCCATATATTATTAACATTTTCATCTCCCGTGAATGCAAAATCCATATTTTAAGAATTATTCATTATTAGGTGCGTTCGTAATTATATAAATAAGTAGCACCTATAGTCGTCGTTTGGTCCGTCCGTCTGTCCGTCCGTCTGTCTGTCTGTCTGTCTGTCCGTCTGTCTGTCTGTCCGTCTGTCTGTATGTCCGCATATAACAACGCAAAAACTACCCAACCAAATGGTTTGCAATTTAAAATATTTTATCTTTGCAGAATTTTGTCGAGACATTTCAAATTTTATTAAAATCGAATCAAAACTTTAGGAGATATTAATAAAAATATTTATTAAGAAATTTGAATTTTTTTATTTTAAATCGGTGCTTTTTTGTTATAGGAGCTTCCGAAGTTTAATCGTCAAGCGACCGAGATACTTATTTTATGACAGAAATTAATCTGCAGACGATATAATTCATTTCACAGAATTAAAAATCATCAAGATCTGAATATTTATATAACTAGCTGATACATATATATCTGAATATTTATATAACTAGTTAAGATATTTGTATGAACAGTGTCATGAAATATATACTTAACTAGCTGTTTAACCCGTTCTACGCACGGGATATCATGAATTTAATTCTAAAACGTGCGTACGAACGCACCTCGTTTGTAACGTTTGACGTACAATTTCCAACTTGTTATATTTTCTATTCATTGAGGGAGCACTGATATTTCAGTATGAATTCTAAAGTATTAATATTTAGTTTTTATCAGTTATGAGAACATGCCTATTAACAGCTGCACTCAGGTACTCTTGTATTTCAAAATAATCAGATTGTTTCGAAGAACTCGTAGTTCCCGAATCATCAGGTTACATTTCAATCATAGTTGCAGTGATCTTAAGACATCTAGATTTTAACCAGTTATCCCTTTTAAAATATAAAACCAAATCATTCGAATAATAATAAACACTTCAAATTAAAATTCATTAAAAGGAAGGAAGCTTTCGATTAGTATACGTATAAAATATATAAGTACTCATGCAATATTATTTACTGTGGGCGGAGCTAAAGACATAGAATAACCAATGGATTATTAAGTCTAGTGGGCTTTTACGCTCATTTTGAGTGTAACATATTGGAGTTAAAGTGACATATTGGAGTTACAACCTGAGAGTGAGAGTAAATTTGTAATTCCAAACTATCAACTTTATGTGTTTTAAGTTAAACCATTTTTGTGATTTCCGCCATTACCGATATTATGTTCACGTACTTTATTTAGGTGACAGTTGTGAGCAGGCGATCGGTGATCAGCCGAGAATAAATTAAAATTATGCAAAATCAAGCAATTTTCAAAACAATTTATCGGGGAAAATTGTTAATTCCTTTCTAATAATTTTAATAGAAACATAAATCAAAGACAATAATTAATATAGTTATATATTTGACTACTACGGGACAGCAGTCCCGCCACGTACCCCCAGGGGTACGCGTACCCCAGGTTGGGAACCGCTGTATTAGAAGATAATTTTATTGTCAGAGTTGCTGTGGTCTTCTTACAAAGCTGAGTGCCAGCAGTTCTTTGTGCAAAGTTATTTTTCCAAAAATAGCAGCGTTTTTGTTTTATTGACGTGTATAATTATATTCTAAACAAGAGTTTTGTAAAAAAAAAAAAAAAGGAGGGTTTAATTAAAGTGTGATACGTAGTTCTCTTTATTCATTTGTAGTGTTCGGGCTCAAAGTAAAAATTTTATTTATTTACAAATTGAAAAAAAAAAAAAAAAAACTTGCTATTTGAAAAACAAGGTTGTAAGTCTAAGTTTCTTAAAATGTTTTACAACCTTTTGAAAATCAGTTTGAAACGGGAATGAGTTGTTTTTGATAAGAATATAAAGAGAAATATTCTGTGTGATTCTTAAGCCTTTGGATATGTCGATATTATTAATATAAAGAAACCGTGAGCTACCCCTTATCTATCCTCGCTTTTTATTTGATGTTATTTTCCAGAATTACCGGGAAAAAGTGTTCATGTCTCTCTGCCGCAGTTGTACAATGATATTTTAAAAGAAAAAGAATTTTGAGTTTTGTCAGATTTCTGCCAGTGGTTGGGTATAATTAAAAAAGTTGACAATTTAAGCCGATTTTCAAAGACATGAAAATCACGAAATGTTGTCACGAGGGAATGTTTACAATTAATACTATTTCTACATAAGAAGAGATATTTAAATGATAAAATTATTCTTGAAACAATTTAAAAATGTCATTAACAATTTTCTACTGTATGCTTTCGGTATCCATACTAATTCGCCATTTTTGCTTTTAATTTTAACTTTTGAATCGTAATTAGCTTTCTTCAAATCACCTGTATAAGAAATTTCATAGAAATGGAATAGCTTTCAAAACACTTAAATTTTTAGTCCGCCATATTGGATCTCCCATTTTGTTTTTTTTGTTTTTAATTTTAACTACGGAATCGTAATCAGCATCCTGAAAAACACCTGTGTACGAAGTTTCGTCCAATTTGAATAACATTTTCATATTTTGGCCAGCTTTTCGGGATTTTGCCCCACTGTGCGTTGGCGCGATTTTTTCCACCGCCGATTTGGCGAAAAATTTGTTTTTAATATTAGTTAAAAATACCATGCAATAATACCACGTGATTTTTTATTTGAATATAAAAATAAAATAACGTAATAAATGAAATAGCTTCTATTATTTTAAAAAAGGAAATAAAAATAAATAAATAACAGGTTTGATATTAGTAAATATTGATATACATATAAAAATATTCTATAGAATAAAAATAAAAAATAAAAGTAAATAAGCACAACAAACAGTTTTCGCCAAATTGGCGGGGAAAAATCGCGCCAACTGGGTGAGCATATTACATATGTGCCGGGATTTTCACCCTTTTATCTGTGTTTTCGGAAATATAAAAATAATCAAAAACACTTATATCAGGCGTATCAGGTGCTGTAGTAGCTGCAACCATAAAATGGAAAAATCTTGTTCCAAGATTTGGAGCTATAGTTCAAGCGGACTTCCAAAAATTGGAGCGATATTTCACCATCTTATGGTTGCTGCTTCTGCATCACCAAAAGTTTGATCAACCTAACACAAAATTTTTAACAGTGTATTAAACACGTTTTATAGAACCCTTTCTGATCTGTCGTATTTATAATAAGACATGTCTTCACATTCACTATTATTTTGGCTTAGCAATTATGTTTGTTGTTATTTGCACCTTATAATGATAGTATATGTTTATACGTTTAATCTTATCAATTTTTGTATGTATCAGCATTTAGTAATAATACGAAAAAAAAAATCGCCTAAAACGCTTTACACCGTTGGTGAATCCTTTGTTTAGACTCGTGTATTTTTCATTAAATTTAAAATAGAGTTTACTTGTCCGAACCAATAAACTTTAATATAAAATAATGAAAAGTTGTTTCTTTATTTAATCCTGTTGTAATTCGGCACTTTCCTAATGTCTTAAAAAATTACTCCTTCGCTTATTGTTATATTAATAGTAAACACAAGAACTATATTCAATAGATTTCAGTAAACGACATATACGTTAAATTATAGAAAATCTTAATTTATTTTCGGATATATAGCTATTTTTAAATTTTCATACCTAGAAGTAATTGTTTCCAATATTTTAAAGAAAAGAAATGGATCCAAAAAAGCTAAACAATTTTTTTCAGTTATTCCTAATAATAATAATAAATAATAATAATAATAATATAAATAATAATAATAAGTTTCTTCATTTCTTCGAAGAAGAAATAATGTTTCGTCGCATTGCTTTGATTCATATATGAAAATAAGAAATTTTCTATGTATCTGGCCTCTTCAGTTCATGCCAGAGGAGTTTTATTCAATAAGTATTAACTCATTTTCTTCTGCTTATGAATGACGATTACGGAAATGAAACGTTACTAAGCAAGCAAAGGCAATTTGATTATTACTTTTTTTTTAAGATTAACTGCAAACATTATGCGATATCATCATATTATAGAGTTAAACAGCTGATATCGTCATGTTCTTTAGCATTAATTTTTTTAATATAAAGAGTAAAATAGTGATTTTTATAATCATATATTATTGATTTTTATAATTATAGTATGTGCCTATACGTTTACTTTTATCATTTTTTGTATGTTTCAACATTTAGTAATAATACAAAAAAAAAAAAAAAAAAAAAAAAAAGTTCGCCTAAATCTTTTTACACCGTTGGTGAATCTTTTTTTTAACTCTTTTTTTTTTCATTAAATTAAAAAATAGAGTTTACTTGTCCGAACCAATAAACTTTAATATAAATATAAAATAATGATAAATTGTTTCTCTACTTAATCTGACACTTTCCTACTGTCTTAAAAATAAATTATATTTTTTACCTGTGATTGAACAATGAATTCGAATATTAATAAAACAAAATTGCTTTCAATAATAAAGGAAATACGAAATAAAGAAGTCCCTAAATTAAGAATTTTCGAGAAATAAAACCATTTTTTATTTAAATTGAATTTTGAATTACAATTAAAATGAAATATGCAATTATGCAAACAAGAAAAGACAATCAATTTACTTCTACAAATAAAAAATAATGCATTCTTCTTAGCATCCCCGTTTGCATTCAAACTTTCGTACGCCTCGGGAATCTTCAGTGAACGCATCAAGAACTCTTTTCACTAAGTCTTAACTCATTTTCCTCTGTTGATAAATCATTTTTCCGAGAATGCAAGGTTTCATAGCAAGCTGTTGAAGTAATATATGAAAATGAATTTTAATAATTTTCAAATATTGACAATAAACTTCATGCGAAATCATTCAGTGAACTTATAGAAATAAACAACTAATCTCGCTCAGGTTTGCATTTTTTTTTTTCAAATGAAAAGGGAATAAATAAAATAATAAATGTAATAATTGCCTGTCATGGACCAAGAATTTAGAATATGAATGAAATATAAAATTATTAAAAAAGTAAATGCAGTACGAAATAAGAATATCGTAAAATAGTGATTTACGAGCTATTTAATTATTTATTAATAAAAATAATTTTTCCATTTATAATTAACAAGATACCCACCTAAACTAATATTAAAAGAGTTAAATTAACCATTGTTTCAAAAAATGAAAATGATACATCAATAGTATCCTCTGCGTTTGCATTCTAATTTTTTTACTCCTCAGGAATCTTCAATGAACGCATCAACAACTACTTTCAGTAAGTCTTTTAACTCACCTGTTTGTAAATCAGGATTTCGAGAATGAAATATCTGAAATCAAGCTACTGAAGTACTATATAAAATAGATTCTTACTAATTTTTAAAGATTGGCAATAATCGTTTATGCGATATCATTCAATGATCTTATAGAATTAGGCAATTGATATCACTATCATTATTTCTCTTTCATTTTTTTTAATATAAATTACAAAATAATGATTTCCGAGATAATTGATTCGTTACTAAAATAAACCATTTTTCAGTTTATAATTAGCAAAATACTCTGTTAATATAATATTAAAAGAGTTAAATTAATCATTAACTCAAAAAAGAAAAATAATACATCCTTAGTAACATCTGCATTTGAAGTCTAATTTTTTTACTCCTTAGGTATCTTTAATGAATACACCAAGAAATACTTTCAATAACTTTTTTAACTCACCTGTTTATAAATCATGAATTCGAGAACGAAATATTTATAATCAAGCTGCTGAAATACTATATAAAATTGATTCTTACTAATTTTCAAAGCTTGGCAATAAACTTTTATGCGATATCATTCAATGATCTTATGGAATTGAACTACTGATATCAATATCATTATTTCTCTGTCATTCATTTAATTTCTAATATAAATAACAAAATAACCAGTTTTATAATTACCTGTGACGAAACAAGAAAATATAATCTGTATAAAACAAAATCATTTTTAGAAAAAAAAAATGTATGAAATAACAAGACAATAAATTATTTAGTTTCGAGAAATTAATTACTCATTTCCTATAAAAATCGTTATTTGAACAATAATTTTAAAATAATATATTCAGTTAAATCAATATCAAGAAAAAAAATTCACTTTTTCAAAAAATAAAATTAAAACTAACTTCAATGCATCGAAACCTTCCTACACCAGAGACTTTTTTAATGAATGCTTCAAGAAATCTTTTCAATAAATATTAACCCTTTTTTACTTCTGTTTTTGAATCACGATTTCACCTGTTATAATCGTTACTTGAACAATAATTTAAAAAAAATATATTAAGTGAAATCACTATAAAAAAATTATTTATATCAAAAAGTAAAATTAAAACTACGTTCCATCCATTTACATTTGCTTCGAAACTTTTCTATACCACATTTCCTATTTTTTACTGAACGCATCAATATCTCTTTCTGTAAATATTAACATTTTTTACCTCGGTTTGCGAATCACATTTTCACCTATTAAAATCGTTATTTTAAAAACAATTAAAAAGAAATATTCAATTAAACCAATATCACGAAAACATTAATTTTTCTTTTAAAAAAATAAAATTAAAACTACCTTCGATGCATTAACATTTGCATCCAAACTTTCCTGCGCCGCATGCTTTTTTTATCGTACGCATCAATAACTCTTTTCAATAAATATTAATTCTTTTGACCTCTGTTTATGATTCACATTTTTACCTATTAATATCGTTATTTGAAAACAATTAAAAAGAAAATATTCAGTTAAATCATTATCAAGGAAAACTTCATTTATCACAAAATATAAAATTTAAACTTCGATGCATCGACATTTGCAACGAAACTGTCCTACGACACAGGCTTCATTTCTTGAACACATCAAGATTTCTTTTCAGAAAATATTTTTTAACTCTTTTAATCGTTTTGAAAATCGAAAATTTTTTTTTGACGGATTTACACGTTTCAGACACTGGATATTCCGAAAAACATATTTTTAGAAAAAACAATTTTGCCGTCCGTCTGTGTGTCTGTATGTCTGTGTGTCTGTGTGTCTGTAAACGCTCTATCTCCCGAAAAAATTGAGGCAGAGACTTGAAATTTTGGTATTTACTTAGTATGTAATAATGGGAAGAAGCTTATTGAATTTCAGTAACCTCGATTATCCGGAACTACTTTTTTTGGACTCTCAAAATATTCTTTCTGATAAAAGGTATATAAAATTTTTCGCAATTGTTTATTTTAAGGCGTGAATAAAAAATACAATAAAAATAAATAAATTTTGCATGAAGCATGAAGTTAATCGGATAATGAGTTGCCGAGATATTTGTAATTCTATTTTCCACACTCTTCGATTTTTCATGACCCTATATTTAATCCAAATTTCAATTCAAAGATATATTTTAATTGGAAATAAGACGCTTAATCAGACGCAATAAACCGCTAGTTAAAATGATTATTGTTTTTGGAGTTATAAGGATGTTTCTTTTAAGTAATTCATCAATCGAGCCTTTAACCCTTTCCGGCGCGGAGTAAGTCTGTTTTTAAAATGATTAAATTATGGACTGACACCAGAATTAAAAAAAGAATTCATTAGAGAATAAAAACTTGCTTATTTTCCCGTACTTTATAAAAGGGAAAATTTAATTAAATATTCTTGGTGCCGTTTGTCAGTTTTGGAATTAAAATTAGGTGTCCTTTTTTGTGGACACCGCCCGCTAAAGGGTTAAAGTTTATGAAGTCATCAAGCCACGGTTTTGTTCGAATTGCAATGCATTTTATAAGTAGTTTACAAATTTTTAATTTTAATATTTTACATTATGCATATCCATGATGGGTAAGTATTACGGTGGCCCCCAACGACTAGTTGCCTTTGTTAAAAAATAAAAAAAAGTATCCAATTAGTGACTTTTATATTTTTAAAACTATTTAAAAAACTATTTAAAAAATAGTTTAAAGAATATTAAAATGCAAACGATAATTTGGAAAAGAACGCTGCCATTGATTTAACATTACCTTTCGAGTGTCTTTACGTGACAAGCGTAAGCTCTTTATCTTCTTGATGGACTTTGCAAAACTTACATTTTAGGACTTCTATTAAAACTATTTGTGCATGTAAAACATGATTTCATAGTAAATCCACAATGTTATACACCTTTTGTAATATATGTTGTTTCGTTCGTTCATAGTTTTTAAGATATGGACATCAACGTCCAAATTTCAGCAATAAGGGATACTGAAGTCACTTTCATATGATGCATTGCATAGTCATTTTACTATAAGTAGACATTTGTTCAACAACTCTATCTTTAACCGTTTTAAACGTTAATTCTTTGTATCCGGATTTTAGTTTATACCCTGCATGGTATGCCTATATGGTATGCTGTTTACACCCTATATGGTATGTCTGGGATATGTGACCTCTATTTGCTCTAGCGCTTTTACAACCAACATATAACAACTATCTGAATAGTAAAAAAAAAAAAAAAAAACACCCTTGTTTAAATATAAATGAGTACGATTTTTTTTTCATTTGTCCTTAAGCAATAAAGGACGTCTTCATTTTATCTCTTGTGCGTTGTAGACGCATGATTTCAAATTTACCATCTTTTTTTAGCATCTATTTGCAAATTTTCAACCTTGTTGAAATACCTTAAATAAAAACGTCGTTAGCACTTAGAAAATGAGTCTTAATTCATTTTTCCTTTGTTTTGAATGACGTTTCCGATAGTGAAGTGTTTTAAAAGAATCAGTTGATATATATATATATATATATATGGAAGTTAAACATCATTGTAAATCATTTAATGATATTATAGAATTGAATAGAGATCTTGCTAAATTCAATGTAGTTTCCTTTTAATTCATTTATTTTTTCATATAGAGTCAATCAGACATAGAAATTCATAACTACCTGTCACGGAGCATGAAATTAGAATTCGACTAGAATATTAAAATTATTTTTCAAAAAGTCCTACCAAATAACAATTTTACAAAGTATGGATTTTTATTGTAGTAATTTTTTTATTTCTAATTTAAATCATTTTTACTACTACATTTCATCTATTAAAACAGAAACCAACTCCAATGATACTAATATGAAAAGAACATTCATTTATCTCAAGAAATAAAATTAATATTTTCTTTGTTGACCTCCGTTTGCGTTCAAACTTTCCGAAGCCTCCCTCAGGCATTTTCAGTGAACAAATACAGAACTTATTTCAGTAAGTTTTAACACATTTTTCCTCTATTTATGAATCACGTTTACAAAACTTAAGTGTTTCAAAGCAATCTGTTGAATTAATATATGAATTTGATGTTTTAATGCATTTCAATTATGGACAATAACCCTTAAGATAGGTTATTTAATGATCTTATAGAATTAAATAGCAGATCTCGCTGATTCTTTTTTTGTTACTCATTTAGTTTTTCACATGAAGAAAATGAGTCAATGAAATATTGAGTCTCATACTGATCTGTCATGGAACAAGAATTCATTATATTTATGTAATAAAGTCATATTTAAAAGTAAAAATAGATCAAAATAAGATAAAAAATTATTCATGTTTGAGAGAAGAATTTTCCATTTAATAATATAATTAATTTAAACGCATACTTAGTCAAACACAGAATTATTCTAAGATATCTGCTGAAATGTAATAAAAATTCAAACTTATGGGGAAAAAAACACACATGGTTAGCTCTCTAGTCTCATAGAGTGTGAATTCACAAATATATATATATATTTATACAAGATGTTTCACTCTATCGTTATTACGCATTATAACGTACTACGTACTATGTTATATTCATATTACGTATTATATGTTCAATAGGACATATTTTAACGAATTTTTAACCAGACTTACCTTGCTTTGTGACCTCACTGTATGGGAAAAACTTCAGGATAAAGGTCAATTACAAAAAAACATTTTCTTATCCAATTCCCTGAAAATCAAATCAAATTAGAGGTAAAAATAATGTTTGCTTGCTGCTTTGGACTTATCTAATATCATACCAGTATTTTCTGTGTTCGTGAGACATATTTTATTCATATTTCTTTTTTAAATAACGTAGATGCTATCTACATAACCATGGTGTCTATATAGTCGAGAAGTTTTTTTCATAAAATATTCTTAACACATATAAATATTAGTCAGAATTGAATGCTGATGTTGAAAAAAGTTTTCACATATTTTATTCTACTTTTTTTTTACTATTTTATAACCCTTTTTCCGTTTTTATCTTGTCTATAGAACTAATAGTGTTATGTTTACTTTCATGATATTTTCACAGTTATTTTGTTTTATAGATGTTTTACACAGAAAACACTTGTGACGTATTCCTACATTTAAGACAATTAATAAGCTTCTCTTTCTCTCTATAAATTTTCTGTCCACGCACATGACATAATTTTTGGTGATATTAGTTATCAAATAAAACTACAAATAAACCGAATTACCCCTTGATATTGAATTTGATATTAGCTTTACAAAGCACCAAATTGAAAAATAATTATAGATCATAAAAAAATAAAATATCTTAAATAAACTTAACAAACCAGTCAGTGATACAAACTACGGTCATGGACATGATTTTTCACTCTCTGTGGATATATTGTTTATATGAAAGACAAATATTTTTATTACTTAAGTTTTTACATGTACACATTGTAAAAAAAGGACAAATATTTCTGTATTTACGAAAATATAATATAACTAGAAAAGAAAATATACAATAATCTCTTCCGAGTTACCCGCTATTCCGAAAAGTGTTCTTTTGTTTTTAGAAACCCCGGAAACCAACATATTCTCGAGATTTAAAAAGAGCATCTATAAACACTAAGTTTCTTTCGCTGCCACTAATTTTCGTAAACGTATCCGTGTAGATTTAACAGTGCATTATTCAGTTTTCTCAACCCGAAATATCGGTTTTTCGGATATAGTCGGTTCTCAAATAAACATTAAAGTTGCGTAAATGAATTCCTACATGCAAGAGTCAGAATGCAATATTAACCTTTATTTTTATGTTAATGAGGCTAATTTATCGCGCTTGTCTTAAAAACATGTTTTTTTGACATGAAAATGTTAAAAAAAATCATACTTGAGTATTGATAGCATCCAAAACAATTATATTCCGAGTTGAGAAAACTTATTATAGCACTGTAAAATCTACTCGGAAACGTTTCTGAAAATTACTGGCAGAAAAATAAACTTTTTTTTTATAAATTCTTCTTTAAATCTCAAAAATATATTGGTTTTCGAAGTCTGTAAAGGTAAAGAACGCTTCTCGTAATCATTAGTAACTCGGAAAGAGTTATTGTATATTTTCGTCCGTAGTTATATTATATGTTCCCAGATTAGAAAACATTTTTTTTTCTTACTGTGCACACCATATTTTCTTTATCACCTTTTTCTTCACTTGCAATTTCTTTTTTCGTGAATACTCTGTATCATTGTTTTTTTTTTGTTGTTTTGTTTTGTTTTTCGTTTCTAGGAGAACTCCCATAAGAATTCAAAGTAGCCATCATCATGTAACATATTTAAGATAATATTTTTCATATATTATTTAATTTTTTGTGCCCGCCCGTTCTGTATGTATATATGTATGTACGTATGTACGTAACGCGATAACTCTCGATAGAAATATCCGATTTGTTTTAAATTTTGGTTATAGGTTCATTGTGATAAGGCGCTTCTCTGATTAGTTTTGGGGTTTCATTGGTTAAGTATAAAGGGGGGGGGACGGGGGGCTAATTCCTCCCCTCTTAATTTAGATAAATGTGTTTTTCATGCAGAATCATCCTATTTGCTTCAAATTTTGAATATAATTTCATTGTGATAAGGCGCTTCCCTTATTAGTTTTGAGGTTCATTGGTTAACTATAAAGGGGAGACGGAGGGTTGATTCCCCCCCCCCCGTCTTAAGTTAGATAAATTGGTTTTTCCTGCAGAATTATCTGATTTGCTTCAAATTTTGTATATAGGTTCATTGTGATAAGGCGCTTCCCTGGTTAGTTTTGGGGGTTCACTGGTTAAGTATAAAGGGGGGAACAGGGGGGCTAATACCCCCCCCCCCACCTTAATTTATTATCGATTTTTTAGAGCATTATTCTTTGAAATAAAATTATAATATGCAATTATTGTGAATAGCCTGTGAGCTCAATGCCATCAGTTTAACTGGGCACTTTTCTTTTTATTTTAAGCAGAGCTGAAATTACACTGTAAATTAATGAAGTACAGAGGATGTGAATTATCACTTTACTAAACAGCGTACAACAAATAGAGTGAAAAAATGTCCAGACCGGGGTTCGATCACGGATCTTCTGATATAGCGCACCAAGTTCTTTACCAACTAATCCATCCCAACGACAGCCAGTGTAGCATTCTCTCACTCTTATATGGCTAGGCTATAACCTTGCAGCACAAGATGGAATTTGAGGAGTTGTGCTCATTATTGACGTTCCATATTGTGCTGAAAGTTTGTAGCCAGGCCATATAAGAGTGTGAGAATGCTAGACCAAATTTCGTCCGGATGGCTTAATTGATAAAGCACTATGTGCGCTATACTAGGGGATCCGGGATTGGACCCCAGTCTGGACATTTTTTTCACTCTATTTGTTATACGCTGTTTAGTAAAGTGATAATTCCCATCCTTTGTAGTTAATATTTTTTCATTGCATAGTTACATCACTACTCGAATTACAATTACAATGAAAGTCTAATTAAACCAAAGAAAAACAGGAAAACTATAATTTATTTGTCGAAAGACAAAATATTACTTCCGCAGCTACTCAGTTTGAATTCATTCATATGAAACGAAAACTTTCCCATGCTTCAGGCATCTTTAGTTCAAGCTTCAAAAACTCTATTGAGTAAGTCTTAACTCATTGTTCGCTGTTCATGAGAATTAAATGCATCAAAGAAGCCTTTCAAAGCAAAATGTAAATTCCATTTTTGATAAGTTTCATTGATGGAGAATAAATTTAATTCAATATGATACAATGGTCTTATAAAAATAAACAGCTGATTTTCCCTTAGATTCTCTTTTATATCCATTCTTTCCTTATTATTTTTTTTCATCTTTTTACACACGGAAGTACAAAAAAATGAGTCACAGAATTATTTCAACTGGCATAGAATTAAATAAATAAATAATTACAAAAAATGAAAGAAAGATACAGTAAATTAATGATGCTGGGAGAACGCTATTTCTTATTTCTTCATTAATTAATGTCATTGTGACTGTATTAAAAAATATAATTAGATTTTAAACTAAAATTCGCTTGTTTATATTTTTTAGTTGCATAGTTTGAGATTAAAGCTTATAGTAAATATCAAATTATGTAAATAACGTAAACATAATAGTTCATCGAGCGCTAAAATAAAAGACTTATTGTATTCATTAGTCAGAGGTATCTCAATAAAATAAAAGTTATTGTTATGTTTTCATTGTAATGCAATTTTACTATACTTTTAAAATGTGTAATTTTTTAATATACGAATGTTATTATTATCTTTTATTTTTTTTTTTTCGTTTTTTTTTTTTCATTGAAGTCAAATCTTTTTTTCACGGAGATATAAAAGAAAATAAAAACCGAAGTGAATGCACTCGACCTTCTGAACACTGGCGTATGTGTTAAAAAAAAAGATTTTTTTAATACATTTTGCATATAATGGTATAAGCTGTGTTCGAACGCGAGACCTGCCATTCTGAAACTGCAGACTTTACTTCTGCACCACTAATGCTTGATAACTGTTACGCAATATTTATCCCTTATACACAGTCACATTGTCAATATACAATCGACCGCAAAATGGTTTGAAATTGGTTTGAAAATAGATTAAATACCTAATCTGTCGCACGTTTTGATAATCTAGGTAGGACAAAATTAAATTTTCCGATTGTCTCGGAATTTAACAAGACTGTGTGTACTCGTAGCTGAATATCTCTTTTGTCGAGATCCGTTGTCGAAAATATCCGAGATGTCGATTCACTACGACTGTAAAGACAGTGGCGCAGCCAAGGGGGGGGGGTTTGGGGGTTAACCCCCCCCCCCAGAGCTAAAAAAATTACTATAATTTCCGTTTATATGAATCAAAACTAAAGTTAAAATTAAATTTTTTGGCCTTTCCGCCTTGGCGGAATCCGCCGCTTTGTTAAATCAAATTCTATTCAAAAATGTGATTCAATTAAACGGCGAAAATTCTACTTAAAACTGTGACAGAGCATATTACAAGCATCGGTTAAGTCAAAGTCAAAACTGGTTATTTGGACTGCGTCACTTTGTCAAGAAGAGCTGGGCAGTATCGAAAATACATGTATTTGAAATACATTTTCAAAATACATTTGTATTTTGTATTTTAAACAGATAAAACTAAAGTATTTTGATAATGTATTTTGAAATGATTTTTCCATGTGTTTTGTATTTTGAAAATACTGAAAATACATTTCTCGATTATTCAAACTTCGTACTAAACTTGAAGCTGGTATAAAGTTTAAACCACAACTTGTGCTTTAACCGCAAATTACTGATTCACAACAGGAAATACATGCTTGTCTGTTTTGTATAGTCTTTGAATTCGTTTCTAGAAGTTAATATGAACATTTTTTTTTTTTTTTTTTTTTTTTTTTTTTTTTTTTTTGGCATAATAAGGATTTTTATCTTTGGCTGAAACATTTTTGCTGAATGGTTTTTCTAATACTTTTTAATTCTTAATGTTGCTATGCGAAAAAATAAATAAATTGTTCAGACTTTTCCTGAGTATTGCATTTTTAAACTATGTTAGCAGTGTAATGCAGTTAGTTGTTGCATAGACGCGTGAAAAGATTGATAATATATACCGAAGAACTCCTAATAAAAGGAAATTAATTATTTGTGATATATCAGTGATCATGCTGCATAAATATGTTAGTTTTATTAAATTTCTTTTGTAGATTTACTATTGTTGAGTTTACTGTCTATACTGATCACTGTATTTTTTTGGTAAACAACTTTCAAATTGTACACTTTGCACAATGTCACACCCGTCACTTCTTTGTCACGCCCGTCACAGCAGGAAAAAAATTCTTATACATTAAAATAATTAAAATTTATTATGAAAATTACAAAGTTTTATTTGAATCTCTTTCATTAGAAAAAAATTGTTTTAATAATAAAACAGTTAAATATTCACAGGAATTTTAACAAATGTGTATGCAAGTAAAAACTCTTGTCCCGAGAGAGTCACACCCGTCACAAGTTTTAAATTTTTGTTTTTTAAATATTGAAAGCTATTGAAGTTATATATTTGCTCAATTATCCAAGCATATGCATGGAAAAACATAATTAAAATACTTTTCAGGGATTTATTAACTAATTTATTTCCCAAAATATAGTTATAAACTCTTAAAATTTTGTCTGGATGTCACACACGTCACAATGGAATGGCCCAATTTTAGAACTTTTTTTTTTTTTTTTTTTTTTTTTTCTGCTACTGAAAACTGTTCTTGGTCTATATAAGTCTCTAAAGTAACAACAATGCCAAATTTCATGTTTCTAGCCCTAATTGTACAAATAAATTGTAATATAGAACGTTTCCTGCTCCTTTTCCCTTTTTAAATTTCGAACTTTATAGAAACCATTTTTAGTGAGCATTTACATCTTTTTAAAGTAACCGCTAGTCCAAATTTCAAATTTCTAGAATCAACAATATCATAGAAAGTGAAATTTAAGAATTTTTTTTTTGTTCTTGCACCCATTTGGAACGTGATGTACCGAAAAAAAGTGTTTGGAAATTGTTGTATAAAATATAGCCTATGTTAGAGAGGAGATGGTTAACAGAATTTTGACACCCTTATTAAGGTTCCATACTTAAAAAGTAACAAGTTGGAAATTGTACGTCAAACGTTACAAACGAGGTGCGTTCGTACGCACGTTTTAGAATTAAATTCATGATATCCCGTGCGTAGAACGGGTTAAACAGCTAGTTAAGTATATATTTTATGACACTGTTCATACAAATATCTTAACTAGTTATATAAATATTCAGATATATATGTATCAGCTAGTTATATAAATATTCAGATCTTGATGATTTTTAATTCTGTGAAATGAATTATATCGTCTGCAGATTAATTTCTGTCATAAAATACGTATCTCGGTCACTTGACGATTAAACTTCGGAAGCTCCTATAACAAAAAAGCACCGATTTTAAAAAAAAAATCAAATTTCTTAATAAATATTTTTATTAATATCTCCTAAAGTTTTGATTCGATTTTAATAAAATTTGAAATGTCTCGACAAAATTCTGCAAAGATAATATATTTTAAATTGCAAACCATTTGGTTGGGTAGTTTTTGCGTTGTTATATGCGGACAGACAGACAGACGGACGGACAGACAGACGGACAGACAGACAGACAGACGGACGGACAGACGGACGGACCAAACGACGACTATAGGTGCTACGTATTTATATAATTACGAACGCACCTAAAAACAGAACTATTAAAATATCACTCATGTGTCTTATTCTTCTGGCGCTCAGCGGGGAGTTAAGGGTTATCGACGCAGAATCATCTAAGGATTGTTGGTAATGATTTTCGAAAATATGTTTGTTTGCTGAGATATTAATTAAAACCCAGAAAACAACGGCATGGATCAAAACTGTGTTGCTACTTTGCGACCTACTTTTGAAGCGCGCTTGACACAATGCTAAGCTTAAACTTTGTAACAAGATCTTTGCTTTAGGTAAGACGAGTCATGATAGTCAACATTTTTCATACCAAATGAATTCAATTATTGAGGGAAAATATTGACATTAAGAGTAAGTAATTTTGAGACAACAATCGCTTATAATTCAATATATAATTCATTTATAATGAAAAATCTTCTCGTTAACAAATCACTTGAATTATCATACCTCGATAGGTTTTCATTTTTGAAAATGAATCGGAAAGTTTCGCGATGTTCAGCATACTTTTTTTAAATGCTTTAAAATTGTCTACTATTACGACATATATGATTGACAAGTAACTTTTCGTGTAAAACTCAGGGACTTCTTCCGAAGCGTGATTTGTTCTCTGCAAAATTTAAACTTTGTACAAGGTCTTTGTTTTAGAGGGAGATATATTCATTGTTTTTCATTCCAATACCAATAAAATTAAATTCTGGCATGTAATATTGTTTTAGGTATGTGACTATGTCATGTGAGAATATTGCCTTTGAACAGTTCTGATATTTTGTGTGGAAACCTTTGTACGCGAATAAAACTCACATATGACCAATTGACCAATTTCTTTTTAAATCTGTTCTGTAGTTCCAGAATTAACCCCTGCAAAAAGAACAAATGTTGCTGTTTTATAATATTAGTATAGATACGACTACAATTCAAACTCGGATATTTTTAGAGACCTTTAACAATAATAAATATATTTTAACAAAATTTTCATCAGATTTACATTAGATAATGCGAAATTCGATGTCATGTAAAGTACTGTAAGGGCACAGTAATTTAGTCTACAATACCGTGTTTAATATCAACTACATTCCAAAACATCGATTACCTTAATTGAGTTGTCACATTTGGCAAAAAGCAAGGTAAGTTGTTAAAATTGCTTCTTTATTATTAAATTTAGGAATAAGAATTCGTGATTCTCATGAAACCTTGTGGATTTTTGATTGAACAAATGGATTGCAAATCTGTTATTTTCTATGTAAAAATTATTTGCTGTACTGTGCTCTTCCATCTTAAAGTTTTCTCCTCATAATTTTTAAACACTTTATAAATCTAATCAATTTTTGTGTTATTTCATTGGTGCATTTTATAGTTTGTCACTCTAATATTGTAAACGCTGTTTAAATGAACCGTAACCAACGTAATTGCAGAGATAAGCATTATGATTTCATTCATTTAAAAGACTGATTCCAGTAACCGGTTATTCATTTAAAAGACTGATTCCATTAACCGGTGATTCATATAACCGGCGACCACCTTTATCAGAAACTCAAAACCCCCCCTAGAACAGAATTCTGGCTGCGCCACTGTGTAAAGACAGTTGTTTTGAGGGAGTTTCGATGGTTGCACTAGTTTCCTGTAAGTTGGAAAGCACGTCCTGACTATTCTGTTTTATTTGAACGCACGAATGTACTGGACATATGTCACGTGTTTGTCACAAGATTTAACCTATTGTTGATTGAAAATAAACGCCATTTTCTTTAAAAACGTTATCTTGACTTTTAACACAGAATTAAGCATTATTAAGCTATAAACAATTTTTTTAAAATCAAATTGCCATTCCTAAAGTATTGGAAACTTATGAAAACTCCTGCAATAGTTTGCAAATCATTAAGTTATATTAACATGCAGTGTATGTATGAATGTTGTAGTTCAAATCTTGCAAGTAAATTTTAAACCACTTTTAATCATCTGATTGAGTTGAAACTTTGAACAGATGTGTAGTTTCAATGGCAATAAAATATTATAATATATATAAATAATAATATAAATAATAATAATATAAATAATAATAATAATAATAATATAGATAATAATAATATAAATAATAATAATCATATAAATAATAATATTGATAATAATAATAATAATATAAATAATAGTAATATAAATAATAATAAGGAAAATATAAATAGTTAAATAAACAAAATATTTAACTCTATTTGGGTATTTTGTTAGTGAAACATTCGAGAAACCATCAAAACATAATTAAACTTCACAGCAATAATTTTGTCCACCTAGATCGTCAAAACACCCCACTGCGCGTTGGTTGAGTTTTACGAAAATGTATACAATCTTACAATGAAGATTATAACATATTCGCCAAATGGCAGATGAGTAGGGAGCTGAATAAAGAATGATTTAATGGACTTCATATCTATTTCATTCAATTCAGCGACCGCAAACATGAAAAATGGTACTCCACTTGCCTAGTTCTCACAAATCCGAATTTTCCACACTTCCGAGCCCCCCATCCCCCTTATAAACATACTTCCACTCCGTAAATTTGTGGGGACTCTTGAGATTCCCGATTCTGATAATGGTTAGACTTTAAAATCGAAGTTATCGGATCGTGTGATTTTTATTACTTAAAACCACTATATTTTGGGTTGATTTTACTTGTATCTCTTAGAGATTGTCTTTCATTACATTTTAAGGAACTCAAATTGTATATTTATATATTTATTTTTAAAAATATAGCAAACTCTCATTATTTGTGTCGTTTAGGCATATTTGGATAAGTATCAAATATAGCTATAAAATTTTAAAACGTAAAAGGAAATTTCATCAAAATAACTTATTTGAAACAGTCAATATTATACTCATTTTTGCTTCATCTATAAAAAGAAAATGTTTGTTAAACTCAGTGGGATAACTAGAAAGGTTTGAAATGACGAAAAAATGTATATTTAATTTTTTTTTTAATTAAAGGGCCTTTACTAAAGTATTGGAAACTCCTGCAAACGTTTGAAAATCATTAAGTTATATTAACTTGCAGTGTATGTATGAATTTTGTAGTTCAAATCTTGCAAGTCAATTTTAAACCACTTTTAATCATCCGATTGAGCTGAAACTTGTGTAGTTTCAATGTGAAGAATTCATGCGTAGTTTCAATGACAATAAAATGTAATATTAATAAATAATAATATAAATAATAATATAAAAATATAAATAAGTAAATAAACCAAATGTTTATCACTCTTAGAGAATTTTGTTAGTGATACATTCGAAAAATCAGCAAAACCTAATTCAACTTCAACGCAATAATTTTTTCCACCTACATCGTCAAAATGCCGTTGGCTGAGTGCATTGGCTGAGTTTTACGAAAATCTGTACAATGTTGCAACGGCGATTATAAAATATTCTCCAAATGGCAGGTTAGTAGGAAGCTTAACAAAGAATGATTTAATGGACTTCATATTTATTTCATTCAATTCAGCGACCGAAAACATGAAACATGATACTTCACTTGTCTAGTTCTCACAAATCATAATTTACCGCACTTCCAAGCTCCCTATCCCCCTTATAAACGTACTTCCACTCCGTAAATTTTGGGGGACTCTTGCGATTCCTGATTCTGATAGTGGTTAGAGCTTAAAATCGAAGTTATCGGATCATGTCAATCTGTTTACTTAAAACCCTCTATTTTGGGTTGATTTACTTTTATCTGTTAGAGATTATATTTCATTACAGTCGACATTATACTAGTTTCAGTCACTTCAGTAATCAAAAACATGAAAAATGATACTCCACTTGCCTAATTCTCATAAATCCTAATTTTCCACACTTCCGAGCCCCCTATCTTCCCTATAAACATATTTCCACTCCGTAAATTTTTGGGGTCCATTGAGATTCCTGAATCTGATGATGGTTAGAACTTAAAATTGAAATTATCGGATCGTATCATTTTTTTTACTTAAAACCTCTATTTTGGGTTTCTTTTACTTGTATCTCTTAGAGAATGTATTTCATTAAATTTTAAGTAACTCAAATTATATATTTATATATTTATAAAAAAAAAAAATCTAGCAAACTCTCATTAACTTTATCGTTTGGAGTGCTTGGATAAGTATCAAATATAGCTATAAAATTTTAAAACCTAAAAGGAAATTTCATCAATATAACTTATTTGATACATGAAATTCTCTTTTCAAAAAAACTTATTTCGAACAATCAATATTATACTCATTTTTAGATTATCTATAAAAAGAATATGTGTGTTAAACTCAGTGGGATAACTAGAAAGGTTTGAAATGACAAAAAAATTTATTTTTATGATTACTATTTCTATTAGAATTTTATGTCATGTCGCTTTAACTTGACATAACGGCCTCTAGCTTTGTCGATTCTTTGAATTCTTAAAAACAAGACAAACATTATCTGTATTATCAACGGTGGCAAAATTAAACCATCTTAATAGGCATATTTTTTATAAATCTACAAAATTAAAAAATATATAAGAGGAAAAATAATTAGCTAAATATTTATTTAAGTATAAAAAAAGAAAAATCCTATCCTTTACAACTTCGAAAGTGCCTGACAACTCTTAAAATTCTGAAATATACACGAGACTTACAAACGTATTTAGTTTGACAAAAAGCAGCAGACTTTTAATGTGCAACAATAACTCTTTCGACGCTTAACAATCCTCTTGCGCAGATAATTCATTAAAAATAATAAAAGGATAACATCTAAATGCTTGCAAAAAAATCTATTCATGTAACAAAAAAATGTACAGGTCTACTTTTTCTCATGGCTCCACACATTGGCAAGACCCACTTATAGATCGGTGTATATAGTTCTTGTCAGCTCGGAAGTCTCTTAAAACCGCCTGCACTGTTCTGCACTCTAATTCTTATAATATTGTCACTAAGGAAAATTAAAAGGCCGTTAATAAGCATTTTTTTGTGTGGGGGGGGGTGTTTTCTTTAAAAATATCCACAAAATAATATAATATTTGAGTGATCCGTAGTCATTAGTATTTAAAAAGCAAAATAAAAATATTCAAAAATGTAAGAAAAACGTCTTGATATATGTATAATATTTATATTGTAAATAAATTAAACATTTTATTTTTTAATTTTTTGTTTCATTTTGCTTTGTGGTCATTTTGTAAATACTATAACTTATTTCCATTTAACTTTCAATTCTTCACCTTCAAATACAAGCATTCCGTCTAATATATTTTTTTTTTATAATTTAATAGAGAGTACGAATTTCTTTACCTATTATAAACTTCTTTAAAAAATTTCTCTTTTAGAAACAAGTTCAATTTATCTCTTACACAAACGTTAGAATATTTTATAAATTATACATAATAATATTAAGCAGCAATTTGAATGTAATGTGAGGACTTTTTTAAGTTAAATAAATTTTCTGATTTGCAAGTGCAACAAATTCAAAAATTGTTATTGTCATTTTTCATCACATAATATTAAAATAACATTATGAGAATTTTATAACTTATGAAAATAGTTTATGAAATTTTCTACTGGATTATTAAAAATTTAGTCTTGATACTAAATAAATATCTGCGCATTTTTTAGATTCATTGTTTATCATATAGCCAGGCTGATATTTTAGATTTATTTTAAATTCATTTACAATGTTTTTATTACCAATAATTTAACATCCATGGCAAGTCTTCATGCATAAATATTTTTATAGGACAGTTATTAAAGAATGTTTACTACATATTAAATTCTGTACGTACTACATTTAAAGTGTTAAAAAATCATATTTTCAATTTCTGTTTAAATACTTATACATTTATATATTAACCAATAAAACAGACTGAACTGACACAGAAATCTTATAAATTTAAATTTTTATCCGTACGCTTCATGTTTTTAATGTCTTCTTTTAATATCCGCGAAAACAAATCTATCTGGTAAATAAGTGCATTCAATCATATATTACAAAAAAAATTTAAATGTAAAATTAATTTAAAATTTTCCCTAAATCAAGTTACATTTAAAATTGTTGGAATAAATCATTTAGAAAATGTATTCTCAAAATACCACAATTAGTGTCTTGTTATTTATCTTTAGTGATTATACATGTTTAGTTTACATTAAATGCAATATCATATACATTGGTGTCCAAAAATTAAGGAAAACCCAAAACGTTAATTTTTAAGCACAATTGTGAAAACTTAAAGAGAAGTGTTATAAACGGCAGGTATTGCAAATAGATACTACTTTTATAGAAAATACAGTCGATGTTATGGCATCTTGACATCACAAGTGGCCACAGACACTACGGTTAACCAAAAGTTGATATTTATCTTTCCTCTCATTATTATTCTCAAGTGACAATCATTCGATAAATCCATTAAGAAGTCATCCTCACTGTTATTTTGTAACGAGTCACGAGGTGACATTAGAAACAAATTATACTTTTTGGATCTCATATAAACGCGATTTGGAGACTCTATTGGGAAGTTACCATGAGAGTTGCTTTGTGACGAGACACTAAATGAAGTCATCTGGTTGGTGACTTGTCACGAAGCAACGATCACAGACACTCCACTGTAAAGTCCCTAAATGTCGGTAAATTGAGAGTCATCATGTGACTTCAGTGTGATGTTATTTGGTGAATCGTCACAATGCAACGGCGGTGATGATTTCCCAGAGGAGTCACCAAATGTCGTCATTTGAGAGTAATAATCAGACGAATGAATGGCATCACATGTTGGCCCAACGTAATGATTACGAAACTTGAGATCAATTGTGATCTCAAGTTAACAGGCTGGTTAACATCTCAAGTTAACATCGGCTGGTTATGTTGCTAAGATAGCAGCTATTTGCTACATCTGCCATTTATATCCCTTTCTTTTGGGAATCACAATTAACATTTCTAATCGAAAATTAGCATTATGTGTTTGTACCTTATTTTTTGACACCAGCATACCTTGTTAAATACGTCTTTGGAACCAGAATGTTATGATAAGAGATGTGTTAATTCATTAATATTACATTAAATTAATATTACATATTACATTATTACAATATTACATTAATATTACATAAACTCTAAAGGCTTTAATTTAAAAAATATGGCATTAGTATCCAACAGGTTCGATGCAATTAGCAGATTAATCTAAAAGATTTTGATTTTCACGCATTCAATTTGACAAATTTATAGGATTTAGAAAAACAAAGTTTGAGTTATTTTCCTGTTTTAAGAAAAAATATAATTTTTATAGAATAAAATTTCTTATTATGATTGTTGACTGTTTTTCCCTATGGCAGAAATATAGTTTTTATTCCTATGTTTCTAACTGTACAATTTTTTCTGCAAAGCTAGGAAAAAAAATAGCTCTACGTACTTAATCTAACTGAACTAAAAGCGAAAAAACGCGGTTGTAGTGACAGAAAAATTGTAAATTCATAAACTTCAAAGTATCATAATAAGGTACATTTTTGTTGTAGAAAATGAGATTTTTTAAAAATCTCTTTTAAGACACGCAGGTTAGATTTTTTCTAAATAGTTATTTTTTAATGTGTGTGCCCTTTTGCTACAGATTCTATATCTAACAGAAAAATATGTTTCTCTCATCAGCTGTTTAAGAGATAATCACCATTTCGTCTATTTTGAATCATACGATGTAATGTCACACGTTGAGATTTTTATTGCATTTATGCTTTTATGTGTTTTTTCGTTTTTTCAATTTATCTATTTTTTTATTTTCAAAAATTATATTTAAAATGAAACATTTCATTCAACTATTTAAAAGGGAAAATTATTTTATTTCTAGAAAGAAAAACTAATACTTCCTTCCTGAAATTTTCATTTGCATTTATACATATCAGTATAAAACTTTCCAGTGACTCAGCAATATTTAGTTAACTCCAATAAAATGTTTTCAGTAAATTTTATATCCCTAACCACTGTAAATAAATCACAATTTTTCAGATAAAATTCATCAAATCAAACTTTTGAAAGCAATCATTAAATTCTATTTTTGATCATTTCTATTGATAGAGACCACAATTTAAAAAAAAACATAATTCAATTATAATGTAAAAACAAACAACCGAAAAATAGAAAATTATTTTAATTCTTTAAAGAAAAGTAATGCTTCCTTCATCATATCTCCATTTAAATTCATACACATCAGAATAAAACTTTCCGAAGCCCCAGGAATCTTCAGTGAACGCCTCAAAAACTTTGTTCAGTAAATCTTATCTCACTCACCACTGTTTATCAATCACCCGTTTTCGGATAAAATACATCAAAGCAAGTTATTGACAGCAATGTGTAAATTCTATTTTTGATTATTTTTATTTATATAAATAAAAATTTTAAAGGATATCATTCATTTATATTGTAGAAACAAACAACTGAAAGAGATAAAATTAACTTATTAAATCCAAGAAAAATAATATTTTCTTTGTTGTATGATAAGTTTGCATTCGTATATTAAAGGAAATAAAATTCTCAAGCTTTATTTATTTTTTAATAAATTCCTGAAGAACTATTTTCAGTGTACTTAATATTCTTAATTTTTTAATGTATGTGCACATTTGTTACAGATTCTATATCTAACAGCATATTTATATATATATATTCCTTAAAAGTGCAAAATATGTGTCTCTCATCAGCTGTTTAAGAGATAATCACCATTTCGTCTATTTTGAATCATACGATGTAATGTTACACGTTGAGACTTTTTATTGCATTTATGCTTTTATGTATTTTTTGTGTTTTCAATTTATCCATTTTTAGCTGCGTTAATAATTATATAAATACATAGCACCTACTGTCGTCGTCGGGTCCGTCCGTTTGTCTGTCTGTCCATCCGCCCACATATAACAACGCAAAAACTACCCAACCGAATGGTTTGAAATTTAAGATATATTATCTTTGCAGAATTTTGTCGAGACATTTCAAATTTTATGAAAATCGAATCAAAACTTTAAAAGATATTAATAAAAATATTTATTAAGAAATTTGAATTTTTTTTTAAAAATCGGTGCTTTCTTGTTATTGGAACTTCCGAGGTTTAATAGTCAAGCGACCGAGATACTTATTTTATTACAGAAATTAATCTGCAGACGATATAATTAATTTCACAGAATAAAAAAATCACCAAGATCTGAATATTTATATAACTAGCGATAGTACGAACGCACCTCATTTGTCACGTTTGACGTACAATTTCCAACTTGTTTTATTTGGATTTTTTTTAAATTATATTTAAAATGAAATATTTTATTCAACTATTTAAAAGAGAATTTTTTTTTATTTCTGGAAAGAAAAATTAATACTTCCTTCATTAAATTTTCATTTTCATTTATACACATCAGTATAAAACTTTCCACTACCAATTCCATTTTCTTTTCTTTACATAAGAAACATACTTAAATGAGGCTTATTTTTACTTTTCGTGGACGCGGAAATATGTACAGTCGACCTATAAAAGAAAAAAAACAGGCATAACCATTCGACTGAAAATTATGTCTTCCTTCAATTTTCGTTAAAATAATAAGCTTAGGGTGTCGGGAAAATTATACCAAACTCTAAAGTTTCCAATGCGAACACACAATTTTGACAGCATATTTTTTATCGGTAAGTTTTACCTTAGCATATCAAGCCGGAAGTTATTCAATCGAGTAGTTTAGGAACTATGAAGATTTAAAGTTTGGAACACCTAATGTTACATTCCTTTTAAATCTTTGCAAAACAGATTGCAATGCATGTAATTTTTTCAGCATAACTCAAAAACTACTAAACGTAATTAACTGTAATTTTGATGCTATGCATTTTTAAAGTTTCTAGGAATCAATTTCTGTTAAAAAGAGCTAGAGGTTACAATTCATATTTGTTTCAAAAATTTATTTCCAAAATGTGTATTTTTCAAAATTAATTTTCGAAAAAAAAAAAAGAATTCTAACCTATGAATTCTATAAGAGAAATCGATTAGAAACTTTAAAATTTGGGAATCCGAAATTACAGCTCATTCTGCCATGTAGTTTTTGAGTTGTGTTTAAAAAACTAATCCCCATTGCAACTGATTTTGCTACAGGGGTCATTCCATGCAAAATGAGCAAAAATTTAAAAAAAGTCTTGGCCACATAGTAACCGATTTTAATAAAATTTGGTACACAGATTCAATTCATATTTAAATAGAGCTATTCAAAATATCTTGACAAAAAATAAAATATTTTAGAAGTTCTGGACATTTAAAAAACTTGTGACATAGAATGGCTTGTATGGAATCGTTCAAAGTTGCAAGTTTAAAGTCCCGTATCTTGAAAACTATTTAACATAAATAAAATTTTTTCATAATATTGTAATCCGTGGACAGTTATTATCATATTTATTTAGTAATAATAATTTTGTAACACCATGGTTGACCTTAAATTGGTTGTAAAAAATGAAAAATTGAAAATTTGGGAAAATTAAAAGCGTTATAAAAATCAAAGGAATTTAAAAACATATGTGAAATTGATGTATAATGTAATGTTACATATGAAAACCAAATTTCTCAAATTTGGAAGTTGCCATTTATTTTCCTCATCTTCAAAATAGCTTAGAAAATTTTAAAAAAAATTGCAAAATCATAATTTTTCCTCTTATGTATACTTAAAAAATCAAATGAAGGAAAAACCTGACGTTAACAATATTGCAGAAGTATAAAGTTCAAAAAGCCTATAATATGCTGAAAAAATTTCAAGATTGCCTTTTGATTCCTAAGATAACAGAAATAAGTTCAGAAAGTTAATATTTGTTACGTTAAATGGGCTATTTCACATCAAATTTGAGCGCCTTCTCTGCTATCTTGCAAAAAAAAATGTAGTGCTGCCATCTATGTGGATATTTGATTATTATATAATTGTTTGCCCCGTTTAAATCAATAATTTATTCTACTCTAATTTAAAATATTGTTGAGGAAAAATAAACTGAAGGCAAGAATGAAAGTTTCTATATTTAAAATATACACTTTTATCTATAAAGTCAAATAATTTTAAAAATTTTTAAATGTTTCCTTCATGTTTAAACAAGCAATAGAAATATTGCATTTTTCAATCAAAATTTTTCATTATTTATTTTTTTTCTCATTAAGGAATAAAAAGGCAAGAATGAAAGTTTCTAGACTTAAAATATATACTTTTATCTATAACGTCAAACAATTTTAAAATCTTAAGACCTTTCCTTCATTTTCAAACAAGCAATAGACATATTGCATTTTCCTCTCAAAATTTTTCACTATTTATTTTTTTCTCATTATGGAATAAAAGGACAGTTACTAAATCACTCCAATCTGTTACTTATTATTCATTCTTAATTATAAATAATTTTTGATAAAGTCTTTCCACTCCTACGGCTAATAATGAAAATTGAAATTTCATGCATGTAGACAAATCCTCGATCTTATATCAACTTTTAATGTAAGTTTTAATACTTAAATAAACAATCCTGAAATCTATTATTTTACATTTACTCATAAATAAATATGATCTACTTATATGCTGATTTTCATTAAAATCTATGACATGTCAGCCACAGCTGATTTGCTCATTTAGCATGGAATGACCCACGGATAAAAGGGAATTTAACATTAGGAGTTCCAAACTTTAAACCATCAAAATTCCTAATCTACTCTACTTCCCGTTTGGTATCCTAAGGTAAAAGTTGCCAAAAAAGCCGAATATGATGTAAAAATTAGGTTTTCGTATTGAACATTTTAGAGTTTGGTACATTTTCATTATGAAGACAACGTCCTAAGCTTTTTTTTTAACATAAATTTAAAAAATATATAAATTTCCAGTCGAATGGGCATTTCCATTTTTATCTGAGACAATTTTGGAATTAAAATGTATGGAGTTTTTTTGCATAAAAAATATGCTCAAGAAAATAACCCTTCTTCTAATCAACGGTATAATTGTTTTTAAAAATACGAATTTGAACTCCTTCAAAAACACAAACGAACGCAGGCCCTTTCGCGCCTCCGGAGATTTTTTTTTCTTACGATAAACGTCCGTATATCGACAGAATCTTTTTGGAGCATCTCGGTAGACCAGACTTACATCACCCTACAACAATTTCAAAACGTTCGGATAGGAAGAAATGTTTCTTTTAAAATAAAATATGAGAAATTTTTGACGAAAGCACTTAATATATGGGTGTTTCTATGAGCCGTCGCTTGGCTTCTAGTAACGGTTTCACTACTTAATATACATATATTTTCACAAACTTTTATAGAGAACTTGTATACAGTTATATTTATAAACTACTAAAATTTCTGAGAGTTTGGATGACGAAAACTATTTTTTTGAGATGTTGTTATGTTAAGGGACCAGACGAGAAAACCAAAAAGAAGAAAACATATTTATTTTACAACTAGATAACAATATTTCTTGTGTATTTTTTACACAGGCTGTAAAACCATTATATTTATAACCATTGAAAATTTCAAAGACTTTGGACAACAAAAACTACTTTTTTTTTAAAAATATGAAACGATCCTACATGAAAAAAGAAGAAAATGTTTTCTTACGAGCACTTTTATCAATAATTATGAATATTTTTTCGCGATTTTGTCATTAAAGATATAAATTAATACAAAATCGGTTGAAAGATATAAAATAACTAAAATTTGGAGTTTATTTAATTTTATTATCACGGGCAACTCCGGGCGGGTCAGCTAGTATAGAATAAAACAAAAATAAATAAAAGACTTTTAAAACATTTAATGAAAATGATATATTTAATTAAACCTCTAAAAGAAAGACATTTTTTCAACATAACTCAAAAACTATTGAACGTAATTAACTGTAATTTTGTCTACGCATTTTTAAAGTTTCTAGAAATCAAATTCTGTTAAAAAGAATTAGAGGTTACAATTCATATTTGATTCAAAAATTTATTTCCAAAATGTGTATTTTTTAAAATTAATTTTCGAAAAGAAAAATGAATTATAACCTATGAATTTTATAAGAGAAATTCGTTAGAAACTTTAAAATTTGGGAATCCAAAATTACAGAACATTCTGCCATGTAGTTTTTGAGTTATGTTTAAAAAACTAATCCCCATTGCAACTGATTTTGCTACGGATAAAAGGGAATTTAACGCTGGGAGTTCCAAACTTTAAACCATCATAATTCCTAATCTATTAGACTTCCCGTTTGGTATCCTAAGGTAAAAGTTGCCAAAAATGCCAAATATGATGCATAAATTAGGTTTTCTTATTGAACATTTTAGAGTTTGGTACATTTTCATTATGAAGACAACGCCCTAAGCTTATTTTTTAACATAAATTTAAAAAAGACATAAATTTCCAGTCTGATTGGCATTTCCATTTTTTTTCTGAGACAATTTTGGAATTAAAATGTGTGGAGTTTTTCGCATAAAAAATATGCTCAAGAAAAAAAACCCTTCTTCTAATCAATGGTATAATTTGGTTTTCTACAAAATAATCTATACAAATTGTGCTTCTTCCGTTGCGCTTCCATTTGAATTCGTTTATATCGGAACAAAATTTTACACTGCTTTAGGAACCTTAAGTAAACGCCTCAAATATTCTGTTCATTAAGTCTTAATTCAGTATCTGCCGTGTTGCAATCACAGATTTGTAGATACATCAAAGAAAATAGTTGAAAGCAATGTGTAAATTCTGATTTTCGATAATTTTTTAATGGTGGAGAATACATTTATGCTATAAAATTGGATGATCCCCTAGAAATAAATAGACTATTACTCCTTAGACCCCTTTCTCCATTTCGTTATTTCTTCAGCACTTTTTCCATTTACATAAGAATGAAAACTAATTAATGATGCTATTCTTACCTTTCACGGACAAAGAAATTATAAAGGGCATAGAATTCAATTCCAAAGAAATAAAAGCATTAAGAGAGAAAGAGACAGTAAATTAATAATGGTGGGGAAAATGGTTTTATTTTATTTTATTTTTCTATTTCTTCATTAAATTGTGTCTTTGCGATTGTTTTGAAAAATATTTCTTTTATTCAATTTTTGAACAACGGAGTTTCAGAATAAAACTAATAATCAATCTTATTGTTTGTAAACATGTGAGAACATAGTAGTTTATCCTCTTGTAAAATAAAATCCTTCTTATTTAAAGAAATCAAAGCTGGCATCAAGAACTCTTTTTGGAAAAACATATCTCATTATCCGAAGTTTATGCATCGCAGTATTTAGGATAATATACATTAAAGCAAAGCAATGAGTAAAAAATTTTAACACTTTCCATTTACTTTTTGTAGAATGGAAATTAATTAATGAAACTTGTTACTTTCAACGGACGAAGAAATTATAATGAGCATAGTGTTCAACTCCAGCAAAATAAAAGAATTATGAAAGAAAGAGAGAGTAAATTAACAATGGTGAGGACATTTTCTTTTCTTTTCTTTTCTTTTCTTTTTTTTCATTTCTTCATTAAATTATGTCTTTGCAACTGTTTTCAAAAATACATTTTTAATAAAAAAATTTGAACGACATAATTTCAGAGTAAAACTAATAATATATCTTAAATTTTGTAAATCTGTCTGAACATATTTTTGTCATCTTATAAAATAAAATCCTACTTGTTTTAAAAAAATCAAAGATGCCCTCAAGAACTCTTTTTCAATGAATCATATTTCATTATCCAATGTTCATAAATGGTAGTGTTTAGGATGTTATACATCAAAGCAAAGCAAGGTCAAGGTCAAAAAGGGGCGGGGAGGATACCTTTTGGCTTAAGCGCAATGTGTAAATTTTTTTTAAGACTTTCCAACATTTTGAAAAGCGTTTATGACTTCTGTTTGCCTGAGCGCTGTCTGCCGTCTATATGTGTTCTAGTTCTCGTAAAATACTCATGTAATTTATATACATGGTGTCCCAAAAGTCTCCGTACAACTTAAAAAAATTATTACAAAAAAATTAGACCTACAGCAAAAGTAATTACAACAGTACATAGAGTAACTTAAAAAGTTTTTTTGTCTGTTCATAGATGACGCTGCACAAGTAAAAGAATTTTAAAAAACGTCATTCATTCAAAATGGCTTATCCCGTGAAGAAAGCGCAACTGGACTTTTTCTTTTGGGGTTACGTAAAAGATGCCGTGTACCGAGCGAAAGTGAACAGTCTCGTGGAATTGAAACAAAATATCCAAACAGTTGTAACTACTGTTGATGTTAGCATGCTGAAACGCACGTGGAGGGAATTGGAATATCGACTTGATATTATTTGTGCAACGAAAGGCTCTCATGTACAAGTATACTAAGGTAGTAGAAAAAAAACTTTTTAAGTTACTCTATGTACTGTTGTAAATATTTTTGCTGTAGGCCTATTATTTTTTAAAATAAATTTTTGAAGTTGTACGGAGACTTTTTGGAACACCCTATATGTTTTTGGCGTTTACACATGATGGCATGTTTGTTATTGTATGTAGCATTTATAGTTTGTTTGCAGAAATACTAAAAAGAATCCCGTTTCGTTATGGTCAATAGGAAGATATTGTATTCGTTGTATTTCAAACTTAATGAAATTGATGTGTATATATAAAGTGCACTAAAACATGTTTTCTGTAGAATATGGTTTGAAAATTATTTATTATTTATTTACAGGGTCACTCAAAAAAATTCGTTTACGGAATGGTTTACGCGGATAAGTTGTTTGAAATGTATTTCAGTAATGTTAAACTATTTTAAGCATAAGGAAATTTATATACATTATTTAAGGCACTAATTTATGCTTACTGTAGAATATGACGTACATAACAGTTACTATTCATTTACAGGGACACACAAGGGACACACAAATAAGATTTCGGTTACAGCAAATTCGATCTATGAGCAATAAAAGACGGTGGTGCGTTTTCCGTTGTTGTATGAGTTTTTATGCTTAACTAAATTTTTGCATAATATTTGGTGTGTATAAATGCTATAGATCATATACGGGGTTACATAAAATAAACAGAGAATTGCTGTGCATCCGCAACAATTGATTAAGGGTTATTTTATATTTAATTCTGCATTTTTAAGCTGAAATATATTTAGAGACTACTAAGTACTAGAGACTAGTTACTAAGAGATCATTTTAGAAGATAAATAAAGTCATATACAGGGCTACGCATAAAAACGGATACAATGCCGCTTATGGATATTAATTTCTGAAAATATTTTCAGTTTTTTTGTGTGGTTTCCTTTTTCTGAATTAAATTTTAATTTAATATGAGGAGTAAATAAAAGTCTGTGGATAATATACAGGGTTGTACTAAATTATTGGACTGCATTTCGAAAAACTGGTAGAAATTTCTGATGGTGAACTTTCGACTGCGTTATGCATTTTGTAATAAAGCTAAATATTAGCACACTGTAAAAAAATTGGTGTAAAGTTCCTGATAAAACATGTGCCAGAATAGCTGTCACAGGTTAAGACATTTTTAAGGGTGTACTCAAATCCAAACTGCTTATTTTGTGACTTATTTTTAAATTCATTTTTGCCCTAAAATGCATACAATTGGCAGGTTAAGTTATTCAGAAACTTTATAATGTCCGTATTGGTCGATTTTTTGATAAAGGCAGACTATATTTCAAAAAATGCTGTCAAAGTTGACATTTTGAACCGAATTTCCCGAAGAAATAACGCTGGAAAGAAAAGAAAATTATCATACTGTGAAAATAATTATTTGTAAATCCATTTCTAATTAATTGAACGAAAAATAAAAACCTAAGTAACTTATAAATCTCTTCATAAATCATGCCACCAAGTTTCATGTTTTTAGTTTTAAAAATGAGTTTAAAAATGTATCAGAAAATTATGAGTTGTTGAGCGTGGAAAAAAAATATTTTTTTTTAATACCGCCTTAATTTAATGTTTTATGTGGTAAAATCTTATAGAAGTTGACGAACTGTGAGTAAGATTTTAACACTTTAAATAAAATTAAGTATATATTTTTAAAATATTAGGAGAACTAAAAAATAGGTATCTTTAAACAGAATACACAGACAAAAGAAGTAAAAACTATCAATTTCCTGATGGGATATTTTAAAAATTCGAATACATAGGTTTAAGATTATTTAAGGGAATATGACATCTGACGGACCAAACATACTTAAGAATGCCATTTTTGGTTAATGGTTAAACATCTTTACTGAATGAGTTGATAAAATAGAACCTTTCTTATGTCTTTATGAAACATGACTCGTTAAAAATATAATAATAATAATAATAAAATCCGATTTTTGGATATTCTGAAATCATCTATTTTCATGTTTCTTTATGTATGTTATTAAGTACTTATACGAAATAGGACAGCAAATTAATTATGCTGAAGAAAACATTATTTTAATTTCTTTATCAAATTATTTCACGATATCGTAAAATACAAAAATTAACGAAAAATGATTTTTTCCCCCTCGAACTGCATAGTTCCAGAGTGGAATTAACAATAAACTGCAAATTATATAAATCTATGAAGAAAACTATGAAAAAAATATATCTATGAAATAAAAATATTCTTTCAAAATTAACCAAAGTTGCCTCCTTTAAACAGATATATTTTAAATATTTTTATATGAAGGCAATTTTTTCATATTTTAAAATCGTGTATTTCTAATTTAGCTTATGTATGTTATTAAAGAAATGTTATGAATTAGGAGAAGTAAATAAATGATACTAATGTATTAAAAAGTTAATATTTCAGTGCAAATTTACCTTGTTTAATAATTAAAATTCATAAAGATACAATTAAATGTAAATATATTGGTGGAAGGTGCGTAAAAACATACATAAAATTTTTTAAATCACATTAAAATCAAAGTCCTTTTAAAATCAAAACGTTTTCAACCGAACTTACTCGGTCATCATCAGTGAAAAACTATTAGATAAGTTGAGTTGTTGTCTCTTGGCGTCCTCTAGCTTGCCCGGAACAAACCATTTTACTTCAAGGTTATGGAATAAAAGGTGGGATGGGAAAGGTCATTCAAAATTTCAAAAACAAGTACAGGTTAATCAATAATGTATTAATTCATTCCAGACTGTGTGGGTATCATACGATAATTATGTATGTTTTTACGCACTTTCAAGCAGTATATTTACATTTATTTGTATCTTTATGAATTTTAATGACACTAATGCAATTAAATAAACATTAAATTATATCATTCCGACTGCATTTAAAAATATAATTTTAACTAAAACTGATCTGTTTTCTTAACCTGCTTAGTTTCAGAAAATATATAATAATAAATCATTCGCATTCTTTAAATGCGCATTCATTTTTCCAAGTGTTTACATCGTGTATTTCTACTTTAATTTATTTATGTGTGTTATTTTTTGAAGTCAGACATTTAATTAATGATATTACAGAGAAAAGAAAATATTTCTTTATTAAATTATTTTATTGACACTGTAAACTGTTTAAAATGTTGTGCCTAGTGGAACCAACTTTTGGTGCTGCAGTAGCTGCAACCGTAAGATGATGAAATCTTGTTCCCTTTTGGCTGAATTGAATATGGCTTAATCTCCAATTGTTGGATCGAGATTTCACCATTTTATAGTTGCAGCTACTGCAGCTGCAAAAGTTGGTTCAATCCACCGCAAAGTATTTAATATGAAATTAATTCAGCTTTATTGTTTTCTTGAATTGCGCAGTTGAGCATGAAGCTAATAACTCTAAAATTATGTAAATCTGTGAAAAAATATTAGATAGCCGTACCTCAGTTTGAATGAAAATATTAGTCTATACTTTAAAACCATTTAATTTTGAATTACTTTATGTACCTGTATATAAAAAAAATGTTCTTTTCTCGCAAGAAAAAATAATTTAAATGTGAAAATATAATATAACTTTTCCGAGTTACCCACGATTCTAAAAAGTGTTCGTTTATCCACAGAAACCCCAGAACCCAATAGATTTTCGAAGTTTAAAAAATTCATTTCTGGAATAAAAGTTTTTCTTGTGCTTGTAATTTTCTTAAATGTTGCCGAGTAATTTTTACAATGTATAAATCAGTTCTCTGTACATGCTAAAAACACCGATTTTTCGGATGCTAATAATTCTCAAGTAAAATTTTTCAGGTTCCACAAACATTAAAAAAAAACGGCGTAAACTTAAATTTATTTTTTATACTTTCATGTATAAATTCTGCTGAAATTGATTGCTTGAGAGCTGATAGCATCGAAAAACCCTATGTTGTATGTTGATACCGGGGTGAGAAAACCGATTAATACACAGTAAAAACATCCAAAAAAATTGTTTCCGGAAGTTAGAAACAGTAACATTACTTTAGAAAGGATTCTTTAAATATCGAAAATCTAGTGATTATTGAAGATTATGGAACGGTTTATGGAATCGAGGACAATTTGAAAGGTTATATTACAATTTCGCAAATAGTAATTCTACATCAAGAAACATTTCTCTTTTTTATACTGTTTAAGTAAGTATTACGAAACGGAACAGTTAATTAATAATGTTGCCGAAATTATTTTTCATATTTCTGCATTAAATTTTTCTAGAGTATACTAAAATACAATTTTGCTCATTTAAATTACTTTCTGGAACTGCAAATTTTCAAAATAAAATTATAATAAATCTTAAATCGCGTAAATCTATGAAAATATAATCTATTATATTAAAATTGGACTGCCCGTTTATATTTTACAACTACTTTTCTTAGAATATGAAACGTAGTACGATGGAATTAGCACCAGTGAATCCGTTTTTATCGAAGTATGTCCCAAAAGCTCTCAGAATTTGAAAAAAAGTAGTTACAGATATATTAATTTTTTAGTAACTTTTAAAGAAGTTTCTGTACACTTTAAAAAATAAATTACTTAATTTTTTGTCGAAAAAAAGTAAATAATGCGATATCGTGTGCTATTCAAAATAGTGAACAAATATCTTTATTTTTGGTTTGTTTAAGTTGCCAGGTACCTTTGAAAGTGACAAAAAAATATTTTTTCTTTTTTTTACTGGCTAATATTAAAATTTGATGCTTCAGAAACATTTTAACAGAAACCCCTTGCAAAAATTCGCATTAGAAGGGAAGTTAGGCCTAAAACAGTTTGATCTCTATTTATATGATGAATGGTTAGTTTGATGTTTAAAGGCAATTTTTTCAACACGCATGATTTCTAAGAAATGGCTACATAGAATAACATGAAATTTTAACTGAATGTATAAACTTTATAGATTTATAAAACGACGTACTATTATGTAAAACCAAATAAGAAATTTAAAAATTATAACTATTATTATTATTTTTTTTTTATATTTTGTGATTTTTTTAATTTTTCTTTAAAGAACTAATCGTTATATTTTTTCCAGTGTAGGTCATTTTAAACACGTATTATATCTCTACTCAATAAATTAAATTTCTCTAACTGTGTAAATTTAATTATGAAACATCCTGCGTATAATGCATATAAGGTGAATTCCTTTATTAAAAAAAACATTAAATTTCAGAATAAATTAAGAATCTTGATATGCATCTATATTGCTCTTCAGAACATTTACTGTTAGCATCTATCTCCTTTAATGTGAGTTTAAAATTTCATATCCAAAAGCTTAACACATGAGGAATTATTGCAATTCATGTTAGGATCACATTTACATATACGTTGTCAGTTTCAAAGATACCTGACCCCTTAAATAAATCGATTTAATGATTTTTATTTTCTATTCTCTTCACAAAAATTTAACGTAAATAATAATCACATGACTTAATTCCACATTTACTAAAATAAAAAAAAAGAGAGATTTTAATATTATTGATCCGTACGAAATAATATTTTCAGAATTTGTTTAAAATGTAAATGAATGGACAATATCCATGTGACGTCATAGTGGGAATCACGTGGCGTAAAAGTAGCAGCTAGTGCGTTTGTTTATACATTTCATCACCTGCTACATCATAAATACATATAGATACATGCGTAATATACTTTAGATATATTTTGTACGAATTATTATTCGATAAATACATATTAGAAAAATCTTATATACCCTATAATCCCTATAAATTGAAGTAAACAATTTTTATTTTTATAAATAACATAAAAAATATGCATGGAGTTGCATTAAAATAGAGAACTGAATTCATGTATAAGCGTTACCTGTTGCTGAAATCTCTGAAACTCAATTTAAACAAAAAGTATAAACGTACATTTCTAAACATTCTGTTTTCCAATGGAATAGTTCTGAATGTTATTCCCAAGCACGCGAATTTTTGTAACCTGGACCCGAAAGGAAAAATAATTTTCACGAACTATGCAAGAACATGAAGTTTTGAGCAAGGATTCTGAACATACATCAGATTAAAAGTTTTTGCCCAAACCATACTCATCCACACTACATATCTTTACTCTATTCGACTGGTCAAATAAGCTTACATGAATTAAACAAATAAACAAACATTAGCTTGGCAATAGTAGCAATCTTTCCAAATTTTTATCCAAAATCCTCTCGATTGATGAAATTTTATTTCCTGTATGTCGCCATTTTCTTCTAAAGGCATTCTACCATAATAGCATGAGAATCCGGTAAATTACAAAATGTAATTTTCGTAATTTTCAGTTTATTTACTTTGTAAACATTATTTCTTGCTTATAATAAAAATTTTAATGAAATAAACATTATAAAACTTTTCTAAATTTAGATTTGAATTAGATTTTCCTTTCTCAGTAAATATAAAAATATAACAGATGCAATTCAAATTCAACATATCGGGTTGCTATATCAGCTAGTATTATATGAACTTATAAAATAAAAAGCTTATTTTAATAATTAATCAAAGCTGTTTGCTTTAAATAAAAATATTTGTCATATTTCTATATGAACTCAATTTTTCCGCAAGTTTTAAATCCTATATTTTTAAATTAGTTTGTGTATTTTATTACGAAAATGAAGACAGTAAATTTATGATACAGAGGAGATTTTTGTTTCTATTTCTTCGCTGAAGGATGTCATTGCGGCAGTTTACAAAAATATAATTTTAACTAAAATTGGTTTGTTTTATTAGACTGCATATGTTCACAAAAATGCTAATAACAAATCATTCGCATTCTTTGAGTAAAATATTTTCTATATTTATAAATCGTGTATTTTCGTTTTAGTTTATGTATGTTATTATGAAAGAATATTAAAAATCATACATTAAGTTAATGATGATGAGAGAAAAAAATTAATTTATTCATTAATTATTTTATGGTCGCTGTATTCTGGTTGTTTTCTTGAATTGGATACTGATAAATATAATAATGATGATAAATGTAATAATAAAACTCAATTTAGGCACAGGGTGGTCCAAAAGTCTTCGACACATTTTAAAATTTAATATAAAATCAAGTGTTTGAGCACGGGAGTAGTTCTCACGATGAAAAGTTTTCTTAAAGCATAAAAAAAAAATTCCAAACTTCTTATTCCTAGTTTTGGTTTGTAACATGCATTTCTTCTGATCTTAAGATCAGTTTTGATGCTGTGACGTAGAAATGACGGCTCCCAGTGAAAAAGATGTTTGCGCAGTTTGGTACTCTGAAAGAAAATCCGTAACTGCTGTTCAGAGGAATTTTCGTGCCAAGTATTAAAAAAATCAACCTCCGTATCCAAACAGCATTTTTGATTGACATGGGAAATATTTAGCAACTGGAAGCGTTTTGGATAGACAAAGAAATTGTAGCACATCCAAGTAGTAGAAGACAAAGTACATTTGAAGAAACTGTTGCACGCATCCGACAGTTATTTCTTTTCAGACCAACAACATGAACAAGGAATGCATCGCTTTCAAGCTTACAAAAGTGTAGATGCAACAAGTATTACAACCGGGTAAACCCATGCCGTTTAAACTTTGCTATTGAGATGTTTAAATGCATAGACTCAGATTCTGACTTTTTATGACGCCTGGTTTTTACAGATGAAGTAAATTTTCATTTGTTTGGAAATGCCAACAGGCAAAATATGATGATGTGGGGATCGGAAAACACGCATCATGTTGCTCAAATACTCTGCGATAGTCCAAACGTTAATGTGTGGTGTGGCTTATTCTCTAATCGTGTCATTGGCCCATTATTTTTCGTTGAACCTACAGTCACAAAACAGGTTTCCTTGGATATTTTCCAAGCTGACCCTCAAGTTTCTTATTTGCAACCGAAAATCCACACTAGGGTAAAATTGTAAGACACTATTTGAATGAGGAGTTTCCGGGGCGATGGATTGGACGAGATGGTCAATTGTCATGGCCACCTCGTTTCCCAGACTTAGCCCTACTCAGTTTTTTCTTGTAGAGCTATGCCGAAGACAAAGTTTATGCTTCCGCTGTGGCTTAAATTGAAGTAACGAAGATGAGAATCAAGCATGTAAACCAGTCTATTCAGAAATCACAGCTAGTTAACACGCGATTGAGCTGGAGTGCAGTTTGGATGTTGCTCGTGATACAAAACAGTTGCACACATTGAAATATGGTAATGGATTGCATAAAATAAATTATCTGTAACTTCTTGTGACAAAACAAATGCTCTGTAACTGCTTGTGACAAAATAAATTATCTACAACTGATTGTCTTGACTTCTGATGCTTCTGTCTGATAATGCAACGTACAGCGCTATCAAAAGGCGAAGTTTGAAAGTATTTTTTTATTATTCGCTTCAAGAAAACTTTTCCTCGTGAGAAGCATTTTAGTCCAAACCGCACTCCCGTATGGCATTTACTTAATTTTATATTAAAATTTAAAATGTGTCACGGACTTTTGAACCACCCTGTATATCTGAAAAAAATAATAGTTTATAGTATAATAATATAAGAGAAGTTATTTCATAATTAAACAACACTGTTAAAAATAAATCCGTTAATTCACGGTAAAAGTACTGGCAGCAAAGTTGCCGGACTTTTTCCGTTGCGTTAGTAGATTTTCCGTTTTGAAAGATAACAGAAGGAAAACCTCCGTTTAAAGAAACGGTAACTTTCCGTTTTGAAAGATAACAGAAGGAAAATCTCTGTTTGAACAAACGGTAACTTTCCGTTTTGAATGACCTCGGTTTTAAAAAAATTACCTCTCTGTTTGTGCTGCCATATGTTGACTATAACGGGAGTACTTAATATTTGAAGTACTTCAAGAATATTTTCCGGCTGACCTTGGGGTTCGAACCCGAGACGATAGCGCCTTGAGCCCAGTGCTTTACCGCAAGACAGCAGGCCCTTGCTAGAATACGAGTTTGAAATGATCATAAAATATTTCTTCAAATCGCGGCTTGGAACTTAAACAATCTGGGATTTAGAAACTTGGTAATTTTGAAATTAATTGGAAGGATATTTTTTTATAAGATTATGACTGAAATCTTTGGTATTAATGGAGGATTAAAACATGAATTATATATATTCTTAATTTGATTGCTAGATGCAAAATATGAATTATATTTTGAATTAAATCCCATAAAGTATGTTTGTTTTTTTGAAAAAATGGATTTTTTTCAACTATTATATATTTTTTAAATGTGTTCGGTTAGAATATATTTTCCGTGAGAGTGTTTTTTATAACTTTAAAAATCAAATTGCGAATAATTTCAAAGGAATGAGAAAATTATTTGTTATTTTTTTTAATTCGAAAGCATTAATTTTGTTTGTTGCTTTTTTGAGTAAAATCGATTTTTCCCCCACTTAATGTAACTATTACACACACACACACACACACACACACACACACACACACACACACACACGCATGCACATATATATGTACATATATATAAAGATATTTGTTTAGAATATATTTTAAGTGTGAACATTTTTTTATAACTTTAAAAAATAAATTGTTAATAATTTTAAAAGCATGGGAAAATTAATTGTTGCTTTTTTAAATTCGAAAGAACTATTTTGTTCTTTTAAATAAACTCGCAATTTTAATTTATTGAATTTTTATTTTTTCTGTGCCGCAACACGTCAGTTTTTTAAACATTGAAAATAAATACGCAGCAGATAACGGAATATCTCCGTTGGCCACTTTCTTCTCCGTCTGTTCCGTTGTTTTCAGGAAATATGAGGAAATTTTCTGTTTTTAACGGAAAATGTTCTTTTGTCGTGAAAAGGGACTTTTTCTGTGAAATTCAGGAAAAAAATACCCATGAATTTCAGATTATTTTTAACAGTGAAGTCTGTGTTCTTTAAATAAGTATATTTGCCAATTTTTTTCCTAAATACAATTTTTAGTTCATGTTTTGAAATCGTGTATTTTCAATTTAGTTTATGTATATCATTATGGAAATGATTACAAAAAGGGAGACAGTAAATTAATGATGCTGGAGAGAACAAGTTTTTCATTTCTTCATTAAATTATTACATGGTATTCAAAAACATAATTTTAATTCAAATTTGCGATTTTTTCCCGAACTGCATGATTTCGGAATAAAGTTGATAATAAATCTTAAATTATATAAATCTATAAAAACAGAACAAGGTATCGATTTATAAAATAAAAGGCTTCCTTTCATAATTAATGAAAGTTGTTTCCATTAAATAATCTCTATTTTAATTTTTCTACAAAAATGCAAGTTTTCTCATATTTTAAAATTGTGCATTTTTTAATTTATTTTATGTGTGTTATTATGACAATTTTTTTTGTGTAAGTATTACGACAATAAAGACAATAAACTAATGATATTGAGGAGTATATTTTCAGTTTTTTTTTTGTTTTTTTTTAATTAAGCTGTGATTGTATTCAAAAATTTAATTACAACTGAAATTGATTTGTTTTCTCAAACTACATAATTTCGTAAACAAAGTAATAAAAAATCTCAATGTAAATCTTTACGAAAATAATAGTTTATAGACTGATAAAATAAAAGGCCTTTCTTTCTTAATTAATCAAAGCTGCCTATTTTAAATAAAACATTTTTTCATATTTCTATATGATCCCTATAGTTTAAAATTGCGTATTGTTAATTTAGTTTACATATGCTATTATGGAAGTACTACGCAAAATGAGACAGTAAAATAATGATGTTCGCATTTTTTATTACTTTATTAGAATATGTTATTGCGACAGTATTCAAAATTATAATTTTTACTAAAACTGATTTGATTTCTTTTACTGCATAGTATTCAGAAATATAACTTAAACTTAAATTAGGTTGTTTTATTGACTTACATTATTTCAAAATAATGTTAATTATAGATATCAAATTACACAAATGTATAAAAACACAATATTTTATCGATTTATGAAATAAAAGTTTTCTTTCATAATTAATCACAGTTATCTCCAGTAAATAAACATCTTTGGCATTCTTCAATATAAATGAAAAATGTTTCGCATTTCAAAATCGTGTATTTTTAATTTGTTCGTGTGCGTTATTCTGTAAGTATTATGAACAGTAACTTAGTGACATTAAGTAAAATTTTATTTTCAATTCTTTATTAAATTATCTCTTTGCGACTACATTAAAAAGAATAATTTAAACTAAAAATGATTTGTTTTCTTAGACTGTATAGTTTTAAAATAATGTTAATGATAAATCATTCGGATTCTTTGAGTAAAATTATTCTCTTTTTAATTTAGTTTACGTACGTTATTATGTGAGTATTGCGAAAGAGGACTGTAAATTAATGATACTATATGAAAAAATCCACTTCTTCATTAAATTAGTTTTTGGCCACTGTTTACAAAATACAGATTTTATTATTTTTTTTTAATTGCATCATTTCAGAATAAAGTTAACAATAAATAAATCTTAAATTATGTTAATCTAGAAAAAATAATAGCTTATCGACTGAAAAAAAAACAACCTTTCTTTATTAATCAAATCTGGGTCATTTTAATAAACGTTTTTGTCAGACATCTCTTTAAATTCAATACTCAGTCCATGTTTTAAAAAAATGTGTTTTTAAGTCAGATCAGATTTTTTTCTTGAACAACATAGTTTCAGAATGAAACTATTAGACCGGGAGACGGCACCACAGACAGTCACCTCATCGATTTCAAGGCTGAAATTCAAGAATTAGTTAAATCTCGATTCGCATATTAAAACGCAATCGGTCTGCCAAGTCATATCTTGGTGGAAAACACCTTAAAACCCGATTTTAGCGGTTGACTCGTAGGTTTACCATTGTGTTTTCCTGGACCCAAAGGTATGAAAACATGGAGGACTGGGAACAGGAACACACAATGGTAAACCTACGAGCCAACCGCTAAAAACGGGTTTTCGGGTGCTTTCCACCAAGATATGACTTGGCAGACCGATTGCGTTTAAATATGCGAATCGAGTTTTAAATAATTCTGGAATTTCAGCCATGAACTCGATGAGGTGGTTGTCTGTGCTGCCACCTCCCGGTCTATATTATTAAATCTTAATTTATATAAACCTATAAAAATGTACTATTTTATCGACTTATAAAATAAAGGATTTATTTCATAATTAATCAAATATGTATCCTTTAAATAAACATTTTTGTCATACTTGTATTTGATGCACTTTTTCCATTTTACTTACCCATCATACATAGTATAGGGTAAGTCTTGTAATCGTTTTGAAAATCGAAATTTTTTTTGTTGACGGATTTACACGTTTCAGGCACTGGAGATTCCGAAAAACATATTTTTAGAAAAAAAAATTTGCCGTCCGTCTGTGTGTCTGTAAACGCTCTATCTCCCGAAAAAATTGAGATAGAGACTTGCAATTTGGTATGTACTTAGTATGTAATAATGGGAGGAAGCCTATTTAATTTCAATAACCTCGATTAACCGGAACTATTTTTTTCGGACTCTCGAAATATTCGTTCTGTTAAAAGGTATATAAATTTTTTTGAAATTGTTTATTTTAAAAAATGAATATAAAAGACAATAAAAAAACATAAATTTTGCATTCGGATAATTAGTTGCCGAGATATTTGGAATCCTATTTACCACACTCTTCGATTTTTCATGACCCTGTATTTCATCCAAATTTCGCAACAAAGATATATTTTAATTGGAAATTTGACGCTTAATCAGATGCAATAAACAGCTAGTTAATAGGATTATTATTTTTGGAGTTATAAGGATGTTTATTTAAAGCAATTCAGTAATCGAGCATTTAAAGTTTATGACGTCATCAAGCCACGAATTTATTTGAATTGCAATGCATTTTATAAGTAGTTTACACATTTTTATTTTAATATTTTATATTATGCATATCCATGATGGGTAAGTATTACGGTGGCCCCCAACGACTAGTTTGATAAACGTGTAGCTTTAAATTTAGTTTATGTATGTTATTATGGAAGTATTACGATAACGAAGACAGTAAAGTAATGCTGATGAAAAATTACATATTTTTCTTTTATTAATTAACTCATAAATTATAATATTAAAAAATACAGTTTTAACTAAAGTTAGGTTGTTTCCTCGAATTGCATAATTTCAGAACAAAGCAAAAATTAAATAACAAATTATGGAAATTTTGATAAAATAATAGTTTATTGACTGATAATATAGAGCATTTTTCTTAATTAATCTAATCTTTCTCTTTTAAATAACGCTATTTACCAAATTTCTCTTTAAACTCGATTTTTAGTTAATATATTTTTTAAATTGTTTATTTTTAATTTAGTTTATGTATGTTATTACGAAAATGGACAATAAATTAATGATGAAATTAATATATATATATATATATATATATATATATATATATATATATATATATATATATATATATATATAGTAAATAAATTCACGGTGATTGCACTCAAAAATTCTAATTTTACTTAAATTGGACTGTTTTTTAACCCATATGAACGCCACTTCACGAATTCGCGAAAATAATAAATCACTTCAAGAGTTAAAACTTCACATTGTGAGAGCGATTAAATAAAACAAAGGATCGGGGGGGGGGCGCAAATAAATTTCAGAATACAGTGAGAAAATGAGTAAAATATGTTATTAAAAGTAATATAAAGTAGAACAGTTCACGTAGTCTCTTTATATTGTCCATCATAATTTTCTAGAAATATAAACTTTAAATACTAATACAGCTTGCAAAAACATATTGGGCCGTTTTATCTTTTCAGTACAGCGCCAGGAATACTTTAATCATAAAGTTTCTTATTTAAACAGAATCATTATATATAATGCTCGTATCATAAAGCACTTGAAAAAAGTCACTTTTAAAATCATCATTGTAATCTCCAGAAGTAGTCAAGAAAAATTTTCAAAAATTATTTTTTGTGCATTCAAGATCCAAATATGTCATGATTATTTCATGACCAAAATCAGACTGAAATACGTTTTTATTATCAAGAGGTGTTATACTTTTTGAGCAGGAATCAAACAGAAAAAGAATAAAACAAAAACTATTACGGCGCCGTTAGCATCGGTGACAAGAGCTGGCATTACGCCAAAACATAATGATTCTAGAATAAAGTTAATAATTCATCTTACATTCATAAATCTCTAAAAGCATAATATTCTATCGAACTATTATAAAAATAAAAATGGTCTTTTCATAATTAATGAGAGCTTTCTCACTTTAAAAAAAACCATTGCCCTATTTCTGTATGAATGCTATATTTCTAATATTTTAATTTTTTTCCAAAAGCAGTTTTGGTATATTTTGGATATTGAGAGATGAGGAAATTTGTTAGACAATGACAAAGGGAAAGAAAGCATTCCAGCACAGAAAATGCAAGAGGTTCAAAAATTCGCAACGGCTGTTAAAAAATATTTCCAATCAAAATGTGATGCATGTAGCAGTTGAAATTTTTGAGTGTGTCGCGAACTGCAAAATGGTGTGATAAAATTATCATGCGTTCAACTATCGCAAAAAAAGTAAAGGGTGACTTAAATTGAAGTAAAATTATGTAAGTACAGCGGGAATTTCTTTACATCTCTTGTTTGCCTTGAGCAATATATGCTTTAGTGTTTACAAAATGTCACAAACTTGCTTTTTTGCTAAAAATAGTAAATTAAAGAAAATGCTGCTTCTTTTACCGTAAAGCTGGTAGTCTGTCTAACTTTTGTGAAAAACTGTTTAAATTCATTCATCGCAATAGATTATTTTTCACCATTTAAATCTTTACATCTTTTATTCTGGACTTTCATTAGTACGGATGTAAATGGCCCCCCTTGGAAGTCTGCACTAAAAAGAATTCACTGTATTACCAGAAAGGAAATAGAAAATAATGATATTACTAAGGATAATTATTTCATTCTACACCCAGAAAAAGGAATTGATTAAAAGTATAAAACATGTTTTGTTGAATACATTTTGGATGTTTTAGCAAAATTCAAGTAAAATTGAACCATTTTACTTGAACAAAACATTTTTTGCTGTCGATACCAAATTTTTTTTTGGAATTGCAAAAAAAAAAATTTTTTTTTTGTTGATTCAAACAAAATTTCCATTGACCTATATTTAAATAAAAATTCTGTTTCAATATAGGTCAATGGAAATTTTGTTTGAATCAACAAAGTTTTTTTTTTTTTTTTTGCAATTCCAAAAAAAAAAAAAATGTATCGTCAGCAAAAAATGTTTTGTTAATTCAAGTAAAATGGTTCAATTTTACTTGAATTTTGCTAAAACAACCAAAATGTACTCAACAAAACATGTTTTGTAGTTTTAATCAATTCCTTTTTCTGAGTGTATGTATTATTTCACAAATTCAGAATAAGACTGAAAAAAAAATCATAATTATCTCAATATAATCACGCTATAAATCTCGATTTAACAATTCTCAAATTATATAAATCTTGATTAAGCAATAGTTTATCGAATATCTCAATAAAGCATATTTTTTAGTTAACCAAATCTGTCTCTTTTAAATAAACATCTTTGCCGTACTTCTCTTTGAATGCGATTTCTTGCATGTTTTAAAATTTGTATTTTTAATTTTGTTTGCTTATGTTATTGTTGAAGTAATACGAAAAACAAAATCTAAAAAGCAATGATGCTAAGGAGATTTTTCTCTTCATTTCCTCTTTAAATTATATCACTACCACTATATGTCAAAATATATTTTTAACTGCAGTTAATGTGTATTCAGGGGCTGGATAGTTTCAGAATAAAGCAAATAAAAAATCTTATTTTTTTAAATCAGTGAAAACCAACTGATAAAATAAAACACACCATGTCTTAATTATTCAAAACTTTCTCGTTTTGTAATATAGTTTACAATTTTTCCATATTTTGAAATCGCGTATTTTTAATCATAGAAACTCGACAGAGTTTCTCGCCAAGCATAAGAAACAGCAATGCATTGAACCGTAAATGAAAGGAATTTCCGCCAATGGATGCCAAACGATTTTACAATTTTTTTTTTTTTTTTAACTCTGTCTAGTTTATATTTTGCGGACGGGACAAAAAGTTTCTTGACACATCTATATCTCGCGTTCTATTTATGATAGAAACAAAATTCTTGATTCTATGGAATGGGGCGTGCCAAGGGACGAAGAATTCAAAAGTAAAGCAAAATCCGACGAATAGGTTTTCAGTAAATGCGATTTCAAAAGTTATGTTTTTTGCACTTTTTAAATCTTGTTCAGACCAAAAACTGTTGACAGGGCTACAGCAATGTGTAATTATCGGATTTTTACGCGGTTTACGTTATTTGAATTGTTTTTATGAGTACAGTAGAACTCCAATTATCCGAATCAATTGGGACCGGACCCCATTCGGATAATCAAAAATTCGGATAATTGGATTTTTTTCCGAAAAAGGGTCTATTTTAATTAATTGCTGTATGTATGTTGAAAACGGGATAAAAAATTGTTTTTTTTTTTAAATCTTTTAATTAATTAAATGAAAATGCAACACTTTTACATGTTAAGCGTACTTACAAGTGCTGTACATTAGTACAGTATCTACGTACCGTACTGTAAATGAAAGTCATTGCTTGCTGAACATCTCTGTGAAAGTAAGCTGTTTGACAGTCTTCATCCGTTTTCGGGCAGCCAAGTCGCGCACCCGCTTGACTGTAAGAAGTTGCATGTGATCACATTCAGGCTGACGCTCCATCCACTTCAACGCAGTTTCAAGGCCGGCAAATGCTTCACTAGCTGATGGTCCCGTGTCTACTTCAACTTCGACACTACGATCATCTACTTCCTCGACACTTTCTTCTCTCATACTTTCAATAAGTTCATCATCATTTAGAATTTAGAAACCAAGGGTATGAAACCCAAGTGGGCCGGCCCGGCCACCTGGTGACGGACGACAGCCAATAATCGAACTGCCCTATGAGACGTTGACTCATAATCCCAATAATATTCGCGCTGCGAATACACCAGATTCGAGGAGGGAGGGACAATAGCGCGCGTAGACAGAATCCTTATTTTGCGAATCGCAGTACGTTTCCGTCTAATTTTTTTTCTGAAATTCTGAAAGCGATTCGGATAATCAGCGATTCGGATAGTCGGAGTTCGGATAATTGGAGTTCTACTGTAGTTCGGACCTTTGTAAGTTTCATGTAAAAATATTAATTAGTTTTTGATTTATTTAATTTATCGATGATGTACAATTTACTTATTAAACATTTACTTTTCTTATTAAATGTATAAAAAGATAAGAGATATTTTGTAATATTAATTTTACTTTCAAGAATTGTAAAAAATGTTCATGTTGCTTGTTTAAGCACCGTAATTCGTGTGTAGTTTGTACCTAAACGGATTAATTTGTACTACTCATGAAAAATATTCAATGTTGACTAAAGACACTCTAAAATAAACATTTTCAAAACTGAACAAAACATACTCAAATTTGGGTATGTCGCATTGTCAAAATGTCTCCGAATCAAAATTACTCAAGTTTGAAACATGTATATACTCATTTATGAAAACATGCCCACACTCAAGAATAAAACATCATGTTCTCATATTTGAGTATGTCCATGTTTCGAAAATGACTATGAACTGACTTCTATGTGCTCATTTTTTAGTATTTCCATGTTTCAAAAATCCGTTTGAACTGAATCTAATCATTTTTGAGTATGTCCATGTTTTAAAAATGAGTATGACCTCTGTGTGCTCAGTTTTCAGTCTGTCCATGTTTCAATATTCTGAGTATTTCTGGTATTTAAGAATTGACAGCAGTGGGTCGTAATATTCGAAACAAAAAGTTTTATAACAAAATCAAAACATCGATTTACTCAGATTTGAAAGTGTCATTTTTCTCAATGAAAGTTCTCAAAAAAAAAAAGGCTTACCAACACGAAATGTATTGACGTATTATCAGATTCCTTTTTAAACGCAAAAGAATGACACTCGCAGGCATGGTTATTGAAGTAATTAGGAATCGAACAGTATTTTTCATTATTCGATAAATAAATCATATCTTGAGTTATAAGCGTTTATTCTTTATGACATCAGTTGTTTCCCTTTCCGCGTTGTCGCGTCGGTAAATTCTGTCCAAAACGCCCACTTTCACAGCATTTTAAGAAAGATTTTCTACCATTAACAAAAAATGAAAAAACAAATGTTCGATTACATAGTTTGGGAATAAGAGAATTTGCCAATTACAAGCTTTTGCGAACAAAACTTGTAGCGGCCATATTAAAATGTCCGCTGGTGTGGTAGAGCACGAGGAAATAAGTACAACTGTTTTAAAACCAAAAACTGGTTTATTAACACAATTAGCAGGGGGTTTGAGCGAGCTCCACGAAATTTTCCTAAAAGTTTAAATTAACTAAAGAGTTCCTGCTAACAACTTGTAGCTTTTAAAAAACTGAAACAATCGAATTAAACCTTAACCTTTTAAATATATAATCACGATCCAATACTCTTATCCTCCAGCTTTTACTGAACGCTGATACAGTCTTGAAAATCAATCTACAATAGCATAAAACTCCCGTATAAAAATACTAAGGCCTATTCTTAATCCTGAGACTCGATGCGAGTTCTCAAGGTTAAATCGAAATCTCAATCTAAGTCGCAATATTAAACTTCCCAGGCCAAGTCTACTCTAGCTCCCCTGAGCTCTCAACTCAAGTCAAAATTCGCTGCTTATATACTTCAGTGTCGATCGACCATCTCCAAAAAATTTGCATAATTGAAATTACACGGCGACTCACAATTTCAGGGATTCAGCTGTCCATCGAAAGTTAAAGAAAGATAGAGAGCCTTTATAACTTGTACGCACATAGTCGGTTAATGGACAAAACGATCTCATTCACACATTGCCTACTCACGGAGTAGTCAATACCTTACAAACTGAATAAAAAAAAGAGCCTGAAAGGAGGCTTTTTGCGTTTCAAAACAGCCTTAACGGCTATTTTATTTAATATTTCCACGCAATTTTGATTCTGATCGATAGATAATATTCATGTACAGAGGGATACATCAGTAGGTAATCCCATATACCGGGTGGGCAGAAACACAGTATAAATTTTAAATATAACAAATAGAGACCAAATAATGATACGAAAATGCAGTTTGCACAAAATTATTGTCTAAAAGCGGGGGGAAGAAAGGTTTTACAAGTTTTAAAAGTCAACAATGAAGCTATTCCAGATTTATGCAATGAGGATGATTGAAAAAAAACTGACGACTAGGTAGATCATTCATTCTATTTAATGAATAATTTGGTATCTAGTATAAATTAATTAGCTAATCTTGCGAATCACCGCAACAATGAATGCTTTTCGAAAAATCTGACGACGGAAAGTCTAAAGAAAAAAATGATCCCTGTACACAGTAACTGCAATTTTTATGAAAATTTCAGGTGACCTTATAGTTTGACCTTCTATCAAACTTTGACAAAACAAAACCAACAGACAGGCAAACGTACCACTTTTAGATCTAACTGGAGTCTATACGGGACACAAACAAAACAAGCCTTTACCAACAAAAAATAATTAGGAAAACTGGAGCATCCATTCAAAAGTAATGAGTAGTCATACATAAAAAATATGAACAAATATATATAGTAGCTCTTTCGTTAGAAGTTAGTTAATAAACTTAAATACTTACGCCAAACGAAGCCTAAAACCTTCCATGCACTATATGCAGCAAACTGTACAGTCTTTCACCCGATTTCATAAATAACGGTTACATTACCATAATTTTAAGCGGCCTCATTCACTGTTAAAAATCTCCAGAGATTTGTCCAATCATTCGACCTTAATTTAAAGGAAACGGTCAGAGAACGGTAATTTAACACTATTCTGACCAATGAGAACGCTTTAAATTATGGTCAAATAATCATCTATCAAACAGTTAAATGACTGGACAGTTTTTTGCAGATTTTTAATACACTGATAAAGAACTTCAACAAACAGACCAATTATTATTCAATCGTTTTATAGCTAACGATTACTCGACCATATTATGAAGCACTCTTATAAATTGGAATAGAAATAAATGATAGTTATGTAATAGATTTCTATAAAAACGGTCGAATGCGTGGACAGTATCCTGAAACATTTTACAGTGTGGTACACTAAAATTATCTCTCTATATTAAAAAAAAGTAACCACCGCCGCCGCCGCAGCCGCAGCCGCTGTCAATGAAGATTTTGTGCCTTGAAATCTTTCTGGACTAATATACAGAAAACTACTGCATATAAAAATTAAACAATTGGTAGTTTTATAAATAAATGTTCGATAAACACGCTGAAGCAAACAGTTTTCAATTCTAAGAATTACTAGATGGAACCCGTCAAAATTTGACGGCAAACAACTTGATAATACCATAAAAATGAAATTTATAGTTGCTTTAACTTGACAAATTTCATAGTGGGGAGCATAATATGATTAAGCGGTCACAGACCTTTCCATCGATATATCACATGAGAGGTGTATGCAAAATTTAGAAAAGTACCCCCTTGTGGGGTCAAAGTGGGGGGATGGACATGGGAGATGCATAAAATGATTAAGTGGTGACAGGCCTTTCCAATGATATATAACATGAGGTTGTGTGCAAAATTTAGAAAGTACCCCTTGGGTGGGGGGCAAAGTGGGGAGATGGACACCGGAGATGTAAAATATGATTAAGCGGTCACAGACCTTTCTAACAATATATGATATGAGGGGTGTCAACAAAATTTAGAAAAGTATCCCTTGGAGGTTGGGGGGGGGCAAAGTGGGGAGATGGACATTGGAGATGCATAATATGATTAAGTGGTCACAGTCCTTTCCAATGATATATAACATAAGGGTAATCTGCAAAATTTAGAAAGTACCCTTTGGAGGGGGAGGGGGGCAAAGTGGGGAGATGGACATCGGAGATGCATAATATGATTAAGTGGTCACAGACCTTTCCAATGATATATAACATAAGGGTAATGTGCAAAATTTAGAAAGTACCCTTTGGGGGGGGAGGGGGGCAAAGTGGCGGGATGGACCCCAGAGATGCATAACATGAATAAGTGGTCAAAGACTTTTCCAGCGATATATCACATGAGGGGTGTGTGCAAAATTTAGAAAAGTGTCGGGGGGGGGGGGGATGGACCCCAGAGATGCATAACATGAAAAAGAGGTTACAGGCGTTTCAACTTGCAGCTTTTTTCTCGAAGGCATTTGACAATATATTTTTTTTTTTTACCCAAGGCAATTTAACAATATTCTTAATTGTTTTGTGTAATTCGTTAAACGTTCATGGAAAAAATCATGAAATTCACTAATCAATAGTTGATAAATTATCAAATTCAACAATCGGTAGCAGTAAAATTGGTCAATCGATAATGGAACAATCACGAAATTCATCAAATGGTCTCCCGTAAAAAAATTGTCCTGCACACTGATGTGATGATCAAAGTATTAGGACAAAATTATTACTTGCCAAACAGCAATACTGAAAATTTGGCAATGGACTTTATTGCCACCACTGGTCAAACATAATAGTCACACTCACCAATTGCGATGATTGAATGGAAAAAAGATTTTTTCTCTGCTGTCGCTCGACAAATTTCGAAACCATTTGGCGAATTTCACGATTTTTTCCCCGAAATTGACGGATTGTGATTTTTTTTCTCGAAGCCATTCGACGATATTCGAAAACTTTTTCCCCCGAAACCAGTTGATGAATTTTGCGATTTTTCCACTGTCGATTAATGAATTTCACGATTTTTCCGCTATTGATTGACGAATTTCGCAATTTATCGACTATCGATTAACGAATTTCACGATTTTTTCCATAAACGAACAAATTGCGCACTTTCTTTCCGCTAATGTTTGACACATTTCGCCCTTTACAATTCAGCCAATGAGTTGAACGTTGTTTCTTTCCAGAAATGTCAGGAATGAAACAATGATTCTTTAGGATGAATTTCCTTCGTTCAATGTCCCATGGAAGAATGTGTGCGATGCAGCAACGGGCATCACAGACTTTTTAGGGCACCTGCAGACTAAAAACATCTAACCAATCTTCGCGGGGGAAAAAATCACAGATTTTGTCAAATGATTGAGGAAAAAGCACTAATTTCATCAAAGGATCATGGGGAAACATGACTTTCGTTAAAAGACCACAGAAAAAACGTGATTTATGCAAAAGGATCATGAAAGATAAGCAAATTTTGTCAAAGAATCGCAAAAAAGGAAATTTCACCAAAAGATCATGCTTTTTTACTAAATATAGTCTAAAAATGGCAGAATAAAATGTATTTTATCAAAGAAACACTGGAAAATGCAAATTTTGTTAAGGATCGCGAGAAAAATGCGAATTTCTTCGAAGGATCACTGAAAAAACGCAAATTTCATCAAAGGATTGCTGAAAAAACATGAATCTCGTCAAAAGGCAGCAGAGAAAGTGCGAATATCGTCAAAGGATCACAAAAAATGCAAATTTCATTAAAGGATCACGGAAAAACGCAAATTTTGTCAAAGGATAGCGGAAAAAACATGAATTTCGTCAAAGGATTGCAGTTAAAACGTGAATTTCGTCAAATGATTGCTGAAAAAACAAATTACGTAGTAGGATCGCTGAAAAAATCATTAATTTCATCCATCGGCACATAAATATCATAAATTTCGTCTATTGGGGGCATAAAAATCCTTAATTTCGTCAGTCGGGTGCAGAAATTTTTTTTTTATCAATCAGGCGTGTAAAAATCATGAGTTTCATTTATCGGTCACCTAAAATTCACAAAATTCTTCAAACGGGCACATAAGAATCAAGAAATTAGTTGATCGGGCATGTAAAAATCATTAATTTCCTCTATCAGCACATAAAAATCATGAATTTTGTCTATCAGGTACATAAAAATACTTAATTTCGTCGGTCAAGTGCAGAAAAAAAATCGTCAATTGAGCGTGTAAAAATCATGAGTTTTGTTTATCAGGCACGTAAAAATCATGAATTTCATCAATCGTGTGCATAAAAATCATGAATTTTGAAGAACAGGCATGCAAAAATCACAAATTCATCAAGTGGGTGAGTGAAATCACGAATTAGTCAAGTGGGCACATAAAAATCATGAATTTCTTCAATTTAGTGCATAAAAATCGTAAATTTCGTCCATCGGTGCGGAAAAATCATTAATTTCATCGATCTGGTGAGGAAAAATCATGAATTTTGTCAAACAGATTGCTGAAAAAACGCAAAGGGAAAAAAGAAAATCAGAAAATCCTGCATTTGGCCAGTTTTTTCCATATTTTTAATAGCTAGTTTTTCAAGTTTTATCGCCGAGTGCTTATTTTTACCTTTAGGTGGCAATAAAGTCAATCGCCAATTTTCAGTATTGCTCGCTGATAGGCAAGTGCTAATTTTGTCCTGACAAAATGGTTATCGTATCAATAAAGTGTGTAGTGTATGTAAATGAATTCTGCATCGACTGTCACCTGGTATAATGACAATGTATCACGTTTGATGGAGTTTTTAAGTTTCAAGTTTAGATTATTATATTTTTAGGTAGTTTTTCATTGTATCTTTATTTTATTTTATTGAATCATTGAAGATAGAAACATATCTATTTCTGTGTTCATGATAGAGTTCTTCAGATATGTTTTGATTCTTCGTATATTGTTTGCGAAATTATTTAGTGCACATAATATAATTGTAAAGCATGCTTTATATACATTCTGGTGTATTTTTTCTTCTTTTTATGCTGTATGTATTTTGCTACATTAAAATTTTTAAACCTAAAAGTAACGGTCGAATTTTTAGTAGGATTTTTTTTTTTTAAGTAGTTTATTTTCTACTTGGTAAAGCTGAAATTCCATTTTTTTTAAATATAATATTTCAGATGTTTTAATAGTTACATTCGGCTGTAAAATATTGAAAAGTTTTGATTATATATAAAAGTTTGAAAATTAGTTGCCACTTTTTTGTTGTTGTTTATTGATAGTCTACTACATATATATACACATATACTAAAATTATCTATCTAAATCCATTTGAATCATTGCAAGTTTTGTTAAGATTTGATCGTATTTCAATCTTTAGAAAGCTTTTCTATTAACCGACATAATACCAATAAATTGTCATACTAAAGTTCCAAAACCTTTAAAAAAATTGTCAACAAAACAAAAAATTCTATGCAAAACACATTCATACACACTATCATAACAAAATCATCAAAATGCACAGGTGGTAAAGCTATTTAGAAGCTCCTGTTATTAGTAGAATTTTGTTATATTTTCCCGAATGGTTGTTGAATTTTGTGATTTTTTTCCCCGCAACCATTCAATAAATTTCACGATGTTTTATTGTGATTAAACTATGAAATTTGTTATTTTTTTACATATAAACTCAACTGCGGACGCAGCAATTTTCTGAATTTGTCCATGCTAGTGAAAGTTCTTTTTTTTTTTTTTTCATGCAACTGCTGGTCAAATTTTTAATCAATTTTTAATGCAACTATTAAAACATCTGTAATATTATATTCAAAAAGGTAAATTTCAGCTTCATAACTCCTAATAAAAACTCGACCATTACTTTTTGGTTTAAGAAATTTAAAGTAGCAAAATATACATACGACATAAAAAGAAAAAAAAAAATACACGAAACCAAAACATATAAAATGGTTTGTATATTGTTTGCGAAATTATTTAGTGCACATAATATAATTGTAAAGCATGCTTTATATACATCCTGGTGTATTTTTTCTTCTTTTTATGCTGTATGTATTTTGCTACATTAAAATTTTTAAACCTAAAAGTAATGGTCGAATTTTTAGTAGGATTTTTTTTTTAAGTAGTTTATTTTCTACTTGGTAAAGCTGAAATTTCATTTTTTTTTTTAAATATAATATTTCAGATGTTTTAATAGTTACATTCGGCTGTAAAATATTGAAAAGTTTTGATTATATATAAAAGTTTGAAAATTAGTTGCCACTTTTTTGTTGTTGTTTATTGATAGTCTACTACATATATATACACATATACTAAAATTATCTATCTAAGTCCATTTGAATAATTGCAAATTTTGTTAAGATTTGATCGTATTTCAATCTTTAGAAAGCTTTTCTATTAACTGACATAATACCAATAAATTGTCATACTAAAGTTCCAAAACCTTTAAAAAAATTGTCAACAAAACAAAAAATTCTATGCAAAACACATTCATACACACTATCATAACAAAATCATCAAAATGCACAGGTGGTAAAGCTATTTAGAAGCTCCTGTTATTAGTAGAATTTTGTTATATTTTCCCGAATGGTTGTTGAATTTTGTGATTTTTTTTTCCCGCAACCATTCAATAAATTTCACGATGTTTTATTGTGATTAAACTATGAAATTTGTTATTTTTTTACATATAAACTCAACTGCGGACGCAGCAATTTTCTGAATTTGTCCATGCTAGTGAAAGTTCTTTTTTTTTTTTCATGCAACTGCTGGTCAAATTTTTAATCAATTTTTTGTCAATTTTTACAGCCGAATGCAACTATTAAAACATCTGTAATATTATATTCAAAAAGGTAAATTTCAGCTTCATAACTCCTAATAAAAACTCGACCATTACTTTTTGGTTTAAGAAATTTAAAGTAGCAAAATATACATACGACATAAAAAGAAAAAAAAATACACGAAACCAAAACATATAAAATGGTTTGTATATTGTTTGCGAAATTATTTAGTGCACATAATATAATTGTAAAGCATGCTTTATATACATCCTGGTGTATTTTTTCTTATTTTTATGCTGTATGTATTTTGCTACATTAAAATTTTTAAACCTAAAAGTAATGGTCGAATTTTTAGTAGGATTTTTTTTTTTAAGTAGTTTATTTTCTACTTGGTAAAGCTGAAATTTCATTTTTTTTTTAAATATAATATTTCAGATGTTTTAATAGTTACATTCGGCTGTAAAATATTGAAAAGTTTTGATTATATATAAAAGTTTAAAAATTAGTTGCCACTTTTTTGTTGTTGTTTATTGATAGTCTACTACATATATATACACATATACTAAAATTATCTATCTAAGTCCATTTGAATCATTGCAAGTTTTGTTAAGATTTGATCGTATTTCAATCTTTAGAAAGCTTTTCTATTAACCGACATAATACCAATAAATTGTCATCGTCATACTAAAGTTCCAAAACCTTTAAAAAAACTGTCAACAAAACAAAAAATTCCATGCAAAACACATTCATACACACTATCATAACAAAATCATCAAAATGCACAGGTGGTAAAGCTATTTAGAAGCTCCTGTTATTAGTAGAATTTTGTTATATTTTCCGGAATGGTTGTTGAATTTTAGGATTTTTTTCCCGCAACCATTCAATAAATTTCACGATGTTTTATTGTGATTAAACTATGAATTATGTTATTTTTTTACATATAAACACAACTGCCGACGCAGCAATTTTCTGAATTTGTCCATGCTAATGAAAGTTCTTTTTTTTTTTTCATGCAACTGCTGGTCAAATTTTTAATCAACTTTTTGTCAATTTTTACAGCCGAATGCAACTATTAAAACATCTGTAATATTATATTCAAAAAGGTCAATTTCAGCTTTATAAATCCTAATAAAAACTCGACCATTTTTGGTTTAAGAAATTTAAAGTAGCAAAATATACATACGACATAAAAAGAAAAAAAAATACAGGAAACCAAAACATATTAAAAGAATTCAATCATGAACAGAGAAATACATATGTGAGGGATGTTTCTATGTTCATGTGCTCAATATAACAAAATAAATAAAGATAAAATGAATAAATACCTAATATTTATAGTAATCCAAATTTCAAAATTTTGAAAATTGCTAACGCTATAATCATCTTTCCTAAAGATCTCTAGACAGGAAATAGCCTTTCACCTCATTGGCTCCGAATCTGTCTCGGGACCTCGGGACAGTAACAACCTCTCACTTAATTGGCTGAATGCTGACGCATGCATGTAGAACCCAATTCGACAGGAGTTTACAAAAAATGCCTTTACCTGATTGGCTGAATGCTCACGCATGCGTATAAAGGCGATATTTGCATGAAAAACTAAAAAGCAGGTTAGCTTTAAATATATGGATTTTAAGAGATATTTAATATTAAAGTTGGTCGAAACAGTTTTCTGAAAAAAGTTTTATAGGAACGAAAACTATGCACAGGAATTTAACCATAATTTATGAGGATATAGTTGACAAACTTGCTGTGTGCAGACAGCAATTATTTTTTAATTTGAGTAACTTTGAGGTTATATTTAATTCTTTTATTCAAAATTTTCATTATTTTGATGAACATTTATTCCATATTTCATAAAATCCATTATTTGAATTTTTGCCATTTTGTAAAATAGCGCATATAATATTCCCTTTCAATTAAGATATGTATTTACACGTGACTGTTAAAAACAAAAATAAAACTTTAAAATAATAATTAAATGATGACGCATTAAAAGCAGTAAATGTAGAAAATTACGTAATAAAAAATATACTTGCGCTTGAATATTAAAACGAGAAATAATTAAATTATTAGGCGTTTTCAAAGCATTAAGTAGGAAAACTTATGTCATATTTAAAATGCTCAAATAACATTATTCCAAACAATTTCAATTAAAAATTATATTTACAGGAGAGATTAATTCATTTCGACAAACTTTTGTATATTATTGCAAATTTTAAAATAGCGTAAATAATATTACCTCTGAATTAAAAACTATATTTTTACGTTTAATAATTACTTTTAAAATACCGAAATAACTAATAAATTGATAAAATATCATTAACAATATGGTACTTCTCCTGTATCCCAACGTCCACTTTCCAGAACAAAAAACTATCGCCAAACTATAGGATTTAACACTAAAAATGCATGAATGTGGCGTCACATTCACGTGACGTCAGAGGCAATACACGTGTTTGTTATAGCATCAAATGGTTTTTAATTCGACATATACATATATTTTTCATTATGTTTTACTGATTTATTAATTATTTCATTAATTAAAATAACAATTGCAACCTTAAACGGCAGTGCCATGGTATTAAAAAAGAAAAGGCATTGAAAAATGTTGTGATGAACAGTTACATACAATAGAGCAGTTTCAACTGACGTCACAAATATTTATTCACCAACCGAGAGAGATAATTAAGAAAAATAATGTAAATAAATATCCAAGATTATTTTTTTCTGTTTTCATTAATATATTGTAAATTTTATTGTTTGGGTTTCTCCAAATTTCTTGTATTTTATTTATTTGTTTGTTTATTTATTTATTTTTATTTTTTTGAGATTCCAATGGCAAAATTCGGCACAGATGTCATATAGGCACCACGTTGGCGCAATTGTTTTCAACCGCCAATTTGGCGAAAACTTTATTTTTCAATATTAGTTTCAAATAGCATGCAGTAATAACACGTGATTTTTTATTTCAATATAAAAATAAAATAACGTAATAAATGAAGTAGCTTATATTATTTTAAAAAAGGAAATAAAAATAAATAAATGACAGTTTGATATAAATAAATATTGATATACATAATAAAAATAATTTATAGTATTAAAATAAAAAATAAAAGTAAATAAACAACAATTTATTCAAAAACAAAGTTTTCGCCAAATTGGTGGTTGAAAAAAATCGCGCCAACGTGGTGCGTATATGACAAATGTGCCCAAAATTCTTCAATCCATTCAGTTTTTGTTTAAAATTTCTAACTGCATCCACTGTAAAAATATTGCAGGAAACTGTCCAGTTATTTGACGCTTTTATAGATAACGGTTAATTAATCATGATTTTTAATTGATCCTGAACAATGAAGACGCTTAATAATATGGCCCTATAACCGTTATTTACAAAAACGGTTCAGTGACTGGACAGTTTTTTTTTTGTAGATTTTTAACAATGTACATAACGGCTGCAAACAAAATGCATTCAAGCATTATCAAAGGCTGCTTTTATTTACGTATAAAATATTCTTGAATGACAATTCGCAAATAAGCAAAACTATTTTAATTTAATTTTAAAAAGGATTAATATTCTTCCAGTACTTTTCAGTTGAATTCCTTCGAAAAACTTTTTCAAGTACTTTTAATCCTTTAAGTAAATAAGTTTTTTAATTAAACGAAACACAGCATACGTATAGGATACAATTGAAATTACTGTACGTAGATTTATGCAAATGACTAAAAATATTTTTTTTTTTGTGTAAAATGTTGTAATCCTGAAATACAGAACATCATTAGATCGTAAAGTTTTGAAAAGGAGTTTTTTCTCTTATAACATAGCTTTAATAAATCAGTCAACCATTACTTTATTTTACGAAATTTACACCATATGAATAGAAAAAAGAAAAACAACCGCTAAATATATAATTAATTCGTTCTTTAGTAGAGATAAAAATTTAATAAGCAAAATAAGATTGCATTAAAAAAGAAAATTTAATATTTTAAATAACAAGTAAAATTTAAAAAGAATACTATTATTATTTAATAATCATGTTAGTATTGTTTATTTTATTAAAATTATAATTAAAAACACCATTTGTTATGCTGCAATATTATACTAGTCATTTTTTATAGTAAATCCTTTACGTAAAATGTAGCTAATCTGGAATGCAGGACATCATAATATTAGAAAGTTATTTTTAGGTAGCTTTCATTTCAAAAGATAAGAATCTACCTATTGCAGCAGTCCTGAGGAATGTAATTCCAGAAAATATCCGTGTATTTTCATCGATCATGACCACCATACCCCAAAACCACCCTCCATTCAAATGCTGATATATATAAAAATTAAAAAAACTGTTGGCCACTTAAACATTTCAATTTCATAAAATGGACAAAAAAAACTAGAAATCAGAAAAGTTTTTAGCTTAATAAAAGACTTTGATACAGGGATTATGGAGCATTTTTTTAATCTATCTATTGCCGAAGTCAACATGAAAGTAATTCCGGAAAATGTCGGTATATTTTCACCGATCATGCCTACAAGACCCCAAAACCATTTTCCATTCAAATGTTGATCTATATATATATTTATAGGGTGGTTACATTATAAGTATCTCTATTTGGAGCTGTCTGTAGCTCGAAGAACTAACCCGAATTAAACCAAAATCTGTACACTTACTATTCGAGAAGGGGGAAGAGAAAAGAACAAATAAAAAATAATAATTGCAATAATCACCGACAGATGGCGATACTGAGTGTGAAATGTAATGTGTAATACAAGAACAAAGAATTAAGGTGTCAAACCGGATGGCACGCCTAATTTATTAGAAAATGTGTACAGTGAACGTGGTTACGAATTCGTATGGCAGCGCCGATCATGTTCAGGTTCCACATGGTCATTGTACTGAAAGACACAATCCAGGCGGTTCAGACGTGCTCAACTGCGGTATGTAACGCATCAGGAGTGATGTTTCGTACATGTTGCTTATGCGGTAAAGTCATTGCGGTTTGCGACACCTCCACGGCACACAATATTACACATTATATTTCACACTGAAAAGCGCCATCTGTCGGCGATTATTGCAATTATTTTTTTATTGTTCCATTCTTCTTCCCCTTTCTCGAATAGTAAGTGCACCAATTTTGGTTTCATTTCGGTTTTCCTTCAACTTACAGACAACTCCAAATAGAGATACTTATAACTACCCGGTATATATAATAGTAGCCACTTGAAGATTTCAAATTAATAAAGATGTACAAAAAAATTTAAATTCCAAAAACTTTTTCTCTTAATGCAAGACCTCTATACAAGGATTTAGGAGCATTTTTCACGTATGCAGCATTTCCTTCATGCCTCTATTTTATAAAAAAAATGGTTGAGATACAGCAGTTTGAAAGTCTAGGATGGCTGACATTTTTGAAACATCAGATTATAAATAAGACAAATAAGACAAATTATAAATAAGACAACTTCTCTCGACTGCCGCTACTGTGGGACCGTGTACGTTAATGGGAGCCGGTGCACGTAAAATCTGTTCGTGGCTACAAATGTCCTCTAAGTTTAGTATAAGCGTTACCTCTGGGGTTGCCAACCCAGGTGCAGGTCTCTCATCTGGAATTGGTTCAAAATTAAGAGACCAACTCTTCTGGACGGGGCTTGTAAGTGCTTAAACCATTTGGTAGGCCTCCACATCCAGCTGATACTTGTGTAGTTTTAAGCTTATGAGAGTTGGAACAATGATTACAACAATGAAAGAAAATTCGCAAGAAACCACGTTCAATAAATTTCATAAATTAAACCCGTTTACAAGGTTACCCGTTCACACTCTGCCACTTTCGCTTTTCCAATTTTTTTTTAATTATTTTTTATTAAATATTTACCACTCTTTAAGCTCGAAATCTATTTTTTTATTCTTTTTTCAATTAATATCGCCATAAATATGGAAAAGAATAGGAGGAGATGGCTGGAGAGGTCAAGGCTGTGTTATACCCGAAAAAAAAAATTCAGTCTGTACCCGATAGAAAGTGTAACCTATCAATTCCTTAATTTTATGAATTCTGATAATTTTACTCAAATACATGAAGCTAAAATGCATTTAACCCGATAGTAGAAGATTCCCCGTTTCCGTCCATATTTGGTGTATGATAGGGATTAAAAAAAAAAAATCAGCTATCGGCAAGTTGTCATTATTTATGGCGGTCTATTTTTGCTACAACTTCACAAGAGTCAGCTGGATGGGGAGGCCTATCAAATAGTTTAAGCACTCACAAGCCCCGTCCAGAAGAGTTGGTCTCTTAATTTTGAACCAATTCCAGATGAGAGACCTGCACCTGGATTGGCACTCCCAGAGGTAACGCTTATACTAAACTTGGAGGACATTGGAGCCACGAACAGATTTTACGTGCACCGGCTCCCATTAACGTACACGGTCCCACAGCAGCCGCAGTCGACAGAAGTTGTCATCTTCCAAAGCACTGTCCACGGTCGATGCTGCTGCACTTTCGGTGATGCTTAAAACTACATAATTGTATCCGCCAGAATCAAATTCTCGCCTAACTTGGCGATATTTGGCGAAATATTTGCAAATTTAAAATACAAAAATATACCGCCATAATCAAAGACAACTTGAAGATAGCTGACATTTTTTTTAAATTCCTATACTACACCAATATGGACAGAAACGGGGATTCTTCTATAATCGGGTTAAATGCATTTTAGCTTCATGTATTTGATTAAAATTATCAGAATTCCTAAAGTTAAGGGACTGGTAGGTTACCCTTTCTACCGGGTACAGGCTGTAATTTTTTTTTTTATTTAACACAGTTTAACTAAGCCAGAGATCCCCTTCTTTTCTTTCCTCTATTTATGACGATATTAATTGCAAAAATAATCAAAAAATAGATTTCGAGCTTAAAGAGTCGTAAATATTTAATAAAAAATAATTTTTAAAAAATTAGAAAAGCGAGAGTGGCATAGAAAAAAAAAATAGTATGAAAAATTTATTAATTTTCAGTAATTAAGCTTAATATCTTGATTTTATTAAATATTTCATGTTAAAAATTCATGTTTTTATGTTGGAATATTATATTAGCCGCGTCTCATAAAAAAATCTCTTGCTTAAAATCTAATGAACCTCGAATACAGCATATCATAAGATTGTAAAGTTATAAAAAGCACTTTTTTTCTTTCATAACAGAGACTTAATAAACCAGACAACTATTTTTTTCAATTTTATGAAATTTATTTTTATATTAATCGAATTGAGGAAAAAAAGTTATTGTCGTAATTATTTCGTGCTTAAATAGTGATAAAAAATTAATAAGCAAAATAGGAATAATTTAGAAAAGCAAATTTGACATTCTAAAATAACTACTAAGAGAAAGAAAAAGTTCTTATTATGTAATAACAATGCTAAATTTGTTGATATGATTAAAACATTACTTTAAAAACTATCTGTTTAAATGACAAATTATTATGTTATTCACACCTGATAATTAATCATTCAAGTAAAATGTAGTGAACATTAAATACGAGATATTATCGGATTATAATTTGTTTTTTCTATATTATCTAAACTTGAAAAATATATATGATATTATCTAAACTTATAATGGAAAATATAAACGATATAATTATTTTATACGTAAGCGATGAAAAAAATAATAAGTATTATGAAAATTTAAAAATTAGAACAGATATTTTGACATTAAAAAAATACTTGTAGACGGAAGAAAGTATAATTTATAGTACTTTCTATAATTTAATTTGTTAAATTTGCTAACTTATTTGAAAATTTAATTTAATACTTACTCCGTTTTAAAGTTGATTTTTTTTATATTACTAAAAACTATACTACTATCTTAAAAAGGAGCTTTATAATGTTGATTAGATACATTTGAATTTTAAGCATCTTTTTAAAAATCGTTTCTCAGTAATTGAAAAAGAGGACTTCTTAATTAGTTAGTAATGAGTATTCTCTATTTGTATATTACTTACCTTAAGGATAAAATAAATAAAAATGATTATAATATTAGTTAAATGCAGTTAAATTTTAAGCATCCTTATGAAATTGTTTTTCTGAAATTGAATAAGAGAATATTTTTAGGTGCACCCTCTACTTTTATATTGCTGTACAAACAGTAGACAAAACAGGATTACAATATTAATTAAATACAGTTAAATATTATACATTATTTAGAAATTGTTTTTTAGTATTTGAATAGGATAATCTTTTAATTAGGTGTATTCTCTACTTGTATATTCCTCGAATCTCAAAATAAAATAAATAAAGTAATTAAAATATTAATTATGTACGATTAAATTTTAAGCATCCTTTAAAAAATGTTTTTCAGTAATTAAATAGGATAACGTTTTTGATTAGGAGTATTTACTTGTATATTACTCTACTCTCAGGATAAAATAAATAAAAGTGTGGTGAGTTGACATGAATCAACTCATCCCTTACAAGTAGAAAAGGGATAATCTCTCTGGAATGAAAATAATCTGACAGATTGATCTCTATTGAGAAAAATTCTATCAATAGGGTGAATTTCAATTTCAGTTTGAGATAAGCCAGGCTGCAATGCATGCTTTGTATTGCAAAATGTGTTATCTGAATGGGTGGATAAGAAATGTGAATGGCATTCTTTGGATACAAAGGATCTAGCCCATATGAGGTGGAAATTCTAACTGGATAAGTAGAGGATTAAAATAGCTGTCACTCATAGGAGGCTAGATGGCGTTTCTTTCCTTAGGGAGAAAATACCAGTTTTGCCGGGGAGGAAGGAATGCTAGGAGATAAACGAAAAACGGGACTTGGAGGTTGAACAAGCGAGAGTGAGGTTGTTTTTGAAGTGAACGTCAGAATCGAGTTTTTCTGACCTTTTAACTTCACAGCGTGGATATGATTATCCTATTTTTTCATTTTTTTATGTTAATTTAAAATAAAGTTTTTTTCGTTTCAAGCGAATAATGGATTTTATTAATTATATATACATGTGTCCACGTTACCACAGCTATAGTATATATAATTAATTGGTGGCAGCAACTGGGATATGTAATCTAGAGAAAATTAGATTACGGATCTATGTGTTAACTTGATTAAACAGATGAAGAGCCAGTGGAAAACGTACGAACAGAGTTGTGGAGTCTTGAAGCCTAATTGGAGTCGTGGTTTTTTCTTGGAGTTCTAGCAAGTAGAGAACTGGTAAAAGAACTTTATCGACAAAAGCTGTGTGGTGTATGAACAGTCAACTATAGGCTTGGTGCTACGTATTTGTGCTTCAAAATCTACAGTGGAATGAAGATATGCGGCGTACCATCTCAGTTGTCTACATTCGTATCTAAGGTAAAATTAGTGCCTCATCAGTGAATTGAGTGTCTTCAAATCGTCAAAGATCTGTGTGTGTGTCATCTTTAAAAGTGCTTGGAAGCCTGGTATCAGTGTGGAGGAAATATCTGCATCTGGAGGTAAGCTCTTTTATGAAATCTTCTATAGAGGTCTGTTTTAAATTAAATTTTGTGTATAAATTTTAATTTTGGGGAACAAAACTCTATGAGAAATTTAAAAATTCTAGGGAAGCTATTAATTTGGTACTTAAATTTTTAGTTAGAATTTTTATGTTTGTTGATTTTCTGGTATCTGTTAGGTATAATATTGGGTTAAGAAAATTATATACTTATGTATATGTTAAAATTTACTTGGGGTATAGTAAATTGTTATTGATTAATTGAGATTATTAATCAGGGTGTTTTAATCATAATTTTGTATAAAACTTTTGGAAATAAGAGTTTTGTTTATATACATTTTATTTATTACAGTAATAAAGTTATAGCTTAATTTTATGGGTATACTGTGTATGATTATGATTAATGTTTCAAAATAAATTGAGGTTATACTGTACTGTTGGGTATAAAATATATTTTGGGGGATATACTCAGTTTGAAAGACGTCACTGTTGCATGAGAATTTGTTATATTAAAATTGTGTCGCTTTTGAATACATTATTATACGTATAGTGAAGAAAATTCTATTTCTGTATTTATTGTATTATTGTAAATTGAATATATCTGATACTTTGAAATTTATTATATTTAGGGGGGAAACATGGCAGACTACTTAGTAAAATATAATAAAGGCGTCTTGCTATTATTAGCAGAGGAATTTGAGACCAGTGTGTCAAAAACGTGTAAAAATCAAGCTATAATTCAGGCTATTGTTAGTGCTGAGCATGGCATAATGTGGCATGGTGCATGCATGGTAATGGGCATATTGTGCATACCTTACTTGGTTTCCTGTTAAAATAAATTTTATGCCCTTACATATGTTACTTGTATTAGTAAATGTCCCTGCACCTTGTAATTCTACTAGAAGTGCAAAGAATCGGTTTATTCCCCGGTTTATTTCCAATAGACCCGGTTTATTAAAAAAGTATTGGTTTCATGTGCATAGAAAATATCTAACATTGTATGCTCTTTTCAGTTTCTAATTTGTTTTGAATAACTCCAACCCTGCTCCATCTCAAATTTTTAGTTGTACTATATGATTTAAGAGACAGGTATTACGATATTTAAAATATCAGGTATTTAAGTTAGTAATAAAGATTGAAACATTAAAGAAAAAATCATTTAAGTATGTATCTCCAGTAAACTTGCACTGTCTGCTGCAAAGTGAAATGAATGGTAGCCTTATTATAGATGATTGCCAGGGTAGTCTGATAAACATCCGTAATTGGTATACGTTTCATTTTGTTTTGCAAAAAACGCTGTTCATTGTTCTTAAGAGTATCTTTAGTAAATAGTTCTTCAGGTAATAAATTGGATATAAGATAAAAGAAACTAGTGCATTCATGAAACTTAGGTTATAATTTCTCTTCCTCATCAGAATCAAGAATCTGAAGAGTCCCAAAATTCAGGTGGTGGAAGTATGTTTTTTAAAAAAGATAAGAAGTGTAGAAAATTAAAATTTGTCCGAACAATTCAAGCAATCATGTCTAAATTTTTTTGATTACTGAATTGAATGAATCCAGTATCAAGTCTATAGAATATAGAGTTGAAAAGAACCGGTTTATTCCCAGGTTTATTCCCAAAATATCTGGTTTATTCTCCAAAAAACCAATTTATTTCCAATAAACCCAGTTTATTCCCAGGTTTAAACCGGGTTTATTCTAGTCTTTGCAACGCTAATATAATCAGACCTTATTAAGATAAAGAAAAATAAAAAAAGATCGGAGTTCGGATCACTGAAATAACTGTTAAGAAAACAAGCGAATGTTCTAGAACAACAGTCTATCTATACTAAAATGAATATGCCATAACATAGAGGGTATCTGCAGCGCTCCTAGTGAAGAAATCTTTTCTCCATCCGTTTTTGTAAAATATGGAAAATAACTGAAACAATCATTTAAAAATTGCACAGTGTCTTCACTTTAGTAGTAGATAATGTCTTGAATGAAAAAATAAATTTGTTAGAAGCACTTAAATGTAAAATGTTTGATATGCTACGCGTGTGTATGCATGCGAGGGAAATTGTATTGCTTCCTTTAATGGGCATATTGTGCATACCTTACTTGGTTTCCTGTTAAAATAAATTTTATGCCCTTACATATGTTACTTGTATTAGTAAATGTGCCTGCACCTTGTAATTCTACTAGAAGTGCAAAGAATCGGTTTATTCCCCGGTTTATTTCCAATAGACCCGGTTTATTAAAAAGGTTTATTCACAAAAGCCCTGGTTTATTCCCAAAAAAACCAGTTTATTTCCAAAAAATCCGGTTTATTCCCAGGTTTAAACCGTGTTTATTCTAGTCTTTGCAACGCTAAATTATACACTTCAGCCCGCGATGAAGAATGTATTTTAGACGGGAATTCGATTTCGAAAAACTTACATTTCAGGTTTTGCTACCATGTTTCACTGAAAATAAGAATTTGTGCTAAAAGAAGTGCTAGCGCGAAATTTCAGTTTGCTCGTAATATAATCCCAATCCCTAAAACAAATTCTACTTCAAAAATATGCTTCCTTTTTTTAAAAAAAGTACTTTACTTCAAAGATATCCAGACTTTAAATTTGCACTCAATCATGATGATGAATTCAGACAACATGTAACTAGTTTAAAGTGATGATTTAACCCTCTGAGCGTTTTGAAAAAGGGTAAAATTGTAATGTCGTTTTCTCTGCATTTTGTTTTAAATGCTAAAAAAATACGATTCTTTCAGCATTATAAATAAAACTTAATTACAAATATGAATGTAACCCTTGAGAGTATTAATCATTCTTCAATGTTTTGAAAATTCGTTAAATCTATAGAATTATATTATCTTAAACATTGCATATATTGCAGTGAAACCTGGAACTTAGTGAACGGAATATTACGTTCCACACGCTTAGAGGGTTAAAAATACAATTTGAATTTTTACAGCTACTAGCATGAATACAATGCAAAAACATTCTTTTTCATTAAGTTTGTTTCAGCTTTATGAATTAAACTGCACGCTTTCTTTATACGCAACTATGATTTTCACGAACGGCAGCATCTCGTCTTTATGAGATTATTGTCTCGAATCTCAGTAACAGTACAAATGTTGAATTATAGGAAATTACGGTTGTCTGATACAATCACATTAAATTTTCAATTTTTAATGAATAACCATCTTCTTTGGACCGCACGGTGTCTTGTGGTGAAACGGATACACATAAGTATCCTACAATATATACCTACACATAAGTATCCTACCTATATAAGCCACCCTGATTAAACCTATTTTGGGGTTCTTGTCTTGACACCCTTTGTCTTGATACTGAAATAAACTATCCTTGCAGCTGAATAGTATGTGTCACGGAGGAAGATAGATGGGGGGAAAATAACATTAAAACTTTACAATACAGTTTTTCTCCTCATAGATTTGCGCTACGGCACGCTATAAGCGAGCCTAGCTTGCTTCGTCTATGGTTTTCAATGCGAAAAGCATTCATTTTTTAAATGTTTTTAATGGAAAATTTGAACTTTAAAAAAGTCAAACAAGTAGAAATTTCATTAAATAAAGTTTTCTTTACACCATGCATATATTTTAATAGATATTTGGCGTTTCGATTGCTTCTTATAACTCTTTAAATAAGAGTTCATCTTGACAAAAACATCTGGATAGTCATTTAAAAACAAATATCACGGATACTGTACCACGAAGAAATACGGAATGGACGTATAATTTTTAGAGATTAAAAGTATTATTCAAATTTTCTGGAATAAATTTTAATTTTCCGTATATATTGATAATCTTTGAATAATTTAATAACTCATAATTTTTATAACTATGCAATTAATATTATGTACGTTTAAAAACAAATTTTTATCTTGGGAAAGAAAACTTGAATAAATAATAGGGTCTATTAACTAATTTTTGCAAAAATCGTAAATTGTGACTTTAATATAATGTTAGTTATGAATGATCCAAAAAACTCTCATTTTTTTTTACCTTACATAAATGCTTCCTATTTCATACACACTGCTGCAGATAGGAAAGATAACATGCTTACCTTACAATTTGAAAATTATACAGTTATTAAAAACCACATGTACTTAAATCTTTTTTTCTTTGAGAATATAACATTTGTTATTTAAATGAGTTCTTTTTCCTAATTTACAATCAATAAAAACTTTAGATTTAATTGAACAGCTAAGTAATCAAATTAAATTTTTAAATTGCTCTTATGACAGTGGCAAATATATATATATATATTTTTTAAATAAGTTTTGCTTTTAAATAACTTGCACTTGCACTTCTGGATGAAGTCCCAAAATACTTTTTTATTTTACAAATGAATTAAATTAATGAATAAAATAATGATTCTGATGTCACAGAACCCAAACTGGTCCAGACACTTCATTATTTTCTTTTTTTTTTATCAAACTAAGGAGCACATTTTGAACATTTTTCTTCGATTAAGATGGAATTTTTAGGACCTCCTCTTTCCATGTACAAAAATATATAAATACAATTATAGATATTTAACTGCTTACAAATACCTCTAACTAATAGAATTCAGTTTTAAATAAAGTTTTATAATTTTTCTTGTGACATGGGGTTGTTGTAACTGCCCTTTTATCTATTTAAAATAAAAACTTTTGCTTGAACTGAACAGCTAAGTAAACAAATTAAATTTTTAAATTCCATTTACATGAATCTAATAAGAACGAGATTAGAAAATCTGCAGATAACATTTTTTACTTACTAAATACTACAAGTAATATATCAAGTAGTTTCAGGAAAATTACCTTTTAAAATAAATCCCTAATTACTCTAGATATACAAAGGAGGGGCTCATGGCGCTCAAGCACTCCCCATTCAAATAAAAACAATTTTTTAAACGACAAAAATTGTTAAAAATCTATTGTTTTTAATGTAGTTTAAATATTTGATTTAAATATTTCATTATTCAACTCTGTGGATAAAAAGTACTGAAATATTAATTAGATTTATAGTAGAATGAAATTAGTAAATCTGCAGACTACATTTTTCCCTTACTTTTTACTACAAGTAATATATCAAGTAGTTTCAGGAAATCTAACTGTTAAAATAAATCCTTAATTACTTTATATATGATGGGACGAAAGGGGGGGGGCATTTTTTTAAAAATAAGTTCTTACACTTGCACTTTTGAGTGAAGTCCCAAAATACTTTTACTCTACAAATAAAATAAATTCATCGATGGAATAATGATTCTGATGTCATGTGGCTTAAACTGGTCCAGATCCTTCATCATCCGAAAATACAGAAATAATCTCTAATGTTGAATTGAATGATATTGTAAACATAATTGGATTGAATATGAAAATCTGACCACTTCAACAGATTCCGCTACACTCCTCTGTGTTTGTTCAGATTCCACTCTCTCTACAATTCTTCAAGCCATGGATTGCGATACATTTTCAAATCATTTTTCGGACAAAAAAAGCTTTGAACAATTGCGTTTTACGAACGACACAGTGGTGAAAAGAATTTTCTGTGTAAACGTGATTTCAGTATATATAGTCTTTTCCTAGTATCCTACCAAAGGAATGTTGATTTGCATATTGGGTGTTGAATCGATTCTATAACCTTCAAATGACTTTCCTTATCACTCCAACAGATTCCGCTACACTCCTCTGTGTTTGTTCAGATTCCAGGCTCTCAATAATTCGTCAAGCCATGGATTGCGTAAATCATGCAGTTGTGACATTTTCAAACCACCTTTTCTAATTAAAAAAAATAAATAAAAAGCTTTGAACAAGTGTATTTTACAAACGGCACAGTGGAGAAAAGAAGTTTCTGTGAAATCGTGATTTCAGTATTTATAGTATTTTTCTAGTATCCGACCAAATGAATGTTGATTTGCATATTGGGTGTTGAATCGATTCTGCACCCTTCAAATGACTTTCCTTATCACTCCAACAGATGTCGCAATACTCCTCTGTGTTTGTTCAGATTCCAGGCTCTCAATAATTCGTTAAGCCATGGATTGCGTAAATCACGTTGTTGTGACATTTTAAAATCACCTTTTCTGATTTAAAAAAATTGAACAATTGCGTTTTAAACGACACACTGATGAAAGGAATCTTCCCGGAAATCGTGATTTCAGTACTTGTATTCTTTTTCTAGTATCCGACGAAATGAATGTTGATTTGCATATGAGGTACTTTTCTTCTGCTTTGAGATATGTTTCAAACTGTGATAAGTTTATGGATGTTTCGTTTCATGCTAATTACCAATTGACTTATTTATGTAATTTTCTTAAATCCATGTGCTCACCTAATTTGTTGGAGCAATGAACTTGAGCAGTTACTTGCTTTTGTACAATTTCGTTTATATCTAGCATAAAATATAAACAGTCAATATTTTTATGAGTTTCATATGAATTAAAACTATTTTAAAACAAGTTCTTTATGTAAACACTAATATTAAACCAGTAATCTCGCATTTTTAAAACTAAACATTTCAAGATAATTGATCTATAAAATTCTTTTCTTAAGGCTATTTTGAATTTTCCTTAAAAGATCTTTTGAAATTTATTCTGCAGGTAAGCGTAAAATTAACTTTAAGTTAAAGAATAGAAAATTTTCGGAGAGTTCCGTACTTTCCTCTATTATCAAAGTTTATATTGTTTAATTCCTTACTTCCAGGTGCACTTTTTAAATAATCGAAAAGTACTGATTACTCCAAACTTCTAATTAAGAACTTTGTAATGTAAGAAAATGAAGAAACTCATTGCATTGTTTGCTCCAAATAAAGGAATTCCAAAAGTAAGCGCACTGAATCTAATGTTACAACTAATTTGCGTATTTAATTAAAAACAGAATACAAAACGAATATTAAGTATCGGTTTCCAGAAGAAAAAATTCCAGTAATTTTGAAAAGTAATGTAAGAATGCACTGATTAAATATATATATATAACTGGAAAGAAAATAAGCTATTTTTTGAATTCTAGATTGTAGCTAAATATTCTTCTCAAAATTTGTCATTCAGTTATATAATTGCAAAATTATAAATGGCAATTTAAAAATGAAGATCTGAAATTTTTTTCTGGTAAATAGATATGAAATTTATCGTTCGAATTGCTGACGGAATGTAACTTTTTTAGAATAAAAACCAATAAAACTATTTTAGATTAAAATCTGCCCTTTATCATTTTCAGAGGAAACAAAATTGTGTTGCTAAAATGTGGAATGATAGAAAGGCACTAGAATTTATGAACATATTGGAAAATACACAGGTGCTTTTTTAACCTTTCAAGCAAAGAGTTATTGCAAAAATGTTGGTAGAATTGTGGCAGTTGGGGATTAAAATTAAGTGGTTCAAATAACATACCACATGTACCAAGTGTTAGAAAAAGTAAAACATTTGATTTTTGTTGAATATAAATATATATTCGTACAAGCATGATTCAATAGTAAAAATAATTGTTTATCTTAACATTTTATGTATATTTCTATGTATTTTTTATCTTATAAATTCGTTAATTACAGTTAAATTTAGTATAAAATATAATATAATTTTCAGTAACTTTTGAATTTTTATATATTCAATGTTTTTATTTTATTCTACTGTATCACTTTATTTTATGTTTTTTGTTGTTTAAAATAGTCGCAATTGTCAACAAATGTCTATCAAATTGTCACATAAATTAAAAATTAAATTAAAACATATTTTTATTTTTTAGCTTTGATCACCAGTCCTTTGAATAAATTTAGTATTAATTCATACAAACTTCTATAATTAGAGATAAATATTGCATAGCTTAAAGCATGTTAGTAGAGGGAAAAGGAGAGTTCACGCCCAGCAGGATCAATGATGTGGTGGTGGTGGTGGAAGGGGGCTTATTTTTAAGGAGGGCTTATTTTTGAGGGGCTTATTTTTGAGGGGGGGCTTATTTTTGAGGGGGGCTTATTTTTAAGGGGGCTTATTTTTGAGGGGGGCTTAATTTTTTTAATTGATTTAACGTATGAATGTACTGTTAGAGTACGATGAAAAAAAAAGATTAATATTTTCAACTTACCATATTGTTCACTGTTTAATGGATAAAAAAATTTAAATTTCTTACCAAACTGCTCACAATAGAATCTAGTTTAAACTGTATCTAGAATAAAAAAAAATAACAACATTGATTGTTTTTTATACTGACTAAGGGCCCCCCGACATATGTTACATTTTTAATATATGCCGTATTATCTGCAAGCAGGGGTCGCATGGCCGTCACACCACTCATTGTGGCCCTAAACGTATAAAAAACATTCAAAGTTGTCTTATTTTCAATTAGTATCTTCATTAATTATATACAGTTTCAATTAGTATCATTATAAATTATATATATATACAGTTTAAATTAGTATCTTCATTAATTTTATAAATATATAAGTGAGTGACGTTCATGAGATTTTTTTTTTTTCTAAAAAATATTTTATTCTTCTTCTGTTCTGTGAGATTCTATATCACGATGGCCATAGGCAAAACTTGAAATTCCGTCCGATGATAAAAAGCGTTTATCATCGAACGGACATAAACACTTTTTGTTTTGGTTTACTGTATATAGTTCATGCATGTCTTGTAAAATCCTAGTTTGTTGTTGAAAACTTATTTTTTTTTCAAACAGACACGAAACATAGTCTTGATGTGTTAGTTTTTTTCTCACGATCTGTGTTGATATCCCTTTAGCCCTTTTCTTTTCTTCTACATCAGACTTCAGAGAATACATTTTCGCTTTGAGACCGACAAATTGAAGAGCGACCTCTCCGCAAAGCTCATCCTTGAACTTACCGAGTACCTTCTTGTTATTTTCTGAGTACAAAAAATGATTTTTAGGGTACTCGGAAAAGTCAAACCTTTCTGCTTGTGATCTCATGTCTTCATAAATATCGGTCGTTTTGATGTGGTATGTTAAACTGTCGGTGTCTGTAAACAGAAGTGTAGCGTTATGTTTGTAGGTTCCTTTGATATATTCATAATGGAATTGATACATTAAACATTTAGAAAGTTCCAAAATACAAAATCCTACGTATATGGGACGATTCATATATACATTTGCCTTAACCCTTTCGACGGCTACCAACTCGTTATAAAAATTGCTTAAAATTTTTGTAGTTAGGAGACGCTACCAGTTTTTGTGCGCGGACTTCATCATTACATAACTCAATAGATCGACGTCGTCTTAAATTTTCGATCGTTTTTCCATAAATGGAATTATTGAGCAATTTGAAGAAGTCCTTGTCAAACGATGAAGTCGCATTTTTTCTTTTCTCTGTATTGAAATCTATATAACTTTTTAACCAGGGGGCTTGATTAAACTTGAGTACTTTATGTATTTTAGTTAAAATTAATCCGTGTTTTAGGTAAAGCTTTAAATTTCTGTAATGTAGTATGTAATTTTTCTTATCTTCTAGACTTGTTATTAATTTAGGGGTTCCTTTAAATTTTCTATTTTGTAGTAGTGACTTGGCGTAGGGTGACAACATACGTTCCGTCACAGTCATTCTTTGTGGGGCTAGGGGGTAGTCATTATGCAATTCGTGTAGATGTGGTGGGTAGTGGAGATCAACTTCAAATATGAATCCTTCATGCGCTTCATCATTTAATGCTAAGATTGATTCTGCACTAAACTGAGTAGCATCTCCCCATTTAAAACCTCCGTAAGGCAGGTACTGACTCATACTCCAGCCGTACAAATTATTTGCGTCTCAGTACATTATGTAACTGGGAACATCATCTTTGTTGAAATCGGGTTTAAAGGGAATGTTAGCAGTCGCAAAACGATGTGAAATTTGCGATACACCCCCTCTAACACCTTCTTCGACGAACAGGAGCATGTCAATATCTGTTAGGAGTTCCAAGCGAACATCAGTCATTTTGAGACAGGCTTGCCAGGAAAGTCCCGGTGCTGTGAATACGTGGCAGGCGTCAATTGAATAAAATTTTTGGCAGAGTGTTCTAAAGTTTTGAAACACATCTGCCAATAATAATACATCAGTTTTAACGTAGAGATTATGATACTGACCAAGTGTTTTAATTTTAAAGGTTTTCCAAACGTTTTCCGCATGCAAATAATCTTGGGTACTTATGGATTCTTGAGTCAACTGATTGAAAAAGGCTTCGGGAGGTGGGAGTTTCGTTTCTTTAAAATTTTCCAGAGATTTAACATGATCATAAGGGTATACCCCTTTTCTTTTTAAAAGCTCCAAATTGGTGTTTTCGGGAAAATTTTCTTTAAGTAGGGTAAACTGGTTTGGTTCTAGATTTTGTACAAGTTTTTCCAGCGAAGACGGCATAAATTGCAAAGAATCTAGAAATACTAATTGAATAGGGCATCCGGGTTTCATTAATTTAAATGTAATGTATTTTTCTAAGGTGCTTGCAATTACTTGAATACTATATTCTTTAAATTTTCCAAGACTGCACATTATGTGGTGGGCATCGTAGTTTTTTAAATTATGAAAAACTACGGGGATTATCTTGGGTTGACGAAAATTTAGATTGCAACCCACATGCGCTGCTCCTCGATATTCTGATGTTAAATGATTATGTTCGCGTACGCGATCTTCCCCTAATGCTTTCTTACATATACAGCATTCAGTTGCTTCCCTAAACTGTATTTCTTCCTGCGCTGTTAACTGCATGGGTTTTATTTCCATTAATTCCTTTCCCAATGCTTCCTTTTCAAACATAATTTTTGTTAGAAAGTGATCAACTGCATTCTCCCCGCGGTATACTTCCACGCTTCTATTTTTTATCGTTTTTCCGTCCGGACCAACAATTACGTATGCATAACCGCAAGGGATATGCTGTGTTTTTTTCTGTGTGAAGGAATTAGAAAGGGAAGGACTTGCAGAATTGATTGGCAGCAGCAAACTTTCAAAATCTGCATAGATCACGTACGCGATTGGGTGCTGCATATGGATTGCGGTAAACTGTAGTAGATTATTATCTTCTAAGGGCAATTCAATGATTTGTGCAGCTCTTTTTTTACATAATTTCGTATGATTTTGAAGCAAATCATTCCGTGAATAGCCATGAAAACATCTATAACAAAAAAACTGCTTGCCATTATGGTGTGTTCGATCCCCCAAAAGACGTGAGAAATTACGAATTAAAACGTAATGTTGATTTGTGTCTTGAGCAATCAATAATAAATTTATTACGTCTTCGTCTTCTTTTTCTGAAATGTACAGAATGGTTAACTTGTCATCTTCATAGCCAAAAATATTTATTCTAAGGTTATTTTGAGTTTCTACTTGTGCAATTTTTTTGTAGGGCACCGGATACTGTATCTTGTTCATCTTTAAGTCCTTTTCAAAGAGGATGTAATGACTAACACGGTATGGTTTCTCTGTGTAATCTAAATTGAATCGGTGTGCCAAGAGACACCACGCTAGGCACTTTTCATCCTCAAAATTTTCTATGTTTAAAAGGGCTTTTTTATCAAGCAACTTTTTAGGCAGATGAATGTAACTGCTTCCACGAAAAGGGTTAAATTTTGCAATTTTAAGTTCTAGATTTTTGATTTCTTTTAAAGTCCAGCCAGACCCGCGCTCCAAAAAATTTTCGTAGCGGGAAATTATTTTTGAATAAGCTTCTTGAAGCTGTTCTGAAATAGTGTCATTGGTATGTTGTTGTGTCGTGTCGCTATGAAAATAAGTTCCGAGGATTTCGGTTTCCAATTCCAGGGAGATTCTTTCCATGAGGACATAGCAAACTAAATGCCATTTAATTGATCCCTTTTCTTCGATGGCTTGTTCGATATGTTCGATAATTTCATTATTAATTGAATTGAAAAATGATTTAAAGTCAAAAGAATTTTCTTCATCTGGTTCGATGAAAATCGATCTGAATGTATTAAGGGCATCTGAATGATTACGCGTATTTTGATTAGGTCTTGGGGTAGTTCTTCTCTTTTTAACGGATATTAAAGGTGAATTGGTACTGTGCTTAGTCTTGATATGCAGATTTAAATTGTGTTTTGTTGAAAACTTTTGGGAACATTCCTGACAAGCATATCGGGGATTTTCATGATTTTTTAGATGTTCTTTCAGATTATCAGCTCTTAAAAATTGCGTTCCACAAATATCGCAAAGAAAAGTAGGTCTGTTTTCTTTATGTGTAATTTTATGACGTATTAAATTACATTTGTTTGCAAAATTCTTTTCGCAAATATCACATGTGTGATTAACCTGAAAAGAAAAAAAAGCCCTTATTATTTTTTTTTCTATCATTAATTAAAAGTTTTTCTAAACACTAATATTTTTATCATAATACTTTTTTGAACCGTATATAGAATGAGAAGATATAAAAGATATTATAGCATCAAACAGCGATTAAATAATATATATGTTCTGGGATTTACAAGCATATTTATAGAAATATTGGAAAATCTTCAAACGGTGAAAGGGTTAAAGATATAAGATATTTTAGAGTATTATAAAAACAACTGAATCCGCGCAAACCTGGAAATCATGCATAAAAAAAATAAAATGAACTAACCTGATTAGAAGTAGATGCTCCTTCATTAACTGGGGGGTTCATACGTGAATGAGTCAGCTTGTGTCGTCTGAGTGCATCAAGTCTTGAAAATGTCTTTAAACACTGGTTACAAGTCAAATTCTACAGTATAATAAAAAGAAAAGAAAAAAACATTTTTTTAATTTTTTTTATTCCCCCTATTAATTTAAATAAAAAATCTAGAATAGAATTTATTATACCTCTTGAATGGTATTGTTCTCTGTTTCAGATTGGAGAGCCACCTGATCGGTATTCATGTGCGTCTTTATGTGACGTTTAAGGGCGTCACGGCGCGAAAAACTTTTGCTGCATATAGCACACACGAGCTTAAAAAAGAAAAAAAAAAAACCCTTAACTCAAAATATCACTAAGGGAATAATATTTTTAAACTGTATATAGATTTTTCTTTAGCATTTAACAGAATTAAGTTTTCAATTTATAAAAGCGAACATGATTGCAAATTAATAAGCCATAGAAGATTTTTTTTTTTTTTTTTTTTTTTTTTTTTTAAATAAATCCGTTATATTTACTACATAAAAGTAAATTATAAAATATTCAGTTTTCCGAATAGTTATTATTTATAAAGATCAAAAAGTATTTTTAAAAAATGTTTTTATTAAACAGTCTTTATTATTATTCTTTTAAATAGCTATTTTTGATTTTAAATAACTATTCGTGAAACTTAAAATATTTTGAAATGTATTTATTAAACGGTCTTTATTATTCTTTTAAATAACTATTATTAAATTACTTAATAGTATTTTGCGTGAAGCTTAAAATATTTTGAAATGATTTTATTAAACGGTCTTTATTATTCTTTTAAATAACTATTATTAAATTACTTAATAGTATTTTGCGTGAAGCTTAAAATATTTTGAAATGTATTTATTAAACGGTCTTTATTATTATTCTTTTAAATAGCTATTTTTGATTTTAAATAACTATTCGTGAAACTTAAAATATTTTGAAATGATTTTATTAAACGGTCTTTATTATTCTTTTAAATAACTATTATTAAATTGCTTACTAGTATTTTGCGTGAAACTTAAAATGTATTTTTAAAAAATGTATTTATTAAACGGTCTTTATTATTATTCTTTTAAATAGCTATTTTTGATTTTAAATAACTATTCGTGAAACTTAAAGTATTTTGAAATGATTTTATTAAACGGTCTTTATTATTCTTTTAAATAACTATTATTAAATTGCTTAGTAGTATTTTGCGTGAAACTTAAAATGTATTTTTAAAAAATGTTTTTATTAAACGGTCTTTATTATTATTCTTTTAAATAGCTATTTTTGATTTTAAATAACTATTCGTGAAACTTAAAATATTTTGAAATGATTTTATTAAACGGTCTTTATTATTCTTTTAAATAACTATTATTAAATTTCTTACTAGTATTTTGCGTGAAACTTAAAATGTATTTTAAAAAAATGTTTTTATTAAACGGTCTTTATTCTTCTTCTAAATAACTATTTTTGATTTTAAATAACTATTCGTGAAACTTAAAATATTTTGAAATGATTTTATTAAACGGTCTTTATTATTCTTTTTAATAACTATTATTAAATTGCTTAATAGTATTTTGCGTGAAACTTAAAATGTATTTTTAAAAAATGTTTTTATTAAACGGTCTTTATTCTTCTTCTAAATAGCTATTTTTGATTTTAAATAACTATTCGTGAAACTTAAAATATTTTGAAATGTATTTATTAAACGGTCTTTATTATTCTTTTAAATAACTATTATTAAATTACTTAATAGTATTTTGATTGAAGCTTAAAATATTTTGAAATGATTTTATTAAACGGTCTTTATTATTCTTTTAAATAACTATTATTAAATTACTTAATAGTATTTTGCGTGAAGCTTAAAATATTTTGAAATGTATTTATTAAACGGTCTTTATTATTATTCTTTTAAATAGCTATTTTTGATTTTAAATAACTATTCGTGAAACTTAAAATATTTTGAAATGATTTTATTAAACGGTCTTTATTATTCTTTTAAATAACTATTATTAAATTGCTTACTAGTATTTTGCGTGAAACTTAAAATGTATTTTTAAAAAATGTATTTATTAAACGGTCTTTATTATTTTTCTTTTAAATAGCTATTTTTGATTTTAAATAACTATTCGTGAAACTTAAAATATTTTGAAATGATTTTATTAAACGGTCTTTATTATTCTTTTAAATAACTATTATTAAATTAACTATTATTACTAGTATTTTGCGTGAAACTTAAAATGTATTTTTAAAAAATGTTTTTATTAAACGGTCTTTATTCTTCTTCTAAATAACTATTTTTGATTTTAAATAACTATTCGTGAAACTTAAAATATTTTGAAATGATTTTATTAAACGATCTTTATTATTCTTTTTAATAACTATTATTAAATTGCTTAATAGTATTTTGCGTGAAACTTAAAATGTATTTTAAAAAAATGTTTTTATTAAACGGTCTTTATTATTCTTTTAAATAACTATTATTAAATTACTTAATAGTATTTTGCGTGAAACTTAAAATGTTTTGAAATGCATTTATTAAACGGTCTTTATTATTCTTCTAAATAACTATTATTAAATTACTTACTAGTATTTTGAAATTAAACTTAAAATATTTTGAAATGTATTTTTTAAAAATGTTTTTATTAAACGGCCTTTATTATTATTCTTTTAAATAACTATTATTAGATTACTTACTAGTATTATAAAAAAAATTACTTTTCGATTTTTATAAATAATAACTATTTTTGATTTTAAATAACTATTCTCAAAACTGAATATTTTATAATTTACTTTTATGTAGTAAATATAACGGATTTTTTTTTTTTAATTTCTTGTATGGTTTATTAATTTGCAATCATGTTTAAAAAATACTTTTTGATCTTTATAAATAATAACTATTCGTAAAACTGAATATTTTATAATTTACTTTTATGTAGTAAATATAACGGATTTATTTAAAAAAAAAAAAAAAAAAAAAAAAAAAAAAATTCTTCTATGGCTTATTAATTTGCAATCATGTTCGCTTTTATAAATTGAAAACTTAATTCTGTTAAATGCTAAAGAAAAATCTATATACAGTTTAAAAATATTATTCCCTTAGTGATATTTTGAGTTAAGGGTTGTTTTTTTTTTCTTTTTTAAGCTCGTGTGTGCTATATGCAGCAAAAGTTTTTCGCGTCGTGACGCCCTTAAACGTCACATAAAGACGCACATGAATACCGATCAGGTGGCTCTCCAATCTGAAACAGAGAACAATACCATTCAAGAGGTATAATAAATTCTATTCTTGATTTTTTTTTTTTTATTAATAGGGGGAATAAAAAAAATTAAAAAAATGTTTTTTTCTTTTCTTTTTATTATATTGTAGAATTTGACTTGTAACCAGTGTTTAAAGACATTTTCAAGACTTGATGCACTCAGACGACACAAGCTGACTCATTCACGTATGAACCCCCCAGTTAATGAAGGAGCATCTACTTCTAATCAGGTTAGTTCATTTTATTTTTTTTATGCATGATTTCCAGGTTTGCGCGGATTCAGTTGTTTTTATAATACTCTAAAATATCTTATATCTTTAACATAATATATTTAAATAGTCAGGTCTGTTCATTTTACGAACAAAACTAAAATTTAAAAAAAAAATTAACTCAAAGTAAACCTTTTCCATTAATCTTAAAAGAATTTTAAGGATTTTGAGGGTGTTAGAAAAAATATTAAAGATAGGTTAAAAGAATGTTTCATTTCAGGTTTTAAAAGAAATTTTTAAGTGTTTAGAAAAACTTTTAATTAATGATAGAAAAAAAATAATAAGGGCTTTTTTTTCTTTTCAGGTTAATCACACATGTGATATTTGCGAAAAGAATTTTGCAAACAAATGTAATTTAATACATCATAAAATTACACATAAAGAAAACAGACCTACTTTTCTTTGCGATATTTGTGGAACGCAATTTTTAAGAGCTGATAATCTGAAAGAACATCTAAAAAATCATGAAAATCCCCGATATGCTTGTCAGGAATGTTCCCAAAAGTTTTCAACAAAACACAATTTAAATCTGCATATCAAGACTAAGCACAGTACCAATTCACCTTTAATATCCGTTAAAAAGAGAAGAACTACCCCAAGACCTAATCAAAATACGCGTAATCATTCAGATGCCCTTAATACATTCAGATCGATTTTCATCGAACCAGATGAAGAAAATTCTTTTGACTTTAAATCATTTTTCAATTCAATTAATAATGAAATTATCGAACATATCGAACAAGCCATCGAAGAAAAGGGATCAATTAAATGGCATTTAGTTTGCTATGTCCTCATGGAAAGAATCTCCCCGGAATTGGAAACCGAAATCCTCGGAACTTATTTTCATAGCGACACGACACAACAACATACCAATGACACTATTTCAGAACAGCTTCAAGAAGCTTATTCAAAAATAATTTCCCGCTACGAAAATTTTTTGGAGCACGGGTCTGGCTGGACTTTAAAAGAAATCAAAAATCTAGAACTTAAAATTGCAAAATTTAACCCTTTTCGTGGAAGCAGTTACATTCATCTGCCTAAAAAGTTGCTTGATAAAAAAGCCCTTTTAAACATAGAAAATTTTGAGGATGAAAAGTGCCTAGCGTGGTGTCTCTTGGCACACCGATTCAATTTAGATTACACAGAGAAACCATACCGTGTTAGTCATTACATCCCCTTTGAAAAGGACTTAAAGATGAACAAGATACAGTATCCGGTGCCCTACAAAAAAATTGCACAAGTAGAAACTCAAAATAACCTTAGAATAAATATTTTTGGCTATGAAGATGACAAGTTAACCATTCTGTACATTTCAGAAAAAGAAGACGAAGACGTAATAAATTTATTATTGATTGCTCAAGACACAAATCAACATTACGTTTTAATTCGTAATTTCTCACGTCTTTTGGGGGATCGAACACACCATAATGGCAAGCAGTTTTTTTGTTATAGATGTTTTCATGGCTATTCACGGAATGATTTGCTTCAAAATCATACGAAATTATGTAAAAAAAGAGCTGCACAAATCATTGAATTGCCCTTAGAAGATAATAATCTACTACAGTTTACCGCAATCCATATGCAGCACCCAATCGCGTACGTGATCTATGCAGATTTTGAAAGTTTGCTGCTGCCAATCAATTCTGCGAGTCCTTCCCTTTCTAATTCCTTTACAGAAAAAAACACAGCATATCCCTTGCGGTTATGCATACGTAATTGTTGGTCCGGACGGAAAAACGATAAAAAATAGAAGCGTGGAAGTATACCGCGGGGAGAATGCAGTTGATCACTTTCTAACAAAAATTATGTTTGAAAAGGAAGCATTGGGAAAGGAATTAATGGAAATAAAACCCATGCAGTTAACAGCGCAGGAAGAAATACAGTTTAGGGAAGCAACTGAATGCTGTATATGTAAGAAAGCATTAGGGGAAGATCGCGTACGCGAACATAATCATTTAACATCAGAATATCGAGGAACAGCGCATGTGGGTTGCAATCTAAATTTTCGTCAACCCAAGATAATCCCCGTAGTTTTTCATAATTTAAAAAACTACGATGCCCACCACATAATGTGCAGTCTTGGAAAATTTAAAGAATATAGTATTCAAGTAATTGCAAGCACCTTAGAAAAATACATTACATTTAAATTAATGAAACCCGGATGCCCTATTCAATTAGTATTTCTAGATTCTTTGCAATTTATGCCGTCTTCGCTGGAAAAACTTGTACAAAATCTAGAACCAAACCAGTTTACCCTACTTAAAGAAAATTTTCCCGAAAACACCAATTTGGAGCTTTTAAAAAGAAAAGGGGTATACCCTTATGATCATGTTAAATCTCTGGAAAATTTTAAAGAAACGAAACTCCCACCTCCCGAAGCCTTTTTCAATCAGTTGACTCAAGAATCCATAAGTACCCAAGATTATTTGCATGCGGAAAACGTTTGGAAAACCTTTAAAATTAAAACACTTGGTCAGTATCATAATCTCTACGTTAAAACTGATGTATTATTATTGGCAGATGTGTTTCAAAACTTTAGAACACTCTGCCAAAAATTTTATTCAATTGACGCCTGCCACGTATTCACAGCACCGGGACTTTCCTGGCAAGCCTGTCTCAAAATGACTGATGTTCGCTTAGAACTCCTAACAGATATTGACATGCTCCTGTTCGTCGAAGAAGGTGTTAGAGGGGGTGTATCGCGAATTTCACATCGTTTTGCGACTGCTAACATTCCCTTTAAACCCGATTTCAACAAAGATGATGTTCCCAGTTACATAATGTACTGAGACGCAAATAATTTGTACGGCTGGAGTATGAGTCAGTACCTGCCTTACGGAGGTTTTAAATGGGGAGATGCTACTCAGTTTAGTGCAGAATCAATCTTAGCATTAAATGATGAAGCGCATGAAGGATTCATATTTGAAGTTGATCTCCACTACCCACCACATCTACACGAATTGCATAATGACTACCCCCTAGCCCCACAAAGAATGACTGTGACGGAACATATGATGTCACCCTACGCCAAGTCACTACTACAAAATAGAAAATTTAAAGGAACCCCTAAATTAATAACAAGTCTAGAAGATAAGAAAAATTACATACTACATTACAGAAATTTAAAGCTTTACCTAAAACACGGATTAATTTTAACTAAAATACATAAAGTACTCAAGTTTAATCAAGCCCCCTGGTTAAAAAGTTATATAGATTTCAATACAGAGAAAAGAAAAAATGCGACTTCATCGTTTGACAAGGACTTCTTCAAACTGCTCAATAATTCCATTTATGGAAAAACGATCGAAAATTTAAGACGACGTCGATCTATTGAGTTATGTAATGATGAAGTCCGCGCACAAAAACTGGTAGCGTCTCCTAACTACAAAAATTTTAAGCAATTTTGTAACGAGTTGGTAGCCGTCGAAAGGGTTAAGGCAAATGTATATATGAATCGTCCCACATACGTAGGATTTTGTATTTTGGAACTTTCTAAATGTTTAATGTATCAATTCCATTATGAATATATCAAAGGAACCTACAAACATAACGCTACACTTCTGTTTACAGACACCGACAGTTTAACATACCACATCAAAACGACCGATATTTATGAAGACATGAGATCACAAGCAGAAAGGTTTGACTTTTCCGAGTACCCTAAAAATCATTTTTTGTACTCAGAAAATAACAAGAAGGTACTCGGTAAGTTCAAGGATGAGCTTTGCGGAGAGGTCGCTCTTCAATTTGTCGGTCTCAAAGCGAAAATGTATTCTCTGAAGTCTGATGTAGAAGAAAAGAAAAGGGCTAAAGGGATATCAACACAGATCGTGAGAAAAAAACTAACACATCAAGACTATGTTTCGTGTCTGTTTGAAAAAAAAAATAAGTTTTCAACAACAAACTAGGATTTTACAAGACATGCATGAACTATATACAGTAAACCAAAACAAAAAGTGTTTATGTCCGTTCGATGATAAACGCTTTTTATCATCGGACGGAATTTCAAGTTTTGCCTATGGCCATCGTGATATAGAATCTCACAGAACAGAAGAAGAATAAAATATTGTTTAGAAAAAAAAAAAATCTCATGAACGTCACTCACTTATATATTTCTAAAATTAATGAAGATACTAATTTAAACTGTATATATATATAATTTATAATGATACTAATTGAAACTGTATATAATTAATGAAGATACTAATTGAAAATAAGACAACTTTGAATGTTTTTTATACGTTTAGGGCCACAATGAGTGGTGTGACGGCCATGCGACCCCTGCTTGCAGATAATACGGCATATATTAAAAATGTAATATATGTCGGGGGGCCCTTAGTCAGTATAAAAAACAATCAATGTTGTTATTTTTTTTTATTCTAGATACAGTTTAAACTAGATTCTATTGTGAGCAGTTTGGTAAGAAATTTAAATTTTTTTATCCATTAAACAGTGAACAATATGGTAAGTTGAAAATATTAATCTTTTTTTTCATCGTACTCTAACAGTACATTCATACGTTAAATCAATTAAAAAAATTAAGCCCCCCTCAAAAATAAGCCCCCTCAAAAATAAGCCCCCCTTAAAAATAAGCCCCCCTCAAAAATAAGCCCCCCCTCAAAAATAAGCCCCCTCAAAAATAAGCCCTCCTTAAAAATAAGCCCCCCTCAAAAATAAGCCCCCTTCCACCACCACCACCACATCATTGATCCTGCTGGGCGTGAAATCTCCTTTTCCCTCTACTCATGTTCATTTCAAATATACTTCTAGTTGACTTTCGCTTTTTAGAAATTCATTATTTACATTTTATTCTAACATAATATATATGCTAATTTTTAATATTTTCTGAAGATGCATATAAATTACAAGTATATAAATGTAACATTGTATTTAAACTCTAATAATAATATAATAATGTCACTTTTTTAAAAGTAAACTTTTCATGATAATTGATCTGTAAAACTCGTTTCTTGTGATTTTATGCAAATTTCGATCTTCTTTGAGTGATCTTTTCTAATTAATTCTGTACGTAAGCGTAAAAATAACTTTAAGCAACGGAAAGAGAACTTTGAGAGAGTTCCATACTTTCCTTTATTATCAAAGTTTATATTTTTTTATTCCTTACAGCCAAGTGTAGTATTTAAATAATCGAAAAGGACTGATTACTCCAAACTTCTAATTAAGAACTTGGCCATGCAAGAAAATGAGGAAACTCATTGCATTGTTTGCTCCAAATAAAGGAATTCCAAAAGTAAGCGCACTGAATCTAATGTTACAACTATTTTGCGTATTTAATTAAAATCATAATACAAAACAAATATTAAGTATCGGTTTCCAGAAGAAAAATTTCCAGTAATTTTGAAAAGTAATGTAAGAATGCATTGATTAAAATATATATATATAACTGGAAAGAAAATAAGCTATTTTTTGAATTCTAGATTGTAGCTAAATATTCTTCTCAAAATTTGTCATACAGTTATATAATTGCAAAATTAATAAATGGCAATTTAAAAATGAAGATCTGAATTTTTTTTTCTGGTAAATGGATATGAAACTTATCGTTCGAATTGCTGACGGAATGTAACTTTTTTAGAATAAAAACCAATAAAACTACTTTAGATTAAAATCTGCCCTTTATCATTTTCAGAGGAAACAAAATTGTGTTGCTAAAATGTGGAATGATAGAAAGGCACTAGAATTTATGAACATATTGATTAGAAAATACACAGGTGCTTTTTTAACCCCTCAAGCAAAGAGTTATTGCAAAAATGTTGGTAGAATTGTGGCAGTTGGGGATTAAAATTAAGTGGTTCAAATAACATACCACATGTACCAAGTGTTAGAAAAAGTAAAACATTTGATTTTTGTAGAATATAAATATATATTCGTACAAGCATGATTCAATAGTAAAACTAATTGTTTATCTTAACATTTTATGTATATTTCTATGTATTTTTTATCTTATAAATTCGTTAATTACAATTAAATTTAGTATAAAATATAATATAATTTTCAGTAACTTTTGAATTTTTATATATTCAATGTTTTTATTTTATTCTATTGTATCACTTTATTTTATGTTTTTTTGTTGTTTAAAATAGTCGCAATTGTCAACAAATGTCTATCAAATTGTCACATAAATTAAAAATTAAATTAAAACATATTTTTATTTTTTAGCTTTGATCACCAGTCCTTTGAATAAACTTAGTATTAATTCATACAAACTTATATAATTAGAGATAGAAATTGTATTGCTTAAAGCATGTTCATTTCAAATATACTTCTAGTTGTCTTTCGCTTTTTAGAAATTCATTATTTACATTTCATTCTAACATAATATATATGCTAATTTTTAATATTTTCTGAAGATGCATATAAATTACAAGTATATAAAAGTAACATTGTATTTAAACTCTAATAATAATACAATAATGTCACATTTTTAAAAGTAAACTTTTCATGATAATTGATCTGTAAAACTCGTTTCTTGTGATTTTATGCAAATTTCAATCTTCTTTGAGTGATCTTTTCGAATTAATTCTGTACGTAAGCGTAAAAATAACTTTAAGCAACGGAAGGAGAACTTTAGAGAGTTCCATACTTTCCTTTATCATCAAAGTTTATATTGTTTTATTCCTTACAGCCAGGTGTAATATTTAAATAATCGAAAAGGACTGATTACTCCAAACTTCTAATTAAGAACTTGGCCATGCAAGAAAATGAAGAAACTCATTGCTTTGTTTTCTCTGAATAAAGGAATTCCAATACTAAGCGCGCTGAATCTAATGTTACAACTAATTTGCGTACTTAATTAAAATCTGAAGACAAAACGAATATTAAGTATTCTGTTTCCCGAAGAAAAATTTACGTGAATTTTGAAAGGAAATGTAGGAATGCCTTAACAGTGAAGATAAAACAAAATCTAATTAGACAGAAAATAAGCTGTGGTTTAAATTCTTCATTGTAACTAAATAATTGTCGCAAAATGTTTTATTCAATGAAATAATTATAAATTTAAGAAATGAGATGAAAGCGAAGAACTGGAATTTCGTTTTTAATAAATAAATAACTCGGATTTTTTTTAATAGAACTTTCAAAAGCAAATATACTCTTTTAATTTAAACGCACCGCATACAGTTCTTAAAGATAAATCTAAATTTTACAGCACAAATTTATAAGATAAAGTATATTTTTATGGAAATAAGCTTTTCTGCACTGTAAAAAAAGACAATTTATGAAAATATAATATAAGCATAAACGGAAATATACAATAATCACTTCCGAAATGCGTTCTTTATCTGTAGAATCTTTAAAAATCTATATATTTTCAAGATTTAAAGAATCATTTATTAAAACAAAGTTTTTTTACTGGCACTGATTTTTAGAAACGTTCCCTAGTAATTTTTATAGTGTATTAATATTTTTTTCCCGTACCGAAATATCGGTTTTTGGATGTTATCAAATCTCAATTAAACGTTTTCAGTTCCGTAACTGATTTTATAGATTAACCAAATAATATTAATTAAAGATTTTTGTTAATACTGTTATTTTTTCATGTTTGTCCGTATAACATGGAAAATTTTATTTGAACATCCAAAAAAAAAAAAAAAACCATATATTCTGGGTTGAGAAAACTAATACGCTATAAAAGCTACTCGAAAACGTTTCCGAAAATCAGTGGCAGCAAAAAAAAAAAAAAAAAAAAAAAAAAGTTTTTGTAACTGCTTCTTTATATCACGAAAGTATATTGGTTTCTGGGGTTTCTAAATAATAAATAACACCTTTTTTGAATTTTAAATAACTCGGTAGGTATTGTATATTTTGTTTTGTGGTTATATTATATTTTTCTAGATTAAGAAACATTTGTCTTTTTTTACAGCGTGTTAAAAAAAAAGTTTCTGAATCTAGTAAAACTTTACGAAAATATAGCATATCCTCTTTAGAAATATCCACGATTCCGAAAATCGTTTCTTTACCTTCAGAAACTTCAGAAACCAACAGATATTCTAAATTCTAAATAGCATTTCTAAAACAAAAGTTTTATTTACTTTTTAATTTTTTTTAAATTTCTAAATAGAAAGTTGTATTTTATTTTATTTTATTTCTTTTGTTGCCTGCTTGAAAAACAAAGAAATATCATAATCGTCTCCGAGTAGATTTTTTAGTAGCATTTCTGAAACCAAAGGGGGTTTTTTTTTTTTGCTACCTGCTTAAAAAACAAAGAAACAACCGAAATGTTTCCGAGTAGTTTTTAAAAGTTTATTAATTAGTTTTCTCAACACTTTAAAAACTACTCAGAAACGTAACGTTTTGGATTTTTCTTTGTGTTTGAAAAAAGCATAAAAAGAAACTTTTGATTCAAAAATGCTACTTGAATTCAAAAATACTACTAAAAATTCTATTGTTTTTTTTTTTAAATTTGTGAAGATATAGAAACGCTTTTTTGGAATCGTGGATATTTTGTAAGATATTGTGTTACATTTTCGTAAAGTTTTTGCTAAATCCAAAAATTATTTTTCCTTTTTTTTGCAATGTACGTTTTGAATTCTACTTTGTTTAGAAATGTTTGTCATGAAACTTTCTATCCGGTGAAAGAAATGTATATTAAGGATTAAGATGAAACTAAAGAGTTCAAAATTTAGTTTATTAGGACTAAATAATCACAACTTTATGAATAAAATTACAGGCCATAGTTAGCTTCTTGTCCCTGGGTACTTTCGCTTTCCAAAGTATCGAGGTTCGAGTCCTGGTCCCGACATTTTTCGCTCTGTTGGCAAAAAATTTCAACTATGATACTCCAGTGGATATAATTTACCTAGTTGAAGATATTTTCCACTGTTCATTATGACGTTTTTATTAGGTGCGTTCGTAGTTACATAAATACGTAGCACCTATTGCCGTCGTCTGGTCCGTCCGTCTGTCCGTCCGTCCGTCCGTCTGTCTGTCCGTCCGTTCGCATCTAACAACGCCAAAACTACCCAACCGAATGGTTTGAAATTTAAGATATATTATCTTTGCAGAATTTTGTCGAGACATTTCAAATTTTTTAAAATTCGAATCAAAACTTTAGAAAATATTAATAAAAACATTTATTAAGAAATTTGATTTTTTTTTAAAAAATCGGTGCTTTCTTTTTATAGGAGCTTTCGAAGTTTAATCGTCAAGCGACCGAGATACTTATTTTATTACAGAAATTAATCTGCAGACGATATAATTCATTTCACAGAATTAAAAATCATCAAGATCTGAATATTTATATAACTAGCTATAGTACGAACGCACCTCGTATGTAACGTTTGACGTACAATTTCCAACTTGTTGGTATTTCTATAGATTTTCCTTCTGTTCATTATGACCTAATTACACGGTATACAGGAGTTTCCGTGTTATTTCACATTTATCATGCAAATATGCTATAGTTGTAGCTCGGATGAATAAAATTAGCGCTGCAGTTCGCAGCCTTGTCCAACAAATAAGACAGAAATATGCCAGCCAAGATATCGTCGGGATAGCTTAGTAGGAAGAACGTTGGCACGGCAAGCTGAAGTACGCAGGTTCGGGTCCTGGTCCCGGCATTTTGAGCTCTGTGGGAAAAAAATCTAAACAATGATACTCCAACCATTGGATATACCTTAAACGTGTTTCATATTGGAATCTATATGTTAAAAAAGAAAGATTTTTATTAAAAAATAAACTATGTTTTTAATTCTTGTTTGTAGCTTAATACATGTCGTAAAAAATTCCTTCAATGAAAAAAAAAAAAATAATTTAAGGATTGTGATGAAAATGACAAAGCTGAAATTTCTGTTTTAATAAATAAATACTTTAAAACATTACGAATCAAATTGTCAACGGCAAATGACCTATTTAAATGAAACGTATTTTGATCTCAAATTAATGTTTTTTAATGTAAAAGATAAAACAGTGTTTTGAATTTTACTTTGTCGCTAAAGATTTGTAGTAAAGATTTTCATTCATTGAAATTATCATAAATTCACGAAATAAGATGAAAATGAAGATTAAATTTTCTTTAATATATAAGTAACTGAAAACTGTTTGAATTGAACAGACGTCAGAAAATTTTCCTTTTATAAAATTTAGTTGTATACTAAATATGTTTTATATTCGATTCTGAATTTTAAAAGGCAAATATTTTAAACAAAGTAGATTTTTGGATAAAATAGTTTCTATTTTGATTTCTAATTTATGTATAATGAAGTCGTAAATTTTTTCATTAATGAATACATTATAAATAGAAAGAAAATGTAGCTAAAATTTCTTTTTGGTATATATTTATAACTAGAACTTTATCCTAGAACCTTTGGCTTCAATTGCCCTTCCTTTTTCAAATTGAACTATCTGGACGACATCCCAGAAAACACAATTCACTCAGACAGTAACTGGAAGAAATGTGTTTGCAGAAAAATAGGTCAACCAGGTAGCTCAATTGGAAGAGCATTGGCAATTAAAGCAAAAGTTTGTGGGTTCGAGTCACGGTATGGACATGGATTCACTCAGTTGGAAAATGTACTATTTATCATTAAATGCTTTTAAATCTTATGTATATTTCAAATCTTAACTAGAAGCAGAAATGCATTACTGTAAAAAAAAAAAAAAAAAAAAAAAAAAAAAAAAAAAAAAAAAAAAAAAAACTACAATATTTCTATATGAAGTCTATTATAAACTAAGTATTTTGTGTTAATTGTTGTATACATAAAGAAGAAAATAATTATGAAATTTAAGAAATAGTTCTTTTTACTGCATTAACACAACATTTATAAGTAAAACAATCATCCCCCCCCCTCCACAATCAAACGTACCTGTGATATTAGTTAATGTCATGTATGCGCATAAAAAACATAATGTTATAAAGGCTTAGCTGAGGGTAAAAATTAAAAAGGAAAATATAATAAAAGTGTAATATGTACGACAAATATATTGACATTTAGTAAAAAAAAATTGAGTTTTTATAATTGATATCATGTTAATTGACATCACGTAAGTTAAATATTAATTTTTAAACCACTGCTTCAGTTTTGCTTTTTTTATAAGTTAGTTCTAGGGGAGGGGGGGGGAATCAGATCGGCGCACCTTTTCTTAAGCAGTTTAATATTTAAGAATTTCATAAAAAAATACTGTTAAGTACCTGAAGCATAGCTTATTATGAGATTACAAAGATTAAGAAGTTTTTTTTTTTTCACAATGGCAATAAGGTACTAAAACAGAAATGTTTTCACTAATATTCAAAATTGTATTAACTATGCTGGTAATTAAATAAATTACTGATATAACTACTTAAAAACTAAATTGGTGGTAAGAAATAAAGAAGAAAATTTTTAATTAATATGAAAAGATATTCGCACTTCAAAAGAAAAAAAAGAGAAAAAGAAAGAATAAAGCTTTAATAATGTATATACATACGTATGCTGAATTAAATCATGTAATTGGAAGTATAAATTGTAAAAGATTATTAATATTGGAATTTTATACCAATTATCTGTTAAATGAAAGATTTTATCGTGTACGGATATTTCTGCATTGCTTTTATATGAGAAATGTTTTTCGTACATTGCTGTTACAGTGCAGGATCTATTATATTAAAATCTGGATGTATGTTTGTATTTCACAACAACTCGTAATCGAATATCGAGAGCAGCGTGCCGAAATTAACAGCAACTATCCGTTTTAAGTTTTTTATTTAATAAGATATAGTTTCTAAATAGAAACACCATTTTTGTTGCTAAACTTTTCATTTAATACATTTTTCCAATCCCAGGTACACTCAGAAAAAAATTGCAGTAAAATTACGGGCAGAGGCCGGGAGCAGAGATTCCAGTCGTACTTCGTCAAAAAAAAAAAAAAAAATTCCATGCCCATCATTTTGTGCAGCCCGTAAAAGGGGCAAAGTAATGCAACATTATAATGCACAGGATATAATGCACTTTAAAACACATTAACACTTTACTTACTGTTCCGTAGCATGTAGCACGTTAGATAATCATCACAGAATCGCTGTTTTGGCGGGTTAAATTTTTAGAAACGATAGTAAAATGAAGGGTTACACTCTAGCGGAGGACAGTGTATGGGGTCGTACCGTATTTTTGCTAACATATGGGCTAGAACTGTAAGAATATGTGGATTGCTCTTAATTTTCTAAGTATCTAAGGGATAAGGCCGCTTATTTAGTGGATCAGGCCGTTTTTCATCAAATAAGGCTGTGGCCCGTGAAAATTGAAGGGCAAACGCTCATAAATTTACAGTTTCTTCTGAGAGTGTACTCAAACTAAAGGTAAAAAGTGGGTCATAACATAACTGCAAAACTTCCGGTTTTTTAAAAGTTAATTAAACAAATCTTAGACAGAAATTTCATTACACGAATGACTGTGATTGAACAATGAATTTGAATATTAATAAAACAAAATTACTTTCAATAATAAAATGCATGCAAATTAAAGAAGTTCATAAATCAAGGATTTTCAAGAAATAAAACCGTTTTTTATTTAAATTGAATTTTGAATTATAATTAAAATTAAATATGTAATTATGCAAACAAGAAACGACAATCAATTTACTTATACAAATAAAAAATAATGCATTCTTCTTAGCATCCCCCTTTGCATTCAAACTTTCGTATGCTTCAGGCATCTTCAGTGAACGCATCAAGAACTCTTTTCACTAAGTCTTAACTCATTTTCTTCTGTTTATAAATTACTTTTCCGAAAATGCAATCTTTTCATAGAAAGCTGTTGAAGTAATATATGAATATAATTTTTAATAAATTTCAAATATTGATAATAAACTTCATGCGATATCAGTGATCGAACTTCGAGAAATAAACAATTTATCTTGCTCAGGTATTCATTTTTTTCATCCTTTTTTTTCACATGAAAAGGGAATAAATAAAATAATAAATGTAATAATTGTCTGTCTTGGAGCAAGAAATTAGAACATAAATGAAACATAAAATTAAAAAAAATAAATGTAGTACGGAATAAGAATATCGAAAAATGATAATTTCTGAGACAATATTTGTTTTCGTTGAAATAAAAATTATTTTTCTATTTATAATTAACAAGATACCCAGTTAAACTAATATTAAAAGAGTTGACTTAACCATTATCTCAAAATATGAAAATGATATATCCTTAGTAGCATCAGCGTTTGCAATCTTTTTTTTTTTACTCTTCAGGAATCGTTAATAAACGCACCAACAACTACTTTCAGTAAGTCTTTTAACACACCTGTTTATAAATTTGGATTTCGAAAATGAAGTATCTGAAATAAAGCTGCTGTAGTACTATAAAAAATTGATTCCCCTTCTTACGAATTTTCAAAAATTGACTATATAAACTTTTATGCGATATCATTCAATCATCTTATAGAATTAAGCTGCTGATATGACCGCATCTTTTATCACATTATTTCTATTTCACTCATTTATTTTTTTAATATAAAGAACAAAATAATGGAGTTTGTAATTACCTGAGACGGAACAAGAAATTAGAATCTGTATAAAACTAAATAATTTGAAAAAATTGAAAAAAAGTATGAAATAACAAGGATGTAAATTATTGATTTTCAAGAAAATAATTGCTCATCCCGTACTAAAATCGTTATTTGAAAAATATTTGAAATGAAATATTCAGTTAAATCAATACTAAGAGAAAATTTATTTATATAAAAAAATAAAATTAAATCTACCTTCGATCCATTTACATTTGCATCGAAACATTCCTACACCACAGGTTTTTTTTTAGTAAACGCATCAATAACTCTTTTCAGTAAATATTAACTATTTTTACCTCTGTTTATAAATCACATTTTCTCTTATTAATATAGTTATTTGAACAACAATTAAAAAGAAATATTAAGTTAAACCAATATCAATAAAAAATCATTTATCTCAAAAAATAAAGTTAACTACCGTCAATGGATCTACATTCACATCGAAAGTGTCCTATGCCAGAGGCTTTTTTTTAGAGAACGCATCACTATTTATTTTCAGTAAAAATCATCTTATTTTACCTCTGTATATGAATCACATTTTCACCTATTAAAATCGTTATTTGAATAACAATTAGAAAAAAATATTCAGTTAAACCAATATCAAGAAAAATGCATTTATCTCAAAAAATAAAATTAAAATTACCTTCGATGCATCTACATTTGCTATTTGCATCGAAACTTTTCTATGTCACATCCTTTTTTTATTGCACGCACCAAGAACACTTTTCAGTAAATATTAGCTCCTTTTACCTCTGTTTGTGAATAACATTTTCACCTACTAAAATCGTTATTTGAGCGTTAATTAAAAAATATACATTCAGTTAAACCAATATCAACAGAAAATTCATTTATCTAAAGAAATAAAATTAAAACTACCTTACATTCATCGAAACTTTGCTACGCCAGAGGTTTTTTTACTGAACACATCAATATTTTCTTTCAGTAAATATTCAAACATAACGCATCATTTTTACCTCTGTTTATGAATCACATTTTCACCTATTCCAATCGTTATATGAAAAACAATAAAAAGAAATATTCAATTAAACCAATATCAAGAAAAAATCAATTTAAAAAAAAAATAAAATAAACTACCTTTCATGCATTAACATTTGCATCGAAATTTTCCTACGCCACAGGCTTTTTTTATTGAATGCATCAATAACTGTTTTCAGTAAATATTAACTTTTTTGACTTCTGTTTATGATTCACATTTTCACCTATTAAAATAATTGTTTGAACAACAATTAAAAGAAAATACTCAGTTAAAGCATTATCTAGGAAAACTTCATTTAACCCAAAAGATAAAATTACAACTTCTTTTCATGCATCTACATTTACAACGAAACTTTCCTACAACAAAGGCTTCTTTTACTGAACTCATCAAGATTTCTTTTCAGTAAAAATTAACTCTTTTTTCTTTTGTTAAAAAATAAAAAGTATCTTATTAGTGATTGACTTCAAATATCCTATTTCAAAATAGTTTAAAAATATTGAAATTCAAACGAGAATTTTGAAACGAACGCTGCCATTGGTTTAACATTACCTTGCGAGTGTCTTCAAGTGACAAGCGGTATTAATTTTTAAGATATGGTCATCAATGTCCAAATTTAAGCAATAAGGACGCTGAAGTCACTTTCATATGATACACTGCATAGTCATTTTACTATAAGTAGACATTTGTAAAACCACTCTATCTTTATCCGTTCAAATGTTAATTCTTTGTATCCTGACTTTAGTTTGCACCCTGTATAATACGGTCTGCCTGGCGTATGTGACCTCCATTTGCTCTGGCGCTTTGATAACTAACATATAACAACTATCTGAATAATTAATTTAAAAAATATATATCCTTGTTAAAATACCAACCTGTTCCATTTTGGGTTTCAGGCTCCGAAGATGTCGGGGTACTCCGGCTTCTCCCCAAGAGTGAAGCATTAGTGTCCTAAGAGTTCTTGGAGTCATTGCAAATCGCAGCGACCTATGTCGTCAAAGTCTTGGGTGCAGAGGAGTGATCCGCAAGTGGCTGTGCTCTTCTTGGACGCAAGGGTTCTCGCGAACCTAGAATCGGTTGTGAAGTAAGCCGTCTTTGAAGGCTAACTTAGTTTTACCATTTGCGCATTGCAGACAAAATTACTTCATATTTACCATCTTTTTTTTAGCATCTATTTACAAATTTTCAACCTTGTTAAAATACCTTAAATAAAAACGTCGCTAGCTCTTAGGCTATGAGTCTTAAACTCACTTTTCCTTTGTTTTAAATCACATTTTCGATAGTGAAGTGTTTTAAAGACATCTGTTGAAATATTATGTATTATTATTATTATTATTATTTTAAATATGGACGTTAAACAACATTGTAAATCATTTAATGATATTATAGAATTAAGTAGTAGATATTGCTACATTCAATGTAGTTTCTTTTCATTCATTTATTTTTTCATATAGAACACTATGAGTTAATCTGATATGGAAATTCATAACTGCCTGTCACGGAGCAAGAAATTAGAATTCGATTGGAATATTTAAAAAAAAATCCAGAAAGTCCTACGAAATAACAAGTTTGCAAAGCATGGATTTTTAATATAGTAATTTTTTCATTACTAATTCAAATCGTTTTTTACTATTTAATTAAAATAGAAACCAACTTCAATTAAACTAATATGAAAAGAAAATTCATTTGTCTCAAGAAATAAAATTAATATTTTCTTTGTTGACCTCAGTTTGCATTCAAACTTTCCTAAACCTCCCTCAGGCATTTTCAGTGAACAAATCCAGAACTCCTTTCTGTAAGTTTTAATTCATTTTTGCTCTATTTTATGAATCACGTTTACAAAAATGAAGTGTTTTAAAGCAATCTGTTGAAGTAACATATGAATTTGATGTTTTAATGCATTGCAATTATGGACAATAAACATTAAGATAAGTTATTTAATGATCTTTTAGAATTAAATAGCAGATCTTGCTAATTTGTTAGTGTGTGTGTGTGTTTTAACTCATTGAGTTTTCACATGGAGGAAATGAGTCAATGAAATATTGAGTTTTATATTGACCTGCCAAGGAACAACAATTCATTATATTAATGGAATAAAATCATATTTAAAAGTAAAAATAGATAGGATTAATATAAAAAATTATTGATGTTTGAGAGAAGAATTTTCCATTTACTAATTTAATTAATTTAAAGGCATACGTAGTCGAATACATAATTATTCTAAGATAGCTATTGAAATGTAATAAACATTCAAACCTATGGAAAATAAACAAAAAAAAAACCATATGGACAAAGAGTCTTAATTCACATACATATTTTTTTATACAAGATGCTTCACTCGCTCGTTATTACGCAATATAACGTACTACGTATTATATTATATTCGTATTACGTATTATATGTTCAATAGAACATATTTTAACGAATTTTTCACCAGACTTACCTTGCTTTGTGAACTCACTGTATGGGAAAACATTAGGATAAAGGTCAATCAAACAAAAACATTTTCTTGTTAAATGCCCTGAAAAAAAAAATATTCAAATTAGAGGTAAAAAAGGTTTCCTTCTTGCTTTGGACTCATGTAATATCATACCAGTATTTTCTGTGTTCGTGAGCCATGATGTCTATAGTCTTGAAGTTTTTTTCATAAAATATTCATAACACGCATAAATATTAGGCAGAATTGAATGCTGATGCTGAAAAAAGATGCTGATGCTGAAAATTAATATCACTGTAACGCTCGTACTATACTCACTCCATCATATTTTCTCTCCTTTTTTTAATCTTTCAAAAGAATTGACAAGCTGAGTAATTTAGACTTTACCAGAAGAGAAGAATGTTTACAGAGTTGTTGCCGACAAGGCATCTGAGCTAAGCCGTAATATTAAATTAAATGAGTTATTTTGTAAATAGTAACATGTAAATATGTTGTAAATATTAAATTTATTAGTCTATGAAGAAGTTATCAAGTTTTATTTGTAACTAAAATCGTTTCCACCCCGGATTCAAAATAATATGTTATAAAAGATTGGCTCCCCAACGTCGGGCCCGAATATAGGCAAGATATGAAGATAAGTATTATTTTTAAATTGTGTTAAACTGTTTTAATAAGAAAATTTAGATACTAAAGTACAAAAAGTATTTCTTTTGATTCATCCGGAATCTGAGGATTTTTTGAAAAATTGTATTTGATTCGTCCAGAATCGAAATATTTTGGAATTATTCTATTCAACCTGAATGGTATTTTCCTTAGAATTGAAATACGAAAAATCGTCTGCAGCTTCAAGTATTTTAGTATCTGAATTAAATGAAGATATTCATAAGAGAAATATATCTAATAATTATTACTGAAAAATAAACTCGTTTGCTTTATTTTATACATTTACATAGTTGCACTGAGCTATATTATTATTGAAGTTATTATTATAAATAAATGCTTGGCATTATTTTATTTATTATATGAAGAATTGATTTAAATTATTTTGCTAAGAGTTATTCGTAACACAAATTAAGTTTGAAGTTAGCTAAAACATAATTAATTCAAATGATGGCGTTTCTTTCTAATAGCGCTATTACACGTGAATTACGAGCGACAAAAAATCGCCTCCACAAACTCCTCCCACCAGATCATTCTGCCTGGGTTGCCAAAATAATATCTGAATCCGCTCCCGCGCTCCTTTATTCATCGCTCTAAATTGGCAGCCAAGCGAGCGACCGTGCCAATATGATGGTTTTTTAACTTGTTTTGCGGCTTTTAACAAGATTTTCGGTTAAATTTTAATAGCACATTGTATAAAACAGACATTTCTTCGAACATTAGTAAAAAATACTTGTATAATAAAGTTTAAAGATATGATTTATAAGTTCGCTGGTTGTGTTTATTGTTAAAAATGCTGATATATACACGAAATTAACATATGCGTTTAGGCATTAATACAGGGGAATATTTAGCGTTTTTTTCGCGGCAAATTTTTTACATTCGTTAAAGGAATCCAGTTTAAATTTTCTAGCGCAATATAACTCTTTTGAATAAAATTTATTCCGAATTCGTACCTTGATTTTTGAATTTTCACGAAATTTTACATCCTATTTTTAGAGGGGTTTTTTTTTTTTCGACATTCGTAAAAAGAATCCTGTTTCAATCTTTTAACTCAGTATAATAAATTTTGACCTCTGATATTTTTTTAATTTTTAGCGATACTAAGGAAGTTTGAATAGAAAAATTGTATTATATATATATATATATGTGTGTGTGTGTGTGTGTGTATCAGCACAAATTTTTATAATATTCATAAAAATATAAATCATTAGCCCTACACCCAAATTAAATTTTATAAATTAGATTTTAAAATAATCCATAGTGTACAGATAAGAGATAACAGATATAATTTTGTATCCTTTTCCAAACCATCATGGAAAGCTCCTTTTAAAGAATCATAAACAGTATTAATGTAATACAGGCAAAGCTGGATAAGTGAGAAACTTTTATTACTGCTATTTATTCTGCCACTGCATTTTTAGAAAGAAAAAGCTTTGTTATTGAGCCAATGAAACCTCTACTTGAAATTATTTTATTTCTGTATTAAGTGATTATTACTTTCATAACTGAGATGGTTTTTACTTGTTATTAAAGTCCCACATGATTGACAGTTAAAATTGAGAACACAGATATAATACCTTTACTAATTATAGTAGTTACTATTACTTTGATAACCTCTATTAGTAAAATAAGCACTTGTTGAACCTATATAACAGAGAAACCATTTTAATTATGGCTGGATTGGTTGATCCTTCAGTTCCCACTTATCGAAGTTCAATTTCATTTATATATTCTTAGAACAATGCAACCAAATCTACCATTCACAAACTAAGTTGTCCCACCTAGGATAGACCTCTGAAAAGATCAACTCGCATACCCAACCTTAAAAGAGTTTTAAAAAAAAACAAGATGTTTAAAATAATTTATAGTGTGATTTTAATATTTATAAAAGCCATATCAGATCACAGTAATGCAATAGTGCAAGCTACTATCATTTCTTTTCAAAAAGTATCAAAATTATTTTATGAGAATATTAATTCAATTTTTTCAATAATTCATGGCATCATTAAAGAACATTTTATCCTAATAAACTTTACATATAAAATATGTAAAGTTATGAAAGCATATAATGTAACAAAATATGTAAAGTTATGATTATTTTAACTTTACCTTTAGCACACCTGTTATAATATAAGATGCACTGTGGCAGAAAATTACTGTACTTCTGCGACAAACTTTATTAACCGCAAAATCTTTCTTCAGTAACAGTCCTGAAGTCAAACAAGAGTTATATTAGGCCAAACTACAAAAAAGTTTAAATACTTTGTACCTCCCCCATATTTAGAAAATCCCCCTTGGAAAATATAGAATGATTTGTTGCCAAAAATATTTTTTACTTTGTATGCTGGGCGGGGGTGGGGGGGGGGGGTAAACAAGCAGTAGACATTTCAGGGAACAATTAAAAAAATATATTTGTGGATTGTTTATGTAAAAAAACACAAGGAAACTTAAAAAACATAAAGAAATAATTTTAAATACTGTAAACTTTGTTTATTAGGAGGAAGGGAAGCTACAAACTTGGGGGGGGGGGGGGGGATAATTTATTTCAAAGTAATAAATAAGGCAGATTTTTATCATTTTTTATTATTTTTTTTTAAGATTTTAAATTGTGATGATGGAGCAAAGTGGGGGGGGGGATTACATGGATATTTATGTATTAGTATTTTAAAGTAACAAGAACTAAGGCAGAAGTAACGAGTTCAAAATAAAAGAACTAAGGCAAAACAACATTAAAAAAGGGACACAATTTTAAAAATAGAGACTTTTTAATATTAACAACGTTAACACATAACTGTTGTTAGCTGTCTCACAGGCAGCTATATATTTTTTTCAATTTTCATAATTTAACTATAGATACTTATGATTTAACTATAGTGAAATATTTCGTTTGAAGCCCTAGTACTATTGTTAGAGAATTCTGAATAAGTGGATTTTAATGATAATGGTCCTGAACTAAAGTTTAGTACATAAACAGTATCCTATGAGTAAATCGAGCTTTTTTTTTCGCCTTTCAAACAAGCAGTCTCAGAGATCGCTCACAGTATCTTATGCAACAGTGTTTGTCATAGCAGTTAAAGGTTAATGCTGGAGAGAGAGAGGGGGGGGGGCGTTGCAAAGAAAGAGAAAACTAAAATTTTGTAACAATAAAACTACTGCAAAACCCTATTAAGAAACTGAGCAGAACTTAGAGCTTAACAATTATAAATATTTTAAACTTTAAAGTTTAGGGAGTGTGGGAAGGGACAAACAAAAATTTGGGGGGGTAGAGGGACAAAAATCTGCCGAAACTCAGAAGATTTTCATCTCTTACCAATATTGTTCTGCAGAAGCGAAACACATACAGAATATCTTTTTGCTGTTGCATAAATCTTCTCTCTCTCCCAAAAATGTTTTTTTTTTTTTTTTCCAAATGAGAATTATTTCTGCAATAAATCTTTCCTATTCTGCGACATTGTCGCTGCAATTCTGCCACGGGGATAAGATGTTTATCTGAGACCTGATATTAAGAATTTTAATTATTTACAAAGTGTAGGGATTACATCATTTTACTCCCCACTAGATAAGTGGATTTTCTAACACGGCGAATGGAAGTCCTTTAAAAACTGCTAGCTATAGAAGGTGTGCCAAAAACTTTATTTAATAATCATATTTTGCATATTACAGGGTTCGTACACTTTTACAACAATGCTTTAATAATTTTTTTTAATTTACTATTTACTATTTAAATAGCAGAAATTGTAGATACATTGTTTAATTACAGAATTCATAATACTTTTCTACATTTACATAAGGCAAACAATTCTATTAAAAAATTGTGTTAAAAGTGTACGAAACCTGTATTACCATGATGTAAACCTGGTGCTAAGTTATATCTTATACTACAGTTCCCTCCCCCCCAAGTTTCAGGACCCTGCCTTCCCTTTGGTATAAAAATAAGCACCCTTCTTGCCCCTCAGTTAAAAAAATTCTGCCCATAATGCCTTTGTATTAAAAAATTTATTTGCATAGTAACAACTGATTCATTCTTATCTTGAAGAGAGTGTCCTTCAGAATTCAAAATGTGTAGTTAAGGTAGTCCTTAAATGACCTGTTCAACAATGCGAAACTTTCTGACACAACTTCAGACTCATTTTTAAACACAAAGGTATAAAATTGGCAGGCCTGACTATGGAAGCGATTTGGAATCAAAACGAGTTTTACATTTTATGATAAATAGATTACTTATCGAGTTATAAGCGATTCTGGTTACGTGACAACACGTTTTTCGTACTTTTCTGGCTGCCGCGTAGGGAATTTGGTTCAAAACGCCAACTTTGGCAGTATTTTCTATAAGATCTTCTACATTTACCAAAAAATGGAAAACGTGTTTAGATTACATAGTTTCTGAATAAGTACACCTGCCAATTTCATGCATTTGCGAACAAAAATTCATTAAAAAAGTTGTCATAAAGTAACCTGTTTGGACTAGAGAAGTCTTAAGAATCTAAAAACTGCTCTTAAGAATCTAAAAAATATACTTTCCTCATCAGCCTCAACATGTTCTTCTATAAATATGGGGGAGAAAAAAAAAAAAAAGGCAGCAGTAAAATTAGCAGAGAAAAGAAAAACATTTACCAGCTTTTTAAACCATTAAAAATATTGTTCTTAAAATGCACAGTAGTTTTACAAAAACTGTCATGTCATCCATTAAACGATTTAAACAGCCATCAGACTTTAAAAACAGGCTTTTTTTCTAAGCTATGTTGTAATACACATTACTTTTAAATGAAAAAAAAAACATTAATAACATATTTTTAGACAATATTTTATAAAACGATGTCTAAAACAAACCGTATCTTGATTTTCCCTTCATTTTCTTGTTAGGTTCAAGATAGTGGGTTTAATTGTGCATGTAAATACATCTTGTTTCATATTTTAGTTAAAAGTAAACAGGTGCTTATTCAACAGAATTTTGGTTTAAAAATATAAAAGAAAAACAAACTTTTTTCTAGTTTTTTTTTTCTTTTTTTTTTTTTAAATTGTGCGATTTTGATTATAGGAGACAACGCCAATAAAAGATTTTTCTACCTTGACTGTAGTATATTTTTGCAGTGAAAACTAGCTCACAGAACATTTTAATATTTTCTTCTTCACCTAATCATTACTTCACAATTATAAACAAATTCATCTTCAAAATGGCTAACTTTGTTTAATATAATTATCGGAATCTGAGATTGTTAAAGAATTTTTTATATTAAAATACTTCATGTGATTTTGTTTTTTGAGTGATAACTCCAAGTCTAGATTTGTGTCCATCAGATTCAGCAAGTAACAAAAAAGATAGATTGGTATTATTGAAATGCTGTAAGTAGCACCCAATTTTTTAATGCATTCTTATTCGACTTCATATCTTTAGTTTCTTTGTTTAATTCTTAAAGGATAATCGGTACTTTTCGGTTAGCCGGGCACCAGTGATATATATACATATACACACACATATATATACATATATACACATATACATACATATATATGTACACATATATATATGAATATATATATATATATATGCACATATATCACTGGCGCTCGGCTAACCGAAAAGTACCGGATAATTTTCCCAATCGAGAAAATTTTCTTTTACAGCTTGACCAAAATTTTAAAGATCATCTTATGTTATTACTTGTCATAAATAATCTGCAATTTTAAAAGAATAAAGTGTTAAAAGTAAAAATTATTTATATCCTTTATTTATTTTTTGAGAATAAACACACATTGTTTGCAGTTAATCAAAATTTCCTCTAGACAGCTAACATTGAAATATTATTATGAAGACGAACATTAAGCTCGAAGCTGCTGCGGTCGTCCAATGATCTCAGAGCCCCGAGCCCAATCCTTCCCCATTTTCGGTGCATTAAATTTGCAGAATATAGAGTTTAAATTTCTCCGATATTGAAGCCGGTTTTTAAAGAGTCTGGTAGAGTGTCGGGAAAGGGCATACGGACGTTGGACGACCATCCAACGTCCTTACGCCCTTTACCGTGACATACCTGACCAACATCCAGATGTGAAATAAAGATGTCACTGGTAAAATGTAAAAGCCTGATATGATAGGTTTAATGCCTCGAAAAGCGGGAAGGGTTGGTCCCGGGGCCCTGAAGGCATCAATGAAATTATTGCCTAGAGCAAGAATCTTGGTTTAATGAGAAAATCGACTTGATCTTCTTTGGTTCTGAATGACTCTTACATCAACAAATTGTGCTATCTTTTTGTTTTTTTTAAATTTTATGTGTGGTAAAAATTGTGCATCTGATATTGCACACTTCTACCAATATATTTTTAATGAAAAGGAAAAATAAGTCAGAATGATATAAACATGAAACAAGAATTAAGGCTATTAGTCAGTCAACTTCCGAATTCCCCTCGCTAATGTAAAAGTTTAGGACATAAAATACATTCATATATTTAAGGTAATTAATATTTTTAACTTCTTTTTTCTGTGTATATTCCTGTTGTTCTTATAGGATTCTCTTTTTATTTACTTAGTTGTCAAAATATTTCTAAATTAAACACTTAATTTTATTTGTGAGGTGTTAAAATCTTACTCACAGCTCGTCAGCTTTTAACACATAAAATATTAAATTAAGCATAGATTTTAGAAATATTTGAGAACTAATAAAAAAAAAAGAGACATCTTTTAAGAAAAATACAAAGAAAAAATGAGTTAAAAATATAAATTTCCCGAGGAGATATTTTAAATATATGGCACATTCTACACCCATAATGTTTAACATTAGCGAGGGAAATTGGGAAGTTAACTGACTAACAGCCTTAACAATAAAATTAATCTCTTGCACAGTAAATAATACAAAATAAATTTATTAAAAGAATATAATGGTACTAAAAATATTAAAAAAGGTATTGGCCAAAATAAATTTTAATATCATTTACAAACAGCAATTTCAATTTTTCTGTTAAAATATATATAACTTTATCACTGTTATACACTGCTAGCTATCTAAAATGCAACACCATGAAGGAATGCAAATAACAGAATGATATTTATTGGACAAATACATTATAATGGGAAGGACAAGCGATTACATTTTCAGAAAATTTGGAGGTATAGATCCCGAGAAAACACTACCCAAAGCAGCCACTTCTGGTTGCAATAACAGCATTTATCTGCCTAGCCATGGAGTCGAAGAGAGATTGGATGTCATGTACGGGTACATCAGTCCATGCAGCTTCAACACTATGCCACAGTTCACCAACCGTACTGATGGGCGAGTGGTGGCGGGCCAGTCGCTCAGAAGTCATTGACGGGACATTTTCAATTGTTGAGAAATTAGGAGAACGTGCTGGCCCGGGTAACAGTCGAACATGTTCTGTATCAAGGAAGATCAGCATAGTACGAGCAACATGCGGTCGTGCACTGTCCTGCTAAAAAGTAGAATTGAAGAGGCATCGAATATAAGGCAGAACCACGGGCCGTAACACATCAGAAATATAACGTCTGCTGTTGAAATTGCCGGCAATGCGAACAAGAGGTTACCGAAACAAAAATCCAATGGCACTTCATACCGTCACTATAGGTGATATGACAGTATGACGATTCGAATGCAAGCTGGCAATGTGCATTTTCCACGATGCTGCCAAACATGGATGATGTAACATCATGATGCTGTATATGACACAAGAATGGCATCTTACGTCATCTTTGATGAATTTTTCTCTATTGAAGAACTTTTTTCAGCAGTTCAGTTGTCGATTAGTCATTCTTAGCTGACCCTCGGGATTAACTCTTCATCAGTATTATTTACGACAGCTTTCTTGGACCTAAAAGGAAAATGAATTATGAGTAATTAGATAAAAATATCAAAATTAAATCAAGTAAATTATCTATCTTCATTGTTTATCTATATGTGAATATTCCATTTAAAAAAGGGTTAAATTTATACAAATTTGAGGTTTATTTAAGGTTATCATAGTCTCGGGCAACGCCAGATGGGTCAGTTAATAATAAACAAAACTTATATTATGAAAACAGAATAATGTGAGTTTTAGTATGAAGTTTAAATAAGATTAATCAACCTTGGCATTAAACATGTAGGGTTTAATCTAGTGCTAGCCAAATAGCCAAAAAGCTAACTGAAAGCACCTTTTGCCCCCAAAGCATTTAGTGGATTTGCCAAATAGCGACAGCCAAAAAATATATATATCATTTCCATTTTGTTGTTTTGCATTTTGTAAACCTGCTGCTGCCGCGTTAAAAAAAAAAAAAAAATCTCACACCGCCTCTATCCTGGCAACAAACTTCAAAATTTGTCTCGTCTTCCCTGTGCAAGCATCTTACATATAGTGTGACGTCATTTGCGTTAAAAGAGTATTGAGGAAATTAAAAGAGTTTGTTTATTTTTTGTTGATGATCCCAACTTAGGAAATGAAACCAAAACGGTTCAAGAATAGAAGTTGTTCAGGCAGGTTCTGACCACAAGGGGTAAAGAAATGAAACCAGCTGTTTGTATTCTTTTTTCCCATAAAAATGGCATTACTGACATGTTTCCCAATGTAACTTCTTTGAATTTATAGCAACAATTCTGTTGTCTACGCAGATTGTGAAAGGGGATCGAGTCTCATGAATATAACAAAAACTGACTTGAGAAATAGACTGATAATCAAAAATTTAAGTAACTTAATGATGATTAATTTGGAAGGGGAAGTTTGAAAAGAACTTCCATTTAAAAAAGCATTTGATGTGTGATGTATGGCCAAATCCCCAGAACAGGACCGTGTGAAGAGAAAACTGCGCCCGGGGCAAAGTTTCAATTTGGTGCCCAACCCCCCTCCCCTTCTTTTTGTAACAGGTAACATAAAACTGATAAAGTACAGAAACAGAAATAAATTCTATTGAATAAACATTTCGCATTTATGTTGGAACTTTAAAAGGTTTAATTTTAATTCAGAAATTGCAAACAACTAAATAGTGTAAGAGAAAATTGCACTTATTTGTTGGAGAGATCATGATATTTGGAGACAGAAAAAAAAGAATGATGAAAAGGGAAAAAGAAATTCCCCAGAAAATGATCAATGACCAAAAATTGAGTAAATAAATAAATTAAACCGTGGTTGGTAGTATAAATTTGGCTCCCCCTAAATTTCCGTGCCCGGGGCGAAGCCCCCCCCCCTCGCTCCCCTCTTCGCACGGCCCTGCTCCAGAGGGTCAATGTTAAAGAGTGGTGTACTGTTTGTACACTGTATAATTAAAAATAATACTCATTTAAATAGAAATTTTGTATAAATAAAAGTTTTTTTTTTCTTGGCTAAAGCTATTTTTATTTGGCTAACAGTTATTGGCTGCAATTAGCCAAAAAGCTACAAATCTCTTTTTCCTAGATTAAACTCTAAACATGCTAATGTGAAAATGACATTCACAATGTAACTAGAAACCCTGTCACTCAAATTTTACACTACACTTTTTTTTATTTTTTTTTTTTATTGAGTGCTTGTTTTGTTAGCCAGATCACCAAATAATGTTTCAATCCCCATTACTGACATTGTTATGTGATTAAGCCCTTTCATCATATGATCCGATTTTAAGGAAGATCAGTGGTTTTTGTACTGATATATTCATGTTTACATACTTTGTCCGGATTTTTGTACAGATATTTTAATTTTTTAACAGATTTTTTGCCTTTTACATTTTAGATTAAAAAAGTACATAAAGTTGTTTATAAAATAATTAGTATGTTTTTATGACAACTACTAAGGTTTCTTATGGCCAGCATAATTTGTTTTTCAAATATATCCGCGCTATATAATAATGAACAATGTTCAAAGAAATTTTTTTATGATCATATTAGATATTATTGATCCTATGATCACAAATCTCAATGTTTGTCAAACGCTCTTAAATTTATCCCTTTTATAAATATATAGAGATAGGATATCTGTTGTTATTAAAATATTTTTGCCCCTAATTAAAGAAAAACAGTAGTTTTGATCTTTGCATATGAAAATAAGAAACAATGTAAATGTTGAAATGAAATACTTTTGATTCAAGGAATTTCTCATTAGAACATTTTTTTTTTGTTATTTTAAATGAAGGAGTGAAAATATTTTTTTAATGTGTGTGTTTTCCCTTTTAATATAAGAGTTTAAATTCTTTCCCTAAGAACTACATTGTGCCCCCCCCCCAAAAAAAAAAAAAAAAAAATAAATAAATAAATAAAATAAAATGAATAAATAAAACTTGTCTAACTGAAAAGTACCATATATTGTGACGTTGTTATTTTCTATTGAATGCAAGCAAACTAAGCATTAAATTTGCTGTTGGCATACTCAAAACAAAATTAGTATTATCTGGAAGATTTTTTGGTACTGACATCTGGGATAGGAGATAGATAGCCAAAAATTGTTGTCAATAATGTGCAAAACAGTTATTTAATATTGTTAAATACATAAAATTGTTGAAAGTGGTAAATAATATAAAATAAATAAATAAATAAAATAAATAATAATAAATAACAAAAAACTGTAACCTATAATAAAAAAAAATCCCTGACGGCCCGGCCTACAGGCACAGGTAGATTTCGAAGACGCAGACCGTGAGCCGCTTGTCAGTTGGGAATTGCATTAAGAAATGACTTTTTTGCCATGATGCGTCATTTGGAAACGCCCACTTTGAAACCTAACTTGTTTGCAGGCAAAGCCGGCAGGGATTTTTTTTTTAATTTTTTTTTTTTTTTTTTTTTTTTTTTTTTGCTATAAGGGTTGGTTTTATAAAAAAACTTGTCAATATAAAAGTTTTAGGTAATATTAAGAGGATTTATTATAAATTTAAGCAGATTTAAGCCCTCCCCCCCGGGGCCATTTTTAATGATATCAAAAATCTGTCATCCATAAATTTTCGGCCCTTTTCCTAGAAGTAATAATAATAACGTTAAACGGATTCAATGCGTATCATAATTAAGAAAATATGGGGGTTTTCTGTTTTCACAAAAAGCCCCCCCCCCCTCTCTGTACATCCATCATAATTTTCTCAGAACATAGTTTTCAATACATTTTTCAAAAAAAAAAAAATTATATGCCCCCGTAAAGTGGACCAGTGTGCCCCACTTCTGGGGTACAGTGGACCGCTATTAGGTATTATCTGAAATACAATATAAATCTATTTTTCATTAATCTAATTCTTTTTCATTTCCCCTTTACCTGCAAAATAACATAGTAATATAAATTTACAAGTAACATTTTGAAACAAAAACAAAATTAGATTTTGAAAATAATAACAGATTAATACAGGAACAATTGCAATTTAGTTGAAGTTATTACTTAAGTACAAAAAAATCAGCGCACATTAAAATTTGCAAATGAAATTCCAAAATACTTATGAGTAAGATTGAGCCTGGAATATTCCTGAAATACTTTTAGGTCTGGGAGCAACATTATGAAATCATTGATATCAATAACAGATTCATCTACAGTTTTGGAAAAAAAAACCAATTTCCGTTCAATTTGCATCTCAGGAATCTTACTTGAATAGAATCATCATCAATTAGACTACGGTTACATTTATCAAAGGCAGTAAATAAATGCAGAACAAAATATTTCTTACTATGTTAAATAAATTGTTATTTTTCTTTGTTTACTTTATTTTACCGTTAAATAACAACTTTAAAATATTTCTTTATAGAAAATAAGCATCTATTAAATATTTTGAACATTCTGCATTACAGGAGCAGAGTGGATTGTGAACCACTGTGCCCCAGGAGTGGGTGGTCCATTCTTTTAAACATATTAACTTTAAAGTTAAATAAATACAAGTATCTTAGCTTTGCAAAATAGCTGTTTTATCTTATTTATCTACAACCTTTAATTACTTAAAAAATAAAAATATGATGATGAAAAATTTTACTTTTAGAAGCTCAAAACAACCAATTAAGATAAAATAGTTCAATCTGAGCTAAACATATTTTCTGAAGGCTATAAATAATCAGTGCAGTGCTGTTATCTATTAGAAGAGAAGCTTTAAAAAAATCAAATAAATAAAATGTTAGGGGGTGGTCCACTACGTACCAGTCTCCCCTACATTTCCACATATTTACACTTTCTGGTTAAATAGACAGCTGTCAAACACCAATAATTGTCATGGTAATTTTAAGCCTCTCCCTAATAATATGTCATAGCTATGGCTCTGTATTTGATGTGGGAGATTTTTAAATAGATGCACATTTCTTAAAATGAAGCATATAAATACAAAATAAGCAAAACTAAGAATTTTTGACATACAGAGAATTTTTAAACATAAAAAGTAATACAGAAATGTAACAAACAAGCAATAGTAAATATCAAAAAGTAAACTTATACTAGTTTTTTTTTTTTTTTTTTATGAATAATGAAACAGTTTTTTCATTTGTTATCTTTCGTTAATTTTAGATAATTTTTAAACAAATTAACATAAAAAATAAATTTTATATTATACAAAATGTTAAGGGGGCCGTGCCCTTTTCATAAAAAATCATTGCTTATTTTCTCTTGTAATACTTCATTACGTTAAGTTAATCGGGAATAATAAATTACATATTTTTTCCAAAACTCATTAGAGAATAGGGAAATTTTTTTAATTAAATTTAAAATTACAGGCATGAGCAATGGCATGTCCTACCCCACCCTTATTTGCATCCATTTTCCAGTTCCAATTGAACAGCTTTTAAATGAGGAAGAAGTAGACATAATCTAAGCTCTTTTACCATATCAAAAACTTCCAAGTATAAAGGAAAATAATAGATTACTACTTTCTTTAAATTAAAATTGTTAGATTATTGCTGCGAATGTCAAAAAATGTACATCTGGAACATAGATTCTGGAATTAGCTCTTTAAATATATCTTACTGTTAGAATTTTTATTTATGTTAGTGCATATTTATGTTATTTATAGTATGTTTACTTAGAAATTAATGTTTGTGCATATAAAATACTGGTAATATGTGCTACCAATTTTCTAATGATTTTAATTTTCTGATATATATTCGGTCTTACAAATATTGGATAATTGGCTAATAGTCAAAATTTTAAGAAATTTCCAAAAATTAAATTTTTATTTTCAACCTGGCAAGAAAACAATAAAATTGCATTTTTAACATTACATTGACATATATATCGCTGAATGTAAACAAACAGGTTGGCGAGAAAGTTTTGAAATAGCGCCAAAATATCATTACGGAAATTACGACATTAATAAGAATAACAACAATGAAATAATTTTAATGAACAGGAGAATGAATTAAAGAAATTAATTGTTATTGTATTTAACATTGGATAAAAGATGGTTTAGAATAAAAAAGATAAATAGAAAAGTGACACTTACCAACTATGAAGAGGAAAGCAGAATATGTATCTTGCAACTCTCGGCTTATGTGACGAAAACCTTTCACTATACTTTTCATTTAGAAGTAATAGATTTGTCTGTGAGGTTTAAAAGATATTGCCTGACAAAATAAATGAAAAAAATGCTCTCCGTCGAGCTGAGACAGAGCTTCGGCAGCCGCCATATTTTAAGAATCTAGAGAGTGAAATCGTGACGTCAGATTCCTAAGCATTTGATTGGCTGTTGGTGGCGATATGGTCGCGATATCGCCCGTAGCCGAGCGACAAAATTGCTCCGACAGAAAAAAGTTGCTTGCTACCGAGCAACTCTTCTGAAGCCATAGGTTTACATGGGTGTCGCCTGGAAGTGGCGGCGACTTGACGCCTCGTGTAATAGCACTTTTAGGGTAAGAAAATTGATTTAATCACTTTGGCTTCAGAGTTAAAAGTACAAATAAGTAGTGATGATAAAATCCTCGAATTACGTGATAAAATTGTAAATAGTGAGACATTTAAAGATAACATAGATTTTGTACAGGGAATTTTAGAAAATATCATAGAAGAAAGAAAGACTCTTGAGGAAGAGAAGCGTTTAGCCGAAGAAAGAGAATTTGAGCTAAAGAAGCTCAGGTTAGAAACAGGAACAAGAGATGTTGTTGCAAATACAAGCAACCCTCTAGAAACTTCTTCAATCCGCGTTGACTTGAAAAAGGTTTTACCCGATTTCAATTCTGAAAAGGATGGTATGAATTTATTTTTAATAACTTTTGAGAGGCAAATGAAACTTTTAAAGGTTTCTAAAGAACTGTGGATTACGTATTTAATTGGAGTCCTTCCAAATGAAATCGGTAAATTAATAGCGCGTGAACTGGAAGAAAAATTTCAGGATTATTCTTATATTAAAGATCTATTGTTGCAGATGTTCAAGTTAACTGCTGGAAGGTTTAGAGTTTTATTTAATCGACATCCAAAGCGAACCGATATTAGCTGGAAAGAATATTACTTTGAAATTAGAAGCTATTTTGAGGGAGCGCTATCCGAGTTAAATATAAATTACTTTGAAAAACTATCAGAATTAATTATTGCTGATCAATTAAAGAAAAAGGTTTCCCCTGATTGCAAAGAACATTATTTAGACCAATGGGAGAATTTAACAGATCCTGTTGAATTAGCTGAAAAGTTAGATTTATATGATAATTTGAGGTCACACAAAGTAGAAATAAAGAATAAAGAGATCAAATAAAATCAGTGAGGTCGGGAGTTCTAATCACTTTGAAAAAACGCCTGTAGATTTTAAAAGAAATGAGTTTGGTAAATTTGGCAATTAAAATGAGTCCAAGAGAAATAAAATTAATTATCCTTCAAATTTAAATCGGCCAATGTTAAGTTGCTATGAATGTGGAAACCCGGGAGTTATTAAATCCAAGTGTCCAACTTGTTCTCCTAAAAATGTATCAGCGCACATTCCATCTCTAGAATTTCGTACATGTAATATGCAAACATCATCAACATCATTGGTAAAAATAAGTATGAATGGTCTCTCTGGCACAGCCTGTGCTGACACTGGCGCAACACATTGCGTTGCGGGTGAAGTATTGTATTCTTTATTAAAAGACCAAGGTGTGAAGTTTGAAAAAACTCAAATGATCGTAGCCTTAGCGGATGGGCTACAAAACACTACCGAAGTTTATAAAACAGAAGTTCATGTTAAAATTGAAGGTCGCGATGTTAAAACAACCATTTATGCTCTGCCGAATGCCGAAAATAATCGTACAATTTTGGGAATCGATTTTTTACGCAAAGCAAAAATTGTTTTGGATGTAGTAAATCAAGAATGGTTCTTTGCTGATAGATGCATGTGGAAGTATAGATTCGCCGAAGATACATATAGACCTCCCAGTGAATTAGCAATAAAAACCGTTGAATTAGACACTGTTTTTCTTAGAGAAGATGAAGGTAGACATCTCACTTCAGAGCAACGAGTTAGGTTGGATGAATAGCTTGGACAATTTACAAGTAGCTTCCAACTAGGGGAAGAGGCTACACCCAAAGCTAAACATTATATTGATACTGGATCACAACCTCCTGTAGCAGTACCCCCTTACCGCATGTCACCTGCAAAAAAGGAAATTTTGCGTAAAGAATTAGATGAATTACTCTCTAAAGGTATAATAGAAGAGTGCGAATCTCCTTATGCCTCGCCAGTAGTATTGGTCCCAAAACCAAATGGAAAAATTCGCCTTTGCGTCGATTATCGAAAATTAAATGCCATCACAAATATGGATAATTATCCATTACCGCGGGTAGATGATTTGCTCCATGAAGCTAAACATACACCTTATATGACCACTATTGACCTGAAGTCTGGATACCACCAAATTGAAGTAAATGCTGCTGATAGAGACAAAACTGCATTTATTTGTCCATTCGGAACTTTTAAATACATTAGAATGCCTTTCAGATTGAAAAATGCCCCAGCAACCTTTCAGAGATTAATAGATAACTTTCGAAAGTCCCTCAAAAACATCTTTGTATTGTCTTATTTAGATGATATTATAATTTTGTCGGAAATTTTTGAGAAACATTTGTCTGACTTAGAAGCAGTTTTTAATAAACTATCGGATTTCAAATTGTATGCTAATCGTGAAAAATGCAATTTTGCTTGCCCCCATGTTAAATATTTAGGACATTGGATATCAAGCTCTGGAATCGAAGTTGATCCAGGAAAAACCGCTGCAATTCAACAAATGCCTGCTCCTAAGACTGTTAAACAAGTTCAATCTTTTTTGCAATCCTGCTCCTGGTACAGGCGTTTTATTCCCAAATTTTCAGATATAGCTAGGCCTCTATAAGAACCTCTAAGTAATCTTACGAAGAAAAATGCAACTTGGAAGTGGGAAGAAGCAGAACAAAGCACTTTCGAAACATTGAAAAGTTCATTAATCAATCCTCCAGTACTGAAACAAAATGGTCCGACCAAGCCCTCACTTCTTCGTACAGATGCCAGTGGATATGCTCTAGGTGCTGTCCTCCTCCAGGGTCAGGGAGAAGAAGAGCATCCAATAGAATATGCGAGTCGTTTGTCAACCGCACCAGAAAGAAACTATTCTACCCCCGAGCACGAAGCACTTGCTGTCATTTGGGCTTTAAATAAATTCCGTGGCTACATTGAAGGACATGAAGTAACAGTTGCCTCCAATCACCAGCCCCTAAAATGCTGATGAGTTTAAAATCACCGTCAGGCAGACTAGCCCGATGGTCTTTGCAGTTACAATCTTTCAACCTGAAGATTGAATATATTCCTGGAAAAGCAAACGTTGTTGCTGATATGTTGTCTGGCCCTATTTGCAGACATGAAGAACCATCTTGTGAAATTTGCACAATTTCGATTGAAATGCCTATTAGATCTCCTAAAGATATCCGAGATCTAAAACCCAGCTTAGCGATGCTAGTTGGAGATGATCATACAACTTGGAGTGAAAAATTACCAGTAATCCGTTTTGCCCTTAATACTGCAAGATGTAGTTCTACAGGTCACACAGCTGCATATTTAATGTTCGGTCGTGAATTACGTACCTCCGATGACGTTGCTCATGACTTACGCCCTGTAATTGCGAATGATAATTTCATACCGGAAATAACCCCTTATTTAAAACACTTTGCTAAAATTACTATGCAGATAAGAGATCGCAATATTATGCCGACAAACATTTAAAAGCTTCTGAACAATACAAACCAGGCGATCATGTTTGGGTTACTTTGCATCCCATTAGCCAAAGGAAAAATAATAAAACAACTAAATTCGAGCCCCGTCGCGATGGCCCCTATGTTATTTTAAAACAAAGATCTCCTACTTCTTATACCATTGCTACTAAAGAAAACCCTTTTTCTCTCTTAGGAAATTATCATATATCAGCTTTGTATCCTTACAAGCAAGATGATGGTGGATGTTCTAAAGGCTTCATTCGTCCAAGAGGCAGACCCGGGAAACGTCAGACGCCCAGCCAGCAAATATTTACTAAAGGTTCAAAAAACGTGAGAACAACAGAGGTATTTAGTCACCAGAAAGCATCCCGAAGGAATCCACCCAGGAAATGCACACTGCATCTGAGGGACCAGTAATGCAGTGTGAGGGAAGAGTGTAACGCTCGAACTATACTCACTCCATCATATTTTCTCTCCTTTTTTTTCTTTCAAAATAATTGACAAGCTGAGTAATTTAGACTTCACCAGAAGAGAAGAATGTTTACAGAGTTGTTGCCGGCAAGGCATCTGAGCTAAACCATAATATTAAATTAAATGAGTTATTTCGTAAATAGTAACATGTAAATATGTTGTAAATATTAAATTTATTAGTCTAAGAAGAAGTTATCAAGTTTTATTTGTAACTAAAATAGTTTTCACCCTGGATTCAAAATAATATGTTATATCACATTTTATTCTCTCTTTTTTTTTCTTTTTTTTACTACTTTATACTCTTTTTCCGTTTTTATCTTGTCTATAGAGCTAATAGTGTTACGTTTACTTTCATGATATTTTCACAGTTATTTTGTTTTATAGATATTTTACGCAGAAAACACTTGCGACGTATTCCTACATTTAAAACAATTAATACGATTATCTTTCTCTCTATGAATTTTCAGTCCGCGGACATGACATAATTTCTGGTGATATTAGATAGTTATCAAACAAAACTACCAGTAAACACATTTACCCCTTGATATTGAATCTGATACTAGCTTTACAGAGCACCAAAATGAAAATAATAGTACAGATCATGTAAAAAAAGAAAAGATTTTAAATAAACATTACAAAGCAGTAAATGATACAAACTACGGTCGCGGACATGATTTGTCACTCTCTGTGCATATATTGTGTATATGAAAGATAAATATTTTTATTACTTAATTTTTTACATGTACATATTGTAAAAAAAAAAAAAAAAGACATATTTCTTTATGTACGAAAAGAAAATATAGAATAATCTCTTCCGTGTTACATGCAATTCCAAAAAGCGTACTTTTATTTTTAGAAACATCAGCCACCAAAATATTCTCGAGATTTAAAAAAATATCTACAAACACTAAGTTTCCTTTACTGTCACTAATTTTCGTAAACGTTTCCGAGTAGATTTAACAATGCATTAATCAACTTTCCAAATCCAAAATATTGGTTATTCGGATGCTGTCAGTTCTCAAATAAACATTAAAGTTGCGTTAATGAGTTCATACATGAGTCACAATGAGGCTAATTAATGAAGCTAATTTATCGCGTTTGTCTGCCAAACATGTTTTTCTTTTTTTTTTCTTTTTTTTTTTTTCTTTTTTTTTTTTTATGAAAATGTTTACTAGAGTATTGACAGCATCCAAAATACCTATATTCCGAGTTGAGAAAACTGATTATAACACTGTAAAAACTACTCGGAAACGTTTCCGAAAATTACTTGCAGGAATAGAAACTTTGTTTTTATAAATGCTTCTTTAAATCTAAAAAATATATTGGTTTTTGAATCCTCCCTTTTAATCTCTGAATCATTGGTAACTCGGAAAGAGTTATTGTATATTTTCGTCCGTAATTATATGTTCCTAGATTAGTAGCCATCATCAAGTAACATATTTAACAGAAAATTTGTACTACATACAATCATATCAATAGATGAATTTCAATTATATTGAAATATTTAATTAAACCAAAGAAAAATAGGAACAATATAATTTATTTGTCGAAAGAAAAAACATTACTTCCGCAGCTACTCAGTTTGAATTCATACATATGAAACGAAAACTTTCCCATGCTTCAGGCATCTTTAGTTCAAGCATCAAAAACTCTATTGAATAAGTCTTAACCCATTGTTTGCTGTTCATGAGAATTAAATGCATCAAAGCAAAATGTAAATTCCATTTTTGATAAGTTTCATTGATGGAGAATAAATTTAATTCAATATGATACAATGGTCTTATAAAAATAAACAGCTGATTTTCCCTTAGATTCTCTTTTATATTCAGTCTTTCATCTCTTTACATAAGGAAGTACAAAAAAATGAGTCACAGAATTATTTTTACTGGACGACAAAATAACAGGCATAGAATTAAATAAATAAATAATTACAAAAAATGAAAGAAAGGGACAGTAAATTAATGATGCTAGGGAGAACGCTATTTCTTATTTCTTCATTAATTAATGTCATTGTGACTGTATTAAAAAATATAATTAGATTTTAAACTAAAATTCGCCTATTTATTTTTTTTAATTGCATAGTTTGAGATTAAAACTAATAGTAAATATCAAATTACGTAAATAACGTAAACATAATAGTTCATCGATCGCTAAAATAAAAGTCTTATTGTCTTCATTAATCAGAGGTATCTTATTAAAATAAAAGGTACTGTTATGTTTTCATTTTAATGCAATTTTAGTATACTTTTAAAATGTAAATTATTTTTTAATATACGAATGTTATTATTATCTTTTAAGTTTGTTTTTGTTTTTTTCATTGAAGTCAAATCTTTTTTCACGGAGACATAAAAGAAAACAAAAACTGAAGTGAATGCACTCGACCTTCCGAACACTGGCGTATGTATTCAAAAATAAAGCAAAAGGATTTTTTTGTATAAATTCTGCATACAATGTTATAAGCCGTATTCGAACGCGAGACCTGCCAATCTGAAACTGCAGACTTTACTTCTGCACCACTAATGCTTGATAACATGAACGCAATATTTGTCACTTATACACAGTCACATTGTCCATATACAATCGACTGCAAAATGGTTTGAAATTGGTTAGAAAATAGTTTAAATACCTAATCTGTCGCACGTTTTGATGATCTAGGAGGACAAAATTCAATTTTCCGATTATCTCGGAGTTTAAGAAGCCCGCCTGTACTAGTAGCTGTATGTCTCATTAGTCGAGATCCGTACAAGTTTTGTCGAAAATATTCGAGGTATAGATTCGCTACGACTTTAAAGAAGACAGTTGTTTTGAGGGAGTTTCGATGGTTGCACTATTTTACTGTAAGTTCGAAAGTTCTGTTTTATTTAAAAGCACGAATTTACTGGACATATCTCACTTGTTTGTCACAATATTTTACATATTGTTATTTGAAAATAAACGCCCTCTTGTTTACAAACGTTATCCTGATTTTTAACACAGTATTAAGCATTATTAAGGTATAAACAATTGAAAAAAATCAAAGTCCAGTCCTAAAGTATTGGAAACTTAAGAAAGCTCCCGCAAAAGTATGCAAATCATTAAGTTACATTAACTTGCAGTGTATGTATGAATGTTGTAGTTCAAATCTTGCAAGTAAATTTTAAACCACTTTTAATCATCTGATTGAGTTGAAACTTTGAACAGATGTGTAGTTTCAATGACAATAAAATATTATATTATAAATAAATAATAATAAAAATAATAATATAAATAATAATAATAATATAAATAGTAATACTATAAATAGTAATACTATAAATAATAATAATAATTTAAATAATAATAATTTAAATAATAATAATATAAATTATAATAATATAAATAATAATAATATAAATAATAATAATATAAATAATAATAATATTAATAATAATAATAATATAAATAATAATAAAACATATGTAAATAATTAATTAAACAAAATATTTAACTCTGTTTGGGTATTTTGTTAGGAATACATTCGAGAAACCATCAAAACATAATTAAACTTCACAGCAATAATTTTGTCCATCTAGTTCGTCAAAACACCCCACTGCGCGTTGGTTGAGGTTTACGAAAATCTATACATTGTTGTAATGGAGATTATAACATATTCTCCAAATAGCAGATGAGTAGGAAGCTGAATAAAGAATGATTTAATGGACTTCATATTTATTTCATTCAATTGAGCGACCGCAAACATGAAAAATGATACTCCACTTGCCTAGTTCTCACAAATCCTAATTTTCCACACTTCTGAGCCCCTATTCCTCTTATAAACATACTTCCACTCCGTAAATTTTTAGGGACTGTTGAGATTCTTGATTCTGATAGTGGTTAGAATTTAAAATCGAAGTTATCGGATCGTGTCATTTTTATTACTTAAAACCACTATATTTTGGGTTGATTTTACTTGTATCTCTTAGAGATTGTATTTCATTACATTCTAAGTAACTCAAATTGTATATTTATACATTTATTTTAAAAAATATAGCCAACTCTCATTATCTTTGTCGTTTGAGCATACTTGGATAAGTATCAAGTATAGCTATAAAATTTTAAAACGTAAATGAAAATTTCATCAAAAAAACTTATTTGAAACAATCAATATTATACTCATTCTTGCTTCATCTATAAAACAAAAAGTGTGTTACACTCAATTTGATAACTAGAAAGGTATGTGTTCGGACCTTGTGCGCATGCCGAACGAGCTCCGCAGTTTTGCGGTCATGTGACCCAGCAGTTGGTTGTTGCTCTAGCTGCCGAAAGGGCATGTTTTGTATTAGCGGGTCTTATCCCCAATTATTCTGTTTTGGTTCAGCGGGAATATTCCCCACATATGTCATCAAACAAGCTTAATTAGCGGGTTTATTACCCCAATATCACCATGTTTACTATTATGTGTTTATAAATGTTCTGTACTCGTTACGTCTGTGTGCTGTGTAATTAAATATATGAGAAAAGACAACAATGGTTCGTAATCAATCAAAAACACACACAGTATTCACGATCATAGACATTTAGTGGTCCGTCGAGACGCAGCCGAATAGCTGCTATGGAAAAATTAAACAGATCGAAAGGTGCTCTAAAAGGTGCCATTACAAAACTGGAAAAATTTGTACAAGAAAACACGGAGGAAAGTACTTGCTCGAGTACTGAGCTCGAAATAAAACTCCGAAAACTACCGGAGCTTCAAACAAAAATGTCCGAAATACGGGATAAATATTATGATATCCCGGAGATTAAGGATTTACCGGAAATTGAAAAGGAACTGGATGACCTTGAAAGCAGAACTGAAAAAATAGAAATAAGTCTCAATATATTTCTTAAAAATCTCAAAGTTTCTGAAACAAATTTGCATGCTGATTCTAGAGGTTTTAATAACATTAAAGTTAAATTGCCCGAAATCCCATTACCCATATTTAATGGTAAATATGAAGAGTGGTCTATCTTTAAAGTTCAATTTACAAATTTAATTATTCACAATGAACAACTTAATGATGCACAGAAACTCTTTTATTTGCGAGCATCGCTAAAAAACGAAGCAAAACAGTTAGAAAGTGCTGATGATTCATTCGATTCATTATTTACGGCACTAACTGAAAGATTTGAAAATCATCGTTTACTCATAGACACTCATTTGTCAGCTATAATTAACTATGAAAAAATCCATCACGAATCTTCAAAAGAATTGAGATCGTTTATTGATTGTGTAAATAAAAACTTAAGGGCTTTAAAAGTTTTAGAATATGAACAAAACAATCTTTCAGATGCTATCCTTATTAATATCATATTACAAAAGGTAGACAAAGAAACACGAAAATTATTTGAATATTCTGTCAAGAAAACAGAATACCCTCAATTCGCAGAGTTAATGTCATTTCTAGAAAACAGAAGTTTTACTCTAGAAAGTGTAAATAGACATTCCGCTTCAAAACCTTTAAATAAAAATATTCCTCCTTTCCATAAAACAAATAACTTCATGCTTAATTCTAGTGAGAAATCAAAAGTGAAAATATGTGCTCTGTGCAAACTGTCTGCTCATAATTTGAACAAATGTTCTCAGTTTCTGAAAATGAATACATCGGAACGATATGAATTTGTGAAACAACACAGATTATGTGTTAATTGCTTGAACAAAAATCATATTGTTAATTCTTGTATATCAAAATATAATTGCCATACGTGTGGATTACGACACAATTCATTGCTTCACCGAGAAAAAGAAAATAAATCAAAAAACGAAATTACTACCGAATCCTCCTCTCCACGCTTCACCTCCCCTACTTCTTCTGTCAAAAGCGAAAGCATTTCAATAAATAATGATGATTCGTTAAAGGCCTTGAATAGTTTCAGCGCGGATAGTGAAAAGCGATCTATTTTATTGAGCACGTGTTTTGTTTTTATGGAAGATAATCTCGGAAAAAGAAGAAGATTTAGAGTAATTTTGGACTCGGCTAGTAATGTAAATATTTTAGTTAAGGAATGTGCTGACGCATTAAATTTAAAGAAAAGAGTAATTAACGTGCCTGTCAGTGGATTAAACGGATCTACTCATAATATAAAAAATAAAATTTCTAGTGTAATTTCCAATGCGGATGAAACTTTCAAAGAGAACATTGACTTCTTAATTGTTCCAAAAATCACCGATGTAATTCCATCGACACAATTAAATGTATCGGACATTAATCTACCGAATTTTGTGCAATTAGCAGATCCCACATTTTTCAAACCGGGAAAAATTCATGCTTTAATCGGAGCTGAACTATTTTACAGAATTTTAAAACATACATCGGTTAAAGTTAACGATAAGCTATTTTTGCAAGGTTCTGTTTTTATATGGATTCCAACTGGGGCACTAGAGGAAAAAGTGTCATTAAGTAATTTTTCTATGTGTTATTTTGTTAGAGATTTCGATCAAATTAATGATAATTTGAAACAATTTTGGGAACTGGAATCTATCGGCATAAAACATGATGATCCTAAATTAACGGAAACGGATCAAGCGCAACAGATTTTCGACAAAACTGTGACATTTACAGGTGATCGTTATGAAGTTCAATTACCCTGGACAAAGGGATCGGAAGGAATTAAATGATAATTTTAATATTGCGAAGCAACGTTTGGAAGGTTTAAAACGAAAATTTTATCGAAATCCAGAACTTTACCGTCAATATTCTGAAATAATAGTAGATTATTTAAATCGAGGAATTATAGAGCAGGTGGATGACAATGAACCCGTTTTAAACAAGGCTGTTTACTATCTGCCCCATCACGCTGTCTGTAAGGAAGATAAGCTCACTACAAAGGTCCGCATCGTATTCGATGCCAGCTCCCATGATAACAATATGTTGTCCCTAAATTATTGCCTGTGGCCAGGCCCCAACTTAAATCCATTTCTATTCGACATTTTAATCCATTTTAGATTAAATGAAATTGCCTTTTCTTCTGATATCGAGAAGGCGTTTCTTCAAATCTCCCTTGCTGAAAAAGATCGCGATGCTGTACGCTTTCTGTGGTACGATAATGATTTTGGATCTCTTGAAAAATTTAAAATATTTAGATTCAAACGTGTTCATTTTGGAGTCAATGCTTCTCCATTCCTACTATCCGCCACAATAAAAGAACACATAAAGAAGTTTGATAATCTATATCCAAGTACTGTTCACCTACTCGATAAATATATTTATGTAGATGATTTCATCTCAGGTGAAGATACTCTACAGGAAGCTCTTGATGTTTCTCTTAATGCTAAGAAAATAATGTCTAAAGCAGGAATGACTCTCCGAAAATGGATAACAAATAATGAGGATCTAATAAAGTGTTGGCAAAAGGAAGGTTTTGACATTCAGGCAGAACATGCTACTGTAAGTCTGGGGAGTAACTTGATTAAAGTATTAGGAATGTCTTGGAAAACAGAAGAGGATTGTCTGACATTCGAAATTAAAAGTCTGATAGAATTCCTGTCATCTAAAAAGAGCTCAAAACGTCTCCTATTGCAAGCAGTTGGAAAAATCTTCGATCCGTTAGGTATACTCACACCATTCACCATTAGAATCAAATGCCTATTTCAGGAATTATGGCTAAAGAAGACACCATGGGATGGGCAGTTGCCAACTAATGTCCAGGAAAAGTGGTTAAAATTGTGCGAAGAACTTCCAAATTTAGCAGAAGTAAAAATCCAGAGGAAAATCCTTAGTTGCTCAAATCAACTAACAGATGTTGAGTTACATGCGTTTTCAGATGCCAGTAAATCAGCATATGGCTCTGCTGTTTATCTAAGAGTAAGAGGAGAAACAGGGGTGGAAAACAACCTGTTCACATCAAAGAGTCGCGTTGCCCCGATAAAGGAGATTACTTTGCCGAGGTTAGAACTACTCGGAGCACTACTGAGTGCAAGATTAACTGCTAAAATAAAGCCTATCCTTGATCAGAAAGTAACAGCTACAGCATATTATTGGACTGATTCAAAAATAACTTTATATTGGATCAAAGGCTCACCAAGGTGATGGAAGCAGTTTGTGGCAAATCGTGTCACGGAAATAAATGCACTAACAAATTCTGACTCTTGGTATCACTGCTCCAGCAAGGACAATCCTGCTGATATCCTGACTCGAGGTGCTAGTGTGAATTCACTTTTAAACAATTCCATGTGGTTTAAGGGACGAAACTTTCTTCCAGCTGATGATTTACTGATCGAAAATGAGACTATCACTGTTCCAGAAACGGACTATTTGCCAGAAACAAAATCAAAATATAGAAATGATATTAGTGACTCTAATTCTAACATTTCTCTTTCTCTTTTCAGGAATCCTGAAAATGTAGATTTTTTTCTTAATATCAGCAATAACTACCTTCACCTACTCCGCATATTACTTACATTCATAGATTCATTTACAATTGTAAAAGTGATTATGCAGACCGGCATCGAGGCAGTCTTACCACCCCAGAAATAAAGGGTGCGGAAACGTGTCTAATTAGACTAGTAGAAGGTTTAGAGTTTAAGGAAGAACTTAGGAGCCTAAAACGGGAGTCAGGGGTTCCTCCTTCAAGTAAGATAAAATGTTTATCTCCCTTTTTGGATGACAATGAAATCTTAAGAGTGGGCGGAAGATTACGCAATTCGAACCTGGCTTTTGATAATAAGCATCAAATGATACTGCCGAAGAGCCATAAACTTACTAAACTCATTTTTGAATATTTTCATAAAAAATATTTTCATATTGGACCCCAGGGTTTATTGCATTATGTAAGTATGCAATATTGGCCCGTAAGTGGGAAAAACTTAGCACGTAAGGTAGTGCATGATTGTATAATCTGTTTCAGGAATAATCCGGTCACTGCCAACCAAATCATGGGCGATCTCCCATCAGAGAGAGTAACCCCAAATTTTACCTTTTACCATACCGGAGCAGATTTTTGCGGTCCTTTTGAAATTAAATACAAAAATCAAAGGAAGGGTATTTTTCAAAAGATTTATGTCGCGATATTCGTTTGCCTAGTGACCAAAGCTATGCACTTAGAATTGGTCACGGATCTGACATCCGACGCCTTTATCGCCGCACTTAAACGTTTTGTTTCTAGGCGAGGAAAATGTTCTTCCATTATAACGGATAATGCAACAAATTTTAAGGGGGCTAAATCCGAATTAAGTAAACTTCATGACTTAGTTCGTAGACCAGATGAAAAATTAGCTAACTATTTAGCTTCAGAAGCAATTGAATGGAAGTTTATTCCTCCCAGATCACCCAACTTCGGTGGTTTATGGGAGGCCGGAGTAAAATCGTTCAAATATTATCTAAAACGAACATTAAAGGGTGCTAGATTAACGATAGAAGAATTTCAAACCATCACCACCCAAATTGAAGGGATACTAAATTCGCGTCCTTTAACTCCATTATCGACCGTCATAAATGATTTTGACGCATTGACACCGGGCCATTTCCTAATTGGTCGGCCTATTGATGCAATTCCGGAACCCCAATTGATAGATATTAGCGAATCAAGATTATCTCGGTGGTAGAGGGTGACTAAATTTGTCCAGTTAATTTGGAAAAATTGGCAGTTAAATTACTTGAGTCATCTCCAAAATCGTACAAAATGGCAGAAAAAAGGAGATAATATTAAACCAGGAGCAATGGTCATAATAAAGGAAGACAATTTACCTCCCTGCAAATGGATGCTGGGACGAATTTTAGAAGTTATACCAGGTAAGGATGGTAATGTTAGGGTTGCCAAGATAAAAACTGCTTCGAATGTTTTCCTTAGGTCAGTATCTAAATTGTGTATTCTACCCATTGATAACATTTAATAATTGTATGCTTATTTTTCTTTTTGTTTATTTGATTTAAAGTGTATTGTACAGTAAAATGTTTATATAATATATTTTACATTTAAGGTTTCTTAAGTACGATATCGAACTGCTTTTTGGAAAATAATTTAACCCTTATTTAGCATTGAATTTTCTTTATTATTGTGCTTATATAGTAACATTGTTATCGCAACTTGTAATTATTGTATTTGTATTGTAATTCTATTTTATTTCATTTGGTATTTTTATAGTTCTTGTAATAACAGTATATTTCACAAATTTTGAATGTGCTATACACATTGCAAGGCGGGGCGGCATGTTCGGACCTTGTGCGCATGCCGAACGAGCTCCGCAGTTTTGCGATCATGTGACCCAGCAGTTGGTTGTTGCTCTAGCAGCCGAAAGGGAACGTTTTGTTTTAGCGGGTCTTATCCCCAATTATTCTGTTTTGGTTCAGCGGGAATATTCCCCACATATGTCATCAAACAAGCTTAATTAGCGGGTTTATTACCCCAATATCACCATGTTTACTATTATGTGTTTATAAATGTTCTGTACTCGTTACGTCTGTGTGCTGTGTAATTAAATATATGAGAAAAGACAACAATGGTTCGTAATCAATCAAAAACACACACAGTATTCACGATCATAGACAGTATGAAATGACGAAAAAAATGTATATTTTATAATTACTATTTTTATTAGAATGTTATGTCATGTCGCCATAACTTGACGTAACGGCCTCTAGCTTTGTCGATTCTTCGAACTCTTAAAAACGAGAGAAAAATTACCTGTATTATCAACGGTGTCAAAATTAAGTCATCTTAATAGGCATATTTTTATAAATCTACTAAATTAAAAAATATATAAAAGGAAAAAGAATTAGCTAAATATTTATTTAAGTATAAAAAAACAAAATTCTTACCCTTCACAACTTTGAAAGTGCCTGACAACTCTTAAAATTCTGAAATATACACGAGACTTACAAACGTATCTAGTTTGACCAAAAGCAGCAAACTTTTAATGCTCAACAATAACTGTTTCGACGCTTAAAAATTGTCTTGCGCAGATAAATCATTAAAAATAATAAAAAGATAATCTCTAACTGATTGCAAAAAAATCTATTCATGTAACAACAACAACAAAAAAAAAATGTACAGGTCTACTATTTGTCATGGCTCTACACATTGACAAAAATCGCATATCGATTCGGTGTATAGTTGATGTCAGCTCGGAAGTCTCTTAAAAATGCCTTCACTGTTCAGCACTGTAATTCTTATAATATTGTCGCTAAAAAAATTTAAAAAGCCGTTAATAAGCATATAGTGTTTTTGGCTGTGTTTTCTTTAAAAGTACCCACAAACTAATATTTTATTTGAGTAATCCGTAGTCTTTATTATTTAAAAAGCAAAATTCAAATATTCTAAAATTTAAGAAAAAAGTCTTGATATATGTGTAATATTTATGTTATAAATTAATTAACAAATTCATTTTTTAATTTTTGTATCATTTTGCTTTCTGGTCATTTTGAAAATACTATAACTTATTCCCATTTAACTTTCAATTCTTCACCTTTATGTCTAATATATTTTTTTATAATTTAATAGAGTACGAATTTCTTAGCGTGTTATATTCTAATTAAATTTTTTTTCTCTTTTTCAATCAAGTTCAATTTATTTGTTACACAAACGGAAGAATATTTTCATAAATTATACATAATAATATTATGCAGCAATTTGAATGGAATGTGAGGACTTTTTTAAGTTAAATAAATTTTTGGATTTGCAAGTGCAACAAATTCAATTCATGTTATTTTCATTTTTCTTCACATTGTATTAAAATAACATTATGAGAATTTTATAACTTATGAAAATAGATTACGAAATTTTCTACTTCATTATTAAAAATTTAGTCTTGATACTGAATGAATATCTGCGCATTTTTTTGATTCATTGTTTATCATATAGTCAGGCTGATATTTTAGATTTTTATTAAATTAATTTATAATGTTTTTATTACGAATAATGTCACGTCCGTGGCAAGTCTTCATGCATAAATTCTTTTATAGGACAATTATTAAACAATGTTTACTACATACTAAATTCTGTACGTACTACATTTAAAATATTCAAGAAATACTTTCTTTTTGATCATTTTTCCAATTTCTACGTGTAAATACTATTTACACTAATTACTATTTATGTATAAACTAATAAAACAGAGTGAACTGACACAGAAATATTATAAATTTTATTTCCTTTTTATACGCAGTCCATTTGTTTTTGATGTAGGTGTCTTTTTTTTTATTATATTCGCGAAAACAAATCTATCTGGTAAATAAGTGTATCCAATTACATATTACGAAAAAAAAATTAAAAATGGAAAGTTAATGTAAAAGTTTCCATAAATAAAGTTACATTTAGAATTGTTGGAATAAATCATTTAGAAAATGTATTCTCGAAATACCTCAGTTAGTTTCTTATTATTTACAATTAGTGATTATACATTCTTATTTTACATTAAATTCAATATCATATACATTGGTGTCCAAAAATGAAGGAAAAAACAAAATGTTAATTTTTGAAGACAATTGTGAAAACTTAAAAGAAAGTGTAGTAAACGGCAGGTGTTGCAAATAGGTATTACTTTTACAGAAGATACAGTCGATGTGATGCCATCTTGACATCACAAGTGACCACAGACAATACGGTAAACCAAAAGTTGATATTTATCTTTCGTCTCATTATTATTTTCAAGTGACAATCATTCGATAAATCCATTAAGAAGTCACCCTCACTGTTATTTTGTAACGTGTCACCAGGTGACTTTAAAAACACGTTATTCCTTGTGGCCCTCATATTAACCGTGATTTGGAGACTCCATTGGGAGTTTACCATTAGATTTGCTTTGTGATGAGCCACCAAATGAAGTCATCTGGTGACTTGAACGAAACAATGCTCACAGTCAGTTGTCAGTCAGCAAAGTCCCTAAATGTCTTAAAATAAAATATCACGTTTAATCAGACATAAAAAATACTGCAAACTTTTCAGGCTGTAATCTAGCCCCTCATCAGTGCAACTACGTACGTTGACCGGAGAATTTTCAACCATATTTACAGTACAACCATGTTTAGAGTTAACTGTAGACATGGTTGAAAATTCTCCGGTCGACGTACGTAGTTGCACTGATGAGGGCCTAGATTATAGCCTGAAACGTTTGCAGTAATTTTAATGTTTTAATTGTATTTTATGTAACTTTTATGTCTGATTAAATGTGATATTTTATTCAAAGACTTTTATTTATCAGACGTTAAAAATGTTTAGTTATTTCTCTAAATGTCGGTAACTTGAGAGTCATCATGTGACTTCATTGTGATGTTATTTGGTGACTTGTCACAATGCAACGGAGATGATGATTTCCAAGAAGAATCACCATATGTCATCATTTGAGAGTAATAATGAGACAAATGAATGACATCACATGTTGGTCCAACGCAATGATTACGACACTTGAGATCAATTGTGATCTCAAAGTAACGTTACATCGGCAGGTTATGCTGCTAAGATAGTAGCTATTTGCTACACCTGCCATTTATATCCATTTCATTTGTGTAATCACAATTAACATCTGTAATCGAAAATTAGCATTATGTGTTTTTACCTTATATTTTGGACACCAGGATACCTTGTTAAATACGTATTAGGAACCATAATATGAATCGAAGTGATGTGTTAATTCATTACTCTTACATTAATCAAAACTGCAAAAGCTTTAATTTTTTTTTTAAAGTTATAATTTTGCGTTAGTATCCAATAGGTTCGATGCAATTAGCAGATTAATCTGATAGATTTTGATTTTCCCTCATCCAATTGGACAAATTTGAGAGGATTTAAAAACAAAACAAAGTTTGGGTTATTTTCCTGTTTTAAGAAAAAAATATCATAGAATAAAATTTCTTATTATGATTGTTGACTTTTTTTTTTCGTATGCCAGAAATACAGTTTTTATTCCTAAGTTTCTAACAGTACAATTTTTTTTCTCTAAAGCTGTGAAAAGAAAATAGCTCTTACGTACTTACATTAACTGAACTAAAACCGAAAAAACGCGGTTTTAGTGATAGAAAACATTGAAAATTCATAAACTTCAAAGTATAATAAAGTAAATTTTTGTTGTAAAAAATGCGATTTTTAAAAATATCTTTCTAAGACACGCATGTTATTATTATTTTTTTTTCAATAATTATTTTTTTAATGTGTGTACACTTTTGCCACAGATGCTATATCTAAGAGCATATTTGTATATATTCTTTGAAAGTGAAAAACATGTTTCTCTCATCAGCTGTTTGAGGGATAATCACCATTTCGTCTATTTTGATTCATACGATGTAATGTCACACGTTGGGACCTTTTTATTGCATTTATGGTTTAATGTATTTTTTGTGCTTTCAATTTATCTAATTTTTTAGTTAGATTTTTTTTTCAAAAATTATATTTAAAATGAAATACTTCATTCAACTATTTAAAAGGGAAAATTATTTTATTTCTAGAAAAAAAACTAATTCTTATTTCATTAAATTTTCATTTACACATCAGTATATAACTTTCCAATGGCCTCTGCTATATTTAGTGAACACAAAAAAAAAAAAAAATCTTTTCTTTAAATCTTATATCACTCACCACTGTAAGTAAATCACAATTTTTTGGATAAAATTCATCAAATCAAGCTTTTGAAAGCGATGAATAAACTCTATTTTTTATAATTTCTATTGATATAGATCACATAAAAAAAACATATTTCAATATAATGTAAAAAAAAACAACCGAGAAATAGAAAATTATTTTAATTCTTTAAAGAAAATTAATACTTCCTTCATCATATCTCCATTTAAATTCATACACATCACAATAAAACTTTCCGAAGCCCCAGGTATCTTCAGTGAACGCCTCAAAAACTTTGTTCAGTAAATCTTATCACACTCACCACTATTTATCAATCACCCGTTTTCGGATAAAATACATCAAAGCAAGTTACTGACAGCAATGTGTAAATTCTATTTTTGATTATTTTTATTGATACAAACAAAATTTTCAGCGATATCATTCATTATATTATAGAAACAAACAACTGGAAGAGAGAAAATTAACTTATTAAATCCAAGAAAAATAATATTTTCTTTGATGTAAGTATTCGTCTGCATTCGTATATTAAAAGAAAAAATAATTCTCAAGCTTTATTTACTTTTTAATAAATTTCTGAAGAACTCTTTTCATTATACTTTATATTCTTAATTTTTTTAATGTGTGTGCACTTTTGTTACAGATGCTATATCTAACAGCATATTTATATATATATATATATTCCTTAAAAGTGCAAAATATGTGTCTCTCATCAGCTGTTTAAGAGATAATCACCATTTCGTCTATTTTGAATCATACGATGTAATGTTACACGTTGAGACTTTTTATTGCATTTATGCTTTTATGTATTTTTTGTGTTTTCAATTTATCCATTTTTAGGTGCGTTCGTAATTATATAAATACGTAGCACTTATTATCGTCGTCTGGTCCGTCCGTCTGTGTGTCTGTCCGTCCATCCGCATATAAAAACGCAAAAACTACCTAACCGAATGGTTTGAAATTTAAATGCTATCTTTGCAGAATTTAGTCGAGACATTTCAAATTTTATCAAAATAGAACAAAACTTTAGAAGATATTAATAAAAAATTTTATTAAGAAATTGGAAAAAAAAATCGGTGCTTTCTTGTTATAGGAGCTTCCGAGGTTTAATCTCCGAGATACTTATTTTATTACAGAAATTAATCTGCAGAAGATATAATCACTTTCTCATAATAAAAAATCATCAAGATCTGAATATTTATATAACTAGCTATAGTACGAACGTACCTCATCTGTCACGTTTCACATACAATTTCCAACTTGTTCCAAAACCTTATTCCAAAACTACTTAACGTAACTAACTGTAGTTTTGGCTACGCATTTTTGCAGTTTCTAGAAATAAATTTCGGTTAAAAAAGAATAAGAGGTTACAATTCATATTTGTTTTGAAAATTTATTTCCAAAATGTGTATTTTTCAAAATTAATTTTCGAAAAAAAAAAAGAATTCTAACCTATGAATTCTTTAAGAGAAATCGATTAGAAACTTCAAAATTTGGAAATATAAAATTACGACTCATTCCGCTATGTTTAAAAAACTAACCTTTGCCTGACATTTAAACAAAAAATAAATTTTAATTCCTAATTTTTTTCTTTATATATATTTTTTAGAATATTTTAATGGCCACCATTTTGAAACAAGATGGCGGATCAAGCTGGCGAAGGAGGTTAATCGAGTAGTTTAGGAATTATGAAGATTTAAAATTTGGAGCCCCTAATGTTAAATTCCTTTTAAATCTTTGCAAAACAGATTGCAATGCATGTAATTTTTTCAACATAACTCAAAAACTACTTAACGTAATCAACTGTAATTTTGTCTACGCAGTTTTAAAGTTTCTAGAAATTAATTTCTGTTAAGAAGAATCAGAGGTTACGATTCATATTTGTTTCAATTATTTCCAAAATATGTATTTTTCAAAATTAATTTTCGAAAAAAAAAAGAATTATAACCTATGAATTCTATAAGAGAAATCGGTTAGAAGCTTTAAAATTTGGGAATACAAAATTACAGTTCATTCAGCCATGTAGTCTTTCAGTTATGTTTAAAAAACTAATCCCCATTGTAACTGATTTTGCTGCGGATAAAAGGGAATTTAACGTTGGGAGTTCCAAACTTTAAACCATCATAATTCCTAATCTACTTGACTTCCCGTTTGGTATCCTAAGGTAAAAGTTGCCAAAAAAGCCGAATAGGATGTAAAAATTAGGTTTTCGTATTGAACATTTTAGAGTTTGGTACATTTGCATTATGAAGACAACGTCCTAAGCTTTTTTTTTTTTTAACATAGATTTAAAAAAGACAAATTTCCAGTCGAATGGGTATTTCCATTTTTTTCTGAGACAATTTTTGAAGTAAAATGTATGGAGTTTTTGGCATAAAAAATATGCTCAAGAAAAAAACCATTCTGCTAATCGACGGTATAATTTGTTTTTCTACAAAACAATCTATTTAAATCGTGCTTCTTCCGTTGTGATTCCGTTTTAATTCGTTTATATCGGAACAAAATTTTATTCTGCTTTTGGAACCTTAAGTAAACGCCTCAACTATTCTATTCATTAAGTCTTAATTCAGTATCTGCCATGCTGCAATCACAGATTTGCAGATACACCAAATGAAACAGTTGAAAGCAATGTGTAAATTATGATATTTGATAATTTTTCAATGATGGAGAGTACATTTAAGCTATATAATTGAATGATCCCACAGAAATAAATAGACTATTACTTCTTAGACCCGTTCTCCATTTCGTTATTTCTTCAGCACTTTTTCCATTTACATAAAAATGGAAATTAATTAATGATGCTATTTTTACCTTCCACGGACAAATAAATTATAAAAGACATAGAATTCAACTCCAACAAAATAAAAGCATTACGAGAGAAAGAGACAGTCAAATAATATTGGTGGGGAAAATGGTTTTCTTTTATTTTTTCTATTTCTTCATTAAATTATGTCTTTGCGACTGTTTTCAAAAATATTTTTCTAATTCAATTTTTGAACAACGTAGTTTCAGATTAAATCTAATAATTAATCATATTGTTTGTAAACCTGTGAGAACAGAATAGTTTATCACCTTGTAAATTAAAATCCTTCTTATTTAAAAAAATCAAAGCTGAGATCAAGAACTCTTTTTGGAAAAAACATATCTCATTATCCTAAGTTTATGCATCGCAGTGTTTAGGATAATATACATTAAAGCAAAGCAATGCGTAAAAAAAAGTTAACACTTTCCTTTAATTTTTGTAGAATGGAAATTAATTAATGGAACATGTTACTTTCAAAGGGCGAAGAAATTATGTAGGGCATAATGTTCAACTCCAACAAATTAAAAGAATTATGAAAGAAAGAGAGAGTAAATTAACAATGGTGAGGATTTTTTTTTATTTTTTTTTTTCATTTCTTCATTAAATTAAGTCTTTGCAACTCTTTTCAAAAATACATTTTTAATAAAAATTTTCGAAAGACATAGTTTCAGAATAAAACTAATAATAAATCTTAAATTTTGTAAATCTGTCTGAACAGAATATTTTGTCATCTTATAAAATTAAATCCTACTTGTTTTAAAAAAATCAAAGCTGCCCCCAAGAACTCTTTGCAATAAATCATATTTCATTATCCATTGTTCATGAATGGTAGTGTTTAGGATGTTATACATCAAAGCAAAGCAAGGTCAAGGTAAAACCGAGCGTGGAGGCTACCTTTTGGCTTAAGCTCAATGTGTAATTTTAGGTAGCTTTGAATACAAATTATAAAGCTACCTATTGCAGCCGTTCGGAGGAAAGCAGTTCCGGAAAATTTCGATATATTTTCACCGATCTATTTCCCCCAGCCCAAAACCACCCTCCGTTCAAATGTTGATTTGTATATATGTATATATATAGAGCATTTTCTGTATTACCTCTATCTTAAAAAATGGCTGAGATAGAGTAGTTTGAAATTCTAGGGTGGCTGACATTTTGAAACAATAAAGCACATTAGAAAACACCAACGATTAATTTTAGTGAACGCGATTTCTCGCAAATTATTTTCTTTCATTGTTGTGATCATTCTCCAATCATACGCATAAAACTATATATTCACATCCGTTAGCGCCAAATTCTTGTCAAATTTGGCGACAATTAGAGAAATATCGACAAATTTGGCGACCAAAATAAGTCTTCATAAATGAAGCCAACTTGGCTATAGCTCAATAATTTGGCGAATTTCTTAATCAAATTCAGTATTAAGGAATATTTTGTAAACGGTTTCTTTGCATTTTAGCTTGCTGTTTTCGAGTAACATTAGCTAAAATTTTAAAACAAAGATATAGGTTAGTTATCTTTTCCTCCCGGTACAGGCCGGTAGACCTTTTTTTTTAAAGACTTTCCTACATTTTGAAAAGCGTTTATGACTTCTGTTTGTCTGTGCGCTGTTTTGTTGTCAGTCTGCCGTCTATATGTGTTCTAGTTCTCGTAAAATACTTGGATTGCCATGTAATTGATATATGTTTTTGACGTTTACTTATGATGTCATTTGTTTGTTATTGAATGTAGCATTTATATTTTGTTTGCAGAGGTACTAAAAAGAATCCCGTTTCATTATGGTTAATAGGGAAATATTGTTTTCGTTGTATTTCAAACTTAATGAAATTGATGTGTATTTATAAAGTGCACTAAAACATGTTTTCTGTAGAATATGGTTTGAAAATTATTTATTATTAATTTACAAGGTCACTCAAAAGAATTCGTTTACAAAATGGTTTACGGGGAAAAGTTGTTTGAAGTGTATTTCAGTAATGTTACACTATTTTAAGCATAAGGAAATTTATATACATAATTGAAGACAATACTTTATGCTTACTCTAGAACATGACGTGCATAACAGTTACTATTCATTTACAGGGACACACAAAAAAGATTTCGGTTACAGCAAATTCGGTCTATGAGCAATAAAAGATGGAAGTGCGTTTCCGACTTTGTATGCGTTTTTATGCTTAACTAAATTTTTGCATATTTGGTGTGTATAAATGCCATAGATCATATACAGGATTACATAAAATAATCCGAGAATTGCTGTGCATGCGCTACAATTGATTAAGGGTTATTTTATATTTAATTCTGCATTTTTAAGCTGAAATATATTTAGAGACTACTAAGTACTAGAGACTAGTTACTAAGAGATCACTTTAGAAGATAAATAAAGTCATATACAGGGCTACGCATAAAAACGGATACAATGCCGCTTATGGATATTAATTTCTGAAAATATGTTTTCAGTTTTTTTGTGTGGTTTCCTTCTCCTGAATTAAATTTTAATTTAATATGAGGTGTTTAATAAAAGTCTGTGGATAATATACAGGGTTGTACTAAATTATTGGACTGCATTTCGATCTACTGGTAGAAATTTCTGATGGTGAACTTTCGACTGCGTTATGCATTTTGTAATAAAGGTAAATATTAGCACACTGTAAAAAAATTGGTGTAAAGTTCCTCATAAAACATGTGCCAGAATAGCTGTCACAGGTTAAGACATTTTTAAGGGTGTACTCAAATCCAAACTGCTTATTTTGTGACTTATTTTTAAATTCATTTTTGCTCTAAAATGCATCCAATTGGCAGGTTAACTTATTCAGAAACTTTATAATGTCCGTATTGGTCGATTTTTTGATAAAGGCAGACTATATTTCAAAAAATGCTGTCAAAGTTGACATTTTGAACCGAATTTCCCGAAGCAATAACTCTGGAAACAAAAGAAAATTATCATACTGTGAAAATAATTATTTGTAAATCCATTTCTAATTAATTGAACGAAAAATAAAAACCTAAGTAACTTATAAATCTCTTCATAAATCATGCCACCAAGTTTCATGTTTTTAGTTTTAAAAATGAGTTTAAAAATGTATCAGAAAATTATGAGTTGTTGAGCGTGGAAAAAAAAAAATATTTTTTTTAATACCGCCTTAATTTAATGTTTTATGTGGTAAAATGTTATAGAAGTTGACGAACTGTGAGTAAGATTTTAACACTTTAAATAAAATTAAGTATATATTTTTAAAATATTAGGAGAACTAAAAAATAGGTATCTTTAAACAGAATACACAGACAAAAGCAGTAAAAACTATCAATTTCCTGATGGGATATTTTAAAAATTCTAATACATAGGTTTAAGATTAGCTAAGGGAATATGACATCTGACGGATCAAACATACTTAAGAATGCCATTTTTGGTTAATGGTTAAACATCTTTACTGAATGAGTTGATAAAATAGAACCTTTCTTATGTCTTTATGAAACATGACTCGTTAAAAATATAATAATAATAATAATAAAATCCGATTTTTGAATATTCTGAAATCATCTATTTTCATGTTTCTTTATGTATGTTATTAAGTAATTATACGAAATAGGACAGCAAATTAATTATGCTGAAGAAAAAATTATTTTAATTTATTTATCAAATTATTTCACGATATCGTCAAATACAAAAATTAACGAAAAAACGTTTTTTTTTTCCCTCGAACTGCATAGTTCCAGAGTGGAATTAACAATAAACTGCAAATTACATAAATCTATGAAGAAAACTTTGAAAAAAAATATATCTATGAAATAAAAATTTTCTTTCAAAATTAACCAAAGTTGCCTCTTTTAAACAGATATATTTTAAATATTTTTATATGAAGGCAATTTTTTCATATTTTAAAATCGTGTATTTCTAATTTAGCTTATGTATGTTATTAAATAAGTGTTATGAATTAGGAGAAGTAGATAAATGATACTAATGTATTAAAAAGTTAATATTTCAGTGCAAATTCACCTTGTTTAATAATTAAAATTCATAAAGATACAATTAAATGTAAATATATTGCTGGAAGGTGCGGAAAAACATACATAATTTTTTTTAAGCACATTAAAATCAAAGTCCTTTTAAAATCAAAACGTTTTCAACCGAACTTACTCGGTCATCATCAGTGAAAAACTAATAGATAAGTTGAGTTGTTGTCTCTTCGCGTCTTCTAGCTTGCCCGGAACAAACCATTTTACTTCAAGGTTATGGAATATAAGGTGGGATGGGAAAGGTCATTCAACATTTCAAAAACAAGTACAGGTTAATCAATAATGTATTAATTCATTCCAGACTGTGTGGGTATCATACGATAATTATGTATGTTTTTACGCACCTTCAAGCAATATATTTACATTTATTTGTATCTTTATGAATTTTAATGACACTAATGCAATTAAAAAAACATTAAATTATATCATTCCGACTGTATTTAAAAATATAATTTTAACTAAAACTGATCTGTTTTCTTAACCTGCTTAGTTTCAGAAAATATATAATAATAAAATATTCGCATTCTTTAAACGTGCATTTATTTTTCCAAGTGTTTACATCGTGTATTTCTACTTTAATTTATTTATGCGTGTTATTTTATGAAGTCAGACATTTAATTAATGATGTTACAGAGAAAAGAATATATTTCTTTATTAAATTATTTTATTGACACTGTAAACTGTTTAAAATGTTGTGCCTAGTTGAACCAACTTTTGGTGCTTCAGTAGCTGCAACCGTAAGATGATGAAATCTTGTTCCCTTTTGGCTGAATTGAATTTGGCTTAATCTCCAATTGTTGGATCGAGATTTCACCATTTTATAGTTGCAGCTACTGCAGCTGCAAAAGTTGGTTCAATCCACCACAAAGTATTTAATATGAAATTAATTCTGCTTTATTGTTTTCTTGAATTGCGCAGTTGAGCATGAAGCTAATAACTCTAAAATTATGTAAATCTGTGAAAAACTATTAGATAGCCGTACCTCAGTTTGAATGAAAATATTAGTCTATACTTTAAAACTATTTAATTTTTAATTACTTTATGTATGTTATTAACCTGTATATAAAAAAATGTTCTTTTTCTCGCAAGAAAATATAATTTAAATGTGAAAATATAATATAACTCTTCCGAGTTACCCACGATTCTAAAAAGTGTTCGTTTATCCACAGAAACCCCAGAACCCAATAGATTTTCGAAGTTTAAAAAATTCATTTCTGGAATAAAAGTTTTTCTTGTGCTTGTAATTTTCTTAAATGTTGCTGAGTAATTTTTACAATGTATAAATCAGTTTTCTGTACATGCTAAAAACACCGATTTTTGGGATGCTAATAATTCTCAAGTAAAAATTTTTAGGTTCCACAAACATTCAAAAATAACGGCATAAACTTAACTTTATTTTTTATACTTTCATGTATAAATTCTGCTGAAAATGATTGCTTGAGAGCTGATAGCATCGAAAAACCCTATGCTGCATGTTGATATCGGGGTGAGAAAACCGATTAATACACAGTAAAAACTACTAAAAAATGTTTCCGGAAGTTAGAAGCAGTAAAATTACTTTAGAAAGGATTCTTTAAATATCGAAAATCTAGTGATTATTGAAGATTATGGAACGGTTTATAGAGTCGAGGACAATTTGAAAGGTTATATTACAATTTCGCAAATAGTAATTCTACATCAAGAAACATTTCTCTTTTTTTTACTGTTTAAGTAAGTATTACGAAACGGAACAGTAAATTAATAATGTTGCCGAAATTATTTTTCATATTTCTGCATTAAATTTTTCTAGGGTATATTAAAATACAATTTTGCTCATTTAAATTGCTTTCTGGAACTGCAAATTTTCAAAATAAATTATAATAAATCTTAAATGGCGTAAATCTATGAAAATATAATGTATTATATTAAAATTGGACTGCCCGTTTATATTTTACAACTACTTTTCATAGAATATGAAACGCAGTACGATGGAATTAGTACCAGTGAATCCGCTTTTATCGAAGTATGTCCCAAAAGCTCTCAGAATATGAAAAAAAAGTAGTTATAGATATATTAATTTTTTAGTAACTTTTAAAGAAGTTTCTGTACACTTTAAAAACTAAATTACTTCATTTTTTGTCGAAAAAAAGTAAATAATGCGATATCGTGTGCTATTCAAAATAGTGAACAAATATCTTTATTTTTGGTTTGTTTAAGTTGCCAGGTACCTTTGAAAGTGACAAAAAATATTTTTTCTTTTATTTACTGGCTAATATTAAAATTTGATGCTTCAGAAACATTTTAACAGAAACCCCTTGCAAAAATTCGCATTAGAAGGGAAGTTAGGCCTAAAACAGTTTGATCTCTATTTATATGTTGAAGGGATAATTTGATGTTTAAAGGCAATTTTCTCAACACGCATGATTTCTAAGAAATGGCTACATAGAATAACATGAAATTTTAACTGAATGTATAAACTTTATAGATTTAAAAACGACGTACTATTATGTTCACCAAATAAGAAATTTAGAAATTATAACTATTTTTATTAATTTTGTTTTAATTTTGTGATTTTTTACATTTTTCTTTAAAGAACTAATCGTTATATTTTTTCCAGTGTAGGTCATTTTAAACACGTATTATATCTCTACTCAATAAATTAAATTTCGCTAACTGTGTAAATTTAATTATTTAAAAATCCTGCGTATAATGCATATAAGGTGAATTCCTTTATTTAAAAAAAACCATTAAATTTCAAAATAAATTAAGAATCTTGATATGCATCTATATTGCTCTTCAGAACATTAACTGTTAGCATACATCTCCTTTAATGTGAGTTTAAAATTTCATGTCCAAAAGTTGAACACATGAGGAATTATTGCAAAGCCATGTTAGGATCACATTTACATCTACGCAGTCAGTTTCAAAGATACCTGACTCCTTAAATAAATCGATTTAATTATTTTTAGTTTCTATTCTCTTCACAAAAATGTAACGTAAATAATAATCACATGACTTACTTCCACATCTGAATTCATGTATACGAGATACCGGTTGCTGAAAATCTCTAAAACTCGATTTAGACAAAAAGTATAAATGTACATTTCTAAACATTGTGTTTTTCAATGGAATAGTTCTGAATGTTATTCCCAAGCACACGAATTTTTGTAACCTGAACCCCAAAAGAAAAATATTGTTCACGAACTATGCTAGAACATGGAGTTTTGAGCAAGGATTCTGAACATACATCAGATTAAAAGTTTTTGCCCAAACCATACCCATCCACACTACATAGCTTGACTCTATTCGCCTGTTCGAATAAGTTTACATGAATTAAACAAATAAACAAACATTAGTTTGGCAATAGTAGCAAGCTTTCCAAATTTTTATCCAAAATCCTCTCGATTGATGAAATTTTATTTCCTGTATGTCACTATTTTCTTCCAAAGACATTCTACCATAATAACATGAGAATTCGATAAATTACAAAACGTAATTTTCGTAATTTACAGTTCATTTACATTGTAAATATTACTTCTTGCTTATAATAAAAATTTTAATGAAATCAACATTATAAAACTTTTTAAAATTTAGATTTAAATTAGATTTTCCTTTCTCAGTAAATATAAAAAGATAACATGCAATTCAAATTCAACATATCGGGTCGCTATATCAGCTAGTATTATATGAACTTAGAAAATAAAAAGCTTATTTTAATAATTAATCTAAGCTGTTTGCTTTAAATAAAAATATTTGTCATATTTCTATATGAATGCAATTTTTCCGCATGTTTTAAATCCTCTTTTTTTAAATTAGTTTGTGTATTTTATTACGGAAAGGAAGACTGTAAATTTATGATACAGACGAGATTTTTGTTTCTATTTCTTCGCTGAAGTATGTCATTGCGGCAATTTACAAAAATATATTTTTAACTAAAATTGGTTTGTTTTATTAGACTGCATATTTTCACAAAATACTAATAAAAAATCATTCGCATTCTTTGAGTAAAATATTTTCTATATTTATAAATCGTGTATTTTCGTTTTAGTTTATGTATGTTATTGTGGAAGAATATTAAAAATCATACATTAAATTAATGATGATGAGAGAAAAATTCATTTATTCATTAATTATTTTATGGTCACTGTATTCTGGTTGTTTTCTTGAATTGCATATTGATAAATATAATAATGATGATAAATGTAATAATAAAACTCAATTTAGGTTCAGGGTGGTCCAAAAGTCTCCGACACATTTTAAAATTTAATATAAAATCAAGTATTTGAGCACGGGAGTACTTCTCACAATGAAAAGTTTTCTTGAAGCAAAAAATAAAAAATAAATAAATAAATAAAATAAATAAAAAAAATAGTTCCAAACTTCTTGTTCCTATGTTTGGATTTTACGAGGCATTTCTTCAGATCTTAAGGTTAGTTTTGATGCTGTGACGTAGAAATGACGACTCCCATCGAAAAAGATGTTTGCGTAGTTTGGTACTCTGAAACAAAATCCGTAATTGCTGCTCAAAGGAAGTTTCGTGCCAAGTATTTAAAAAAAAAAAAAAAAAAAAAAAAAAAAAAAAAAAAAAAAAAAACTCCGTCTCGAAACAGCTTTTTCGATTGACATAGGAAATTTTTAGCAACTGGTAGCGTTTTGGATAGACAAAGAAGTGGTAGCATATCCAAATAGTAGTAGACAAAGTATATTTGAAGAAACTGTTGCACGCATCCGACAGGCATTTCTTTTCAGTCCAACAACATGAACAAGAAATGCATCGCTTTCAAGCATACAAAGTGTAGATGCAGCAAGTACTACAACCGGATAAACCCATGCCGTTTAAACTTTGCTATTGAGATGTTTAAATGCATAGACTCAGATTCAGATTTTATACGACGCATTGTTTTTACAGAATGTTTTTGCAAATTTTCATTTGTTTGGAAATGTCAACAGGCAAAATACGATGATGTGGGGATCGGAAAACACCCATCATGTTGCTCAAATACTGTGCGATAGTCCAAACGTTAACGTGTGGTGTGGCTTATTCTCTAATCGTGTCATTAGCCCATTATTTTTTGTTGAACCTATAGTCACGAAACAGGTTTCTTTGGATATTATCCAAGCTGACCCTCAAGTTTCTTATTTGCAACAGAAAATCCACACTAGGGTAAAATTGTAAGAGACTAAATGAATGAGGAGTTTCCGGGGCGATGGATTGGACAAGATGGTCAATTATTATGGCCACCTCGTTCCCCAGACTTAGCCCCACTCAGTTTTTTTCTTATATTATGCCAAGGACAAAGTGTATGCTTCCGCTGTGACTTAAATCGAAGTAACAAAGATGAGAATCATGCATTTAATCCAGTCTATTCAGAAATCACTGCTAGCGAACACGCGATTGAACTGGAGTGCAGTTTGGATGTTGCTCCTGATACAAAAAAGGTGCACAGATTGAAATATGGTAATGGATTGCATAAAATAAATCATCTGTTACTTCTTGTGACAAAATAAATGCTCTGTAACTGCTTGTGACAAAATAAATTATCCAAAACTGATTGTCTTGACTTCTGATGCTTCTGTCTGATAATGTAACGTACAGCGCTATCAAAAGGCGAAGTTTGAAACCATTTTTTTATTATTCGCTTCAAGAAAACTTTTCCTAGTGAGAAGCATTTTAGTCCAAATCGCACTCCCGTATGGCATTTACTTAATTTTATAATAATATTTGAAATGTGTCACAGACTTTTGAACCACCCTGTATATCTGAAAAAAATAATATAGATATAATATTTATAGAATAATAATATAAGAGAAGTTATTTCTTAATTAACCAAGTCTGTGTCCTTTAAATAAGTATATTTGCCAATATTTCTCCTAAATACAAGTTTTAGTTCATGTTTTGAAATCGTGTATTTTCAATTTAGGTTATGTATATTATTATGGAAATGATTACAAAAAGGGAGACAGTAAATTAATGATACTGGAGAGAACAAGTTTTTCATTTCTTCATTAAATTATTACATGGTATTCAAAAACATAATTTTAATACAAATTTGCAATTTTTTCCCGAACTGCATGATTTCGGAATAAAGTTGATAATGAATCTTAAATTATATAAATCTATAAAAACAGAACAAGGTATCGATTTATAAAATAAAAGACTTCTTTTCATAATTAAAGAAAGCTGTTTCCATTACATAATCTAAATTTTAATTTTCAACATAAATGCAAGTTTCCCCATATTTTAAAATCGTGCATCATTTTTAATTTATTTTATGTATGTTATTATGACAATTTTTATGTAAGTATTACGACAATAAAGACAGTAAACTAATGATACTAAGGAGTATATTTTCAGTTTTTTTTAAATTATTATTATGTTGTGACTGTATTTAAAAATATAATTATAACTGAAATTGAGTTGTTTTCTCAAACTACATAATTTCATAAACAAAGTAATAAAAAATCTCAATATAAATCTTTACGAAAATAATAGTTTATAGACTGATAAAATAAAAGGCCTATCTTTCTTAGTTAATCAAAGCTGTCTATTTTAAATAAAACATTTTGTCATATTTCTATATGATCTCTATAGTTTAAAATTACGTATTGTTAATTTAGTTTACATATGCTATTATGGAAGTAATACGCAAAATGAGACAGTAAATTAATGATGTTCGCATTTTTTATTACTTTAATAGAATATGTTATTGCGACAGTATTCAAAATTATAATTTTTACTAAAACTGATTTGATTTTTTATACTGCATAGAATTCAGATATATAACTTAATCGAAGTTGTTTTATTGACTTCCATTATTTCAAAATAATGTTAATTATAGATATCAAATTACACAAATATATAAAAACACAATGTTTTATCGATTTATGAAATAAAAGTTTTCTTTCAAATTTAATCAAAGTTATCTCCAGTAAATAAACATCTTTGGCATTCTTCAATATAAATGACAAATGTTTCGCATTTCAAAATCGTGTATTTTTAATTTGTTCGTGTGCGTTATTCTGTAAGTATTATGAACAGTAAATTAGTGACATTCAGTAAAATTTTATTTTCAATTCTTTATTAAATTATCTCTTTGCGCTGCCTTAAAATGAATAACTTAAACTAAAAATCATTTGTTTTCTTAGACTGCATAGTTTTAAAATAATGTTAATGATAAATCATTCGGATTCTTTGAGTAAAATTATTCTCTATTTTTAATTTAGTTTACGTACGTTATTGTGTGAGTATTGCGAAAGGGGACTGTAAATTAATGATACTATATAAAAAAATCCGTTTCTTCATTAAATTAGTTTTTGGCCACTATTTACAAAATGCAGATTTTATTCATTTTTTAATTGCATCGTTTCAGAATAAAGTTAATAATAAATAAATCTTAAATTATGTTAATCTAGAAAAAATAATAGCTTATCGACTTATAAAAAAACAACCTTTCTTGATTAATCAGATCTGGGTCATTTTAATAAACGTTTGTGTCAGACATTTCTTTAAATTCAATACCCAGTCCATGTTCTAAAAAATTGTGTTTTTAAGTCAGATTAGATTTTTTCCTGAACGACATAGTTTCAGAATGAAACTACACTAGAACTCCAATTATCCGAACTCCGACTATCCGAATCGCTTTCAGAATTTCAGAAAAAAATTAAGACGGAAACGTACTGCGATTCGCAAAATAAGGATTCTGTCTACGCGCGCTATTGTCCTTCCCTCCACGAATCTAATGTATTCGCAGCGCGAACATTTTTGGGATGATGAGTCACCGTCTCATAGTGCAGTTTGATTATTGGCTGTCGTCCGTTGCCAGGTGGCCGGCACGGCCCACCTGGGTTTCAGACCATGAGTTTCAAATTCTAAATGATAATGAACTTATTGAAAGTGTCGAGGAAGAAGATGACCTTAGTGTCGAAGTTGAAGCAGACACGGGACCAACAGCTAGTGAAGCATTTGCCGCCTTGAAACTGCGTTGAAGTGGATGGAGCGTCAGCCTGAGAGTGATCACATGCAACTTCTCACAGTCAAGCGGATGCGCGACTTGGCTGCCCGAAAACGGATGAAGACTGTCAAACAGCTTACTTTCACCGAGATGTTCAGCAAGCAATGACTTTCATTTACAGTACGGTACGTACATACTGCACGTACATAATGTACAGCACTTTTAAGTACGCTTAACATGTAAAAGTGTTGCATTTTCAATTAATTAATTAAAAGATCTTTTTTCTTTAAAAATAGTTTTTTCTCCCGTTTTCAACATACATACAGTAATTAATTAAAAAAGACCCTTTGACGGGAAAAATCCAATTATCCGAATTTTTGATTATCCGAATGGGGTCCGGACCCAATTGATTTGGATAGTTGGAGTTCTACTGTATTATTAAATCTCAATTTATATAAACCTATGAAAATATATTATTTTATCGACTTATAAAATAAAGGATTTATTTCATAATTAATCAGATCTGTATCCTTTAAATAAACAATTTTGTCATACTTTTTATTTGATGCACTTTTTCCATTTTTTATAAACGTGTAGTTTTAATTTAGTTTATGTATGTTATTATCAAATTATTACGATAAAGAAGACAGTAAAGTAATTATGATGAAAAAATACATATTTTTCTTTTATTAACTCATAAATTATAATATTAAGAAATACAGTTTTAACTAAAGTTAGATTGTTTCCTCGAATTGTCTAATTTCAGAACAAAGCAAAAATTAAATAACAAATTACGTAAATTTTGATAAAATAATAGTTTATTGACTGATAATATAGAGCATTTTTTTTTCTTAATTAATCTAATCTTTCTCCTTTAAATAACGATATTTACCAAATTTCTCTTTGAACTCGATTTGTAGTTAATTTTTTTAATTGTGTATTTTTATTTTAGTTTATGTATGTTATTGCGAAAAGGGACAATAAATTAATGATGAAAATAATATATATATATATATATAGTAAATAAATTCACGGTGATTGCCCTCAAAAATTTAATTATACTTAAATTGGACTGTTAACGCAATTTCACGAATACGCGAAAATAATAAATCACTTCAAGAGTTAAATAAACTTCACAATGTGAGAGCGATTAAATAAAACAAAGGATCAAGGATCGGGGAGGGGAGGGCGCAAATAAATTTAATTATATATTCAAGATCGAAATATGTCATGATCATTCCATGACAAAAATCAGACTGAAATACGTTCTTATTATCAAGAGGTGCTTTACTTTTTAAGTCAGGAATGAAACAAAAAAAGAATAAAACAAAAGCTTTTTCGGCCGCATTAACGTCGGTGTCAAGAGCTGGCATTACGCTGTTATGACAGTTGAGTTTTAACTGTTTTATAGTTTTAAATGTACTTTTCAGTTTTCTTCTAACCCCCCCCCCTCCCCCCGTTTTGTAAAAATTATATAAATAAATAAATAAAATGTAATAAATAAATAAATAAAATTTAAATAAGTAAATAAATAAAACATTGTGTAAAGTTAGTCCACAATTTGTATAGGGAGCAAAATTTTTCCTTCTCTCAAAATTGTATTCGTTTTAGATGCTACAGGTGGTGGTCGATGATTTCATCCCCTCCTCGTAAAATGTTACTTATAAACAAGATGTTCTCACGGGAGAGAGTGTGGCTCTTAAAGGACCACACAGTAGATATTTTTCTTTTACAACAGGAGTGGGAGATTTTATTGCAAAAATGTTTCAAGTAACAATCGCCTGTTTCTCTAAAACTCATAAAAATAAGGTTTGTTGTTCGTGTGTATTTAAAAGTGCATCTAACTGCATGTTATTGCTTCAGTAATGGGTAGGAGCTGTCATCATAAATTCAACAAGATTTTTCCATGAAACAGGGACCTACAGGGTTGTTTTATCACGTGGTTCTTCGGGGTGGACCCTAGCAACAACTTTGACCCTGTGTGTACCCTTGACCAATAGGGCACTCTCAGTTAAGTGTATGCAAAAAAGGGTGGAAGACACGGAAGGCTCATTGGTTAGGCAGATGGAAGAGATTTAACGGGGCTGGTGTTTATGTCAGTTAGGAGGTTTGAGACGAAGATGAAAAGGTGACTTTTGACAGAGAACGAGAATAATGAAGTAGACAGCACAGGCAATGCGGCTGATTTTAAGAAAACGGGGCTGGTACGGCTATATGAAAGTTTCTGGTGGCAGGAGTTATGCATGAGCACCGGTAGATGAATGCGGTGGGCCCTCGTCCCTTGAAAAGTCTCGCAAATTACGGCGACTGCGGTATTTAGCGTAACGTGCCGCAGAATATTCATCCCAAGCGGCAACAGACTTCATGTATTCGGTGGTCTTCGTCCGAGTTATACGCGGCATGTCGGGGGAGATGTGAGTGTTCCGATGCGGGATAACTTTGATGACTGACGGAAAGGCAACGGGAGAGACGTCAGGAAGGGGTCCCTAGACCTGGTCCTCAGCGGAGAGAATCCTGGCAAATACTGGCGTGGAGAGCGCTACACTAAAATTTGACGGAGACAGGCGGCTAGATGCCTCGGTAATAGACTGATAAAATGAACGCTGTGCCCAGCCGATAAACGGCGAACACCTATCAAGACTGGCTGGTGAGTGCTAATATAAAAAAAAAATTATATATATATTAATTGTTGTATTAAATGTTGTTAAGAAATCATCTTGTTCCTTAAGGTGATAATGTTATTTATGTAATTGTGTTTTTACGTAGGTTTTATTTGAATATTATGGCTCTTATCTTCATTCAAAATATACTTTTCTAGAAAATATGAGCACATTAGTGATGGTGCTCTGGTATAAGCTCATGGCTTCTTGTGTTTATGATCTAAGTCTATGATCGACGATTTTGTTTTCAAGTAATAATCATTGTGGTTTACCCTCTAAATTGTATAGTTGATCTTATAAGAATTGATGAGACTAAAGAAATATACTTTCTCTTTTCTTGAATAAATTTTGTCACTCTGTTCATATAAGTGCTTGATTTTTGTCTCTAGACTAATTTATGTAATTGAAGCGTTCTGTTAGTTCACAAGATTTTTAAGGAGGGGTAGTTCCCCCTATTTTGAGAGTCAAGATCAAACTTTGAAGAGTATTATTTTAAACTATAAGATACACTCAGTGTGATGAACATTGCTAGTTTACTACATACTTTCATGGCTTCTGCAAATTTACATTTATTTACTCAAAACTGTCAGATAATGAGATAATTTAACTTAATATTATACTTTAATTTTCACAACGCAAAAATTCCTTTTGTACTCATGTTTAAGACTTCAGTAGCACTTATGAAAAATTTTGGATGTTTCATGCTTGCCGTGAAACAGAGTGTGCTTTTGTGATTTGCTCTTCTTGTGATCAGGTGCTGTCTTTAGCCACCATTAAATTATTCTCTTCACCTTAATTTCAGGTGGTTTTATTCAAAATTTAAATCTTGATCGCGCCTGTCATCTTAATGTTACTTGTGGATTCTCGGTTGATTATCACAAAAGGACACAATAGATTGAAATCTCAATCTACTATTAGAGGATATTAAGTATACTGACATATTCATGCATGTGAAGGCTACTGCTAAATTGGAGGAAAATTTAAAGAAAAGTAATTAGTAACAATTAAAATTAAATTAAGAGAAATAATATAATTAAAAAAAAAACACACCTAACAACGCCAAAACATGATGATTCTAGAATAAAGTTAATAATTCATCTTAAATTTATAAATCTCTAAAAACTCAATATTCTATCGAATTATTATAAATATAAAAATGGTCTTTTCATAATTAATGAGAGGTTTCTCACTTAAAAAAAAAACATCATTGCGATATTTCTGTACGAATGCTACATTTCTAATATTTTAAATTTTCTCCAAAAGTAACTTTGGTATATTTTGGATATTGAGAGATGAAGAAATTTGTTAGACAATGACAAAGGGAAAGAAAGCATTCCAGCACCGAAAATGCAAGAGGTTCAAAAATTGGCAACGGCTGTTAAAAAATATTGCCAATCAAAATGTGATGTATATAGCAGTTGAAATTTTTGAGTGTGTCGCGAACTGCAAAATGGTGTGATAAAATTATCATATGTTCAACTTTCGCAAAGAAAAGTAAAGGGTGACTTAAATTGAAGTTAAGTTATGTAACTACAGCGGCAATTTATTTACATCTCTTGTTTGCCTTGAGCAATTTATACTTTAGTGTTTACAAAATGTCACAAACTTGCTTTTCCGCTAAAAGTAGTAAATTAAAGAAAATGCTGCTCCTTTTACCGTAAAGCTGGTAGTTTGTCAAACTTTTATTCATTCATCGCAATAGATTATTTTTCACCACTTAAATCTTTACATCTTTTATTCCGGACTTTCATTAGTACGGATGTAAAGGGCCTCCCTTGGAAGTCTGCACTAAAAAGAATTCACTGTATTACCAGAAAGGAAATAGAAAATAATGATACTACTAAGGAGAATTTTTTGCATTGTATGTATTACTTCACAAATTCAGAATAAAACTGAAAAAAAAAAACATAAATATATCAATATAATCACGCTGTAAATCTCGATGTAACAATTCTTAAATTATATAAATCTTGATTAAGCAATAGTTTATCGAATGTCTGAATAAAGTTTATTTTTTAAATAATCAAGTCTGTCTCTTTTAAATAAACATCTTTGCGATACTTCTGTTTGAATGCGATTTCTTGCATATTTTGAAAATTTGTATTTTTAATTTTGTTTGTTTATGTTATTGTTGAAGTAATACAAAAAAGAAAAAAAAAATCTGAAAAGCAATGATGCCAAGCAGATTTCTCTCTTCATTTCCTCTTTAAATTATATCACTACCACTATATGTTAAAATATATTTTTAACTGCAGTTAATGTGTATTCATGGGCTGCATAGTTTCAGAATAAAGCAAAAAAAAATATCTTAAATTTTTAAATCAGTTAAAACCAGCTGATAAAATAAAACACACCATGTCTTAATTATTTAAAGTTTTCTCGTTTTATAATATAGTTTACAATTTTTCCATATTTTGAAACCGCGTATTTTTAATTTAATTTATCGATGATGTACAATTTACTTATTAAACATTTACTTTTCTTATTAAATTCATAAAAAGATAGGAGGTATTTTGTAATATTAATTTTACGTTCAAGAATTGTAAAAAATGTTCATGTTGCTTGTTTAAGCACCGTAATTCGTGTGTAGTTTTTACCTACAAGGATTACTTTGTACTACTCATGAAAAATATTCATTGTTGACTATAGACACTCTAAAATCGACATTTTCAAAACTGAAAAAAACATACTCAAATCTGAGTATATCGCATTGTCAAAATAGCTTCGAATCAAAATGACTCAAGTTTGAAACATGTATATACTCATTTCTGAAAACATGCACACACTCAAGAATAAAACATCATGTGCTCATATTTGAGTATGTCCATGTTTCAAAAATGACTGTGAACTGATTTCTATGTGCACATTTTTGAGTATTTCCAGGTTTCAAAAATGAGTTTGAACTGATTCTAATCATGTCTGAGTATGTCCATGTTTCAAAAAGGAGTATGACCTCTATGTACTCAGTTTTCAGTATGTCCGTGTTTCAATATTCTGAGTATTTCTGGTATTTCAGAATTGACAGCATTGGGTCGTAATATTTGAAACAAAAACTTTCATAACAAAATGAAAACATCCATTTACTCAGATTTGAAAGTGTCTTTCTCAGTAGTCAAATTTTTTCTCAAATTCTGTTTCTCAAATTTTTCTCAGTAGAGGTTCTAAAAAAAAATCGACTTACTAACGCGAAATGCCTTGACATATTACCTGATTCATTTTTAAATGCAAAAGAATGACACTTGCAGGCCTGGTTACTGAAATAATTTGTAATCGAGCAGTATTTTTCATTATTCGATAAATAAATCATATCTTGAGTTATAAGCGTTTATTGACTTATGACATCAGTTGTTTCCTTTTCCGCGTCGTGCGTCGGTAAATCCTGTCCAAAACGCCCACTTTCACAGCAATTTATGAAAGATTTTCTTCCATTACCGAAAAATGAAGAAACAAATGTTCGATTACTCAGTCTCGGAATAAGAGCATTTGCCAATTACAAGCTTTTGCGAACAAAAATGCATTAAAAAATGCGCCTGAAAGCAAGCTTTTTGCATTTCAAAGCAGCCTTAACGGCTATTTTATTTAATATTTCCACGCAATTTTGATTCTGATCGCTAGATAATATTTATGTACAGAGGAATACATCAGCAAGTAATCCCATGTACCGCGTGGGCAGAAACACTGTATAAATTTTAAATATGACAAATAGAGACCAAATAATGATACGAAAATCCAGTTTGCTCTAAATTTATTATCTAAAAGCAGGATTTTTTTTAACGCCAAGAAAGGTCGTAGTTTTAAAAGTCGACAATGAAGTGCATTAATGTAAATGGCTATTTCAGATTTATGCATTGAGGAAGATTGAAAAAAAAGACAATTCGGTAGATCGTTCATTCTATTTAATGAATAATTTGGTATGTAGAATAAATTACTTAGCTAATCTTGACTATGAAGTTGGTAAGTGAATCACCACAACAATGAATGCTTTTCGAAAAATCTGACCACAAAAAGTCTAAAGGAAAAAATGATCCCTGTACACAGTAACTGCAATTTTTATGAAAATTAGAGGTGACCTTCTAGTTTGACCTTCTATCAAACTTTGACAAAACAAAACCAACAGACAGGCAAACGTACCACTTTTAGATCTAACTGGAGTCTATACGGGAACACAAAGAGAACAAGCCCTTACCAACAAAAAAGAATTAGGAAAACTGGAGCATCCACTCAAAAGTAATGAGTAGTCATACATAAAAAATATGAACAAATATATATATAGTAGCTCTTTCGTTAGAAGTCAGTTAATAAACTTTAATACTCACGCCAAACGAAGCCTAAAACCTTCCATGCACTATATGCAGCAAACTGTATAGTCTTTTACCCGATTTTATAAATAATAGTTACATTACCGTAATTTTAAGCAGCCTCATTCACTGTTAAAAATCTCCAGAGAACTGTCCCGTCATGCGACTTTAATTTAAAGGAAACGGTCAGCTAACGGTAATTTAAAACTATTCTGACCAATGAGAACGCTATAAACTATGGTCAAATAAGAATCCTCTATAAAACAGTCCAATGACTGGACAGTTTTTTGCAGATTTTTAACAGTGTTGATCAGAATAGATTTAAATTACGGTTATGTAATATTTTTCTATATAAACAGCTGAATAACTATAGAGTTTGTTGCAGATTTTTAATACACTCTTAAAGAACTTCAACAAACAGACCAATCATATTTAATCGTTTTATAGCTAACGATAACTCGACCATATTATGAAGCATTCTCATAAATTAGAATATAAATAAATGACAGTTATGTAATAGCTTTCTATAAAAACCGTTGAATGCGTGGACAGTGTCCTGAAACATTTTACAGTATGTTACACTAAAATTATAGACTTAAAAGTCTCATTCAATCCCTCCAGTTTTTGTTGAAAATTTCGAACTGCATACATTGTAAAAAAATTGCAGGAAACTGTCCAGTTATTTGACCGCTTTTATAGATAACGGTTCATTAATCATGATTTTGAATTGATGCTGACCAATGAGAACGCTTCATAATATGGCCATGTAACCATTATTATATAAAACGGTTCAATGACTGGCCAGTTTTCTGCAGATTTTTAACAGTGTACATAAAGGCTGAAAACAAAATGCATTCAAGCATTATCAAGGGCTGCTTTTATTTACGCATAAAATATGCTTGAAGGGCAATTTGCAAATAAGCAAAACTATTTTAATTTAATTTTAAAAAGGATTAATATTTTCCAGCACTTTTCAGTTGAATTCCTTCGAAAAACTTTTGTAAGTAAGACTTTTAATCCTTTAAGTAAATAAGTTTTTTAATTAAACGAAACATAGCATACGTATAGGATAAAATTGAAATTACTGTACGTAGATTTATGCAAATCACAAAAAATAATTTTTTTGTGTAAAATGTTGTAATCCTGAAATACAGAACATCATTAGATCGTAAAGTTTTGAAAAGTATTTTTTTCTCTTATAACATAACTTTAATAAATCAGTCAACCATTACTTTATTTTACGAAATTTACACCATATGAACAGAAAAAAGAAAAACAACCGCTAAATATATAATTAATTCGTTCTTTAGTAGAAATAAAAATTTAATAAGCAAAATAAGAATGCATTAAAAAAGAAATTTAATATTTTAAAGAACAAGTAAAATTTTAAAATAATACCATTATTATTTAATAATTGTGTTAGATTTGTTTATTTTATTAAAATTATAATTAAAAACACCATTTGTTATGCTGCAATATTATATTAGTCATTTTTTATAGTAAATCCTTTACGTAAAATGTAGCTAATCTGGAATGCAGGACATCATAATATTAGAAAGTTATTTTTAGCTAGCTTTCATTTCAAAAGATAAGAATCTAAATATTGCAGCAGTCCTGAGGAATGTAATTCAGGAAAATATCGGTATATATTCACCGATCATGACCACCATACCCCAAAACCACCCTCCATTCAAATGCTGATATATGTAAAAATAAAAAATGTTGGCCACTTAAAGTTTTCAATTTAATAAAAATGAAAAAAAAAACTAGAAATCCGAAAAGTTTTTCGTTTAATACAAGACTTTGATACAGGGATTATGGGCAATTTTTTAATCTACCTATTGCCGAAGTCAACATGAAAGTAATTCCTGAAAATGTCGGTATATTTTTACCGATCATGCCTACCAGGCCCCAAAATCATTCTCTATTCAAATGTTGATCTATATATATATTTACAGGGTGGTTATAATATAAGTATCTCTATTTGGAGCTGTCTGTAGCTCGAAGAAGTAACCCGATCGAAACCAAAATCGGTACACTTACTATTCAAGAAGGGGGAAAGAAAAATGAACAATAAAAAATAATAATTGCAATAATCACCGACAGATGGCGATACTGAGTGTAAAATGTAATGTGTAATACAAGAACAAAGAATTAAGGCGTCAAACCGGATGACACACCTAATTTATTGGAAAAAGTGTAGAGTGAACGTGGTTACGCTTTCGTATGGTGGTGCCGATCATGTTCAGGGTCCACATGATCATTGTGTTAAAAAAGACACAATCCAGGTGGTTCAGACGTGCTCAAGTGCGGTATGTAACGCATCAGGAGTGATGTTTCGCACTTGTTGCGATATGCGGTAAAGTCACTGAGGTTTGCGACACCTCCAAGGCACACAATATTACACATTACATTTCACACTCAAAAGCGCCATCTGTCGGCGATTATTGCAATTTTTTTATTGTTCCAGTCTTTTTCCCCCTTCTCGAATAGTAAGTGCATCAATTTTGGTTTCATTCCGGTTATTACTTCAATTTACAGAGAGCTCCAAATAGAGATACTTATATTATAACAACCCGGTATATATATAATGGTGGGCTCTTAAAGATTTCAAATTACAAAAAAATTTAAAATCCAAAAACTTTTTCTCTTAATGCAAGACCTCTATACAAGGATTTCGGATCATTTTTTACGTATGTAGCATTTTCTTCATACCCCTACTTAAAAAAAAAAAAAAAAAAAAAAAAAAAAAAAATGGTTGAGATACAGCAGTTTGAAAGTCTAGGATGGCTGACATTTTGAAAACATCAGATTATAAATAAGACAAATAAAACAAATTATAAATAAGACAACTTCTCTCGACTGCCGCTGCTGTGGAACCGTGTACGTTAATGGGAGCCGGAGCACGTAAACTATGTTGTTGGCTCCAGTGTCCTCCAAGTTTAGTATAAGCATTACCTCTGGGGGTGCCAATCCAGGTGCAAGTCTCTCATCTGGAACTGGTTCAAAATTAAGAGACCAACTCTTCTGGACAGGACTTGTGAGTGCTTAAACCATTTGGTAGGCCTCCCCATCCAGCTGACTCTTGTGTACTTCTAAGCTTATGAGAGTTGGAACAATGATTACAACAATGAAAGAAAATTCGAAAGAAACCACGTTCAATAAATTTCATAAATTAAACCCGTTTACTAGGTTACCCGTTCACACTCTGCCACGTTCGTTTTTCTATTTTTTTCAATTATTTTTTATTAAATATTTTCCACTCTTTAATCTCGAAATCTATTTTTGATTATTTTTTTCAATTAATATCGCCATAAATATGGAAAAGAAAAGGAGGGGATGGTTGGCTTGGTTAAAGCTGTGTTATAAAAAAAAAAAAAAAAAAAAAAAAAAATCCAGTTTATACCCAGTAGAAAAGGCAACCTACCAATTCCTTAGTTTTATGAATTCTGATAATTTTAATCAAATACGCGAAGCTAAAATGCATTTAACCCGATAGTAGAAGATTCCCCGTTTCCGTCCATATTTGGTGTATGATAGGAATTAAAAAAAAAAAAAAAAAAAAAAAAAAAAAAAATCAGCTATCGGCAAGTTGTCATTATTTATGGCGGTCTATTTTTGCTACAACTTCACAAGAGTCAGCTGGATGGGGAGGCCTATCAAATGGTTTAAGCACTCACAAGCCCCGTCCAGAAGAATTGGTCTCTTAATTTTGAACCAATTCCAGATGAGAGACCTGCACCTAGATTGGCACTCCCAGAGGTAACGCTTATACTAAACTTGGAGGACATTGGAGCCACGAACAGATTTTAAGAGGACCGGCTCCCATTAACGTACACGGTCCCACAGCAGCGGCAGTCGAGAGAAGTTGTCATCTTCCAAAGCACTGACCAAGGTCGATGCTGCTTCATTTACGGTGACGCTTAAAACTACATAATTATATCCGCCAGCATCAAATCCTCGCTAAACGTGGCGATATTTGGCGAAATATCTGCAAATTTAAAAGGCAAAAATAGATCGCCATAAATAAAGACAACTTGCCGATAGCTGAGTTTTTTTTTTTTTTTTTAATTCCTAACCTACACCAATATGAACGGAAACGGGGAATCTTCTGCAATCTGGTTAAATGCATGTTAGCTTCGTGTATTTGATTAAAATAATCAGAATTCATAAACTTAAGGAATTGGTAGGTTACCCTTTTACAGGGTACAGGCTTTTTTTTTTTTCTTTTTTTTTTTGTATAACACAGTCTTAACAAAGTCAGCCATCCAATCCTTTTTTTTCATATTTATGGCGATATTAATTGAAAAAATAATAAAAAAATATATATTTCGAGATTAAAGAGTCGTAAATATTTAATAAAAAATAATTTAAAAAATATTAGAAAAACGAAAGTGGCATAGAAAAAAAATAGTATGAAAAATTTATTAATTTTCAATAATTAAGCGTAATATCTTGATTTTATTAAATATTTCATGTTAAAAATTCATGTTTTTATGTTGGAATATTATATTAGTCGCGTCTCATAAAAAATCTCTTACTTAAAATCTAATGAACCTCGAATACAGCATATCATAAGATTGTAAAGCTTTAAAAAGTAGTTTTTTTTTCTCATAACAGAGACTTAATAAACAAGACAACCATTTTTTTTTTCAATTTTATGAAATTTATTTATATATTAATCGAATTGAGGAAAAAAAGTTATTGACGTAATTATTTCGTGCTTAAATAGTGATAAAAAGTTAATAAGTAAAATAGGAATAATTTAGAAAAGCAAATTTGACATTCTAAAAAAAAACTAGTAAGAGAAAGAAAAAGTCCTTATTATGTAATAATACTAAATTTGTTGATATGATTAAAACATTACTTTAAAAACTATCTGTTTAAATGTCAAATTATTATATTATTCACACCTGATAATTAATCTCTCTGGTAAAATCTAGCGGACATTAACTACAAGATATTATCGGATTATAATTTGTTTTTTCTATATTATCTAAACTTGAAAAATAAATACGATATTATCTAAACTTATAATCGAAAATATGAATGATATAATTATTTTATAGTTAAGCGATAATAAAAAATAATAAGTATTATGAAAAATTAAAAATTAGAACAGCAATTTTGACATTTTAAAAATACTTGTAGACGGAAGAAAGTGTAATTTATAGTACTTTCTATAATTTAATTTGTTAAAGTTGCTAATTTATTTGAAAATTTAATTTAACACTTACCCAGTTTTAAAGTTGATTTTTTTATATTACTAAAAACTATACTACTATCTTAAAAAGGAGCTTTATAATGTTGATTAGATACATTTGAATTTTAAGCATCTTTTAAAAAATCGTTTCTCAGTAATTGAAAAAGAGGACTTTTTAATTAGTTAGTAAGGAGTATTCTCTATTTGTACATTAGTTACCTTAAGGATAAAATAAATAAAAATGATTATAATATTAGTTAAATGCAGTTAATTTTTAAGCATCCTTATCAAATTGTTTTTCTGAAATTGAATAAGAGAATATTTTTAGGTTCACCTTCTATTTCTATTTTACTGTACAAACAGTATACAAAACAGGATTACAATATTAATTAAATACAGTTAAATATTATACATTATTTAGAAATTGTTTTTCAGTATTTCAATAGGATAATCTTTTTAATTAGGTGTATTCTCTACTTGTATATTACTCGAATCTCAAGATAAAAAAAATAAATTAAAATATTAATTATATACAATTAAATTTTAAGCATCATTTAAAAATTGTTTTTCAGTAATGAAATAGGATAATGTTTTTGATTAGGAGTATTTACTTGTATATTACTGCAATCTCAGGATAAAATAAATAAAAACATTAGAATTTTAATTAAAACCATTTTGTTTAAAGCATTTTCTTTTAAAACTGTATGTTGTATTTCGAATTCTTTTAATCCAAGCTTGACATATAAATCAGAATTAAATCCCGTAAAAACGGTTATAGATCGATATCTGAAGTGAGTTACATAAATAGTTAAATATAGTACTTAAAATTGGTGGACGGATATATCTTTAACTCTTTCAGTTGTGCTATTGTTTAGAATATTAGTTTGAAAAATGTCTGACTGCTGTAACAACTTTTATAGCAACAAGTTGCTGTTAAAAAAAATAGTGGTTTCATCTGCATAGAAATTATCTAACATTGTACGCTATTTTCAGTTTCTAATCTGTTTTGAATAGCTCCAGCCCTCCTCCATCTCAAATTTTCAGTTGTACCATACTATTTAAGGTACCAGGTATTACGATATTTAAAGTATCAGGTATTTAAGTTTCTAATAAAGACTGAAACATTTAAAGAAAAAAAATATTTAAGTATGTATCTCCAGTAAACTTGTACAGTCTGCTGCAAAAGAAAATGAATAGTACCCCTATTATAGATGATTGCCAGCGTAGTCTGATAAACATCCGTAATTGGAAAACGTCTCATTTTGCTTTGCAAAAAACGCTGTGCATTGTTCTTAATTGTACCTTTAGTAAATAGTTTTTCAGATAATAAAGAGGCTAATAGATAAAAAAACTAGTTATTTCATGAAACTTCAGTTTTAACATCTTGAGACCCAAGCTCGTATTTTTTGCACAAATTTTACCATAATTGAGATTATTGCGTCTTTTGAGACTAGAAATCAATAAATATGTTCATTTATTTAAAAAAAAATATATATATATAGTTTTTTAGCGTGTCCAATAAAATGGACATTGGGTTTTCGTCTTGTGAAAAACACATTATTGAATTACAGGAATCTGAATGGAAAATTCTTAATATTGGACAAAAAATAATGGCACAAAACTGAATTAGACTCAAAATAATGACACAAAGTTTAACTAGACACAAATTATTAATTAAAAAATTAATTAGACACTAAATAATAATAAATTATTAAAAAAAAATAATTACACGCAAAAAATAAATAGATGAACTTTAACTGCAATACTTTATGAATGTGCTTCTGCAAAGCAATTATTTTGGTAGTTAAACAGATATACAAGTTTCACTTCATTTACACAAATTAAGTTGTATTTTTTAAATAAATTTTGATTTTGCCTCACAACGCATTTTATTTGTCCATTATTTTAGGTAACTGTTGGATACTCTATTTAGAACTGAGTAGACTGCACAAGTCCAAAACTTTGGTGGAGACTAAACTGCTAGGTTCAGAAGTGTTGGGGCTTGAGTTTTTGTCATAATTTGAATAACTCAACTTCGATTTCCTCAAAAGCTGATTCGCACTAATCACTTTGAAGTATAATAATTGGATGGATTTGCATGAATTCAATTACTTTATTCTTTTCCTCCTTCTTACCTTCATCTCTAACGTCATGCTCTGACACGTCACAATTCATTTTATTGCTTCCAAACGTATCTCAATAACTTTCTCTAGATCCAAATAACGCCAGTTTCCAAATATCTCTAAAAAAGGTACGCCTCAAAAATCACATTTCTCGCGTAATTATTTGACGCGTAAGAGTTTTACGCGGCAAAGTCTTATTTCTTTCACTGCAAACTTTTCTATCTACAGAAGTGTGTTTTTAATACTCATCCATCGATTCTAAGCATCGCATAATTTCAAGTTTTACATCATCAAATAGAAAAGTGTAGGTAAATTTAGTCAACTTTTAAATATTTTTCAATTAGAATTTTGTTTTAAATCTATCTCAACACCAACCCTTTATTGCCTAACATAATGACATTAATTAGTGACACAACTACCACAATTGGCAATTGAATGCCAAGTGGAAATTTAAAAGAAATAAAATCGAGTTTTTAAAAAAAACTTATAATGTTATATTTAATTGTATATTTGTTTAAATTTGGTTATTTTAATTTGATTAAGTTAATCAATTTAATTAGAATCAACATACTAACAAAATATAATACAAAAATCTTGCAATAAACAAGAAAAGAAAAATATATTAAAAGAAAAGCTTATTTGTAAATCTCGTTATTTATTAAATACTGTATAAATATTAAATATTTTCACTGAAATAAAAAATTAAATAATGTACTAATTTGGAACAATCATTTTATCAGTATAGGACAATATCTAATTAATTATTTAATTACCAATAGAAATGTATATTATCTACTTCTGTATTTACTTTTTTCTCAATACAGTATGGAATTTTGAGTAAAAACAATCTTTCCCTTCAGTATTCAAAAAGATCCTAATATGAATGGAAACAACTGATGGAGACCCAACGTCCAATACAATAGACATCGATAAAAACATGTGTTTATTCAACAAAATATAGATTCAATTACTTAAACTATGGTTTAAATTGATTAATACAACATTTAAAATAAATATATGCTGTATTAATATCAAAATACTTTTTAAAAATATATGAAATTTGAGTTAAAACTGTGTACTTCAACAATCTTTCATCTGTTCGCTGCCATTTTCAAATGATTAAAACACACATTTTGCCACGAATGTTTTACTCTTTCGGTATACAGATAGCAGCACTAGACTATCCATAATAATGGACAGTAAGATTTTACAAGTTCCAACTGAAATTAAATATTTTATACGAAAAATAAAAATGTCCAATAGGATGGACGGTCTCAGGAGGATAATTTTTCTTCCCCATCACAATCAAGAATCTGAAGAGTCCCCCAATAATCAGGTGGTGGAAGTATGTTTTTAAAAGTGATAGGAAGTGTAGAAAATTAAAAATTCTGCGAACAATTCAAGCAATCAATGTTTAAATATTTTGGTCACTAAACTGAATATCAAGTCTATAGAATCTAGAGTTGCAAAGAATCGGTTTATTCCCAGGATTATTTCCAATATACCCAGTTTATTCCCAAGTTTATTCCCAAAAGACCTGGTTTATTCCCAAAAAAACCAGTTCATTTCCAAAAAACCTGGTTTATTCCCAGGTTCAAACCGGGTTTTTTCTAGTCTTTGCAACGCTAATAGAATCATACCTTATTAAGATAAAAATAAATTAAGATAAAGGAAAATTAAAAAGATCGGAGTCCGGATCACTGAAATAACTGTTGAGAAAACAAACCAATGTTCTACGACAATAATCTATCTATACTAAAATGAATATGCCATAACATAGAGGGTGTCTGCAGTGCTCCTAGTGAAGAAATATTTTCTCCAACATGTCTTGTTAAATATGGAAAATAACTGAAACAATCATTTAAAAATTGCACAGTGTCTTTGCTTTAGTAGTAGATGATGTCTTGCATGTAAAAATAAATTTATCAGAAGCCCTCAAATGTAAAATGTTTCATATGCTATGCATATGTATGCATGCGAGGGAAATTGTATTGCTTCCTATAATGGGCATATTGTGCATACCTTACTTGGTTTCCTGTTAAAATAAATTTTATGCCCTTACATATGTTGCTTGTATTAGTAAATGTGCATGCGCCTTATAATTCTGCACTTCAGCCCGAGATTAAGTATGTATTTTAGACGGGAATTTGATTTCGAAAAACTTGCAGTTCTGGCTTTCCTACCATGTTTCATTGAAAATAAGAATTAGTGCTAATAGAAGTGCTAGAGCAAAATTTCAGGTTGCTCATAATATAATCCCTTCAAAAATATGCTTCCTTTTTTAAAGACATCCAGACTTTAAATTTGCACTCAATTATGATAATGAATTCAGACAACATGTAACTAGTTTAAAGTGATGATTTAAAAATACAATTTGAATTTTTACAGCTACTAGCATGAATACAATGCAAAAACATTATTTTTCATTAAGTTTGTTTCAGCTTTTTAAATTAAAATGCACTCTTTCTTTATACGCAAATATGATTTTCACGAACGGCAGCATCTCGTCCTTATGAGATTATTGTCTCGAATCTCAGTAACAGTACAAATATTGAATTATAGGAAATTACGGTTGTCTGATACAATCGCATTAAATTTTCAATTTTTAATGAATAACCATCGTGTTTGGACCGCAAGGTGTCTTGTGGTGAAACGGATACACATAAGTATCCTACATGCATAAAAGCCACCCTGATTAAACCTATTTTGGGGTTCATGACTTGGCACCCTTTGTCTTGTTACTAAAATAAACTATCCTTGCAGCTGAATAGTATGTGTGGCGGAGGCAGACAGATGGAGGGGAAAGTAACTTTAAAACTTTACAATATAGTTTTTCTCCTCATAGATGGCGCTTCGGCACGCCATAGGCGAGCCTAGCCTGCTTCCGCTATGCTTTTCAATGCGAAAAGCATTCATTTTTTAAATGTTTTTAATGGAAAAGTTGAACTTTAAAAAAGTCAAATAAGTAGAAATTTCATTAAATACAGTTTTCTTCACACCATACATATATTTTAATAGATATTTGGCGTTTCGATTGCTTCTTATAACTCTTTAAATAAGAGTTCATCCTGACAAAAACATCTGGATAATCATTTAAAAACAAATATCACGGATACTGTAGAACGAAGAAATACGGGATGGACGTATAATTTTTAGAGATTAAAAATATTATTCAAATTTTCTGGAATAAATTTTAATTTTCCGTATATATCGATAACCTTTGAATAATTTAATAACTCATAATTTTTTATAACTATGCAATTAATATTATGTACATTTAAAAACAAATTTTTATCTTATTTATTTGGGAAAGAAAACTTGAATAAATAATATGGTCTATTAACTAATTTTTGCAAGAATCGTAAATTGTGACTTTAATATAATGTTAGTTATGAATGATCCAAAAACTCTCATTTTTTTACCATACATAAATGCTTCCTATTTCATGCACACTGCTGCAGATAGAAAAGGTAACATGCTTACCTTACAATTTGAAAATTATACAGTTATTAAAAACTATATATACTTAAATCTTTTTTTCTTTGAGAATATTAAATTTGTTATTTAAATGAGTTCTTTTTCCAAATTTAGAATCAATAAAATCTTTAGATTTAATTGAACAGCTAAGTAATCAAATTAAATTTGCACTTATGAGAGAGGCGAATATATATATTTTAATAAATAAGTTCTTGCACTTGCACTTCTGAATGAAGCCCCAAAATACTTTTTAGTTTGCAAATGAATTAAATTGATGGATAAAATAATGATTCTGATGTCACAGAACCCAAACTGGTCCAGACACTTCATTTTTTTAAACACAGTTTTATCAAACTAAGGAGCACATTTTAAGCATTGTTTCTTCGATTAAGATGAAATTTTTAGGACCCCCCCCCCTTCCTCTTTCCATGCAAAAAAATAAATAAATACAATTATAGATATTTAACTCCTTACAAGTGCCTCTAACTAATATAATTCAGTTTTAAATAAAGTTTTATAATTTTTCTGTTGTAGCTGCCCTTTTATCTATTTAAAATTAAGTCTTTTGGTTCAACTGAACAGCTAATTAAACAAATTAAATTTTTAAATTGCACTTACATGAATCTAATAAGAACAAGATTAGAAAATCTGCAGATAACATTTTTTACTTACTAAATACTACAAGTAATATATCAAGTAGTTTCAGGAAAATTAACTTTTAAAATAAATCCATAATTACTCCAGATATACAAAGGAGGGGCTCATGGGTCTCAAGCACTCCCCCATTCAAATAAAAACAATTTTTTAAGCAACACAAACTTTGAAAAATCTATTGTTTTTAATATAGTTTAAATATTTGAATTAAATATTTCATTATTCAACTCTGTAGATAAAAAATACTGAAATATTAATTAGATTTATAGTAGAAGGAAATTAGTAAATCTGCAGAATACATTTTTCACTTACTTTTTACTACAAGTAATATATCACCTAGTTTCAGGAAATTTAACTGTTAAAATAAATCCTTAATTACTTTAGATATGATGGGACGGAAAGGGGGGGGCATTTTTTAAAAAATAAGTTCTTACACTTGCACTTTTGAGTGAAGTCTCAAAATACTTTTACTCTACAAATAAATGAAATTCATTGATAGAATAATGATTCTGATGTCATGTGGCCCAAACTGATCCAGATCCTTCATCATCTGAAAATACAGAAATAATCTCTAATATAAAATTGAATGATATTCTAAACATAATTGGATTGAATATGAAAATCTGCCAAAGTAGATAGTAATTTGTAAGGTTTTCCTGCAACTAACACAGCACAAAAACTAAAATCTTATCTTAAATGTATCACATATAACTGCTATAATTAAAAATAAACAAGTAAAATATTTTCGGAATTTAACATGTAATCTAATGGCATTCTGTTAAAAGACCGCCTACAAAATTTTACAGCACCTTCTTTCGCTTCAAAAACGTGACTTGCGTTTTCGATATCTCAGCCTATTCCAGATTCCCCTCCAAGTATCTTCCTGCGTGGTATGTGTATTCTAAATCGGCGAATGATACCATTCATCACTTTCTGTAGTAGCACATAGATGACCTTGCCCTAAGGACGTGTAATATTTCCTTCTTCTTGGAATTGATTCTACACCCTTGAAATGACTTTCCTTACCACTTCAACAGATTCCTCTACACTCCTCTGTGTTTGTTCAGATGACACTCTCTCTACAATTCTTCAAGCCATGGATTGCGAAATATTTTCAAATCCTTTTTTCGGAGAAAAAAAATTTGAACAATTGCGTTTTACGAACGACACAGTGACGAAAAGAAGTTTCTGTGAAATCTTGATTTCAGTATTTATAGTCTTTTCCTAGTTATGCTACCTAAGGAATGTTGATTTGCATATTGGGTGTTGAATCGATTCTACACCCTTCAAATAACTTTCCTCATCACTAAAACAGATTCCGCTACACTCCTCTGTGTTTGTTCAGATTCCAGTCTCCCAATAATTCGCCAAGCTTTGGGTTGCGTAAATCATGCAGTTGTGACATTTTCAAATCACTTTTTCTAATTAAAAAAAAAGCTTTGAATAAGTGTATTTTACAAACAGCACAGTGGTGAAAAGAAGTTTCTGTGAAATCGTGATTTCAGTATTTAAAGCCTTTTTCTAGTATCCGACCAAATGAATGTTGATTTGCATATTGGGTGTTGAATCGATTCTACACCCTTCAAATGACTTTCTTTATCACTCCAACAGATGTCGCGACACTCCTCTGAGTTTGTTCAGATTCCAGGCTCTCAATAATTCGTTAAGCCATGGATTGCGTAAATCACGTTGTTGTGACATTTTAAAATCAACTTTTCTGATTTAATAATAAAAAAAAATTGAACAATTGCATTTTAAACGACACACTGATGAAAAGAAGTTTCTGCGAAATCGTGATGTCAGTACTTGTATTCTTTTTCTAGTATCCGACGAAATGAATGTTGATTTGCATATGAGGTACTTTTCTTCTGCTTTGAGATATGTTTCAAACTGTGATAAGTTTATGGCTGTTTTGTTTCATGCTTATCAATTGACTTATTTACATAATTTTCTTAAATCCATGTGCTCACCTAATTTGTTTGAGCAATGAACTTGAGCAGTCACTTGCTTTTTACAAGTTCGTTTATATCTAGCATAAAATGTAAACTGTCAATATTTTTATGAGTTTCAAACTATTTTAAAACAAGTTCTGTATGTAAACACTAATATTAAATCAGTAATTTTGCATTTTTAAAACTAAACTTTTCAAGATAATTGATCAATAAAATTCTTTTCTTAAGGCTATTTTGAATTTTCTTTGAAAGATCTTTTGAAATTTATTTTGCAGGTAAGCGTAAAATTAACTTTAAGGGAAAGGATAGAAAATTTTTGGAGAGTTCCGTACTTTCCTTTATTATCAAAGTTTATATTGTTTAATTCCTTACTGCAACGTGCACTATTTAAATAATCGAAAAGTACTGATTACTCCAAACTTCTAATTAAGAACTTTGTAATGTAAGAAAATGAAGAAACTCCTTGCATTGTTTGCTCCAAATAAACGAATTCCAAAAGTAAGCGCGCTGAATCTAATGTTACAACTAATTTGCGTATTTAATTAAAATCTGAATACAAAACGAATATTAAGTATCGGTTTCCAGAAGAAAAAATTCCAGTAATTTTGAAAAGTAATGTAAGAATGCATTGATTAAAAAAATATATAAAACTGGAAAGAAAATAAGGTATTTTTTGAATTCTATATTGTAGCTAAATATTCTTCTCAAAATTTGTCATTTAGTTATATAATTGCAAAATTAATAAATGGCAATTTAAAAATGAAGATCTGAAATTTTTTTTCTGGTAAATAGATATGAAACTTATCGTTCGAATTGCTGGCGGAATGTAACTTTTTTAGAATAAAAACCAATAAAACTATTTTATATTAAAATCTGCCCTTTATCATTTATTTTCAGAGGAAACAAAATTGTGTTGCTAAAATGTTGAAATGATAGAAAGATACACTAGAATTTATGAACGTATTGATTAGAAAATACACAGTTGCTTTTTTTCCCCTCAAGCAAAGAGTTATTGCAAAAATTTTGATAGAATTGTGGCCGTTGGGGATTAAAATTAATTGGTTCAAATAACATACCACATGTACCAAGTGTTAGAAAAAGTAAAACGTTTGATTTTTATAGAAAGTAAATATATATTCGTACAAGCATGATTAAATAGTAAAAATAATTGTTTATCTTAACTTTTTATATTTATTTCTATATATATTTTGTCTTATAAATTCGTTAATTACAGTTATATTTAGAATAAAATATAATATAATTTGCAGTAACTTTTGAATTTTTATATATTCAATGTTTTTATTTTATTCTACTGTATCACTTTATTTTATGTTTTTTTGTTGTTTAAAATAGTCGTAAATGTCAACAAATGTCTGTCAAATTGTCACATAAATTAAAAATTAAATTAAAACATATTTTTATTTTTTAGCTTTCATCACCAGTCTTTTGAATAAACTTAATATTAATTCATACAAACTTCTATAATTAGAGATAAAAATTGTATAGCTTAAAGCATGTTCATTTCAAATATACTTCTAGTTGTCTTTTGCTTTTTAGAAATTCATTATTTACATTTTATTCTAACATAATATATATGCTAATTTTTAATATTTTCTGAAGATGTATGTAAATTGCAAGTATATAAAAGTAACATTGTATTTAAACTCTAATAATAATACAATAATGTCACATTTTTAAAAGTAAACTTTTCAAGATAATTGATCTGTAAAACTCTTTTCTTGTGATTTTATGCAAATTTCGATCTTCTTTGAGTGATCTTTACGAATTAATTCTGTACGTAAGCGTAAAATTAACTTTAAGCAATGGAAAGAGAACTTTGAGAGAGTTCCATACTTTCCTTTATTATCAAAGTTTATATTGTTTTATTCCTTACAGCCAGGTGTAGTATTCAAATAATCGAAAAGGACTGATTACTCCAAACTTCTAATTAAGAACTTTGCCATGCAAGAAATGAAGAAACTCATTGCTTTGTTTGCTCTGAATAAAGGAATTCTAATACTATGCACGCTGAATCTAATGTCACAACTAATTTGCGTACTTAATTAAAATCTGAAGACAAAACGAATATTAAGTATTCTGTTTCCCGAAGAAAAATTTGCGTGCATTTTTAAAGGTAATGTAGGAATTCCTTAACAGTCAAGAAAAAACAAAATCTAATTAGACAGAAAATAAACTGTGGTTTAAATTCTACATTGTAACTAAATATTTGTCGCAAAAAGTTTTATTCAATGAAGTAATTATAAATTTAAGAAATGAGATGAAAGAGAAGAGCTGAAATTTCTTTTTTAATAAATAAATAAGTCGGAATTTTTTTAGTAGAGCTTTCAACAGCAAATATACTCTTTTAATTTAAAAGTGTCGTATACAATTTTTAAAGTTAAATCTAAATTTTACAGCACAAATTTATAAGATAAAGTATATATTTATGGAAATAAGGAACAATGTGCTTAATTTAATATTTTATGTGGTAAAATCTTATCGATGCTGATGAGCTGTGATTAAGATTTTAATACTTTAAATAAAATTAAGTATATATTTTAGAAATGTTATGACAACTAAAGAAATAGGCATCTTTAAAAATGATACACAGACAAAATAATTAAAAATTATCAATTTACTGATGGGATATTTTAAAAATAGGTTTTATACATAGGTTTAAGATTAGCTAAGGGAATTTGATATCTGACTGACCAAACATACTTAAGAATGCCATTTTTGGTTAATGGTTAAATATCTTAAGTGAATAAGTTGATAAAATATAACCTAACTTCTGTCTTGATCAAACATGACTCGTTAAAAATGTAATAATAATAATAATAATAATAATAATAATAATAATAATAATAATAAAGTCCGATTTTTGAATATTCTAAAATCTTCTATATTTAGTTTTATTTATGTATGTTATTATGTAATTATACGAAATAGGACCGCAAATTAATTATGTTGGAGAAAACATTATTTTAATTTCTGTATCAAATTATTTCACGATATCGTAAAATACAAAATTTAAAGAAAAATGGATTTTTTTTCTCGAACTACATAGTTTCAATGGAATTAACAATTATATAAATTTATAAATCTATTATATAAATTATATAAATCTATTATATAAATTATATACAAATCTATTATATAAATTATATAAATCTATTATATAAATTATATAAATCTATTATATAAATCTACGAAGAAAACTATGAAAAAACTTGTATGAAATAAAAATATTCTTTCGAAATTAACCAAAGCTGCCTCATATAAACAGATATATTTCTAATATTTTTATATGAATGCAATTGTTTCATATTTTAAAAACGTGTATTTCTAATTTAGCTTTTGAATGTTATTAAAGAAGTATTATGAATTAGGGGAAGTAAATAAATGAAACTAGCGCAATTAAAAATATAATAAATTATATCATTCCGACTGCATTTAAAAATTTAATTTTAATTAAAAATTATCTGTTTTCTTAGCTTGCTTAGTTTCAGAAAAAATATAATAATAAATTATTCGCATTCTTTAAATGCGCATTCATTTTTCCAAGTGTTTACATCGTGTATGCATTAATTTATTTATGCGTGCTATTTTATGGAGTCAGGCATTTAATTAATGTTGTTACAGAGAAAAGAAAAATATTTCTTTATTAAATTATTTTATTGCCACTGTAAAACTCTTAAAAATATTGTACCAACTTGAATCAACTTTTGCTGCTGCAGTAGCTGACACCATAAGATGGTGAAATCTTGTTCCCTTTTCGCTCAATCGAATATGGCTCAAACTGATATGGCTCTATCTCCAATTTTTGGATCGAGACTTAACCATTTTACGGCTGCAGCTACTGCAGCAACCAAAGTTGTTTCAACCCTGCACAAAATATTTAATAGTGTATTCAAAAATGAAATTAATTCCACTTTATTGTTTTCTTGAATTGAACAGTTGAACATGAAGCTAATAATAACTCTCAAATTATGTAAATCTGTGAAAAACTGTTAGATTATGGACAAATAAAAATATTCTTAGTTTATTAATCCAGCCCAGGGGTCGGAAAAACTACTTTTTGTTTGTAGCGAACTACAATTACAACTACTTTATTAAAAATGTAGTTAACTACAACTACAACTACTTGTTTTAAAAAAGTAGCGACTACAAACTACTTTTCAAAAGTAGTCACTACTTCGCTACTTTTTGCTACTTTAGTTATCATCGCTAATTAAATGCACCGCAAACGATTTTTCACCATAGACCATAATGTAACGGAATTCATTTGAATGTCCCTGTAAGCGAGATACAAATGCTACACACTTCATTTGCAATACTGAATATTCTATGGTAAACTTCAATAACATATAAAACTTTCATGGCAATCTGAGTACATACGAAAGTTAGAGCACGGACAGACAGACAAAGCGAATTCATAGACCCTTTTTAATTATGTTGGAAAGTGTTAAAAAGAGGGAATTTGAAACAAAAATTGTAATAATCTTTCAAATTTATGAGAGTGATGTAGCACAGTAGCGCTTAAGGTGGTTTTCAAATTCCTTGCTCAACAACGCGAAACTTTCTGACACATTATCTGACTCATTTTTAAACGCAAAGGCATAAAATTGGCAGGCCTGGCTATGGAAGCGATTTGGAAACGAAATAAGTTTTCCATTTTTTGATAAATAAATTACTTATCGGGTTATAAGCGATTCATGTCACGTTTTTTCCCTTTCCGCTGCTGCGGCGTCGGAAATTCGGTTGAAAATGCCGACTTTGACAGTGTTTTCTGCAAAATCTTCTGTTTTTACCAAAAAATAAAATAAAATAGAACAAAATAAAGAATAATGAAAAACGTCTTTCGACTACAAAATTGCTCAATAAAAACAACTGCGTTTCCGAATAAAAATGAATTAAAGAATATGTCATAAAGTAGCCAGTTTGGATTTGAGAACAACCTTAAAAGCGGATAGCACTTGGTGAATTTGAATATACATTTTTTTTTAAATAGAGCTAAACAGTCCTATTTCTTTACAATTTAAATATAGTTCCTGAAAGCAATTTAAAAATTGAACAATATAATATAGACTTGCATAATTTAAATCCTAGCTTTTCTTTTCCTTTCTATCTCTTTTTGTTTGTTTCCCTTTGAAAACCCGAATTTCAACATACTGGTCTTTAAATTCATTCTGGAGACAAAAATAAAGATATTTCATTAAAACACCAAGCTAACCAGTATCAAATAAAATATAAAACATTACAAATCAATTATTTTAGCGATAAAAAACCTGTGCAGCTAAAGTAAAACTAAATAGCCATAAAAATAAAATTAAGCATTCCTAGGCATTTTTTAAAATAATATACCGGGTGATTATAATTAAAGTTACGATTTCAAAAATCGATAATTTTAAAACTACTGGTCAGAATGACTTGATATTTTAGCAGAACAATCGTGAGGCAATGGAATTTTGTTTGGCGAAGGAAAAAAATAGTTCCAAATTGTGCCGATAGATGGCGTTGTCAGGGTAATGTCAGGGGAAAGACCAAAAATGTATTCTTGAACCCTTTCCGGCGCGGAGTAAATTTGTTTGCAAAATGATGAAATAATAGACTGACACCGGAATTTACAAACGAATCCATTAATAAAAAGAAACTTGCTTATTTTTCTGGTTCTTAATGAAAGGAAAATTTTAATTAAATACCGGGTGATTATAATTAAAGTTACGATTTCAAAAATCGATAATTTTAATTAAAACTACTGGTCAGATTGACTTGATATTTTAGCAGAACAATCGTGAGGCAATGGAATTTTGTTTGGCGAAGGAAAAAAAAAAGTTTCAAAATGTGCCCATAGATGGCGCTGTCTGGGTTCACACTGTCTGAAGATATGCAAATTACTAAATACGTGACATGCGCACCGCAGACATAGCAACCATAAAAATGCAGAGCAGCAGCTCTTTGCCTGAATGCTTCATCATGACTCTGACTATGAAGGATCGCGCTCTGCTCTTGAAGCTTTTTTATAAGAACGATGACTGTGCACTTACAGCTATTAGGAAGTTTCGGACATTAAAATCCATAAAAAAAGGTCCAATAACAACAAATGGTCTGCAAAAAATGATTGCTAAATTCGAAGAGACCGGTTCATTTGACGTTAAACGGTGTAGAGGAAGGAAACCAGTTTCAGCTGCGGCAGTGGAAGATGTGGCTACAGCATTACAGGAACATACTGACAGTGATGCTGGAATCAGCAGTGCAAGGGGGATTGGCCGAATGCTGGATATGCCGAACAGCACGGTGCGTAAAGTCCTACGGAACGTCTTACGCTGTTATCCGTACAAGATAACTCATGTGCAGGAGTTGCTACCTGCTGACCTGGAAGCACGTCAATCTTTTGCACTACAATTTCTTTCCCGGATGGAAGTGGACAACGGATGGCCATGGAACATTCTGTGGTCTGACGAAGCCCACTTTCATTTGCAAGGTTATGTAAATACGCAAAATTGCAGGATATGGGCGACCGAGAATCCGTCCCAGCTACAGCCATTACCTCTTCAGTCTAAAAAGGTCACTGTGTGGTGCGGAATAACGGCAGCGTTTATCGTCGGTCCATTTTTCTTCGAGGAGATCACACCTGCGGGTCCCGTTACCTGCACAGTTACTGGCAAGCAGTATGAAGCACTTTTGCGTAACCATGTTCTTCCGGCACTTCAACAGCGTCAGTGTGTGGATCGCATAATATTCATGCAAGATGTCGCTCCTCCGCACATTGCTACTACTGTGAAGCAGCTACTGAGTGATAATTTCGGAGATGATAGGATCATAAGCCGCCATTTTCCAACAACGTGACCGCCACGTTCCCCCGACTTAAACCCGTGTGATTTCTGGCTTTGGGGGTACCTGAAGAATGTTGTTTATAGCGGGCGTATTCAGAATCTAGCCGACTTGAAGGCAAGCATCACACAACACACCCATTGCATTAGTACAGATACCCTCCGATCTGTTGTGGAGCATGCCGTTTTGCGCTTCCAATTAGTAGCGGAACAAGGCGGAGGGCATATTGAGCAACTTATGCCTTAATAATCAGTAAGGTGTTTGTTCCCTGAAGCTCTTTTTTTTTTTCATTTTTTGTCATTATCGCTGTCGTCGCTGTAAACACGTAGTCTTGTCTTTTCGCTAATAAATTTTTAGTAAATCTCTGAACTCTATTTTTTTCCTTTTGGCAACATCATTCCTATGTTTAACCCTTTAACGGGCGGTGGTCACAAAAAAGGACTCCCAATTTTAATTCTAAAACTGACAAACGGCACCAAGAATATTTAATTAAAATTTTCCTTTCATTAAGAACCAGAAAATAAGCAAGTTTCTTTTTATTAATGGATTCGTTTGTAAATTCCGGTGTCAGTCATTATTTCATCATTTTGCAAACAAATTTACACCGCGCCGGAAAGGGTTCAAGAATACATTTTTGGTCTTTCCCCTGACATTACCCTGACAACGCCATCTATCGGCACAATTTGGAACTATTTTTCTTCCTTCGCCAAACAAAATTCCATTGCCTCACGATTGTTCTGCTAAAATATCAAGTCATTCTGACCAGTAGTTTTAAAATTATCGATTTTCGAAATCGTAACTTTAATTATAATCATCCGGTATTTTATTTCCAACCACCTTTGTTTTATCTATTGGAATCTTCAAAAAGAAATATGCAGTAAAATTATTTGTATGCATACATTGGACAAATATTTCACAACGATCAAAAGACGTATTAATAAAATAATTTTTGGCGATAATAGACAGTTCGATAAGAATATTTTCTGAACCAGGGATCTTAATTCGAAAGTACTCTTTTTAATGATTTATGAAATTTAATGAATAATGATTTAGATATTCGGTGCGAGATGCGATCCAGTAATTGTTATTAATAAAGAAAATGCTAACTCACCTGTATGTGCAACTTTAGATTGTAAGCACATGATTTTGATAATGATAACTTCTTATTAATTGGACAAAGTTTACATGTTACAGAATAATTAAGACTTTCTTGTCGTTCTATAACTTCAAAATATTCATTATATGCCAACCAGGGCAGTTCTATACTATTTTTGTTCGTCATTCTATTACACCAATCTTAAAAGAAGAATCCCCACATCAAAACAAAACATCTAATAATAAGTAAGAAGACAAACGGTCGCCAGCAAGAAAATTAATGTTTTTGATGAGTGAGTACTTTGCGGTTTTATAAGCAAATAATAGGTCACGGGTATGCAGATGCTTTACGTTTCAGCTGCTAGCTTGTTTTAAGGAGATAAATCATTCCTTCCTAGTGCACTTTTCTCTAACAATAAAATGGTGTACTAGTTCTTTTTCTGTGCTTTTTCGAATACTTATATTTTTTTAATTAGAGTTCTAACGATTTTAAACTGGCAGGAAGCGAGCAGAAATTTTGTTCTAAGAGGAATATTTCAGATCAGCTGTTCTTAAACTTTGTGATCTCGCGGACCTCTTTTGATGTGATATGTATTTCGGGGACCCCCAACAATGTTTTTCTTAACCCCTTCGCGACGAGCGTCCTTTACAGAATTTTTAATCTTTTAATCATAATCTTTCAAAACAGAAATTTTCGCCTAATTAAATATCAGAAATGCTTCATTAAATAAGGCAAAGTTTACAATAAAAAGTTACTGGTGGGAATAATCCAGGATTCTGAGCACCATTTATGCGTCACGTATACGTGTCGCTCGTCTCCAAGGGGTTAATAAGATAAGAAATTATTTTAATGTATACACTTGATTTATTTTCATTACACATATTCTGTTTAGTTTACAGCCTTGAAAAAAAAATCAGCAGCATTAGCAAGAAAAATACTTATAACAAACAATTTTAAGACAGTTAAAATGTACATGCATCTATTTGCTATGAGAAGGATGCTGCTGTTTTTTTGTTACATGTTTGAAACCGTGATTCTGGTTCGACATTCAGTCGATTTATACATTTGTTTTTCATGTGCACAAGGCTAGTTAAAGTCGTTTCACACAAATATGTTATACAGAAGTGAAGAGTAATTGCTTAGTAACTTTTTCGGCTAGTTTTGCATACATATGCTTCAGGAACAAATAAAAATTAGTAGGCTATTCTTTGTGAAGACAATCTTCATGGAACCATGGCATGATAATTCCGCAAGTTGTTCCATCTCTAAGAAAGCCAAGGTTTTGATTTCACCAACTTCTTGGAAATAAAATGGATTTGTTGTAGACTCATTTTTTGACTTCTAGGGAGGAAAAGAAAGCCTGAAAGCTTATTTCACGTGTTCAGGCTTTCAGCAAGATTTTCAATAATATTAGAAGAAATCGTATCGCCAGAAATTTGTAAGAATGTAAGGTGTTGAAAATGATTCAAAAATGTAACTTTCAAGTCAATTTGTCCACAAATCATTTTCATTTATTGTTGTTTCTACTTTGTTCTAGCTTTTGAATGTGTGTACCGATGTTCCTTGTAAGCTTAAATTCATTTCGTCCATAAGATTAAAAATATCTGTACGTCACTTTGACAAGCCAGGAGAAGTCTTTGAAACCATCTTTCAAATGGAATTTCATCAAACAACTTTCCCTTATTTCTCTAATTTCTGTATGCAAAAGTATCTGTGTTGACTCTCAATTTTTTCGCACAAAATTTTAAACAGCCTAGAATTTAATTGGTGAGTATTGATATTAATTTACTGCTGAAACAACTTCGTTGGATGTAGTTTTCAAATTTTCAAACATTTTTTTGGCAACTCACCAGCGACTCACGGTGAATCCAACAGCGTGTCCAAAATACATGTGCTACTTTGGCTTTAACCAAGCTGATCAAACCATTAACAGCTCCACCCGTAGCTTGAGCCTCATCAATACTTATTCCAACACATCTTGACCAGTTTTTTCTTGTGCTGCACTTAATGTGTGAGTGGTCACGTGGTTGCTGTCATGACAACACGAAATAGTATGCATATTTAAAGGGAATTGGGGAGTGGAAAAAAATCGGTAATAATGTTTGGCTTGAGCAGAGATGAATTCAGAGTGTCGCCGGGGGAAGAGGAGCAGTCCCTTTCCGAAGCATTGAAATGTCTATCCCCGAAATATTTCATGTTTTATGCTTAATAGTGGAACTAGACTGAACGTGATAAATGAAGTTCTAGCAGAACTAGAATCGGACTAGACTGGAAGTTCTAGTTCTGCAAATCTTCTCTTCCCAGAGCTACAGAAATTCCTCCCGTAGAAAAAAGTCTGAATGCAAGATTGGGCTGGAGGACCCCGGCTGTAAGTTTGCGGAATCCGCGGACTACAGTTTAAGAAACGCTGTTTTAGATGATTGATTATTTATTTAATGTTACTTGACAGCAAAGAATAAAAGTTTTAAATTTTGTATATAGAGAGGTGAGGGAGATTTTAGGGGAAGGGGATAATTTATATTACTGATTATTTATCGTCACTACAGAGCACTATTTAAGGCAGAAGATTTATCCTAATCCTAATCCTAATAATATTATAAATCTGATTGTGTGCAAATGTTAGGCTGAAGCCAGCGTCAAAATGGAGCATTTAATGTTACTGTATTTTTGCATGCAGATTGATTATAACCCTCCAATGAACATAGGCTGGTTTTTGTTTATTTTATTCAAATATTTTTTTAATAATTCAAAATTTCGTTATTTTCATAGAGAATAAATGGACATTTTTTCGTATAATATTTTAAAATGGTTAAATTTACTTTACCGTTGCTAATACTTTATCGTTGCCAAAACTAATTCAAAACCCGGAATAATAATTTTTACTCAACAATTTACTTTCAATTGAAAATTTTTCACGTGAAAAATGAAAATGAAATAAAAATATTAAAGAATTAAAAAGAAGATTAAATAATATTATTAGAAATAAAACGTACTTTTTTTTTAGTTTTTGATAATAAAACAAGGTTTCAATATGCGTAACCATGGGAAACAGGCAAATATGACGTCATACATCGCAAACAAAGTGGATAGACATTGATTGGTGAAATAAAATAATCTTGGGTTTTTTTCTTCACTTTTTTTCTTTTTTTTTCTTTTGTATCGTAACAATACTTGGCATTTTACAGTTACAGTCTGCGCACGGCTAATATAACTATACCGTATTTTTTATTTGAATTTTAAAAAAAGTAAAAATAAGTTTCAAAAGAAAATGGTTAGCAAATGTCAATAATATGCTTCGCAAAATTATTTATGTCGAAAATGATGTCATGGATAGCGAGAAATAGCTATTTTCATTCTTAAAACTACAGCGCCTAGAATATTCTAGGCGCTGTACTTGAAACTAAAAGAAATAACTCGATTAACTAAAAAAAAATGACGAATATTAATAGTTCCATTTTTGTTGATAAAACATAAGATTTAATATTATTTCGTTAAAGTAACATAATTTCCCCTATGCCAGTATTGAAATTAATTGCCTGGAAAATAAAATTAACAAGAATTATGTCATTAAAATGGGATTTCTCTGGAGAAAAAGAGACGTCATATTTGAAATAAAACGGGAATTTTCCAATATGTTTTAAAATGAGTGTGAATCAATTTCTTACATTCATAAAACAAGGATCAGTAAGTATAAAAAGTAGATTAATTTCACGCCATATTTATAACGAAATATTTAAATGTTTTTTTTTATCTATACTGATGAGTATCCGATATATACAGATGAGAGTTTTCTACTAAAAATCACATCATAATTTTAAGAAAAGGAAAATGAACACGAATCTATTATATTAAAATCTGACTGTTTGTATTTCGCAACTACTCCTAGACTATCAATCGCAACGCGATTTACTTAATACCGGTTATCATTGATCCGAGGATGTCACACAAACTCTCCGAATTAAAAAAATTAAATTAGATGCCAAGATTTTTTTTTTCTTTTTTGTAAATTTTAACGAAGTTTCTCTAAAAACGGAAAATAAATTACTCCATATTTTTGTATAAAAAAGGAGAAATAAAACAGATCAGTATATTTTTTACACCATTTTCTCATTAAAACTGAAAAACAGAATTTATTTTCACTTTGAATAGATGGTGAAAACAAAATCTTGATTTCAGTAAATTATCCGAAAAATAAAATTATATTTTCACATATTCAAACTTCATGAATCAATTTATTCTAGAGAACAAAAATTGCCTGTCAACATATTGTCATTTAGAAAACAAGATTTGTTTCAGCTATACATTAAACCAAGGAGGCAGAATTGAATTTAAAGAAAAAGCATATACTATTTCCAATTAATGTTTTTTTTTTTTTTTTTTTTTTTTTTTTTTTTTTTGAAGGATGGCTGTTAAAACGTTTCACAAAGGCGTTAAAAGTAAAATTGTCTATCAGCTAAAATTGACATTTGCTTTTACCCAATTCGTCTATTTCCACGATTTTATTTGGCCCTCCTTTTTGCATTGGTTGCAATTTCATTTTCGTGATTATTTGGCAAAAATTTTCAATTTTTTAAGACTGAGTTATGTCAAGGTCCCTATAACAAAAAATACCGTATTGTCTCCTATGAAATGTGATAAATAGTTAGTTAATTATTAACGTTTGTAATTATCGGAAGTGAAATATTTTGCTTAATTAAAGTATTTATTCTTCTTTTAATGTTGCGTGAACGAAGTCACGGGTAACAGCTAGTAATATTATAAATCTGATTGTGTGCAAATGTTAGGCTGAAGCCAGCGTCAAAATGAAGCATTTAATTATCCTGTATCTTTGCATATAAATTGATTATAACCCTCAAATGAACATAGAATGGTTTTTGTTTATTTTATTTCAATATTTTTCTTAATAATTCAAAATTTCATTATTTTCATAGAGAATAAATGGACATTTTTTCGTATATTTTAAAATGGTTGGTTGGTTTGGTTGGTATGGCCCAAAGGGCCCGGTTTTGCAGCTTTTTAAAAAATGGTTAAATTTATTTTACCGTTGCTAATACTTTATCGTTGCCAGAATAAAATAAAACCCCTGAGTAATAATTTTTAATCAACAACTTATTTTCAAGTGAAAAATTTCCACGTGAAAAATGAAAAGGAAATGAATTATTTAAGAATTAAACAGAATATGAAATGATGTCATATTAGAAACAAAACGTGCGTTTTCAAATATTTGATAATAATACAAAGTGCATAAATACGAGTAAGTATGGAAAGCAAGCGAATATGATGTCATATATAGAAAAATAAAACAGATTTGTTTTGATGCTGAAATAAAATGATCTTGGGTTATCAAATTATTTGTGATAATTTCTCTTTTTTTTTTTCTTTTTCTTTTTGACATGAAAAGGATTATTTTAAATGTATGTAATATATGTATTTTAAATGTATGTGTTGTAAATTAAAGTTCTGTGTTTTAAATGAAATGAGTGAAAGATTTATATTTTTAATGAATTCAATACGAATGATGGAATAGGTTGGCGATTTATCGTCTGCACACGGCTAACATAAAGATACCATATATTTAATTTAAATTTTAAAAAGTAAAAAATAAATAAATAAATAAACAAAATATTATATTGGATGGCAAATGTCAATGATATGCATCGCAAAATTATCCGTATCGAAAATCAGAAAATCTTAATGAAAATAACTATATTTTTAAAAAGAAAGTTGCTTCTCTCATAAAAGCTAAAGATTTAATATGATTGCGTAGAAGTAACAGCATTTTTCCTCTATCATTTTCCCACAATCGAAACACATTTTGTAAATCGTCGTTTCGAACCGGAATTTAATTTTACATTTCTTTTAGTTTTAAAATAGGAAAAACTTTGTTGTTTTTAAATAGAACTTTTTTTAAAGTTGTTTCATAATAGATTTTTGTAAAGTCTTGTAGGATAAGAAAAATTGCATAGATTTTAAAGCAATGTTTAAGTAAAATTACAATATTTTTTAAACTTAAAAAACAACAATGTTATCGAAAAGAAAATTGATTTTACCAACAAATTCGCGTAATGCAAAAGCAAAGAAGAAATCAAAAAGTAATGAATCTTTTCTTCCTGCCGAATTGTGTAAACTTGAACAAGCCGATAGTGCCAATTCATAACATTATAAACGTGAAAGCACGTTCTATATAGTAGAATTTTTTTTTACATATAGGTAGAAAATTTCCGAGAATAACAAGGTTAGGAGTCTGTAATTAAGTCCATAGTCAATTTGCTTTTTTTTTATCAAGTGAAATTTGGCGCAAAATTAAATACATTGTTGTAACCAGACTTTTTTTGCGTGGTAAACACTTAATAGTATTTTAGATGATCATTTCCCGCTCACCTTTGATGCCAACTATGACTGTAAATCATATTAAAAACTATTAACCGATAATTTTCTAATTTTCTTATTGCTTCATGATGGTTCATATTTTAAACCTGAATCGGTCATTCCATTGTCGTTCAATTTTTATTCCTAACCCTAACCCTAATCGTATCCTATCCTAATCCTGATAATAACTTTAAAGAATATTCTTTGACACGAATATGTAAATTAAATCAATATCCATAAATGGAATGAATAGAAAATAGAATAAATAGAATAGAAATGGCAAAATAAAATAACAAGAAAGTACATTTATTCGACACCTAACCCTAGAGAAAGCGTAAAAAATTTCAAGCGCATGAAATAAATTAAAATAATCCTATATATACTAACAAAAATATGTAAATTTAGATAATCAGATTTATGTCGTCGGTATTTATGTGCTAATAGTGTTCTTGACGCGATAGAGAAAATATCGAGGTTAAATTGGGCAGAATTTAAAGTACTTCTAGCAACCTTTATTTACATTTTAGAATCGCATCAGATTGTTATATCTTTGTGAAATATCTATCAATGTATAAAATCCACAAGCAGTTTGTTCACTATTTACACCACTTAGTGTGAAACACTTAATTTAACATATACATAAACAAGATAATGTAGTAAGAAATATATAACATATGTCTATGCAAATAAACAATATAATAATGCCAATTTAGCAATGCACACATATACAAATTGTACACCAAATACCACCTAAAATGCACTGTTGTATAGAAGAATTCTGCCAGTGTTGTTTTTCGTTTTACGAAGAGGTATTCCTCGATTCTCACGATTTTACTGGGTCCTCCTTTTTTCATTAGTTCCCGTTTCATTTTCGCGATTGTATATATTATTTGGCATGAAATTTCACTTTTTTAAGACTGGGTTATATCAAGGCCCCTATAGCAAACAAATACCGTATGGTCTCCTATAACATGTGATAAAGCTTTGGTTAATTATATATGTTGTTAATTATCAAGTGCAATGTTTTGCTAAATTAATGCATTTATTCTTTTTTTTAATGTTACGTGAACGAAGTCACGGGTAACAGCTAGTAATATTATAAATCCGATTGTGTGCAAATGTTAGGCTGAAGCCAGCGTCAAAATGGACAATTTAATGGCACTGTATCTTTGCATATAGGTGGATTATAACCCGGAAATGAACATAGACTGGTTTTTGTTTATTGTATTCAAATACTTTTCTTAATAATTCAAAATTTGATAATTTTCATAGAGAATCAATGGACATTTTTAGATAAAATTTAACCATTTTACTTTATCGTTGCTAGGGCTTTGATCGTTGCCAATAAATAAAAATGTGGAAAAATAATTTTTCCTCAACAATTAAGTTTTAATTGAGCGATTTTCACGTGAAAAATGAGAATAATTCAAAAGAAGATGAATTTCTGTGATATTTGAAACAACAATATGGAGTATTTGTTATTATACATGAAGTATGAATATCGGTTACATTAAAAAGATCTTTTACTGTCAAAAACTGCGTTATAATTATAAAGAAGAATTAACAATAATTATATTATTAAGAAAAAGATTTCGCTTGAACCATGGAACTATGAAAAGGATCCTTCTTGGCTTGAACAAATATGACGTCATAAATAAAACATGTATTTTCAAATGTTCGTAATATTACAAAGAGCATGACTATCAGTGTATAATAATAAAAATATATACATAATGGACGTCATATTTAAGATGAATAACTGAAATATTTTTTTGATACTGATTAATAATAAGCTTGAATGTCAATTACAAACAGATGTGAGTTTTCTGCTAAAATTCACGTCATTATTGCCAGGAAAAGTAAATTAACAAGAATTATATAATTGAAAAGAGATTTCTCTGGGATCAAAGTGACGTCATAATAAAACGGGATTTTTTAAATATGCTTCAAATGGAGCGTGTATCAATTTCATACATTAATAATCACTGAGTACAGTGAAAGAATAGAGAGGTAATGAACCGTAAAATCGGCTTGCAATATGAAGCCGGTTATCGCTCAAATCATTAGGCCAAAGGGCTGACTTCATTGGATGGAGAGAGGCTGCACGTGGAACAATGACTGGATTCATTGGACGGGGAGAGGTTTTCAAAGCAAGCCGCCAGTTGTTTGGGTCGACTGTAGGGTTGCATTTTCAGCATCACGCCAAACATGAACATTTCATCTCTATTTATTCTCTGAACTCTGTGATTAATAATACAAGCATCAGTAAGATTATTAGGAAAAGAAAATTGAACACAAGTCTATTAAGTTAAAATCTGACTGTGTGTATTTCGCAACTACTCCTCTTAATGCAATGCGATTTACTTAACACCGGTTATCATTGATTAGAGGATGTCATATAAACTCTGATAATTTAAAATTTTGAATTAGATTCCGAGATATTAATATTTTTTTGTAAATTTTAACGAAATTTCTCTAAAAATGGTACTTAAGTTACTCCATTTTTGTGGATAAAAAAGGAGAAATAAAACGGATTAATATATTTTAATGCCATTTTCTCATTAAAACTGAAAAAATTATTTTATTTTCAATTTGAATAGTTGGTGAAAAAAAATCTTGATTACAGTAAAATTTCCGAAAAATAAAAACATATTTCCACATATTCAAACTTTATGAATCAATTTATTCTGCAGAGCGAAAATCGCCTGTCAGTATATTGTCAAGAAATCAAGAATTGTTCCAGCTATAGATTAAACCAAGGACACAAATTTGCTGTAACATGCAAACGTAACACTTGCAATTGCAAAACTTTTTGCAACCCCAAATTACATGCAAACGTAACATTTACATGTAATTTGCACCCAAATTAATTTTAATTTGAACCGTAATAAATGTTAATTTGCAATGAAAATTACATGCAAAAGTGATGTTTACATATAATTTTGGGTTGCAAAAAGCTTTGCAATTTAAGTGTCACGTTTGCATGTAATTTTGGGCTGCAAAAAGCTTTGCAATTGAAGCTGCTTGTAGAATTAGTCCTCCCTATTCACAAGAATTGAATTTAAAGAAAAAGCATATACTATTTTCAATGAATTATTTTTAAATGATGGCTGTTAAAACGTTTCTCAAAGTCGTTAAAAGTAAAATGGTGTATCAGGTAAAATTGACATTTATTTTTGCCCAACTCCTCGATTTACACGATTTTATTTGGCCGTCCTTTTTCCATTGGTTGCAGTTTCGTTTTCGCGGTTATTTGGCACAAAATTTTACCTTTTTTAAACTGATTTATGTCAAGGCCCCTATAACAAAGAAATTTCTTCTATGAAATGTGATAAAGAGTTAGTTAATTATTTACATTTTTAATTATCGGGAGTGAAATATTTTGCTTGATGAGTACATTTATTTTTCTTTTAATGTTACGTGAACGAAATCACGGGTAACAGCTAGTTTTATATAAAAATGAAAATAACTTAAACATTTTAGATTTATTTGTATTCTGGTGGGGGGGGGGGGAGAAGAGTAAATTATGGCAGGTTAGGGGACAATTTAGATGATTACTTATATATTATTATTAGATAGAAACGAATGTGGCCATTTTTTTTTTAAATAAAGAGTTTTAAATATTTGAAACTGTATGCTGGAGGAGGTGCAAAAATAGAAGCGTAAGTTTTGGGGACAAGGAAATAATTTTTATTTATTGTCTTTAGAGAGCAATAAATGTAGTAAAAGATTTTATTTTAGTATAAAAATAAAGATTTTAAAATATTTTAAACTCCTTTGTATGCTAATAGGGAGAAGCGGGAATTTGAGAGGTTAGGGTTAATTTAGATGATTTATGTTTAGTTGAATTCGTTCTTTTTTCTTTTTCTTTTTTTTTAAATAAAGATTTTATATTTCTTTGCTTGCTGGGGGGTGGGAGGCAAAAGGCAGAAGAAGTTAGTCAGATAAAGACTTAACATAGCCATATATGACTATATTTTGGCAAAAACAATCATAATAGTATAAAAATATATCATATTGAGATGATTTCTATGGATTTAAATGACAATACACGAAGTTTCTGACACCCAAACTGTGAAAATGACAGTTAATTTGTGACCGTGCCCGTCATCTATGAAGAAATCTATGACACTGCAACTGAGATTTGTTGCTGACATTCGCAATTGTTGCAGAGAATATATTTCGCGCAAAAGAAACGAGTTACGATCACGTGATTTGAAGATTGGTACTTTTTTCCTTCCTCCTAAAGTAGCGTCAAAATTAGCGTCGATGCTCGCAACGAACTACTGATATTTTGTATCGCGCTACTCGCTACACTACACTTTTTTTAATGTAGTGCGCTACACTACAAACTACTAGGAAAAGTAGCGGCTACTGTAGTTTCGCTACTTGTAGCGCGCTACTTCCGAGCTCTGATCCAGTTTGTGAATGAAATAAAAGTCTGTGAAATAAAAGTATTTCAAAAGCCTTTAAAGTTTACCAAATCTCCCTCATTTAAACAGATATATTTCTAATATTTTTATATGAAGGCAATTTTTTCATATTTTAAAAGAGTGTATTTCTAATTTAGCTTATGTATGTTATTAAAGCAGTATTATGAATTAGGAGAAGTAAATAAATGATACTAATACAATTAAAAAATAAATTAAATTATATCATTCCGACTGCATTTAAATATATAATTTTAATTAAAATTGATCTGTTTTCTTAACCTGCTTAGTTTCAGAAAAATATACTAATAAATCATTCGCATTCTACTAATGCGTTTTCTTTTTTCCAAGTGTTTACATCGTGTATTTCTGCTTTAATTTATTTATGCATGCTATTTTATGAAGTCAGACATTTAATAATTGTTGTTAAAGAGAAAATAAACTATTTATTTATTAAATTATTTTATTCCCACTGTAAAACTCTTTAAAATATTGTGCCTAGTTGAATCAACTTTTGGTGCTGCAGTAGCTGACACCGTAAGATGGTGAAAACTTGTTCCCTTTTGGCTCAATCTCCAATTGTTGGAATGAGATTTCTCGATTTATGATTGCAGCTATTGCACCAACAGAAGTTGGTTCAGACACAGCACAAATTATTTAATAGTGTATTCAAAAATGAAATTAATTCTACTTTATTGTTTTCTTGAATTACACAGTTGAACATGAAGCTAATAATAACTCTCAAATTACGTAAATCTGTGAAAAGCTATTATATTATAGACAAATAAAATCTTTCTTAGTTAATTAATCAAGTCTGTTTCCTTTTAATAAACATTATTTCCGTATTTCACTTTGAATGCAAAAATTAGTCTATACTTTAAAACCATGTATTTTCCAATTACTTTATGTATGTTATTAATCTGTATAAAAAAGATAAATTGTTCTTTTTCTAGCAAGAAGACATAACTTAAATGTGAAAATATAATGTAGCTCTTCTGAGTTACCCACGATTCTGAAAAGTGTTCGTTTATCTACAGAAACCTCAGAAGTCAATACGTTTTCGAAGTTTAAACAATTCATTTCTAGAATAAAATATTTTTGCTGCTTGTAATTTTCGTAAATGTTTCTGAGTAGTTTTTACAGTGTATTCCAAATCAACTTACTTGACATGCTAACAACAACAGTTTTTCGGATGCTATTAATTCTCAATTAAAATATTTTAGGTTCCACAAACAAGCAAAATTAACAGCGTAAACTTTATTTTTTTGTTATAATTTCCACGTATAAATTTCGTTATGCACCTGAAAAGGATTGCTTGAGAGTGGATATCATCGAAAAACTCTATATTTTATAAACGAATAAAAGCATCTGAATAACACCATAAAAGTAAGGAATGCGCTATGCTTTTCAAAAGAACTTTGACTGTTTTCGTCAGCCGCAAAGAAAACGACCAACCACTTTGACGCTTCTCTCTGATAATTTAACGTACAGCGCCATCAAAAGGCGAAGTTTGGAAATATTTTTTTTATTATTATTCGCTTCAAGAAAACTTTTCATCGTGAGAAGCAATTTAGTCTAAACTCCATTCCCGTATGACATTTACTTAATTTTATATTAAACTAGCTGTTACCCGTGACTTCGTTCACGCAACATTAAAAGAAGAATAAATACATTAATTAAACAAAATATTTCACTCCCGATAATTAAAAACGTTAATAATTAACTATTTATCACATTTCATAGGAGACAATACGGTATTTTTTGTTTTACGGACCTTGACATAACTCAACCTTAAAAAAAGTGAATTTTTGTGCCAAATAATCGCGAAAATGAAATTGCAACCAATGCAAAAAGGAGGGCCAAATAAAAACGCGGAAATAGACGAATTGGGTAAAAACAAATGTCAATTTTACCTGATAGACAATTTTACTTTTGACGACTTTGTGAAACGTTTTAATAGCCATCCTTCAAAAAAACAGTAATTGGAAATAGTATATGCTTTTTCTTTAAATTCAATTCTGCCTCCTTGGTTTAATGTATAGCTAAAACAAATTTTTGTTTGAAACTAAACTTGAAATTAACTAATTTTAATTGAAACTAAACTTGTTTTCTAAATGACAGTATGTTGACAGGCAATTTTTGTTCTCCAGAATAAATTGATTCATGAAGTTTGAATATGTGAAAATATGTTTTTATTTTTCGGATAATTTAATGAAGTCAAGATTTTGTTTTCACCCTCTATTCAAAGTGAAAATAAATTCTGTTTTTCAGTTTTAATGAGAAAATGGTGTAAAAAATATACTGATCTGTTTTATTTCTCCTTTTTTATACACAAATATGGAGTAGTTTACTTTCCGTTTTTAGAGAAACTTAGTCAAAAGTTACAAAAAGAAAAAAAATCTTGGCATCTAAATTATTTTTTTTAATTCTGAGAGTTTGTGTGACATCCTCGAATCAATAATAACCGGTATTAAGTAAATCGCGTTGCGTTCGGTAGTCTAGGAGTAGTTGCGAAATACAAACACACGGTCAGATTTTAATATAACAGATTCGTGTTCATTTTCCTTTTCTTAAAATTATGATGTGATTTTTAGCAGAAAACTCTCATCTGTATATAACGGATACTCATGCTTAATAATCAGTACGGATAAAAAAAAAAAAAACATTTAAATCTTTCGTTATAAATATGGCGTGAAATTCATCTATTTTTATATTTACTGATCCTTGTATTATTAATGTAAAGAATTGATTCAACTCTCATTTTAAAACATATTGGAAAATTCCCGTCTTATTTCAAATATGACGTCTCTTTTTCTCCAGAGAAATCCCATTTTAATGGCATAATTCTTGTTAATGTTCTTAACCAGGCAATTAATTTCAATACTGGCATAGGGGAAATTATGTTACTTTAACGAAATAATATTAAATCTTTAGGTTTAATCAACAAAAATGGAACTATTAACATTCGTCATGTTTTTTTAGGTAATCGAGTCCTTTCTTTTAGTTTTAAGAATGAAAATAGCTATTTCTCGCTATCCATGACATCATTTTCGACATAGATAATTTTGAGGAGCATATTATTGACATTTGCTAACCAATTTCTTTTTAAACTTCATTTTACTTTTTCAAAATTTAATTTAAAAATACTTTATAGTTATATTAGTCGTCCGCAGACGGTAAACAGCTAAGTATTGATATCATACAAAAAAAAAAAAAAAAAAAAGAAAAAAAGTGAAGGAAAAACCCCAAGATCATTTTATTTCACCAATCAAAGCCTATCCGCTTTATTTGTGATGTATGACGTCATATTCGCATGTTTCCTATGGTTACGCATATTGAAACCTTGTATTATTATCAAAAATTAAAAAAAGTACGTTTTATTTCTAATAATATTATTTAATCTTTTTAATTCTTTAATTTTTTCATTTAATTTTCATTTTTCACGTGAAAATTTTTCAATTGAAACTAAATTGTTGAGTAAAAATTATTATTCCGGGTTTTGAATTAGTTTTGGCAACGATAAAGTATTAGCAACGGTAAAAAAGTAAATTTTACCATTTTAAAATATTATACGAATAAATGTCCATTTATTCTCTATGAAAATAATGAAATTTTGAATTATTAAGAAAAATATTTGAATATAATAAACAAAACCAGCCTATGTTCATTTGAGGGTTATAATCAAACTATATGCAAAAGTACAGAATCATTAAAGGCTCCATTTTGACGCTGGCTTCAGACTAACATTTGCACACAATCAGATTTATAATATTATTAGGATTTTAATATGTGTCAGGTACTTTTGAAACAACCTGCATACCTGAAAAAAGTCCTTCCGGCCTGTACCGGGAGGAAAAGGTAACTTTCCTATATCTTCGTTTTAAAATTTTAGCTAATGTTACACGAAAACAGCAAGTTAAAATGCAAAGAAACGTTTACAAAAGATTCGTTAATACTGAAATTGAATAAGAAATTCGCCAAATTATTGAGCAATAGCCTAACTGGCTTCATTTATGAAGACTTATTTTGGTTGCCAAATTTTGCGATATTTCGCCAAATGTCGCCAATGTTGTCGCCAATGTAGCCAATTTTGGCGCTAACGGATATGAATATATAGTTTTGTGTGTATGATTGGGAAAATTATTACAACATTGAAAGAAAATAATTTGCGAGTAATCGCGTTAATGTGCTGTTTTGTTTCAAAATGTCAGCCACCATAGAATATCAAACTGCTCTATCTTAGCCATTTCTTAAGATAGAGGTAAACCGAAAAATGCTCAGGAATCCTTGTATCAAGGCTTAACACGTAATTAAAAAATAAATTAGAATTTTTAACTTTTTTGTATATTTATTTTACTTTTCATTTTTTAAATGGCCGCCATCTTGAAACAACATGGCGGACCAAGCTGGCCAACGAACTCGGTCGAGACATTGGTTAGCTTAATACACACAATTAGTTTCATCAAAATTGATTTATAAATACGAGCCTTATCGTATGACATATGTCAGATATATATACAGGGTGTTCCGTTAAAGGGGTCCAATATTAATAGGGGTAATAGAGGAGATCACATGGAGCATAAATCAGTATATAAAGCCTGGTCGGATCTCAATAGTTTTCAAGTTACAGCAAATAGAATGAAAATTCGGAAAATTGTAAAAGAACCCTCATTGCTAAACTATCGATAATGCTACATAAAAACGAAGCACATATTTAGAAAGAGCAGAAAAAAACCTACAAAATGACATCAATTGTATTAAAATAGCAATATTTATTGACGAGTTACAAGCCCTGAAACAGTGAAAAAAGTACGAAATCCAATATACATCAAAATAGTTAATCGTTAATTCCAAAAAGACAACTCTAGCTACAACAAGGAAAATGTAGTAAAATTTTGTCCATTCCGAAAACTTTCGAAAAAGCTTACAATGAACCATATCGGTTTAATTGTGTGAGAGAAATTAATCAGTTTCTTAGTTACAACTCCGCTTTCTTTGACACTAGCAAAGGTTAAACTCCGCCCATCACGATTGGAAACACCGCCTTTTTAATTACTCTCAACTATACATTTTCGATCATGCTTCTTCTGAGATGCAACATTTTTAATTATTCAAGAGTTGAATGAACCAAAACCTACATTTTAAAGTGGTCTTTTATTGATATAAAGCTTAAGTTAAATTCCTTAAAATTAAACTGGTGGTGAAAATTCGGAAATAATTAAAAATATTGCGATTTATAACTATGCAAGAAGTTTCAGTACATGTTTTACATGGACAATTATTGTATGTATATGTGCATCATAATTTATGATAGGAAATAATAATAACAAATAGCATAATAATTTTATTAATTATAAATTTTAAAAAGACACTAAATTTTAAATTAATTCATACAAACTTTGTAATTTACAATTTGAGTACACCACAGTCTCTGACTTACAAAATACTGTGCCAAAAAATGTTGAAAATAAAAGAAAAATGACAAATAAAGAATTACATTCCACGTACTTTATGACATATGTGAAGCATAGTCTTCTGGCCTGCGCTGCACAGTTCAATGTCGGAAGGCAGACGAACGGACATTATTATAATAGGTGTTCGAAGTTGCGCCCATTAACAGAATCGCACAGCCGACAGCGACGTCGTAAAGATTGGCGAACACGCCGAAAAACTCCGACGGAGTTGGGAATGTCTCCTGCAGCGACAACGATTCGCGCTAGTAAATCCTCCGGTGTATCCACAGGCGTTTCATACACCAGCGATTTAAGGTGTCCCCAAAAAAAAAAGTCTAACTGATTGAGGTCTGGAGAGCATGCAGGCCAAGCAACAGGTCCACTGCGTCCAATCCATTTCCCAGGATATGTTGAATTGAGGTGATTGCGAACACCTATGAAAAAATGTGCCGGTGCGCCATCGTGCATAAACCACATATTGTGGCGCAATGTTGCTGGCACATTTTGCAGTAACTGCGGTAAGATATCCCGTAGGAAAACCAAGTACGTACTGCCATTGAGTACATCTGGGAGTAAATATGGTCCTATGAGATAATCGCTGAGGACACCTGCCCATATGTTCACACTGAACTTTTGTTGTGCGTTCGACGGGAAAACAGTGTGCGGATTTGTACATGACCATGTGTGCATATTGTGCGTGTTTACCACGCCCTCTCTCGTAAATGTTGCTTCATCAGTAAATAAAATATTTTCCAGAAATTGTGGATTATTTTCTGTTACATTAAGCAACCAGCGTACGAATTCTGTCCGCTGAGCACAATCTGTTACTGATAACAGTTGTACCCGCTGCACATGAAAGGGGTGCATGTTTTCTGCACGCAGAACACGCCACACACTTTGGTGAGAAACACCGACTTCAGACGCAGCAGCTCGTGTACTCGTGGAGGGGTTATCTTTAAAAATATTCAGTACATCTTCTTCCATTGCAGGTGTTCGTACATGTCGAGGTTTCCCTGCATCAATGCTTGCTGTATTAAACGATCCAGTCTCCCGTAATCGTCTATCGATTTTTATGAAGAGTTTCGAACTTGGGCAACGTCTCCTTTGAAATTGCTCACGGTACATGCGCTGTGCTAGACATGCATTTCCATGAGCTTGCCCGTACATCAGATGCATGTCCGCATATTCTTCGTTAGAGTATTCCGGCATAATTATTATACATCAACTTACTACAATCCCACTTACAACAGCCTCCCTTTAACATAACGCCCACTGATGACTGCTGTTTTATTACACTTTTCTTCCTATACACATAGAAAATTTGCATAAAAAGTACTTCTTCTTCATCATCCTGAAAGTTCATGGAGGAAACGCAGCAGTCACGGAGTTTGCTTTAAGACAAGGCGAGAGCTGCACAATATGTCATTCACTTGACCAGACTGATTAATGAAAGGGTATTGATAGAGGTTGAACAGAAATGTATAATTGAAAGATATTAAAACGGGGTGTTTACAATCGTCATGGGTGGAGTTTCGCTCTTTCCGAGCTTGCAACAGTACAGAGTTGTAACTAGGGAACAGCTTGATTTCTCCCATACAATTAAACTGATATGGTTTATTGTCAGCTTCTTCGAAAGTTTTCGGAATGGACCAAATTTTATAACATTTTCCTTGATGTAGGTAGAGTTGCATTTTTGGAATTAACGATTAACTATTTTGCTAAATATTTGATTTTGTATTTTTTCACTGTTTCAGAGCTTGTAACTCGCCATTAATTCTCAATATTCTAAAACAACTTACGTCATTTCGTAGGATTTTTTCTGCTCTTTCTAAATATGTGCTTCGTTTTTATGTAGCATTATCGATAGTTTAGCAATGAGGCTTTTTTTACAAATTTCCGATTTTTTATTCTATTTGCTGTAAGTTGAAAATTATTGAGATCCGGCCAGGCATTATATACTGATTTATGCTCCGTGTGATCTCCTCTATTACCCCTATTAATATTGGACCCCTTTAACGGAACACCCTGTATATATATATATATATATATATATATATATATAATAAACATTCGAACGGAGGGTGGTTTTGCGGTCTGGTGTTCATGATCGGTGAAAATATATCGAAATTTTCCGGAACTGCTCTCCTCCGAACGGCTGCAATGGGTAGCTTTATACTTTTTTGTATTGAAAGCTACCTAAAAGTAATCTATACTAATATTATAAAGGAGTAAAGATTGTTTGTTTGTTTGTTTGTTTGTTTGTTTGTAGGGGGTAATCTCTGGAACTACCGAACCGATTTCAAAAGTGATGGTGGCAAATTGATGGTGACAACCCCTGCTCCAACATAGGCTATATTTTCATCGTGCCCTAAAAATTTGTTCATCTGAGAGTTTACTCAAAGCGGAGTTAGACTACATCAAATCAATAGACTTTGACCGGGGTTATCCTGTTGAAATAGTTGATTCAATTCATATTAAACAAATTAAACCTACGTATTCCAACGTTAACAAAGTTCGCAATGAAAATTTAATTATACTTCCATATTTTCCGAGAATAAGCCATCAAATATCTAGAATTTTGAAAAGTTTCGACTTTAAAATAGTATATGCACCGTTTAACAAAATCAAATTTACAGACCTCAAACATCCAATAGACAGATTTTCACATTGGGGAATTTATAAAATATCTTGCGAATGTGATAAAATGTACGTAGGTCAAACTAAGAGACCGCTTAGAGTCCGTTTAGGGGAGCATAAAAACTATGTTAAAAATTGTGATATTAAACGATCTGCAATAGCTAACCATTGTTGGTCTGAAAGTCACAGTTTTAATTTTTCGGAAGGTGCGATAATTCAGAAATGCTCATCAATTTACGACCTAAATTTCTGGGAAGCTTGTTACATATGGAAAAATTCGAGCAGCTTGGTTAACGATTTGTCCAGTACACCAAATTTTTCAAATGTCTGGCTACCTTTCATTTAATTCATCCTCATTGCCCCCCCCTTTCTGGTTTTTTCTCTGCCGTACAAAGCGTTTCAAACGTCTGGCTGCGTTTCGCTTAGTTCATTCTCTTCGTCCCCCCTCCTTTATTCGCCTCCACACTTAAACTTTCCCGGTCGGCGGAGTGTTCCTATTGGTCTCTCTGTCACGTGTGTTTCCTCGTCTCCGCTGTTATTTTGAAAAATTCAACGCCATTTCATCTGGCCGCGGGGCGAGAGATGGCAGGCAAGCGGTCATGGCTTAGGAGTTTTTAATTCGTTTTTACCTTTTGAGTTGGCACTGAAGATGGAGCTTAAGGGCTCTGAAACAGCTGTTTGCCATTAAAAATGATTTTAATTTGTGCTAATTTAACGTTGCACATTTATTTTTAATATAACGGCACAAAGTTTTAATCCACCTTTTAGATATATTTTATGTTGGTGCCACTACCCCAGGGGGGTGCAGGAGCGAAAAAAGTTCTAAAATTGCGATCTTTTCTATACTGAAGCAGCAAGAAATTTGAAATTTGGCGTTGTAGTTACTTATAAGATGTAAATGCTCTCTAAGAAAAAAAAAATCGAAATTTAAAAGGGTGAAATGAGCGAAAAGCGTTCTAAAAACATTCTAAATTACAATTTCTATGGAATCTCTAGAAATACCGAACCGATTTGAAACTTGGCGTTGTAGTTACTTATAAGATGTAAATGCTCTCTAAGAACAAAATAAAAAAAATTCGAAATTTAAAAGGGTGAAATGAGCGAAAAGCGTTCTAAAAACATTTTAAATTACAATTTCTATGGAATCTCTAGAAATACCGAACCGATTTGAAATTTGGCGTTGTAGTTACTTATAAGATGTAAATGCTCTCTAAGAAAAAAAAAATCGAAATTTAAAAGGGTGAAATGAGCGAAAAGCGTTCTAAAAACATTCTAAATTACAATTTCTATGGAATCTCTAGAACTACCGAACCGATTTGAAATTTGGCGTTGTAGTTACTTATAAGATGTAAATGCTCTCTAAGAACAAAATAAAAAAAAAATCGAAATTTAAAAGGGTGAAATGAGCGAAAAGCGTTCTAAAAACATTTTAAATTACAATTTCTATGGAATCTCTAGAAATACCGAACCGATTTGAAATTTGGCGTTGTAGTTACTTATAAGATGTAAATGCTCTAAATTTCAAATCTAATGATTATGCCGTTTTTCAAATATTGAATTTCAAAAATTACCAAATTTTCCAATGGAGTACCATAGCGAAACCTTCATGCGTAAAAAGATAATGATAAGGGCGACGTGTCCTGGCGTGTATATTGGCTATAGCACGAGTCACAAATTATAGTAGCCTTATTATTCTGTTAAAATATAAAAGTGAATTATGAAATGTCAATATTTTGTTGGATTAAAAGTTCGTTATAAGAAATTGACCAGCGTAGCGGGCGTAGCTTGCTAGTACTTTATACAATAGCAATATAAATACTGTTCTTTCTTAATTAATCATGTCTGCGTCCTTTAAATAAGCATATTTGCCAATTTTTTCATAAATGTAATTTTTAGTCCATGTTTTGAAATCTTGTATTTTCAATTTAGTTTATGTATATTATTATGGAAATGATTATAAAAAGGGAGACAGTAAATTAATGATGTTGGAGAGAACAAGTTTTTCATTTCTTTATTAAATTATTTCAAAAACATAATTTTAATTCAAATTTGCTATTTTTCCCGAACTGCATGATTTCGGAATAAAGTTGATAATAAATCTTAACTAATATAAATCTATAAAAAACAGAACAAGATATCGATTTATAAAATAAAAGACTTATTTTCATAATTAATGAAAGTTTCCATTAAATATCTTTATTTTATTTTTTACTATATAAATACAAGTTTTCCAATATTTTAAAATCGTGCATTTTTTAATTTACTTTATGTATGTTGTTATGACAGTTTGTTTAAGTAAGTATTACGACAATAGAGACAGTAAACTAATGATACTGAGGAGTATATTTTTAGTTTTTGCTTTAAAATTAAGTTGTGACTATACTCAAAAATATAATTATAACTGAAATTGAGTTGTTTTCTCAAACTACAGAATTTCATAAACAAAGTAATAAAAAATCTCAAATTATGTAAATCTTTACGAAAATAATATTTTATAGACTGATAATATAAAAGGCTTTTCTTTCTTAATTAATCAAAGCTGTCTATTTTAAATAAAACATTTTGTGATATTTCTATATGGTCCCTATAGTATAATTTTGTGTATTCTTAAATTAGTTTATATATGTTATTATGGAAGTATCACGCAAAATGAGACGGTAAATTAATGATGCTCGCATTTTTTAAATTCCTTTATTAGAATATGTTATTGCGACTGTATTTAAAAATATAATTTTTACTAATACTAATTTGATTTCTTATACTGCCTAATATTAACTTGCCATATAACTTGTATTTAAATTAGGTTGTTTTATTGACTTACATTATTTCAAAATAATGTTAATTATAGATATCAAATTACACAAATCTATGAAAACACAATATTTTATCAATTTATAAAATAAAAGGTTTATTTCATAATTAATCAAAGCTATATCCAGTAAATAAACGTCTTTGTCATTCTTCAATATAAATGAAAAATTTCCCGCATTTCAAAATCGTGTATTTTTAATTTTTTCGTGCTTGGTATTCTGTAAGTATTACGAATAGTAAATTAGTGACGTTGAGTAAAATTTCATTTTCACTTCTTCATTAAATTATCTCATTGCGACTATATTCAAAAATATAATTTAAACTAAAAATCATTTGTTTCTTAGCCTGCCTATTTTAAAGTAATATTAATAATAAATCATTCGGATTGTTTGAGTAAAATTGGTCTCTATTTTTAAGTTAGTTTACGTACGTTATTATATGAGTATTGCGAAAGAATACTGTAAATTAATGATACTATAGAAAATAAAACCGTTTCTTCATTAAATTATTTTATGGCTACTGTTTTCAAAATGCACATTTTATTCATTTTTTTTAATTGCATCGTTTCAGAATAAAGTTAATAATAAATAAATCTTAATTTATGTTAATCATGAAAAAAATAATAGCTTTTCGACTGATAATTTTTTTTCTTAATTAATCAAATCTGGGTAATTTAAATAGGCATTTCTGTCAGACATCTTTTTTAAATTCAATACTCAGTCCACGTTTTAAAAAGATGTGTTTTTAAACCTGTTTATGTATGTTATTATTTAAGTATTAGGAAATAAGACAGTAAATAAATTATGTTTAAGAGAACAGATTTTAATTTCTTCATTAAATTATTTTATGGTCACTGTTTTCAAAATGCACATTTTATTCATTTTTTTAATTGCATCGTTTCAGAATAAAGTTAATAATAAATAAATCTTAATTTATGTTAATCTTGAAAAATTAATAGCTTTTCGACTAATAAAAAAAACTTTCTTAATTAATCAAATCTGGGTCATTTAAATAAGCATTTCTGTCAGACATCTTTTTAAATTCAATACTCAGTCCATGTTTTAAAAAGATGAGTTTTTAAACCTGTTTATGCATGTTATTATTTATGTATTAGGAAATAAGACAGTAAATAAATTATGCTGAAGAGAACAGATTTTAATTTCTTCATTAAATTAATTTATGGTCACTGTTTTCAAAATGCACATTTTATTCAAATTTTTATTACATCTTTTCAGAATAAAGTTAATAATAAATAAATCTTAATTTATGTTAATCTTGAAAAAAAAATAATAACTTAACGACTGATAAAAAGAAAACCTTTCTTAATTAATCAAATCTGTGTCATTTAAATCAGCATTTCTGTGAGACATCTTTTTAAATTCAATACTCAGTCCATGTTTTAAAATAATGGGTTTTTAAACCAGTTTATGTATGTTATTATTTAACTATTACGAAATAAGACAGTAAATAAATTATGCTTAAGGGAACAGATTTTCATTTCTTCATTAAATTATTTCATGTTATCCAAAAATATAAATTTAAACTCAAATTGGATTTTTTGCCCTGAACGACAGTTTCAGAATGAAACTATTATTAAATCTCAATTTATATAAACATATGAAAATATAATATTTTATCGATTTATAAAATAAAAGACTTATTTCATAATTCATCAAATCTGTGGCCTTTAAATAAGCATTTTTGTCATACTTGTATTTGATGCAATTTTTCCATTTTTTTAAAGCATGTACTTTTAATTTAGTTTATGCATGTTATTATGGAAGTATTACGATAAAGGTTATAATAAAGTAATGATACTGATTTTTTTTCTTTTATTAGATAAAGTCAAAAATTAGAATATTAAAATATTTAGTTTTAATAAAACTTAGGTTGTTTCCTGGAATTGCATAATTTCAGAATAAAGCAAAAATTAAATAACGAATTATGTAAATCGTGATAAAATAATAGTTTTTTGACTTATAAAATAGAGCATATTTTTCTTAATCTAATCATTCTCCTTTCAATAACGATATTGCCCAAATTTCTCTTTGAATGCGATTTTTAGTTCATTTTTTTTTAATTGTGCTGCATTTTAAATTTAGTTTATGCATGTTATTAATACGAAAAGATAAAATAAATTAATTATGCAGGAAAGTAATATATATATACATTCATATATAAGTACATACATATATATATATATTTCTTTATTAAATAAATTCACGGTGATTTCATTCAAAAATCTAATTAAACTTAAATTGGACTGTTGTTAATTGCGTGCGAACGTCACTTCACAAATTCTCGAAAATAATAAATCACTTCAAGAGTTAAATAAAGTTCACAATGGGAGAACGATTACATAAAACAAATGATCGGGAGCCAAATAAATTTCAGAATACAATGGGAAAATACTTAAAATATTTTACTAAACGTAATTTGAAGTAGAACAGTTCACGTATATTGTTCATCATGGATTTCTAGAAATATAGGTTTTAAATACTAATACAGCTTGCTAAACAATAATGGACCATTTTATCCGTTTCAGTAACAACGCCAGGGATACTTCAAACATGAAATTTCGAATTTAAACAAAATCATTATATACAATGCTCGTATCATATAGCACATCAAAAATATGACTTGTAAAATCATCATTGTAATCTTCAGAAGTAATCAAGACAAATGATTGAAGAAACATTTTTTGTATATTCAAGATCCAGATACGTCATGATTATTCCATGACCAAAATAAGACTGAAAGACTTTCTTATTATCAAGATATGCTATAGTTTTTAAGTCAGGAATCACACAGAAAAAGAACAAAACAAAACAAAAAAAAAAAACTATTACGGTGCCGTTAGCATCCATATCAAGAGCTGGCATTACGCCAAAACACAATGATTCTAGAATAAAATTGATTATGAATGTTAAATTTATTAATCTGTAAAAACATGACATTCTATCGAATTATTATAAAAATAAAAATAGTATTTTCAAAATTAAGGAGAGCTTTTTCCCTTAAGAAAACATCTTTGCCCTATTTCTGTATGAATACTATATTTCCAATATTTTAAAATCGTATATCGTTTAACTCAGTTTTGTATCTTATTAAGGAAGTACAGTGGACTCTCGTTAATACGTTTCTGCTTGAAAGATACCTCTGGTTAATGAGAATCAATGTATTTTTCCACGTCATTTCCTCTTACAATTAGTGTTAAGGACATCGCTTAATGTCTAGTAGACATCGGAAAATATGGACTATTTTTTCACCAGACAGAATCAAACATGGTTTCATACATTATTTTTCCAAAATCAACTTTGGTATATTTGTGGATATTTTTGGTATATTTTTGGAGATGATGAAATATGCTGGACAATGATAAAAGGAAATAAAGCATTCCACCACCAAAAATACAAGACGTTCAAAAATTCGTAACGGCTGTTAACCAATATTGCCAATCAAATAGATGTTGCAATTGAATTTTTTGAATGTGTTGCAAACTGCAAAATGATGTGATAAAATTATCATATGTTCAACTATAGCAAAGAAAAGTGAAAGATGACTTAAATTGAAGTAAAATTATGTAAGTACAGTGGCAATTTCTTTACATCTTTTGTTTGTCCTGAGTGTGATACTTTAGTGTTTACAAAATGTCACAAACTGGGTGTATACTTTAGTGTTTACAAAATGTCACAAACTGAGTGTATACTTTAGTGTTTACAAAATGTCACAAACTTGCTTTTTTGTTAAAATTACTAAATTAAACAAAATTACGCTTCTTTTACTATAGAACTGGTAATATGTCTAATTGTTGCGAAAAATTGTTTAAATTCATTTAGCGCAATAGATTATTTTTCACCATTTAAATCTTTATATCGTGTACTGCGGATGTAAATGGCTTCACAAATTCATAATAAAACAAAAAAAAACTTCATAAATATATGAATATGATCATGATATAATTCTCGATGTAACAGTTCTCAAATTATATAAATCTTAATAAAGTATCAATTTATTGAATGCTTAAATAAAACATTTCTTGTTTAATTAATCAAATCTGTCTTTTTAAATAAACATTTTTACCATACTTCTCTTGAAATGCAATTTCTTGTATAGTATATTTAAAATTTGTATTTAATTTTTTTTACTATGTTATTGTTGAAGTAATACGAAAAAAATTGAAAGTCAATGATGCTAAGGAGATTTTTTTCTTTAAATTATATCACTACCACTATATGTTAAAATTTTTTTTTAAATGAAATTGATGTGTATGTATGGGATGTATAGTTTCAGAGAAAAGCAAATAAAAAATCTTATTTTTTTAAATCAGTGAAAACCAACTGGTAAAATAAAAAATATAAACCTAATAAAATATAATTAAAGTTTTCTCGTTAAAATCAACGATTTTGAAATATAGCTAATGAAATACAATTTTTCCATATTTTGAAATCGCGTATTTTTAATTTACTTTATCGATGATGTACAATATAAATATTAAACATTTACTTTTCTCATCAAATTCATAGAAATATAGGAAATATTTTGTAATACATTAATTTTACGCTCAAGAATTGTAGAAAATGTTCATGTTTCTTGTTTAAGCACCGTAATTCGAGTGCACTTTGTAACAACAGGAATTACTTTGTATCACTCATGATAAAATATTCAATGTTGACTAAAACATGGTTCACGAAATTTTTTAACATATTATCTAATTCATTTTTAAATGCAAAATCATGACATTGCAGGCATGGTTATTGAAATAATTTGCAATAGAACAGTGTTTTTCATTTTTAAATAAATAAATCATATATTTAGCTATAAGCGTTTGCTGTCTTATGACAGTTTCTTCATTCCACGCACCATTGCGTCGGTAAATTCTGTCCAAAACGCCAACTTTTACAGCATTTTATGAACGATTTTCTACCATTACCAAAAAATGAAAACAAAAATGTTCGATTATATAGTTTCAGAATAAGAGCATTTGCTAATGTCATGCTTTTTCAAAAGAAATGAATTAAAAAAATACGTCAGAAAGTAGGCAATTTGTATTTCAGAACAGCCTTCACGGCTATTTTATTTATTATTCCCAAGAAATTTTGATTCTGCTCGCTAGGCAATATTCATGTACAGGGGGATACATAAATAGGTAATGTCATCCGATGTACAGGGTGGGCAGAAAGACCGTATACATTTTAAATATTACAAATAGAGACCAAATACTGATACGGAAATGCAGTTTGCACTAAAATTATTGTCTAAATGCGGGATATTTTTTAACGCCAAGAAAGGTTGTAGTTTTAAAAGTCAACGATAAAGTGCATTAAGTGTGTATGTTCCAGAATTATACAATGAGAATGATTGAAAAAAACCCTTATTATTTGGTAGATCATTCATTCTATTTAATCATTAATTTGGTATGTAGCACAAATTACTTAGCTAATCTTGCCTATAAAGTTCGTAAGCGAATCATCACAACAATGAATGTTTTTCGAAAAATCTGACCCCGAAAAGTCTAGAGATAAAATGATCCCCTGTATGCAGTAACTGCAATTATTGTGAAAATTATCGGTTAGAAGGTCAAACTTTGACAAAACAAAACCGGCAGACAGGCAAACTTATCACTTTTATATCTAACTGGAATCCATACGGAACCACAAACAGACCAAGCCCTTATCAACAAAAAATAATTTGGAAAACTGGAGCATCCACTCAAAAGTAATAAGTAGTCATGTAAAAAAAAATATGAACAAATATATGCAGTAGTTCTTTCGTTAGACGTCAGTTAATAAACTTACATACTATCGCCAAACCAACTTACTATCTACCTCCCATTCAATATATGCAGTAAACTGTCTATTCTTTCAGCCGATTTTATAAATAACGGTTACATTACCATAATTTTAAGCCGCTTCATTGACTGTTAAAAATCTCCAGAGCACTGTCCAGTCATTCGTCCTTAGTTTAAAGGAAACGGTCAGATAACGGTAATTTATCTCTATTCTGACCAATGAGAATGCTTCAAATTATGGTCAAATAACAATCATTTATAAAACATTCGAATGACTGGACAGTTTGTGGCAGATTTTTAACAGTGTTGGTCAGAATAGAGATAAATTACGGTTATGTAATATTTTTCTATAAAAACAGCTGAATAACTGGAGAGTTTGTTGCAGATTTTTAAAAGACAGATAAAGAACTTCTACAAATAGACCAATCATTGAATCGTTTTTAACACTTTCTAACCTATTTGAAAAGTGTTTATGACTTCGGTTTGTCTGGCCGTCTGCCGTCTGCTGTCTGCCGACTGTCCGTGCTCTAACTCCCGTAAATATGCTCGGATTGCCCTGCTATTTTTATATGTTATTGTCATTATCTATAGCATATTCCCTATTTCAACTGAAGTGTGTACACTTAGTTTTTTTACAGGGACACTCAAAAAATTCCGTTACATTACGGTCTATGGGAAAAATCATTTGCGGTTTATTTTAATGATGTTACACAATTTCAAACACACTGTAATTGATATATATCACTAAGGTACATTACAAGAAGCTTAATATAGAATAGGGTGTGCATAGTACTTATAGTTACTTTACAGGGACAGTCAAAAGAATTCCGTTACATTACGTCTATCGAGAAACATCGTTTGCGATTTAATTAAATAATGTTTCCCTATTTTAAACGCATTAAAATCTATATATATTACTAAGGTGCATTACAGGAGGCTTACTACAGAATATTGTGCGTATAGCAGTCATCGTTCATTTATAGGGACACACAAAAGAATTCTCTACTGTCTGTTAACAATAATTCCTGGAAGTGCGTTTTAAGTTGCTGAACACGATTTTAAATTTAACTCAATTTTTGTCTATTACTTGGTGTGTATAAATTCTGTAGATGGTATACAGGGCAGCATAAAAGTTCGCGAACACATTTCCATTTATTGACAGAAACTCCAGAAGGAGAATTTTAAACTGTGCTACGCATTTCCTAACTGAACTAAAATTTAGCATCCTATGTAGTATATATACAAATCTATGGATCATATACAGGGATGAATAAAAGTATTCGGATATTTTTCCGAATATTGTATATGTTGGAAATATATGTTGGAAATTCCTGAAATTACGTTTTTAAATATGTTATGCGTTTTCCAAATTGTTTACTTAGATGTTATCTTTCAGCTTATTAAACGGTAATGATTTGTAAAATTATTTTGGAAGCGTTGGAATGTGTTACATAATCTATGCTTGACGCATGATTTTTCGTTCTTGTTAATTAACGATTACTCGGCCATATTATGTAGCATTCTCATAAATTAGAATATAAAGAAACGACAGTTACGTAATAGCTTTCTATAAAAACGGTCGAATGCGTGGAAGGTGTCCTGAAACATTTTACAGTGTGTTACACTAAAATTATAGACTAAAAAGTGTCATTCAATCCGTTCAGTTTTTGTTGAATATTTCGAGCATGCATACACTGTAAAAAAATTGCGGGAAACTGTCCAGTTATTTGACGCTTTTATAGATAACGATTAATTAATCTTGATTTTGAATTGATCCCTGCCAATGAGAACGCTTCATAATATGGTCCTGTAACCGGTATTATCCAAAAACGGTTCAATGACTAGACAGTTTTTCTGCAGATTTTTAACAGAAAACATAACGGCAGAAAACAAAATGCATTAAAGCATTATGAAAGGCTGCTTTTATTTACGTATAAAATATTCTTGAATGGCAATTCGCAAATAAGCAAAACTATTTTAATTTAATTTTAAAAAGGATTAATATTTTTCCAGTACTTTTCAGTTCAATTCCTTCGAAAGACTTTTGTAAGTAAGACTTTTAATCCTTTAAGTAAATAAGTTTTTTAATTAAACGAAACACTGCATACGTATAGGATAAAATTGAAATTACTGTATGTAGATTTATGCAAATGACAAAAAATAATTTTTTTGTGTAAAATGTTGTAATCCTGAAGTACAGAACATCATTAGTTCGTAAAGTTTTGAAAATAAGTTTTTTTTTATTATAACATAGCTTTAATAAATCAGTCAACTATTACTTTATTTTACGAAATTTACACCATATAAACAGAAAAAAGAAAAACAACCGCTAAATATATAATTAATTCGTCCTTTAGTAGAGATAAAATTTAATAAGCGAAATAAGAATGCATTAAAAAAGCAAATTTAATATTTTAAAGAACAAGTAAAATTAAAAAATAATACCATTATTATTTAACAATTATGTTAGATTTGTTTATTTTATTAAAACTGTAATTAAAAACGCCATTTTTTATGCTGCAATATTATACTAGTCATTTTTATAGTAAATCCTTTACATAAAATGTAGCTAATCTGGAATACAGGACATTATAATATTACAAAGTTATTTTTAGGTAACTTCCATAAAAAAAAATAAGAATTTACCTAATGCAGCAGTCCTGAGGAATGTGATTGCGGAAAATATCGGTATATTTTCACCGATCATGACCACCATACCCCAAAACTACCCTCCATTCAAATGCTAATAAATATAAAAATAAAACATGTTGGCCACTTAAAAATTTCAATTTAATAAAAATGTACAAAAAAACTAGAAATCTGAAAAGTTTTTCGCTTAATACAAGACTTTGATACGCGGATTACGAAGCATTTTTTTAATCTACATATTGCCGAAATCCGTGTGAAAGTAATTCCGGAAAATGCCGGTATATTTTCACCCGTCATGACATCTAATCCCAAAACACATAAACAACAGAGACAAATTTACAAATAACCATGAAAAATTCATACAAACAAAACTATAAACAAAAAGTACACAAGCATTAGAGACAGGCTGCAAGGCTAAAGTCTTGCATGCTGGGTTATACCGGTAATTAGTCATGAAACTTCCCCCATGCCTGCCGCAACCAAACTGGCCATAGAAAGCATTAACACAAGTTGAAAAGAACGACACAGCCAGACAGACCTTCCTATAAAACCTACAATTATTTGGCGATCTTTTTAATCGCCAAAAGGAGAGTATCACGGTATTCTTTATCTTTGACGAAACTATTTGTCAAACTATTTAACAAACCAATTGGATAACTCTGAACCATTGCATTAGGATACACATTTATAATGTCACTTATTACACTATTATTATTAGAATTTAATTTTACTATCCTAATTAAACGATTGATAAATATATTTCTGAAAATAGAAATATGTACATTGGAATTAAAATTTAATATCTTTACTGTTTCAAAGTTGTCATCCTTTCTCTTCTTTTAAATGTAAGTGTACTTAAGCCACCCCTCTCGATGTCAATATTAAAGTCTAAATAATTTACATGTTTTTGGTCATATAATGTTCTATATAATGTCAAACATAATCTAAATTTAATTCGCTGTTGGAATCATTAATCATTACCAACAAAACATCATCAATATATCTAAAGCTTAAAAAATCCTTTTTTAATGTTTCATTAACCTCGTATAAAAATAAATATATATCTGCAAGTACAGAGCTGCAACTACCCCCCCCCCCCCCATAGGTATACCCCTTATCTGCTGAAACACATGCTTACCATCGAATAAATAATTTTCATTAACTACAAAATTAAATAAATTTGTTAAATGATCCAAATCTTTACCCAAAGTATTGTACCGCTTAATATATATATATATATATATATATATATATATATATATATATATAATCGTGGTCACGTGAAGATTTTAAATTAATAAAGATGTAAAAAAAATTAAAAATCCAAAAACTTTTCCTCCTATGCAAAATTTTGATACAAGGATTCCGGATCTAAAAAAAAATGGTTGAGATACGACAGTTTTGAAGAAAACAGATTATAAATAAGGGATACCTTCGATAACTGGTTTAATTTATAAAATTTATTGAACGTGGATTCTAGCGAATTTTCTTTCATTGTTTTAACCATTGTTCCAACTCTCATTAGCCTAAAACTACATAATTATATCCGACAGCATCAAATCTTCGCCAAGCTTGGCGATAATTGTCAAAATATCATCAAATTTAAAAGTGTTAATTAGATTGTCCTAAATAAAATCAACTTGCCTATAGCTGAGGTTTTTTTTCTGAAATTCCTATTCTACACCAATATGGACGGAAACGCGAAATCTTCTATAATCGGGTTAAATGCATTTTAGCTTCGTGTGTGATTAAAATTATCATAATTCTGAAAAACAAGGAATTGGTAGGTTACCCTTTCCCCCGTGTATAAGGCGGATTTTTTTCTTTTCGTTATAACACAGTTTTAAACAAGCCAGAAATCCCCCCCTTTTCCTTTTAATATTTACGGCGATATTAACTGAAATAAGAATCAAAAAATAGATTTCGAGCTTAAACAGTGGTAAATATTTAATAAAAAAGAATTAAAAAAATTAGAAAAGCAAAAGTGGCATAGAAAAAAAATAGTATAAAAAACTTATTAATTTTCAATAATTAAGCTTAATATCTTGATTTTATTAAATATTTCATGTTAAAATTTCCTGTTTTTACGTTGGAATATTATATTAGTCGCGTCACATAAAAAATCTCTTACTTAAAATCTAATGAACCTCGAATACAGCATATCATAAAATTGTAAAGTTTTAAAAAGCAGTTTTTTTTCTCTCATAGCAGAGATTTAATAAGCAAGACAACCATGTTTTTTTCAATTTTATGAAATCTTTTTCTATATTAATCGAATTGAGAAAAAAAGTTATTGACGTAATTACTTTTTGCATAAGTAGTGATAAAAATTTAATAAGCAAAATAGGAAGAATTTAGAAACGCAAATTTCACATTCTAAAAAAACTAGTAAGAGAAAAAAAGTTCATATTATGTAATAACAATGCTAAATTTGTTGATTTGATTAAAACATTAAAAACTGCCTGTTTAAATGTCGAAATATTATATTATTCTCACCTGATAATTAATCTCCCAGGTAAAATGTAGTGAACATTAAATACAAGATATTATCGGATTATAATTTGTTTTTTCTTCTTGTTTTATATAAACTTGAAAAAAAATACAATATTATCAAAACCTACAATGAAATATATTAATGATATAATTATTTTATACTTAAACGATAATAAAAAATGATAAGCATTAGGAAAATGTAAATTTTAGAACAGCAATTTTGACATTTTAAAAAACTTGTAGACGGAAGAAAGTATAATTTATTGTACTTTCTCTAATTTAATTTGTTAAATTTGCTAATTTATTTGTTAATTTAATTTTATAGTTACCCATTTTTAAAGTTGATTTTTCTTATGTTACTCTTACCTTATGAAAAAAGGTGCTTTATAATATTGATTAGATACATTTAAATTTTAAGCATATTTTAATACCGTTTATCAGTAATTGAAAAAGAGGACATTTTAATTAGTTAACAAGGAGTATTCTCTATTTGTATATTACTTTACCTTAAGGGGAAAAAATAAAATATATTATATATTAATTAAATACAGTTAAATTGTAAGCATCCTTACGAAATTATTTATCTGTAATTGAATAAGCGAAAATTTTTAGGTGCACCCTCTACTTCTATATTATTGTACAAACAGTATACAAAAAATAATTAGAATATTAATTAAATACAGTTAAATGTTATACATTCTTTTGAAATTGTTTTTCGGCATTCGAATCGGACAATCTTTTTAATTAAGTGTATTCTCTACTTGTAAATTACTATAGTCTCATGATAAAATAAATAAAGTGATTACAATATCGATTATATACAATTAAATTTTATGTATTCTTTAAAAATTGTTTTTCAGTAATTGTTTTTGAATAGGAGTATTTACTTATATGTTACTGTACTCTCAGGTTAAAACAAATAAGAGCATTAGAATTTTAATTAAAAATATTTAATTTACAAGCGTTTATTTTTCAAACTGTACCCTAATTTTATATTGCATTTCGAATTCTTTTAATCCAAGAATGATATATAAATGAGACTTAAAATCCCGTAAAAACATGTACAGATCAATATCTGAAGTGATTTATATAAATTGCTAAATATAGTACTTAAAACAAGGTTAACGGATATATCATTAACTTTTTCAGTTGTGCTATTATTTAGAATGGTAGATTAAAAAATGTCTGAATACGCCAACACCTTTTATAGCAGCATGTTTCTGTTAAAAAAATATGGGTTTCATCTGCATAGAAATGATCTAACTTCGTACGCTATTTTCAGTTTCTAATCTGTTTTGACTAACTCCAGCCCTCCTCCATTTCAAATTTTCGGTTGTATTACATTATTTAAGGTACAGGTATCACGTTATATCAGGTATTTAAATTTTTAATAAAGATTGAAAAATTTAAAGAAAAAAAAATTAAGTATGTATCTCCAGGAAACTTGTACAGTCTGCTGCAAAGTGAAATGAATGGTAACCCTATTATAGATGATTGCCAGAATAGTCCAACAAACATCCGTAATTGGGATGCGTCTCATTTTGCTTTGCAAAGAAGCTGCGCAATGTCCTTAAGTGTAACTTTAGTAAATAGTTCTTCAGGTAATAAAGAGGCTAATAGATAAAAAACTAGTACAATCATGACACTTCGGTTATAATTTATCTTCCTCCTCTGAATCAAGAATCTAACGAGTCCCCAAAAATTCAAGTGACGGAAGTATGTTTTTAAAACAGACAGGAAGTGTAGAAAATTAAAATTTGTGAGAACTACTCAAACAATAAATGTCCTTGTTTTACCTTTTTTGGTTACTGAATTGAATGAATCCATCCAGTATCAAGTTTATAGAATCATACTTTAACATAAAGTAAAAAAAAAAAAAAAAAAAAAAAAAATCGGAGTCCGGATCACTTAAATAACTGTTGAGAAGACAAAGCGAATGTTCTACTACAATTGTCTACCTATATTAAAATGACTATGCCATAACATAAAGGGTGCCTGCAGCACTCCTAGTGAAGAAATTTGTTCTCCATCCTCTTTTGTAAAATATGAAAAATAACTAAAACAATCAATTAAAAATAGCACAGTGTCTTTAATTTAGTAGTAGATGATGTCTTGCATGTAAAAATACATTTATTAGAAGCCCTCAAATGTAAAATGTTTGATATGCTATGTGTATACATGCAAGTGAAAGTTTCTTGTTTCTTATAATGGACATATTGCGCATATTTTACTTGGTTTCCCATTTAAAAAAAAATTATGCCCTTACATATGTTGCTTGTATTAGTAAATGTGCATGTGCCTTATAATTCTACACTTCAACCCGCGATTAGTAATGCATTTTAGACGGGAATTTGATTTCGAAAAACTTGCATTTCTGGGTTTCCTACCATGTTTCACTGAAAATAAGAATTAGTGAAAAAATCAGTGCTAGCGCAAATTTTCAGGTTCCAAGTAATATAATCCCAATCCCCAAAATAAATTCTACTTCAAAAATAAGCTTCCATTTCTTTTAATTTGCACTCAATAATGGTGATGAATTTAGACAACATGTAACTATGAACTAAAGTGTAATTATTGCTTAAAACAATTAAAACATAACACAAAAATTTTAAAAATACGTTTTAATATAGATTACATATGTTTCCTTCTCTCTAACGGCGACGTCTTCAAAGCAAAATAATAAATTACAATAATTTCGCAAAGTATCTGAAAATGGTAAAAATAATTCACGAGATCACATGCCCAATGCAAGCAGGTGCTTAAATTGGTCAAACTGGAAAACATGAAAATTATTATTTACGAGCAGGGAAGACCGAGCTATGCTCGGTCAAAATTAAATTTGAGTTCAAATATCATGACCCATGTCCAAAATGACCCACTAATTGAATTTTCTCGAACACGTGACTTAGCCCAACAGTCTTCTCGAGCCCGAAAATCATAGGATGCAAAATTTAGTGTAAATAGTCTGAGCCATTTTTAAGATAAAATAGGTTGACCCATAATGGCCCATGACCAAAATGACCCACTAATCGAAATTTCTCGAACATGCGGCCTAGCCTAATAGTCTTTTCGTTCCCCAAACCTGTAGGATGTTAAATTTATTTCAAATCCTCTGAACCGTTTTTAAGATAAAATAGCTTGACCCATAATGACCCATGACCAAAATAAACCACGAATTGAATTTTCGCGAACATTTGACCTAGCCCAGCAGTCTTCTCGTGTTCAAAAACCATAGGATGCAAAATTTAGTGTAAATAGTCTGAGCCGTTTTTAAGATAAAACAGCTTGACCCATAATGACCCATGACCAAAATGACCCACTAATTGACTTTTCTCGAACATGTGACCTAGCCCAACAGTCTTCTCGTGCCCGAAAACCATAGGATGCAAAATTTAGTGTAAATAGTCTGAGCCGCTTTTTAGATAAATTAGCTTGACCCACAATGACCTAGAAATGACCCACTAATCGAATTTTCTCGAACATGTGACCTAGCCCCATGATTTTCTCGGGCCCGAAACTCGTAGGACACAAAATTTAATCAAAATCGTTAGAGCCGTTTATTAGATAAAATTAATTTGACCCGCGCTGACCCAAAAATGACCCACTAATCGACCGTTCTCAGACATGTGACCCAGCCCAATAGTCTTCTCGTGCTCGAAAAAGGTCGGATACAAAATTTCGTCAAAATCGTTTGAACAGTTTTTTAGATACAATTAGCTTGAGCATGACCCGAAATGACCCAAAATGTCCCACTAATCGAATTTTCTTGAACATGCTACCTAGCCCATTGGTTTTCTGGTGCCCCAAAATGGTAGGATACAAAATTTTGTCAAAATCGTTATATCAGTTTTTAAGATAAAATTTGCATATATATATATATAACCACACACAAGATTTGCTCGTATTAGAATATAATATGATTTTTATTTTTATTGCTTTTACATTATTTGGAACATGTAACTAGTTTAAAGTGATGATTTAAATATATCATTTGAATTTTTACAGCTACTAGCATGAATACAATGCAAAAACATTCTTCTTCATTAAGTTTGTTCCAGCTTTATCAATTAAAATGCACATTTTCTTTAAATGTAACCATGATTTTTACAAACGGCAGCATCTCGTCTTTATGAGATTATTGTCTCGAATCTCAGAAATTAATATAGTCTGATACAATCGCATTAAATTATCAATTTTTAATGAATAACCATCTTCGTTGGACCGCACGGTGTCTTGTGGTGAAAGGGATACACATAAGTATCCTACATTCATAGAATGATGTAGATTCTATGTTGATTCTATGACAAACACCTGATGAAACTTATTTTGGGGTGCTTGGCTTGATAGCCTTTGTCTTGTTACTAAAAGAAACTATCCTTGCAGCTGAATAACATGTATATTCTGATTCGACGAATGATACCATTCATCACTTTCTGTGGTAGCACATAGATGAACTTGCCCTAAGGACGTGTAATAATTCCTGCTTCTTGAAATTGATTCTACACTCATCTATGTTTGTTCAGATTCTATTCTCTCTAATATTCGTAAAGCCATAGATTGTTGTCACGTTGTTGTGACATTTTCAAATCGCTTTTTCGGACAAAAAATTTTGAACAATTGCGTTTTACGAACGACGCAGTGATGAAAAGAAGCTTCTGTAAAATCGTGATTTCGGTACTTATATCATTTTTGTAGTATCCGACCAAATGAATGCTGATTTGCATATTGGGTGTTGAATCGATTCAACACCCTTCAAATGACCGTCCTTATCACTCAACAGATTCTGCTATACTTCTCTGTGTTTGTTCAAATTTGAGTCTCTCAAAAATTCGTTAAGCCATGGATTGCGTAAATCATCCTGTTGTGACATTTCAAATCACCTGTTCTGATAAAAAAAAAAACTTTATGCAATTATATTTTACGAACGACACAGTCGTGAAAAGAAGTTTATGTGAAATTGTGATTTCAGTATTTATAGTATTTTTCTAGTATGCAACCAAATGAATGTTGATTTGCATATTGGGTGTTGAATCGATTCTACCCCATTCAAATGACTTTTCTTATCAATCCAACAGATACCGCTACTTTTCTCTGTGTTTGTTCAGAATCCAGGCTCTCAATAATTCATTAAGCCATGAATTGCGTAAATCACGTTGTTGTGACATTTTCAAATCACCTTTTCTAATTAAAAAAAAAAAAAAAAAACTTTGAACAGTTGCGTTTTGCGAACGACACACTGATGAAAAGAAGCTTCTGCGAAATCGTGATTTCAATAATTGTATCTTTTTTTTAGTATCCGTCGAAACAAATGTTGATTTGCATATGAGGTACTTTTCTTCTGCTTTGCGATATGTTTGAAACTGTGATAAGTTTATGTCTGTTTTGTTTCATGCTAATTATCAATTGGCTTATTTATACAATTTTCTTAAATCCATGCGCTCGTCTAATTTGTTTGAGCATTGAACTTGAGCAGTTACTTGCTTTTTACAAGTTCGTTTATATCTAGCATAAAATATAAACTGTCAATATTTTTAGGAGTTTCATATAAATTAAAACTATTTTAAAACAAGTTCTGTATGTAAACACTAATATTAAATCAGTAATCTTGCATTTTTAAAACTAATCTTTTCAAGATAATTGATCTGTAAAATTCTTTTCCTAAGGCTATTTTGATTTTTCCTTGAAAGATCTTTTGAAATTTATTCTGCAGGTAAGCGTAAAATTAACTTTAAGCAAAGGATATAAAATTTTCGGTTCCGTATTTTCCTCTATTATCAAAGTTTATATTGTTTAATTCCTTGCTGCCAGGTGCACTATTTAAATAATCGAAGAGTACTGATTACTCCAAATTTCTAATTAAGAACTTTGTAATGTAAGAAAATGAAGAAACTCCTTGCATTGTTTGCTCTAAATAAAGGAATTTCAAAAGTAAGCGCGCTGACTCTCATGTTACAAATAATTTGCGTATTTAATTAAAATCTGAACACAAAACGAAACTAAGTATTCGGTTTCCCAAAGAAAAAATTTCAGGAATTTTGAAAAGTAATGTAACAATGCATTCATTAAAAATACATATAATTGGAAAGAAAATAAGCTATTTTTTAAATTCTAGATTGTAGCTAAATATTCTTCACAAAATTTGTCATTCAGTTATATAATTGCAAAATTAATAAATGACAGTTTAAAAATGAAGATCTGAAAATAAACTTTTTGTAAATAAATATGAAACTGATCATTTGAATTGCTGACGGAATGTAACTTTTTTAGAACAAACACCTCTAAAACTATTTTATATTTAAAGTCTGCCCTTTATTATTTTCAGAGGAAACAAAATTGTGTTTCTAAAACGTTGAAATGATAGAAAGGCACTGTAATTTACAAACATATTGATTAGAAAATACATAGGTGCTTTTTTTTTCTTCAAGCTAAAAGTTATTGAAAACATTTTGACACAATTGTGGCAGTCGCGGATTAAAATTAAGTGGTACAAATAACATACCACATGTACCAAGTGTTAAATAAAACAAAACTTTTGATTTTTATAGAACATAAATATATATTCTTATTCATGATCAAATAGTAAAAATAATTGTTTAGCTTAACTTTTAATGTATATTTATATGCATATTTTGTCTTATAAATTCATTAATTACAGTTATATTTAGAATACAATATAACACAATTTTGCGGTAACTTTATAATTTTGATATCTTCAATGTTTTTACTTTATTCTATTATATCAGACACTTATATATATATATATATATATATATATATATATATATATATATATATATATATATATATATATATATATATATATATTGTTTAAAATGTTTGCAATTGTCAACATTGTCTAATAATGTCCAGTTATGTCAACAGTGTCATATGAATTAAAAATATAATTAAAATTTAATTTTTTAGATTCGAACACTAATCTTCTGAATAGGCTTAATATTAATTTATACAAACGTCTATAAATGGAGATATAAATTGTTTACCTTAAAGCATGTTCATTTTATATATACTTCTAGTTGACTTTCGCTTTTTAGAAATTCATTATTTACATTTTATTCTAACATAATATATATGCTAAATTTTATTTCTTTCAAAAGATGTAATATAAATTACAAGTACATTATGGGATCCGTTATACGGAATCCCCGTATCAGGAACGCTCTGAAAACCGGAATGCATAACAATAACCAAGGCTTAATTTGTTTCATTTCAAAAACGTTAAAAAATGTCAGAATTTTTTGGTCAGTTGCAGGAAAAAATCGTAAAATTAGTCCATCGATACATAAAGAAAACCCTGCGAGTTTCAACAGTAAGTCATTGGAAAAAATCTGGAAATTCACCATTTATTCACAGGAAAATATCTTGGTTAATCGGTTGCGAAAAAAGCAAAATTCGGCAGTTAGTTGTTTGAAAAAAAAATGTGATTTTGTAGATCGGTCACAGGAGAAACCGCAAAATTCGCCAATCGTTAGAAAGAATGTTTCGCGAAATTCGTCAACCAGAAGTGTGAAAACGGTTGCAAATTTTGTCATTCAGTTGAAAAAATCGAGAAATTCTTCAGTCTTGTTGTAAAAATCCTGCAATTTCTGCCAATCAGTTACAAGAAAAAACTGCAAAATTTGCCAATTGATAAGAGCAAAATATTTTGCAATTTATCAACCGATCGCGGAAAAAAAAAGTTGCACATTCGCCACTTAATCATCAGAAAAAATCACGAAATTTCCTCATTCAGTCACGAGAAAAAATGGCGAAATTAGTTTGTTAATAAAATGAAAAATCTTAAAGATGTTGCAAAATTTGTCAATCAGTTACAAGAAAAGAAGTGCGAAAATTCGTCGATCAGTTGCAAAGCAAAAAAAAAAAAAAAAAAACGAAATTCTACTGATAAAAGGGGACTCTAAACAATCCACTTCAAAATATATTTTTGGAACAGGGTGCAAGAGTGCCCTTTTTGAGAACAGTATGCCTTTTTTTTAAGAATTCTCGCTAGACAGATATTTTGTTCTAGTGTCAACACAAAGAAAAAAAATAAATAAATGATAGTTCAGTAATTTACACATTTATTGATGATTCATTACTTTACAAATTCAATAAGTAAATATAAAAACAATATTGTGCAAAATACATTATGTTTAAAAAGCATTAAAAACAGATAAAAACTGATATTTTGCACTGAACAACTGACTTGTGAAATGCAGCAGAGAAGCTACTATCCAGAGAACAGCAAATCATGTCAGTATACAGGATGCCAGAACAATTAGAACATGCTGTAAGCAATCAACTTTAATAGAAATGTTCCAAAAATCCGACTCAAAGGATTCTGCTCCCAAGTCCCAAAACTGATTTTTAATTGTTAATGTAATATTTTTATAATTTGAATTGTAATTTAGAATGGTTATTATTATGTGTAAATAAGTTATTAAATGAACAAAGTTGTGAGTATGTATTTAACATATTTATTACTATTTGTGAAATTAGTTATTTTGTATATTTTTTAATATACTTATAAGTAAAGTGTTCCGAATTACGGAAAAACCCCTTATCCATAATACTCCAGGTACCAAGCATAACAGATCGTATACTGTATATAAAAGTAACATTGTATTTAGACTCTAATAATAATACAATAATGTCAAATTTTTAAAAGTAAACTTTTCAAGATAATTGAACTGTAAAACTCTTTTCTTGTGATTCTTTGAGTGATCTTTTCGAATTAATTCTGTACGTAAGCGTAAAATTAACTTTAAGCAACGGAAAGAGAACTTTGAGAGATTTCCATACTTTCCTTTATTATCAAAGTTTATATTGTTTTATTCCTTACAGCCAGGTGTAGTATTTAAATAATCGAAAAGGACTGATTACTCCAAACTTCTAATTAAGAACTTTGCCATGCAAGAAATGAAGAAACTCATTGCTTTGTTTGCTCTGAATAAAGGAATGCCAATACTAAGCGCGCTGAATCTAATGTCACAACTAATTTGCGTACTTAATTAAAATCTGAAGACAAAACGAATATTATGTATTCTGTTTCCAGAAGAAAAATTTACGTGAATTTTCAATGGTAATGTAGGAATTCCTTAACAGTCGCGAAAAAACAAAATCTAATTGGACAGAAAATAAGCTGTGGTTTAAATTCTACATAGTTACTAAATATTTGTCGCAAAAAGTTGTATTCCATGAAATAATTATAAATTTAAGAAATGAGATCAAAGCGAAGAGCTGGAATTTCTTTTTCTACTATATATATAAAACACAAACGGAAATTTCGTTCCGTTCCTTTATAACCTTTTGATGGAACTTACACTGTTCGATAGATAATTTTCCAGGGAAGGTTTTAGTATATAACAGAACGTTCTACGTATATTAGTTATTGAATTATGATAGAAAGTTCTGTTATTTTGGCCGAAAAGGTTACCATTGCTAATTTTTTGGCGATCATTAATTACTGTTGCAGAAAGAAATGAAAAGGCTATACATGTCGAAAAATAAAAGAAAAACTGTTACTAATTTTATTTAAAAAAAAAGAAAAGAAAAGAAAAAAAAAAGAGTTTTGATGGGAGAATATTATAAAACGAAAATATTTAATTTAAACATGATTGGGAATGTTCGTAATGCTTAAAAAATTATTCAAGGGGCAAGATTTCTACATTGAAACAATATTTGGCGATGTATCTTTTGTTTTTGGCGATTTTGATTTTACTTTTGACTCCAAACAATTTGATTTTAAGCCAAAAGGTGTCTTTTTTTGCTGCAGAAAGAATTGAAATGGCTATATATCTGGAAAAATAAAAGAAAAAACTGTTACTAATTTTATTTAAAAAAAAGAAAGAAAAGAAAAAAAAAGAAAAACAGTTTTGATGAGAGATTTTAAGTCAAAAGTTGTTTTTTTTAAGTGTACGACTGCATTTTTGCAGTATTTTTTTTTTGGTACTTTTCGGTTAGCCGGGCGCCAGTGTTATACATATATACATGTATATATATATACACACATATATACACATATATCTACACAAATACATGTATATACATACATATATATACACTTATATGTATGAATATATACATATATTATATGTATGTCATATATCACTGGCGCCCGGCTAACCGAAAAGTATATTTTTTTAAAATTCAAATGCAAACTATATTAATGGCAATATACTTCTATTTACTTCTACATATGTGAAATTTCGTTCCGACTGCTTATAACTCGAGTTCTGCTGAATGGATTTTCCTAGAACTTAAACTGTAAGATAATTTTTTAGGGAATGTTTTATTGTATATCATATCGTTCTACGTAGCTTAGTTATAGAATTATTCTGGAAAGTTCTATAATCAGATCAATCCGATTATGAAAGATTAGCCTTTTTAAAAGATTTTGCCGAATGGATTTCGATGACGGAACCTACAGCGTTAGATTATTTTCTAAGGAAAGTTTTATTACATAACATATCATTCTACGTTGCTTAATTCTAGAATTATAGGGGAAAATTCGAAAATCGGGTGACCATTTTTTTTATCAAATATTAACCTTTTCAATATTTGATTCCGATTATGAAAGATTAGCCTCCTGAAAAAGTTCTACTGGACGGATTTTGATGAGAATTGTACTGTTAGTTAGATGCTATTTCAGGAATGGTTTTAATGTACTACATATTGTTCTACGTTGCTTAGTCAAACAGTTATGTGTGAAGGTTATATAGTCAGGTGAACCCGATTCCGAAAGATTAGCTTTTTTGAAAGTTTTACTGGGCGTATTTTTTGCGACTTGCATTATTAAGTAGATAGGTTTTAAGGATGGTTTTAGTATATTTTATATCGTTCTGTTAGTTTTAGAATTATGTGGAAAAGTTCTATAATCAGATGAACCCGATTAGCAAAGATTAACCTTTATGAAAACTTCTACTGAATGGATTTTGTTAGTTAATTTGTTTGCATTGTTAGTTCGATAATTTTTAGTGATGGTTTTAGTATATTGCATATAGCTTTATCATTCTTTAGCAAACCCTAACTGTAAATGACCAAATAAAAGAGTTAGTCCTTAACAGCTAAAATTTTGACTACACATTAGAAAATATAATAAAGCAATCACGTCATTTTTCAGTAATGTGGAAGGATATTCCAGGTAAATATACAGATTGCTTTCAAATACAAGGTCAAATTAAAGGATACATTTCGTTTCATTCAAGGTTCATTTGTAGAAACCGACCAGCGCAGCGGGCGTAGCTTGCTAGTTAATAAATAAATAACTCGGATTTTTTTTAATAGAGCTTTCAACAGCAAATATACTCTTTTAATTTAAAAGCGTCGTATACAAATTTTAAAGTTAAATCTAAATTTTACAGCACAAATTTATAAGATAAAGTATATTTTTATGGAAATAAGCTTTCCTGCACTGTAAAAAAAGTCAATTTATGAAAATATAATATAAGCACAAACGGAAATATACAACAATTACTTACGAGGGACCTACGATTCCGAAATGCGGTCTTTATCTTTAGAAACTTTATAAAAATATATTTTTTCAAGATTTAAAGAAGCATTTATTAAAACAAAGTTTCCTTTACTGGCACTGATTTTCAAAATCGTTCCCTAGTACTTTTATAGTGTATTAATTATTTTTTCCAAACCAGAATATCTGTTTTTTTAAGGATACTGTTGGGATAGCTCAATAGGAAGAGCATTGGCACGGCAAGCCAAAGTACCCAGGCTCGAGTCCTGGTCCCCGCATTTTTCGCTGTGTTGGAAAAAAAATCTCAACTATGATACTCCAACCATTAGATATAATTTACCTAGTTGAAATTACTTTCCTCTATTAATTATGACCAAATTACATGGCATACAGGAGCTTCCCTGTTATTTCAGATTCATCATGTAAATATGCTACAGTTGTAGCTCGGATGAATGAAATTAGCGCTGCAGTTCGCAGCCTTGTCCAACAAATAAGAGTGAAATATGCCAGCCAGGATATCGTTGGGATAGCTCAGTAGGAAGAGCGTTGCCACGACAAGCCAAAGTACCCAAGTTCGAGTCCTGAACCCGGCATTTTGAGCTCTGTGAAAAAAAACATCTCAACTATGATACTGCGTCCATTGGATATACCCTAAAGGTGTTTCATACTGGAATTTAAATGTTATAAAAAGATTTTTATAGAAAATAAATTGTGTTTTCAATTCTTCTTTGTAGCTTAATACATGTCGTAAAAAATTCATTCCAAAAAAAAAAAAAAAAAAAAAAGATTGAAATGAAAAGGATGCAACTGAAATTTCTATGTAATAAAAAAAAAAAATTGAAATCGTTATGAATCGAATTGTCAACGTCAAATGACTTATTTAAATCAAATGTATTTTGAATTCGAATTAATGTTTTTTAAACTAAAAGCTAAAACACTGTTTTGAATTTTACTTTGTCGCTAAAGATTTGTCGTAAGGATTTTCATTCAATTAAAGAATCATAAATTCACGAAATAAGATAACAATGAAGAATTTTTTTTTTAATAAATAAATAACGGAAACTTTATGAATTGAACATATGTCAGCAATTTTTTTCTTTTATATAATCTAGTTGGTGGAAAGGATTCACCACCTTTTGGGTTTTATGTTACACCCTTCGAAATGTATATATGTAAATATTGAGTGTTATTTTTTTTTAAATTCTATAATTAGTAAATAGTTCTCTTTGCATTTATTTACAATTAGTAATTATTGTGTTTTCTGTTATATACATGTTTATGCATTTTTATATATAATTCTTTACACTTCAAGAGCGGTACAATGGTGGGTATCAATTTAACTATCAAGGTGACAGACAGTTTTATTAGCGCTGTCTGGCGAGGAAGGCGCACTGGAGCCAGGCTATGAAGTTTTTATGACTTTAAATTTATGAGGAGTGCCAATCACACTTCGTGTGTGGTACTGGGAGTTCGAGGCTGAAGGATTCTGAGTAGTCATAGTGGTGCCTGGATAATTTTAGGGGGCCAGAGAGACTGTGATCATTGGCCGGACTTTCCTCCTATGAGCAACGAAGGTAGGTGTGGTCATTGACACACTGAGCCATTTGGGCACACGGTCGTAAATAAAAGTCAAGTAGGTGGGAGGTACTAACAGCAACTAAAAGAAAGCCAGAAATTGGAAAAGAGGCAGTAAATGAAAAAATGCGAAAGAGTCAGTGAGTGAAAAACATGCGAAGAAGTCTGTGGATGAAAAAGAAGTGAATGTGGTCAGTTGAAAAGATTGAGTTGAAAAATATTATTATGAGAGAGAGTGCTGCAAATAGTTTCTGAACAACGATACTACCGGGCTTGTGAATGAGGGTAGGCCCATAAAGAGTCCCTCTCCCCAGCCTGCATCAGGGTCCAACCTGGGACCCGGGAATTCCCCACTAACTGGAGATGAGTCTGTCGGTGAACGACTAAGGTATGATGTTTAACTATATAATACCAACCTAATCAAATTTGTACCGCTCCAATTTAATGGTAATTTTTTGTTTGGCAGGAGAACTGGTTCATATAGGATTTAAAAATGAGTAATGTTTAATTTCAATTGTGAGAACGAATCATTTAGTAACTAATATTTTTTTAATGTATAAGTTAAATTGTAGAAAGAGGATTGATATATATATTCTTACTATGTTTTCTGTGCTGCCTATTTTAAAACGGATTAATTTATATATCCTTACTAAGTCTCTGATATGTTTATTTTAGAAAGGATTGATTGACATATCCTTACTATGTTTTTTTTATATGTTTTTTTATTTTGTTTAATGTAAATAAAGTAATTGTTTCTTTAGTTAAAAAAAAAGTGTTGTCTTAATTTAATGGCTGCATAATTAATTCTAAAACCTAAATGTTTCTTTAGAATTTTCTTAACTTCAATTTTGTTTTTTTTATTTAAAATTATCTTTAGGGTTGTTTTGGGTAATTATTTTATGGAACTATATACACTCCATTCCCAAAATCTAACTGCCATATATTGGATACTCAGCACACAACGCAAATTAATTTCCTTTAATCATAATTCTCTAGTATCTAATTAGGCAACGATCACGGAGTCTTCTGCAATCAGAAGCCCCTATTGATAATTATTAAGTAATGGTAAAGGTGCATCCCACACCTTATTTTCTCTATGTGTAGTGATGGTCTTTTATTGACAGTTGTAACCGGCCTCTAGTAGGAGCTGTCTGCAAATCACCAGCATAAGAGGACCATTAACTTAGTTGGCGCATGACCATTTAACGTACGTGGGTTAATTTAATCTCATATAGGTTACATTTTGGGGTAATTTAATTGTATTAAAATGTGTTAAAATTAAAATTATTTTTTATATATAGTTAAGTATTCTAAGTTAAAATTTTAGGTTGTAATTATTATGCTAGTAGTTTAAAAATAAATAATATATACATTTATTTTTCTTTGATTGAGGTAAGATTATTTGCAGCATATTTAAAAATAAACAATTTAAATGAAAATAATTTTTTTTTATGACAATGTTCTCCTGCATTTTTTTAAGCAAAGATTGGCACAATTTTCACAGAATTCAGTCATGATCAATTTTTAGGGAAAATATTATTTACTATATTTTGTCTGCAAATTGTATTGTTTTTTTAAATAATTTTATGTGTATTTACATATTCTTTACAAATATGTTCAGTTACAAACAAGTAGAGAATAATATGATGGATTTTTACAACATCGTTTAATTTTGTGAAAAAAAAGAAAAAAAAATCATAATAAATTTTTTTACAAATTTTTGAGAATTTTTTTTTTTTTTAATTATTTATAAAGATAAATAAGGTTAAGTTTGTGTTTGAAACCAAACAATTATTAAAGACATTTACAGCTAGTACAGATTTAATGTGTATGTGAAAAAAAAAATAATAAAAAAAAATAAAAAAATAAAAGAAGAGAGAAAAATTCCAATTTTTGGTGTAGAAAAGGTAGTTTTACTGCTTAACAGTGCTAGGAAAAAACATATTGAGTGTGAACTCTATTTTTCTTTTCCTTCTTTTATTTTTCTGTGATTATCATGTTCTTTAATTTTCTATATTTTGTATCATATGGGTTTTTGTGTACATAAATTGTGAATCTTATATGAGGAATATTTCAGTAGGGGAAGTTTAGTATTTGAGTTGTGTAGCATTATGTTAATGTATGGGAAATAGAGGTAGAAGGGCAAAGCGTAGTAGTAAGGATTTTGGAGAATTTATTGTTCGAACCCGGGCACAACTGCAGAAAAATTGTGAAAATCCGAACGAAAATACAACCAGCATTAAAATGGCTAATACGGATAATTTGTTAAATGTAATCCCCGTTTATGATGGAAAAAGGGAAACTAACATACAATATTTCATAGCAGAATTTGATCAGGCTGCGGCAAAAACGCAATTTAAGGATGACGTAAAATTAATAATATTACGTTCTAAATTCGTGGGTGGCGCACGCGAAAGATTACAGGCAGATGTCGAATTAAACTCAGAAACCGACTATGCACTATTTAAGGATAAGGCAATAAAGGCATTCGGTGTTAAGAAAACTTTCAGCGATTCTCACAACGAATTTTATAAAATAAAACAAAACCCGAATGAGAGCATCGCGGACTATATTGTGCGATTCAATCTTGCTGCGGCGAAATTTTTTGAAATTTCGGGTCTCTCAGATAAAACCGACGCGAGAAAATTATTCGATCTTATGAAATTACATAGATTTTTAGAATCAATCAAATGTGATATCGCATTAGAAATCAGAAAAAAAGGGGTTGAAAAATTTAAAGAGGCAATAGAAACTGCAGATTTGATGGAAAACGCATTCTCTTCGGTCAAATACGAAGAAATTAACGCGATTAACACAAGTGCAACTAACGAATTCTGCGAAGCTTTGTTAAAAAAAAATGAAATACAGGCTAACGAAGTTATTCAATTGCGAAATGAGCTAGAAAAACTTAAAATAAAACAAAACGAGAAGGCACAAAATAATTTGAGTTACAACGAGAGATTTTGTGAGATTTGCAATTTAAAAAATCATGAAACTGCATTCTGCCGATATAATCCCAATAATAAAAGGAATTTTAAGTCCGATAATTATAAAAGGAATTTTCCCAGGTATAAGTATAATATGCAGAGAGGTAGTTATGCTAATAATGCACTTGCAGAACATCAAGGCTATGGGAATATGAGCAATAATGCCATGAATTATCAGAGTTATGGAAATTTAAGGGATAATACCCAGTATCTGCAGGGTTTTGGAGGTGTAAACAACTGGAATTCCCCCCCCCCCTCCCCCTCCTCCTGGACAGTTAATGGGACAAAATTATGAGTATAATTATATTTTTCCTAGTCAGAATTCAGGTTCTCATAATAATAGCTTAGGGAACTACTCTGCAAATTTTCCACAGGGGCAAAATTTTCAGCAGAGTCAAAATTTTCAGCCAATTCAAGGCCAATTTTTCCAACAGGGGCAAAATGTTCCCCAGGGACAAAATTTACAGCCGATTCAAGGGCAGAACTTTCAACAGGGTCAAAATGCTCAGACAAATTATGGTCAAAATTTTCAGCCGAATGAAGGGCAAAATTCCCAGTCAATTCAGAACCAAAACAATTCCCGGGAAACCTTCACAAATTCGGAATATGTAAATAAGAGATATAATGGGACAAATAATTCAAGGGGACGTAAGATAACAGGTAAGAGAAATCAGGGAAACGGTTAGAGGGGTCTGTGGATAGTAGGGGAAAATCTAAAGATTCGCTTCACAGATCCCATCAGACTAAAATTATTGCAAGCGTTAATAACAAACATTGTAATAATATGCCATTAATACAGTTGGAAATTAAGGGGGTACAAGTTACAGGACTCGTCGATTCCGGAGGAATGGTCTCCTTAATTTCAGCACAATTATTTGAGCAATTAAAAGAAAATAATGTAAAAATTAAATATATTGGAAACAGCATTAAAATTCAATCGTTCAGCGGAACTGCGATTCCTTTCAAACATAGCATTAAATTGACTTTTAAATTAAATAATGCATTCGCATCGGGAACTTTCTATGTAACAGATAATAATTTTAGTAATTCTTATAACATGCTTTTAGGCTCCGATTTTTTACAAGAGAATAAAATGATTTTGGATGTGAATGAAAAATTATTAAAATTTAAAAACGTAACTATCTCATTAGATCAATTGGAAAATAAACAGATGGAACAAGAGATTAATTATATAAAAAGTGAACAGGTCAAAAATAATAGCAAAAACAAAAAAATAAGAAAAAAGAGAGAAGTGTTTGTCAAATTGGATAGGAAAATTTACATAGCACCAGGGAAAGAAAAGATTGTAGCGTTACTTTGCCCAGATTTTTTGGAGGAAAATTCTACGGTACTTTTTGAGCCGGAAATGGGTCAGGAAGGAATTGAATGTTTTCATTCAATACATGAAATATCAAAAAGTAGAATTATCAATGTCATAATGAAAAATTTAACCGAAAAGAAAATTATTTTGCCAAAGGGAATTAAGGTCGGAAATTTAATAGTAGACTTTGATTTTGACACTAAAGATATGCCTGACAATATTATTGATGGGAGTGTGCATAAAATTAATGCGCTAACTATTGAGGAAATACGCAAACTTAGGGAAGCAGAACTGTCAAAAGAGGATTTTGATTTAAAACATCTTCCTCCAGACCTACAGGAAAAGTTAGAGAATGTTTTATTTCAACATGCACATGCTTTTTCGAAGTCATACAATACAATTGGTGAATCTTTGTTGGTGCGCCCACAAATTAAACTTGCACAAAATTTTGCGATTCAATCGAAACCATACAAAACTTCTTATACAGTGAGAGAGTATGCACAAGCGGAAATTAGAAAATTATTAGAAGCTAACATTATTGAAAAAAGTACTTCTTCCTACTCCTTTCCAGTGTTGTTTGTGAAAGAAAAGACTGCAGATCCTCAAAAACCCAAATTTAGAATGGCAGTCGATTATCGCTTATTAAATGCAATTTTGGAAGGTTATTCTTATCCGATTCCGGATATTCGCGAAATATTACAACGAATTAGCGGTAAAAGGTATTATACAGTATTGGATTTACACAGTGCATTTTTACAGATTAATTTACAACCTCAAGACAGAGAGAAATTGGATTTATTACTGAATTTGGGAAATATCAGCCAATTCGAATGAATTTCGGATTAAAAATCAGTCCGACTACATTCGCTGAAATGATAGATAAAGTGTTGGGAGATTTTAATAAGGAGGAAGTCAGTTATTATATAGATGATGTTCTAATAGCATCGAACTCTATCGAAAGGATGTTAGCACTACTCACAGAAGTCTTGCAAATACTAATTGATTATAACTTAACAGTGGAACCAAGCAAGATGCAAGTGTGTAAACAAGAAATAGATTTTCTGGGATTTAAAGTACATCAAAATGGGTATTCTCCCTCAAATAAAAACATTGAGAAAATTCAAAAATTGGTAAGACCTAAAACCAAAAAAGGGGTGAAATCACTATTGGGGTTAGCCAATTATTTCAGAAATTTGGTACATAAATATGCTGAAATTGTTAATCCTCTGGTCGAATTAACGAAAGAAAAGGTAAAATTTCAGTGGACCGACGAAACGGAAAAAGCGTTTGTGGCTATTCAAACAGCTATTTTAGATAATCCAACACTAAAACCTCCGCAGTTAGATAAAGAATTTTTTTTAATAACGGATGGTTCTAAAATTGCATTGTCGGCTATTTTAACACAGAAACACGGTGAAGAGTATTTACCTATTGAATTTTACGGTAGAAAACTGAGAGAGGCGGAGAAAAATTATCCCAGTCTTAAGTATGAATTATTAGCTGCACACGATGCGTGCATTTATTTTGAAAGATTTTTGTTAGGAAGGAAGTTTACAATATTAACAGATTCTAAGGCCCTGACAGAACATATCAATTTAGAAAAGCAAGGAGATATAGTAGCACGATGGATGTTGCGATTAAGTAATTTTGATTATCAATTTAAACATATTGCGGGAGAACAAAATCCGGCGGATTACGTATCTCGTAATATCAATAATATTTTAACTCTAAATGAAATACAAAATGAACAGTTTAAATTAAATGTTAATCTTACAGAAGAAAAGATTAGGGAAGCACAAAGACAAGATTCCAAACTTAAAATAATAATTGATAAAATTGAAGAAAAAAAAGAAAATCGAAATACTAGAAAATATAATTTGAATGAAAATAAGGTATTAATTTTAAAACAGAAATATAAAGATAAGCAATTAATGATTGCTCCGAACAAATTGATTTTTGAAATAATTCAAGAGGCGCACAAAGCTGATTTTGGGTTCCCAAAAACGTATGAATTAGTGAAATCACGTTTCTTTTGGTTCGGTATGCATAGAGATATAAAGAATTACTGTGCAAGTTGTATAGCTTGCAATAAAAATAAGCAACATAAGACTATCAAAGTACCTTTGGAGAAAGTGTCTAAAGATCACCCTGTGGGGGCAGCTATTCATATCGATATTGTCGGAAAACTACCGTTGACCCTGAAAAAACACGCTTTTATTTTAACAATAGTAGACGTGGCTTCGAGGTTTTTACAAGCAGTGCCATTAAGGAATGTGGAGTCGCAGACTATTATAAATGCACTCACTAATTACTTTAGTTTGTTCGGATACTGCAAACAAGTAACTCTAGACAACGGGGCCTATTTTAGAGGGGAACTTTTCCGTGAATTTCTGAAAGCAGTGGGAGTGAACCCCCATTTCGCATCTACGTATAAAGGTTCTACGAATGGTCTTTTGGAAGTCACACACAAACAATTAAAGTCTTCTATTCAGGCTATGTCTAATAAAACGACCGAATGGGATGTTCGTTTACCATTTTTTATATTATCTTATAATACTTCAATCCATAGAGCCACGGGGTTTCGTCCAGATAAATTATTTTTCGCTAGAGAAACGGCTAACCATTTTACAGCTCTAAATGAACCAGATGTTCAATATACTAAGCAGTTTGTGAAAAAACGCATTGAATATATGAAGGAAGTATGGAAAACAGCCTTAGCTAATCAAGAAAAAATAGAAATGGAATACGTTGGAAAAGAGTTTGAAAAGGTAAAAACTCTGGAAATAGGGGATCAAGTTTATATAAAGGTTATTGGAAAGCCTTTGGTATTACACCCAAAATATGATGGACCTTTTGAAGTCATTAGAGCTTTTCGGCACAATAATTACCTTTTAAAACATTTATTGGAACAATCGAGAAGCATCATAAAAAGACACATTAGTCATATGTGGCAACCATCGGAAAAAATTGTGCTGGGGGATGACTCGAATTCAAACAATGAATAATTACTAGAAGAGAGTTAAGCAGTGGAAACCTCAGTACACCCCTACTAGCGTGTATGTCGACTTTTTGAGTGTATTATAATTGTAAATATTAAAAGAAAAAATATTTAAGTATATTGTATTAACGGCGAGTATCTATGTAGGTATATTCTAAGGTGTACCTACACCCTCGTTTCACCTCTACTAAAGTTTAGGTTTAAAAAAAAAAAAAAAAAAAATTTGGTAAAGAATTTTGAGTATAAGTATCTCTCAAATGGTTTAACGAGGTTGAAATTGTAAAATAGCAGATTCACAGCGAATTAGAAAATTAAATTGAATATTTTGGGATAAAATTTTAAAATAAAGTTTTAATTATATAAGCGCATTGTAAAATCAAATACTGAGTAAGGAAAGGATAATAATAATTTTAAATCAAAACTTAATACGTGGATAACGAAAAAAAAATAAGAATAATAATAAATAATAATAATAATAATAATAAATAAATAAATAAATAGAAATAAAATAAATGTATTCTATTTTTAGGACTATTAGTCAATAAATTGAAAAAAAAAAAATTCATATAATGACGATACAGTGATACAGTGATTTTTTTTTCTTAATGCATAGAATTCAAATCAATTATCATTCTACTATAAATAAATCCGTGACGAATAAACGATGCAAATATTACGGAGAAGGTGAAGAATTTTTTTTTTTTTTACCCTGTCACTTCACGCATTTCGCGGGATTGTTATCAGTACGGTTTCAGGCTAGGAAGGGAGGTTCGCAACCTCTCTTTCCCTTTAAAAAGGGGACCTATTGTGCGCATCTTAGAACAAGGCGGGGAAGAGACTATCTTTTCGGCATATCAAAAAAAAAAAAAAAAAAAAAAAAAAAAAAAAAAAAAAAAAACCACGGAAGATAATGATATGCCCGCATAAATTTACGGAATAGAGACAAATTTTTTTTTCACTTTTCTTTTAAACAAAGCGGTAGAAAAAAAAATATATATATATATATAAAGATTTTTTAAGGAAAATTTATGGAAAATTATTTCCTTATATTCTTTTCGAAAGAAATTTTTTTTTATATAATAATAACAATACCTATAAGTAAATAGATAAAGTTTAGGAATCGAATTTTAGAATCAATTTTAAATAAATAAATAATTCAAACTTCTGTGGCTATGAAGCAGGATTTAATACTTAATATTTGAGAGAAACAAAAATTAATAATAATAAAATAATAATTTTGTAAAATTTAGCTTGAGAGAAACAAAATGTATAAAATATTTAGTTTTATATAGCGAGACAATTCTCATAGTTAGAATCAAAAGATAAAATTTCAAATGCTATGCATACAAAGAAAAAAAAGATATATATATATAAATATTATAATATAAATGAGATTATAATGAGTCTGTAACATAAATAAAACGTGTAATTGTGTAAATAAGGGTGACATTCATCTGCTTCTCTGTTCTAGGGAATAATATGTTAGTAACAAATACAAATAGTCATAAAATAAATGTATAAGGAAGTTAGACGTATAAAACTAGGCTTTTTGTCAAGGTAACAATTTAAATATAGGTAAAGGCTTAAATATATTCGCACGCATAGGTTTATCGAGGGGTTAATAACAGAAAAAAATATATAAATAAAGAAACAAGCATTTATTATAGAGTTATAAAATATGGTTGGTCTAAAATGGTTTTCTCATATGACATTTATTTTCATTGAAAAAAAAAACGTAATTTTAAAATAAATGAATATATATATAAATTCAGCAAAATGGAATAAGTGATATAATATATGGGAATGTATTGGTATCCTATAGTGTAAAAGGAATATTGGAAAACGCGTATGAAAAAAAAGAGAGAGAGAGAGAGAGAGAGAGAAAATTTATATATAAAGTAAACAAACGTATATTTTGAGAAATATTTTAGTTATGTGCAAATTAAAAGGCATAGTAATGTCTGCCTTATTATTATAAACTTTTAGATATACTTTACAGGTGTATATTATAATTTGAGGGCGAGGAAATATATGTATTTCCGCAATGCCGGATAGATTTGTTGTCAAACAAAACTGGCTACGCCATCTAGTTGGCAATCATGCAACTAATTTACATGCAAGGCAGGGTCAGGCAGAAGATGTAGGGAGTAGAATACTTACCGACCTTGTGATAAGCTGGTGAGTCACAGAAGGAGGGGGGACGACATCATCGAAAATAAGGGACAGACGTCTATATTCTTTACATCGTGTCACTGCTGAAATGACCCGAATATAGTTTAGTATTGTGTAAAGTTATTGCATGATATATACAATTTTGTCAATGTTTACGAGTTAAAAAATTGTGTAATACAGTTCAGATAAGATACGGTGATAATTAATTGAAATTTGAGTAGGAACAGTAGCGATTAAAAAGTTGTCAAGAATGTTTAAAGGGTTATAGTGGGAAATATTTCCCCCCCCCCCCATATTAGTATAGAGGTCCTAGATAGATTTGTTTAAAATACAAAATTGTGGGGTCTAGGCAGGATGCGGATTTTTTTTTTTTTTTTTTTCTCGGAGAGAGGAATTTTTTTTTCTCTTTTGCATTATATCGCGACAATTTTCCTTGAGAGAAAAGAAAAAAAAAGAGGGTTAACAGCAGTACTGTACCATAATTTAAAAAATATATAAATTGAAGAGAAATTACTTCAATTCGGGATTAGCGGGGCATGGATGAGAACCCCCCCCCCCCATCCTCCAAAATTGGTTGGGTAAATTATTGTGGTGTCACAAATATACTAAAAGGGGTATACATATATTTTCCTTCGTTGGCATTTCTTTTTACAAGTTATTGGGACGGAGAGAGTTTCATTAAGTATCACAGACTCAGTATTAGGACATTTAAGGTTTTTCTAACAAATAAATAATAATGCAAATGAAATAATTTTTAAATTTTTAAATTTTCTTAATTTCAAGTTCTAAAACAAATAAATCTTTCAATAAAAAATAATAATACAGCATAAAGGCTTTTACCAGAGCTCCAGTTTTTTTTTCTCGAGGACCCTGTTATTAAAATAATAATAATAAAGAAGAAACAAAAAAAAATAATAATGCATTAAAAAATATAGTGGACACGTAATTTTTGGGAATTCCCAAAATTTAATTTTAATATTAATTACTGTAAGATACATTAATATGATTAGTACTTACTTTTGGGTGTTGATTATAGATAATTCCGCGTTTCCAGCGAGGGATGTTTGCAGGCAAACACTCACTAATCCTGGCCAGGGCTCGTTACGCGGACTCACAGCATTTTTACACCTATAAGGGAAGGTGCGAAATTGTGTTAATATAAGGAATTGATTTACAATAAATTTTATATATATATATATACATGAATAAACAATAGAAGGTTTGAGTGCACATTACAGCATTATTTATTTTAATATGGTTTTGAGGAATAAAAATGACATTAGCTATTTATTATGAAAATGGTAATTTATTAAAGGAATGTTTATCTACATATAAACTAAAAAATAAGGTTTAATTAAATCTCTGTTAATGTTGGGTCAGCGACGTTAAAAAAAAAAAAAAAAAAAAAAAAAAAAAAAAAAAAAAAAAAAGAGAAATATATATATATATATAATTGTATATTTTTCTTTTTGGTAAAAGGTAGTGATTTATCTATTATTGGTAGTTTAGTTTGGGTAAGAATGGTTACATAACTACTGCTCGTAAGATATCGGGTTAATCGCCTCGGGGTTAGGAGGTCAAAATTCGGACAATTTCTAGCACAATGATTTTCTAATATTTGGTACGAGGTATTAGAATGATGACATGTAAATATTGTCAAAATTTGTTTATGGTATGAAAGAAAGTAAGAGTGGAAACAGATATAAATTATATTTACGTCGTTGGGACGCATCTCACTAGATGCCACTGGCATGTATTTCGGTTAACGAGAGGCATCGAATGATAGTATCAAACGCCAACGGAAAGATTCCACGTGCTGGATTTTCTGTTTCGCGTAATTACACTATTAGTGTACAGAATTTTTTAATTTTTATGTGTATGGGTCACAGTTTACACACGGATTTTAGTATGATAAATTTCAGAGCACGTAAATATCAGAATACTATATTTGAATGAGGAATATAGGCTTACCTCGTTTTATGGACCAGCAACAGTTCAAGTGACGCTTATCTACGACAGAAGCTGGGGATTTTTTCTTTTCCTGCCACCCCCTTAATGGGAACATTTAAAAACCCATTAGCGAGGGGTGAGGTGCAGTAATTCAGCGTGCTAACTGGTTTTTTCAGAGAGGGAAAGGTACACGTTTCTTCTTCTTCTTCTGTTTTCTTTTTTCTTTTTCTTTCTTTCTTCTCCTCGGGTTTCTCAGCACTGTATGGGGAACCAAGGAAGGCTCGCAGTGAACCTTATGTTTATACAATGTAAGGCAGATAGAAACGAAATTAAAAAAAAAATAAATAAATAAAAAATAAAAAATTACAGGATTAAAATGTACTGAAGACTGTACTTTATAAAATTTCTTCTTTTTCTGAGTAATATTGTTTTCATTGTAATATTCATTTTGTTCGAAACCTCAAGATGAAGACGGGGTGTCTTGGTTTATATATATTTCTTTTTTCTTGTTAGTTGGAGGTCATGTACATCTTATTAAGCAATATGTATATATTTAAGCAAAGTGAATAATAAGAATAATAATTAAAAACAGAAGAAATTTGTTTTTTATTTTTTATCCAATGTTCAATTTTGAGGGAAACAGTTTGCTATTTATGTAGATATGCTCTTTGTGTAAAATATGGCTGTTTGTTCCCTTAGTACTTGCTTGAAGAGTGAAATGTACAAATAATTCGTTAAAACTATTAATGGTTGGGAAGTAAATCTCTTCCGATATTTGTCAAAGGTGATACATTGTAACTGTAACAATGCATAGAGTCATGCTGAATATGATCACATCAGTTTTGTGTACTATACTGTGGATTTTAAGGGATGTTAAATAGTATGTAAATTTAGTGTATATTTTTAGTACTTTTTGTATCCAGTGTAACTATTCTGTAAGTCATGATTGAACTCCTGTTGTGTGTAAGAAAAATGTATTAATCTTTGCTGTTAGGGTAGGATTTTTTTTTTGTTTTGTGCTTTTCTTTTTCCTTTTGGAATTAAAATTTTTTTTTAGTTCTATATTTATAGAACAGGTTTTATTTTGAAATTTTTTTTTCTAAAAAATATTAACTATTGGTACAATAAACAATGGTTGGTAATCAAATGACAAGGAGCTGGATTACACCATGGCGATCCAGATGACTCAACGAGAGTGTCGAGTTTCTGACATTTTTGCAGACAAGTTAGATCAAGGCAATACCCTTGAATTATGGACTGGCATCAAAGGATATCCTTAGACTACGACAAAAACTTTTCTTTTCTGTGTACAGCTCCTGATCAATAAACTTTTCTTCATGAGGGTCTATATTTTCCTTCTGGACATTTTCAGCGAAAGGAAAATAAACTTTTCTTCATGATGCATGGACCCTTCTATATCTCTAGGACACTATCTAGCCGAGTAAAGTACTACTTGCTGGGAGTGGTGCTACTATGTGGACTGTTGAGAGGGGGGTTCCGCAGTTGAACTTTTCCACGTTTTACATGGACTTTCAACTGATTTGCATTCGGGGGAAGAAGATGGTGGAAAGGATTCACCACCTTTTGGGTTTTATATTACACCCTTCGAAATGTATATATGTAAATATTGAGTGTTATTTTTTTTTTAAATTCTATAATTAGTAAATAGTTCTCTTTGCATTTATGTACAATTAGTAATTATTGTGTTTTCTGTTATATACATGTTTATGCATTTTTATATATAATTCTTTACACTTCAAGAGCTGTACAATGGTGAGTATCAATTTAATTATCAAGATGACACACAGTTTTATTAGCGCTGTCTGGCAAGGAAGGTGCACTGGAGCCAGGCTATGAAGTTTTTATGACTTTAAATTTATGAGGAGTGCCAATCACACTTCGTGTGTGGTACTGGGAGTTCGAGGCTGAAGGATTCCGAGTAGTCATAGTGGTGCCTGGATAATTTTATGGGGCCAGAGAGACTGTGATCATTGGCCGGACTTTCCTCCTATGAGCAACGAAGGTAGGTGTGGTCATTGACACACTGAGCCATTTGGGCACACGGTCGTAAATAAAAGTCAAGTAGGTGGGAGGTACCAACAGCAACTAAAAGAAAGCCAGAACTTGGAAAGAGGCAGTAAATGAAAAAATGCGAAAGAGTCAGTGAGTGAAAAACATGCGAAGAAGTCTGTGGATGAAAAAGAAGTGAATGTGGTCAGTTGAAAAGATTGAGTTGAAAAATATTATTATGAGAGAGAGTGCTGCAAATAGTTTCTGAACAACGATACTACCGGGCTTGTGAATGAGGGTAGGCCCATAAAGAGTCCCTCTCCCCAGCCTGCATCAGGGTCCAACCTGGGACCCGGGAATTCCCCACTAACTGGAGATGAGTCTGTCGGTGAACGACTAAGGTATGATGTTTAACTATATAATACCAACCTAATCAAATTTGTACCGCTCCAATTTAATGGTAATTTTTTGTTTGGCAGGAGAACTGGTTCATATAGGATTTAAAAATGAGTAATGTTTAATTTCAATTGTGAGAACGAATCATTTAGTAACTAATATTTTTTTAATGTATAAGTTAAATTGTAGAAAGAGGATTGATATATATATTCTTACTATGTTTTCTGTGCTGCCTATTTTAAAACGGATTAATTTATATATCCTTACTAAGTCTCTGATATGTTTATTTTAGAAAGGATTGATTGACATATCCTTACTATGTTTTTTTTATATGTTTTTTTATTTTGTTTAATGTAAATAAAGTAATTGTTTCTTTAGTTAAAAAAAAAGTGTTGTCTTAATTTAATGGCTGCATAATTAATTCTAAAACCTAAATGTTTCTTTAGAATTTGCTTAACTTCAATTTTGTTTTATTTAAAGTTATCTTTAGGGTTGTTTTGGGTAATTATTTTATGGAACTATATACACTCCATTCCCAAAATCTAACTGCCATATATTGGATACTCAGCACACAACGCAAATTAATTTCCTTTAATCATAATTCTCTAGTATCTAATTAGGCAACGATCACGGAGTCTTCTGCAAACAGAAGCCCCTATTGATAATTATTAAGTAATGGTAAAGGTGCACCCCACACCTTATTTTCTCTATGTGTAGTGATGGTCTTTTATTGACAGTTGTAACCGGCCTCTAGTAGGAGCTGTCTGCAAATCACCAGCACTAGTTGCATCCTAAATATGTTTTATATTCAATTCTGTATTTTAAACTGTAATAATTTTAAACAAAGTAGAATTTTGGAGAAAATAGTTTCTGTTTTGATTTCTAATTTATATATAACAATGTCGTAAAAATTGTCCATTAATAAATACATTATAAATTGAAAAAATTTAAAGAAAATGGAGCTGAAATATCCTTTTGTTATACATTTATATTATGAATTAAAATTACAATCGCAAATATCCTTTTTAAATCTAGCTATATCACAAATATACTCTATACACGGATATATATTTTTATAAAGCAAAAGTACAACACAAAATAAAATTAAAAAAAAAATAACTTGTATTTTGAATTTGATTTTGTAGCTATATGTTTGACGTGGAACTTGTCATTCAATGAAAAAATTGAAATTGTTAATTCTGCTATCAGAACAAAGAGTCGAAATTTATTTTTTTTTAACTGAATAACGCAGGAATTTTATTAATAGAACTCCGCACGCCCTGTAATCTTTTTAAATGAAATGGTATCATATAACTCTTTTGTAATTGAATCTATATCTTGAAAAGAAAAAAAAATATATATCAAAAGTCATTTTTTAGGAAATAAACTATTGTTTTATAATCAAACTTGGTTCTTAACATTTTGGATAAAAACTTTCAATCGATAAAAACATTTTTAAAAAATGTTTGTATTTTAGAAAGCCAATCTAAAAAATGAATAGAAACAAGCAAACAAAAGAAACCTGTTGTGAAATCCATTTAAAAACTCATTTTTGAAATAAAAAATTCATCCCAATAAAGTTTTACAAATTTAAGGAACTAATATCAACTAAAAAAAAAAAAAAGAAAAAAAAAAAAAAAAAAGAGAGAGAGAGAGAGAAATCTGAGAACACATTTAATTATTTCCTGTAGAGATGGAACATTCTTAGACCGAAAATCGTAAAAGTATTTTAGATTCAAGTCTAAATGTTTTTCGGAAACTAAAATGTAAAATATAAACAGAATCCATTAAATTTATAAATTCATATATTTTAATACGTAAATTAAGAAACGTTGCGAATTGTTTTTATACAGATATGAGAAAATTGATTTTTCATAATCTCTCGAAAGGAGATATAAAAACATAAATTTTAAGTAATCTCAGATTCTTTTAATTTGTCATCCATTTATCAGATATAAAATAATTACAAAGTTTATACACAGTTAAATATGGTTGCTTACAATTAAACAAACTGTATTCATATTTTACTATTCCCAATTTATGTAACAGCTTCGAATATTTTACGTTCAATTTTGAAAAACACACATAATTATTTTTTGAATATATAATTTGCTGTTAAGGCTGGGTCTATAACAAATTACTATGCCAAAATAAATGCAAATAAAACTAGATGTCACACACGGAATTTCTAGACATTCCAAAATATATACTTCGCTGAGTTTGAAGTGTGTAAATATTATTGCCCAAACTATTCACTCTAAACACTTTTGAATTGTGCATGCACATCTATTGATCAATTTCTCTTGAAATAGTTGACATGGAAAATAAATTAATAAAATATTACATTTACATTTATTGACAAACTTATTTTTAAATGCGAATGATTACATGCATTGTAGCATGCATGAGCTACATAGAAAATAGCAGGTTCATGTTGTCATGTTTCAGTAACTTTTAAAATCAAAGTACAATGGTGCATTGAAATGATGAACAAGTAAGACGGTGTAAATATATTTTCATAACCTCTTGAGACCGGTTGGTTGGTTGGTTGGTTGGTTGGTTGATTTTTGACGGCCGATTATCTACACTTGGGATATAGGCCCTAGAGGGAGTATCCTCCGTGGGGGTCTTTCTAAGGGATCCTAACCCGTATTTACTGCAAGGTTCGATGAAAACCACGGAAAAGTCCGAACGGTTAAGTCGACAAGCGCGACAGGGGTTTGAACCCAGCACCTCCCGTCTACCAGCTTTGAGAGAAGAACCTCTCAGCCACTGGTGGGACCCTCTTGAGACCGGAAGTTACAATATTAATACAAACACTCATTCATTGCTTTGGCACAAGCAAACTGACAACATAGATGACGGATAAAAACACTTTTCTCAAATTGAAACTTTAGGGGCTAGTAATTTATGTTCACAAATATAAGTCACAAATATATATCTCGCAAAAATATCAATTTAATTATCAATAACCTGAATTCACACTATGAAAAAAATCAAGGGCTTTAAATAAGTGACTAATCTCACTAACTACACATCCTTAAAATTGTTTATTGTAAAGTATTTAAGTTAAATAATGACTACTTTCTTGGCTTCACTGTCTTGAAGGCGATTTGCATACTCATGTGAAAATAACACTTATTTTATGGAAAAATCAGCATCGATGCTGCCATTTATTGGTTTCGATTTAAAGAAATTTCTTTGAGTTATAGAGAAGTGAAATCAAAATGTAAAAAAAAATCATCCAATTTAGTTTTTATGAGGAAAAAAGTCGAGGTCTCCATTTGGGTACTCAGTACTGAAGAGGATAGGACGTGACTCAGAAACACATTCATTAAATTGTAAAAGAAGAAATATTGCATAGTATATGTTTCTGTTTGGTTTAGATGTAAATAAAGTGTCAGGAACTCATAAATATGAAATAGAAATACATGTGGCGAGAAGTATTTTAATGATTTGCGTAAAATTATTGAAATATTTCACGTCTCTTAGTGTTAAGAATTTATAGGACCAAATGCTTTTGAACAGTCTCTTATTATTGATATTTATGTTACAAAAAAGTGCTTAAAATACTTTATTCTGATTGTCTTAAAAAATAATCCACTGCTTCCCAATTGAAATATCAATTTCGATCCGAGAGACGTAGCCAAATTTTCGGTTTCAATCTTTATTGTTTCGCCAAATTGTTCCTTAAGTTCGATCGTTATCGGAAGTGGGAGTATTGTGGTAACATGACCTTCTTGTATATTTTAGACTCGCAGAGAACTTTTCATACCATAGATTTTACGTACATTTCCTCCATATACAGGGTAACAGCACTCTGTATTCATTGGATATCAACTTCGCTATCAATAACCTCGGAAACTGCTACTGCAGTGATCAGACGAGAATCGACGCGACGTCTCACATCGCGGCTAGGTAGGCTGTCAAATTGAACAAGATAAGTACAGAGCACCAACTCGGACACTTAAACCGAATGTTTATAGGAAACAAAGCTCCAAAGACTGAGAAAAATTCTATTGCACCATATACTGTACAACTACAATACAGTTACATACAAAGTAAAAGAAAATTACAAAATGTGCAGTAAGATAATTATGTTTCTATAGTACAACAATACCTTGATCACATATAAATAGATTTTTAGATAGAACTTACATATAAATACACTGTAACTATATAAATAATAATTAATACCAAAAAAAATTCATCTACCCTATATATATAAAATCCTAATGAAACGAATTTGTGAAACGATTTTATGAAACGATTTTATGAAACGACTGATTAAACGACTGATTATGTTTTAGGGCTATTTTTAATAAAATATTAAACGCTTGATGGTGAAATTAATACCAATTGTCCATAAAAATCCGCGGATGTCAAAACTGGTAATAGAATTTCGAAATTGGAATTAGTTTTCGAGATATTAATTTTTTTCTAATTTTAATGACATTTCTGTAATGATGGCAACTAATTACTCAGTTTTTTTGTGACAAAAAAGGGAAAAAAATTGAAAAGGATCCCGATAGGGATTATTGATTTCTTTTTATTCGTCATTTTCAAATTGAAATTGAATTTATCTTTTATTTCAATCGATAATGAAGACAAGATTGTGATTAAATTATGTTTTCAGGAAAATTTGAGAAAAAAAATCACATTTCTATCGTCAGGATTCAATCGTCTGTCAGCATTTAATTTAATTTATAAACTGAAAATATTTTGAATAAATTCGTCCAAATGACGTCATTTATGTAAACGCAAAAGAAAGAGGGAAAAGGAATTAATAGTAATTATTATTTATTGATATCATTTTGTTATTTTTTTGTAAAATTTAATTAAACGAATTTATAAAATCACTAATTCGGATATTTGAAACGAATATATAAAATAATAATTGCCCAACTGAACGGAAGGAGAATAAAATATCCTGCTTGGTTTTCTATCCTGCATGGTTTTTCCGCCAAGCTTTTTAAAAAAGCGTCAAAGACCCCTATAATAGAAAAGCACCAAAAGTTCATTGGGTTTGTTTTCATAACTTTTGGCAACAAATCTATGTATATTAACGAATCTATCCCTTTTTGAAGCTCGAATTTCGCTAAACCTAAAAGCAAAGGATCCTATACTGGAAAAGTACCCGATTTTCTTATGGACAATATTCAAGTGACATAACATGATTTAAAAGTATCGCGGATAACAAATTGGTTTAAATATCTCATCAATTGATGCCGAATAAATGCAGGCATGCATGCACAAAATATTTAATTAATTTTGTATGATAAATAAGTATTAGAAAATTCGTATATACATATTAATTAAAATAAATAATTTACATATTTAAAACAACATGAAAATATGCTTGATGGTGCACTAAAATAGAGAGAAAATTAAAACCTGTTACTAAAAATGTCTATAACAGTACTTTTCAATACCGTGGTTCTTAATGTTATTCACAAGCATATGGAATTTTTCTCATCCTTAAACGCAAAGGAAGAATAGAATACAGATCGTTGTTATAAAAGTCCGAGAGGTAGCCACAATTTAAACCTAACCCTTTTATACAAGCTGGTTTTCAAGTTGTAATTGATTTTACTTATCAATCCCGAAAACAGTCGTCCGTTGTCGCAACAGCTGTGTATGAGGCCATGATAATAAAAAAATGCCCCATTAAAACGTTAGAAGCATGACAACCCAATTACAGATTTACCAATATTTAAAAAATAAAGCACGCTGCCATGTTTTTAGAGGCCTTGAAGTCTGAGCGGGGGTTGGCGAGCGTAGCTCGCAGGGGGTAGGCCCCCTAGTATATATATAATTAAAGTGTAGAAAGATTTTATTAATTTAAGAATTTTAATAAGTAAATATTAGCCAGGTCTAAATTATTCTATAAACAAATATTAAATATTAAATATTTTTTAATTTTATTTTAATCAATCAACCAAATTAATTTTTGCAATCAAGATGAAAAAGTTTGGTTATGCTTTGATTGTGTGGTTATATTTAAAATGGGAAGGCGTTTAAGTTTAGTTATCATATACATAAAAAGGTGAGTGGCCATAAGGATTACATTCACAGTCATCGGATGTTAATTTATTAATTTAAAAAAGAAAACTGAGGAAACTGCCAAAAAATCTGTAAGAAAGTTAAGTGCGTTTTTATTTGTATAATTTATTTCCATTGAAAATTTTGGAATAAAGCGAGTATACAAATTTCTACCAGCAATATCACAATACTATAACTATTTTTTCATGAATTATTTTATTTAAAAACGAGATTGGTAAAAGTATTTACAAAGGTTGTACCAAGAGTAATACAGAAGTTAATATGACTTTTATATTAATTCACATACACAAGTTTTAATTCTACATGTTTGTACAATAACTATTTCACAAAACAAAACTATGCTACCTAGTACAGTCTCCTTCATAAGCGATAAATTTGTGCAAATGTTCAACCCAACTCTCGAATCGCCTTTAAAAAAATTCAGGTGTACACCGTTGTACCAACTTTTTTTCACCATTTTCACCACGCAACGATTAGCATGAAATGTTTATTTTAAATCAGTGCTTCTCAACCTTTTTTACAACAAAATTTATTGTGATTAAAAATCTGTGAAAGAAATGTATGTATTGTTTAACTTATTTAATAACACAAACCAAATATTCCATCAAAAATAAATGAAGTAAAATACTTTGTTACTATTTACAATAGTTTTTTTTTTTTTTTTTTTACAAGACAGGATTTTCGAATAGGCATATTAGTAAAACCTCTTCCGAGGATATAGCCGAAATTTATTTTGGTTTTGAAAATTATTCGATGCAGAAAAGCTTATTTCTTGAAAATGTAATTGATAGAGATTGATATTTTCTGTAACAATTGTAAATTTACAGTTGAGAGAAACCAATAGATTATATATTTTTTTTCAGTGCATTTAACTGCGATGTCTAATTACTAATATTTAAACACTGAAACAAACTTCTTAAGAAAGGCAAAATTATGACATTGATTATGTATTACATAGTAAACTGCCGAACTTAGGATGTTGCATAGTACTTTTGTTAGCTCGTAGAATCGTGATATAACTTTAATGAAAATATTCTTGGCACACACGAGTGCAGTGTTGTTATCAAGGGAAAAATAATTATTTCATTGTGACTTCCTTCTAATGATCGAACGTTGTTTCGTATATTGCATTCCTCAAAGCAAATACTCAAACGTTCTAATCCATTTAACCCTCTGAGCGTTTTGAAAAAGGGTAAAATTGTAATGTTGTTTTCTCTGTATTTTGTTTTAAATGCTAAAAAAATATGATTCTTTCAGCATTATAAATAAAATATAATTACAAATATGAATGTAACCCTTGAGAGTATTAATCATTCTTCAATGTTTTGAAAATTCATTAAATCTGTAGAATTATATTATCTTAAACATTTCATATATTGCAGTGAAACCTGGAGTTTAGTGAACGGAATATTACGTTCTACACGCTTAGAGGGTTAATCTAATTTATTTAAATATAGCAGTCATAAAATGTCCATTTTTTCTTTTATTCGGTGAAAATCAAATAAAAGAAGAGGCTATAATGATGACAAGATGGGGTGGTCCCAGTGACAAAACACGTCCTTTCACAATCAAAGACAGGGGAGAAGTGGCCAATATTACTTTTTCATATCAAGCGATTATGTCACAAGATGTAGAAGGTTAGCCTTTGCGAATTAAAATTTTTGAAATTTGAACCGTAAAACAGACAAGAGCATGTGGTATATAATCAATTGAAAAATAAGTAAGATGAGTAATAGCAATTCTAAAATTACCACATGAGGATGGTCGCCGTTGAAATAAACATCCTGACCACAAACGGCCACACCCAGAAAAAGGAATTGGTTAAAACTACAAAACATGTTTTGTTGAGTACATTTTGGTTGTTTTAGCAAAATTCAAGTAAAATTGAACCATTTTAGTTGAATTAACAAAACATTTTTTGCTAACGATACATTTTTTTTTTTTTTTTTGGAATTGCAAAAAAAAAAAAAAAAAAAAAAAAAAAAATTTGTTGATTCAAACAAAATTTCCATTGACCTATATTTAAACAAAAAGTTTTGTTGGGTCAACCAAATTTTTGTTGATTCAACAAAACATTTTTCTGGGTGCAGCTGGAGTGAGAAAAACGAATTTTATCTTTTTTGTTGTCGCTGTTTATTGTATCGCGTTGGAACAGTAGACATAGCGATATCCGAATTTTTAAAATGAATTAATGAATTAATGAATTAATGAATTTTAACCACACAAATGTAAAATGTTTGATACTGACAGTACTGAAAGAAAGACATTAAATTGTGTTCTATTAAAATGTTTCTCTGTTTGGATAAAAGAGTATAAGAACTATTGAATTTAGCCTAGAGAGAAAGATATTTTAGATTTTATATCTGCATATGAAAGAGTTAAAGTAATTAATTTAGGAAATATATTATTTTAATTATTTTTCATCGATAAATATATGATCTTATCATACCTGAAAACCTCTCACACCGCACTGTACCGCATTTCACATGTTGAGTACCACTACCTGAACTCAAAAGTGACCCATGTCTCTCTTTTTCCTCTTCTCCACGTATGTTTTTTTTTTTATATATAAACTTTAATATTTATTCATTTCTTTTTAGTGCACTAGGGGCGAGCGATTAATTATCAATAACTTTATATTTCTTTTGTTTTAAGAGTTCCTTTTTATTTTAAAACGTCCCTGTTTCTAAAGGTATGATTTAATATTATTATTTTCCGATATAAGTGTCAAACGCTGATAGCAATAGTCATTTCGAAAGAATATGAAGTTCTATAAACCGTAATTTTTAGATTGCGTACTGGGCGAATTCCTAAGAAAATTGCAGTTATCGATAGTATAATTTTGCATACAGTTTACAATGGGAAGAAGGTGTGAAATACTGATCCTGATGTTTCCTCACCAGCAATAATAATAATAAAAAAGGTATGAAAGAATTGTTCAAGGTTTGCACGATATCTGATCTTGTGCTGGCAATGAGTACCTTATGATTTTTCATAGCTAATGCTGCGACTTCACGATCAGCGTCTTACATCTGCAGCTTATTAGAAGTGTTGTCAATTTAGTGGATTATTTGAGATAACTTCAAGAATTTACGAATACTATTATTCGTATTATTTATGACAGATTAAATGAGAGAAGTACTACTACTCGTAAATATCGTAAATATCCTAACAAAAAACCGCCATATTGGCACCACTGAGTGCCTAATTGGGCAAATTTATAATTTTCAATAATAATAGTTTTACATAATATTCTAATTTATATATTTTTTTACATAGATATTGAATTTTTTCATATCAGGTTTGTTTTATCCTGAAGAATTCCATACCATTTTTTATAATATTTATATGCAAAAAAAAATATTTTTTACAGTATAATAGCCATTACTTATCATAACTATGGTGTTTAAATGCACACACCATTTTATTATGGAATAAAAGAAAATACTTTTAAAGAGTTGATGATTTCATTTTTTTGTATCGGAAATGCATATTTAAAACATTTATTTAAATTGAAATATATTTTAACATACTTAATTTAGGTTCATAACAATTTCATTTTAAGAAATTACTAAGGACTAGTAATTAATCCTAAATATATGTATTTGTTATTCAATAAATAAAATTATGTCTTTAAGTGAAAATCTAACTACAAAAAATACAAATCCTGTTAAAACTAATTACTTATCACAAATCATATAGCCAATTATTGTTTTCGTCGCCCAATATTTCGCATTTATTCGGAAAAGTCTGGCACGCAGTACAAATAGTCATAAAAATTAATTATTCCACATTTCTTATTAAGATATTCCGTTCGTACTAGAACACAGTAAATAAACTGATTCATTTGTTTGCTCCAAAGCATTGTCTGGAAGAAGCACGGTGAAAGTGGGATTCGATCTTTTTTCTCACGTACACTAATAGGGAGAAAAAGAACTAAATATTTCGCTTCTTAGTGAAAACTTTCTCTCCAGCCTATATGAAGAATGATTGCATTTCATGCTTATAGAATAAAAACAAAATTAAAAGGAAGCAAAACAAACATCAATAAGAAAAAAAATTCGATACTAATAATTAGTTCATTTTGATTTATTGAAACTAAGAGCATAATTAAATAAAGAATAAATTAAATAATTGTAATGCAAAAATATTATAAGAAATACAAATAGTCATGAAAAGTTAATTACTCCATATTTCTGATTAAGATATTTTATCCATACAAGAGCAAATAATCTTCTCCACTTGTTTGCAATGTCTGGATAATTAAATAATTATAATGCAAAAATATTATAAGAAATATAAATAGTCATGAAAAGTTAATTACCCTATATTTCTGATTAAGATATTTCATCCATACAAGAGCAAATAATCTTCTCCACTTGTTTGCTTCAAATAAAGCAATGTCTGGATAATTAAATAATTATAATGCAAAAATATTATAAGAAATACAAATAGTCATGAAAAGTTAACTACCTCATATTTCTGATTAATATAGTTCATCCATACCAGAGCAAATAATCTTCTCTATTTGTTTGCTTCAAACAAAGCAATGTCTGGATTTTGGTATGGAAGAAGCGAAGTGAAATTGGGATTCTATCCTTTTCCCCAAGTACACTAATAGGGAGAAAAATAAATAAATCATTCACTTCTTACTGAAAATTTTCTCCCTAGCCTGTATGAAGAAACGTTGCATTTCATGCTGGTAGGGGAAAAAATTAAAAGGAAGCGAAACAGACATTATTAAATAAAAAACTTATAATATTAAGTAGATCATGTTAATTTATTCAAATTAAGAGCATATTTAAATAAAAAAGAAATTAAATACAAATTAATTGAGCAAATACAAAAATCATTTATCTGAATAAAAATAGTCATAATACATCAATAAGGTCATGAATACAAATAGTCCTAAAACTTAACTGAACTAGTACATAAATAATGTATTTGAATGCAGATAGTCACAACACAGAATTATTGTAATCCAGACATAATGTAAGAAATACAAGTAGTCACGAATACTTAATTACCCCGTATTTTTGATTAAGATATTCCATCCATACTGGAACAAAGAATCTTCTTCAACTGTTTGCTCCAAACAAAACAATGTCTGGAAGAAGCGCAGCGAATGTGGCGCTGGATCGTTTTCCTCAAGTCCACTAATAGAGAAAAAAAGGATTAAATAATTAACTTCTTAGTGAAAACTTTCTCCCCAATCCGCATGAAAAATGGTAATATTTCATGCTTGTGAAATGAAAAATTAAATTTAAAAAAACGAACAAACAATATATGTATATAAAAAAGTTAGATAAGTAGTTAGATAAATATTTTATACTGATTTATTGGAAAATTAAGAGCATCTATATTAATAATATATAATAATAATAATAATATTTCAATAAAGAATAATTTGATTGAACTATATTTTTCAATACAGATAATCACAAACCAGCAATTTTGATTCTATAATAATAAAGATAGATGTCTGTGTGTATATATGTGCGTTTTTTGGAGAGACCGTGGCGTGAAGAGTGACGCGATTTGTCAAGAAGGTGTCTGAAGAAATTATGTCTGAAGTTAATTATCTGAAAGCAAGTGGTTTTTTTTTTGTTTGTTTGTTTTGTTTAGATTTTTTTTGTTAGATTTTTTTAATGTAATTTTTCATGCGAATTTTATTTTTAGGTAGCTTTCATTACAAAAATCTACCTATTGCAACCTTTCGGGGGAAAGCAATTGAAAAAAAAAAAAAGGTATATTTTCACCGATCATGATCACCAGAACCCAAAACCACCCTCCGTTCAAATGTTGATTTATCTATCTATCTATCTATCTATCTATCTATCTATCTATCTATATATATATATCTGAGATTTGTCAAGCTGTAACTCTCTTATTTTTTAACCTATTTGGATGTGACTGAGTATATGTTTAGGGCATAACAAGGTCTCGACCGAGTTCGTTGGCCAGGTTTACCCGCCATCTTGTTTCAAAATGGCGGTCAGTTAAAACTTATTAAATTTTTAAAAAATCACAAAGATGTACAAAAAATATAAATTGAAAAAATTGTTTCCGTTAACCGTTCGAACGCGATAAAAAGATTCTGGAACATTTTTATTTTGGCTATATCTTAAAAAATAACTGAGATATGGCAGTTTGAAATTCTAGGGTGGCTGAGGTTTTGAAACAATTTTATATTTGATATGCTGTAACTCTCGTATTTATGAACCGATATGAATGTGACTGATGATGTGTACAGAACATACCAAGATCTCGACCGAGTTCGTTGGCCAGCTTTATCCGCCATCTTGTTTCAAAATGGCGGCCAGTTAAATTATTTAAAAATTTTCAAAATTCACAAAGATGTACAAAAAACTTGAAAAAATAACTTGAATAAATTGAAAAAATTGTTTCCGTTAAGTGTTAGAACGTTATACAAGAATTCTGGATTTTTTTTTTTTTTTTTTTTTTGGCTATATCTTAAAAAATTACTGAGATATGGCAATTTGATATTCTAGTGTGGCTGAGGTTTTGAAACATTCTGATATTTGTTATGCTGTAATTCTCGTATTTATGAACCGATATGAATGTCACTGATCATATGTACAGAACATTCCAGTCTCGGTCGAGTTCGTTGGCCAGCTTCATGCGCCATCTTGCTTCAAAATGTCGGCCATTAAAATTTTTAAAATTTATTTAAAAAGTCAAAGATATTTATAAAAAATTGTAAATTCAAAAGTTGTTTCCGTTAAGTGTCAGACCGTGATACAAGGATTTCAGAACATTTTTTGTATTGGCTTTATTTTAATAAATGGCTGAGATATGGCAGTTTAAAATTCTAGAGTGGCTGGCATTTTGAAACAATCTGATTTTTGTTATGCTGTAACTCTCATGCTGAATCTCGCATTCAAATTTAATATTAATGAAAACCGGGATTGAATCTTCTATAATAGGGTTCTAAGCAATTTGGCTTCGGGTGTTTGAATAAAATGAGTTAAGTTTTTAAAAACATGGACTATCAAAGCTATCTTTTCCTCCCGGTACAGGCCGAAAGGACTTTTTTTTTTTGCGTTTAGCGGCAATTTTTTTACATTGTCAAAAAGGATTCTGATTTAAATTTTTTAGTCGAATGTAGTCATTTTTTTTCTTCTTTTCGATGAAGTTTATTCTAAATACAGCGATTTGAACTTTTCGCTAATATTTTTAGGCAATTCTTAGCGATTTGTTTTCCGTTCCACGGCAATTTTTCAACAATCGTAAAAAGAATCCGATTTTAAGCTTCCAGCCCATCAAAGGTAAATTATGTCCGGTAAATTTTTTTGATATACCTTTCGAATTTTGTATGCGATTTCCAACGATTTTCGCGTTTCGTGGTGATTTTATGACATTTTAAAAATAAATGCAGTTTCAGTTCTTTAGCCCAATATATTATAGTAAATTATATGCGCTTTTTTATTTTTCGCGAATTTATATGCGATTTTTAACGCTTTGTTGCGTTCTGCGGTGGTATTTTTATTTCCGTAAAAGCGAATCTTTTAGCAGAAAATAGTAAATTTTGTCCTTTACGTATAAAAAAATTTCTCGATTTTTTAATGTAAATTTTTACGTTTTTTCGCATTTCGTGGCAAATTTTTGACATTCGTAAAAGGCATACGGTTTCGTTCGTTTAGCCAAATCTAGTAAATTTTGTTCTCTGTGAATCTGTCATTTTTCCAAACTTTTTATGCAATTTTTAGCGTTTTTTTTTTCTCGTTTCGCGACGATGTTTGAGCAATTTTTTACTGAAACGAAAGAACTCTCCTGTACATTTTGCTACTGACGTGATTAAATTCAAGTTGGAAGAATGCCAAACATGTTCCTATAACAACGTGAGCTAAAATACTTAAAATTTTAATTTATTCGGGGCCCGCCACCTTGAAATTAAGACATAGTTAAGTGTAGATTTAAAAAATATATTTATTTAAATCAAAAAGGGAGGGGTTGCGATGGAGCTACTTATTTTAGCCTGTACTATTTTGCTCTTAACGGTAATTTAGTCCTTAAATCAACACTCAGTAATATGATAAATGCAAGATTACTAACGCATCGAAAACTAGCTTCTCAAACGTCATTGACAAATAGCTTCAAGACCGAGCACGACTATTGCTGTAAATAAAGATTAACTCACATTTTCGATAACTATATGAATGTCAGTAAAGCTAGCAACCCTTGGTCGCGGATCAACTTTATTGAAGAATAATAAATTTCAATCTTATTCTTACCAAAACAAACAACTTTTACATGGCTAAATTCTACATTTCCGATTACTTGTAGAGCACGTGCACACTTTACTCCAAAAGCAATAGACCTGGACTAGCAATCCTAAAGACCTCGACCCAAGATCCGTCGATTCAAACTTTCGCTGCTACTTTTATACTCTGCAGATTGATCAGAGTATGTAACCTAATTTGCATAAAACTAGAGCGAAAACCACTAACCGCATATTCCGAGAGCTACAAAATACACTATGGAAAATTAAAGTAAAAGGAAGGATAGATGTTGTTTTTGTGCTCACAGGTTAATATCGACAAAACGTTATCCTTCAAAAAATTAGTCTCCCTTTATAAGAGAGTTGCTGGTCCTCTACAGGTTCCATTCGAGGTTTGTTCCGTAAAATCTGACCAGAGAAACGGTCGCTAGTACAGAAATTATGTAAGAAATAAAAATAGTCATGAAAAGTTAATTTCCCCATGCTTCTGATTAAGATATTCTATCCCTTCTAGAACAAAGGATCTTTTTCAATTGTTTGCTCCGAACAAAGGAACGTCTGAAGAAGCGCAGTGAATGCGGAATGGGATCCTTATTCTTAAGTAAGCTGAATAATAGAGAGAGAAAAAGACTAAATAATTGGCTCCTTTGTGAAAGTTTCCTCTCCAGCAGTATAAAGAATGGTCGTACCGCATAGTTGTTGAAGAAAAACATATTTTAAACGGAAATAAAACATTTGTAACATTCGGAAACTAAACTTTAAGTCCGAATACATAGTTTTTCGAATTAAGAGGATATTCAATATAAAGAGAAAGCTAAGTTCAAATTAATTGAAATTATACAGTAAAAATGTATGTCTAGATTTCATCGCAAGGATTTAAAAAAAAAAAATGCATAACTACATTCGCACTATCAAAATCAGTTATTTATACTTAACGTTAGATTTACCAAAAAATATATATATATTACTCGTGAGGGAAAAAAACACTAACACAAATGTACTAGAACTTCACGTCAATACTCTAGTCTTTTTTATTCAGGCAATTATTTCGTGAAAAGATTACATGAAAACTAGATATGCAAAGTAAAAAATCGTAAGACTCGAATTATTTTTATTACGGTCATTCGTGTTTAGCCAAACAAAAATTTCCTTCAGTTGTTTTTTCGAAAGAAATCAAAGCCTAGAAGAAGCATAATGAATCTGGAATTGGATCCTCGTTCTTAATTACAATGAAAAGAAAAAAAATGAACCAAATAATTCGGGTCTTATAGAAAACATTATATATACATATATGAAGTATACTTGTATTTTACGCTTGTAGAAGTAAAAAATAAAAATAAATAAAATGGTAGCAACATATTTTTAATATTTCAAAATAAAATGTCAGATCCGAATAAATATTACATATTCATACGTCCACACCTCGTTATAAAGCAGTTAGAGTTTTAATTTAAAAAAATGTGTTTCTTACATATTCTATCCAAAATATGAATACCCGAATGTACGAGGTTTTTTGTACCTTTAAAAAATACATACACTGATTTAGCTCTGGGATGCTATTCTTGGAACAATCAACTACATATTGCACCTATTCATGGCCGTCATAAAAAAATATAAAATTTTACATTTTAAATCTATTATTTAGTTTCCATTTATCTGAAGAAAATCTACAATATGTATCTATGCTTTAGCCGTGCAAAATGTCTAAACAATTGTTAATATCTTTGAAATTTTCATAGTAACATAAGTGACAGAGCAAAAATTCCTAACTCAGTAATGTGGGAGACAAATATGTACCTTGAGCTATATTTCTGAAAAATAGCCTTAGAAAGTGAAAAACTGTCATGGAAGAAATAAAGTGCACAGCTGTTTAGCGTATCTAAAATTTCATTTATTAATCTAGACTTACATGCCAAATAAAGTTTTAATTAATTAATTAATTAAAAGAGAAGAAAAATGATTCGCTCCTTAGGGAAAACTTTCCCTGCAGTTGCATGGAGAATAGATGTATTTTATGTTTATTTAAGAAAAAAAAATTAAAGGAAATAAAACATTTGTAATATTAGAAAATAAAATTTTATATCCAAAATACATAGTTTAAGTATTTATTTATTTATTTATTAACTAAGACGACATTCAAAATAAAGATGAAACAAATTTAAAATGAATCGAACAAACAGTTTCTGTTTTATTATAGAAATTAAATTAATTAATTAAAAGAGAAGAAAAATGATTCGCTCTTTAGGGAAAACTTTCCCTGCAGTTGCATGGGGAATAGATGTATTTTATGTTTATTTAAGAAAAAAAAATTAAAGGAAATAAAACATTTGTAATATTAGAAAATAAAATTTTATATCCAAAATACATAGTTTAAGTATTTATTTATTTATTTATTTATTTATTAACTAAGACGACATTCAAAATAAAGATGAAACAAATTTAAAATGAATCGAACAAACAGTTTCTGTTTTATTATAGAAATTAAATTAATTAATTAAAAGAGAAGAAAAATGATTCGCTCTTTAGGGAAAACTTTCCCTGCAGTTGCATGGAGAATAGATGTATTTTATGTTAATTTAAGAAAAAAAATTAAAGGAAATAAAACATTTGTAATATTAGAAAATAAAATTTTATATCCAAAATACATAGTTTAAGTATTTATTTATTTATTTATTTATTTATTAACTAAGACGACATTCAAAATAAAGATGAAACAAATTTAAAATGAATCGAACAAACAGTTTCTGTTTTATTATAGAAATTAAATTAATTAATTAAAAGAGAAGAAAAATGATCCGCTCTTTAGGGAAAACTTTCCTTGCAGTTGCATGGAGAATAGATGAATTTTATGTTTGTTTAAGAAACAAAATTTAAAGGAAATAAAACCTTTGTAATATTAGAAAATAAAATTTTATATCCAAAATACATAGTTTAAGTATTTTTTTTTTTTAACTAAGACGACATTCAAAAGAAAGATGAAACAAAGTTAAAATGAATCGAACAAACAGTTTCTGTTTTATTATAGAAATTAAATTAATTAATTAAAAGAGAAGAAAAATTATTCGCTCTTTAGGGAAAACTTTCCCTGCAGTTGCATGGAGAATAGATGTATTTTATGTTTATTTAAGAAAAAAAATTAAAGGAAATAAAACATTTGTAATATTAGAAAATAAAATTTTATATCCAAAATACATAGTTTAAGTATTTATTTATTTATTTATTTATTTATTAACTAAGACGACTTTCAAAATAAAGATGAAACAAATTTAAAATGAATCGAACAAACAGTTTCTGTTTTATTATAGAAATTAAATTAATTAATTAAAAGAGAAGAAAAATGATTCGCTCTTTAGGGAAAACTTTCCCTGCAGTTGCATGGAGAATAGATGCATTCTATGTTTGTTTAAGAAACAAAATTTAAAGGAAATAAAACCTTTGTAATATTAGAAAATAAAATTTTATATCCAAAATACATAGTTTAAGTATTTTTTTTTAACTAAGACGACATTCAAAAGAAAGATGAAACAAAGTTAAAATGAATCGAATAAACAGTTTCTGTTTTACTATTGAAATTAAAGGCATATTTAAATTACAGAAATAATTTAATTGGATATTTTTTGCACCGATGTGTCTGAAGATTTTGTTGAGCGTATGCATAATGAGGGATAACTATATTCAGGCTACGTGTCTACCTTTAATCCTTATAAAGAAAAAAAATAAACCCTGAAAACAACGTGAAAATCACTGTATGAGTATAATACTATGTTTCCACACTACGTATTCGTCCAGATAATTATTTTATGTAAAACGTAAATAAGGGAGTTAAAACCAGAGTGATGATACCTTGGATGTATCACAAAACTAGGATTCATCATTTTTTAATTGCTCATAATAAAATTTTTAAAAAAAGTTCTCTGGCGAATGCATTTATTCGAGGTAAAATACCTTCTGATACCAGAGAGTTTGGTACAGTCAATTTTTAAACGGTGACTTAAATTCGCTCCTCCTATTAATAGAGCTCTGCTATGTTTATCTAGACACTCTCTAAGAACGTCACGCTAATTTTCAAAGTTAGGAATTTACATCAGTATGACTATAAGGAGCTGACATATTCGTAAAGTTTTAATTAGTTCAATATTAAGACCGTTCATTTTTTATAGAACAAAATTATCTCTTGTTATTTACTCTGAACAAACCGATGCTTGGAATAAGTGCAATGAATCTCGAATCCAGATTGGGTTACAGTGGAGTAGAGAAAATGTGAACGAAACAACTGGGTTCTATGGTAAAATTTTGCTCATCAAGGATTTGAAGAATGGCTGCAGTTGATGCTTACAATCAGAAACAAGTTGGAAATTGTACGTCAAACGTAACAAACGAGGTGCGTTCGTACTATAGCTAGTTATATAAATATTCAAATCTTGATGATTTTTAATTCTGTGAAATGAATTATATCGTCTGCAGATTAATTTCTGAAATAAAATAAGAATCTCGGTCGCTTGACGATTAAACCTCGGAAGCTGCTATAACAAGAAAGCACCGATTTTTTTTAATTCAAATTTCTTAATAAATATTTTTTTTAATATTGGCTAAAGTTTTGATTCGATTTTAATAAAATTTGAAATGTCTCAACAAAATTCTGCAAAGATAATACATCTTAAATTTCAAACCATTCGGTTGGGTAGTTTTTGCGTTGTTATATGCGGACGGACGGACCAGACGACGACAATAGGTGCTACGTATTTATATAATTACGAACGCACCTAAAAAAGCCTTATAAAAGTGTAAGGATAAAAATAAAATATTTGGAAATAAAATGTTGAATCGAAATAAATAGTTTATGTTTCTTTATTCGAATTAAGAGCACACGTAAAAAAAGACGCATTTGAGTTTAATCTATCCAAATACGTATAGTGAGTTTGTTTCTGAAGATTTCAGAGCATGGATTTTTAAAATGTTTATTTAGATCAACGCATTTTAAGTCTATCAATTCCATTTACAAAAAAATAAATCATATACATACTAGAATATTATCTTAAAAATCTAGATCTTACTTCATTAGCTATTACTAATATTATTATATTTCAATACTTATTATAATTATTTGTTTATTTATTCTCTCAAGAAATATCTTTAAATTAAGTTTAACACATAAAAGCTAAGTGTGAAATAAAAATAAATATATAAACCTAAAATAATCCTTGCTTTCTTAAAAGAAAATTATTTTATTACATTTTTTTTTCAATGAGAAAAAATTCTTAAACCGTTTTCTCAAAAAAGAGGAATACCTCGTAGAAATGCAAGAAATCTGGAATTGAATCCTTATTCTTAATTGAAATGAGTAGCGAAATTAAAGTAAATAATTCCCTTTTAAAGAAAGTTTTCCTTCCAGCTCCATAAAAAAAATATTGTAGTCCATGCTTATAAAAGAAGAATTAAAAAAAACAGTGTGTTTTAAAAGGAAATGAAAATATATATATATATTACATTCAGAAAATAATCTTAGATCCCAATAAATAGTTCACATTGAAAATTTAGAATTAAGAGAGTATTAAAAACAACAATGAAGGAAATATTGAAACCAGTTTCATTAATTTCGTAATAATGTATCTAAATATTTGTATTTTTTCAAAATTGCATAACTACGCTTAATCTGTTCAAATCTCTGATAAAAATTTTCAAGAAAAAAAATTTATTAAAAACATCAAGATAATCAGCATATTAAATTATTATATTGCCACACTAATAATAATTTCAATCATTAATTTTATGTAATTGAATTTAATGGTGGATAAAAAAAAAAAAAAAAAAAAAAAAAAAAAAAAAAAAAAAAACATGAGTAATATAAATAGCCTTAAAAGTTTAATTATTCCTTATATGTGTTTTATTAAGAACATTCGTATATTTATCAGAAAAAAAGCTTAATATTTCTTGATTTACTCTTCAACTTGTTCCAATGAAATAAATGCCTGGAAGAAGCGCAATGAATCAGGAATTGAATCTTCGTTCTTAATTATAAGGTATAGAGAAAAAAAGAGAACTTAATAATTTGTCCCACTAGTCATTCATTCAAACGATAGATATGTGTAATTATCTTTACCTCATGCAATCTATGTGAGTAATATAAATAATCGTAAAGCTTAAATTACTCCGTAGTTTTTGTTAATAACACTGGAATTGAGCAGAACAAAAAAGACCGGCTGTTGTTTACTCCAAGCAAAATAATGCCTGAAAGAAACACAATGAATCTGGAATTTGTTTTTTGTTAATTATTACTTACAGAAAGAAGAATAGAAAATCATACGTCAAGCAAAGATTACAAAAAACTTTTAAAGACTTCCAAAAAACTTTTACAAAATTTCACCGTTTAATAAAGTTAAAGATGATATCCAAGTAAACAATTTGGAAAACGCATAACATAACACATTTAAAATCCAACTTCAGGAATTACTATGAATAGTCGAAAAGATTTCCGAATTAGTTTATGCAGCCATATAAATTATCAATTGATATGTATATATACTACATAATATGCTAAAGTTTAGTTCAGTTAAAAAATACATAGCACAGTTGAAGAATCCCTTTCAGCAATTTCCGCCAATAAATGAAAATCTACTGGAAATGTGTTGTGATGCCCTGTATATGATCTTTAGAATTTATACACACCATATAGTAATAGAAACAAAACTTAAATTTAAATATGTGTACCCAACGCAAAACGCACTTCCAACAATTACTGTTATTACACAGTAGTGTAACCGAAATATTTCGTGTTTCCCTCTAAATGAATGATTAATGCTATGCACACCATATTCCATAGTAAGCCTCTTGTAGTGCAACTCTTTGATATAGATCAATTTCAACATATATGTCTAAATACTCTCTAAGCACGTCACGCCACTTTTCAAAATTAGGGGTTTACACCAGTATCATTGTAACAAGCTCTCTTATTCGTAAAGTTTGATTTAGTCCAATATTAAAAACATTCATTTTTGGCAGAACAAAATTTCCTCTTGTTATTTACTCTAAACAAAGCAATGCTTGGAACAAGCGCATTGAATTTCGAATCCAAATTGTGTTACAGTGGAATAGAGATAACTGGGATATATGGTAAAATTTTGCTCACCAAGTTTTTGAAGAATGACTAGCAGTTGATGCTTACCAATAAGAAAAAAGTCTTATAAAATTGAAGGATACAAAGTAAATATTTGGAAATAAAATCTTGAATCCAAATATATAAAGTTTCTTTATTCGAATTAAGAGCACACATAGAAAAATACGCAATTGAGTTAAATCCATTCGAACATGCATATTGTTTCGCATCTGGCGATTTCAGAGCATGGATTTTTAAAATGTATATTTAGATCAACTCATCTTATGTCTGTTGGGGTTAAAAACCACAGCATTCGCGAAAGCGAATATTCGGGCCCTAAAATATATGGCCCTAATATATGGACTGTTTTGTTAATAATAATATAAACATTGTGTGTTTAACAATGTTATTTTTGCAACATAATCAATTATAGTCACAGCATCTCGAATCATATACTCACAGTTCACAAATTTAATGGGTAAGAATATATTCATTTTTAGTTACGTTCAAACATGAATGAAGTTACGTACGTAATTAAAGAAATAAACAGAAAGTAATTAGCTAAGAAGTGCCAGGATCACCACAGTTGATGCAGGTGCAGGGACAACAATAAACATAGCCGTAAAAACGTAAATAAGAAAGTTTCAGTACATACTGACACGTTTGTGACAGGGCTTCACAAAGCGTAATTTCAGGCGAGTGAAAGTGATATTTTTATGATTATACCCCTGCCAGACAGGTCACAGGTAAAGGTGCAGCCATCCAGAATTTAAATATTATCACACTAGGAGAGACAATCCAGTGAGGTGCAAGAGTTAATAATGAAGAAGAAAGGACGATCAAAAAAGGAGTAAATGCCCTCACAAGCCAAACAGACGATCGAGATAATCCAATAGAAGAAGGGAATGAACGACGGAATGAAATGATACTTCGAGAGAGGAGAAGCGTCAGTCAAGAAGTTCAGATCGAATGATGAAGTTAGTAAGTTGATTTCAAGAAATCAATAAGTCGAGTTTAGCTGACTTAGAGAAGAAAATCAGAGCAGTCATGTTATGAAAACCTATCAGCTGGAATCAAGAGGACAGTCTATCTAAGCAGTACAGATGAAGGTTGCAAGGCAGCAATTAATTCTAATGGTATGAGCCTTCAACATAATTGGAATTAATCATAATTTTGTCTTTGAAGATGATGAGTTAGTCTTCGGCCAAGGAACCTATGATATGGAAGCTGCCCACACGTTGCTAAAAGAGGAACAGAGCTCAAACAAACTAAGGCAATACGCCAAAGAAAATATGATAAGAAAAGGAGAAGTTGTTCAGAAATGTTGTCTATTGAATAATAATCAGAAAGAAGCAGAAGTGAAAACTACCAAGGCGTACACCTGTTTAACACGAACAAATGGACCCGAGAAAAGAGTTAATCCTGCAAGGACTCTACCGGAAGTTCATGAAGAGATATTCTAACTATTGCTCAACAGGATTCGAGTAACCATAATTTAATAGACTATAGTTAGATACTTTCTATTTTTCATCAAAGAGACTCTCATTAGCGAAATACTCCAAGAAAAAACGCAACCCATCAACGCTTCAAAAAATGTGAGTAAAATTTATGATTCTAGCTGTGACTTTTATCCCTTATTTAGGTTTGCATAGTTACTTAAAAAATGGTTTGTATCACCCGCACTGCTAGTAATATCTATACAATATTTTATATTAATGGTAACATAAAATATAAATTGATTGAATTAATAATTAAGATTAGTGATTATAATTTGGTAAATGAAAGCAAAACTAATACAACATGTTAGGTCTGTGTATGCCTAATTTAATTATAACTGATTAAAAATCCAAAGATATTGTAAATATTTTTCTGCTGTCCTTTTTTCTCTCTATTGTTTTTTTATGTCTGTCTTTAATAAAATCTTAAGTTAAATTCAATGACTATTTATTCCTGTAGTTATGTTTACTTTAAATTTTAGTAATCGTTTTCATTTAGGTTCGTTTCAGGATACATATTTAGTAGTTATTGGAATGAGTGCTAATGTCCGTTATTGTAACGGATAAATGTCTTCAACTAAAATAACACAACGCATAACTTATTTAATTAGAATTAGGTTAGGTAATTTAAATATTAATACTTTGGTTTTAACTAATCTGATTCCGGCGTATCTTAGAACCATTTGTACGATCACTCTGTACTTATTTACTTACTTTAGGATATTAATTGAGTAATAAAGTTAACAAAATACGCGTATTTTCGGGAAGGTTAGCGGGTTTGTTGTAACTTTTTCCGCGGTTACTTTTAAATACCATATCACCCCAGCAATGTCTATCAATGACATTTACAAGAATGAAATTTTAAAAAAATCATATACATACTAGCTGGCTTCGCCCGCTAGCGGGCCCCTAATTTACATCGGTGCCTCGAAACTTTTGTATTATCCGGCTCGCATCCCCCTCGAACCGAACGAACATCCGACCCGGGTCCCCGCTGTCTTCGGCACCGGATAATCCCTTAATTTACACATCGAATAGTATAAACCTCTAACTCAACGAATCTCCGACCCTGGTCCCCGCTGTCTTCGGCACCGTAAACCGGTCGTGCTACGCACGCACCGCATAATCCCTTAAATTGCACATAGAATAGTATAAACCTCTAACTGAACGAACCTCCGGCTCGGGTCCCCGCTGCCTGCGGCACCGTATAGCAGTCGTGCTGCACACGCGCTGCAGTACACGTTAGTTCCACCTTCCACCACCAGGTGGCGCAATCTGTTTATACGATCATAACTGAAATCGTTAAGGCTTTCGATGTCGAGTCGAATGAGCCATACACCGTCGTTTTCATGCCCGTAGAACCGGAGATAGGAATGCGCCCCCTGGTGGTGAGACTCGGATCAAAAATCGATAAGCTCTAGTATCCTCTATCGACGTTGAGTCGATTGAGCCAAACCGCGTCGTGATGTGACCCATAGAACCCGAGTTGGATGAAAAATCCTTTAATTACACCTTCCACAACCAGGGGGCGCAATGTGTTCTAAACGAACATGACCAAAATCTACAAAGCTATCCATGTCCAGTCGAAAGAAGCAAACCCCGTCGTAATCGGGCCCATAGAACCCGATTTCCGGAAGCGCCCCCTGGTGGTGAAACTTGGAACTAAAATATGTAAGCGCTATCAATATCGAGTCGAATGAGCCAAACCGCGTTCCGATTAGACTCGTAGAACTCGAGATATTGTGAAATCAAAATATAAAATCTGATATTATTATTCGAAAAGAGTGGTATAATCTCAGAAACTATAAAAAATATTATAGAGGGTCCTTATTACTTTAATTATAATGTTTGGAATCAGTTTGTTGGAAATCCGAAACATACTTTCTGAGTTATAGAAACGGACCATAGTTAAGAGAAAAAAAAGTGCCCCTGGTGGTTAAAAATGAACTAAAATTGGTAAGCTCTATCGATGTCGAGTCGAATGAGCCAAACAGAGTCGCGATGGGACGACAGGAGATATTTTGAAAAGAAATAGATAATTCCTTAGCTTTTTTTTTCCTATACAAAAATCGGGATTTTGCTAAAATTAAAACTTATGGTCCGAAATCGAACATTTTTTTACCTGGTCGGCACTCTAATAGAAAAAACTAATTACGCGTAATGCCGCTTAGACATCTTAGCTGAAAATCTGGGAATAGTGTTGCCTTTATGTCTGGCATTAAAAATACTTGTTTAAAAGACTGTAGGAAAGCGATGGAATTAATTAAACATTAAAAATCGTTTCTCGTAAACTAATCATCCTAGCTTAAAAAAAAAAACATATTCTTGATCCTCACGCAAAAAAAACTCTAGGATGCATGATTTTCAAATCGGTAAAAGGAATATTTAAAAATTTTTTATACCCGGCTCCAAAGAAAGAGTAGGTTTCGTTTTGAAATATTTCCTTGTCTTGAAAATATCCGGTCACGTGTCGTTTTTCTGCATAGGTTACAAATGATTAGAAATAAATTGCTTCATTAACCAGTTTTTAATTGATATCTTCCGATTTTACTGGTCGAATCGTACGATCTTTTTTTTGTTGAAATCAGGATTTTTTTTACGTGTGATGGCCGATTTGGGTGACCAGAGAGTAATTCCTTCATTGTTTTTCGAAAACGGACTGGAGCATTTACATGAAACCTGTCACGTGAATTTGCGCTTTCTTCCTTCCAAATATTTGTCGCCACCCGTCCGTCTGCGGTCTGGCACGGAGAGGAAATGATTTCACACATGTGTCTGCAAAGAATTAAAAAATTATTTTTTATCGATCGATTTTTAAAGGATTTTTTTCTGTTCTAATTGTCGTACGGAAATGATTTTTCGAATTTATGAAACCGGAAGGTGTCCCGCTTCCGTCCGTAAACACTTCCGAATTTCTGGGCCCCCGACTTCCGGAGATCCGGGTCGGTTTAAAAGCCTGCACTGCACTTTATTGCTTAAATTACTCCCTGGGAACCCGCAGCCTTTTTCGAGATTCGTCTCCACCGGCAACCCTTTTCGGAGGCAAAATTTTTGCGGTTTTGAATTCTTTTGCAAGTTCGGTTTCGGTCAATAATTAAAACAGTTTTGTTAATTAACAACTCCCCGGGTCCGGGTCGGACTCCCGACACGGCCGAACTTGAGCTCCGAGCCTTTTTTCCGAATTTTTCGGTGCTCGAGCGCCCTCTGTGCGTCGCCTAGTCCCGAAGCCTTTGCGTGTACAGACAGGATATGCACAGACACACAGACAGACGTTCACCAACATTAATAATTATCCGACTAGTATATTATGTTAAAAATCTATTTATTATTCCATTAGTTATTGCTAACATTATCATATTTCATTATTCAATACAATTATTTGTTTAATTATTCCTTCAAGCAATATATTTTTAATTGAATTTAACACAAAATCTAGCTGCGAAATAACAATAAATCTGAAACTTAAAATATTCCTTATTTTCTTAAAAGAAAATTCGTTTATTTATTTATTTTTTTTTTTCAATGAGAAAATTTTCCTAAGCAATTTTCTCTAAAGAGAACAATACCTCGCAGAAATGTAAGAAATCTGGAATTGAATCTTCATTCTTAATTGAAATGAGTAGAGAAATTAAAGTAATTCACATTTAAAGAAAGTTTTTCTTCCAGCTTCATGAAAAATTATTGTACTCCATGCTTATAAAATAAAAAGTGTATTTTAAAAGAAAATCAAAAAGAAAATATTATTTTCGGAAAATAATCTTAGATCCGAATAAATAGTCCGCATTGAAAATTTAGCATTAAAAGCAAATTAAAAAAAAATAATGAAGCCAATATATATATATTGATATATTGAAACCAATTTAATTGATTTTGTAAGAATGTATATAAATATTTGTATTCTTAAAATTACATAACTACGTTCATTCTATTTAAATATGTGATAAATACTTACGAGAAAAAAATAAAATTGTTAAAAACATCTAAATAACCAGCATACTAAATTATCATACTAATTAATATTTCAATCAGTAATTTTGTATAATTGAATTTAATGCATAAAAATAAGTATGAATAATATAAATAACCATAAAAGTTTAATTATTCCATATATTTTATTAAGATCACTCGAATTAAGCAGAACAGAACCTTAATATTCGTTGCTTAACTCTTACTGTTTCAAAGAAATGAATACCTGGAAGAAGCGCAATGAATTTGGAGTTGGATCCTCAATCTTTGTTACAAGGAATATAGAAAAAGATAAACTAATAATTTGTCGCACGAGTCATTCATTCAAGCGATAGTTTTGTATAATTATCCTTACTTCATGAAATCTATGTGTGTAATATAAATAATAGTAAAGCTTAAATTCTCCATTGCTTTTGTTAATAACACTCGAAATGAGCAAAACATAAAACACCCGCTGTTTTTACTCCAAGCAAAACAATGCCTGGAAGAAGCACAATAAATTTGGAATTTGTTTTCTGTTAATTATTACTTACAGAAACAAGAACAGAAAATCATGCGTCTAACATAGATTATGAAACACTTTTCAACACTTCTAGAATTCCTCAACAAAACTTCACCGTTTAATAAGGTGAAATATGATATCCAAGTAAGCAATTCGAAAAACGCATAAAACATCTGAAAACCCTATTTCTGGGTTTACTATCAACAGTCGAAAAGATTTCCGAATTAGTTTGTGCAGTACTATATATGATCTATAGCTTTGTATATGTATACAAATACTTTGTATATATATATATATATATATATATATATATATATAATATGCTAATATTTAGTTCAGTTGGAAAACACATGACACAGTTGAAAATTTCCCTTCAGCAATTTCTGACAATAAATGAAAATATACTCGATGTGTGTTGTGCTGCCATCTGTATGATCTATAGAATTTATACACACCATGTAGTAATAGAATAAAACATTACTTAAATTTAAATATGCGTACCACAACTGAAAATACCCTTCCAACCCTTCTTTCCATGATATCCAAGCTTATAGCTACTGTTAATGACAGTAGTGTAACCAAATTCTTTTGTGTGTCCCTGTAAATGAACGATGAATGGTATGCACAGCACATTCTACATTAAGCCTCTTGTAGTGCAACTCAGTTATATATATCAATTTAAATATGTATGATATATTTGATGGACAGATATTTGCGTTATAATTATTTGCTGGTATGTACTATTAAACCTGTCCAACATGCACCTATCCAAATACAGTCCATGTCGATAATTGCTAGCATACTTCTGAAAATAAATTCGATCGTATATTAACATTCTGGTGATAGAGGCACGCAAGCTTAAATATTAACGTTAACAACGCTCGCATTAAAAGTTAAATACTTACCATGGTATTAAGAATAAATTTTTCGTTGTGTGATTTCAAAACTATATCACGGGTGAATCTTCCACCGATTAAATTAAGTTTAAATAAATTAGACATTAAAATAACAATCCTCAATGAAATACTATAAAGATAACATGGAGGGAATTAAATATGATAGAATTACCTGAAAGAAAAACACCTAATTAACTAACTTATTAAATAATGACCCATACATGATGATGAAATAAACACTAAAAAAAGTTATTTAAAGCTTAAAATTGATTTGAAAAGAAAAACACATTAAATATTTACAAACAATTAAAAATAAAGAATTAATGATAGGAAGACAATCTCTTCCTTTTTTCATTTACGATCAGAAGATTGCTGAAATTAACTTGTTCATTCTTAATACTAATTATTGAACTATTTATATACGTCATATTGACATAAATTGATTTATTCATTTTGGTAATAATGGTTCTAGCGTCTAGAAACCCAATAGTTATCTTTGAATACGATCTGTTATCATATGTATAAACTTCACAGTTTACGTATTAATACTGTAAAATTGCAGTGAAACTCTAAATAATTAAATATATCAAATAACAACACAATTCGCCGATTAAGGGAAAAGAACAAATACATTTGAACCATAGATGATGAGGCACTGTATTAGAAGGACATCCGGCATTCGAAAATAGCTGGGTCGCACACAAAATAAAGTTCGGTAGGGCATTGGATGATAAAAAAAATCATCTAAATAATCTGTCTTCGTAAATGTTAATGTTGATGGAGAACTAATATGCTCTCCAAAGTGACATAGTTGTCACATTAATTTTAATTAGGAGATATACTCCAAAAATCATGAAGTAAAAAGACCCTTGAGTCATGACTGCTCAGGCCACGAAATTTATTTAAGTATTACTAAAAGCTTCAAGAATAGAACATACTGTTACATCAAAAGATTAAAAACTTTCTTGTTATTGCAAGATCTACGAGGGAAAATCATTAAGTAAGTCACAAAAGATAATTAAATATTAGGAATGTTAAAAAAAATAACGAGCAGGAGGCCTAGGAACAGAAATTAGTACATGTATCTCAGAAGTACTAACCCTGGCTGTTGAGGCACTTGTCCCACTGAGACACAAGGCGGTGAATGACTGTCTCGTAAAATTCCTGGGGCTGCGATGTGAACCAGTTCCGCACGTACTGCTTGACGTCGTCGTCCGAGGTGCATCGTTTGCCCCTCAGAGCCTTTTTATGGAACCAAATATGGCGTAACGAGTCCATCAACCAGCTGGACGATGTCATCGGTAATGCGTTTTGGTGTTCCAGACCGTGCATCATCTGCTAAGGAAACCCATTCTTCCATGATGCGCTTGTGCCACGCCTTGACCCTTGCAAGGGACATGCAGTGTTCACCATACACTTCTTCGATGATTGTCCGTTCCCCTTACTCCTTTTGCTGTCAGAAAACGAACAACATCTCTTTGCGCTTCTTTTGACGCCTCCATTTCACTGCTTACAACACGAATGAGCGTTGGACAACTGATGCATGCTTCTGCTAGCTTTGTATTCACGTGACCTGCACTCGTGACCCTCTAGCGGCTGGCATGTGGACTTCCGCGGTCTTGTCAGAAACCCGCTTTGTCACTGATGCAATGATATTACCATTCTGTCACCGGTTTGCACATTCCAGACTCCGACTCATTTCTTTTTGAAGGTCCCTTATAATAACTGACAATGATATTCACTTCAAATCTATTTTTATTTCTCAACATATTCTCCACTAATTTTTATGCACTTATATCACCGTTTTATCAGTGCCCCAACACCAGCTGCATAACATTCCTTGGGTTGCTGTCTCAGCCACATTAGGACTTCATGTTGAACCTTTTCATCATCTGTGAACATCATCTTGCAACTGCTTCAACATCCACCATACAGCTTCGACTTAGCCCCAAGCGATTTTCATCTGTTTAGTCCATTAAAAAAAGATCTTGGAAGCAAGATGATGTTCGCAGATAATGAAAAGGTTCAACTTGAAGTCTTAATGTGGTTGAGACAGCAACCCAAAGAATGTTATGCAACTGGTGTTGAGGCACTGATAAAACTCTGATATAAGTGCATAAATATTGGTGGAGAATATGTTGAGAAATAAAAATAGTTTTGAAGTGAATATCATTGTAAGTTATTATTTAATTATCCTTTGTGACTTACTTAATGAATTTCCCTCGTAAAATACATACTCATGCAAGAGCTGAAAAGTTAATATGAAACTACAGGAGCTAGAATATATTATATTACAATTTTTACAAATTTCTTTCAAGCTAAGATTTTGGAAGGATAATAATGGTAAGATCATAAGCAACTTTTTATCCTTATTCGTTATACTGTGATTGGGTAAGAAGTGTACCAAACAGGGTAACACACGCCCCTTTCTTAGTGATCTAAAATTTGTTTATTACAAGCACCTTATCGTCACATGGGAATCCATTAATGGAGGTTAAAATTCAGTCCCCTCATAAATCGCTAGGCAGGTTTATGTTTTTATGGCATTTTTAAGTGGTGTGTGCTATAAAATATCTTCACTGTTTACACACGTCGGTCTTGGCAACAAGCGTCTGCCAGGTGGAGAGAAAGACCCGAAAGAACCTTCGCGTTATTCCTGAGTACTTCTCTCTTTATTAATTAGTATTTAATTAATATTTAGATTGGGGGGAATTAGTATTTTTCTATTATTAACGTAATATTGTAGATTACATGAATGTTATTTGAATTGTTTAAATGTTCATGGATTATTTTATAAAAAATGTTCTTTGGTACAGTCTGTAGCAAATCTTACTAACAAGTCTTGTTTTCTCGTAAGATATGGTTGCTGGCTCATAGCCGTCCAGCAATAGTGTAATATGATTAAATTATATCGATAACGATTTTCCCCGTAGACCGTAATGTAACGGAATTTTTGAGTGTCCCTGTAAACGAACTATAATTATTACACACTTCATTTTAGATACCAAACATGCCATAGTAAACATGAATTACATATATCAATTGCATAGCAATCCGAGTATATTTACGCGAGTTAGAGCACGGACAAACAGACAGACAGACAAACCTAATTTATAAACACTTTTCAACTATATTAGAAAGTGTTAAAATGTGCTGAATAATTCGCTTTCAAAAGAGATTTTTGTCGCCAGACTTGTTAAGAATGCTTTCGTCTGTGCTTGGTGAAGCAAAGTCAAAACAAACAAGAAACAACAACAGAAACTACAACAGAAACTACAACAGAAACTTTTAAAGAAAAAAAAAGCATTTGGAAATAAGATCTCCAGACAGATTAAATACCATATTTTTTTTTTATAATTAAAAGAATATTAATCCCTACGTTTTAACATAGCATCTACCACAGTAATTTTCATTTTGAACTCTTTTCTACATAGTTGAAAAGTATTTATGATTTCGGTTTCTCTGGCCGCCTGTCCGTGCTCTATCTGTCGTAAATGCGCTCGGATTTCCTTGTAATTTTTATATGTTATTGAATTTTACTATAATATTTTCTTTATTGAAAATGAAGTGTGTAGCATTTACAGTTCGTTTACAGGAACGCACAACATAATTCCTTTACATTATGGGAAAAATTATTTGCGGTGTATTTTATTGACGTTACGATATTTCAAACATAAAAGATATTAATAGGTATCACTGAAGTGTATTACAATATACTTTCTCAAGATTATATAATAAGTAGAAGTTATAATTCATTTACTGGGTTGCATAAGACAATTTTATTGCATTATTATCGATGGTGAAAAACTATTTGCTGTGCATTTTAATGGTGTTATAACACTTCAAAAATTATTAAATTAAACATGATCACAGAGGTAAATTACATCCTCTTTTCTATAGATTAGGCGTGCATAGCATTTATGTTTCATTTACAGACACGGAGAAAATAATTCGGTTACAGAACTGACTGTGATCGATAATTGCTGGAAGCAATGGTTTTCAGCTTTGGTAAGCATTTTTAAACTTATCTAATTTTTATTTCATTAAGTGATGTGTATAAACACTATAGGTCATGTACAGGGGTGGACGAAAGAATTCGCACACCATTACCGGATATGGACAACAATTACTAGAAATGGATTTTTACGAGGTTATGTGTTTTTTAAATTGCTTATTTAGATGTGTCATTTCGTTGTATGAAAAAAATGAAATTTCTTAATATAGTTGTCTGTTAGTTTGGGAAAGCGTTTATAATATATGCCTGATGCATAATTTTTCATTCTTTTTTCAACTGTTTATAGTTATTTAGTTGATAAGTAAGACAAGAATACCATTTTTTTAATTATTGTAGTAACGCTGTAATGTGCTGGAACAATAACTCCATGACAATTTTCATGCACAAAATGTGTAAATCTATTCTACTTTCAAAGAATCGTGAGAAAATACCAGTACTCTTCTTCTGCTAGTCATGATAAATACAACACTTGAGTAAGTTTGTTAAGGGCTCTACGGTCATCTTTTTTCATACAAGTGATAAACACACCGACACAAGACTTAGGCAACATGCAAATGTTGCGAGTCAATAGAGTAGAAGAATGTTTGGAAACTTATTAAAAAAGACCTGGTTATTCTTATGATATACGTACATTTTAACATCGAAATTAAATTAATATTTAACCTATAAGACAGTAGACAGACTTGAATACGTTAAAAAAATAATTAAATGATATACAGGGTGTTTTTTTTTAAACTGACACTATTCAGAGCCGTCTGTAGCTCGTTCTAATAACTGGATTGACACAAAATTTTGTGAATGGACTAAGAAAACCATGGGAAAAAATATTCCAACAAAAAAAAAATTAGTTCCAATCACCGCCGATAGGGGGAAATGTGGCGCTGTACATTGAAAAAAACCCATCAGAAACAGACAAAATTAATAATTTGGATAAAATGCCACGTTTTATTCATCATTTACACTTTCCCTTTCGTTGATCGCAGTTGAAACATCCATTATCACTTTTTCTGCCACCGGTTTACGTTCTCTCTGCCTAACCGAACTGCTAGCGAGCCTGTTTCTTCGAATTTCAGAATCATTGCTTTCAATACATTAACGGATAAAGGTCCTTTGCGCAGTTTATGGCGTGTTCTAAGTAAACGAAGAGCGGCTTGTGCATTGTACTAGTTACAATATAAGAACTTCACAAGTAACGCGCGTTGCGGTAACGTGAGATTCATTTTCAACCTGAGCTGAAATTGTTTCTCGATGTTTTTCGCATGCATTTATAACTTAAACTATTGGTGCTACTGTCGCTTGCGTAAGTAAAAATTTGCATTTTCATTTTTTGCCCGTATTTTATGCTAATTCCCAGTTGCATAAATGACCACAGCGCCACATTTCCCCCTATCGGTGGTGATTGGAACTAATTTTTTTTTTGTTGGAATCTTTTTTCCCATGGTTTTCTTAGTTCATTCACAAAATTTTGTGTCAATCCAGTTATTAGAACGAGCTACAGACGGCTCTGAATAGTGTCAGTTAAAAAAAAACACCCTGTATACTTTTATAAGAACATTTAAAATTAAAATAAAAAACATACAAAAGTATACATTTCGCTGTGTCATCGCATAGTCTCTTCAGTACCAGCAACATCCAGAAGAACAAAACATCGAACACAATTGGATTGAGTTAAAATTGAAGTTTTTCTTTTCGAAACAAGAAATATTCATTAGGAATTGAACTTGATTCGTTCAATGTATATGAGTATAGCTTAGTGAACCATCCCTCTATGAAAAGTCTGTAACAGACATTTTTGTTGATAATGCTATGAAGAGGCTATGCGATGACACAGCGAAACGTATACTTTTGCATGCATTTGATTGTAATTCTAAATGTTTTTGGTATATATTTTTATTTAATTGTTTTTTAAATGTATTCAAGTCTGTCTAATGTCTCAAAGTTAGTTTAAACGTCTGGTTATTATATCAGTAAGTGTTGATTAGTGTCAACTCTTCAAGAAGTCAATAATTGTGCATTAATTTGCTTGTGGAAATTATTATTACGGGATAAAAAATTTAGAGAATGAGACAAGAATTATGGGCTAAAAATTTATCAGACTGGCAGGTGCATTAGAAATTTGGGGATTAAAATTAAAAAGGAACTATTTAAAAAAAGAATGAAATTATGTTATACTATCTTATACGAATATATATTTCAGTGAATTTTTTAAAATGTATAACAACATTCATGCTACTTAAACCTTTACGTTAAAAATATATTCATCTCGAAAATTACTAACATACTGTATTATCATATTATTGTATTAGTTATTCGTTCAATCAATAAAATTTGCAAATAATACATAAGAATTAACTGCATTATATAAATAATCATAAAGATTAAACGATTTCTTTTTTTTATTAAAAATAAAATAGTAATAATGATAAATTATGAGTATTTTAAGATTTTACGATTATTTAATATTTTATCCGAAAGAACAAAAATATAATAAAACCGACATTAGAAGATTGTTTTTTTTTTTGGTTTTCTTTTATTTTCTGTGTGTAAAAGAGTACTTTTACACACAAACCAGGCCCGAATCAAATATGAATTCAATTTAAAATCTAACCGAAATCCAACCCGAACTGCAATTTGGTCAGGTAAGCCAATTTTATTAAAATCAAGACCCGCGGTTCGGGGAGCAGCATACTATCTTTTAAATGGTAAACTACGCTGTAATTTTTATTAAAAAATACAATTGTATTCTTTAAGAGGACAAATATATTTCTTCAATTGTTTGTTCCAAAGAAGAGAATTTTATGCAAAAAGGACGCTGAAGTTATTAGATCTTCGTTTTAAATTGCAGTGGGCTGCGAATATAATTAATTTCTAAGCGAGAATTTTCGAGTTAATTTTGTGAAGAAAGAATTTAGTTCATGCTTGCTTCAGGAAAAGATGAATTCTCTTAAAAAGAATTGTCACAATGAGAAATTACGTTAATTTACGGAAATTGGATTTGGTTAAAAATAAACTTTTTGCAAGTATTCTTTTTAAATATTTATAACAAATCTCACCAGATTTAACTTCTACATTTACGACTTTTAACAGAAAAAAAAGTTAAATGTACAAATATTAAAATATATTATTTTTTTTATGTAAAGTTTAGTGCTATTTATTTGTCTAAGCAAAAATTTTGTGTGAATACATTTTACTCATAAATGTCAAAATCTTTTAAAAAGTCGAATTGTGCTGTATTTTTTCATACAAAAAAAAGGTTTTCATGACAGATAAAGAAAATTTCTGCATTTGTTTGTTCAAAAGCAGAGAATGTTTTTTAAAAAAAGTAAGTTGAAATTAGATGTCCATGGCTAATTACAGAGAGCAGCAAAAATTAAAACGACATAATTTATTTCTAAGCAAGCATCTTCTTGTCAACATTGTTAAAAATAAATTTTAAAACACTTAAAAAAAACTTTCACTTTTTGTTTTGTAATAAAAGGGATTTACTTCCCTACAAAAGATACAAAAAACATATTAATCTTTTTTACTAGGTATTTCACAAAATACACATAAATCATTTACGTTTACATCTTAAACCTTAAACACTCGTGCAAATTCACAAATCAAAATTTCCCATGCTGTGTATTTTGTACTCCATATATTTCTAAATTTCCAAGAAAATAAATTAATGTTTTATGATTAATTTAAATCAGATACACTTAGCATGCAGTTTCACCTTGTATATCTTTCTCACCTCTATTAGATCTGCAGCGAGAGAAAGAGGATTTTTATGGATCTGAGCAACAACGGTTATCCCCTACGTTGGGTAAAGATAATTTTCTCAGAAACTTTAAATTCAGCTGCAGCAACTCCTCCACCCTTTCAACATGTAGTTACTAAGGGCTTCGTATCCATACCATATTATAGGAACCTTTCAGAAAAAGTAGCACAATTACTCAGAGAAATTAAAATCAAATGCTATGTTTTATTCCCCAAACAGTTTACGTAGTTTTCTGTGTGGTTTTAAACATCAATATCCCATCTGACAATGTAAGCGTGTCGTTTACTGATTACCCTACAAACAGTGTGTGTCAAGTTACATCAGTGAAATTGGCCACATATTTGAAATTAGACTGAAGGAACATAAATACGCATTCAAGATCGGCAATTTAAACTCCAAGTTGGGGTTTTCGTGGCCGAGTGATTAATGCTCGTATTTACAATCTACCTCAACTGTCGGTTCAGCGCAAAAACCCCAGTCGAAAGTTCAGATGATATTCACCATTAAACTGATTGGACTTCGTTAGATATCAGGTTCAATCAGGTTACATTAGATTAATTTTAACACAATTACTTCAAATTGGTAAATAGAGAGAACCAGATTCTCTGATCAATAAGGTTAACTGGATGAATTATGCCCTCCAGATTCGACCGGGATAGCTCAGTGGTAGAGCGTGGCGGCTTCAGCCAAGCGATCCCAGGTTCGAATCCTGGCCCGGACATTTTTCGTCCAGTTGGAAAATTGCTACTCGTATCAATCAGGTTAATTGTAAATATAATTTAAGCGTTCAAATAAGCTTTTCTCGCTTAAACGGCAGTTGAGGTAGATGGTGAATAAGAGCGTAAGACACCATTCCGGTAATTGCTTGAGAGCGTAGGTGTCAGGTCAGCAGGTTCGAATCCTATCAGCTCCACTACACACACTTTGTGGAGTTCCTGGTTGTAATTCTCTGGTGTTGTAAATTTCCTTGAGGCTATCTCGTCATTGTATATCGCCGATGACTTATAATCGGGCACTTGATGCCAAGCACACAAGTCAGATATACGTTTTCAATAAAACAAACAAACGAACAAAATATGAAACATTTTTATTGTACTCAAGATGGACTAATAACGGTCCGAAGCGCCTGCAATTATTTAATTGATTTTAATGCATTTTTAATGTGTATTAATTTGTCTGGCTATAAGATTTAATTCTTTATATAATTTTTGTTCAGACGTAATGTTCGCCTTTCTTAAATGTTTTATTTGTTTTGTAAAAATTTTGGGCATCTTAATTCTACTCATAAATGTCAAGTGTCCAACAAAAAATTATTTTAATAGGCAAATTACACAGTAGTTTTTAAAAGATCTGTAGTCTTTGACAATATAAAAAAATATTTAATTGTTTTTTCTAAAGAACAAAATGCTTGGAAAACACACTTAACTTGGATCCTTCTTTTTTATTAGTGTAATTAGTTAAAAAGAGCCCCAAGCAATTCTTCTGTAATCGAGAATTTTATTGTCAGTTTTTAGAAAATTGGATATAGTTCATAAAAGTTGTTGCCTCCCATAAATTAAAGGAGTGAACTATGATAATAAGTAACACAAAATATTGCATGAAACGTAAGAGCACCTTAAGACAAAATAGGATTTAGTAAGCGGTATTTTTTATTTTAGAAAATACAATTAGTATTTGTTTGGTTTGTAATTCTGTCAGATCATGGGTATTAAACATATAAGTCGGAAAAATTACAGTAATACTGGAAAACAAATATAGGATACAATATTCATGTTATGTATTAAAATGCAATTACAATGAATTCTCGTGAAGAAACACATTAAAGTTGGAATTGAATTCTTATTCTTAATTATAGTAAAAAAAAGTAAACTAGAATTAAATAATTCATTTCTAAGCGAGATATTTATAGCCAGCTTTATGGAAAATGGACCCAGGTTTTGCAAGTCGAAGAAAGAGAGAAAATGCTTCAAAAAAAGGAACAATTGTAACAATGAGACTCTGAATTAAATTATGGAAATTAAATACTGATTTAACAGATGTAGAATAAAGTTAAAATACATTTTCTTGTAAAATATGAATGATTACAAAATACGGGATTCTAATGTTTTACAACAATGCTGACAAAAGCTAGAAATTTATATGCCAAATATTATAATGGTGCTTGTAAACAAATACAGAAATTGAAACTACATTGTTACAAACTGTACATATTATAAATTTTCATTTTATAGAATACACTGAAAACTAGCGTTGTAAAACGGGCTTTTTAATTTTTTTATGTTTCTTTTGTCAATCGCAGAGGCATTGTAGACCATTCTAAATTTTTCAAATAGCTTTTTTGGAATTAATTTATGTTTTTCATACGTAATCAAAACTTAATTTACTATTTATCTTTTTATTTAAATTAAAATGCTCTTTTTGCACATACGTTATATAAATAAATGTCTATGACGAAAGACATGATCAGACAATATTATATAAAAGACAACATTACTTAAATAATAAAAAAAATCCCTTTAATCACATTTTAAAAATATTATATATTTCTTTTTCTATTTTTTTCCTTTTCTTTTTACTATTTAAAAGATAAAAGAATTGAAATAGAACAACGTTAATCAAATAGAGGTGATGGAAAATTCTTTATAAATTAGTGTTTACTTTGAAGAAATGCGAATTAATTTTTCTTTGACATTTTCAAAATAATTAAAACTTAATAATAGGCTAATAATTAGCGTTTTTGGCTTCTAAAAAGTTTTCCAAATAAACAAATTAATAAATAAATATTATGTCTATAAATTACAATAAGACACGTGTTAATTATTTTTCTTACAACACTTCCCTTTCCTTTAGAACGATAATGGTCGTACTTATTAAGCAATCGATCATTTTTTTTTTTTTTTAACGAAGTAATTTACATTTTTAGAAATCATTGAATGAAACAGTAAATGTATATAATAGTATAGGAATTTTTTAAATGTATCCAATTTGTAGAAAATATTTTGATAGTCTTAACTCCTTCGCGATGAGTGACACCCATACATTCGTACAGGCTGTACAAAATCCTTGAATTTGAACACCACTTGTTTTAGCAGCTTTTTTTGCCTTCTTTATATACAAGGAACAAGGAACAAGGTAGTGAACTTCATGGAGCACGTAGTTGCCAAGCAACTTAATATCCAGTTTAAAGTAATTGACATCAAAGGCAAATTGGGGGAGAATTAAGAAAATATATAAATGTAGTAAAAACTACTTAAAAAATACAATAAAGATTAAAATAGAATTATAATGCATAAAAGATAAAAGAAAATTCAACAATTAAATAAAAAATTCCATTGATCCACATGACAGACGAAAAACTACCGAGGGACGAACTCATACACATCTCATGGCTCCCTGCTGAGGACATATATTAGTTTAAGAAATACATTACTGAAAAAACAATTTACAAAAATATGTAAAGAGTTTTTTTTAAATAATTAATTAACAAATAATACAGAACAAAAAAGAGATATTAAGTTAGGATAGTGGAAAACTCAATATACAGCATTTCAGCGAATACGGAAGGTGAAAAATCCTAATTTAAAAAAGAGGTTCCTAAAAATTAAAAGGAGTGTAATGGATGCTTTTTCAAAAAAGGTTTATAATAATTCCTATTTATAATAGCTGAAGAATTCGTTTTATTTAGCGAAAACGGACTTATATTAAACGGGCACAATGTAAACAAAATTGTATAATATTGTGAGGAAATAGCACGGAGCACTTTTAATTATACTAAAAGAATTTTTTAAAAGAAATGTTTACCACATACTTAAAATTGTCAGAATTGCTTCGTTCTTTTAAGGGCAATTTAATCGAAGTTTTATTTTGAATTAAAAAAATTCATGGACGTCTTTTGTTTCTTTAACATTAACTTTTCTTACTCAAAAAACATTTTGTATATTATTGTCTTTATTTTCGTTTTAAACGCATGAGAAAAGATTATTTTTTCACTCCAAATAAATATACGTATCTAACAAAACGTTTTATAACTGCCTTTAAAAGTGTCTACCTAATTAATGTAGAAGAAACTCTTCAACTCTCGAAGGTGTCACTTAAAATCCTTTTTAGTTTGAGCTTAAATTTTATCACTGAATAAAACTCTAAAACAAATATTTTAAAATAGCTATACTGTTGCATTTCTCACAGTTGAAAGGCGATTTAAGTTAATGGGAAGTGCCACTCAGTGGGATTAATTTAAATGTAATCGATTTGAACCAAACTCACAGTTTATTTAATAAAGTTTTAGAAAATCTGAAATTCTAACGCCTTTATTCAATTGTTTCGACAATTTGTTTCATATTTGTTATTTAGAAGCATTTAAAAAGAAACATTTGTCTGAAACTAAGCAAAATATTTTTGTTTTGAGTATTTTTTCGGCTGATAATATCTCCAAGTAATTAAGTTTGAACTGTTTTAAATCTGTTTTTCAACACACACGTGCTCAACTTTTTGGCATATACTTCATTTTCTCGAGTGCGTACATTAAAAATCACTAGGGGATCCAACCCGAACTTCTCGCAGATTTTCCACTAACAACATCAAAAAGCATATTTATATGGGAAATATCAATTATTGTATTCAAATAACCTATTGGAATTTATTAAAAGTAACAATTTCGTATAAGCTTCGAACAAAGACTTAATAGCTGGAGAAATTGACAATATTCCACTACTTACAGCAGCCTTTCAAACAAAGAAATCTAAAATTACATCTAATCTCGAAAATGGTTTTAGAGTTTTTAGTTTTTTAGAAAACTGTCCCCATTGAAATCTGTTTTGCAACGATTAAAAATGAATATAACGTTTTTAATGGTTTGCAGTTCCGAATTTTTAACATATGTAATAATAAAAGAATTTGGCCGAACGCCTAAATTCTAAATATGATTTCAAAAGTAAGTGTTAGTATTGAAGATTTTCAAGTTTTGTAAAAGTATATCTTCAAGATTCCCTATAATAAGCACAATTTCAGTATAAAAATTATTAATATGTGTTATTAGTAATTGATTGGTACCAGTTATATTTTTATATGATGATTTGCAGCAAAGTTAATAGGGCGTGGTGCGGGTAATTTTTATTTGTTTTATTATTTTTTTTAACATTGTAGTATGTACCTGGTAATTATGTATTTATTCTGAATGTGAATGCCAGTTTTAAAATAGGGGTAGCCTACATATTAAAAATTCTACAAATAGTTTTCTTTTTCAATAGCAACACTCACCTTTGACACTTTATTTAAGTTCATCGGATCAAATTAGCCCAAAAAAGTTGGATTGTTTATGCATTTTTTCTTACATCTTCATAGAGATAGAAAGGGTCAATATTTGAGGATGCTAATTTTAATTCCGGAAAGTTAGAAGAAATGTTTATTTTTTATAATTTAGTTTCTTTTATATTTAATTATTTCATACTAGCTACTGATTGAAGTATGGAATAAATACTACTTATTCTTCTCATGCAATACTTATACGGGTTTTCGTTCATATTTAGAAAAAATAATCCGCAGTAAGTATGCTTATCATCCAAAAGTATATAAAATCGTCCTTTAAGCTTCTTCAATAGCCCACTGAGTGGCTATATTGCCCACTTTGGGAATAACTGCTCTAATTAAATGGCCACTACTTTTTTTCGCCTTTTTGTTATTCAAAAGACTTATTTGTAACAATAGCAATAATTACTGCCTTTTACAGTTTCAATTTAATTGAGAGTGAAACATCTCAGATCTCAAAGATGGTAATTAAACTCTCAACGATTTCATCTTAAATTGTATCATTCAATACAATATCAGAATGGGTATTTCAAATTGCAAATTCTGCTAAATTTGTTTCAGTTGAAAGAAAAGTTTGGTGAAGTAAAAGGTGCCACTTACGGAGATAATTTAAGTGTAATCAATTTACTAAAGAATTGAAAATATATTTTGTTCTGACATTTATTTTCAGAATTGAAATTTATTTAACGTAATTGCTTTAATATACGGTAACAAAGGATGTGAATTTCTTTTCACTTTGCTTAACGGATTACAACCGACAGAGAGTGAAAAATGTGTCCAGACCGGGGATCGAACCACCAGGACGACATCCAGTCTCGCATTTTCACACATATACGTTGGTAAGGTTGCAACCTCGCAGCGCAAGATGGAATGTAATACATGAGCCACAGAGTTCAGAGAATAAATAGAGATGATATGTTTACGTTTGGCGTGACACTGAAAATGCAATCTTACAGTCGACCCAAACAACTGGCTGATTGCTTTGAAAACCTTTCCCTGTCCAGTGAATCCAGTCCTTGTTCCACGTGCAGCCTCTCTCCGACCAATGAAGACAGCCCTTGGGCTTAATGATTTGAGCAATAACCGGCTTCATATTGCAAGCCAATTTTACGCTTTGTTGCCTCTCTATTTATTCTCTAAGCTCTGTGTACATAATGACACTATTTAGTGGCGTACATGAAACGAATAAGTTCCCAGCATCGAATAATATATCTAAATTTCTAATTAAATTTTCCGCAGGACGGAAACTACGCCGTTAATTTAATGACACTAACAAATGATGTTAATTTGTTTTCACTTTGCTGAACGGCATCCGGTCTGGAATTTTCACTCATATACGTTAGCAAGGCTACAACCTCGCAGCGCAAGATGGTATGTCATACATGAGCACACTATTTAGTAGCGTACATAGACGAATGAGTTCCCGTCATCGAGTAATATATGTAAATTTCTAATTAAATTTTCAGCAGGACGTCCTGGTGGCTTGAACGGTAAAAGCACTTGGTGCGCTATACCAAGGTTACCAGGATCGATCCCCGATCTGGACACATTTTTCACTCTCTGTTGGTTGTAATCAAAAGGGAAAAGAAATTCACATTCTCTGTTAGTGTTATTAAATTTACGCCATAGTTTCAGTCCTGCTGAAAATTTTATTATAAAATTTGCTTTAATATATGCAAGTATATTTAGCTATATATTCTGTATAATTTTCAATTATTTTATCGAGTATGGTAAATCTGCAAATATATTTTGCATGGTAATATTTTCCAATTGGAACTTTACATTTCCTTTTCATATTCATTTTTCGTATTTTAGGAAATATACTGTAAAACGTTTGTTGTGTGTGGGAAGGAAATGTATTTAAAATTTTATGTGGGTTTTACTATATAGTAATTGTAATGCATTAGATCTACATTTATAACAATGCTAGTTGCAAACAAAATATATATCAAAAACGATTTTTTATAAACTGGTGTAAATGAAGGCTCTATTTTTTAAATGAGGATTTATTAGTATGAGCTAATTTCAGTTTACACCTTTAAGCATATTGCCATGAATTGGTTAGTTGATTATAAACTCTACTGTCATATTTTTCACACAAAGAATAAATAGACTAAGATCTACGTTTAAAGTGGAGTCCGACCCACTACAAACATACATGTATGAATCGGGATTTGAAGCTGACCTCTCTTGTCCAGTTGCCAGGGCCATAACCACTGGACAAGCAGATGGGCATATTGCCATGGAAACTACAGATATTGTCACAATGTCAGTAAATTTAGATAAATTATTTACGTTCTTTTTCGAGAACATTTTTATAAACATAGAGAAACTGAATTATAAAAATGTAATCTTATATTTGTCAATTTACTATCGCTTGGCAGACATGCAAAATAAGATAGTTTTATCCGACTGTGGCATACAATCAAAAAATGTCAGCGAATCTATCTTTGTTTATTTGCCCGGATTGTGCACCTGCGTTCCTTAGTGCTCAAACAAGCCATCTTTTGAATTACAGACGCAACAACGTCATTTTGGATTTGTTTCGATCACTAAGGCAACGATAGCCATAACTATCGGTGCTGATGAAGCACATGGTGCATCACCGTCTTTGCTACGCCTCTAGTTAGAATCATAAAAGTTCGACACCTACACAAGCAAGCCCGAATTTATAATCGGACTCGACTTGTGCCTACTATTAGACAAGTGGACAAAATTGCAGGCATCGTAGCATATAACCCAGAAAAAGCTGGCATACTGGTACATTCGAGGGATATAGAACCGTATTATCGGAAGGCCAGTATTATTTTCAAAAGTACCAACGAAAGATTCGTCCTGTGATAGATAATCATGTTCTGTGTTTCTCGAATTTACTTGTATGCAGCTAATGAGATATATTTGTAAATGCAAGTTTTGTTTAGATTATTAAATTTGGAATTAATATAAATCATTGAATATTTATTTTATTTTATTTTAAAAAACTGCGTAAAATGAAGACTTATCATTGAAACGGCCTATTTTGCTAATAATGTTAAATTTCACCACAGTTATTCTAAAAATATTATTAAGTGAAATTACTTTAAAACAAGTTTTCTTAATTATGGAAATTAGTAATTTCCGCATTTTGTAAAATACCATACTTGTTTTGATATTTTAAATTTGAATCAAACTTTCAGTTTATCACTTTTAGAGTTTTCAATAAGTACTTTATTTTTCAGAAGAATAGTTACTCCTAGCTGGCAAGGATATTAGCGTGATTTTTTTTCTTTATTTTTTGGAAGAAAGATGGATAAAACAAACTCAACTAAATGTTCTTTATAAAATGTGGTTTAGAATGTCTTCATAACTACAATTGTAAATTATAGTTTTAATATTGCGACATGAAAAAAAATATATATAGATCGTAAAAACCATTTCAAATATACTCATTTAAATTATTAGCACAAATTATAATTACAATTTTATGAAATTTTTTACAAATTTAAATTAGTAATCACAATATTAACTCAAATTCATATTTCAAAACTGACTAATAATAATAACTAAAGTCTTCATTCCCTATTGTTCATGATGTGACGGTTTATTCCCGACATATAGTGATACAACAATAAGGGAGTTCATAGTTCCTAGAAAACCAAAGTAAATCAGACACATAAAGCGCACTTTTCCTGTAAATATTACAGTTACCACCCTCTTTTCTCCTTTCTAAACTAAAGACGGCAACATGATATGCGGAATATTTATGATTGAATTTGGAATTTAATCACATGTACAATAACTGTCGTATCGTATTTTTATATAAACTTTCAAATTCCTGTATGACTATTGTTATTTAACAGAGAGTTTTAAAATATATTTAAAATAATTTTAATGCAAAGCAAATACAAAAATTATAACTTATATGTTATTTAAAAGCAACAATCTAAGTTGTATAAAAGGCACACATTTCGTTACATGTCAATAAAGACTAATTTGGATGCAATGAATAATATAAAATTACCCACTAATTGTGAAAAATAAGTAAATTTTGAGTCCTCTGACTTAGACTTGTATTTCTTTTTATTTATAAGAAGTATTCGTAATTTAATTTAAAAATTAGCTGGATAAAACGTATTACTAACATCTAAATGAGAGATTTTTAGCTTTTTTTTCGTGCTACACACTGGATCGCATAGAAAAACAACCATAGCACATTTGAGTTTCATCCCATATTTAAACTTATACAGCAGATTTAAATTTTGATTATTAAAATCATAAGAAAGGATATAACTGTTTCTTTTTATCAACACAGATAATTTGCTTCATCACAGAATATATCCAAACAAATTTCCAAATTTCGTAAAAAAGGTAATATAAAGTTATCCAAGACAATTTCTTTACATTTTCAGTTTATTAAAATTAACATTTAATAACATAGCTGAGCTTTTTAAAGAACATAAAGATAGGTATTGCATGGTATAACGTTTTGGATATGTATATTCCTTATTGATATATGAGGCGTTGTGCTTATTAAAGGCGCACTCGTAAACACAATTTTCGAGAATGATGAGTGTAATCACGAAATCTCTGTCATTAAATAAAGCAAATATTACTATTAGTATTTTCTGGTACATACTCGGAATTTCGGAGTAAAATAAAATTCCGTTAATTTTAACCTGGTAATGAACGTGTTAAAGCCAATTCGAATCCAAAGAAGTTGTGTAGGTGACCGAATGTATTATTTAAAATTTGTGTACAATAAATCCAAAGTTCATCTGTTGTTCAAGAACAGTTTCATCCAGCTTACGACTTTTCAGCTAGTTCAATTATTTCTACTCCATTTTATATTTTAACTTTTTTTCGTCCAGGACAAATTTCGTCTCTCTGACAGCATTTTCTATGTCTGTAGATGTGACATTATTAAATTCCTACTATTAGCTCACACTCTCTCTCTATATATATCTTGTTCAAATTTTCAATCGTTGATAAAATATTTTATATTCATCCACTCAAGTTCAAATAATTTTTTTTAAACTTGTAGTAGATGACACTTTATGTTAATACAGTTTTTTCAAATATTAATTCATTAATTAAACTTAATTAATAAATTTTAGTTTTAAATGGGAGAAAAAAATTCCTCCCATTGTTTTCATAAATGAAATGAAAGATTTATCTCAAATGAGTGATGCAAATACAGAAATGAAATACCGCAACGATGATTATAAAATAATGTTCAATAAAGATAACGTAGGACATTAATGCTGCACGGGTTTATTTTATATATTTATGATTAAAAGTAGGAATGGACTTAATTTTTTTTATATTACTTCTTAGTGTTTTGCTGTAAAAACTTATTAGGAATTAGAGTTGCAAAGGCTAAAAAAATCCCGGTTTAAACCTGAGAATAAACCGGGTTTTTTGGGAATAAACCGGGTTTTTTGGGAATAAACTTGGTTTTTTGGGATTAAACTTGGTTTTTTGGGAATAAACCAGGTCTTTTGGCAAAAAACCTGGAAATAAACCGGGTATATTGGAAATAAACCGGATCTATTGGAATTTCCCTGGGAATAAACCGGGTCTATTTGGAAATAAACCTGGGAATAAACAGGTTTTTTGCAACTCTATTAGGGATGTTGAAAGACTGCAGAGGCCTGTAAGAAATGTAACTTTACTGCAGTAAATGTCACCAAAAGTCAGTAGCGTAATTTAAAAGTTGCATTAAAAAAAAGTTCATTTTATTAAGTTGTAATGTCGTGATAAAACGTGCATTGTACAAAAAGACAAATATTTCTTAATCTCAAAAAGTATATTATAACTACCAGCGAAAATATGCAATAATCTCTTTCGAGGTATCAACGATTCCGAAAAGCGTTCTTTATATTTAGAAACCACAGAAACCGATATATTTTTTAGATTTAAAACAGTGTTTATAAAAACAAAGTTTCTTTTGCTGCTACTGATTTTCGGAAACTTGTATCATTAGTTTTTATAGGGTATTAATCAGTTTTCCTATCTCAGAATATAGGTTTTTCGGATGCTATCAATTCTGAAGTAAACATTTTCATACTGTTCAACATACATTACTTACATCCAAACATGATAAATTGACATCATTTACATTTGCATTAAAATTAATATTATTTTGTTACTCTTACATGTATAAATTTAATTATGCAGCTTAAAATGTTTAATTGAGGTTTGATACACTATAAAAAAATTGTAAATTCACGGACATTCTACCGCGAATTGCTTCCGTAATTTTACGGGAAATGCTCTTTTTTCAAGATAAACGGTCAATTTCCGTAAACGTCATGTTTTTACGGGCAAAAACCACTTATGTAAGAACAAAGCTCGTTTATCTAGGGACAAAAACCGTTTTCTTATGAACATTGCCCGAAATCTCTGCTGCAGTAATTTTACTGCAGCAATTTTTTACAGTGTATCATCCTAAAAACCTATATACTGGATTGAGAAAATGGATTAATACTCTCCAAAAATTTTTCGGAAACATTTTCGAAAATCAGTGGCAGCAAGGAACTTTGTTTTTATAAATGTTTCTTTAAATCTCAAAACATATTGGTTTCTGGGACTTCTAAAGATAAGGGGCGCTTTTCGAATTTATGGGTAACTCTGAAGAGATTATTTTAATATTCTCCTTTATGGTTATAATATATTTTTGTAGATTAAGAAACAATTGTCTTTTTTCTTCAGTCTGGCTAATAACTTTCCAGGCACACTTGACATTCTCCAGCGTCACAACGGTTGAAATCTCCTGATTAGATTAAGGGGAGAAAATGTGAAAATTAGGGTTAACTTCATTTTTATTTAAGAAGAAATGATTATCACCTTTTCTAATTTTAGTTAAAACATGCTTCCCATCTAGTAGAGTCAAACTCGGTTAACAAGAGTATGAAGGGACGAAATACTTTTGATTGTTACTATCAAGTTTTCGAAATAAGCGAGTTCAAGGTCTGTTCATGTTTTCTCTTTGGAAGTGGAATTATGTATGTGGGTTTAATATTAAATCAGTAAAAACAGGTAAATTGTCACTCTTGAAGAAGTACTTTTACGTTCTTTAAGTAAAAGTACAGGAAATTATATTATTAATTACAGTGCATTGTATAATTTAATCTTTGTAATATATTACATAATAAAATAAATAAGTAAGAGAAAATACCCAAAGTAAAAAACAAAAAAAATCTCTGTTACAATGTACATCTTATTATTAGCAGGTTGCAAAAAAGGGTTATGTACTTTAAACTTTTATATATTTTTTCATAGCGTATTTTTGCTGTTCTAATATAATTTCTAATATCATTTCATGAAAATATTATAATTTGCTCCCTTTGCTTCTAAGAACCTTTGAAATTGTGTGCTGGAATTAAAAACATCTGCATACGTCAGAGGAGATGTTGTTTTGAATTCACCTGTGTCAAAGGTGTCTTGCACATTTTCAGCATTTTCAGCAATAGTGTAGCTGCATTATGAAATACACTGTTAAAAATAAATCCGTAAATTCACGGTAAAAGTACTGGCAGCGAAGTTGCCGGACTTTTTCCGTTCCGTTAGTAGATTTTCCGTTTTGAAAAGTAAAAGAAGGAAAATCGCCGTTTGCAGCAGCGGTAACTTCCCGTTAACGCTCTCAGAAATCACGGAAATATTCCTCTTAGAACTGACAGAAAAGGACATTTTCCGTTTTAGATAAACTCGGTTTAAAAAAAATCTTGACATCTCACTTGGTGCTGCCATCTGTCGACTTTGCGGGAGTATTTACTATCTGACATACGTCAAGAACAGCTTTTGGTCGACTTTGGGTTTTGAACCAGGGGTGATATTGCCTCGAGTCCAGCGTCTTGCCGGTTTGACCAGCGGGCGCTTGCTAGATTAGCAGTTTGAACGGATCATTTGGAAATTCTCAAAATGGCGGCTTAGAACAGACATAATTTGGGGTTTAGAAGCTTGGTAATTTTGAAGTTAATTGCGAGGAGATTTCGTTATGAGATGATGTTGATGTTTTAAAATTGTAATATTAATACAGGATAAAAACATGAATTATATATATTCTTAACTTGATTGTTAGATGTAAAATATGAATATTATATTTGAATTAAATTCGATAAAAAATGTTTGCTTGTTTAAGAAAAGAGATTTTTTTTTCCAACTATTATATATTTTTTAAATGTGTTCGCTTAGAATATATTTTCAGTGCGAGTACTTTTTATTACTTTAAAAACTAAATTGTGAATAATTTTAAAGGAATGAGAAAAATATTATTTTCTTTTTATTTGAAAGCATTATTTTTGTATGTTGCTTTTTTGAGTAAAATAGATTTTTTTTTTCACTTAATTTAACTATTATATATATATTTTAATCTGCTTGTTTAGAATATATTTTAAGTGCGAATATTTTCTTATAACTTTAAAAAATAAATTGCAAATAATTTTAAAAGAATGGGAAAATTATTACTTTTTTTAATTCGAAAGTACTATTTATTTTTTTTTTTTTAAATAAACTCGAAATTTTAATTTATTAAATTTTTAGTTTCTCTGTGCAACAACATGTCAGTTTTTTAAACATTGAAAATAAATATGCAGCAGATAAGATAACGGAATATCTCCGTTATCCCCTTTTGTCTCCGTCCGTTCCGTTGTTTTCAGGAAATATGAGGAAATTTTCTGTTTTTTAACGGAAAATACCCTTTTGTCGCAAAAAAGGACTTTTTCTGTGAAATTCAGGAAAAAAATACCCGTGAATTTCAGATTTTTTTTAACAGTGTAGAATGTTTTCCTTAAGGAAAATCAGGGTAGAAAACGTGGTTTTGTGAATTTAAAGAATTTGTGCTCGTTATATCCTAGTTAAAGTCGTTATAATCAAGTATATTGCAATGTATTTTAATATCCGGCAAACTATTTTCTCCTTAGTTCTTCGTTAAAACCGAGTTTTCGTTATATTCAAGCTCATTATATACGAGTTCGGCTGTACTATGTAAACAAAAATATATACAAATGTAATATAGTTTTACAAGTTACGATGCTTAAATTTTAATTCATAATTGACATCTTAAATTGCAGTTAAAAGATGAAACTCAAAGTCTAAATATTATTTCTTGTAGAAAATACATTACTTTAACATTTCTGGGCTTGCATTTCGAATAATCAAACCAATATTTAGTTTTAAAACAATCTTTAATAATAATTCATTTACTACAGTTTCAATATTTCTTTAAATCTTTTATAGTTAATATTTAATAAAAGGAAATATGCAATTTCGGCAAAATATTTACTCATATTGTAATAAAAAAAATTAATTTAAAGAACATTTCCCTTAAGCAAATTCGAGATTGTAAGTAACTCCATCTACATCTTAATTAATTTTAAACTAAAATTTTTTTAGCGTATTTAATTTTTAAACATTGCATTTAAGAAATGTAATTTCTAGTTAATAAAACTAAACTCTCCCTAAGAAAAATCATAAAAGTTTATTTATTTTTTAGTACTTTACTGTTTTTATTCTTACGCTGTAAAAGTACATTAGCATGCATAATAGAAAGCGCCCGAAGGAAGACTTTTATAATCGCATATTACAACCTTTTTGCTTCATAATATGCAGTTTTTCATTAAAAGTTTTATTATCAAAAATTCCCAATGGAGTTGTAAAGATAATTTGAAACATTCTTTGGGAACTTACTTGTTCTTTTTTTTCTGCGTTACAGAATAATGTTGTTAGCACTATCTTCAATTTAGATCGTAGGGCTAAATATAGCCCTCTTTCAACAAATTTAGTGGTAACAAATTATAATTTGCCACCTTAATTGTTGACCAATAGTCGGTGGACGATACATAACATTTTCATATTTTTTTTCAGTCTTTTGTTTTGGTCAGCACACTGTTTATTTTACAGTATATGTAGCATTTTATTCCCTATTTTTATAGTTCCATACCTCAAAAGATAAGAAAAGGAATTTTTGTTGCCTCGCTCTGTTTTCCGTCTGTCTGTCAAGAACGTTTTCGTCAGGAACGGCTGAGGGTATCAAGTTGAAATTAATAGCAATAATAAGACCTATGGTCAAACTTTCACTGATGAAGGCCGAGTAAGTTTCGGTTGAAAACGTTTTGGTTTTAAAAGGGCTTTAATGTGTTTTTAAATGATTTTATTATGTTTTACGCACCTTTAAGCAATGTATTTAGATTTATTTGTATCTTTATGAATTTTAATTATTATTCAAGAAGAATTTTCAGTGAAATTTTAACTTTTTATTGAAGACCAATGGTTGCATTGTTGTGAAAAAATGTCGATCTTCAAACTAAATAAAATAAAAAGTTACGCCCTTAAAGCTACGTTTTTTGAAATCCCGATTATAGAAAACCACGTAATAAATCGGCATATAATTAGAAGTTACTGATTTTTGAACCCTTTACATATGCTAAAAAACCTTTCTCTGTGCCAAATTTCAAGGTTCTAGGTCAACGAGAAGTACACTATAGGCCTTGAGAATAAAACTTATAGGATATTTCCCTTTCACCTAGAATCTTGATATTTGGCATAAAGGAAAGTCTTACAGAACATGTAAAAAAAAAAAAATCCGAAAATCATTAATTTATGATTTTTTGCTGATTTATTACGTGACAAACTCATGATTTTCTATAATCGGGATTACCGACTATAAATAATGTAATAGCTTTTATAAATATACATGGTGGATCAGTGTATGGCCTCCAGTACTAATCTGCTCTAAAAATAAGCTCTTGAGCAGTAGGGCGGAACGAAAATAATGGTTAATTATTTTTTTTTCAGTTAGAAATTTGCTATAGTCGGCAAAAGTTGCCTTTTGGGATTAGAATGAAGAATATAAAATTTTGTTGCTGTACTAAAATATTTTCAGGTGCCGAAAAGAGCTTCAAAAATGACTTTTCTATGAAAAAACGATAAAAATTACCTTTTTTTAAAAAAAGTTCTTTTCTTGATTATTAACATAATATACATATATTATGTAAACAGAATATTCAAAATATGATATTTTTGCAGAAAACTTGCACATTCTATGTATTACGAATTGTTAGATGCCATTACAGAAATAATTATTTTGTAGAATTTAGCGATTTTCACCATATTAATTTTTATTCATTTTACAGTATCATATTCTTATAGTACTACATTGAAATGAAAGAAATGCAATCTTTAATTATCGTACCTTAGTTAAAGAAATCACACTTATTTAAAAAAACTTTAAAAGAGTAAAACCTCTGATTAACGGACACCTATGTGATAAAAAAAATGTCTGAAAAAATGAGGTGACTGCAGGAGAATGGTTGTTAGTTATAACGAGAGGTTAATGTTCGCTGAGAAAATTTAATTTGGCAGTAAGGGAGGGGTGACCGTATATAAGGGTGTCCGTTAAAAGAGGTTTCACTTTATATTGTTTTGAAAGGCAAAACGTTATTTTTAAGAAACATTAATTTTTCTCTAATGTCCATAGTAATCACACATGGTCCATAATAATCCCAGTGACACATTGAATTTTTTTTGTTTTTTGTTTTTTGTTTCAAATTTTGGCATGATGTTTTGGAAATTTATTTTGGTTTTTATCAACGCATCTCTTGCAGAATTACTGCAAACTGACAAGGATGACTCGGTAACTAATTTAATAATCCTTTTAACTGCTTGTGTGTGACATATGGAAAAATTGAAGTTGACTCTCGTGATCAGGTTCTTCTGCTTGCTTTATTTACTGCTTTAGTTTGTCGTCAGCAATATACATCGTCATAGGAAGTTATGTTACTTTAACATCATGCCATTGAATCATATCAATATAATCCGTGACATCAAAGTTTATACATACAGGAATTAAAAAATTTCTGATGCTAACTTCATTTTCAGCCCCTGCTTTTACAATTTGGCGTAATGCAAACTCTTTAATGACTTCTATCACCTGATAGCATACAATATGGAGTACATTTTCATGTGCAGCAAAGTATACATTGCTTTGGCTGATTGGATCAATTCCATTTTAAGAGTGTAATTGAGGTAACGTAAATAGTTGACACGTTTTCACAAGTGCTTCGTCCATAGATAGAAAATGGTTTCAACTTTATGTAAAAAACCAAACGGTTGCATACACTTTCAAAATGTACTCAGTCAGTATTTGGAGATTTTGTGATTGATATTCTGTTCCCACGTACAAGCGAATTATTCTGTTTTCTAAAGTAAACCATAGTGAATGGCAATTTTTTTCTGGTTTCTTCATAGACAAATCAGAAGAGCAACTTCTAACGGAGATTTTGTTACACATTTCAAAGAAATATATTTGGTCCATACTTAAATTATCCTTAAATTTTAGCAAAAGAATGTTATTTTCAATAGGTGAAAACTCAGTCACTGGAAGTTCATTACATTTTTCCAGTTGTTTCCTTATTTTCACTCCAAATTCATTTGGATTTTTAGTTTTTCCATCTAGGAAAGAAAATAGATGACGAACGGGTAGTTCATTTGCATGAAACAGACAAATCAAGCACTGAAGGGGCTTTCATAATTATTTTTCCAATAAAGCAATCGCACCATTATTCAATCCAGTGTTCGAGGCAGTTTCATCATATCCAATTGCAGTAATGTTTAAGTATTGGTTGTGCCATTTAAAAGTGTCATTATGTTGTCTTTTATACCTTTTCCAGCGCCAGAAAATGGTTTTACGGGTCTTGAAAATTTTGATCCAAGTTCGGGAACAAGTGATATATGTTCTTCGATAACAGTTATTTTGTAATACTTAATTCCTTTCTTTTCTTGCACAATAGTCTTGTATTTTCTTACATAAAAAAAAAAAACAATTACTTTCTGTAACTAGTTTTACAGTTTCTTCTGCATATCTTTTTCGGTTCTTTATTTGTTCTCATCTAATGTCAATACATTTCTGCCATACTTTTTTCTTCATCACTAATCAGACCAATATCCTGCAGAGCGGCGCTTGGAATTGTTGCAGCAATTTTGTCTGATACTCAAGTTTGATCGAGAGCCACAAATCGCAATTTCATGCGCATTTGACTATGATTTTGATTACTTGAGGTTTCAGAGACACTGGACGTAGAGACAATAAAAAATTGGGCTAGCATAGTGTTGGGACAGATAGTATAGGCTCTTATGAGCTTTGTTCTGTTTCAACCTCATTGAATACTATTTATGTTTCATTATTTTTGTAATTAAAATGTATTATGCAGTAAGTTTACCATGTTTCCTGATTAAAAAGATTTAAAACTGATTAAAACTGATTAAAAAGACAACTTATGAAAACTATAGCCTATTAAAAAAATGAAACATAATTGCAAAATTTGTCAAAATTGTAACAAAAACCTACAGTTTGCCCTTCTTGCGGCACCTCTAAGCATTATTCAATTACACTGATAATTAATTTCCGTCTTTATTTTGATCAAAAGCAACTTTTGAAAACTATAGCATATTGAAATTATTATTATTATTATTGTTTACATAATTGCGAAAATTGTCAAAATTTTAATAAAAACCTAAAGTGTACCCTTCTTGCGGCACCTGAAAACATAATCCAATTACGCTAATATTTAATTTCTTTCTTTAGTTTGATCAAAGGCAACTTTTAAAAACTATAGCATTTTGAAATTTAAAAAAAAAGTTTTTTCGTCCCACCCTATTGAGCAGCCTGGAGTGCTTTCCCGTCATTTTTTTAGCTCTTCTTTTAATAGATGTCAGTTTCATTTTTCCAAAAAAGTTTAGTGTTTCAAATACCTTTTTTATTTATATAAGTATAAGATATAGCTTCTATTATATTTTAGCTTTTCACACGAATAGATGTCGAAGTATAAGAAGAAAGCATTGAATTACATTATTTCATCCAAGTTTCTATCATGTTAAGTGTGTGTTTTATCAGTAACTTGGGAAGTATAAAATCTGTTATTAGGTTATGTTACTCATAGTTTTACTTTTGCCACTTGATTATTTTTATTTCGCTCATATTTAATTATAATATTTTTTTAGAGAAAAAAAAACATAGTACTGTTTTGTTTTTGGTTCAATTAGTTGAATGCAATACATTTAGAATCCCACTTACAAGATCTCTATTTTTTTTATATTAGTACAGACAAACACGATGCGATTTATATTATACATTGCAGTATTAAAGTATAAGCCCAATGAAAAAATCGTGAATTGTTGATGAAGGGAAAATAACATGAATTTTTTACTATATTTAAATTTGGTAGTAAAACACTTTCTGTACTAATAGAAACTTTGAAAAAACTAACATTTCATTCAAATTAACTCATTTTTCTATAAACTAAATAAAGAATATGTTAAGAAATTATAGGACCACCTGAGAAAATTTGCGTATTATGCATTAATTAGCAGCACTCGCTTGTATTTTCTTAAGTCATTAGCATGTGAGTAAGAAATTGTTTCTCTTAAAATTTTGAAAGATTTTTTTATGTATTGAAGAATTTACATTTGTCTATTATAATTTATATATAACCCCTCCCCCCCCTTCTTTAAAATTGTCAACTCATGTGAATATCCTCATTAATAATTTTCTGTAGTAGGGGAGATAGGGGATGAATGGGACATTTTCACAAAAATATTTATTTTAAATATCTTATTTAAGTTATTATTAGTATTATATATCGCATTTCATACATTAGGTGTTTGTCTACATCTTATTCACAATATTTATTCAAGATTATTATTATACAGCAATATATTATGAAATTTAAAAAAAAGTTCCTCTCTGTCCCAATCATCCCAGCAGCAGAGATGGGTGGGACACAGATATTTTTCTCTCTGTATTCAATGATATCAAATTAAAATTTATAATTATAAACTTATATGCGATTATATTTGTAATATATGATCTTATGTGGCTGTTATATATCAGTGTTAGTAATCTAAGAAGTGAAAAAAATTTTAATTATGCATTAAAAAAATGTAATTTATATTGTATATTTTAACTAAAATTTTAATGAATTACAAAGTTAAAGTTGCACGGAAGGGCAAATATCAGTAACACAATAAAAGTGTTCTGTCTAAAATGTTCTAAATGTGGTCTGTCAGTCGCATAAGCTGGTATAAAATCAGTTTCAGTGAATGTATTGCTGTTCAAAACGAAAATGGCAGTTTTTCTAAAACCACTGGTTATGTTTATGTTGCTAGTACTAAAAGCTGACAAAAATGCCTCCTTGGCAAAAGCTGAGAGGTTATAAATTGTAATAGGCTCTTCAAGATTATTTGTCAGCCAATCATTTTGGACTGATCTCAACTTAGCCTTTAAAGGCCTATAAACAGAAACATCCAATGATAGAAGACGGCGGCGGCTACAATGAGGAAGAAATGTTAAAAGAATAATTAACATAAATTATTAATTCATCAACTTAAATCATATTATTTAGTTAATAAAAAAATTCAGCATCCCTTAGGGATGAATGAAGCAGTCCCATTCATCCCTATTTGAAATATCTCAATCATCCCCATGATGCCTATATTCAATTGTCAGACATTTTGTGTCAGAAATTATTTTGTCACAATGGTTAATATTCATTCATTTTAATTACCAGTATTAAGCCGTGAAATAAATAACTATAACATATCTTAATTGCTTATAATACATAAAATATGTAAACAACTTCAAACATAACAAAAATTACTTTTAAGAAAAGTTTTTTCAGGAAATGCAACTTTGAAGGAAATTGAAAACAGCCATGTAGTCTTGCTTTTGGTTCTGAAGCACACTATGATAGTGTCATCTGTGAGGATAGGGGGCAAATAAAAAATATATTTATTGCCTGAAATATTGAGAATGTCCCATCCATCCCTTGTCCCATTCATCCGCCAGTTCCCCTACCACTTCTGAAACAACAACACAACTAATATTAATACAATATCTCTTACTTAAATATGTTTTTATTTATTTTCCCCTCAGCTTAATACTTCATTTATTGACAGTAAAAAAAGTAGTTATATAAAATTTAAGTTTTATTTTTGTGTTTTGAAAATTTGTATAACATTAAAGAACTTATATTTTTGCATCTCATAACTAGCCTTTTTTGAATTATTGCAATAAAAAAATCCTTTTGAATTATATCATTAATTCCTATAAATATTGATATTAGTGGTTTTCTTGGGAGGGTTCAGCAACTGAACGCTCTTTCATGTCGACTTTATCTGCCCAGTGTCCTTATTTAAAATACTTTGTGACCGGTGGACATTACTGCTCTTTCTGCCATTCCCTTTCAGCCATTTTCTTCACGAAATATTTCATTCGGCCGTAGGAAATCTTAAAAATTGTCCCTCTGTCGCCGAAAAATAATTGGGAATTTTTTCTATTGGGCATGAAAAAAGCATCGTGAATTTTGTCAATCTGTTACAAGATAAAACTGCAAAATTTGCAAATTGGTCATGAAAAATAACGCGAAACTTGATAATTGGTACCCAAGGAATTATCACTAAATTTGTCACTTAATCATGAGTGGGGGGGGGGGTGATTGTAAATTTAGTAATTCGATTGCGCGAAAATTGTCAATCGGTCGTGTGAAGAAAAATGAAATATTATTCCGTTGGCTTCGGGAAAAAAATTGCAAAATTCGTCCAGCGGTTGTATGGAAAATAAAGAAGAGACTTTCACCAGTAAGTAGCGGGGATAAATCCAGAAACTTGCTGTGTTGATTGTATTTATATATGAAAACAAAACAAAATTCGTAGTTTGATCACAATAAAATAGCGTGAAACTCACTTACTGGTTGTGGTAAAATATCGCCCAATTCACCAATCGTTCGGGAAAATGTAACACAATTGTACTAATAAAACAGACTCTAAAAAAAACAGTTCCAAATATGCTTTTTGTATAGGACACAAGACTACCCTTTTTGAAAACAATCCTCCCCATCCTCTGCTTTTTAATTAAATTTTAGCCAATCAGCATTTTTGTTCTAGAGTCAACATTATAATATTCAATAAACTTTACATTCTTAATGTCAAAATTGTTATACTAAGCAATAATCATTTATGATAAACATAATTGATATCAGAAACAGCGATAATGGATTGAAGAATGTTTTTTTTTATTATTATTAGTTGCAATTTTTGTTAGGTGCGTTCGTAATTATATAAATACGTAGCACCTCTTGCGGTCGTCTGGTCCGTCCGCCTGTCTGTCCGTCCGTCCGCATGTAACAACGCAAAAACTACCCAACCGAATGGTTTGAAATTTGAGATATATTATCTTTGCAAAATTTTGTCGAGACATTTCAAATTTTATTAAAATCAAATCAAAACTTTAGCAGATATTAATAAAAATATTTATTTAGAAATTTGATTTTTTTTTAAATCGGTGCTTTCTTGTTATAGGAGCTTCCGAGGTTTAATGGTCAAGCGACCGAGATACTTATTTTATTACAGAAATGAATCTGCAGACGATATAATTCATTTCACAGAATTAAAAATCATCAAGATCTGAATATTTATATAACTAGCTATAGTACGAACGCACCTCATTTGTCACATTTGACGTACAATTTCCAACTTATTTATCATATATAACAGTTTTTTAAATGATTTTCAAGCAGTGCTACAATTTTGCACCTAACTGCACGTATACATATATGTGTGTATGCAGTTGCGTTTGTAACAGTTTTCTTATTATTCTGCGCTTTACCTCCAATCTTGCTTTCATTTGTTCATGAGTATTTTTTTCTTTTCAAGCTGCTGCTCTGAATTTGGCCGAGTACATGGCACTCTGGCAAAACATTACTCAGTACACCACTACTTAAAAATAAATTAAAAACATAATAAAATAAGAAAAAAAAATATAAGTTTTTTTTTTTTTTTTTTTTTTAAATATTAGTATATCTAGTAGTTGTTTATGTAAGAACATTTGGTTAATGTTCTGTGGTAATAAATGCTAGTGTATTTTATATTTATCCATTTAGGCGATTTGCCTGGTATATCTGTTGTATTTCAATCCAAAGAACTAAAAGACATTAACTGAAATTACACCGATATATCGTACACGAATGTGACGTCCGACATCAGTTCACACGAAATGCATTCATATGCCTTACATGCTTTTCCATCTGTTGATTTTGATGATTTTGTCATGATAGTGTGTATGAGTGCATTTTACATGAAATCTATGATGAATAAAAACAATCGTGGACAATTTATTGGCAATGTGCCGGTTAATGGAGAAACCTTCTAAAGTTTGCAATATCTTAACAAAACCTTCAATGATGCAAATAAATTTAGATACAGTAGATAATTTTGGTATATGTATATATGTATATGATAATATATATGCATGCATGTAGTACGTTTTGCCTGTTGTATGTCAGGGTTTGGTGATATATACGCATGATATTTATATTTAATATTTATTTTCAAAATATCATGTTTTTTTCATATTTTCATGTATTTGACATTTATTTTCATAGTATAGTTTGGGATATTTTCAGTCAAAACAAGTTTTTAATTGCTATGGACTGCATCATTCTGTACATCAAACACTGCTGCCTCTGGCAGTGGCTTTTTATCCCTCACCCCCAAATAAAAAAACATTTTCTAGGCTTTGCATTTAAACAATGATTTTTAAATGCAGAAGTAGTAATCACGTGCGACAATATTAACTTAGAAAAACCCTTGAAAGATAAACTTAAAAAAATTTAGATATTCAATTATTTACAGCTTTATTAGAAGGAATATTTTCTGTTCTGGTAGTTGTTCCAGTTAAACTGCACAGCAATTTAGGGAATGAAAAAGCAGAAAAGTTTACATTTATGTTCAAAATTAAAAAAAAAAAATATTTTAAATATAAAATTTTATTGTATGAAACAAAATTTTCTCGATGCCTGATTCTGAATTATTTGTGTTTTGATGGATGTAAAATGGTAATTTTTTTCTGTTTTCAATTAGTTGATCTTCAACTTTGTTATATAAGTGAAAAAAAGAAAGAAAAAGACGTTTAGCGACTAATGTTTTATTAAGTTTTCATATTAGGTACAATGATTTAGTTTCTTATATATGCTAAGTTGAAAATATCTATATTCAGCAGTAATTTGAATATTTTGAAAATATAGGATATATATATATAATATCAGATAGTTTTGAAAATATCATGATATTTACGACCTTATGCATAGGTGTATGCATAAATAAAGTATTCTATGCAAAACGTTAAGAGAATTTTTCATTTACTGAAAAAACACAGATAAATCCTATACGATTTCATTATCTGACATTGATTGCTAACAAAATGCATTTAGATACACTATAATGACAAAATGGTCATCGAATCAGTAGATGGAAAAGTGTGCATGGATGCATTTTACTTTCACTGACGTTGTAGAATGACAATTGTGTATGATTTATCGCTGTTGTGCCAGTAAATTGAAAAGCGTCAGATAAAAGAAATTCAGTGAGTGCATGTGCAAGTGTAACTCAGCCAATTGTCGGTCCCTAACATAGTTTCAATTTGAGGTGGGATTTTTATTTATTTGTATTATTCTACAAAACTTCAAGCATTTTAAAGCAGCGATGAACGTTTTTTTATGGACCATCAAGTTGTTTGCCGTCAAGTTTTGACGGGTTCTAACTAGTATTTTATAAAAATTCTAAGGAATGTAAGCATCATGAGTGCAAGTAAACCTGAAGGAGAAATAACAGCGTTAATGAAACTTTTAAAAATTGCAATTCACAATGTCATAAATAAAAATATTTCTCAACATGAAACAAAACTATCTGGAAGAAAGAAGGAATCTGCAGCTCGTGACAGTTGACAAAATTTTCGGCTATCTACAAGAAACGGGTGTATTTCGATTAGTAAATTTTCAAAACGTTTAATCAAAAAAGCATCCCATGCACAGTTTAGAAGACTTTTAAATTAAACGCTAATACCATATTCATGAAAATGAAGGAAAACACATAGTTATAGAAACATCGAGAGGAAAGGCTGAATTGGACTAAAAATATCATGTCATGGGGCGAGGAGTGAGTGAAAACAATTACATTTTCTGATGGAAAAACAATTTAACATTAACGGCGCAGATTGCTACAAATACAATTAAAATGACTAGAAAAAAGAAACGAAAGACTGCTTTATTTGACAAATGAGCGGAGTCTTCGTAATGGTACGGGAAGCACTTGCTCTTGATAGGTTTTATGATTTTCAGCGAATTTTAAAGACGTATGAACTCTAAAATTATCACGCTACATGATCACCTCGTACCGTTTGGGCGTTTATTAAGTAGTGCTGATTGGATATTTCCGCGAGATACTACTTCGTTTAATGTATCTAAATAAACCCAGGAATGATTTTAAAAAGAAAAGATTGTTAATCTGCCATGGTTTAGACAAAGTCCACAGTAGAAGTTGGGACTCAGTTTTCTTCTACGAAGGTATTGGAAGTTGCAATTGTAAGAAAGTAGCTGATTATTCCTGTCCAAGTTGGGGTACTTTATGTCGTATGGATTATTCTAATAATATACAGTTTTCTCCTTCGAGTGAACTTGAAGTTGCATTCCAGAAGCATGGCACAATATTTCTGAAACAGGACTTTAAAACCTAGTTATGGAATAGAAGTCCGATTTTCATATCTTTTTGTTTTGTTTTGTTTGTTTTTGGGCAAGTTATCTTTATTACAGTGTGTTTTTTTATTTCAAATATTTTAATTAAACCATTTATCACATTATTTTAATTTATTAAAGCCTAATTGTAATAATCCTCTTTAATAAAAAGGTATGCGTTGCTGACGACTGGGATTTTCGCTAATCGTTGCCACAGATTAATCTCGGAAAATGAAACATTTGAAGTTACTGAAAAAATTAATTGCTCGAAAAGTATTTGTCAGAAAATTGTTAGACAAACTACGTTAGAAAGGTAAAAAATTGTATTTTTCTTGATATAAATTTCAAATCCACTAATTATTCCATTTTTCAAATATTGAATTACAAAAATTACCAAATTTCACAATGGAGTACCATAGAGAAAACTTCACGCATAAAAAAATAATAATAACAGCAGTGTGTCAGCACGAGTCACAAATTATAGTAACCGTATTATTCTGTTAAAATATAAAACTGAATTATGATATCACGAGTGCATGATTTTTATTTAATTATCGACAAATACTAGATGCGCCATTTCTTTTTAGTTGTGAATAATATAGGTTAATTCACGTTATTAAAAATGTAGCTGTAAAACATATAAATCAATAGAAAACGGTAGGAAATAAATTGTAAACGTAATAATAAACCGTATTACAAAAACATAATTTAGTGAAATAAGTATCCGTTTTTATGTTATTTTATGATATTCCAGGTAAAGGTACAGATTACTTTAAAATACAAGGTTAAATTCACCGATATATTTCGTTTGATTCAAGGTTCTTTTGGAGAAACCGACCATCGCAGCGGGCGTAGACTGCTAGTTAAGTATAATGAGTAGGAAGTTAAATGCATTAAGTGCAATAATACCATCATATTTTATATGTTTAAATTATAATTAGAATCTTTATTTCATAATTTGAAAAATAAAAGATGGGTTAAATTTTTTGACAAAGTGTATGCATTCACTACCCATTCTTGTTTTCATTTATTTTAGAAAATTTGTTAATGCTACTCAAAGAAATTTAGCTCTGTTTAAAACTTTTCTTCCCCAAAAAATTAGTCCTGTTTTGAACGACTTTTATTCGTTTCTATATAATTCAGTTCACAACAATGGCTCTCTGAGGATCCTTATTGAGTCATGCGTGCCAAAATAAAATTTATTAGTGGGTGGGGCTTTTATGCTGTAAGTAAGGATTTGTTCCTCATATGAAAATTCATCTCATCACCTTATACTTCGAAAAGTACTTTATCATTCTGTATGATGGGTTAGTCAAGCGTCGTTTAAATATGACTTCAGCATGTCAATGCGTGGTGTTACTTTTACAGGTACAATGGAATACAATCCTATTATAAATCATTTTCCTTTTTAACACTTTGCAACACAGTTGAAAAATTGATTCGATTAAGAATTTGGTTTGTCTGGCCGTCTGTCTGTTTGATTGTTGGCTTCGCCTGTCTGTCTGTCCGCACTCTACTCATGTACATATACTCGGACTGCATTCTAATTGACATGTATTTTTAAGGTTTACTAAGGAAAGTTTGATATAGAAAATGGGTGTGTGGTATTTATAGTTCGTTTACTAGTTTTAGTTCGCACTCAAAAGAATACCGTTACATTATGGTCTTGTAGGAAAAATCATTCGCATAGTATTTTAATCATGCTACACTATTTCCAACATATTGAAATTGATATACATCACCGAGGTTCTCTACAAAATGCTTACTATTGAATATGGTATGCATAGAATTTATCGTTCATTTACGGTTGTACACAAATACTTCGATTACTGTCTATGAGCAATAACTGTTGGGAGTGCATTTAGAATTGTGGTATGCGTTTTAAAATTTAACTAATGTTGTGCATATTACTTGGTGTATATAAATTCTATAGATAATATACAGGACTACACAAAATAATTCGAGTACATTTCCGCTTATTCGCGGAAATTGCCAAACGAGAAGTTTCAAATTTGCTATGCGTTTCCTAACTGAACTAAATTTTTGCATACTATCTATTATATATGCAGAATTCTAGATCTTATACAGGACTGTACAAAAGAGTTCGGATAATTTTATGACTAAAGATGGTAATTGCTTTTTTGAAATATGTTATGAGTTTTCAAATTGCTTACTTAGCTATCACCTTTCACCTTTTAAACGGCGAAGTTCCGTTGTAGTATTCTGAGATGTGTTGGGAAATGTTTCATAATTTGTGTTTCACGCATGGTTTTTCTTTTTGTTTAGGTTTTTTACAATTCAGTACTGCAGTATTTTATTGAAATTTTATCCAAAAATGATGTGAATGAAAGCATACACAAAAATATAATATTTCGTAAAAATTATATTGTTTAAATTTTAATTAGAGATTATTATTTTAAATTTGAGATCAAAAGTTTAACTTAACGTCTAAAATATATTTTTCATAGGTAAAATTTTAATTTAATAGCTCAATTATAAGATACAAAATAATTCACTACCAACGAGTTGTAATTTTCCAACTGGACGAAAAATGTCCGGACCAGGATTCGAATCTGGGATCTCTTGGCTGAAGCTGCCACGCTCTACCAACTGAGCTATCCCGGTCGAATCTGGAGGGCATAAATCAGCAATAAGGTTAACTGGATGAATTATGTCCTCCAGATTCGACCGGGATAGCTCAGTTGGTAGAGCGTGGCAGCTTCAGCCAAGAGATCCCAGGTTCGAATCCTGGCCCGGACATTTTTTGTCCAGTTGGAAAATTACAACTCGTATGATTTCTTTACCAATTTGAATAATTGTGTTAAAATTAATCTAGTGAATTCACTACCCAGCTTACATAATGTTGTAATTTTGTCAAGTTAAAACATTTTGAGTAACTAAAACAACCTGTTTAGTCTTAAAAATCAAACAACTGTGGTTAAATTAAGATATTTTATTTAAACTCTATTCTATTCTGTGTAAACTAAGATATTCTAGAAATTCATCTCATTATCTTATACGTATACTTTTATAAGCACTTCATCAGTTCTGTAAACTAGATCAGACAAGCGGACTTTAAGTATTGATTAACGATATTAATCCTTTTTATGGGAGTACCTTTGACGGTGAAAGTTCACGAGCACATGATAATAAATTAAATTCCTTTCAAATCTTGCTATAGTTTATTTTTATAGTACTTTAAATACGTTTTTATAGAAAACTACGTAAATAAAACCATATAAAAATATAAACTATTTTGTAAAAGTTACGTTGTTTCAATTTTAATTACATGTTATTATTTTAACTTTGAGCTTAAATACTTAACTAAACATTTAAAATATATTTTTTACTGTTAAAATTTGACTTTGATGTTTCAGTTTTACAAAAATATTTAAGAATGTTAGCCAATATTTAATCATAAATTACATGGTAAAGAATTAATATTTTTTTCAAATATTTTATAAATTATGTTAAATAAAGAAAATAAAAAACATTCTTGCAAAATATTTATTTACAATATGTGTGATAAAAGTATTAACCTAAAATAAATACAGAGCAAACAAAACTCCTTAAACAAATTTCTAAATGCCAATAAAGTCCTTAACGCCGTAACAAAAAATAAAAAATGAAATTATATTAGTATAAATAAAGCATATTTTTAAAATTGAATTTGAGGAAGTTAATTTGAGAAAGTTAAATTGCAATTAATAAAACAAACATCTCCCAAGAAAAAAAACCCACAAAAGTTTTTTTTTTTCTCTTACCTTTTGTTATTTAGATCATAAGCTTTAAAAGTAAATTAAAATACATAAAATAAGATGCCCCAAAGGATGCGTTAGAAAATCCTTATATTTACATGTTACAATCTTTTTTGTTACTTTATAATTTGCAATCTTTCATTGCAAGTTTTATTATCATAAAATCTCAGCGGTGCCATCATATTTTGAAATATTCTTTGAAAGCATCGTACTTCTACTTTTCCTACTTTACATAATAATGTTTTCAAAGGACCGTAGTAGAAGCATGTATGTTAAAACAAAATTAATTAAAGTTTAAAATTTTTATACTTTAAACTAAGATATTATTCTCATGTGAAATTTCATCTCATCACCTTATACTTATATCTTTATAAGTACTTCACCATTCTATACACTGTAAAAAAAATGGGTCGAACTTCTGAAAAAAATTTTGTTTTTCTCCTTGATTTTTGCAATTACTAAAAATGTTTTGTATTCTTACTCAGTTACAAGAAAATCTGTACGAATTACTAGAAAACACCTAGCAACATTACTAGAAAACAGCTACTAACGATTCCGGTTTTGAGTACCGGTTACTAAAAAAATCTGTGGAATACAAATATACTAAAAAAAATTTAGCAACCTCAGGATTTTTTTCTTTTACAGTGTATACTTGGTCAGACAAGAGTGCTTTAAATATTTTTTTAGGTTATTAATGCTTTCCATGGTAGTACTTTTGTAGGTGAAAATACGTGAGCACGTGATAATAAAATATGTACCTATGAAGTATTGTCACGGTTTACTTTTGTAGTACTGTAAATAAGCTTTTTATTCAAAAGAATGTAAACAAAATCATATACTAATATAAAATATTTTGTAAAATTTAAGGTGTTCAATATTTAATTACAGAATATTATTTAAAATTTGAGTTCAAAGGTCTAACTTAATATCTCAAATATATTTTTCATAGGTAAAATTTTAAATTGTTATATCAATTTTATAAACTAAATGTAAGACTTTTAAGCAATCTTTTAAAATAATTTAATTAGTATAGGTCTTGAAGAACTTTGCAGTTAAGTTAAATAAAAGATATAGAAGACATTTTGGAAAAATACGTACTCGCAAAGTGATTGTTGAAGAGTCTTTACTCAAAGTGCATTTTCTTTAAGGAAATTAATAAATGTACGTATAGTCATTAACGCCATAATATAATAAAAAAAATAATCTTAATATAAATAAATCCTATTTTTCACATTTAAAATAAGGAATGTAATTTTGAGTAATTAAAAGCAAACTCTCCCAAGAAAAATCATAAGAATTTATTTTTCTCGTAGTCTCTCTTAGTCTTAGTTATTTTCTTTCATACGATGTAAAAGTACATTAATATGTGTAAAATAAGATTCCCCAAGAGAAGGAATATATAAAATTTATAGATACATACTAAAACTTTTTGCTTTATAATTTGCAGACTTTCATTAAAAATTTTATTATCATAAAGTCTCATGGGATCATAAAGATATTTTTAAATATTATTTCACAGTATCATACTTCATTTTTTTCTGCGTTACAAAGCAAATAATATGTTTTGTATGTTTACTAATATGTTAATTCTCCGAGGGCTCTTACTGAAGTATGTGTGTTAAAATAAAATTAATTAAAGTTTATAATTTTCATATTTTAACCTAAGATTTTCTTCTCATGTGAATATTCATTTCATCACCTTATACTACGTACTCATCGCTCTATATGCTATAGGTCAAACAAACTTGTTTGTAATATTGATTGATGATATTGATACTTTTTACTGAAATACTTTTGTGTGTGAAAATACATTAGCATGGGATAAAATATATTTGTCTTTAAGGATTGTTGTACTTGAATATTGTAGTACTTGGAAGAAAATTTTTATCCATAAAGGCGCAAAGAAAGCATATACAAATGTAAAATTTTGTAAAAGTTATGTTGTTTAAATTTTACGTTATTACTTTAAAATTGTGTTCAAAGGTTTTACATTATCTATTATAGAGAGCTGATATAGCTCTAATATTAGCTGATGACGCGCATGCATATATCCATTTTATATATTAAGAACAATTTTTCGTCTATACGGAGGCATCTCTTTCAATTTCTAAAATCGTCTACTCGATATTACATAATCAGAGAGAAAAGGGGGGGGATTTCTCTTGGGTAAATATTGAGCAAAAAATAACTAAAGAACGGGCATTCGATTTCAAATTGAAAGTTTTCATATAAAAAGACGGAGTAATTTTATTTTGATTTATGCGAACATTAAGATCGAAGCGGCAAGGATCTTACGATAGCCTTGGGGCGCCGAGTTCGACCCTTAGTGCTTTTTGGTGTCTTTAATTTGTTCATTTTTCCTTTTAAATTTTAATGCCTGAGGAAGACCACTCGGCTGAGGGCGAACCCAGCCGTTGAGCGTTTAATGTCTTCTTCAATTTTCAGACTATTTTTCCCCCCTTTCTTCATGGCTTCCGCTAGTGTCTCCGCATAACGGACGTATCAAGTACCGCGCTCCGCAAATTCTGCGGCGGTCATTAAGTCCATTAAGAGACAAACATTAAGCTCGAAGCCGCAAGTATCTTCCAATAACCTCAAGATCCGGTCATTACTTTGAATCTTATTTGAGCTTATAATCGCCTTTTAACTTTTTTTTTTTTTTTTTTTTTTTGAAAACTCTGAACAAAGTATTTAAGCAAGAAAATTGAATTGCGGTTCGGAGCATATTCAGATGCAGCACATTTATTAACCAATTTAGCATGAATTAATATTAATATTTTGTTCAACATAGAATGAAAATCACTCTTTTCATTGACAGATTTTAGTTTAGCGCCAAAATGCAAAATCTTATGGTTATTTCTTTTATTTCCGCAAGGCAATTAATTGTCAACTGTGGTAAGTCTGCTACTAGACCTTTTACATTATTGTAGAAACCGTTCATTGATGAGATACCACTTTGAACCACTTTGAACAGTTTTGCCCGAAAGCCACTCGGTTAAGAAGAGTTTGCTTGCTTCGCTATTAAAATCTGTTGTACACCACTAGTTTTTAACTATAAGCTTCACTGTGTTAATTAGTCAACATTTTTCGGTTACATAAAACAACAAATAATTTAGTACAGAAAAAGTGGTGTTTATTCCCTATTTTTTGTTTATTGTGTCAAAAAAAAAAAAAAAAAAAAAAAAAAAAAACGAAATTCTTAAGGGTTAGAAAAATCCTTTAAAATTTTACTAGATTGAGCTACTCCTTTCAAACACATTTCATTCGATGTGATATTTAGAAGTGATGCATGAGTGATAAATTTAGAAACCGTTCTTTTTGGAGTCGTTCAAAAGTGGAGTACGCATTTCTGATGACGACGAAACGAAAGTCAATTGGGGAAAAGAAAAGTTTGTCGCTAATAAGGACATCAATGAGTATGAAAAATTAAACATCGAAAATTATACAGCAACAAATGTAAGTGCCATATGCGTTTAGTTCCCATAGTCCCATCTTTTATTATCGATAGAGAAATTTTTATGATAAAATTTTACATTAAGGTATTCTTCAACTAGACATTTTGTAGAATAATATCTTACAAATAACTTGCTAACACTTTTAACTGTAGATTACTGCGCTTAAAAATATATATATATATTCTTAAATATATGTCTAACAATTAACTTATTAATACTTTATCTGTATATAATTCAGAACGATATAATACAAAAGAAAATCATATAAATACAAATAAGTAACGTTTTGTCTTAAACATTTATAGGGGAACTGGGGAATGAATGGGACTAGGGATGGATGGGATATTCTCAATATTTCAGGCAATAAATATATTTTTTAGTTGCTTCCTATCCTCATAGATGACACTATCATAGTGTGCTTCAGAACCAAAAGCAAGATCACAAGTCTATTTTCAATTTCCTTCAAAGTTGCATTTCCTGAAAACTTTGCTTAAAAGTAATTTATTTTTATGTTTGAAGTTGTTTACATATTTTATGCATTATAAACAATTAAGATATGTTATAGTTATTTATTTCAAGGCTCAATATTGGTAATTAAAATGAATGAATATTAACCATTGTGAAAAAATAATTTCTGAGACAAAATGGTCTGACATTTGAATATATGCATCATGGGGATGATTGAGACATTTCAAATAGGGATGAATGGGACTGCTTCATTCATCCCTTAAGGATACTGAAATTTTTTTATTAACTAAATAATATTATATAAGTTGATAAATTAATGTTATGTTAAGTATTCTTTTAACATTTCCTCCACATTGTAGCCACCGCCGTTTTCAACCATTGGATGTTTCTGCTTATAGGCCTTTAAAGGCTAAGCTGAGATCAGTCCAAGATTATTGGCTGACAAATAATCTTAGAGAGCATATTATAATTTATAACCTCTCGGCTTTTGCCAAGGAGGCATTTTTGCCAGCTTTTAGTTCTAGCAACATAAACATAATCAGTGGTTTTAGGAAAATTGCCATTTTCCTTTTTAACAGCAATACATTCACTGAAACTGATTTTATACCAGCTTATGCGACAGACAGACCACATTTAGAACATTTTAGACAGACCACAGTTGTTGTGTTACTGATATTTGCAAATCCGTGCAACTTTAACTTTGTAACTCATTAAAATTTCAGTTAAAATGTATAATATAAATTATAGTTTTCTAAAGCATAATTAACTGTGTTTTCACTTCTTAGATTACTAACACTGATATATAACATATTACAAATATAATTACATATAAATTTATAATTATAAATTTTAATTTGATATCATTGAATACAGAAAGAAAACTATTTGTGTCCCATCCATCCCTGCTGTGGGGATGATTCGGAAAGAGAGGAACTTTTTAAAAATTTCATAATGTATTTATGTATAATAATAATCTTGAATAAATATTGTGAATAAGATGTAGACAAACACGTAATGTATGAAATGCGATACATAATATTAATAATAACTTAAATAAGATATTTAAAATAAATATTTTTGTGAAAATGTCCCATTCATCCCCTATCTCCCCTATGAACAATTTAATTTATCAGTATTGCAGTCTTACCATGATTTTTGATCTTGATACTACTCTCAGAAATTATTGCTAGTCGTAAAGTAATAATATTATTAATTGTTGTATGTTCTAACTATATTTCAGACTCTTTGGCGCGCAGACGAAAAATAGGTAAATTGAACTGAAAAGAAATTTTCGTTTACTAAGTTGCTCTATGTATTCTTCTATAGTGAGGTTTAATCGCAAAATGATATTCTACAGATACTGATTCTCTGTATATATTTTATTGTTTTGTTTCTGACAGTGTTCGTATTATTTAAATTTTTTTTGAGTGTGTAAATACATAAACTTCAATTTAAATAATACTTATCAATGAGATCGACCATATTTAGATTCGTTCATAACCCCCAAAGTAAGAGAGTTTTTATAAATGTATTAATAAGAAGATATTTAATAACTAAATACATTTTTGTCTTCATTATTATTATTATTATCATTATAATATGGCGTGATTACGGGAATTGCATAGACTACATATGTACATAATTATATTTATTCTGTACTCTTATTATTCTCTTAAAAAATATACGAATAATTACTGATATATATTTGGGCAGTTATCGATAAAAGATTTATTTAATCAGAAAAAAAATATTTATCTGAAAATTTTTAAGCATTTCAGAACGCGTTTTAGCTATATATTATAAATGATTCATTTCATTTTTCAACAAAGCGTAACATACACTTTTAGTAAATTTGATTTCACAAATTAAATTACTTGCTTAGTGACAACTGTAATACAAATATAAAAAAAAATATTATAATGTCACATACTGGTATTTCTTTTCGAAAAATATCTTGTTAACAAATACAATAATTTTTATTTCCTTGTACGGAAATTAATTACTTTCTTATGTTGTATTTAAATAACATTAATGCTTTTAATTAAATATTACTCATCCAAAATTTGTAAATCATGTGTACAGATAAAAAAGTACATTGCGTGCTTGTAATTAGAGCATACGTTATGCGTTCATATTGTCCTTATTAATAGTTCGGTAATCAAATAAATATCTTTAGTTGTTGTTTTCTCATATATCAACTATACAAAAATAGGAAAATATTAATTGACAAGTTTGTTGTGTTTGCATGATGCATTTGCACTTAAAATGTAATAGCGTGTTTTCCTTATTAAAAAATTTCTCGATGTTTATATCTCACTATTAAACCAAAATATGCTTTAAAAAAATCCTAGTTATAATTACATGAAATTTGCTATCGCAGTTTTTAACGTGATTTCATGTTTTATATTATATATGTGATAGACATTATACACTGTTTAACTTTATAACTTTTTTTACATATTTTTAGTTTTAATAGACTAAAACAGTTGTCAATGAATATATTCCAGCACATTTTTTTAATGTATTTTCCATGCAGAAAGTATAGGGACGAAGTATTCTATATACTAGGGATGGGTGTTATCTAGACACACGGCACTGTGTCAGCCAAGTTCGTCTGACATACTAGTATGTTATATTACACGAACCATTTCGAGCTGTTTTCGCCAAATTTCGACACTCTACTACTGTAAATCTATTTGACCAACGAACTTGTAATTTTATATGTGTAGTAAGGCCCCCTTAATTATACAGAATCCAAATTTTATAAATAACGCATAATTAATTTCCGAGATAATGATATTTGAAAATGTGTGATCATCGATAATTTTATTACTGACTCACTCACTCATCAAAAGGTTCTCATATATCTACTGCACCTACGGACTTCAAACTTGGTACGAAGTTCGTTGACACTATAAGGAATCGAAAAAAAAATTCTGAAAATTGATTAATTACCCACTTAGGGGTGTCCAATTTTATTTTAATGTTACATCTATTAGGCGAAATTTTAATTTGTCAAAAAAAGCGCAAAATGTTGAATCCGGGCTGACTTTGCAGCAAAATCACCTGATTATCAGCCATTTTTGGGTAATGTCAGAGAATTAATTTTTTGAATAATGGTGCATGAAATTTACCTTTTTAGACACATTGATTATCTAACAGTATCGTAAGGAGATTATCTAACAGTATCGTCGAATTGTAAATCTCTGGTCAGCAAGAAAATCAGATTGTTTCCTCCTTCGATAAACTATCACAAACATCTCGCACCATTGAGTCACTCATGACTATTTTACTAAAGACTTCCTCAATATGAGTTTGAAATCAGTTATATTCTGTGTTTACAAAAACAATATAACTAAGCGTTCTTCACACACATCGAAATTTCTATTTCCATTAACATAACTGCAACATAAGAGTTTGCACTAATGTCCTCTGTAACACGTCCATTTATTATTTACTACGAGTCGAACTACATGGATCTCATGTGCATTCTTGCGATTACAGAACAGCTGTGGTATAAATTGCAAGTAGAACTTACTTTCAGGTTGCTCCTTATATTAAGTATAAATAATACTGTTATCCGTCAGGCCAAAATATCGGAGCATGTGAGTCGCCTAAAATTAAGAGACAGCATTTAAAAATAAACGGTACCGGTCATAATTAATCAGTAACATCTTTCCTAACTTTTTTGTTTAGTGTGCTTTTCTCTTTAATAATAAAAATAAATTTAAAATTAACAATTTTTCTGTTAATTATTACGTTATTCAATATTTCATTCAACTGGTAAATGTACTATTATTTATCAATGCAAGTTATCAGCGCACTTCTCCGACTTCCCTTAAAAAAATACACTTTAGTTAACTCGATAGATCATAAAATATTATACGAAATGAATTTTTTTTCAACTGAGTGAAAAAATGCCAGGCCAGGAATTGAAACGAAAACATGTCCCTTTATATTTCCAACTCTGTAACTACTGAGCTACCTGGGCCAACAACCGGTGGACACATATCACTTTGTTAGACAAATTCAGTTCGTATATCTTTAGCATTCAGTATGACTGAACTAAAAATAATGAAACTTAAAGTATTATTCGTGTTGACAACAATATTGGACTTCCATTATAATTCTATTTTCTTAAGAGTTTATGCAGCTATAAGGCTAATGTATATGCCAGTCCTATTTTATAATTTAAAAAGTATTTTGAGGAAAAAGTAAGAGATTATTCAGGAATCTTAAATTAATGTTTGTTGTCAGTCAACATTGTTGAGCTGAGCAAACAATCGAATTTGCTCTCACTCCAATGTTTCTTTTTGTGTTTTTTTACTCTTCCTAAACTATCCAGCCGATGACTAACATATTCAGCTGAAATCCCCGGCATGGTTCGCGTAAAATTAAATCGGGCAGAAATTGTGTCCTTTTGGAATGATAATCCATCATATATGTTATAAACTTAACTTTAAAAAGGCGCTTTAAAACCAATTCGAGTTAACATGTAAGCTATTTTCAGGCTTTCAAATATAGCCATAGACATGATGTTAAAATGTGCACGGATTTAGTTTTTTCATGCAATAATGAATTTTCAAGATTTGCTGGCTGAGAAATTAGCACAAAAATTTGTAGTCATGAAATATTTCGGTTTTCCTACTGTTGATCACAGTCTTTGATCGCGAAGAACTTTAACAGAGCTATTCGAGATATATTTTTTTCTGTTAATACGCTGAACAAAAAAACGGGTGGCATTAACGACAACTCTGAAACCAAATATAACAGTTCAACTTTTGAGAGTTCACCGTTGACCGAGCACGCTGATAAGATTCTTTGAGATCCACTGTCAATATGTTCGAACTAAAACCAATTGGTGCCAATGACAGCATCTTTAATCGAATAGGAGTTGAATTTTGACATCTATGCAGGGCAAATATTCAAATTCACTTTAAACATTAAATTTGAAACAAGTCAAAATCTTATGGCTGCAGCAGGGGTATCAAAAGTCTTATTTTTAAAATGCACGAGGATAATTTTTGTTTCGTCAATTAAAGTGATCTTAATGTTCATTTTGAAGTTACCAATGTCATCTTGTCAACATGAAATGAATATTTGCAAATATAACTTATGCAGCTCAGTTTTATGCAGACCCGCATGCGCTTTCCGAGTTACTTATTTTTGTTAATATCATTAGTATATATTTCAGTTCTGTCTGAATTTTCCATGTTATAATATGAGAAGACATATCCGATTTTTGATTCTACATTTCAGGATGTTTATATCGATGAATATTTTTGTTTTTTCAATTACCGGAAAGATATGGCACTAACGGCTACCTGCCCCATTTTGGTGTCAGCGTAAGTAGTAAGTTGGGATCTATTATGTATTTGTTTTATGGGATGTCCATGCAGTCTCCGATAATTAAAATGAAATAATGTGCTTAATAAGCAAAATACAAATAGTATACTTTCATTAAACGTGTCAAAAGCCTTTGGGCACTCTTTTATTTACAGCACGGAAATGGAAAAGTAAATTTCCCTACTTCATTAAAGAAAGTGTGTCATGACGTATCCTTTAGATTATACCCGGAGTACGGCAGCCATGTTGAGATATAACATACTAGTTCAAGGTGAACATTTTAAAATAAGATATATGCCATGTTCGAAAATATATTGTCTTAATCTCATTTTCCATATAAGCATAGGTTTACGTGTTATAATGCCGAACTCGCTCTTTGCAAGTTTCTATGCCATTGAGGCCGGAACCATAGAAGTGCAATGGCAATAATCATTATTGATAGGATCAATAAAAATTTATTGATGCGGTATGGTGCGGTATATACAGCACCAGTATGATATCAGAACCACCCTGATAATATTTAGCTCTCTCCTAAATTATTAGCGCTAACTGCAAATGTTGAAAGAGGGGCCTTCCTTCTCTCGACACGAAAAATGAATTTAATTTTCTTATTTATACTTAACAGAAATAGAACACTACGGATTACGGAATATTTTTCCATACAGATCAAGTGATTTTATTTCTATCTTCATCTTTATTGCTGGAGTCCTCTGAAGCAACTGGTGTATGGTATGGAATTACTTGAGTGTTTGCCTGCCAATAAGCTCTCGGTTTGTTCATCCAAGTTCTATGTTCCGTGTTTACCAGCTCTATGCTCTATGTGCGTTATAGAAATCTATGTCTGAATTTTCCTAAACACTCATATCAAAATCTCTGTATATTCATATTACATAGACTAAGCGAATTAAGCGACATCAGTCGTCGACTCAACAGCAAGAAGAATACCTATACCTAGAACATATCATTTAACTATTTAAGAGGTAACACCACTGTGACCAGTTTAAAATTCCGAAAATATTTTTGTTTAAACTACCCGCACAAAAATGATATTCTATTAGTTATAAATGCATATAGAAAGTGAAAGGGTCAGTTTAGAGCTATAAGAAGCCGATCGGGTTTTATAGAGACTAAACAGTAACGAAAACTTTAAACGACTTTTTTACAGCACAGTGATTTCAAAATGCGTGGGCACTCGTCCTCACCAACATCAGTCAAATCAACTTAATCTTTTTGAAACTCAATCGTCACATATGTTCCTTGCAAAATACGTAAGGTTTTTTTTTTTCAAAATATCTCGCTGTTATGTGTAACTGGTTTTGTGGAAATTCGTGGTTGATTTTACTTTGAATCGATGCTTCCTTTAAAATACAAAAATGTTTTAAACGGCTACGTACTATTTCACTAGGTTTTGAACTACGAAAAATACATATTTCGTTTCATTGCTTTGGGGCACGTCTACGATGAGTTTAGGTGTTTAACGTTTGGACCCACCTTTTTATGAAGCATTCGCGCATACGACCTATCTAGCTGCCATATTTTAATATATAAAATAAACAAAATTACGGTTTTTAACCTTTAATATATGCATAATAAATTAGTGTAAATAAATATTTTTAAACACTTCGCTTTTCATTAAATACATTCCACAAAAGTCTTAAATTTCAGGGCGTCAAAGTAGTGTTAACTTTAACACAGGTTTCTTAAATGCTTGCTTTTCTAATTTTCTGTTTTCACTGCTATTAAATCCTTTCAAATATTGAAATTCTGATCTTAGCAGTTAATTTCTGAGAACATAACAACAATATTTGCTATAAAATATGGCACATTTTCCTACTTTATTAAATTGGCCTTAATCCAATATGACAGACTGCAAGATCATAGTCACTCCAAGATCATTCATACGCCGGACATAGACCTCTCCGATTTTTCGCTGAGGTTGTCAGATTTTGTATTATTCTTTACATTTTGTAATAAAAAATATGTCCAACAATTTTATACACACACTATATTTTAAAACACCTCACTTTTATTATACATGGTTGCGAAAAATAAAGCATTTGACAAACATTTCTCTTCATTTCCTAAAAGTATTATGTAAGAATTATCTAGATTTTTACAAAGATATAACGAGTGGACTACAAAGAATAAAACGCAAAAGGATTCATTAATGGAGAAAAGAATGCCTTTTTATAATAGATATCAAAAGAACCAAATAAATTAATGTGTTACATTCTGGTAAATTTAAAATTAAGCAATTTTAACTATTTTGTTGCTTAATATCTAAAATATATTAATTTGATTACACTATAGACGTAACAATCATCAAACATGTTTCCGTAAGAGCCCTTAAGGACATATTTATAAAGAGATAACATCAACATTTTCATCCAGAGTGCTTTAGAAATAAATAATATTTTAGTAATTTGAACGATTTCCTTGACTTTCTTACTTCAGGCCATACGAAAGCAATTAAAATTGCAATAACTAAACGTAAATAATCCGCGGAGAAATCAATCTATACTTCCGAATCATCTCTTGCACATTGCAATTAAAAGCAAATATTCATCGTCGATAACAAACAGATTAGAAAGGGAAGGTTATCTGAGAAGTAAATGAGGTAAAGTAATTGCTCAGAAATTTATATCGGATTTTACAATTTATATTAATCGCCCTAGAGTTATATCTGATAAAAGCCGAATTTAATAGGTAACGTTGATGACTCTTTCATTGTTTTATATAAGTATGAAAATGCGATCTGCCAAATTTTTTCAATTTCGCAGACATATTGAAATTTCTATTGCAGTTACCTTTGCTTCTAATTGAGTAATGTTTTGCAGTAAGTATTTTATAGCAATTTTATGCAGATAAATTGTATAAAAAGATAAATTTTAAAAGAGATAAACGTGCTTTTTACTTTCTTCTATCTATAATAGAAGAAAGTATTGTAATCGAAAAATTTTTCGACTTCCGGTTTTCGATGGATTTACACGTTTTAGGGGTCAGAGATTCCGAAAAACATGTTTTTACAAAATGTTCGTCTGTCCGTCCGTCCGTCTGTCCGTCCTCATTGTACCATCGGAAAGTGTATGAAGTTATGCTTCAAATTGAACCACTTTTTTTTCTATGTTTTTGACTATGGCAAGTAGGTTCTATCAGAGTTTGGGGATATTTCGACGAAAGGGGGTGCTGTGATCGATATTTTTGTTCCGTTTTCACTATTGTATCATTGAAAAGTGTATGAAGTTATGCTTCAAATTGAATAACATTTTTTTTCTATGTTTTTGGCTATGGCAAGCAGGTTCTATTAGAATGTGGGGATATTTCGACTAAAGGGGGCGCTGTGGTAGCCATTTAACAGATTTCAAATTTTAAAAAATGTACAAAAAATTAGAAATCCTAAAAGGTTTTTCGTTAAATGTTCGGCCTTGATCCGGAGAATCTGGAACAATTTTTGTTTTGCCTCTATCTTAAAAAATGGCTGAGATATAGAGGTTTTAAATTTTAGGGTGGCTGACATTTTCAAACAACACAGCAGAATTCATCCATAAACGGGTTTAATTTATGAGTTTTAGTTAACATGGTTTCGGCAAATTTTCTTTCATTGTTGTAACCATTGTTCCTATTATATGCTTATCACTATATATTTATATTCGCCAATGTCAAATTCTCGCCAAACTTGGCGACAGTTGGCGAAATATCGCCAGATTTGGCGACGAAAATTGGTTGCCATAAATGAAGCCAACTTGGCTGTAGATGACTAATTTGGCGATATTCTCATTCAAATTCAATGTTGACGAGAACTGGGATTGAATCTTCTTTAGTAAGGTTCCACGCATTTTAGTTTCGTGTTTTCCAGTAAAATTACCTAAAATCGTAAAACCAAGGAATAGGGAAGCTATCTGTTCCTGTCGGTTCAGGCCAGAAGGACTTTTAGTATACATCAGTTGATACGCATCCCGGTAACCCGACGATTCGCAAGCAGCTGACGTACAACAGAATGACGAAAAATATTGATTTTATTGGCGAAGTGATAGCGAATTTTGAAGTATTAACATGACTGAGATAGAAGAAAGTTTTGGGATTGGCACATACGACTAGTTTTTATATGAATAAGAGAAAAAAACTGTTTTGGTTTAACTATCAATAGATGCCCTTTAATAAACATTTACACTACTAATATTTTTGAATGAGAAGGAAGAATGAAGCAAGTTGTTTATTACCATTTTAGGTTTTATAGCAAAGAAAATAATATGAATGAAAATAAAATATATTGCATTTATTTCAATATTGATTATGCAACAGAACATGCAAAAATTACACGAAATTAAAATCACCAGAAATGTGATGCTTTGAAAATTGAATATTTTTGTCTTTAAAGAATTTGTGCAGTACGTCAAAAAAGGAAAATAAAAATAAATACATCCGAACCTTAATCCTATTCCGAATTTTAAAAGAGGCAGAATAATGTCGTTAAATGTAAAATTCTCTGTTTACGAATTGTTTACATTTCTTTATAGTGAACAGTACTTTTGAGACGGTATACATTTTTATACCACCTTTGAAAATCTCAATAAGAACTTCTATATTACTTTATTTTATTCGATTTGTCACCTCTCATTTACCCAAAATGTCAATTTGTGTTACTCTACCTTAAAAAATACATGCTAAATATAGGTTAAAATGTGTTCGGGGGCTGCCAATTTTCAGAAACTTATTTTGAATATTAAGTTATATTCATTCTAAAGGTGTTAAAACAATGATACAACAATCTATATGATAAAGCAAAAATATATGTCCGTGAATAACCACGACGTCATATCGACGGTGGCAACGACCTGACTAATCTATTTCGTTTTATTATACTTTTTTTAATTTCTAAATATCGCACAATTTCAATATTTACCACGCCAAATAGAGAGAAAAAAATATGTACTTACAATTACAATTTCTTCGAAAATTGTACTTAATTTACTGATTTTTTTCAAAAATCATTTCCATGCACTATTTTTTTTTAATGTACGACAAAAAGGATCGTTACGAATGAGTAATCTATTTGCACTTACAACAATGTAAGTAATTCAGCATTTGTTTGTTTCCATGTACTATTCCGTAATTAAATTGCCAAACAAATTTCAAACTTTACAAATAAATAAATAAAACACGAATTTAACAGACATGTAGTCGAATTACACGCTAATGTAATACTGAAATAATGAAAATCAAAAATTTCGCTATGAATGGTGAAATCTTTTGAGATTAACTAACCACTGGCATACGTTTAATAAGATAGTAGCAAAAATGAATTTTTGGTGGACAGTCTAACGAAATATGCTAAAAGTAAAAAAATATCAGTTTTCAATTAAAGACGATGTTCACCTACGTTCTGTGCAGTGGACAGTAAATCGGTTATCTTTAACCCGGCTATCCCGGGTTGGACTGCTTGGTATTTTGTAAACAAGGATAATTCTATACACCCGTATTTATTTAAGGAATTTAGGATAAATCAAATGTAATAACTTCATTATAAAGTGTATTCCCTTAAAGTTACTTGCTGATAATTTAATATCTAATGCTCAGATGAAGACGCATCTAAGCGTGAGAAAAAAAATAAGTTTCTATTTATAAACATGAACATAGCATTCTGTATTATTAATTTATATTGCAAAATCATATTTATCCAATATATACCTGCGTGAGCTTTTAAGTGTCATATAAAATAAAAAGTAATGAAATACCCCAATTATTTGTTTGATTTATGTTTAAATAACGGGCATTTCTCTTTAGCATTCATTAGTGCATTTTTCTATTTTAATGTATATCTCACTAATTTATTATTAAAAGTTTATGTAAATTTCAGCTCTCACGATTTTTTAAATAGGAAAAATAAACTTGCAGTAAAATAATGTGTTACATTTAACTTTGTAAAGTAAGTTTCAATTATGTTTTTTTTTTTTTTTGTCAAAATAAACCATATTAAACTATACAAAGGTTAAACGAATTAGAACATTTTTTTTATTTTTTCTTGCAATTATTAGAAATGAAATTATAGTCATTTCTCGTTTTTCTTTTTACATACTGTACATTTAAATATAACTTTTCTACCTGTTTTTAGCGCTTTAGGCATGTTATAACTTTTTTTTTTGAAAAATAATAGAAATATTTTCTTGCATATTTTCACTTATTAAACCATTGAAAACTTTGTGTTAAAACAGTTTTTTCGAAATTCGTATTGGTTCAAAAGCTATTCGCCCTTTGGTGTTGCAGTGAACAGCAAGGGCGCCCATATAGCGGGCAAGGAGGGGCTTTAGAAACCCCTCCCACCACTAGATTTTGATTATCAAACTTTTTTTAAATGTAAATCAGTTGCAAGATATGAAAATTTTAACTTTATATTGTAAAAGAAAAGCATAATAAATCCCGTACATTATCAGAAATCATCGGAAGCAATTGCCGTTTTAGACGGGTTTTCGTCTTAGCAGGTATAATTGGTGGAAATTCCTTTTGTCATAACCATGATTTTTTTTTAAACCTGGATTCGACAGGTTCTGTTTTCACAAGTTTTTAAATGGTCCTTTCGAATAGTTTTTTCTGCATAAGGAAAGATTTTGTTATAGACAGGATCCATTTATACATGTATAACTCTACAAATAATTTTCCGTGAACAAAATTTAGGAAATAATTTAACGTAATTAGAGGCAGATTTAACAATAAGATGTGCATGATACAATGCAATTTTTGATGGAAAAATTCATTTTTCTGAATGTAATAAGGATTAGAATCCTGAATGTTTCGGGTCAGCACGAACCCAAAAATGTTATCTGAAATCAACTGGAACACGACAAAATAATTTTCACCAACCCGAAACCTAATAATTCTTATATATATCGTTATAGAATTTTTGTTTATTATAATAAAATAAATAATTAACATTATTTTGAATGTTTTAGAAGTCTTGAAACATTGAATCGACTACATGACAAGTACCATTGGCACGAAGAAGCTATAACTCATGCCAAAAACTTATCTGATTCTGTAGACATGAAAATGAAAAACATAATTGAACATTTCGACTCAGATAGATATGAATTAATTCAATTGCACAGAAGTAAACCTTGGATCTATTTTGAAAACAATAATCTACTATAGCACTCACGACCTTTCAGTTTGGGGAAAAATCTCACAAAGTGGGAATTTTGAAGATTTGTTTGACTTCTGCGTTGATTCAGGTGACAAAGTTCTTGAAGAACATCTGAGAACATACTCAGAGAAAGCTAAATAAACTGCACACAAAGTCCAAAATGATTTTTTAAAGACGATTTATTTGGTACCAAAGCCGATTTAGCACTAACGCCTCAACCCTGAGCTTATTTTAGCGTGCTGAGATCTATTAATTGGCAAGGCAAAATCCGGATTAAGCATGCAGTACGCAAGACGAATGCATTCCAGCCAGTCTCCCTGATTCAAAAATTGACATTTCTAGTTCTAAATTTTTTCTGTATGTTATGGTTTAGGTTAATATTTGGGTAATTCATTTTCATATGTTTCAAATGATATAAAGTGCCAACTTTTAACAAATTCAAAGGTAACGTTTTCTGCTCATGATTTTAAAAAAGTTGTGCTCAATTTTGGTAAGGATTAACGCAAGTTTCAGCAGAGTTGGTTAGAAACAAATTCGTGGCTCATATATTCACCTTCTTTGAAAGGTGGACTTTGTATCTATTGCATACTGTTCAAACCAATTTTAAGAAAAAGTCTTGTTGACACATTTCTAGTTATTGCGCAGAAGGGCTTTAAATATTTCCATGACGATTCAAGGGAACATGACAAATCCCATTAGCACCAAGAAACTATAACTAATACCAAAAACGTCTCTGATTCTGTGGACATTAAAATGAAAAACATAAAGACTCATTTGGACTTAGCTAGATATGAAGTTACATACTTCATTGGATACTAACATTTGGACTCAGATAGATATCAAGTAATTCAGTCGAGCAGAACTAAACTTGGATCTATTTTGTAAAAAGTAATCTCCTGTAGCACTCATGACCTTTCAGTTTGTGGAAAACTCTCACAAAGTGGGAATTTTGAAGATTTGTTTGACTTCCGCGTTGATTCGGGTGACAAAATTCTTGAAGACCATCTGAGAACATAATAATTAATAATATGGGCGCCCTTGGTAAACAAGCTCATTTTTAGCGTATTGTGTGTGGCGCGCAAATAAAAACAAAAGAATTGAGAAAGATGAAGTCCGGTAGGGTTCATTAGATTGGCCCGGTATAGATAATTTTATGTAAGTCGAAAATTGTTACTGTTATCTATGTTTGTTTAAAAAATTTGTAAAATTTTAAACCTGTTTTTATCGATACTCTGCTTTACAAATCGGTACCAGGTAGAACTCGAGATTAGATCAACCGATTTGGTTGAAATTTTATGCTTTTATAGTATCTACCATATTTTAGTCCCTTACGGATGCGTTTTTCAATATTTGAATTGTAAATATTTTTTTGCGCGATTTAAATCTTAAAATTTTTGTAATTGAAATTTGAACAGCCGCCATTTTCTTTAGGATCGAAAAGTTGATAAACCCATCCGAGAAATGCTACAAAATATCATAAATTTTAAGGGTTTTTGTTTACAGATAAGCTGATTTCGAGATTCATCTGGTACCGCAGAACGCTTCACTTTTTGCACACCCCTGTATCAAAGGCCGCCAGAGCACCATTTTTCAACCAAATTCCAAATAATTTTTTTTTTAACTTCAAGACAAATTATCAGAAATTTTAGGGTTTTTTTTTTTTTTTTTTTTTACAGATAAGCTGATTTCGAGCTTCATCTGGTACCGCAGAACGCTTCACTTTTTGCACACCCCTGTATCAAAGGCCGCCAGAGCACCATTTTTCATCCAATTTCCAAATAAAAAATTGTTTTTAAAACTTCAAGATATGCTCTTTCATTTGCAAAAAAAAAAAAAAAAAAAAAAAAAAAAAACATTATTATTACGGTATATTGTGGTAAAAAAATAGCAAAAATGTAGAGAAATTTTGGGGTTTTTTTAAGTTATATCGTGCCTTAATATATAATAACAATAAATAAAACCTTTTTATTTTTATTCATATTTATAAATCAATAATACAAATATTACAAAAATAATATCTGAAACCAAGCACATGTGAAATGCTAACAAAAAATATTTGTGACATAATATTTACCTTATTTTAAAAATATTCTTTTTAATTCAACTATATTTTTAAATAATTAATATTAATACAAATATACAATCTTTTCGGAAAATTTATTATCAATTTAAATCTAAAGCAAAATACTTACCCGCGTATATACTTTAAAATGCATTAAATAATTTTCAATCAAATAAAATTTCTCAGTATATTTTTCTTCATTATTTCTATGTTAGTTCCACGAAACGGTTTACTTTATGAACAGCGTAAATTCCTTTCTAAATTAAGATTTATATTTTATTACATGCTTGAATTAATTTTGTAAAAATCGATTTACTGCTTAAAAGCTTGCATATTTTATAAAAGGAGTTTAAAATGCATATTAATCTTGTCCAGACGTAGAACTGAGCAGATGTCTGAAGCGAAAAACAGAAAACATGTGAAAAATAAAGGCAGGTCATAATTAGATAAAGTTTTAAATAACTAGAGAAAAATTTGCGCTTATCAATGTGAAATAGCTACTTTTAAGTTAAAAATGCTCTCTAAAAGCAAACTTATGAAATACATTAATATTTTTTAAGTAGCCATATATGGATTTAAAGTTATTACTTTGACGTTATTGTGACTTAATGAAATTCAGAATTGTAAAAAGTTAGAATGTATAGCTTAATAGGAGTATATCTCCATAAAAGTATTATTTTAATTAGTTCAAGAAACAATTAAATTGTTGTACAAGTGTCAAACTATAGATGACTGTCAAACGAAGAAAAGAAGAACATATTATTTAAAAGTTATCCATAATATTATAATGAATAATATAGGAGAGACATAAAGAAACAAAAATATAATTAATTTTAATAGAGTCACATATATTTCTAAGAATATTATATTGCTTAGCTTTCTTACACTACCTTATTTACGTGGATATAATGCGCACTTCTCCTGAAGATTGTAGGCCAAAAAAGTATTGTGCAGAATATATAGACAATGTTTTTGACTGTTATATGAAATCACGCATATTTTCATTAAATCAGTGCATACAACTCATAGATTCACGATACAATTGTACGAATTGAAGCAGAAAGTAAAACAGGTGATATAAATGCACTGTTACGTGGCGTAGTTCAAAAGTATAATAAATAGACGTTAACTTATTCACTTCCGTCTAGATTCCTGCATCGGGTCGGGTTGGCGCTCTATTTTTCGTTGCAGTTCGTGTTCGGGTCGGTTTGACTTCTACTTTTTTGCTGCGGGTTGGATTCGGGTCGAGTTGACATTCATTTTTTCGGGTTCAGGTCAATTTCGGGTTGGGTTTTTACTCTTGTGGGTTGGGTTTGGGTTGACCGGCTTTTTCAAAAGAATGTCCAATATCTTTTCAGATTAAATATATATTGCGCCAGTGTGACATGGGAGGATAATAACCACATTATTGGTTATTTAGCTCTCGCATGATGCCTGGCTTCTTTGACGACACCAAATTCTGCAAACCTGTGTGCATCAAAACCAAAAATGACTGCAAGAAGCCCTTAATCAGCAATTTCACTTTTAAAGAACATAGGATTTTAAAGCGCGAGAGTGATAAATGTGAGGCTAGGAATCCAAGATAACAGAAGCAATTCAGAAAATTAAAGATACATTTTGGGGACATTAAATTTTAATCTTTTACTTTTAATTTTGAATTTTAAAAAGGTTTAATTTTTATCCTTTCATATATAAAACAAGACCTACGTAATGGACACTGCCGAAAAGCAGACACCTCTGTTTAGCGAACACTTTTTCAATTCCTGACATTTATATATTTGTACGTTTATACCTGGGACTTTAATAGTGGGCACCTCTAAATCTACGCACACGTTACAGGTGTATGGTGTATGTGTGCATAAACAATCACAAATAAAATACATGTGTTTTAGTGTATATCATAAACAAATGTTTTTAATGATTTTTTAAATTCTGAGAAAAAAAAAATGGCTCTTGCACCGAAAAGAAAGAAAAGTCTATCATTACATTTCTTGTATACATTTTATTTTTTCTCATGCAGTAAATTGAATGTATACTCATTCTTATTAAAATACGTACTTCTTACCGTCTGAAACATAGTTCTGTTAAAACCTTTTGTGAAAATCCCAACAATCCAACTTGTAAAAAATCTATATATCACCCGGAAGAATTATTCTATGGTGAACCGGACACGCTGAAATAAAATTAGAGCCATCCTGACCACCACTCCCCCCCCCTCCCCGAAAAAAATAATCGAAACAACCCGACCCAATGCAGGAATCTATTCAACGAACTCGAACTGTCTACTATTCAGAGTTTTCACTATATTTGAATATTCAATAATATAGATTTGTTCATTTTTTTATATAAAGTATAAAATTGGTATCAGAGATATTATATTTACATTTCATAATATAATTAAAACATGATTTATTGTCCTTTCATTGCGGGTTCGTGTCGGGTTGCGGGTTGAAGTATTTCGTGTTCGGGTCGGGTGCGGATTGAAAAACGTAAAGTTCGGGTCGGGTTGCAGGTTGACTTCAAATGAAATTTGCGGGTTCGGGTCGGGTTTTACGCGATCCGAATCAGGACTCTACTTTCGTCTTTATACTGCCATACTGGATTTAAACAATTGTAACATAGCATGCGAAGGTACCGTTTCAGATACATTTTTTATTTAAAACTAAATATTTTTTAAATATTTTTTGGTAGTAGCCGTCGTGCTTTATCGATTTAACATAGAATAATGAATAACACATATTCTAAATACACGTCTGTGTGTCCATCGTACCCCGCCTCCGATCTTCGTGTATGTGGGGTGATATTATATTAGTGGTATCTATTCTACTGGTAGAAAAGTACGAAATACAAACGCTTACTTTTACCCTATTTTAATAAGGAGCCATGTTATACTTCAGTACATAAGGTAATTTAAATTTGAGAAATATTCAGTTTCCGACACAGAATTTCTGCAGATTTTTTTTCTTTTAAATTCTCGGATTTAATGCTGTAAAGTTAGTATGTTTGTGCTTATATGCACCATATAACGTTTTCTCGATCTTATTTCAAACAATTACATCCTGTATATGTTATACATGCGGAAAATTTCAGACTGTTATGATTTTTTTTCTTTTAAACCTGGATTCTGTTTTAGACAGGTTCTGTTTTCATAAGTTTTCAACTCAATTGTCTTTTTAAATGCGTTCCAATCTCCAACACCTCCCTTCACTCTGTTAAATATTTTTTTATTCTTCAAACTCATCTTAGGGTGGTACAACAATCATGTTTCACCAGTACGTAAGTTTAGTGAAACTTGTTTTCTATAAAAATATTACAAATAATTAAAACTAGTCGTTGGGGGCCACCGTAATACTTACCCATCCTGGATATGCATAATATAAAATTTTAAAATAAAACATGCGTAAACTATTTATAAAATGCATTGTAATTCGAATAGAATCGTGATTTGATGACGTCATAAACTTTAAATGCTCTATTACCGAATTGCATAAAAGAAACATCCTTATAACTCCAAAATTGATAATCATATTAACTAACGGTTTACTGCGTCGGATTAAGCGTTTCATTTTCCAGTTAAAATTTATCTTTGAATTGAAATTTGAATGAAATACAAGGTCATGAAAAATCGAAGAGTGTGGAACATATGGTTACAAATATCTCGGCAACTCATTATCCGATCGAGATCATTCTTTAAGCAAAATTTATGTTTTTTTTTATTGTGTTTTATATTCACTCCTTAAAATAAACAATTTCGAAAATTTTGATATACCTTTTATCAAAACGAATACTTCGAGAGTCCGAAAAAAATAGTTCCGGATAATGCAGGATACTGAAATTCAATAATCTTCTTCCCATTATAACATACTAAGTACATACCAAATTTCAAGTCTCTATCTCAATTTGTTCAGAAGATAGAGCGTTTACAGACACACACACAGACGGACGGCAATTTTATTTTTCTAAAAATATGTTTTTCGGAATCTCCAGTGTCTAAAACGTGTAAATCCGTGAAATTTTTTTTTAAGGTTACTGAAATCCATTAAGCTGTTTTAAAGCTTTTTTCTAAGCATTATTACATACTAAGTAAATATCAAATTTCAAGTCTCTATCTGAATTTGTTCGGGAAATAGAGCGTTTACAGACACATTAAATTACTTCACATTATGTAAAATCAAAAGTATGTATGAACAGTATAGTAAAAAGTATGTATGAACTTCACATAACTATGTAAAATCAAACACAATACTTATTTTAATTTACAGGGCTTAATCCTAGCAAGGGTAGAATGAAGATTCATTGAAAATTATATCACACTGTTAGAAAAACTTTTCAGAATTACGAATACAAGTAAAGCTTATTTTCTAAACATGAGGTCAGTTTTCACCAGTGGAAATATTCCCCTTTTGTGAAATTAGAATTTAAGTTTTTATTTATAAACTGACTGATCCGCCCGGCGTTGCCCGGGACCAGGATAATAACCTTAAATAAACCTCAAATCTGTATGACATTATATCTTAAGCCATATTTTGTAAGAATTGCGTAGATTTGAAAAAGATGCTTCGACTTTAATACTACTTTTTCAGTCGAATTTGACTTTTTATGATCGTCTTTGAGGAAAACTAAAGCATGAATAACAAATTAAAATTAAGTAAAACATAATAATGGAAAATGACAATTTGTTAAAAAAACCCTTATCATCCAACTACTTTAAAAAAGCAAATGAAATTCAACTCACTAAATTCTAACATCTTTCTGTATTTTAACTATACTCGACAAGTCTTCTTTATATGAGTAGCCATATATAGATGACTACTAAATTTTAAAATAATAATAATAAATATCGTTCTTGCATGCGCAGTTAAAGAAAACTTCTTACAACGCACATGTTTCATTAAATATTTAATATTTATTAACCATTGGGGAAATAGTTGTTGTTTTCGGTCGAGAATGGACCTCCTGACGTCGTCACTTTATTTGACGTCGTAATTTTATTTGACGTCGTCACTTTATTTTTTAAGCATTTTTAAGCATTTTTAAGCGTTTTTAATGAAACTAGATGGAACCCGTCAAAACTTGACGAAAAAAATAATACTGTAACAATATCAGTAAAATAAGCTTCTTTATTATTTAAGAAGGGGTGCGTATGAAATAGTCTTTCAAATATTATATTTTAAATGTTTTTTTCCCAGTCAAATACAGTACTATTTCCGAAGCAAACTGCAAACAAACAATCCGTGAACAACTGTGACATTATCGCCATATTCCCCACGGCAAAAAAAAAAAAAAAAAAAAAAAAAAAAAAAAAAAAAATTCATGGACCTATGAAGAATCATACAAATAGTATATTCCTACGTTCATTTCATATTCAGTAAATAAAAGAACATAGTAAATAAAGTACACATCTCTCTCTCCCCCCCCCCCTTCCCCCTGTGATAAGGCAACCGAATGAGCTCCTATGCGCATGAGCATTGCATCTACCCAACAGCACAATAGAAATTCGATGTTAAAAAGTTTTAAAATGTGTAAATTAAAAGTTTTAAAATGTCTCTTTAATCATTGTTCGTTACAAATCCATAACCTCTAAAACGCATCCATTATTTTAAGCTAAGTTTTCAAGTGTAATTTGTTTGTATGGGTCTTCGGTTTCTTTACATAATCAGGATAATTATTCCTTTTCCATCATAGTCGGGGATATTTTTCCTCTTATACAATTGGCAAATGGATCTAAAAAAAAAAAAAAATGCAATTTCTAGCATATTCTGATATTTGCTGGAACATATACATCAACGAATTCAGCATATCAATTTTATGTTCAACATAAACTAAAATTAGTTTTTTTTTTTTTTGGACAGATTTTCGTTTAGCGCCAAAATGCTCTATCTTATGGATAATCTGATCTTATGATTTATCACTGTTTTTATTATTATTATTATTATTATTATTCACTTTTTATGATGGTTAGGGAAATCTATTTTCAATTGTGGCAACTTTCCCAGGGGCTATTTTACATTATTGAAGCAAACTGGTGGTCATTGATAAGATAGAATTGAAAAACTTTTCATGCTTGAAAATTATTTAAAAAGTCGATAAATTAAGCGGCAGTTTTCAAATAAATTTCTTTCGAAAGCTAATTTTTTTTCTAATTGATGATGTAAGAATTGAAATTATAAAATGTAGTCAAATGTAGTAAAAAATAGAAATTTGTAGTACTTAGAAGTGATGTAAGCGCGATGAAAGCTAAAGCGGTAGCGTCGTTTGTTGTCACAACCGTTGTACATTTCTAAAAAATTGCCACTGTATTTTGGCTGGCGACCCAAAGTAGAAAACCATTTTTTGACATCGAAAGAGGAATTCACAGTGAAAGAAATAGGACTTTGTTCTAATAAGGAACTGTTAAATGATTTATAATAAATGTACCAAAATAATTCCTATGAAATATTAGACTTACATTGTCTATTCTACCTAAAAATACAATCATTATTTCAAGTTTTTTTTTCTACCGTAACATTATTTTTAATAATTTTAAGTTTCCTGAAATCATTTACTTCTGTGATTTTTTTAAATTAAAAAATGAAGTTTTCTAATCTATAATTTAAAAAAAGTAATTGGTAACATCTAATCAAGGTATGCAATCAAGATGAAGCAACCAATAAATGCTCAAGTTCTAATCTTTAAAATAAAAAATTGAAAAATCAGTTAAAAATACGTCATGTTGACACAATCATATAAATTTTTCTTTTGACTTTTATCAATGTTAAAATGCATTTCAAGCTAAGCATAACATCAATTTCACCAGCGCAAACTTTACGCATTTTCCTTTGTATACGTTACTTTTATGCTTAAACACCATGTTAAAAAATAAAAATATATTTTGTATTTAATGGTAATGAAAAAATGGCATCAACAAAATTATAATGTATAATGATAAAATAAACGCAATGGACAATATTCCCGTGACGTCACAATAATTATGAATTTTTATTTGCTTATAATACACGCGAATAAATATTTTTACCGGAATTTAACTTGCAAATTAAAAAATTCGGCCTAAAAGCCACGTGATTTTAATATTTATTATTCCTCTTTTATCCTCGGAACCACAGAGCTTAGAGAATAAACTCTGTATCTCGCAACAGTGGGCGTTAATGGATTATGACTTCATTAGCAGATGTAAAAGTTTAATTGAAAATTACGGCTAATTAATTAAATTTTCGAAGAAACGAATGCACGATAACAAATCTGTGCCCAAATATCTTTCATTTTAAAAAAGAATGATGTAATTTGATGCAGTAGTTTGTTCTCACGAATTGTCGAAAGAAATCGCTTAGCGTTTTAAATATATAGATTCTGTAACTTTAGAAGAATTTTTAACGAAATTCTGTGACTTTAGAAGGATTTTTCTTCAAAAGGCAATAAAAATGCATAAAATCGTTACAAAAATGTTAAAGTTACAAAAAGGATGGATGCAAATTATCAGATATGAAAAATAAAGTAGAAATTTGGTACTTTCGTGTTATAGCGGCCCACAAGGATGAGATATTTTTGTTTCTGTTTTCATTAACATATTGTAAATTTGGCACTTTCGTGTTATAGCGGCCCCCGAGGATGAAATATTTTTGTTTCTGTTTTCATAAATATATTGTAAGTTTGGTACTTCCCTGTTATAGCGGTCCCCAAGGATGAATCGCTAAGAGACCAAGATTTATCGCCATATTAGAAAGCATGTATGACATTATAATAATATTTCATATATATATAACATTTCTTGACGTATGTGGCCAAGTTATAGTCATATATGATGTATATATATATGTCATGTGCATATGATGTATATATATATGACATGTGCATATGATGTATATACGACATATAGGACATAAATAATATGTGTATAATGACGTATAATGGCACATATAGGAGTGTTTGGAATATATATGTGCGTATATAGGATGCATCTATAAGCTTAGCGATGATCTTGGCGAAATTATAACTGCAACCTTGGCATAGTCATAATTGTAGGCGCCGTTATAACTCGAAAGTACGGTCATTTTTTTTTTAAGCTTTTGAAACATTTTCCCAATAGTTATTGTAATTTGTTAAATTATAAATTATTACTATATTCTATTTTCTTACTTCTGTACTTTACCAAATATCCTAAAAGAGGCTTTAATTTTATTGAAACCCAGTATGTTATATAAGGAAAAAAATTGCGGCTTTTCTTTTAAAGAAATCTTTTATATCTCCTTGAATATTATGTACTATTTTATACGAAAATGAGCACAAATGTTGTAAAAGATTCCCATAATCGTGTACTACAGTTGCAGACCCTTTCGAGCATTTTATTTTACTGGGTGATTCCAAATATATTTTTTATTTAATTTGTTGTTGGTTCCCTAATTGTTCTCGTCATTGAACTTTCACTGAAAAATATTAAATCCAAAATAATCTTTATATTCCTTAAGTTTCAAAAGGGTCGTGATTTATTTCTTTAGATATTCCACAAGACGTCTAAAATCGAATGTGTCCGGTGACTTTTGGTCATATAGTTTAAATTGAAAAGGGATAAAAATCAGTTAGCAATTAAGATTATGTTGATATAATATTTCTGCAATGAATATTCAAACAGTTACACTTTTTAAATTTTTAAACGATTCCTGCGTCTTATAAATTATATTTAGAAATAGTTTCTCCATGTTCTGACAAGCAAAACAATGAAAATTCTGTTATTTTGCGACAAAAGCTAACCTAGGTATACTGTTAAAAATTTTCGTTTATTGACAGGTTGTCTTCCGTGAATTTTGATCAGAAAGTTTCCGTTTTGTTAGAAAAATGGAATCTCTCCCGTATATCTGTTACTACCCAGCTAGAAAAAGTTTGCAAAAAAAGTGCTCAAAATCCGAGCGTATTTGGCACCCCTACTTATGCATAAAAACTGCAAACTGAATTTTGCACAAAAAGTGCATAAACTGTATCCCAAAATGTACACTTTTTAGACTTTTAAGATTACAGAGTTTCAAATACAGAATTATTAATGTAAAAATCTATCATCCAATGGGATTGCAGTATTTTTGATCGCCATACATGCGTTAAACTCTTTCGCGTATGTATCTCTTCATTTATGGACTACAAAGACGGAACATTCCTCAAAAAACGGAAACATTAAGGCAACTCTGCTGCCAGTACTTTTTCCGTAGATTGACGGAATGTTTTTTTTTTTACAGTATAAAGTTAAAAATAATCTGAAATTCACGGGTATTTTTTTCCTGAATTTCACAGAAAAAGTCCCTTTTCATAACAAAAGGGCATTTTCAGTTAAAAGCCGAAAATTTCCTCATATAAGAAAGCAGCCAACAGAGATATTCCGTTATCTGCTCCATGTTTATTTTGAATGTTTCAAAAACTGACATGTTGCTGCACAGAAAAACTAAAAATTCCATAAATTAAAATTTCAAGTTTATTTAAAACAACAACAAGAAAATGTGCATTCGAATTTAAAAAAGCAAAAATTAATTATTTCCATTCTTTTAATATTATTTGCAATTATTTTTTAAAGTTATAAAAAAGTATTCGCACTTAAAATATATTCTAAACTAACAGATTAATATATATATAAAATAGCTAAATCAAGTGAAAAAAATCGATTCTATTTAAAAAAGCAACAAACAAAAATAATGCTTTCGAATTAAACTCATTCCTTTAAAATTATTCGCAATTTATTTTTTAAAGTTATAAAAAACACTCACACTGAAAATATATTCTAAGCGAACACATTTAAAAAATTCATAATAGTTGATTAAAAATCGATTTTCGCACAAAAGCAAAAAAAAAGTTATCGAATTTAATTCAAATTTAATATTTATATTTTACATCTAACTATCAAATTAAGAATATATATAATTCATGTTTTTATCCTCTATTAATACTATAGTTTTCAACTATCATCTCATTACGAAATATCTCAGCAATTAATTTCAAAATTACCAGTTTTCTAAACCCCAAATTGTTTAAGTCCCAAGCTGCGATTTGAAGAAATCCTTATCATCGTTTCCTACTCTTACTATAGCAAAGACCCCCTGGTCTTACGGTAAAGCACTCGGCTCAAACCACTAACATCCCCAGTTCGATCCTTAGGACGGGCAGAAAATGTTCTTGCATTATATTAAATATTAAATACTCCCGTAATTATCAACAGATGGCAGCACAAATAGAGATGAATTTTTTTTAAACCGAGTTTATTTATAACGGAAACTTACCGATTCTTCAAACGGAGTTTTCTTTTCCTTTATCTTTCAAAACGGAAAATGTACTAACGGAACGGAAAAAATCCGGCAACTTTGCTGCCAGTAGTTTTACCATGAATTGATGGATTTATTTTTAACAGTGTATGTTACTTTCAATTTTATGAAATTTAGCAGCTTTTTGGCACTAAAACTTCCTTAGACTTTTGCAATTTAAAATCCATAATTTAAATAGCACTTCTAGGTCTAAAATATTTTCGCTTTATTTAATCACAGAATTCTGCCATTAAATAAAGCGAAGATAATTATTCAAAATTAGTCAAATCAATAAAAGAGGAAAAGTTGGCAGCTGCAGATATAGCTGATAACTCTTCTCTTAACTCGTGATATATACTCGTGACTAATCTACTATGTGTTAAGCAGCAACACCATTTTGACTCCTTGAAGTTTAAGGCCTTTTTCAGGAATTTTATTTTAAGAAATGCGAAGTGTTTATAAAAATCCATTTGCAATTAAAATTAAAATTAAATTAAATCCTTTAAAATTATAAGCACTAATTTGTTATACATATCAGTGTATATAAATATATATACCGGGTGATTATAATTAAAGTTACGATTTCAAAAATCGATAATTTTAAAACTACTGGTCAGAATGACTTGATATTTTAGCAGAACAATCGTGAGGCAATGGAATTTTGTTTGGCGAAGGAAAAAAAATAGTTCCAAATTGTGCCGATAGATGGCGTTGTCAGGGTAATGTCAGGGGAAAGACCAAAAATGTATTCTTGAACCCTTTCCGGCGCGGTGTAAATTTGTTTGCAAAATGATGAAATAATAGACTGACACCGGAATTTACAAACGAATCCATTAGTAGAAAGAAACTTGCTTATTTTCTGGTTCTTAATGAAAGGAAAATTTTAATTAAATATTCTTGGTGCCGTTTGTCAGTTTTAGAATTAAAATTGGGTGTCCTTTTTTGTGACCACCGCCCGTTAAAGGGTTAAACATAGGAATGATGTTGCCAAAAGGAAAAAAATAGAGTTCAGAGATTTACTAAAAATTTATTAGCGAAAAGACAAGACTACGTGTTTACAGCGACGACAGCGATAATGACAAAAAATGAAAAAAAAAAAGAGCTTCATGGAACAAACACCTTACTGATTATTAAGGCATAAGTTGCTCAATATGCCCTCCGCCTTGTTCTGCTACTAATTGGAAGCGCAAAACGGCATGCTCCACAACAGATCGGAGGGTATCTGTACTAATGCAATGGGTGTGTTGTGTGATGCTTGCCTTCAAGTCGGCTAGATTCTGAATCCGCCCGCTATAAACAACATTCTACAGGTACCCCCAAAGCCAGAAATCACACGGGTTTAAGTCGGGGGAACGTGGCGGCCACGTTGTTGGAAAATGGCGGCTTATGATCCTATCATCTCCGAAATTATCACTCAGTAGCTGCTTCACAGTAGTAGCAATGTGCGGAGGAGCATGAATATTATGCGATCCACACACTGACGCTGTTGAAGTGCCGGAAGAACATGGTTACGCAAAAGTGCTTCATACCGCTTGCCAGTAACTGTGCAGGTAACGGGACCCGCAGGTGTGATTTCCTCGAAGAAAAATGGACCGACGATAAACGCTGCCGTTATTCCGCACCACACAGTGACCTTTTCAGACTGAAGAGCTAATGGCTGTAGCTGGGACGGATTCCCGGTCCCCCATATCCTGCAATTTTGCGTATTTACAGAACCTTGCAAATGAAAGTGGGCCACAGTTCGTCAGACCACAGAATGTTCCATGGCCATCCGTTGTCCACTTCCATCCGGGCAAGAAATTGTAGTGCAAAAGATTGACGTGCTTCTAGGTCAACAGGTAGCAACTCCTGCACATGAGTTATCTTGTACGGATAACAGCGTAAGACGTTCCGTAGGACTTTACGCACCGTGCTGTTCGGCATATCCAGCATTCGGCCAATCCCCCTTGCACTGCTGATTCCAGCATCACTGTCAGTATGTTCCTGTAATGCTGTAGCCACATCTTCCACTGCCGCAGCTGAAACTGGTTTCCTTCCTCTACCCCGTTTAACGTCAAATGAACCGGTCTCTTCGAATTTAGCAATCATTTTTTGCAGACCATTTGTTGTTATTGGACCTTTTTTATGGATTTTAATGTCCGAAACTTCCTAATAGCTGTAAGTGCACAGTCATCGTTCTTATAAAAAAGCTTCAAGAGCAGAGCGCGATCCTTCATAGTCAGAGTCATGATGAAGCATTCAGGCAAAGAGTTGCTGCTCTGCATTTTTATAGTTGCTATGTCTGCGGTGCGCATGTCACGTATTAGTAATTTGCATATCTTCAGACAATGTGAACCCAGACAGCGCCATCTATGGGCACATTTTGAAACTTTTTTTTTTCCTTCGCCAAACAAAATTCCATTGCCTCACGATTGTTCTGCTAAAATATCAAGTCAATCTGACCAGTAGTTTTAATTAAAATTATCGATTCTTGAAATCGTAACTTTAATTATAATCACCCGGTGTTTAATTAAAATTTTACTTTCATTAAGAACCAGAAAAATAAGCAAGTTTCTTTTTACTAATGGATTCGTTTGTAAATTCCGGTGTCAGCCTATTATTTCATCATTTTGCAAACAAATTTACTCCGCGCCGGAAAGGGTTCAAGAATACACTTTTGGTCTTTCCCCTGACATTACCCTGACAACGCCATCTATCGGCACAATTTGGAACTATTTTTTTTCCTTCGCCAAACAAAATTCCATTGCCTCACGATTGTTCTGCTAAAATATCAAGTCATTCTGACCAGTAGTTTTAAAATTATCGATTTTTGAAATCGTAACTTTATTTATAATCACCCGGTATATTAACTTGATATATTAAAAAATGGCGGCTTGACAGCTGATAAGCTAGTACCTTGGAGGATATATAAGATGGAGTTTTGATAAAGGACGTCAATTGAAGCCATTCCTACCACCCTCTTGCGTCGGCGATATTGGGCCGTGTCTTTAACTGGAGACTGCTGATTAGACTGCTATCGGTTAAAGTCAAATATGGCTGTTTGCGGTGGTTGTCCAACACGACGATTGGCACAAAACGATGGGCGTGACGCTTTGCACCAATCGCCGTGCAAAGATGATCCACTCCGTGTGACGTTTTAAACGTCATGAACCGGCAGTGTATAACGTAGGTAGCGGAAGAACTGGCTTTTCGTCTTCACAACTTTTCACAGGGGAAGATTGCTATGTCTACTCCTCTTAATTTATCCTTCTAGTCGAGGGCGTTTCCAAGAAAAAGAATAAAGCGGTGGGCACGTAAACTCATCTTAAACTTGTTCAAACGAAAACGAAAGAATTATTTTTGTTAGTCCTGAAGCTAGTGGAATACGTAGCCGTTTTAAAAACATTACTTTCGTAAAATGGTGTCGATTCAAATCAGTTTAAATTATCAACAATAAATTTCTTTATTTAAAGTTGCAGAAAGCAGCGAAATATCAATATTTCAAAAAAAATCCTACGTCTATTACTAGAAAATTATGTTATAATTAAAATTTTAAAAATCAAGATGATTTATTGAAAGTTGGCGGAGCTAGCGTGATCACCGATATTTAAAATACTGTTTACTGCGGTCCTTTCTTCTTCTATAGTTCTAATATCGTTCTTTCACTTCCGATATCAATATGTACCTAAAACTATATGAATTTCGTATGTATAAGACGTACTTTGAGCGAAAATAATTTGTTTTGAAATTTTAAACCGATCACAATGTTTTTATCTTTTAAGAAAAAGGGTAAAACAAGCGTATGTTTGAGTATGAATATGTAGTAGTAGTAGTACTGTGAAAAATAGCATACACTTGCACAGTCTCTTAAATATATATTTGCTGAAGGCATATTTTATTTAAACATATTTGACTAAGTTCTTTCCATTTTAATATGTTAAATTTTAAATTGTTTGTGGTACTTTAAACATATATTAAATAATTCTGTGTAAGAAATGTATGCATGCGTATTTTTAGTACAAATACGCTGTAGTAGTAGTAGTACTAAAAAATTTTTGAGTATTTAAAAATACTCATGCCAGATAAAAAACTTTTGCTCAAGGCATTTATTTTTTAAACAAATTTAATCACGTACATATCATTTTAATAAGTTAAAAATTTTAATGTTTGTGGGGCATTAAACATACATTAAAGAATTATATTTAAGAAATGTAAATCTCAGTTAATTAAATAAAAATTTCCCAAGCATATTCAGAAAAGTTTGTTTCTTTGTTAATCTTTTCATGTTTCAATTCATATGCTACAGAAATTATTAACATAGATAAAACAAAATGCCCCGAGGGAGAGGACATAAAATCTTTACGGTTGCTTGTTATGATGTTTTTGCTTTATAATTTTCAGTCTTTCATTGAAAGTTTTATTATCAAAAACTCTCGAGGGAACCATCAAGATACTTTGTAATATTCTTCGAGAGCATAATAGTTCTTTTTTTTTTTTACTTTTCAAAGCAACGTCCTCGGAGGACCTTTATTTAAGCATAAGCGTTAGAATGGAATTAATGATTCTGATTTTTATACATTCAGCGTCTCATATGAGATTTTATATGAAGCTTGAGCTTTCGCAATTGTTTTATAACTTTCTATTCGCAGTTAGTCAAGCATGCTTTAAAGACGGCTTGAAAACACATGAGCTATTCGCAATGTTACTTTTTTGAGGAAAATTTATGTGCAGGTACTAATACATATGCATGTTTTTGCTGTTCAAAGATTGCTACAGGTAAAATGATATTTAGAAGAAATATCGAATCTTGAATCAGTGTAAAGACTAAGATGTGTAAAGTAATATAAGGATCATAAAATACTTTTGGGATGGCAAACGACATAAAATGTTTATGGTTACATGTTACGATGTTTATGATTTATGATTTTCAGTTTTTCATTGAAAGTTTTATTACGTAAAACTAGTTTGGATTCTTTTTTTCGGAGCCCGAACCCAACGATTAGTAATCCGAGCCCGAGCCCAACGATTAGTAATCCGTGTCCGCCCCAGGTCCCAAAAAAGTTTGTGTCATCACATCCTGAGCCCGATATCGAAAGTTCGCGGTTGAAAACTGTTAATAACATTTTAAAATTATTTCAAGATTAATTTTCCCAGTTAAAAATATTTTCTTGTACAGATATAAGTAACTAATTCTAAATACTTACTCATGAGAACGTTTCGGGATTTTCTTGTTCTTGAAAATTTGTTTAAAATAGCACATATTTTATTTACTCAACCACTAACAGAAATCTGCAAATTCACATTTCTTAATATTTTAAAACATCATCGTTCAGCTATGACATAATGAAATGGGTTCTCTAGTAATTCTGGTAATCCAGTAATTAATTCATTATGGAAAATGTTTTCACACAGAAAGCGAGGATAGTCCAAAGACATTATCATGTTTCTTTATGTTACTAACGCAGACCGTGCAATGGCTTTATATTTAGATAGAATTTTTCTTATTATTTCTCACCAGTAACAAATCAGTTCTCTGTCAAACAGATTTTTAAAGGATACACGTTAAAAACTTAGATTGCATTCCTACTTTTTAAATAGCAAGTACTTTGTGAATAAAATGTTCACACATCAAGATATTTGTTAATACAGTAGAATCTCTCGTTACAACGAATGTCACTTTAACAAATTTTTCGGCTTAACGAAATTTTTTTTGGATTTTTAAAAAACGTCGTATGTTTTTGCGTTGTAAAAATATTCACATTAATGAATTTTTCAAATTAACAAATTTATTGAAAGCTTAAAAATAATAGTCATTTCAGTTTTAAGAATGTTTAGTGGGCAGGGAAAATAATATCTAGATAAATGATATATAGATAGAAAATAATATATAGATAAATTATAATTTCTTTATACTAGTTACGATTAAAATATGGAAACTAAAAGAACTTAATAAGTATCTTATTTTTAAAGTTAACAATAGTAATACAGTGTACATATATTATTTACTGATATCGTTGCATATTAATCGAAATTCAATAATAATACACATTTTTTTTTTCAATCTGCATGCAAATTTCCTTTTTTTAAAAAACGCAGTATTACAATTTCACATTAACGAATTTTTCAGTATAACGAATTTAATCGGTGGTCTCCAGAAATTTGTTACAACAAGATTTTATTGTATTCATTGAAAGTATAACAGTTCTCTTTCTTTTAACTTTGAAAATAAATGTTCACAAAGAACTTCTATTCAAGCCCTAGAAATTAATTAATTAATGATTCTGAATTTCATACTCTCAACATATCACATGATATTTTCTCAAAAGCTTAAACTTGTGCAATGATTTGTAACTTTGTATGCGGAGTCAATTAGGCATGCTTTAACTATAATGGCTTGGAGATTTCCCTGCTTTTCTCACTGCTTATTTTTTGAGATTACTGTTTCCACTTTCCGATGATTACTTTTGCGTGAACAGGTACTAACAAATTATGTATTTTGTTTTCGTTTTTTGTTCTTCGGGTATTGAAAAGGATGAGTAATATAAAATAAAAACAAATAGTGACAGAATTTAAAGATAATAATAAATAAAAAGTATCGATCCTATTTTACATTTGAGAAGGAAGACTATTTACAATATCTATTATGCTACGATGTTTTCGCTTCATATGTTTCAGTTTTTGATTGAAGTTTTATTATATAAAACTTTTGTAGAGATATTTTATAATTTTTTTAGGAGTATGAAAGCTCTCTCTTTTCTATCTTCTAAAGCAATGTTATCGAATGATCTTAATTCAAGCATGAGCGCTAGAATGTAATTAATTAATGAATCTGATTTTTATACATTCAGAATCTAATATGATATTTGATCTAAAGATTAAACTTTCACGATTGCTTTATAAATATGTATGCTAAGTCAGACAAACATGCTTAAATGTCACGTGGTGTATTCAATGATTTTCGGATTTTTTTTTCTTTTATGGGGAAATATATATGCGGGAAATAATAAGATATATACTTTTTCAGCTATTGATAAAGATGAGTAATATAATATTTAGAAAATATAGTGAAACAAGTTAAAGATGTTTATAGTAGTATATTGATCATATTTCACATTTGGGACGGCAGACGACATACAATTGTATATCTATTTCTACGATGTTTCTGATTTATATTTTTCAGTTTTTCTTCGAAGTTTTATTATATAAAACTTAGAGCGAGGCTATCAGGATATTTTTTAGTGTTATTTGAGACTATAATAATTATCTTTATTTTATCTTGAAAATCAATGTTCTACGAGGCTTCTATGGAAATACATTAACTATAATGAAATTAAAGTATAATTCAGATTTTCGGACATTATGCAAGTTATGTATCTAATAGGCGTTTCTATGCTATGTTTAAATTTTCACAATTGAATTATAATTTTCTATGCAGGATCAGTCAAGATAATTTTAAATGTAAAAAAGTGTTACTTTTGTGGATAAAAATACATGCACGCTTAACAATGAAAATAACACATTTAAATCAGTAGGTAGAAATATTTGTATATATAAGAGAAAATGTAATCGGAAAGTTTTTGATAATAGTTGTATCTGGTTTAGTGTCAGGAATGCTGTTTTCTGTCGAAGTATGGATTTCGGTATTTGACATTAGGTGTGTTACATAATATTTACAAAAATATAATTTACTTTGCAGAACTGATTATTTGTACCATCAACCGACACTGTAATTGGTACGGCCCTTAGTCAATTTATGGAAAAAGTGCGCTTATATTTGGAAGGAAGATATTTTTCTAGTTTAATGATACTTTTGTTGTGGTGTTGTTATAAACAATTTGCAAAAAAAAAAAAAAGGTACATGTTGTTCTTTTTTTACGAATATACAAAATATACGATTTGAAATATAAAATTTGAATATACAAAAACAGGATGAAATAAATTTAGTACGAGTTAACACTTGAGTATGTTCTGTACATGAGTTTTCATTTTTCAAATACATGTATTTTGCTATTCTCTACCTCAGAAGGAATGCAACAAAAAGTTTTGAACTAACCCGTTTATTATTTGTAATATATAAAATAGTTTGGCATTGTTAAAATGTTGTTAAAAATTATATGGTAGTTTTATAAATCAATTTTTTACTTTCTTCTACCTATATTAGAAGAAAGTATTGTAATCGAAATTTATTTCGACTTCCGGTTTTCGACGGATTTACATGTTTTAAGGGTCAAAGATCATGAAAAACATGTTTATACAAAATGTCTGTCTGTCCATCTGTCCGTGTGTCTGTGCTCATTGTATGATCAAAAAGTCCACGAAGTTATGCATAGAATTGAACCAAAATTTTTGGTATGTTTTTGCCTATGGGCAATAGTTCCTTCTTGTATTTGGGATATTCCACCGGAAGGGGCGCTCTGATAGCTATTTTTGCTCGATTTTGATTATGTATCATCGAAAAGTGTATGAAATTATGCATGAAATTGATTCAATTTAGATATATGTTCTTGATTATGCCCTGCAGGTCCCAGTTCAATTTGGGAATATTCTGCCGGCAGAGAGCACTTTTATAGCCACTTAAAGATATCAAATTCAAAAAGATGTACAAAAAAGTTAAAAATCGTAAAGAATTTTTCCGTTAAATGTTTGGCCTTGATCCAAAGCTTCCGGAGCAATTTTTGTTTTGCTTCTATGTTAAAAAATGGCTGAGATGCAGCAGTTTGAAATTTTAAGGTGGCTGACATTTTGAAACAAGACAGCAAGATTCTTCCATATACGAGTATAATTTATGAGTTTTAGTGAACGTGGTTTGTGGCAAATTTTCTTTCATTGTTGTACCCATCGTTTAAACTCTATATATTCACATTTGCCAGCGTTGAATTGTCACCAAGCTTGGCAACACTTGGTGAAAAGTCACCAAATTTGACGACAAAAATCGATTGCTGTACATGAAGCCAACTTGACTATAAATGACGAATTTGGTGACATTCTCATTCACATTTTATATTAACGAGAACTGTTAATGAATCTTCTGTAATCGGGTTCCACTCATTTTATTTTCGAGTTTTCCAGTAAAATTAGCGAAAAACAAACAAACAAACAAACAAGGAATTGGGAGGCCATTTTTCCTGCCGGTACAGGTCAGAAGGACTTTTCTTAGTTGTGTTGTACATCGGCTGCTAATGCAACGTGGTGTGCTTCCCATCCAGATAGCCTGACGATTCGCAAGCAGCTAACGTACAACAGAAAAAAAAGATATTGATTTTATTGTCGCTGTGATAGCGAATTTTGAAGTATTAACATGTAAGAGATAGAAGAAAGTTTTGGGATTGGCACATCCGACTAGTTCATTTTCTGAACATAAAATTACTTAAACTACTTTCTAGATTTTAAAATATTTTTACTCGTTACGTGATGATAACTTCTGGGAGAAGACATCTTTGTCATATTTAATTCCAATTCTTTAATTATTATTTTTATTATAATCAGCAGTATAAATTGAACATGTAACATTTTTTTTCCTTTAAAAAAATGGTATATTTAAAAAATAAATTTTATCTTTAATTATCAAAAATTATAAGTGATTAATGTGTCTAATAAGAGAGTCGATAACTTCAACTACAAATCATTTTCGGAGAGGTTTATATCATTAAATACTTTTAATACGCTGTTAATAAATTATAATCTTAAATTATAACATTTTATCCCTCCTTTTAAACAGTACATTTTCTTTAAACTGCAAAATATATTTACAACTATGTTTAGTACTTTGATGCGATCAAGTGGAATATACCCAATTAAATAAGACACCTGCCAATTTAGGTATCGTAAGTGGCAGTTAAAATCCTTTATGGCACTGGTTTTAAGTTTTATCACTTAATAAATTCTTCGAAATAGCCTTTGCGGGTTCATTTTACTAAGCTTCACTTTATTGGTTTAAATATAATTGTGGTTTGGGAGGGAAAAAAATCTTAAAATTTTATTTGGAAATAAACATTTTATTAGGACGCGATATCCTTTCTTTTGCACAAAATGACGAAAAAAATATCATTTTTCAAATTGTTTGCTTAAAATAAATTTAGATATTCGTAGTTTATTCTGACGACGTGATGTTCCAGAAAAATCTGAAAATTAAAATTATGTGAATAAGGCTTTTTACTACATCCATTTACTTTTAAATGATTTAGGGTTGCAATCTTTAAATTCATTTTTCTACGTTTGTATTTTTTTTTAAATAGGTCAGTATCACCAAGTGCTAAAACTACTAAGTATTTTTTTCAGTTCATTTCTTCTTTTTTTTTTAATGACGTTCCGTAAAGATCCGAAAATACAAAATTACACAAAAATGGCTTTTTACTGCATCCATTCACCTTTAAATGATTTGGGATTGCAATCTTTAAACTTATTTATCCAAGTTTGGGTGTTTTTATTTAAATAAATCAGTGTGACCAAGTGCTAAAACTGCAAAGTATTTCTTTCAATTGTTTTTTTCTTTTTTTAATGACGTTCCGTAAAGATCCGAAAATACAAAATTACGCAAAAAAGGCTTCTTACTGCATCCATTTGCCTTTAAATGATTTAGGGTTGCAATCTTTAAACTTATTTTTCATAGTTTGTGCTTTTTCTAAATAAGTCAGTGCGACTAAGTGCTAAAGCTGCAAAGTATTTGTTTTCAATTGTTTTGTTTTTTTATTTTTTTATTGACGTTCTGTAAAGGTCCGAAATTAAAATTATGCGAAAAAATACTCCATATCTACTTTCATATAAATGATTCAGAGTTGCAATCTTTAAATTAATCTCCCCCCAGTTTGTGCTTTTTTACATAAATCAATCTGACTAAAATGCTAAAACTGCAACATAATTTTGTTAATTGACTTGGAGGGTTTTTTTTTCAGTAGATTATTATGGTGCATTAAAAAAAAAAAAATTAAGGATAGAGCTTCAGTAATTTAAGTAGTTTATTTGCAAAAAAAAAAAAAAAAAAATATTAATTTTTACTGAATTTTTACACATGCCATCACAGTTTATTAATATTTTGTCAAACTAATTAACGTTTTGGAAATTAGTCCTTACATTTATAGAGCAGATTTGTAAGAAAATTGTGGGAAAAACATTGTTTCAAAATAATTTAATCGTAAAAGTGTCTTTCAAAAATCTTCTTAAATTAAAAAAAGAATTATATATTTTTTTTCAACTAGTTTGATAACAATTGCACATTTTATTGAATAAATCATTTTTCTTTTTACAAAAGTTTAATATCATGTCAAAAGAGTATATTCAAAAAGTACCGAATGCCCTTAAGAAGAAAAATGTTTTAATTTCTCAGTATTTAAAAAATAATAATGAGATACTCCGCCACAATAAACAAGCTGGAAAAATCATACATCCGGTATAAATTATGAAACACGTTCCAACATTAACTGAATATTATTAAGAAATTTCTCTTTTCCATGAAATAAAAATAATAATAATAAAAGAAAAAAAAAACAGTAAACCTCAGTAAAAATCTATGTTCAGCAATTGCTTTATATATCCAGTAATGTATTCCAATTCTTACACGCAGTCCTGTATATTATCTACAGAATTTATACACACCATATTATGCACTAAAAATTAGATAAATTTGAAAATGCATTTCTACTACAAATGAAAATGCATATCTACCATTTATCGATCATATTCAGTCCTGTAACCGAATTCTTTTGTGCGTCCGTGTAAATGAACGATAAAATCTACGTACTCCATAATCTATAGGAAACATGTTGCAGTGCACCTAAAATATTCTTTTTAATTTCATTATGTTTGAAGTATCGTAATATATCAGCAGAATGCGCCGCAAACAACTTTCCCCCATAGTATGTAATGGAATTCTTTTGTGTCTCTGTAAACGAACTAGAAATGTTACACATTTCATTTTAAGTATAGAACATTCTATTGTAAACCTCAATAACATATACAAATTTTATAGCAAACCGATTATACTTACGAGAGTTAGAGGAAGAACAGACAGATAGACAAAGAGACAAATCAAATTCATAAATATTTTTCAACAGTGTTGGAAAGTGTTATAAAAGCTATTTTAGATACATTGTATTTGCTCATGTATAATGGATATCCCCTGTTTTTAATGAGGTAAAACATAAAAATTGTGTACCGTATATAATGCGCTCTACAGTATTTTAATAGCAGGCAATCTGTGAAGTTGAAGAAAAATTTGTAGAAATTCTGACTCAATAAATTTTCTTAATTTTTTTTATTTTTCTCTTGTATATGTTGCCTCCTTGTTAAAATACCATAAAAATAAGGTTTCCGAAAAAAAAAAAAATTCCTCACATCAGAGACATTGTTTTAAAATATTTCGAGACACCAGAAATATACTATTACTATAAGTTACAAAAAAATTGTGAAAGGTGAGACTAACTTATTTTAATTTATTTTTCTGTTTTTTTTTTTTTTTTTTTTTTTTTTTTTTTTTATTATTCCATTTTAACTTTTGATTTAAAATATTTTTTAAAAGTTATTCATTCTTATGTAGTTCTTTACTACAGTTAAACTTAATTTTTTCAAATAGCTCACTTAATGTGTCGCTTACAAATAAATCGTCTGAATGGGAATTTGCTACAAAATTAGGTAGTCCATTAAAATTCTTATTACGCGGGATAATTTGAATCGAAAAAAATTGTAGCGAAACAATGATCAAGGCTACACCCTCTTCAGTTTTCAAACATTTAATTGGCTGTTGTGGGTAAGTATTTTCCCTCGTCTGTTTTCCAAGCATTTCATTGGCTGTTCAACGCGACATTGGTCCTTGATGAACAATATAGTGGACAAAATTGCTCCAATAATAAAAAGTTGCTTGTTTTTCAAGCAACTCATTTGAAGTAATTGCTTAATATTGTGTCGCCCTAAAGTTGCGGCAATTTTGACGCCTCGAGTAATAGAACTTTTAGAGGCCTACATTGTTTCATTTAAAGTTCTATATTGTGTATACATTTGTTTATTCTGTTTTCAGAGAATGTGCGATTACGATGAAAAGAGAACAAGTTCCACCGTCACATTTAAACTGCGGTTTTTAAGGTATGCTAAATCAAGCGTCAACACACCTACAGCGGAAACGTTTGTTGTTGGTAAATCTTGCAAACGGTTAGGAAGGAAGAAAAACGAAAAAGTAAATATAACTTCATCGCAGATGTGATGATTCATTAACTTATCGAAAGCATGTATGGTTTCACATAGTTGTCGGTAATATTATGTGTGCAATGCGCACCCTGCTTTACAGTTCTAAATTGGTGGGAGGGGATTATGCAAGATTAAATATGGTAGGTACTTGAGTCGTAATTTCTAAGTGAGCGGAAAAGTGTCCAGACCAGGATTCGAACCAGGGACCTTTGTCTTAAACTGCAAATGCTCTGCCAATTGACAAATCTGGTGGACACAATTCACCCAGAGAACCTTGTTGATTATGACATCTGGTCTGATATCTGAATCAGTTCAACAGAATAAATCGCAGGTATTGGAACTCTAAGAGAACGTGGGATTCGTAAATACACGATATGCACTTATTTCACGCTGAAACATCAGCTGATATTCTAAGAATTTGACGTACACGATTTCTGTATGGTGTAATTAAATTAAGAAGCATTACTGTTAGTTTTAAGCACAGTATTAAATAGATTAGACAGATAATTAGGATAGAAATATTTTTCTCTAAAATTGCGTTTTTAAAGTACATGGTACGCTTTGAATGAAATTTAAATAGTAACTTCGAGTTAAAATATGGTTTTCCTCATTTAAATAACATATTTTCTTTACGCGGCAAAAAATACTTCTGACTGAACCTCTTTTTAGTAGATAGATGCCATTAAATGAGTTCTACCCAATTAAATAATACAGAGATCGTCAGTAAGTGGCAGTTAAAATGCTTTACGATACTGGGTTTAAGTTTTATCACTTAATAAATTGTTGCAAATCGTCATTATGAGGTCCATATTACTGATCTCTATTGTATAGGTTTAAACATAATTGTGGTTTGTGAGAAACATAATTCGGTATTATTTATTTTAGAAAGAATATTTCCCTCTCCCAAAAAAATTGCGAAATCATCAGCATTTAAAAACTTTTCTGTGAAACATATTCCGTCCTTTAAAAAACAATTTTTGAAAAAAGTGTATATTTAATAATGGAAAATTATTAAAAGGTTGAGTGTATGTAATTAAACTAAAATATTACAGGTAAGATACAATATTAAGTAGATATGTCAGCTAAAGGTATGTTTTTTATGCAAGAAGTTTTTAACCTAGAACGGCGGTGGTGTCATTTTGACCCCTGAGCACTTTTGTCAGTTGATTACTTTTGTTTGGTTGGAAGATTTGATTTTGAATTTTTTTTTACTTTTTCTAAATAAATAACAAGTATTTAAAAAAAATCAGCACTCTAGATTTGTTAGTTTTTTAAATATTGGACAATATTGAATATATATATATATATATATATATATATATATATATATATATATATAGTTATTTGTGTAGTTGTAGTATGATCCAATTGATCGCCCTGTAGGCGTTACATTTACAGTACTTTAAAAATTCAATATATTATCAAGTAATATTAAATATGAATTAAATATAAATGATGAAATACCCGTAAATCACATATTTTTTTCCGATGTATGACATTTAAAATTGTTTTATTGTTGTTATTTCAGTAGTTTCATCGAGGGGTCAAAGTGACCCCTTCCCGCCGTTCCAGTAGGTAAGATTTTTCCACTGTTATTGTGTTAAAATACATGGTGTACAAGGGCACTTTAAATAAAATATTACTCTGAATTGTAATATGACTCCTTTTTCTTAAGGCAATACATGTTTTAGTACTCACACCAAATCAATTAGAGTATACCTAATTACGTACGACAACAGCTACTATAGGAATTGTAAGTAGCACCTAAAACATTTTACGACATCGGTTAATTACTTAACCCATTCGGGACCATGGGTGCATATATGCACCCTCAAAAATACAATACAGAATTTGTTTTAGGCACCAGTAAAAAATAACAGTAATATTTGCTTTCTCTAATTCGAGCATTTGTGTGATAGTTTAAGTAAAGGTAGCTTTTTTTTTTTTAAATGGCACCACCAAATAAAGTTTGTGTAAAAGCCGTAGGTCTCGAAGGGGTTAATAAATTCTCAAAAACACCACTATGAGCTCTATTTTATAACGCATCATTTTATTAGTTAAAAATATGGTGCTTATGAGTAAAATAATCTGATAGTGTTTATTTTGAAATAATACCTTCCAAGAATAAAAGTTTGCAAAATCATCTGTATTTAAAAAACTTCCTATGAAATGTATTTCCGTATTTAAAAACAATTTTTGAAATATGCTTCACTGAATACGCTTATATTTAATAATTTCTGAATTACTGTAATGTAAGTTCCAAATATTTTACTTTGAAAGTGTTATTAAATTATGAAACACTGCATTTAAGGCAAAATATAATATTAAATTGAAAGGGTAGTTATTTAATGCTGCAGGAATTTTAAAGCGAATAAATTATCGATGGAACCAATGGCTTAGTAAATCCAAAAATTATTCTAGAGGCTATAGCAGACATTGTGAAATAAATTAAAAAGTTGGAATGGTCAATAATAAATCAAATGTTTATGAAAAAATTAGTCAAAATTAATTATAACTTCAAAATCATGAAATTTATATTTCAATTACTTTGAATAGCAGGTTTAAGATGCTAATTTTTAGAGATTTACGAGTAACAAATTATTGAGGGTGTGCAGTTAGGAGGGCTCTGCTCAACTTTATAAATCAAAACATTTTCACTTAAATCTAACAGATCTGGAGTATCAATACACATAATCGTAGTTCACGTTATCAATCGAAATATTTAAATTACCGGAAACAAATTAAAAATTTTAATATGACAGACAAAAAACTGCGGAATGAGCTTTTCAAATATTAAATTAATTGCGTTAAAAAAAAATGCTACCTACAGAGCTGACGTTGAAATTTCTGATTCTAAAATTGCACTTTTGAAATATGATTAATATTTATAATGCTTCATTATGTACAGAGTTGTTTTTTAGATATGAATCATCAAATATTGAAGTCAGAGAATAACAGTTTTTGGAATAGTTTCTATGATTTAAAGACAGGTCTTTGAATATGGAGGGTTTGATCCCTATGAGCTCCTCTCTTTTCTATGCACCTGTAAATATATGTATTAGAATAAAGTACACGTAGAAGAACTACACTTGGATGTAACATGAACTTAAAATATCTTTAAAATGACAGTTTCCTTTGGAAAAACAAATCTGAATATATACAATGGTTGGAGTATCATAGTTGAGATTTATTCCAATAGTGCGAAAAAAGCCGGCACCAGGACTCGAACCTGGGTACTTTTGCTTGCCGTGCCAACGCGCTTCATACTAAGCTATCCCAAGGATATCTTGCCTCGCATAATTCACTCTTATTTGTTGGACATGGCTGCGAACTGCAGTGCTATTTTCATAAAACAAAATAAAATCTATAAGAATTGCATTTTTACAGGATGAATGTGATACAACATGTAAGCTTTTCTTTCATAAAAAGAAAGTTTACAATATTTTCAAAATTCTTGTATAATTTTACTAGTTATGTGCATGGTATTTCAGTTTTATTGGGTTGCCCGAAAATTTCGGTCCGCTTGGGAAAATTATTTCGTACCGGAAAATTTTATAATTTTATTATTAGACATTAATTCCGATAGCTAACGTCTAATTATTCATGGACAGAATTTTCCGGTACGAATTAATTTTCCCAAATGAAACAAATTTTCCGGGCAACCCAAAATTTACTGAAATTTATGGATAAACCCTGCACATTATCTTTTATAACTCTTTGAGGATTTAAGAAAAAGTTTATACATATGATACATTTATACGAGCAGGTTTAATCCGAAGAACTCAAGTATGGTGTCAAAAAAAATTGTCATTATTATTGGAGAAACCAATGTTGAGAATTTATTGATCACATGTGTGGGCGGAGATTAGCTCACGGCGTTACGTAACGTGACGTAATATTTACCACGAACTGATTAGAAAACTGTTGTTTTTTCAGTTGGAATTTTTTTGTATCTAGAATATGGAGCATCTTGACTGCTCTCCTGAAATTTATGATTTTTTCAGTCTAATTATCAATATAAATTTACTGTTGTATTAAGTTTGTTGTTAAATAAAACCAAGAAAAAACGACAAGCCTTTTATATCTCATCAAAAACAACTCGTTGTAAATGATCCCGCCAAGCTACAAACCTAAAACGTCAGCCATAAAAAGAAGTGATATCACATAAAAAGAAACGATATAGAAGTGAATACTCCGAGTCCCGTGTAAAAATCTACCACCACTCATAATGTTTCCAAAGGACTCGGAGTGAGGTACAGCATGTGAAAACTGCTTGGCGACCTGCGGGCTTTTATAATGTTCGCGTTTCCTGCAATTACATATGACTATATTATTTTTATTTTTATTTTATTTTTTTTTATTTATTTAATTATTTTGCTCCCATAAGATTGTAAAAAGCTGAAGCTTCTGTGTTTGCATGTCTTTTCTTATTTATGAGCTTGAAAAATTAATTTGTTGATTTTATTTACCATTATTTAAACTAGAAGCACCACTCTTACGAAGAAGACATCTTAAGTAAACATGTAAAGATTTTGAGTTTGTAATATATATATATATATATATATATATATATATATATATATATATAATGATTATACGCATATTAATAACAATGCACCTTATAATAAACGTTAACTAAATTGAGATATATTGCAATAATTCTAGCGTAAGCGGAATCGCATAAGTCTGGGGAAAAATCCGTTCTGTCAGTTCTTTCGCATACAAAAATATTTATAAAAGTGATATAACAAAAACTAAAAATTTATTTTTTCGATTTTCAAAATTGATATACTGCATATATTATAAAAGCCTGCAGGTCTCCAAGCAGTTTTCACTTACTGTACCTCACTCCGAGTCCTTTGAAAACATTATGAGTGGTGATAGATTTTTACACGGGACTCGGAGTATGCACTTCTATATCGCTTCTTTTTATGTGATATCACTTGTTTTATGGCTGACGTTTTAGGTTTGTGGCTTGGCGGGATCATTTACAACGAGTTGTTTTTGATGAGATATCACTCCTTTTTGTAAGGTGTTTAATTTCAATTACACAGATCCCATTTTTATTCAGAAAAGAAAAGATAAAAGAAAGATGAAAGGGGCAAAATAAAAGAATAATTGTGATGCTATAAACAGAATTATACATCAGAATTATACAATTTATTGAGTAACTTATTCCAATGTACATGTTGCTACCATAGCAATGGGGAAACTTTTATATTCATTTCCTTACATTGTATTCATCAGATTATTTATGACATGTTTATTTTCCTTTTTCTTTTGTTAATCTCACTCTTCTGTTTATATACATTCCAAAAACAAAAAAATAGAAACTTTTACAGTAGTTTACAAAGTAATTAAAATACTGCAGTTTCAGAAAAATGTAGAAAAATAAGAAGCACCTTTTTTTGATCAATTATAACAATGAGTTTACTTTACCGAGAATAATCAAATTTGTTTTTCTACTAACCATTGTAATTTACAGGGATTTTTATACTAATATATTAAATATTATTCTTGAAAATTACTGAGCACCTTAAAAGTTTTTTTATTTGTTAAGTTTTTTAACTCAACGTTTCGAGAATTGGAAAAATATAAGATTCGCAGCGTTTGCAAAAGTATAAAAACTATTAAAGTGATTTCAAAATAGAAAATGTTCGTAGGATGACATGTATTCCAAAATTTTGTGTAAGTTTGTAAATATACCACAAAGACTAATGCGTTTACATAATGAACCGTTTAAAAAAATGTAAAATTTTATTAAAATTTTTGATCTGATAAATCATAAAGCTTTAAATTAGATTTTAAAAAGGAGCGTGATTAAACCAAAAAGGATTATATTTACTAAATGCACAAAATACATAAAGACACAAAATACATAATTAATGTTTCTAGTCTGTCCATTCCAATTCGGGGATACTAAAATATAGGTCCTCAATCCTCGGCAGTCCATGAATTAATTAGAACATATGTATGCAACTGTTAAAATGTTCCCAAAGTCGACAATAGAAGCAATAAGTATAGCTCGGCAAATATAAAACACGGCATTGCTTCATCATGACTTTGTTTCGTGGGGTGTTCGTTCTCCAAACATAAAAATCTCTTGAAAGTGTCCGTTAACCGAACATGTGTTCGTTATCCGAACATAAAAATCTCACTCGAAAGTGTTCGTTAATCGATTTGTTCGTAAACCGAACAGTTCGTTACCGATCACCTATTGTATACGAAATATAGCATTTTTAATTTTTATGGGAAATTTAAGAAGATATTTCCTTTTCATTGTGCTCTAGGCCCGTTTTTAGAGCATTTTAAGTTCGTCATAGCCGGAGATTCGATGAATGGCAAATATTTAAATGCAAAACTTCTAATCTTGGGGTAGCAACATTTTTACATTCTATTACTCAGCGCATGAATGTAAAGTTGGAATTTTTTAATCACTTTTTCAATCAATTCCTGATACATTTATTGATAAACGCAGTTTTTTTTAATCGATGAAAATACTATATTTTAATAGATTTAGAGCTTAAGATCGACGAGCTTTCAGGCGGACAAAATGAACACGTATTAAATTTTAAAGCAAGATAATAAAACCTTACAGAGATTGAAACAGAATAAAATCATTAAAATACATCTCACTCAGTAAATATACATCGGTTGTAATGTAATCAAGATCTTCTAAGAGAGCCTGTAAACGAAACATAACATATTTGAATATCTTGCGTATATAGCCACTTTGACAAAAAATTATGCTATTTATACTATTGTTTTTCCTCTGTGTTGAGGAATCAAGTACTTCAACGTAAAAATTCGCTAATTACACAACTATTTAGTCTTATTAAAAAATCTTTTGAGTTACACTGTAAACGAACAGTAAATTCTACAATTCTGTTTTACAATAGGAAGCTAACTTAGGTCGTTCGTAGTAACATATTTTAACATCCTGCGCATACGTTCTTTTTTAAAAGAATTAGACCATTTAATATTTCTTTTCTTCATTTTAAGTATAGGAATAAATCACTTTAAAGTGATATACATAAAAAAACTAATTCATAATTTTACATGAAATATTAAACATTTGAACTACTCATAAAAACAATGCAATTGCTGAAAACCGCGTAAAAATCGGATAATTACACAATTATTTAGCCCTATATCAAAAGATCTTTTGTGAGAACCTGTAAACGAACCTTAAATGTTACTATTTTTTTATAATAGGGAGCTTACTTGGGTCAACTGCAATAACATATCTTAATATCATGTGTATACGACCATTTCTAAAAGAGTTGGGTCATTTATTATTTTTTTGCTCTATGTTAAAAATAGAAATCAATAACTTTAAACTGATATAAATCAAAAACTAATTAATATTTTTATCATGAAACTTACAAAGGTTTGAACTACTCATAAAAACAATTCAAATGACGTAAACCACGTAAAAATCCGATAATTACACATTGTTGTAGCCCTGTCAACAGTTTTTGGTCTGTACAAGATTTAAAAAGTGCAAAAAACAGCACTTTTAAAATCGCATTTCCTGAAAACCTATTCGACAGATCTTGCTTTTATTTTGATTTTTTAGTCACGTGGCACACCCCATTCCATAGAATCAAGAATTTTGTTTCTATCATAAATATAACGCGAGATATAGATGTGTCAAAAACCCGTTTTGTCCCGTCCGCAAAATATAAACTAGACAGAGTTTAAAAAAAAAAAAAAATGTAAAATCGTTTGGCATCCATTGGCGGAAATTCCTTTCATTTACGGTTCAATTCATTGCTGTTTCTTATGCTTGGCGATATTACGGGAGCTTATTATAGGCTTTCGATATTACGTTATGCTGATTATTAACATTTTTTCAACCAGTGTTGATACAATGTTTAATATGTTGATGACCCTTATTTCAAACACTGGATTCATCTTCAGAAAGGAAACCCAATTTCAATCGAATGATGCCTTTCGCATATCTCTGATAATTTGTTTATAAAATAATACGGGAAGCGAACTTTTTTTACTTTTCTTAATAATACGACCTTTTTTTTTTTCTTGAACAATTGTACATTAAATGGCAAAAAGGGATGAAATATGAAGCCTTATACAAAAAATGCTAATAAACTATGAATTATCATCTATATTCCTTATTTCCAAAGTATGTAAACTATACCATTTTCGGGCCTTTATCCAGGAAACTCAAATATGGTGTCAAAAATGGGTGTTCCCATTTGAAAAATCAAAGTTCGTGGAATTTTTAATAGGTAGACAGTTCCGATGCTAAATGTATGAATAGCATTTAATTGTAGATAATATTCCCCGTCGATTTGTACCCATGTATTTTTATTCAGTTACTTACAGGCTAATTATTATGGGTGATCAGTTTTTTTATTACATTCTTTTTAACACTCAACCTGTTTTACTTACCCATCATACGTAGTATAGGTTGTCTTGTAATCGTTTTGAAAATCGAAATTTTTTTTGACGGATTTACACGTTTCAGACACGGGAGATTCCGAAAAACACATTTTTAGAAAAAAAAATTTACCGTCCGTCTGTGTGTCTGTGTGTCTGTAAACGCTCTATCTCCCGAAAAAATTGAGATAGAGACTTGCAATTTGGTATGTACTTAGTATGTAATAATGGGAAGAAGCCTATTTCATTTCAATAACCTCGATTAACCGGAACTATTTTTTTCGGACTCTCGAAATATTCTTTCTGATGAAAGATATATAAAAATTTTCGAAATTGTTTATTTTACAAAATGAATATAAAAGACAATAAAAAAACATAAATTTTGCATAAAGCATGAAGTCGATCGGATAATTAGCTGCCGAGATATTTGGAATCCTATTTTCCACACTCTTCGATTTTTCATGACCCTGTATTTCATCCAAATTTCACTTCAAAGATATATTTTAATTGGAAATTTGACGCTTAATCAGATGCAATAAACCGCTAGTTAATAGGATTATTATTTTTGGAGTTATAAGGATGTTTCTTTCAAGCAATTCAGTAATCGAACCTTTAAAGTTTGTGACGTCATCAAGCCACGATTTTATTTGAATTGCAATGCATTTTATAAGTAGTTTATACATTTTTATTTTAATATTTTACATTATGCATATCCATGATGGGTAAGTATTACGGTGGCCCCCAACGGCTAGTTTTGTATGCAAAGACTGAATTTTGTAATCCATTTTGTACACACTTTTTGATATGCTAAAATTATAAAACTTGCGTTCACAGGAGTGTTTCCGATGACAATACAACATTTTAATATTTTTAGAATTTAATTATAAATAAATTGATTAATTTTACGCATTTTACCGTTACCTCGCCACAGGTGATAAATCTCCAAATATTCCGTGTATCGTACAAGTGTATAGGAATTTAAACAACAATGGGTTTAATTATTCTTCAATAAACGCACACCAAAATATGCCCAATGGTTGTGAAACTGCTATAATGACACATTTTAAAAGCTAAAAAGTAGCAAATAAATTATAAATAAAATAGTCGTTGGGGGCCACCGTAATACTTACCCATCATGGATATGCGTAATGTAAAATATTAAAATAAAAATGTGTAAACTACTTATAAAATGCATTGCAATTCAAATAAAATCGTGGCTTGATGACGTCACAAACTTTAAAGGCTCGATTACTGAATTGCTTGAAAGAAACATCCTTATAACTCCAAAAATAATAATCCTATTAACTAGCGGTTTATTGCATCTGATTAAGCGTCAAATTTCCAATTAAAATATATCTTTTAAGTGAAATTTGGATGAAATACAGGGTCATGAAAAATCGAAGAATGTGGTAAATAGGATTCCAACTATCTCGGCAACTAATTATCCGATCAATTTCATGCTTTATGCAAAATTTATGTCTTTTTATTGTCTTTTATATTCATTTCTTAAAATAACCAATTTCGAAAATTTTTATATACCTTTTATCAGAACGAATATTTCGAGAGTCCGAAACAAATAGTTCCGGTTAATCGAAGTTATTGAAATGAAATAGGCTTCTTCCCATTATTACATACTAAGTACATACCAAATTGCAAGTCTCTATCTCAATTTTTTCGGGAGATACAGCGTTTACAGACACACACACACAGACATACAGACACACAGACGGACGGCAAAATTTTTTTTCTAAAAATATGTTTTTCGGAATCTCCAGTGTCTGAAACGTGTAAATCCGTCAAAAGAAAATTTCGATTTTCAAAACGATTACAAGACTTACCCTATACTACGCATGATGGGTAAGTAAAAATAAAGAGTGTGATATTTAGAAAAGAAAATAACGCTTGCTTTCAATTTCTAAATATTACACTCTTTAATTCAATTACATTACACAATTCAGTTACATCTATTATTAGTTTAATATTAATTAATTTACGATTATACGTTGAGAAGTCAATTTAGAAATCTTAAAAAGATATATTAAATAATGTTTCATTATTTTATTTTCTATTGTCCTACCTTATAAAATAAACAGAGCAAAAATTATATAATTTTTAATAAATTCACTTTCTTGAGCTTTCTACCAAGCATTAAAAAGGCAGTGAATTTTTTTCGTTATGCAGTATGGTGCTCACGTCAAATTAATGTACTGTACCGGAAATTTTAGGGAAAAAAATATAAATTTGGCATTATTTTCAAGATGAACATTGAATGCTTATGTTATAAAAGAGTGTTTTGAAAAAAGTTTTCCTTAAGAATGCTAGATGATGTTTTTTTGCCATAAACATATCAATAGAGATATATTCTACATTGCAAGCATATCCTAGACATGCAGTTCGCTAAGCATTGCCATTTTCCTTTTAACTAGCCGTTTGTACCCATGACCACCGCCCCCTGAATACTAGGCCTTAGCGCTGACACAAAAATGGCGGCGCTCAAGGGCCGATTTTGTAAAACCTTTGTACGTTCCCCTAATTTAACACCCCAGTATTTTCTAAAAGTTTTCTTTTACTTATTGAATCTCAGAAAAATAAGGTGAACAAACCTTTTAGAAATTATTGGTATTGAATTTCAAGGGACCTTACACACGCTGAAAAATTTCCGCCTACGTCTGCATCAATTTTTGTGTCGGCGCTCAGGCCTAATATTCAGTGGGCGGTGCCATGGCTTTGAGTGACATAAAAATGCATCTTAATGAACAGAAAATTCATCAAGTAAAATTAAATTAATATTGTCTTTTACTGTGATATTTTTCCGGTTTCTCAGTTATAATAATAAACATTATTTAAAAAATATGTACGTTTATTGTATAAAATATACATGTTTTCGTGAGGACACAGAAAATTAAGATGTAGTTATGTTTACAATACATGTGAGAATATTGCTTTCTGAAATACGGATAATATCGAGCAAAACTGCAGTCTATACGTATTTTATTATTTAACGGTAATTCAACATCATAATATATTTAATGCGAAATTAATGCAAATGTCCGCGAACTTTGATTTCTACAAAGCAAAAAATAATTTTTTTCTTTTTTTTTCTTTCATTATCTAAAGTAATCACTTGGTTAGAAATTCAGAAGATAAATTTATATAAAGTAGGCTGGTATCACATTTAATGACGCTTTTTCTCGCAGTTTTCTGTTCTTATTGTATTATTCGATGTCTTTAGTTAAGGCAATTGTTTCCTCTGACTTTATTAAAAGTACATTTTCTCCAATTACTTGCATTTCCTTTTACTTAAACGACATCTACAATTTGTTTTGATGCAAATTGGAGAAACAAAATATCGTGTTATCTCAAGTTCTTTCTAGTATATATTTTTTATAGATGCTTGGCATTTGATAAACTTAGGCTTGTTTCTTTATTTTCTTAGCGGTTTTATGTGTAACATAGAAAATAGCATACAATATCATTCTGTTTTATGCCTTTGAGTAGTAAAAGATAAATTTCAAAATAAGCTTTATAGAAAATCCCGACAATTTTACTTTTGTCATAGCTAAATATATTTATCTTTATTTTTTGTCTTCTTTATATAAAATATTTGAAGATACAAAAACCCATGATTACAAAATGTAAATACAAAATAACAGCAAGGTTCAACATTATTTAATACTTTAAATTTTATAAAATATTCAACAAAATGTAAATACAAAATAACAACACGGTTCAGCATTATTTAATACTTTAAACTGTATAAAATATTCAACAAAATAGTAAACACTAAGTTTAAAATGAAAAATTCCGTATCTATGAAAATTTATCTAAGCTGTTGAAGTTTACTAAATCCGAATCTTTGATTATCAACTAAAATTCAATTCAACCGCACGGATACTCACAGTTTCGGATACCTTTCCATTATCTTCACAAATTGTGGAAGGACGACTAATCCGAAATTTTAAAAAAACAGGGGATTTCCAGAATTTATGGAAATATTGTGAAATGAAAAAGCGAGTGAGCTTCCTAACGAGTTAACCCTCCAGTTCCAAACCTACAACATACGAAAAAAATGTTCACACTTATGAACGGCATCATTTAGAAAAATGTTACCCACCCCCTAAAATTATCCTGTCTATTACAATTGTATTTAATACTGACAAGTATATCTAACATTTTAAAATTTAAAAAGTTTAAAAGTTAAATTCGAAGAAATGGAAATGTTGTAATTATGAATAAAGGGATATTATAAATATGTGAATGGTACCCTCTGGGACGCTACTCATGTCATGTGCCATGTTGAGATAGGAAGAACTTAAAAACATAATTAAAATGGACTTTTTAAAAAAATTAATTAATCCCTTAAGCACCATATTCAATTTAGTAATAGTATCCTGAATACCAGATTTATTAAATTTCGTCAAAAGTAGTTTATGTCATTAATTTTAAATAATACACGTGAAATATATAATTACATATAATGTAAGGCGATGAAATAATGGTATATTTATATTATACAAACTGAAATAAGGTCCAAAGTTCCAATCTTCATCGCTTGATTCAAAGTTATCAACACTATAGTCTATGCCACCATCAAAATTATCACTGTCCGTGTCTGACATAATTATTCTACAAAATCACTATCTATCAGAAATACAAACAAACACAAAACCGAAAGCGAAACACTGCAGTTTACAAAAGACAACTGAAAAGAATAACCAATGCACAGAATAAAGAATGAATGACGACGAAAGAAACAAAGCAACAGGAAAACTAATTATGCATTTTGGACACGTAACGCCATCTATTGGGTGCGAAAAGAATCATTGCTATAAAGCTCGTACAAAACCATCCACATAGCAATTTACGATGCTTAGAACAGATTGCAGTCTGGAATTAAATTAGGACTTACGTGCATACGTCATAGTACTTCAAATAGAAGAGTTCATGACGTACATAGGTACGTCGTGGTGCTTAAGAGGTTAAGCGTAAGTTGATTAGGTTTTAAAAAAAAACTATTTCAAGACAATATTTTAAGAACAGCAAGCACTTGAAGGTAAATAAAGTGTAAGCTATCAATAAATAATATCTCTAACACGTCATTTTTATTATGCGGTCAGTAAAAGAGCTCCTATAATACAGGCTGAATCATACCGCCATTTAATGATCCAGCGGAACAAAAACCAAGCGAAAACCGGTTTGCTTACCATACTAGTGGATCGCGAGTGACAGTAACAGGGACGGCAAACACCTGCTCAGGCGGTTTCCTAATGCTGAGCTAGGTCACAATATGGCGGTTATTTTGGGCAACATAATGGATATGCGTCAGCTCCCCTTATAGGAGCCTTAGTCAGTACACACCACAAATTCAGAAAATCACCAGGACAGTATCAACTGAATCAACAGTTTGAAATAATACTATTTTTTAAAACAATTTAACATTTCTACAATTATTGTAAATTATTAGAAGATCCGTGATCTCAAATAAATCCTTTACTGAAAGACTTAAACTAATTTAGTCTAGCTGGCTTATCTATAACAGGAAACTTAAACGCTAAAAAATACACATATCTTGCAAAAACAGTGCTATCGGAAATCTATTGGCCGACAGTTTCTGGCCATTTTCGGTGCTATCTGCACGATACCGGCCGCCGATGTTACTTATATCACTTTTTCCACATACCAGGCGATTGGCGATTGTCGGCGATAGGTACACAGTTGGCATTGCGGTATCGGCAATGCTAACGAGCATTTAAACAAGAGAACATGGTGCCTGTTGGCAAATATACAAAACAATATCCTCTTTGCCGGAAAACATATGTCCCTTCCGGAAACGGGCAGTGAGGTACCGATGACGAATTACGTGGCAGAGAGACATACTGTCACGCGACGAGGGTCACTGTGGCACCGACAGAGAAAACTCTACTCGTGACAACGGACGATGTCATACGAAGGAATGAGAGTTACTTTGTCTACTAACTAGCTTGTCAGGTTGAAGATGTGTTCTAGATGTTTGTGTATGTATTTGAGTTTGTTTAGAACTATGCGTCTTGAGAGAATTATTTGTTGCCATCCCTTAAGAGGTGTCGCTGGACGTTTAATTTGCCAGTGTGCAGTGAGTGTGCATTAGTGATAGGCATGGGTGACTGATCCCACTTTGCAACACTCACATACTTTAGATCCTGCACACCTAAATTTTTGGGATTTGAAGGATCGATTCCTGTTAAGAATCTCGCGTTGTATGGTGTGAGGTGATACATGTTTAGAGAAATTGCGGTGATTAGGTCAAACGTTTGAATGCCGTTATCAGTGAGTTCCCAGTACTCCTGGCATTCCGAGATGATCATGGATTTCAAGACCCCCCTTGATGAACAACTGAGGCACTGGGAGGTGGTGATCAAAATTTATATGCTTGGTGGCTTGTTTTGCGAGTTCGTCCGTGTACTCTTTACTTAATGTGCCCTTCTACGATGAGCCGTGGCAGAGATGATTTCTGTACATGAAGTTTTTATGATACAAGAGAACATGGTGCCTGTTGGTAAATATACAAGACAATATCCTCTTTGCCGGAAAACACATGTCCCTTCCGGAAACGGGCAGTGAGGTACCGATGACGAATTACGTGCCAGAGACATACTGTCACGTGACAATGGTCACTGTGGCACAGGCAGAGGAAACTCTACTCGTGACAAGGGACGATGTCATACGTTTTGTTTTGAGCTTCTGTTTTGAGTTTTAGTTTGATTTTTTGTACGAGTGGGTTGATTGTTCTGGGTGCCTGTATGGCCTGCAGCCCAGACAAGCTATTGCTGAAGATAGGGACCTCAGTCGTCAGCGGCCTGTTGGTTTGAAGAAAAATAAAGTGAAGTTTGTTTTTTCAGGGTGAGCAAATCTGTTCCCTTTTCGGATATCCGTTTTGTCGGCACCGATAAACCTCTATTTTATAAAAACTGCTCCACTGCTCACTAAATAAGCAGATACAGCATATATAAGAAAACGTGGGTTTAAATTAATGTATTGAGTGCATTGCAAGGTTAAAACTATTTTTGTCTTATACAAAAGCTCTATGCAAAATTTATTATGACAAATCGTGGATACGTAAGATTGTCTAGTTTCAGATTTCTCATTACGCCACGTAAATACACTGAATTGTATTATATGGGACTCACTCAATCCTGACTTTCGGCATGAAAAGCCACTGCATAAGTATATAACAGCTTGGTGCAGAATGACAATACAGATTACTATGGGGTAAATTTTATTAAACATTTTTCCTTTACTTCTAAATATCTAGTTAATACCCCTGTATCACGTTTAAGATGATCACGTTTAAGATGTTGTGCAGTTTTACAAAAACATGTAATCCCTGCTTTGAAAAATAGAACATGTTTAAATACAACCATTTTCATGCTAGATTGCTATCTGCAACATATTGCTTCACCACTCAAACTTTTCCGCCAAGCTTTTGTTAAGAAACCATGACCGTACTATAAACATAAACGTTGAAATTTCTTGGTCTTCTTGGTCTCCCGCCTTGAGTCCTTGTGAATTCTGGTTGTGGTTTCCATAAAAGACTGTGTGTACAAAGAGAAATTTAGTCAGCTGAAAGCTAACATAATTAAGCATGTCCAAAACATTCAACCTGAAACATTAAATGCTACCGTGGATCACACTGTTTTGTGCCTGCAGCAGTTGATTGGACTTGGAGGCTGATATATGGAGCATATAAGAATATTTGGTATTTTATTATAAAAACATCTATAATTATGAAATTGACCTAAGCTTTTGTCTATTCCATCTTTTCTTAGACCCTGGGATTTTTCTTAAAGGAGATTTTGAGATATTCTCATATTATTCACTATATATATATCCACTCATATTATTTGCTATATATTCACTCGTATCATTCGCTATAGCAGTAGATAAGTGTCCAATCTTGAAAGTCTATTGTAGCATGCTCAAAACTAGTCAGGGTAGAATGAATTTAATTTTTAAAAGAAAATCTTTGTATTATTTTATATTTTTAATGAAAATCTATCAAAACAAACTAAGGAGCCTATTCTATATTGCTTGCCGTTTTTAGATCTGGTGTTTTGATATATAAAACTTTCCATTATGTGTGATCAAAAGTTCCTAAGAAAACCTAAATAATATAAAACGCCTCCCCTAGCCCTCCGTCTCTATTAAAACTCAAATTTATATCGCTCACCGATTAAAATATAGAGGTTTTCCAATGTATGAACAGAAACTAGATACCTCCAAAAATGGGCTAACTATCTTCAAAGACACTGAGAGAGAGAGAGAAAGAGAAAGAGACTTGAAGAAAACCATTTATATGTGGAATGGGGGGAGTGTATGTTAAATTCTTCTGTGCTGGTTGTATATGGTCAATTCTTTCTTTTTCTCTTTCAAATGGTTTAAGTATAGTTTTTCTCGGATGTCCTGTCTTTAAACCTATGTTTTCTATGATTTTGAATTCATTCTCCAGTGATTTTGCTGTTGAACAAACATGTAGGGCTCAGTTTATTTATGTATGCATGGCTACTAATATGTACGGTAACGGAGTATCGGCTTTGTAAGAGATTATACTTAAGTTTGCTGTTGGTGTTCTATATACTGTAGTATTTACTTTAGTTGTTTCATGAGCTATATTTATATCTAAGTAGTTGATCGAATGATTTATTTCTTTTTTTATTGTAAATTGGATATACTTGTCATAGAAATTTACTTCGTTAAGAAGGTTATCTAGATTAATACGTTTATTTATGATAATGAATATGTCGTCTACGTATGTAATCCATAGCCTAATTTCAGTTTTGTATTCATTTATGATTATTGTATCGAGATTGCTTAGTTTCCATTCCGCGAATACATTAGAAATTTGGATCCCATAGGTACTTCTTTAATTTGTTTCTATGTTTTGCTATTAAACTCGAAAAAATTCTCGTTAAGGATAAGGTTTTATGGAGAATAAATATTAAATATTACTATTTTTAAAACGGAAGACACCGTTAGAAAGGAAAAGGTACCAAGATGTGATATGGTATTCCTTTTTATTCCGTCTCTCAAATAGCTAAGACGATGCGGTTTTGTAAAAATGCGAGCAAAAAGAGCCCTCCCCCCCATGATACACTCCCTGCTTACAAAAACTTTGGAGCAGATTCTTTATTGAGACCGTCGCAATTCCTTACTCGCGAGGGCATGATCATTATGGTTTTAATTATTATCTCAGCCAGTTATCGAAAAAGGAAAAAGCTCAGCCCCAGGTGTATTCGGACGTCCAAGGACGATCCTCATTCAACTTTTCACATCTCTATGTACAATAGAATTTATTAGTCATCACCAACATATAGACACACACATGGATAGACAAGCCTCTTTCTTTTATTAGTATATATTGCTGCACTAATCCTTCGAAGAAAAATTAGAAAAAAATTATACATGATAATTTTAATATATATATTTAATATTCACGACAGCACTCAAACAATGAAAAAATATGCGTCAGCTAAGATAAATATTACAACTCCGGACCGATACTGATAAAGTTAAGCGGATTATCAGACATCAGTCAGTGTCCTTTACCGATATAAATCGAATGGCTATATTTAGCCCTAAGGCGGACATAACCGTAACCGGCGATCGAAAAAGCATGGTTCTAGCATCATTTGCCGACATACTACAGTGACTTGAACGATACCACTGTGCAGACTGATATCAATCCGATACTGACGGCTACAGACCAATTATCTTCCGAATAGTATGTATTTGCTGTGATAGATTGCATTTGCATGAGCATTTTATACTAGAAATCATCCGGAAACCTAAACTAAACATTTGCATAAGTACAACCAACCGCAAGTACATTTAAAATCTCTGCCGATGAGGCATTCATGGTATTCAGAAAAATTAAAAGAAAGACAAAACTATAGCCAAAAATGGGTTAACTAAACTCATAATATATAAAACACTATCACAGCACTCCAAAACTTCCGTTTCTACTAAAATGTATTATTTAACAATAATTTCTCAAATCTCTGATCAGAATTCTTGGCTCTCATTTTTTAACAAAACCCATTTTTTGGACAAAAACTAGAAACTTCACCATTTTTGGGGAAAATTTTTTTTAGAAGGTAAATCAGAATAGAATCAAATAATTTCACTATTGACTATAAAAAATATAGAAGAATAGCGCCTGGTTCTGAGCGGAGGAGGTGTCATTTCGATACCGTTATTGTCCGAAAAAACCATAGATAAAGTTATTGTTGCTATGGAAACATCGAGTTTTTCTATATCGAAAGAGTTCAGATTCAGACCCCTATTGTAGACGAATCCACTATCTCACCTCATGAATATCAAACAGGTGTTATAAATATATTTCAATACTATACTTCTCAAACTTCTTTCATTATTTTAAATATTATTTAAGCTGTTTTAAAATCGTCTAGATTAATAAATAAGAAATATCCTCAGCAGTTAAAAATAATTTTAAATTATGCTTAAAAATATTTAGAAATCATTGTCTTAGATTATAAATGTTATAACATCCATAACAATGCTTCTTTATATTATATCAAATAATAAGTAACGATGTTTACACATGAGATAGAATCTGCAGCATTTAATTCATTAATACTATTTTAAACAAAAATGCAGGATGAAAATTTTCTCATTATAACTAGTCGTCTTTGAAATGTCTTCATTAGTAAATTAAGCAAATTAAAATAAGTATAGGTTTGCATAATAATGATCACCCTAGTTATTAACTTTCCTTTCGTTCTTAAAAGCTGTAATTTGAAAATTTAATCGGAAGTTATTAAAGATCTTTTATGTTAGAAAGGTATTGGTAAAGAACCTAACATGACTTTGTGATCCATATACATAAACATTGAAATTTTTTATGTAATTTATGTACTACTGGGGTAGAATACAGGGTACAAAACATTATAAACAAGTGCTGTATGGTATTTTGCGCAAGCGTTTGTGCTGTACAGTGTGACTATTAAAGGAAAACATTTTCTGGCAATAGAAGTAGTGCTATTTAGATAAGCACATATGAAACAACGGAGCTATATAGTTGCTAAGTTCCACACCCTGTACATTTACAGCTTAAAAGCGCGAGAGAAAGTAGATGATTCAATAACTGCAAGACACAATAATAATTTTGCATAATTTTTAACCTGAGAATGATAGATATCGCAAAAGTGTGATATTTGTTAATTATTCCGTATATGTTTTAAACACGAATATTTTAAAATGTATTATATCCCAATTTAAGTAGACTACAAAAGTTATAAATAAGATATTATCACTTGTCATTGATGTACCTTTTCAAGGGAATTATGGAAGATATTTTAACATTTTGTGTTTATAGTTTTAGGAATAGTTTAAACATGCTATAAACTGATTGTTCATCAAGGAATAAAATTTAAAAATACATTAGCCAATTGATTTCGTAGAGAACAACGAAATAAAACAGCTCATATTGATGTACTTTTTTTACATGTATAATGGTTAAAATTTAAATTAATGAATTGACAAGAATAAAAAGAAAAAAAATGTAATAGTTACACAATTTTGCAAACAAGCATAACATAGTTTTTTTTTTATCATTTCACTATTGCATTATTTATTTATTGTTTGCAACTGTTGTTATCGCGTTACCCTACAAAATACACGCCCATGTAAACAATTTTCCTTAAATTGCAAACAAATTAATAAGATTATTTCTGGCATGTTTTTCCTCTGTATTCTAAAATGTGAATTAAAATTTATGTCCCGCCACCACTGAGATAAACAGGAATGCTATGGAAAAATGTTTCTTAATGTAGGAAAATATAATGTAACCACCTACGAAAATATACAATAAGACATGCTGAGTTACCAACGATTCCAGAAAACTTTCTTTATCTTTACAAACCTCAGAAACCAATGTATTTTCGTTATTTAAAGAAGCATCTATAAAAAGAAAGTTTTTTGCTGCCACTGGGTTTCGGAAACGATTTCGAGTAGCTTTCATGGTGTATTAATCAGTTTTCTGAAACCGGAATATCCGTTTTTAGGATACTGTACATTATAATACAATTCTCAATTAAACATTTTCAGCCGCGTAACTGAATCTATACATGCAAGAGTAAGAGAACAATATTCATTTTAATATTAACGCTGTTAATTTATATGTTTGTCTCTAACATATATTTATTGAACATGAAAATATATACCTGAGAATGGATGGCATCTGAAAAACCTATGTTCTGGGATAAGGAAACTGATTAATACCCTATAAAAACTACTCTAAAACGTTTCCGAAAATCTCTGGCTGCAATGAAAACTTTGTTTTTGTAAATGCTTCTTTAATTCTCGAAAATATATTGGTTTCCGAGGTTTCGGAAGATGTTATTGTGTATTTTCGATTGGGGGTTATATTATATTTACCGAAATTACGAAATATATGATAAAGCAGTTGTGTATATTGGTAGTTATGAATTCTCACTTGGACTACGTAAGTCAGCTGATCACGTGTAAGAAAATTGGCTGATCTGATGATATTAATGGAGCTCTCTGCACTAACAAGGAAAGTGGAATTATCTTGATTCTCAATTTTCAGATTTATGTAATGTATTATTCAGCATATAAGGAAATATAAATTTTGTGATCATAAACAAAGAAAATATGATTGCAAACTTTTTATAATAAGAAGGTATATGCAAAGAAGTTATACTCTAAATTAAAATGTTAAAAGTAAATTTAAAAGCTTTGTAACTGAAAACTACATTTCCACTTGCCTTGTTATTGCAGAGGCCCCTCATTTGACCTGTGTCCTTCAATTTGGATTTTTTGCTGAAAGTTAACTGGTAAAAGTTCCGTAATCTGATTTTCAGCAAAAATTTTAGTCAAACACAAGCGATGTTGAAAATAATATACTAATTTCAGTCGTATGACAGCAATTGCATAAAAATGGATGCAAATGTATACATTTAAATGTAAATTATATAAACATCGTTTATACAATTACTAGCAGGGTTTGCTCGTTACTCTGTTCGATTTTTTCACAAACGAGCCTTGAATCAAACGAAATATGTCGGCGAATTTGTCTTTGTATTTCTTTTTCAGTTTCAGATAACACTAAACATTATTATTACACATTCGTACACACGAGTGAAAAGGATATATTTATTATAAAGGAACTGTTTATTTCTTAATTTTTATTTATTTATTTTATAAAACCTTTCTCATTTCTACCTTCTCTCTCCAATAAAGATTCTTATAAAACAAATAAAATATCCAAAAACTATATTTGATTAGTATATTTTTTGTAATTGGAAGAATGTTTCCATTTTAAGCAGTTTAAGGGACAATCGCCAGAATTTCTTTTATGAATATATATATTACATTATTATTTTTTACTATTATCAAATATAATTGCAGCTTTCTTACATATTTACGCTTTTAAAAATTGCCTGATAATCTATAAAAATGCGGGGTATTTGATAATTTATAAGTGTTATAAACTGTAAAAAAAAGACAGATATTTCTTAGTCTAGGAAAAAATAATATAACCACGAATGAAAATGTACAATAAACCTATCCCAACTTACTAACGATTTCGAAAAGCATTTTTTACATTTAAAAACCTCAGAAACCTAATTTTTTTTTAGATTTAAATAACAATTTTTAAAAGCAATTGTTTTTTGCTGCCACTTATTTTCGGAAATGTTTTCGAGTATTTTTTATAGCGTATTAATTAGTTTTCTCATCCCGGAATATAGGTTTTCCGGATGCTGTCCATTCTCAAGTAAAAATTTTCATGTTCAATAAACATGTTTCTGAGACAAATATGATAAGTAGACATCATTAACATTAACATTAAAATAATTATTATTTTGTCACTTTTGCATGCATAAATTAGACGCAGCTGAAAATGTTTGAGAATAAATAGCATATTCCGTATAGCATAACCGATATTCCGGTTTGAGAAAACTGTTTAATCAGTGGCAGAAAAGAAAAAACTTTGCTTTTATAAATGATTCTGTAAATATTGAAAATATATTGATTTCTAATATTTCTAATGATAAAGAACACTTTTCGGAATAACTTGGTAGAGGGTTATTGTATATTTTTGTTCGTGGTTAATATATATTTTTTGAAAATTAAGGAATATTTGCCTTTTCTACAGTGTACATTGTCCATAAATTAAATACTTTTAATGCATACTTCGCTATTTTTAGAATCGAATTCTAATTATCTCACTGTCAAATACAAAGACCATAGTTGATTGATTGCTGTAATTTATCATGTGCTTTCCGGAAGTTTAAGTTATATTTTTTTCTTTTGCGTATTATTTTAAACATGGTATAGTATAAACATGGTGTTCATTCGGTAATTAAACTATGTTTCTATAGCCTTAGAATAGTTGGTAATTGAAATGCGATGGATTAATATTAGAGAAATTATATTTCCCTGATTACTGGAACCAGTGCCAGGATTTAGGGATTGCTTGAACTGGAATCCCGATAATTTAAATTTTATGTCTTACCTAAAATACCATTTTAATTTCATTAACCTTTCTTTCATAAAATGATCAAGAAGGCGTTTTATTCTTAATAATATATAAACAATTTTTATAATAATTATCAGCAAATAATTATCTATCTATAGATGCTAACACACAGGTAAAAATTCATTACGACTGATAATAACAAAAATAATAACTTCAAGTAGAAAACTCAACTTTTGATTTTACGCATGGAAAACCATGTAAATGTTATCAAACTATACAAATGAGACTAAATGCTTAGTTAAATGTTTCTGATTTCCTGCTTCATGGTTCTGCCTAAAAAATATTGAATTTCAATCCAAACTAGTCTTTGGGGGCCATCGTAATACTTCCCATCATGAATATGCATAATATAAAACAGGAAAATAAAACATGTGTAAACTATTTATAAAATGCATTGCAATTCAAATAAAATCATGGCTTGATGACGTCATAAACTTTAAATGCTCTATTACTGAATTGCATAAAAGAAACATCCTTATAACTCCCAAATTGATAATCCTATTAACTAACAGTTTACTGCTTCGGATTAAGCGTCTCATTTCCAATTAAAATATATCTTTGAATTGAAATGGTAATAAAATACAGGGTCATGAAAAATGGAAGAGTGTAGAAAATAGGATTGCAAATATCTCGGCAACTCATTATCCGATCGATTTCATTCTTTGTGCAAAATTTATGTTTCTTTATTGTCTTTTATATTCACTCCTTAAATTAAACAATTTCGAAAATTTTTATATACCTTTTATCAGAACGAATACTTCGAGAGTCCAAAAAAAATATTTCCGGATAATCGAGGTTACTGAAATTCAATAAGCTTCTTCCCATTATGACATACTACGAACATACCAAGTTTCAAGTCTCTGATCTCAATTCGTTCGGGAGATGGAGCATTTACAGGCACACACACAGACAGACGGACGGCAATTTTTTTTTCTAAAAATATGTTTTTAGGAGACTTTACCTTATACTACGGATGATGTGTAAGTAACAAGTAACTCTGGTTGGCCCGTTGGCATATTTCATAGAGACTGCTTAGACCCAGCACATCGTCTTTTTGACAGTTAGTGTGATCGTTTTGACAAGCCATCATAAATTCAAATATTGCTTGAAAACAATTACAAGCAAATTCACATACTAAAAGTGACTGTCCACGACATTTATTGAGGAACAAAGCAACATAGAAAAAATATACAATATGTTGGTTTGAAATTTAGCTTAAAAACAACTTTAAACAAAACTAAAATTGTTGATAGCCTTATACCAAACTTAGCTTAAAACGTTCCCTTGTGTAATAAGAATTCCAGTGCACAAATTTCATTTAAATCCATTTCGTAGTTAGTGAGAAAATTACTGACATAAACACATACGTACAAACATTACCGTCTGTAAGAGAAGATCTTTTTCTTGAAGTCGCTCAAAAATGCTACTTTTTAATATTATTTTAATGTGTATTTTACTATTTGTTTTTCAAGTTAAACTTCGTGTGTCTCATGTAAGAACAAAAGTAATGTTTTAGAGTATTTTTATTTTTGGAAAAATGCATATTACATGCTGGTTTCCTATTGTATATAAAAATAAGGCAATGTTTTATATCGCCAGTTTCTGAAGAAAATAAAGCACAGAGAAAAACAATATGTTGTTTTGAAATTTAGCTTTAAAACAAGTAAAACAACTAAAATTTTTGATAGCCTTAGTCCAAACCTTGCTTAAAACGTTTTATTGTGTAATAGGAATTGCGGTGCGCAAATTTCATTTAAATCCATTTGGTAGTTAGTGAGAAAACTGCGGACATAAACACATACATACAAATATAATAGTCTGACACATGCAAATATAATAGTCTATAACAGAAGCTCTTTTTCTTGAAGTCGCTTAAAACTGCTGCATTTTAATAGTGTTAACATTTTAATGTGTATTTTATTATCTTTTTCAAGTTAAACTTTTGTCTCAGGTAATAGCAAAAGGTATGTTTTATAGCATTTTTATTCTTAAAAAATGTAAATTATCCACTGCTTTCCTATTGTATATAAAATAGTGCAATGTCTTATATCGTCAGTTCAGGGAAAAAAATAAAACACAGAGAAAAAGTTAACAAAACTAAAAATTCTTAATTTCCTCTGCAAAAATTAATTATTTTCTTAGGCCATCTTTAATTAATAAAGCTTTTATCGCACAAAATTATTAAAAGACATACATATGTGGAGAAAGAAAAAAAGCATTGTACACCGTAATAGAATGATAAATTCTGTGTTTCTTTTCTATTAATTAATGCATGAATAATTAAATAAGTACATTTAATTATTATTTTCGTTTAAATCAACAGTGCGAAAATGGAAAAAAGTATTAACGGCCATACTAATTATTGTCTGTATAATAGATCTGCGTTCCAAGCCTATAAGAATTTCTCTAATTGAAAATAATTAGTGTTTGAATGATCTGTAAGTTTCAACAGTAAACAGACAAAAAGATTTAAGATGTTGTCTGAACTATAAAAAATGGCAAAGCATAGAAATTACAACGTTTTTGTAGTTTTGGTAATAATATTCAGTAAAAGAAATTAACGATAGTTCCGAAGTTTTATTGAAGTTCTCGTTTACATCTGTTTGATGAAATCCAGTAGTATACCATGGAAACCGCTTACAACAAGACTGAACGAAGCTTAACAAGTAATATAAAAAAAATTAAAGTCAATTCCTACTTATGTAAAAAAAAAAAAAAAATTCCACCGATCGCTTCGCCACTGACGGTATTTATTTCTAAATTTATATCCTGCTAAATATCTTATATAAGAGACATTTTTGAAATGTATTAAAGATTAAATAAAAAATAAATAGGTAAAATACCAAAAATTAATAGCTCAAAAAGTATTTCTCACAAAATTGTGAGACAAACTGCGTTAGAAAGGTCAAAAATTGTATTTTTCTTGATATACATTTCAAACTTAATGATTGTGTCGTTTTTCAAATATTGAATTAAAAAAATTACCAAACTTCACAATGAAGTACCATAGCGAAACCTTCACGCGTAAAAAGATAATGGACCTGTTCACGGACCAGGTGGCAGGGACGTAGCTAGAGGGGTGCCAGGGGGGTCTCAGCACCCCCTGGAAACTTTGAGCCCCCCCCCCCCCCTGGAAAGTTGCCAAGGCCACCAAATGAAATTCTGTTTCAAAAATCCAAATGAAACTTTGTTCAAATATTAAACTTAGTTTGGGGGCTTTTTACAATTTTGCATAAATACTAAATTGTAGTATTTGTCAAAAAACTGCATATAACTGCCCATTTGCACATACTAAGAATTAGCAACTTGTTGCTGATGCAAACATTGACTCTTGCATTAGTTATATAAAGAAAATTTTCATTTTGCAGTGTTTTCCATTATTAGCATAAAACAAAGAATAATAAGGAACATAGTGCCTACAATTAAATATGCACTAATTTATCTTTCTATTTAATACTTTGATCATATATATCTGTGTTTGTGCGTGCATGTGTCAGAGAGCAAGAAATAGTACCAGCCCCCCCCCCTACATTTTCTTGAGCACCCCCTATTGTTTACATCTAGCTACAGCCCTGCCAGGCAGCGCGCGGGCGAAGGAGACTAAAATATGGAGTGAGTCTATACTTTTGAACAGAAATGAAATGGAGTGAGTCTATACTTTTGAACAGAAATGAAATATAAAACTAAAATTAATTAATTTAATTAAATTAATTAATTAATATTTGAAAACAACTGTATTAACATCAAGTGTCATCCGCTACAAGTTTAAGAAAATGTATTTGAACTTGAGTGGATGAATAAAAAGTAGTTTATTCACGATTGAAAATTTGAACAAGATATATAAATATATAGAGGGTATGAGCTAATAGTAGGAATTGAAAAAAAAAATAATTATTTGCTATTCGAGGGCGCATGGTTATAACTGATTTCCTTTCAGCACAAATAGCTTTAAGAAGAAATTTTGGTAAATTTATTTCATGGGGCAATATATATACATACAAGCTTTAGAATAATGCATAGTAAAATAATTTTTTATTTTCTATAGTTATTTAATTTTTTTTAATTATTTAATATTTATAATTATATATATTTAATATCTATAATTATTTAATATTTCTTAATTAAAGATTTATTTATATCATTTAACAAGTTATACTTAGTACCGAATTTTACTTTTATACGAATTAGTAGTTTATTTATGTCGAATTATATTAAAGGTTTTCTTATTGCTATAAAATATATAAATGTTAAATTGCTATCACATTGAACAATCTTTTGGAATTTTTTTCAATTAAACTATAGATATGAGTCTATTTATTGGAAGAATTTACCTCGATACTTAGTGTGATTGCAAGTAAAAATACGCTAAAATTTTTACTTACAGCTCACAAAGAATTGTTTGCGTGACAAATTTTACCTCAATTCATGTGATTATAGTTTCAATTTCTTGCGATAACTCAATGAGAGAGAAGCTGTTTTCAACGTAATTTTCCCAAAATGGCCGGTACAACGAAATCTAACAGGAAACCGCTGAAGTGGAACTACGAACAAGAAAGCATTTTAATTGATTCAGTAACAGAAAAAAAAAAACATCTACCGAATGTAAAACTGAATTTATACCTCAAAAGAACCTTGAAAATGAGTTAACCTAAAAATAGGTGAGTTTTACAGCAAAAACATGGTTGTCCGCGCTTGATAACCCGGCCGGTGAGTAACACGAATTTACACGAATGTATTCGTTAATTAAGGAGGTTTTCAGTACTACCGCAATCTAGTTTTCCATTATCTGTACCATTTCTCTCTCTCAGAAAACTTCTTTGTCCGTAGCGCTGCTAATAGTCCGGGAGGCGTCCTCACATTTTGACAACATTTTTAGCGTCGATGATTTTAATATATATAATAGATTAGATGGCATAGATAACGGAACTACCAATCAGACGACATACCAGCGCCATAGCAACACCATATATTCAGCAGCAATGTGAAATGAATAGTAACCCGATCACTAATGATGTCTCTAAGCCGGTTTAACATCTGTAATTTAGTTGCTATTCTTTTCACATTGTAGCAAGCAGTGCACTGTTTCTACGGGAACATCTCCCGCTGGTGGGCTAGCGGACAGGCAACTTCATTATCCATACTGATAAATCTATCATATATAGTAAAATGATTGCCAAAATTTGACGCTGTCTCCCGAACTTAATTCCTTCAAGGTCATCGGCCAAGTTATCATGAGCGGACTATGGTAATTTAACAATTTATTTCGCCAACAAAAGAGTGATGCAAAATAACTAAACATCGGTTTTCCATGCAATTTTTGGAACATCAACTGCAGCTTTTCTTTCTTACTAGCATATAATCCCCGTCAAAAATGACGGAATGTTACGTTTCATTTTCATAAGACTTCCTACAAACAAACAGCATTAAGATGTTATGAAATAATATTCAATCCTTTGATATAAACAACGACATTCCCGAAGAAAATAAACTGTTTTGATTGAACTTCAATAGTTTAAAGATTTCACTATAAAAAAATTCTGTAAAGATTAAGAACGATAAAATCTTCAAAACATTATTTAGATCAACAAAGTTGTTTAAACACCCATTGCTGGGTTAACACATCTCCGGGCCCGCTAGCGGCCCCCTAATTACATCGGGGCGGTGCCTTGCATACAAACATCGTAAAAAGCTGCTCTAATACTTCACGAGGCAGCGCTGCAAAGCATATTTTTAAGCGACATTAAAAATTTCGAGTCATTTCGGCAATCTGCGTCGTTTTGACATTTTAAACTGCCCTGCTATATCAGAGTAAACATTTCATTATTCAAATTCCGATTTCACAACTGTAATAAATTTCGATGATTAAAATAATTTATTTTATTTTATTTCTTGATTAAATCGCATCTATTAATTGTATTAATATGACTGATCTTTTTTTTTCACTACAAAGATACTATGTTAAAATTCAAAATTTTATCTGCATTGATATAAGTAATACTTGTTGTACCACAGAGTTACATTACATTCCTTATATTTTAACTATGTTTGATATAAAATATTTATTTTATTTACAATGCAAGCAAAACTGATTAAATACAGAACAAAGTGCAATTTAATTAAATAACTTAATAATAATAATAACTAATAATTAAATAACTTAAATTTTAAAAAGTTTATCTCAAATTAAATTCTGATGTTTTATAAACATGCCTAAAGAAATCTGTGATAAATTTTGATCATTAAAGATCATCTTTTATTAAATAAGTATTATTTTTTATTCTCTTATTAAATTACAAATTTATTTTCACTACAAAGTTTCTACTATGCTAAAATACAAAATTTTATTTCTTTGATATAATTAATATATGTAGTACACGGTATTACAATTACATGTTCCTTATATTTTAATCATTGGTATAATTAATATATGTAGTACACGGTATTACAATTACATGTTCCTTATATTTTAATCATTGGTATAATTAATATATGTAGTACACGGTATTACAATTACATGTTCCTTATATTCTAATTACATTTTATAAGAAATACAGTGACCTCTCACTTATACGCGATGTTCAGTAATTACTTTTGTACCACTATTTTAAAACAGTAAAATTCGATTTATAAATTCTCCGATTAAATAAGGAGAAAATTACTTTAAAAAGGAACTGGTGCTGAAAAATAATTACAGTGTATCGCGTATAAGTGAGAGGTCACAGTATTCAATTTAAAATTTTGTTTATATTAATCTCCGATAAATGGCGATAAAGGCTCACAACGAATGAACGAAGTAGTTTAGCGAGTATCACGAAGGAAAGTAACTTCCTCCGTTTACGATCGCTTTCCGAACGGTTGCATTTGTGGTTTAATATTTTAAACGTTCACGACGAATGAATCATTTGTTTGTTTACTTTCATGGAGCAATAAACCTAATTTCAAGTGAAGTTATCTCAGAATATAAACATAATTTAATGTAAGCCATATCACAAACATTAATTTATTTTGAAAGACGTGATTTCAAGTAGGATAAATTATCGTTTAGTTGTTATATGTTAGAACAGAGTCTTCATTAAGCCTAACATGGCGTTTAACTACGGTCAATTCGCAGATCAGAGTGGTCCAGCCCGGATTGGTTACAGACACTTTCTTGCCTTTGGATTTTATTATAAGTAAGATTGTACGTAAGTAAATTGGATTTAAAATCGGCTTCAAAATTGGTTCTTGGAAATATTGTCTAGCCTGTTAGAGAATTTAAGAAATTTCCAAAATAAGTAAATATATATTTGTATTTTAAAATTTATTAAATGTCAATTTCAACAATTTTTAAATTATCAGTAAATGCTCTAGTTGAAAGATGACATGATATAAGGTGCATTTCCAATTTGTTCAAATTTTTTTATTGTGTTATCGTTTGAAATTTTCTTTGGTACCACAATTTCATCATTGTTACTAGATTTAACTGCATATTGTTTTTTAATTATTTCGATACTGAAATAAGAATAACTCGAATGAAAAGTGATTTGTCAGCCTGCAATTGAATAGCCAAGATATCTTATTGTGGTATATTTTTGGCGCAATACCAGGTTATATGCAATATTTATATTTTAGAGTATTTCTTGTAGGCGGCTAGCAGGTGCGGTTAGTCTCCATGGAAATTTTTATTAATGTAATGTATCAAAAATTTCATTTTAGACGGTTTTATAAACCCCGATTCTACTTTATTTATGGGGAGTCTGCACACTTCAATTAGAATAAAATGAATTTTGAACATAATGAGTTATATCACTGTATAAAGTTGCATTCATGTAATTTATGTAAAAATATAATAACTGATGGATTATTGCAGATAAATAAACTGTTGTGTTTGTTAAAAAATAAAAGCCATTGAGAAGATACATAAAATTTAAAAAAAAACATCTACTTTAATAAATTTTAAAAATCTAGACTATTTCAGTGTTCAGTATCAGAAACATATTTATTTTACGACACTGTATAAGTAAATACTTTTCTAAAAAATTCAATAGGAACTCTTAATCAGCACAGAAAGGAAGATAAACTCGGTTATTTCTCTGTTAAAAGGTTCAGAATAAATAATGTTTTGGTAACATGAAAGACTTTAGACACCGCTTGAGTACATATCCAAAATAATTAAAATTGCAATCGTTAAAATGCAAATCGATGCTTCGTTATCTATTGAGAAGATACATAAATTTTAAAAAACATCTACTTTAATAAATTTAAAAAATCTAGACTATTTCAGTGTTCAGTATCAGAAACATATTTATTTTACGACACTGTATAAGTAAATACTTTTCTAAAAATTTCAATAAGAACTTTTAATTAGCACAGAAAGGAAGATAAACTCGGTTATTCCTCTATAAAAAAGTTCAGAATAAATAATGTTTTGGTAACATGAATGACTTTTGACACCGCTTGACTACATATCCAAAATAATTAAAATTGCAATATTTCAATGTATGTGTTCTGCAGTGAAAACTATTTACATCCCCGAAATAATATATTTCCTCTTGGAGTAAAAGCAATTTTTAATCATCGAAATGAAAGGTATAGGAAGAGAAAGTTCATTTCACGAGTCAATAAGAAAAAAGTAATAGCTCAGGAAATAATATCACATTTCGCATCGTATATTAATCACCCTAAAGATATTTCTGATTAAAAACGTAAAGTAATTAGCAATGTTGATAATTTTGTCAATACTGTCTTCTCATCTGTGAAATTTAAATATGTTTCAAGATTAGTACGAAGTAGCTTTGGACGCCCCGGGCAAGACGAAATCTGCCGCCCTTCTCTAAATAAAAATAACAGAATTAATACGACACACACAAAAAGAAGAATCTATAAAAGATGGGGTAATTGTTTCTTAACATATGTGTTGTATCATGTTATAAGATTTTGACTAGTTTTCTACTAGTTTGCACTCGTCTACGACTGCCCATAGAAAACTATTGCATATTGAAGTACTAGTTCATTATAGTTCAAATGTCAGGGAATTTATCGCATTTTAATTTGAAAAAAAATAATTTAAAGTACATTTTATTTCTATAGATACGTAAAAATTATTATTGCATGAAAAATAAAACCATTTTGAGAAATTTTAATTTAGAACGTGTTTACTCAGCATAATAAACATAAACGATGTAACATATGGAAGTGTAGGATTTTTTATTTTTTTTTATTTACCTTTCTTGTTGATAGCACATATATGTCATCAGCGAAAAAGGTGAATCAAAATAAAAAAGTAATCCTACACTTCCACTTTCAATCTGACTTTCCTTCGTAACAAAGTTATTTTAAAGCATTTTAAAACGGCTACAGGGTTCTGATTTTATTTTCTACATTTATACTTCTATTTGTTTCATTACTCTCAATATAGTTAACAAAATTAACGTGCTTCAGGCACATTTAGATTATTTTCTAGTAATGTTACTCCAAATTTTGTAGATATATTAGATAGTAGAAATCATTCATTAATCGCTTTAATGAAATTTCGAATCAGAAAAGGATATTAAAAACTAGCACTAAGTGACCAACTTATGTAGATACCCAACAAAGAAGGTCTTGTAGTATTCAGGACTGCCACTACTTTTTTTTATTATGACTTTGTCTACTACTATTTATATGTATTAATAGCCCAACTTTGAAGGTTAGTAGAAATCTATGAAGACGATTATTGATTTGAAAAGAGATTCACAACATACTAAAAAATAGCTACTAGTAGCAGCCCTGGATATTGTTTTTCTGTTGAGTTAAATGCTGCAAAATAAACCTTGAAAATAAGTTATTTTAATCAAAAGAAAAAATTTGAAAGTGTCCTAACATCCGTAGGGATTTCTAGATAAAGACAAATTTGAAACAGGCTTGAAAGAGGATAATATTCGAGTTCTTGCACAAGATGTAAAACATGAAATTTTGAAGTTTGCTACTATACAAGAATCATCATCACCACCATCAGTACCTGGACCAAGAGATGTTTATCAAGAATTTGTTATTCCTTGGAGGAATTTTTCTTGGAAGAATATCTGTCAAGAAAATTCGTTTCTGGCTTCCAGGGGCAATGCCTCATGCTCTTTTGGTGTCTAAAGGGATATATTCTTTGATGATTTTCCCTCAAGTCCAAATTCAAGCTTACCACAAAGGAAGAAATAAGTTTTCGTGATGTTTGTGTTTTTATAGTCAGGGTGTATTTTAATGCTTGCATCACTGTTTCAAGAACAGAAACCTCATCCTATAATGGCTTTTAGATAATGAATAGTTTATTACATAATTCATGAATTTATGAAGAAATTGCAAAAGCTGCAGCGGATAAATTTTCAAAGCACCTGTGGCATTTGTCAGATCTTTCTTGATTGTCTTTTTTTTATAGCCATAAACCTGTTTCAACAAAAAGAAAGGTGGTTTAAGTCCTTCAAATCAAAAAAGTAGAAATAATTCTGAGAAGAGGATAATTGTTTCCCATAAAAATTTTCTTGAAAGGTTTTGTTACCAATAAATCTTTCATGCTGTTCAAAGAAATGAATTTACCACAAAGATTTTTTTAAGTAGACCCTGAACATTGTAACACTAATTTGGATTATAGGATTGTGTTAGACATAGTGTAATATATTAAAGTGTTAAATGGTCATGCTGAGAGAGGTATTACTTTGGTCAAAGAATACATTGGAATCCTTGCAAAAAATGAACCTTAGTTTCAGCTGTTGACGAAAGTCGTGCAGAAGTACCGAAAAGCTTAACCTTTCTAACAGAAAAAATGACTTAAAAAATTAAACTAAATACTGATACTTTCATATTTTAAACTTTGTATATATTTAATCTTGTGCTTTTGTGTTATATAAAATATGAAATTAATTTATTGTCATAATAAAAATTATTATTTTGGCTTAGTTTTCTTTTGTCAATATCACCATCTTTTTATGTGTAATCACCAAACTTCAGCAATCTTGAGCTACCTCTAAATACATTTCTTTTTCATTCAAACATCGCCTACTTTGTTTTTTACTGTATTGAAACAAATTTGGAGGGTGAGACAGAACAAAAAAATTAAAGATAAAAAATCTAAAAAACAAAATAAAAGACATTATAACGAATTTTCCTTTAGGCAGCTATAATAAACGAAACAAATTAAAGAGAAAAGTAAAACATTGCTCATTGTAATATTATGGCAGGATCTCCTGGCTACTCTATCTTGAGGGAACTCCAGAAAAACGTGATAATTAGGGTCATGGAGTTTACTTAGATGTATAACATTAAGTAAGCATTGTGTTTCAAGAAAACATAACTGTTTTAAAGACATTGTGAATTTAGTGTAGGACTTGAGTTTTAACATATTGTGATGATTCCCATTACGTCTGCTTAGTCAGATTAAATATAAAAATTATTACTTCACTGCTCTTCCTCATATTAACATGATTTATTAAACTGTTGATTTTTTATTGTTAACTTGTTACTATGACCTCATTTGAAGCTTACAGCTCTGCGAGGTTTGTTACAAAGTAAGATTTTCAGTTATTTCAGTCGAAATTAATAGAAGAGAGGAAACTTATATATATATATATATATATATATATATATATATATATATATATATATATATATATATATATATATATATATATATATATTACTTTTCTGGTATTAGAATGCTACTTTTAAAAGAAAATTTATGATATTTGTGACGCGACTGGTGACTGGGTGATATGGTGCCACTGGGAAAAGGCGTGAATAATATTTGTTGCTAGTTTTTCGTTTGTGAGAGAAGAATATTTTTTAATTGGAACGTTTATTTATTTAAATAAAATAAGTTGAAACTGGTGTGAAACACTAAGAACTAAAATAACTTCTTAAAAACACCATAAAAATTTTAAAATGCGCTAGGCCTTTCGAAAGATCTGGGTCTTTCTTCATCAGGCGCAAAAAGACGTGCGTCTGCTATGAAAGCAGCAGCAAGACACAGGAGTCTTGCTGCTGCTTTCATAGTAGACGCACGTCTTTTTGCGCCTGATGAAGAAAGACCCAGATCTTTCGAAAGGCCTAGCGCATTTTAAAATTTTTATGGTGTTTTTAAGAAGTTATTTGAGTTCTTAGTTTATTTATTTATTTATTTTTTTAGAGATCTAACGCGAAATGAATACTTTTTTTTCTTTGTTTGTTTTTAGTCAATCAGCAATAGCTTAGGTTTTCAAATTTTTAGTCTTCTACTGTGTGCGAGTCATAATATCGCTCTTCATATGAAAATAACATTAGTGATTCTACTTTTAATTATGAACTCTGCTCATGCTAAAGCTCTGCTCTGCACATTTACAAATTTCGATAGAAAGCAATCCAACAGTGTTTTCACTTTTCCTATAAAAGCATAGGATCTTTCAGATAACGGTGCCAAATTTTTAATTTAAGCTACTTTTCAGGAACACGAAATATTGCTTTAATTAAGGGATCAATTATAATTTACGAAAAAAAACCTTTTATAGGAAATAGAAAACGTTGCTCGATTCTTCAGCATAGAAATAGTAATTTCTGCAAATTTCCTGCTTTTATTCATAAAAACTGACTTCGTTAATGTGTCATTCAGATATGCTTGTTCGGAGAGAAAAATGTGAACATCCTTTAAACGAAGTATATTTTTATTTGATACTAAACTTCTCTTTTGATAAGATTGAATGTAAATTTCCATAAAAATAATCATGTCCACGGGTTTAACAGTTATTTTAAAGTACAAAGTTATTTTTTAAAATGAGATATTACTTTTAAAACAATTTTTAAATATTATACAATTTTTTTTTTGGTATCGGGTTCGAACGGGCTCGGGCTCTGAAAACACAAAATGTTTCGGGCTCGGATTTAAAATCGTCGGGCTCGGGCGGGCCCGGGATCCGAAAAGAGAGCCCGAACTCATCTCTAGTGTGGTTCTCTTGAATATTCATCATCGCTCTCTGAAAAACAAGTTACGTGACTGAAGTAAAAGCACATTTCTGTTATCGGCGTAACAAAAACATCAAGAAAAACATAAAACGGCGCATCCTAATAATATTATAAATGTGATTGTGTGTGTGTGAATGTTTGGCTGAAGTAAACGTCAAAATGAAGGATTTAATGGTCCTGTGTATTTACATATAGATGGATTATAACCCAGAAATGAACATAGGGTAGGTGTTATTTATTAGTTTAAAATATCTACCTTAGTATATATATATATGTATATATATTTCATTATTGTTGTAATTTGTTGTGTTCTATAGTTTTGTGTTACAGTAGTTTGTTGTTTTTTCTACTTCAGTGTTCTAATTCAGTCTTCTTGTTTTATATTTACGTGGTTTATAGATTTTATTTGGCTTTCGTGGTATTAGTCGTTTTATTCTATCTCTATTGGTTTTTTCATTACTGCTGTAATTTGTTGTGTTCTATAGTTTTGTGTTAAAGTAGTTCTGTGTTTCAGTAGTTTGTTTAGTTTCTTGTTTTTGTATTTATGTGGTTTATAGATTTTAATTTGCTTTTGTGATATTGGTTCTGCAAGCCTTTTATCATTGGAGTTTATTATATATATATATATATATATCATGTGAGGTATCGTTCGAAAGATCGTCTAACACCAAACTCAAAATTATATTTGTTCGAATTTTAGGTATTTTGAATATATCGTAATTTTAGATATCGTCAAAAATGTACTGCAACTATATGTCTCTCCGCCTGTTTCCGAATTTACTGAAACTAAAATCAAGAAAAAATTAAGGTTAGTAGGAGTTTATTGAAATCTTGTATGAAAACTATAGAGATTATTCCAATAGGTGTTTCGGTTAAACATGTCGGCTCTTTCACAAATATTAAGTGCTTTTTTCCATAACAAAAGAAAGTACCTTAATAATCAAAGTATTGTCCTATATTGTAGCTATGGCTTTTACCATCTTTATGGCAAGTACAACTCATCGACTCGGTAAACAACTCATCTTTTGAAGCAATCCATAAATACATCTAATTTTTGACTTCTGTGAAAAAATTGAAGTGCTGTTCTGAATTCTGTGCTGCATCAATCGAAATAAGTGATAGTTCGAAGATGCTAAGTCTGGTGAATACGGCAGGTGGGGTAGGAAGTCCTATTATTTCTTTCAATTCATGTGAACCTTCTTTCTGGATCTTATTCCAATGTGCGCAAACATTCGGAAATGGTAGATTGGGCAGCATGCAATGCTCCTGCCAATTGTTTTAACGTTTAAGTTGAGTCTTCAAACAATAATGCTTTCATATCTGCATCTTCAAATTATTTTGTCTGTCATGCACACTTTTATATCAACACTTTTATATCACTTTTTATGACTTTTATATCAAACTCACCACTTTTAAAGCGTTTAAAGCATCATTCACAAGTTCTTTCGGTTATAGTATTTCAGCAGCCGTTTCCTTCAAAAGAGAAAAGGTCCCCTGAAAACGTCTTTTCTTTGGTACAAAATTCGACATATTTAAAGCTAAGAAAAACTATGCTGTTTGCACAGTGACAATTAATAACAAACTTGTTTTTGATGGTGTATGTTTACCCTCCAAAACGCCGTAGACTTCATTAGTCTCTACCAACAAATGTACAAGTAACGCCATCTCTTAGCAAAATCGACATTATTAACCGAAACACCTGTTAGATCATATAGTTTTGATCGCATTTTTCTGTTACACATAAACTTTGCGGTCATTCTGCCGGAAAGTTGAAGCTCTCGAGGTACCTATCGACGCGGAATCATCCAAGGATCGTTGATAATGATTTTCGGAAAACGTTTGTCGGTAATTAGCAGAGATAGTAATTAAAAATATATCTAGGAAAATGTGGCACGGACCAAGGCATTGTTGCAACTTTGCAAAATCTTTTCAAACCGACGACCTTGGCATAATGCCAAATTTAAACATTGTACAATATCTTTGTTTTAGATAAGGTGAATCATAGTGATAAATAGTAAACTTTTTTCATTCCAATTGAATTCAATTATTGAAGGCAGTTATTGAAAAACAATTCATAGAATAATTCCAAGACATTAAAAGTCAGTCGTTTTGAAAAAAAAAACAATCGCTTATAAGTTAGTACTTAGTAATATTAATAGTTAGTAATTATCATTAGTTAGTATATATTAGTTAGTAAATAATAAATTTATTGTACGGAACCCTTTTCTCCTGAGCGAAACTCCCAATTTAACGATTATTTTTTATGAAATTTAATATATTTCACTAATTTTATTTTACGATTCTTATTTTAAATTATTAATTCAATCATTTATTATAAATCATATTTTTTGTTAAAAACTGATGCATGTTTGATAGTCCCCATTTACTTAAAAATACAACTTTTCAAAAAACCGTCGGTCAAGGACTAGACAATTATGTACTTTAGGTAGCTTTCAATACAAAAAGTAAAAATCGACCTATTGTAGCAATTCGAAAGAAACCAATTCCGAAAAAATTCGGCATGTTTTCACCGATCATAACCCCCAGACCCCAAAACCACCCTCCGTTCAAATGTTGATTTATACATATATATGGATATATGTAGCTGATCTTTATCATACGACAGCACTCGTATTTATAAACCGATCTGGATGAAACTTAGCATGTGTATTAGGCTCTCCAATATCTCAACCGAAATCGTTGGCCAGCTTTGTCCGCCATCTTGTTTTAAAATGGCGGCCACTGAAAAATTTTAAACTAAAACAATATAAAAAAATCGAATTCGAATTTATTTTTTGCTTAAGTGTTCGGCCGTGATATATGGATTCCCGATCATTTTGTGTGTTACTTAAAAAAGTCTCAAAAAAATGGCTGAGATGTAGCAGTTTGAAATTCTACGGTGGCTGACATTTTGAAACAAGACACCAGATAACAGAACATGAGGGATTAATTTATGAGTTTCAAGTGAACGTGCTTTCTCGCAAATTATTATCTTTCATTGTTGTAATCATTGTCCTAATAGTACGCATAAAACTATATATTCGTATCCGTCAGCGTCAATTTCTCGCCAAGCTTCGCGACACTTGGTGAAATATCGCCAGCTTTGTTGACCAAAAATAAGTCTCCATAAAAGAAGCCAACTTGGTTTAAACTGCCAAATTTTGTGAATTTCTTATTCAAATTCAGTGTTAACGAATCTTCTGTAATCAGGTTCTTTGCATTTCAGCTTGTTGCTTTCGTGTAACATTTGCTAAAATTTTAAAACGAAGATATCGGAAAGCTACCTTTTCCACCCGGTACAGGCCGGAAGGACTTTTTAACGTACGTTTTGCTTCATTGGTTTCAAATGTCACCATTCACAGAAATTTCGAGACAGCGGAACGCTGCATTTTACGAAAATTCGAGTAAAAAGAGTCTAAAATGCGCTTTTTTCAATAAAAAATATTTACAAATTTGTTTTCTTTTAATTTAAAATACGTGTCTTTTTATGTATAAACCTACATATTTCTCCCTCGTTCCTAGACGTAAAAAAATAAACTTCATAAAATGTGTTTATTTTTCAAGAGGAAAATCCACATATTTCTTAAATAATTTTAATTTTAAACTTTAAAACAGTTACAATCTAAACGCTTTATGGAATCTTACATTTATAGTAAGTAAGATACATCTTATGACAGTCTATATTTAAAATATTTATCGAAAACGCAGAATAAAAATGAAAATTTAATTCCTTTATTAATTAAAATTTGGTCTTCTAAAAGAATCTTTAGAAATATTTAAAAGTGGCTTTTAAAATTTCTTAAAGCTTCAAATAAATTGAATTCAAAAACTGCTTTCGGTAATATATAACTAAGATACAAAACGCTACATATTTTTTGAAAGGCTTGCGTAAAATAAATTTTGCATAATTACATCCAAATTCGTTGGCACCAGATGGCAAATTCACTTAAAATGCATTTAATTATCACACTGCCCAAAATGATAATTCTAAGAATTTTACATGGGGTAAAGATATATAAATATTTGCAAAGCCACTTCAGGGATTTAACAGTTTATTTTAGAATTTCTTACTCTAAAGGTGACATGTACGCATAACTACCTAAAAGCTGATAAAAAAATGAATTCCACTTAAGTGCAGTAATGGTTTTAGAATAAAAGTCTTCATGTTTGGAAATCTCTCAAGTGAAATTCTGAATGAAAGCAAAATACATTAAAATTGATATATCTTCAGTATAATAATTGAAATTAACTAATTAATGCAATATCAAACTACAGAAGAGAAAAATCCAAAGATTTATCTGAAAGCAGATAAGAGATTAGCTTGTAAAATTAAGAAGTATAATCAAGTTGCGTATTTAACAGGTAATAATTATTCTCTTATTATCATTTCAAATTACTTTATGTAAAAAATAACTATAAGTTATACAAGTTTTCTTTTCTTTCTGTGTAATTTTTAAGGGATTTAAAGTCGTAGGGGTAGGGGTAGGGGTCAATAATTTTAAAACTGAAAATTAATTTTAAATGCATGAAGGATATACAAATACCAAAATATTAATAGATAAATTGATAAAAATCTGTGGCACTCACTACGTGGCCCATATGCATTATGCGGCCCTTGAGTTCGTTTGATGTGGCCCGGCAAGAAAATACAGATTATTGGTTGATATTATACCACACTGACTTTTTGGAACAGCTGTAGAAAATGCTCCATGTTTAGCAGCTTGTGCTAATAATATTTTCAGACACTTTAATAATAAATATTTAAGTAAGATGGTAATTAATTAGTTAAATATGATAAAAAAGACATACAAGTCTCGCTTGACATATGAAAATCTTAAAAATTTTCTTTGAAGCTCTGTTGCCAATGCGCCTACAGAAACACATACAGAAACACACACAGAAACACATTCTGATTTTCTTAACCTGTTATTACAATAAATATTCTTAAATCACTCTCTAAACTAAACGAAAATCGTTACATAAGAAACTTGTAGCACACTGGATGACTAAATTCCCATAATTTTATCAAATGCTATCGAACATGGAAATACTGATCATTCAACCTGGAAAATGTCTAACAGTTTATTTTAGCTTAATCTAGTTTACACCAGAATGAATTATTAAAATTTAATTCCCTCTAATGAAATATTTGTAATATATAGCTTAAAATTTCGAAAAAAATCTTTTAATACCTCGATTAAGCTGACGTGCAGATATTATTGTTTTAGGTTTTTTTAATATATATACCGCTAACCAGGCCCCTACCTGCCCGACATGAGTGCCTAGCTTGATGAGTTAGTACCTGGGAGCGGGAGGGAATCGCCTGATCACAGCATGACTGTGATCCACTTGACTATAGATTTGTTGGCATCGCTGTATTGCTTGCTCTCTAGTGGTTTGCTACAGTTCTCTTTTTTGCCGGTTAAAGGTTTTTATTTAACTTTGTTGAATTGGCAGATTTTTTTAAAAAAGCAAAAAATAAGGAATTGGTCTCGTAATTTAGAACCTTGATCTGGTGACGAGACCTTCACCTGACTAGGCACTCCCAGAGGTATAATTCACAGGGAACTTTGCACCCACGACGGATTTTAGATTGTTTTAGGTTATGCTGCCACTGGCGTAATAACGACGGTGGCATTGACCAGCACTAATGCCTTTCGCTCTTATTACACATATTTTTGCCTCTGAATATAGCATAATTTCAAATTTTACATCACTGAATAGAAGACAATATACTTTTAACCGAACATTGATTCAAAACTTAATTTAAAGATTTTTCACGATTTTTTAAATAATCTTCAAGCATGCCTTTAAAAAAAACTGCCTTAACATTAACCAAGATACTTATTTTATTACAGAAATTAATCTGCAGACGATATAATTCATTTCACAGAATTAAAAATCATCAAGATCTGGATATTAATATAACTAGCTATAATACTAACGCACCTCATTTCTCACGTTTGACGTACAATTTCAAACTTTTTTTTTAAACAGTAATCAAAGAAATGCGTAAAAAAAAAAAAAATTTAACATCTTAAGTCCCATCCTCTAACATAGGAAATTGAGGAAAAATAAATAATAATTATCGTATTCTTATTAATAATATGTATATCAAAGTCTTTTAATTATTCGCTAAAGTTATATAATCATCGATACGATTTTATGAAAACCTAATGTTTAAAATATAACTGAGTCCAATAAATAAAATGAAGTATTTCTCATAAAAAGTACTTTATTATTTATATACATATTGCATACAACTATCTTACAAAAAAAAAATCTGAAATAATAAACAATGTTTTCAGAAAATTGTTAGCATGTTTATATAACATTATATCAAACCACCTTTTACTAAAACCTGAAAAAGAAAGCAGTTTATGCATCTAATCTTAAATGCATTAAATAATCTGGAATAGAGTAAATGTTCCTTTAGTATATTTTTCTTGATTATTTCTAATATACTTGCATGCTCTGGTTTATTTAAGGAAAACCCACATTATTTCCTAAATAAAGATTTATATACACTTTACACACTTGAATAAATTATGTAAAAATTAGATTATCTATTTAAAAAGTAACATGTTTTAAACTATGTTTTAAAGTAAATATTAATGTTGTGCAGATTCCACAAAGAGGGTAATCGTCTGGAGTATAAACAATATGAAGTATTTAAAAAATGAAGGAAAAACATAATAATTTAATGTTTAAAATAAAGATTAGACTGGGTAAAACAGACAAGTGTTTAAAATACTCGTTTAAAGCAAACTTTTGTTGAACATTAATATTCCTTAAAATTATATATGTTTTATATCCGTAAAAAGGTTTTTGTGTTATAATTGAATGAAGCATCTTGAAAACTCTGGGTAAGAAAAAGAAGTACAGTGTCATAATTGCACTTTTTGTAACCTTAAAAATAATGTATAGAAGTAGATTGTCTTTTTTATTTTGCGAATGGTGAGTAAAAACACATTATGTGCTGTTTGAGTGTGCGAGTGTGTTTTTTTTTTCGCCATGTGGATAAAGAAGAAGATATACTTCCATAAATTTTTCACCTCTAGGTATTTTATTATTCCTAAAGATAACGGGAATTATTAGAATCTATTAGAATCCATTATATGGAATTATGTAAGTAAAAAAGAAAATCGCTTTTATTGTCTAAACCGCTTTTTAAAAAGTTTTTAAACGTTTAGAATTGTATGATATGCCAATTTTTGAAGGTTAAAACAGAAATATGTTAATTTAATTTAAAAATGGAAATCTTTAATTTTTTTTTTTTATGACGACTGTAAATAAGCAGAATATTTCCAGATGATTTCAAAGAATTAATTAATATTATCTTAAGATACAAAAACTAAAATAATATAATATTAAGAACTGCTATTGCCATTACTATTACTATTACTATTACTATTACTATTGTAATAATAATAATAATAATAATAATAATAATAATAATAAAATTATAATATGCCATTTAAATTTAAAAAGAGTATAAATAATTCTTATCTATTTTCTTAATAAGTGGATAATATTTAGTATTTGCGTTGCGTTATAAATTTAAAAAGAGTATAAATAATTCTTATTTATTTTCTTAATAAGTGGATAATATTTAGTATTTGCGTTGCGTTATAATTCTAATGCGTTGAATATTTTTTATGCAATACTTTATTGTATAAAATCACTATTTAAATTGAACTGTTCCAAGTATTTTGCCTTTTAATAATTATATTTCTCGCTAAGGAAGTGTTACAGTGAGTTTCTGGTTAATGTGATAGCCAACATTAATGAAAAATTTATCTTGTCCAAATGACCAATCTTCTGAGCGGTCTTTTCTGTTATTTTCTGTATGAAGCATTCGTTGAAAATTACGAGATTGCTTCGTGATTAGAGCTTTATCAATGAAAAAATATTACAAGAGTGAACCAGTTCGTTTCCAGTTTTAACAAATTTTAAAAAGATGATTAATGTAAGGGAATAAGGGCAAAATAGTCACGCCGGGCAAAGTGGTCACCCAATATAATGGCGTCACCAGAACTCTGGCATTGCGCGGTTTGTAGTCAAACTATTTCGTTTGATGGCAGTGAGGCAAGACAATCGTTGAACAAGGTTATTCAATATTTCATGATTTTAGAGCAGGTTTTCCAGTTTTTGAAGTTTGTTATCTAAGGTAAGAGACTTATATTACATATTATTAACAATAACCTGTTGTACTTGCGTTTATTTATTGAATATGTAAGGAAAGAGCATGATTTCAGCTTCACAAAGGTGGATGAGTGGTAGATGACTGTTCATTACTTTCCACTGTATAATGTATTTTCTGTCATGGCTCCCAAACGGGCAAAGTGGTCAGGATAGCGGCCTTTTGGTTGGATCAGGTGCAATGTTTGTCACCTCTGGTCTCATGAAGCCTGTTCACTTTGCGAAGAAGATTACGTGAAGTTAATTAGCGAAAAATGCAGTGTTTGATTTTGATTTAAAATTTAAAATTTGGGTTTGTCAAACTCTTACTAGATTTTCATACAATTTCCAATATTTCAGTATGTTTCAAACGATTTGTTATGACAATAAAAATGTTCTAATCATTTAATTAGTGTTTTCAATCTTTTTGGAAAATTGGCCATTGAGTGACCACTTTGCCCGTCTAAGTCGGGCAAAGTGGTCATTTTGACCTTTTTTTGGAAAAAACCAAATTCCTACTTCCCCATTATAATTTTGTAAAAATTATAAATACCGTTACATTTCTAAGTAGTCTCTCTAGTTCTATGCAAATTGTCAGTCATGTATATATGTATTTTAAAGGGTAACAAAAAATCACAAAACTTTAGGGGGACCACTTTGCTCTGCATTCCCCTACATTTGATCATTCATAATTTCTTAATAGTGTATTACTTTGTAGTATATTCTCTACATCATATTAATATAAGGATCAGAATTTAAAATATTATTTATGCGGTGGATATTGCTAATAATAGAATCCATTTTTATAACTAAAGAATGAAACAACATCATTTAACTGAATAATATGTTGTCGTCATAAATCTTTAGAAGTATTTAGTCAAAAACAATTATGCAAATTAGTGATATAAAGTTCAATATCAGGGCTGCCAATAGCGACGATTTTATATTCTATTCGAACCACTATTTAATAAAAAAATAGTTTTGTATTATATTTCTCTTGCACATGTCAAAGTGTATGTGAAAAAATTTTGTTTTTAGAAAGTGGTGCGAGATAGAATTAAAAAATAGTCGCCAATGGCAGTCCTGCAATATAGATAGATATCATCATGCATAGGCATTTCCACTAAGTAATTCCTTGACCATAAGAAAGAGTGATGAGAGTTATTTTTCAATCCTTTCTCTCCAGTGCAATACTATCACTTAATTTGTAACATTTTAATGACTCTTCACAATAGAGACATAAAATCTGAAAAACATATATAAAGCCTTGTCCAAAGCATTTTTAAAAGGTATTACAGCAAACATTCTCTGCTTGAGAAAAAAACTAAGAATTTAATAAAAGGAATGTATATATCAATTGACACAAAAACGGCATTATAATAACAAAATCGAAATTGAAACGAGGAGTAATTACCAAATATTTCTGTTTTGTTCTTGTTTGAACAGAAAGATCGAATTTTAAAAAAAAGAATCCTACCAAAATAATGAGTTTAAAATTCAGTTTATGTCATGAAATTGTGCATGCTGCATTTCAATTTTGCATGCTGCAAAATTTCGCATTGCTAATTTTTTGCTAAATTGCAAATATCGCATTTGCATGCTGCAAAATTTCATGACTTCGGCCAGTTTATATTCAATACCTGTTTCAAGTCCAAATTTTAACGATTTGTCTCAAACAGAAAACGTTAAAATGAAACAAAAAAATGCAAAAAATATATCTACTAACGGTTAAAATCTAGATACCTTTTTACATATTTGAAGTACATACCAGACTGTTTTTTTCGCCGGACACGTTTTTTGTCTCTTTTATTGAAAATTGGTATGATGCTTGGTGTGTTCCATATAAACAATATTTTAATCACTGACAAGTTACCAACTATTGAATAGTAGTTTCGGTAGCATACAGTGTACTGTTATAAGTACAAAGAATAATACAGTTTTGTGACTATTTACGTAGTGTATAAATGGGTTAAAATGATAAATTTATTGAAAAATAGAATAGCAAGATTGATTGATTGATTGATTTTAAGACGGCCGATTATCTACATGTGGGATATAGGCCCTAGGGAGGAGTGCCTTCCGTGGGGGTCTTTCTAATGGATCCTAACCCGTATTTACGGCAAAGTTCGATGAAAATCACGGAAAACTCCGAACGGTTAGTTCGATGAGCGCGACATAGGTTTTAACCCAGCACCTCCCGTCTACCAGCTTTGAGAGAAGAACCTCTCAGCCACTGGTGCGGCATAGAATAGCAAGAAAAATACATAGAAAAGCCGCTAGGAAATTACATAGGGAAATGCACTGGTAATACGAAAAATGTTCGTAAAAATAAAAATAAAAATAAACTGATAATCAGTTAAACTGATGACATTGAGCCCATAGGCTATTTACACTAATTGTATGTTACACTTTTATTTCAAAGAATAATGCCCCTCAAAAATCAAAGAAATCGACAATACATTAAGGGGGGATTAGCCCCCTGCTCCCCCCTTTATACTTTAACAATGAACCCCCAAAACTAATCAGGGAAGTGCCTTATCACAATGAACCTATAAACAAAATTTTAAACAAATCTGATAATATTGCATGGATAAATTAAGGGGAGGTTAACCACTATTCTCCTCCGTTATACTTAACCAATGAACCCCCAAAACTAATCAGGGAAGCTCCTTATCACAATGAACCTATATACAAAATTTGAAGCAAATATGATAATTCTGCATGCATAAATTAAGAGGGGATTAGCACCCCGTTCTCCCTCTTTATAGTTATCCAATGAACCCCCAAAACTAATCATCGAAGCGCCTTATCTAAATAAACATATATGCAAAATTTGAAGCACATTGGCTATTTCTATCAAGCGTTATCGCGTTACGTACATACGTGCATACATACATAACCTCATCCTCTTTAATAAAAAGGTACGTGTTGCTGACGACTGGGAATTTCGCTAATCGTTGCCACAGATTAATCCCGGAAAATGAAACATTTGAAATTACTGAAAAAATTAATTGCTCGAAAAGTACTTGTCAGAAAATTGTTAGACAAATTGCGTTAGAAATGTAAAAAATTGTATTTTTCTTGATATAAATTTCAAATCCACTAATTATGCCATTTTTCAAATATTGAATTTCAAAAATTACCAAATTTCACAATGGAGTACTACAGCGAAAACTTCACGGGTAAAAAAATAATACAAACAGCAATGTGTCAGCACGAGTCACAAATTATAGTAACCGTATTATTCTGTCAAAATATAAAAGTCAATTATGATGTCACGAGTGCATGATTTTTATTTAATTCTCGACAAATACTAGATGCGCCATTTCTTTTTAGTTGTGTATAATATAGGTTAATTCACGTTATTAATAAATGTAGCTATAAAACATAGAAATCAATGGAAAACGGTAGGTAATAAATTGTAAACGTAATAATAAACCGTATTAAAAAAACATAACATAGTGAAATAAGTATCCGTTTTTATGTTATTTTAGGATGTTCCAGGTAAAGGTACAGATTACTTTAAAATACAAGGTTAAATTCACCGATATATTTCGTTTGATTCAAGGTTCTTTTGGAGAAACCGACCAGCGCAGCGGGCGTAGTCTGCTAGTACATACATAATTACGTATTTGTAATTATAGCAATCATATAATCTACCGACAGTTTTTTGGATTGGAGGAATAGATATTAAATGGAAAAGAGTCTAAATATGGATTTCAAGTTCCGAAACTTTCAAGTTTCCCATTGGAATTTTCAGTAAATTTCAACTAAAGATAAAATGTTGAGAATTTAACTTGTACTTATTTTATTACAGAAATTAATCATATCATAATAACAGATGATATACACTATATTGCCAAAGGTGACCGGTCACTTGCGATTTTAGACGTTTTGTTAACTATCTAGAAAAATACATGAGGCATTAACCTGAAACTGCAGGTGTGTAAACAGTATAGTATAGGTTATCTATTTCCGCGAATGTTTTTACAGGAAATTCCATAGGGGACTGTCAACAAATTGAAAAAGAACGAATATCTTTTGGATAACCCTGTAAAACCTAATGTAGCAAAGACGTTCAAACTCGAGATTATTAATAAGTGGGTTATTTTAATGTACTGTGTTAATTTTTATGAGGATAGCATGTATAGTCGTAGAGAAATTACGGTTTTTATAAAAACAGGCCCAAATTTCGCCTAGTTTTTTGCTGATAATTTGCAGAGTTCTTAATATAAAAAAAAGTTCTTTTAAGAAAATATAACAAACAACATTGTACATAATAAGTCTCAAAATCATAGCTTGAAAATTCTGAAAACAATCTTCGATAGACTAAGCTTGAAATCCGTTGTTCCCAAAAAGAAGCAAAAATATGAGGGGTTGTATCAAATATCTGTTGATTAGTTCAAAGATAGCGTACACAATATTGCACGTACTACTATATTTGGATACAACCTCTTATATTTTTGCTTCCTTTTGGGAACAACGGATTTCGAGCTTATTCTATCGACGATAATTTTCAGAATTTTTAAGCTATGATTTTGAGGCTTTCACAAAAGTTGCTCTATATACTTAACTAATACATTATGCATATTATATTTTGATTGCATTCGCGCGAGCGCAGTGAAACATTTTTTAGTAAACCTGCTCATTTTTCATCCACGTTTTATTATTTTTTTAATTCTGATTGCAGAGTATCATGTACAATGTTGCTTGTCATATTTTCTGAAAAGAACTTTTTTTTATATTAAGAACTCTGTAAGTTGTAAGGAAAAAACTAGGCGAAATTTGGACCTGTTTTTTTAAAAACCTTAATTTCTCTACGACTATACATGCTATCCTCATAAAAATGAACACAGTATATCACAATAAGCCACTTATTAATAATCTCGAGTTTGAACGCCTTTGCTACATTAGTTTTTACAGGGTTATCCCAAAGATATTCGTTATTTTTCAATTTGTTGCCAGTCCCCTATGGGGTTTCGTAAAAAAATCTTCGCGGAAATATATAACCTATACTATACTGTTTACACACCTGCAGTTTCAGGTTAATTCTTCATGTATTTTTCTAGATAGTTAACAAAACGTCTAAAATCGCAAGTGACCGGTCACCTTTGGCAACATAGTGCAATTCATTTTTTCAGTGAAATAATAACGATGAATTTTTAACATTGTCTTGTATTGGATGTTTACGCATTGCATAATTTTAATATAACATAATTGTAATTAATTGTTTATAAAAGTATATTAAAACTTAATTTCATAAAATAAAATTAATATCTATAATATGAAAATTTGCACATAAAATAGATTTTGTATACATGCATTTTTGCATAAGAGTGCAATAGCTGTTGCACCAAGATCTGAATTTTTACAAAAATCGTTATAGTACGAATGCACCTCATTTCTCACGTTTGACGTACAATTTCCAATTTGTTCTTAATTGCCATTGATCACATGAATAGTGAGATATAAAACAATACGAAATCCTAAATTTTCCATTTTTATTTAAATTTAATTATTAAATAAATATACTTTTGGATAACTTAATATTATGTGAAGAGTATTTAATAATCTGTAATTTGTAGCTCTTTTAGAAAAATTAATATTTTGTTTTTATAAAGTAAAGAGCATAATTGTATTCTTTTTTTCAGTAAACTCTGATGATTCTATTATAAACTACTAATGTGATACGAGATTATATGTCTTTTGTGAAATATTTTAATTAAATTGTTTGAAAACTTAGATAATTTTGTAGCAAAAATTAATTAAATTATCCTTTTTTTCTCAAATATCTTTTTAGAACTTATTTCTATTAAATTTCTTAATACATTTTAAAAGTTATCTGTAAGTAAAACTCGAAACTGAAATGTAAGAAAAGTGTATACTGAAGGCAATATCGATTTCTAAGAGACGCAGGTGCAATCTTGACACGTCGGCTTGAATATTAAATTTTAAATTAAGTTTATCTAGTAAGTTAAACAATATTGGAAGTTGGTGTTAGAAGAATTTATTTTTCTTCCGAAATATATTCATGTTAGAATAAATTCTCATAACTAATATGCGTCGTGTAAGTTAAAGTTATTTCGAAAGCTATTTTTTTTAAAGGATATAACACTATGAAGTACTACTTCTGGGAAATCTAATTACAAAGTGAGTGGAAAACTGAAATTCAATGAAAGCTGAAATAAGTTATCATTTAGTTCTACATGTTATTTCGTTTTACATATTTCGTTTGCACGAGTATAAAATACCTCCTATGTAACTATATGTATGTATATTTTTACAATTTTCATTGCTTTTTTTTTTTTTTTTTTGTACATATGTCGCAGACGCACCGGGGTTTCTTTTTCGCACCAAAATTGTGATTTTTTTGCCTGGCGTGACAACCCGGCGATTTTGGCCGGTAGACCAGATAGTGCGTATTACTGACAAGGAAGATCTTCATAAGCGCATATTCAGAAAATTTTGAAATTATTACACAATACTCATGAGGGTATATACGTTTATAAAAAAAAATTGCTGCTGAACCTCGATATAATATCCGTAAAAACATTAGGTAAATTTCGTTTATTTTGCGATTTATCACCGGTTGGCGACGGAAAAAAATACACTTTTATGTCAAGTACTCTTTAAGGAAAAACTTTTTCATGCTGAACTTGTTTAAGTAAGTTTAACTTACTTAATAAATAAGATTTAATAACAACAGTTTTGTGTACGCATTTATATGTATATATAATGAAATTTAACCATCGTAATTTACGATTTAGAACAAAATTTAACTCGATTGAAACTGTTTCAAGCTCGGAAATAAGCCTGGTTCTGAACATTAAAAAGGAGTACTGTAGCTATGGAAGCAACGACTTCTTCGATATGGAAATATATATAACGAATGCGTTCATCATCGGGCTTTTTCTTTTGAAATGCATTTTTAAAATTATTTATATAACCGGTCAAGCCGTTTTAATTAGAAAAATCGTGGAATGGAGGATAAAACAATAAATTATATGAAAACATTCAAAACATTTTAGAAAAACAAGGAAAGGAAGTCACTTTTCGTGGGACCTTACCTCCCTATCTCTTTTTAGGGTTTTCATTCATCTCACGGAACCCTAATACTCCCGCTTCGTTGTCTGTTCGTCACAGTGCCGGTTCTCAGAAACTGTGAAACGTACAGTCATGAAATTTTGTGTACTTATATCTAAATACCTTTTATGCAGCTCAAAATCATAAAATTTGAAAAAATCGTATTATTTTAATATATAGAGATAAAAAACTAAAAATACAACCGCTTTTTCCTATTAAATAAAAAAAATTGTTATAGCAGTTGCCAACAATTAAAAATCCACAATAAAATTATTTCTGCAATAATTATTTTCTATTGAAAGATTTCCACGAGAAAAATGAAAATGAAATAAAAAGTTTCACCAATTATATTGGTAATAAAACGGAAATTTTCAAACATTTCTCAATAATATAAAAATATGAGTATGTGTAAGTACAGAAAGCAAGTTAATATGATGTCATTAGAGAATTAAAAAGAAAATTAGTCTGACGTCATATTGGAAGTTTAACGGACTTTTTCAAATGTTTGAGAATAATACAAAGAGAGTATCAATATGATTAATAGAGAAAGCAAGTAGATATGACGTCAGCAAGTGATTATCGAGGCTAACGAAAAAGACAGGCTACCGTGGTGCATTCCACTTATCTTTTTTTACAGACCGCTAGAGTGACGTGATGCTCTTTTCTACACCTGCATTGGTGGATTCGAGCATCACGTGACTCCCACGGTCTGTAAAAAAAGATACGCGTAAAGCACCGCGGTAGCCTTTCTCTTTCGTTAGCCTCGGTGATTATAACGTCATATGAGTTTGAAGAGAGGCTAACGAAAAAGACAGGCTACCGCGGTGCATTCCACTTATCTGTTTTTACAGACCGCGAGAGTGACGTGATGTTCTTTTCGTACACCTGCATTGGTGCATTCGAGCATCACAGGACTCCCGCGGTCTGTAAAAAAGATACGCGTAAAGCACCGCGGTAGCCTTTCTTTTTCATTAGCTTCGAGTTTGAAGAACATATTGAATCACGATAAAAATCTGATTATGGAAATATTGGCATATTTTAAAATTTTGAAGGTCTCTATACAACGTGTTTAATTTTAAAATTGAATTTTTTTAAATATAGCATTTAGTCCACATGACAGATATTATTATGACACAGTATAGTAGCGGGCTATCGGACCTGTTCAGATTTTCAAAAAAAAAAAAAAAAAAAACCGAGAAAAATAGACCGGTAAATTTTTACTTTATTAAAAACATGACTTTTTCTTTTCTTTTCTTTCTTTTTCTTTTTTTTTCTTTCTTTTTTTTTAATGAAATTTATTTTGATTTATTAATGAAAGGATAAAGTGTTTTGAAATTAATATTAAACGAAACCCTTTGCGCGATCTTCGATTACACTTACCCACTTGTTATTCTTAAAACGAGTTCTGTTAGTGTTTTTATATTGTTGTTTGTAAATATGTAGTATATAAGACTATGGAAATTATGTTTTGAGAGCATACATTTAAAAATTCCATACTTCGAATTTGCTAAAGAATTATTTGAATGTTTGACCCAAACATGTTCTATGTTTGTGAAATAATTAACATTCCTCTGTCTGCTTCTTTTTTTTAATTATGATAAAAAAGCCACACCCACAATTTTTTTTCTTTGGCAAAAAGGAATGTCGTTTTCCGTAAATAGAAATAAGTTATACTGCGAGTTCTTTTATCAGTTTTATTTTCCTATTTTTTTCTTGTACAAAATACATATCTATTTACAATTTATAATGGCTTATCAGTAGCACCAGTTAGTTCCTCTCAAAACTCCGAATGTTACAATTATTATGCACTTCTCAAAAATTGCTTTTTATTTCTAACTGGAAATCGTTTTTTGTTTTTTCTTTCTTTTTTTTTCTTTTTAAAGAATCTTCTATGTCTTTTCCTACGTATTCATTAATGTAACGCTTCTGAATCACGCTACAAAAAAACAGAACCGTGTGAAATACCTTGTTCATAATTTTTTTAACGATCTTTTACGCTTTCCCATACAGAAATTTTAAAGAAAAATGTTTTAGGTTCTTCGTGAGTGAAACGTATTGCATTTAACACAGCCGCTAAATGAAATTCGTTTTTCTTCTTGTTTCATGAAAAAAAAAAAAAAAGTTATTAACATTTTTTTTAAAAGAATATATTTCTAATTTATAATAGATTGTATATTCTTAAAATATCACATACATTGTAACTCTGTTAGTAGGAGAAGAAAGGAAATTATAAAAATTATCGTATTAACCGTTACTCGTAATACCTATGAAGGCAATAACGTTCCTAAAACACATACATAATTAAACTAATTATTACTATTATTTTTTGTTCCAAATATCTCAGTATTAAAATTAAATTAATATCACAAAGTTAACATAAAATATCCACTCTTACCTTTGTGAGTGTCATTTTCTTTAGACGGGTCTTTTCATTACACAAATTCACAGTACCAATGTTAAAGCCTCTAAAGAACTAGTAATTCGAATGAACATAAGCTACGTACAGAAATGCAACTGATCACTTCTCAATTCCCCAGAAAATATCGGATACATTGCAATTAAAAATGCAATTTTCGAGCTACTGATTTCAGACATACTTTTCGTTTTAACAGATAAGTAAAATTTACCAGTATTTTTAAGTATGAAAAGACTGGTTAATACGACCCAGAGTCTGAATTTAAAATAAGAAATAAGTACAGGGTTTTTTTTTCTATGCTTCTTCCTTTCCGTGGCTCATTTGTCAAACTTACAAAGGGACAGTATTGAAACATTCTTATATATAATCTCCGTTCTTGCCTTCATTCGTTCAAGACCTCTGGACATGCCTTTGCATTTTCTTTGGTGGGAGAGAGGAGGGTTCCTTGAACTTTGAAATACTGTCTGGTGACTGATAAATTACTACATTTAAAATTTAAAAAAACATATAATAAATTTAATATAAAAATCATAATAAAGTACTACCAAGTGAACCTAATGTTGGGGGCGGCAGCATACGCCCCCGAATTTGTATGATTCTATATTTTTAAATAAATAAACCATCCACGCTAAGGGACCCGTTATAATGATTGCCGATTAAATTTCCGACACTTAGATATATTAAACGTTCAATTCTGTTCAAAATTTCGCCAGAAAACCTAGATAATATCAAACGAGCCCCCTCTCCCTCCTCCTTCTTTTAAACCGTTAATACGTTAAACTTACAAGATGTGTTTCTGACGCAACACGATATGACATCTGGGAAGGTACTGAGAGAGTCTGAGGAATTCATGAAAGAATATGTCTTTGTCTGAAACAGTATTACATAGCTGCCAACTTTTACGCTTTTTTCCTACAACTAAAATTTTACAGTAAATTTTTGGTTATTAAATCGACGAAATCGTGTGATTCTATAATGCAAAAATTTCTATTAATTTTTAGTGGTAACAAAAAGTGTAAAAGTTGGCAGCTATGATATTATATTAATATTTTTCTAAACACAAGACACCGTTAGAAACCCCCCCCCCCAAAAAAAAAAAAAATAAAATAAATAAATAAATAAATAAAATAAAATAAAATAATACAGAAATAAGTGGCCTATTTTTTTCTATTATTTTGTTTTAAAAAAACGGAAGCGGAATTTAAAATCTGCAAACAAAATAAATTAATTAATTAAAAAAAAAATTAACATTCAAGTTTTTTTAAGCGGTAAATCTATACTAATAAAAGTAAGTTTCGCTCTGTGTGTGTGTCTGTGTCTGTCTGTCTGCCTGCAATGGCTAGGAAAATCTAGGGCACCTAGTCTGTACTAATAAAAGAAAGTTTCGCTCTGTGTGTAAAGAATTTTTATATTAGAATTTGAAAGTAGGCTTAGCATAGAATATTCATACTAACCCCCTTATTACTTTCCATGGGATGCACCTTTTTCCCGATGCTGGGCGTTAATGAATGAAAATCCAACTTCAGAACTCATATAAAGATCCATTTGTATTATAAAGGTATATTTAATTCCATCTATACAAGTACATCTTACATGTTACATCGAGAGAAGACAAAAATCTCATATACATTCTCTAAATTCTTCTAATAACAAATCATCAACAAATTTTACTCTTTTCATATCACGCACAGCGCGTGATAGTTTCCTTTCACTTCATTTCTTAACATTCTCCCCCTTTGAAACTCGGGGAGAGTTTTAAATGCATAACAATTATTATTAAAAAGATCTCATATCTGTGGATCCTTTACACATCTTCCAGAACAGGTATATTTCTTACTTATGACACTATCAGGGGAAGATACATTTTCATGATTGAAATATCCACTGGAACTAAATTTCTCTTCACCCGACCTTTTAAATGCAATTTCATTCGTTTCACTCGAATATGTTTCTAAAGGGAAGATGCGCTGCACCGGACTTAAAACAGTGCCGTGTTGAGTTTTTAACTTAACCGTGTGAACCTTACTATCCCTTCCAGGAATTAACTGAATGACTTTAGCTAAAGGCCAAAATAAACACTTTTTGTTATCATCCCCAATTAAGACTACCTCTCCCACTCACCGCTCACTTGTCTGTGTGTCTGTTTGTCTCTATGCGATGGCTAGGAAAATCTAGCACGCTTAGAAGTCTGAAAATTTAGGTGTGGATAGTCCAAGGATTTTCCTGATGCACCTGAGACTCAGAATTTTAAAATTTTACATATTACCGAAATATTAATTAAAATCTACAAAGAGATCTCATCAAAAATGCGCATTTTTATCTTCGGTTGGTTGGTTGCATAAAATCTCCTCAGAAGTCATTAAATAAATCAAGGTAGGAATTATTGCAATTGCGAGTCGAGTGTTTAAAATCCATGAATCAGAAATTATGGGACATGTAGACAATTAACTTTATTATTAACCGTTGCCAAATGCTAAAAACTTAATTTTAAAGAATTTTACCTATTTAATGATGATAATTAGCTTTGTTTAAGGGGGTTTTTTTTACATGACATATAGAGGGAAATGTGTAAATATCGGCACCCTTTTTTGTTTCGGGCTTAAAGTAATTTTCCTTTTGAAAAATTCTGGATTTTTTATCTTTACTAACAACTATAACAAGTTTACTAAATGGGAAGAGGCAACACAATGATTAATATCAATTATTTCAATTCGAAAACGAAGATTACAAAAGCTTTTAAAAAGGCACCAGAAAAAATAAGGTGCAAATATGGGCCCTCTGCAAAAATGTCACAAAAAATAGTTTAAAATCTTTTAAAACAGGACAAAACAATACAAAATAGTAGAGAATGTATTTGTTACACAAGAAAATCATTTATAGAAATCGCAAACAAAACTGGGCACAATCTAAGTGTGTCCACATGAGGCACATAGCACATTTAACCCACACTTCTCCGCGAGTGTTTTCATAGAACTTTCCATCACAAAAGATGAAAGTTGCATCACTCGGAGGTTGTTTATCGCTGTCTACAATGAGAGGGTCACAGTAATCTGACGAGTCCGATGATGAATCGTATCGTTTCGCATGTCGCATTTTCTTTCTTTTTTTTAAGTCCTTTGGTCTTCCCACCCCTGCCTCCTCGCATTACGCCATTATGTTAGATTACGCACATTATCAGATATATTATAAAATAAAACTAACGAATGCTTTCAGGATATATAGATAATAAAATGGCCTTTTAATTATCTATAAAGTTTTTATTATTATCTACATCAAAGGTAATAAATATTACAATCCTTTTACTTCAAAGCATTTGTCAGGCTTATTTTATAATACAGATGGTAATGTGTATAATGTAGGTAATTACTGTTTTCCCGTGAAAAAATATTGAAATAATTTATGTTGTTGAAGAGAAAGGGTGGTATAATTATGGGCCCCTTTTAAATGGGCTCACATTTACACCAACCCGACCTAAGAAATGTGGCCACTTTCTCATGTAACCTAAAGGCGTGCTTCTAAAAGTAACTTAGGATCTCCGCTTTCCGGATATCACTGTGAAATTACTTTAAACTAACCATAAGAACATGAAAAGAAAACGATTTCAGATAGCTGTCAAAAGTTTGCAGTTCAGAACAAACATCAATTCACACAATAACTCACGCTGCATCCACACTACTTGAAAGAACGGTTCCAACTGCTCTCTGCTATCTCATATCAACAAATGACATCATTTACAGTCCTGGCCGTCAGTCTTCAGTACCTCTCATAGCCACTTTGAGAGGGGTGCCCATATTTACACCTGTGCCTGTTTTTCCACCTTCTCCTCTACTAGTAGGATAAAGATTATTAATACAGAAAATTTATTTATTAGATTATTTGTTACATTTGAGGGGATGGATAGGGTGGGTTTAAACGATTTTTTATTAAATATTACATTTATTTTACTTGACCGCGCGCTACCTGGCGGCGGATTTTTCATTAATTGATTTTTCCTATTAATAAATCCAAATATCTTGCTCTGATTTCAACAGAACTAATTACATTTAACAAATTTCACACTTTTAACTTCACCCGTAGTGTTTAATTGCTGTTTAATATAGAGAATACCGCTATTTTCGAATAAAAGTTTTCATAAAAATTTAATTTATGTTCCTAATAAAACTACACAGCCCGTATTAAGTTGATGCATACCGACAGACAGTCAAAGTTAGTGATTTGTTGTTGAGCACTTGACAGCGCGCCTCCTCGCGGCCCCTCCCTCAAGTTTGTTCTTTAACTGTGCTTTATTTCCATAACTCAGCTAATAATGTTCCAAAATGCTTCAAACCAGTTCAATTTTGCTTAATTATCATAACAATCATCATTCATAGCTTCAGGGTGTATTTCTAGAAACAAGTTACCAGTATTTTTGAATAATAGTCTAAGTCAAATTTCAAATTATGTTCATAGATTAAACCACAAATGAATCAATTTTTAAAGATGGTTCTCCTAATTTATAATTTGCTAAAAGGCGCTTGAACATACGCCCCCCCACCCCCTGGCCCCTCACTCAAGGCTTTTTGTCGAACTGTGCCCTGTTTCCATATCTCAGCAACTGATTTTCCGATTTCAGCGCAACTGATTGCAAACATCATATTTAGCTTAATAAGCAACCTCTATAACATTAAAATAAATTTATGAATAGCGGGTACCACTATTTCCGAATAACAGTCTAAGGCAAATTTCTAATTAAGTTACTAGCTTAAACAAACGAACGAATTTTTAAACATGCATAGTGGTCCTCTTATTCAGTTATTTGCTGAAGGATACTTGAATATCCCCTCCTCCCCGACCACCTACTTCAAGGTTTTTTCTCTAACTATGCCCCGTTTCCATAACTCAGCAACTATCTTTCCGATTTAAACGCAATTGATTAGAAACATTATAATTAACTTAAGAGTTACCCTCTATTCTATAACATTAAACTAAATTTATGAGTATTAACCACTATTTCCGAATAATAGTTTAAGCCAAATTTGTAATTAAGTTCCTAGCATAAGCAAACGAACGAATTTTTAAACATGCACAGTGGCCCTCCTAATTAGTCGTTTTCTGAAGGACACTTGAACAACCCCTCCCCCCCCCCGGCCCTCCCTTCAAGGTTATTTTCTCTAACTGTGCCTTATGTAACTCGGCTAATAATGTCCCCATCTTCTCCCAACCAGCTCAATTTTTAGCACACCTAATATATGAGCGGGAACCGTGTCAGATCTTCGTTCGTAAAGAGGTTTGTTTAGAACAGGATGCTCACCTGGCGGTGGAAGGGAGAAATAAAAAGTTTCCGGAGTGTACGAGCATGCCCGGTATACGGTGCCGAAGCCATCAGAGACCCGCCCAGAGTTTCGTTTTTTAAGAGATTTAAGTTTATTACATGGGCCCGGACAACGTTAGGTCGGGTCAACTAGTACTGATATATTTTTTAACAAAATACATCGTTAAAACAGGAATAATTTCGGAAATAGGTGGGTTTTTTTTCAATCAGGAAATCATATGCGGTTTTTAAAAATGCAGACAAAAAAAAAAAAAAAAAAAAAAAAAAACACAAAATCTTCGTTGAGATTTTTTTTTTAAAACAGTAAATATTAAAAAAATAAAGCGAAATACATCGTTAGAACACCAAACATACTATGAATAAGTGGTTTTGTTTGTTGTCGCTGTGGTTTCTGATTATGAAAGCGGGTGTGGAAAAAATATAAAATTACCATTCTGATTGTTATTTTTTTAAACGGTAAATATTAACCTTTGTTTAAACAAATAATACCATTAAGAGCTAGAAAGTACTTAGAATAAGTAGGTTTTATTTATTTAATATTATTTTTTTTTCATATTGCGATTTGAAAAATGCATGTGGCAGTTTCAGAATGCGAAAAGAAACGGAATTATTTTCTACACTTTGCTTACGTCTGCTTGAATATCCGCGAAAGAACCGATTTGGCATAGACAACTTCAACAGTACGCTATTTCCCGATATTCATTATAGTTTTTAATTAATATATCGGTTAACTATCAAAAACTGGCTTCGAGGTGCATAACGTCAGACGTACAGGTTGTAGACATACGATTTTCACCTACCTGCTGAATCTTGTAGCTTTGCGTCTAGAGGTCCTTTCAGAACACTGTAGGGACACACAGAGACAAACAAACGTATATATTTATTATTATAAGATTACAGATGACACGTCTTTCATTGTGTGTTTTATAGCAACAAACAACTCTGTCGCAAATGACATTTCTAATTCATTATTTGTTTTGTTTTGTTCTTTTTGTTGTTAAAGAAACAGTCATGATTTCTTTTCATTATGAATGGCTTTTTGATTCGTTGGTTTAGACTTGAATACAATAAGCAACTTTATCGCTTAATAATGCTTTTTTCTGAAACTTTATACATTATTAGCGACAAAGTCTTTCACTCTGCATTTTTTAGTCATCCTGAAAAATGTGTTGTCCACTTAATATTAGAAATGCTACCCAAAAAGTAGTATGGTACGCCGATGTTATAACGATGGTGGCAACGACCAGCGCAACCGCTTCCGCTTTTGTCACTTATACATGCACTTCTGTATATCGCACAACTTCCGATTTTCCATCATCGGATAGTGAAAAAACCTTACTTTCAAATGAAATATGTTTTAAAATTGTATCCCAATTTTCTGATTACATAACTTTTTAATTATTTTCAAGCCTTATATTTAAAAAAAAAATTCTCATTAAAGAATATCAATAACTAAGTCAAAAGAGGCATACTAAAATTGAAAAAAGAAAGCAAGTTAAAAAAATACAAGAACAAAAAAATCATGCATCACGACTTAGATTATGAATCACTTTCCAACACTATCGGGATATTGTTCAGAAATTTCATTTATGCTCATACAATGAAGTGAGATATCTAAATCAACATTTAAAATAACACGACGCGGTTGAAATTCATTTTTAGCATTGGCTGTCCATAGCCGGTAATGTGTGCAATTCTTTCGCGTAGCACTGTATATGATCTACACACCTCGTAATACGCTGGAAATAAGTTAATTTTTAAAATGCATACTACAGTTGAAAGCGCACTTCCAGCATTTATGGCTCATAGTCACCGAACTTTAACCGAATTCTTTCGAGTGTCTCTGCAAATGAACGATAAACGTATTTTGTAATCTATAGAAAACATGATGTTGTAGTGCACTTCGGTAATGCATATCAGTTTCATTATGCTTCAGATAATTTAACATCAATGAATTACATTGCAAATGATTTTTCACCATAGATCATAATGGAATGGAATTATTTTATTCGTCCCTGTAAACGAACTATAGTTGCTATTTATTCGATACTCTACAGAAAACATATTGCTATATACCTCAGTGACGCATATCTATTTCAGTATGTTTGAAACTGTAACACCATTAAAAAGCACAAAATCCGGATTGACTGTAATGTAACGGAATACTTTGGAGCGTCACTGTAAACGAACTATAATTACTACTTACCCCATACTCTAAAAATAACGCATTGTCGTCCCCCTAAATGATGCATATCAATTTAATAAAATTTCTTGAATACTACTACTTGTAATAGTACAATATTACATGAATAACAATTTTATTAAAATTACTTGAATTATTTCTATTTATTGAAATAGTCTAATAACATTAAAATGCACCGAAAATACACATTCTTCATTCACCGTAATACTTTTGAGTATCCTTGAAAACTAACTATAAGTGATACACACTTCATTTTCAATATCGAACATGCTATGTTAAACCTCAATAACATATATAAATTACATGCCAATCCGTTTATATTTATGCGAAATAGAGCATAGACAGATAGACAACCAGCCAGACGGCCTGACAAACCAAATTCATAAGCACTTTTCAGCTAGGTTAGAGAGTATTAAAAGGCATTTTTAGTCCTTTTTTTAGATATTTTAAGCGTGATCGATTAATCTTTCATAATTGTGTTCATTTCGAAGCGTTAATATCATGGCTACAGTGTCATTTAAAGCGAATATGAATGCCATTAAAAGTTTTAAAAACACATTCTTGAACCAAATCACATTTGCTAAGATACCCCATTTGGCTATAAGATCAAATTAAACAAAACCTGTTGCACTTTGATGCTAAAATAAAATCTGCAAACGATTAGACAGATTGTTATTTTATGTTGAACATAAAACTAGTATTAAGTTGGAATTAGTTAAAAAGTACGTTTTATCAGAAAATGTTCTGAATTACCTTTTCAACAATTATGTATTTATTTTTAAATGAACAGTGTACAATAAGATCGTTTGAGATTACATTACCACTTTACTGTAAAAAAGGTATGTATTGTTAAATAAAGTAATATTATGTAGGTTTATTTATTAAAACATAAAATAACGTTCCATATGTCGGATTAAAAGATTTTTTGATATACGTCGTTCATAGCATTGATTCAATTTTTAATCAGATAAATTATAACATGAAAAAAATGAAAGGTTATTCCAAAAGCTCTTTCTATCAAAATTGCTGCTTGTGTCTTTTGATTGTTACTGAAGTAATTTAGAGTCGAGTGGCAATTTTGTTATATAAAACTTAATTTACTTACATCTTACAGATACTTCTTGACCTACGTTTTACATTACTTTACATCTTAAGAGTTACAATCGATTGCTGTCTGATGATGACCTCCCCCGGGCTGTCACACCTCTAAAATTCTATAAAAACGCTAACTTGGACAGTATATATATATATATATATATATTTGTTATAAAAAATAAAACACTAATTTGCGTTTAAAGAACTATTTTTATTGTTGTAGTCAGCCAAATTTAAAACTTGAAATGTATTAACCTTCTAAGCGTGTGGAACGTAATATTCCGTTCACTAAGCTCCAGGTTTCACTGCAATATATACAATGTTTAAGATAATATAATTCAATAGATTTAATAAATTTTCAAAACATTGAAGAATGATTAATACTCTCAAGTGTTACATTCATATTTGTAATTAAGTTTTATTTATAATGCTGGAAGAATCATATTTTTTTAGCATTTAAAAATAAATGTAGAGAAAACAACATTACAATTTTACCATTTTTCAAAACGCTGAGAGGGTTAATTACATATCCAATTTGTGTTCCCTTAATTTTGAGACTTCGGATGCTTGCCGATTTCGCCAAGACCAAGGACCTGCCCTGCAAAAAGGTTTCCGAAATTTACGGCAGCAACAGAAAGTTTTATTTCAGAAATGTTTCTTTGAGTTTCTAAAAATTATTGGTTTCTAACGATAAATGATTTTTTTTCGGAATCATTTCTAACTATGTAGATATTACAATTTTTTACCGTATACCGTATGTACACACATATAATGCACAGTTTCTTCTTTTAAAAGTAGCAGCTTTTAAAAGTAGATTGCGGAGTTGTGACGATTAAAAATTATGAAGAGCCAGGGAAGAGAACATTAGACTGAATTATATTAAATATTATTATTATGATGATTACTGGTTCGTTAAATTAAATATATGAGAAGTTTTACTTCCCTAATTGTTTGCATGAGGTTCATAAGAAGAATTTAAATCAAAGTGTATATAGAATACAATAATAACAAATATATTAGAATAAACTAAATCTGGTTTATTCATCTTTTCTCTTGTACATTTGTATTGCTATGAGACCACTCACATTACCTTGTTGATTTTTACTACATCCAAAGGCCTGGTAGATTTACAGTTAATATATCATAAGAAGACTGTCAGATAAATAAATGCGAATTTTGATAAACTTGAAATATATTGATTAAAAGACTTTAGACTTGATATAGTGAATTGAATAATGAGATCTTGAATGGTTATTCATCTTAGCTTAACGCTTACAACCAACTTATCTTGTAAGTTTGATAAGTACACTTTTTGAAATTAATTTTAATATATCACATTACATAAATACATATTTTAACTTATAGTGCTTACCGCTTTGTAAAGAGGACATTTGGTAGGAGAACAATCCAAAACTATTCATGGATGCACATGGATTAAAAGATATATCACTTTGTGCGAATTTTTCTAACAGCAACTGAAAAGCACACATCCTCGTGCATCTTGCAGGCTAAACTTGATGTGGTTGGTGTTGTTGCAGTATCCTCGTTGTTGTAGCTAGTAGCTAGAAACAGCGTGTGTTCGTATTTATACAAACATAGGTTGCTATACTTGTTGCGTTTCAAATCACGCCAAGCAGGAACCCAAAAACGCCAAGAACAACAACAGAACAGATCCAATTGGATGCTGAAGAAACAATGGTTCTGCGATCGCAGAAAGCGCCATCTTGGCGAAAGCCAAATAAGAATTTGAACGTGCGATCGCGAGGCCAAGATTGAAGTGAAAGTTGTAGTGCTTGTTTTCAAGCAAAGATGAGACTACAATTTCGAAAATGGATGGGAAAGATAACTATTGAAAATAAAAGAAGGTATTTAAAATGTAAACAGAATGAGATAAAAGTTAAGAAAGATAAATAAATAGTAATGGAGTGGGAAAATTGAGTATTAACTAAAAGGAGTTAATTTTCCCACAAAAGGAGTGTACACGGAATTTTCCGATATCCGCATGAAACCATGCATGCTTTCACTAACTCACTACGTACCTCTGAACCAAAAATTGGAAAAATCCGCTTATTAACGTAGGATGGAAACCCGAACTGAACCTAAACACTGTTATTTTTGTCGGAAAGATAGCGAAAGCGAAACGAAATATTTCCCTTTAACTGAGATGGAACAGAAAATATTACCCTGAGAAATTATGATATATCGAAGGTACTTTCCCTTTGGACAACTTTTCTCAATTCGTCATCGTCACTAAGAAAATATTTTGATTATATAACTTTTAGAGAGTTGATTCCGGTACTGTTTACGGGGTTAGAGTACTTATAATCGTAAAATTTCCTCAGTTACCCAAAATATTAATTGTATCCACAGAACAATAACGAAACAACTGCAAGAACGAATGTCATAAGATCTGTGTTCTTTATATCTGTCTTTAACATACATTTCAATCTGTCCGAAAGGACCAGATTGTATCTTGATTGGAATGCAAGAAAGTTTGGATAAGATACTAACATGGGACTGTTTAAATACTAATAAAACATTGCTATATACTTTTTTCGGTATGTAATTTCTTTTAAATATTATTTTCTTTCGTCTGTTTTTTGTGAGAGACGACTGACTAGGGAGAGTCTGCAACTGGCAGATCGGGATTTTATCGAGAGTGGTGTCGTTGGAAAGCTCTTATCATGGGGATCAAGGAAATGTATACAAATACCTGTCCAAATGCAACTGATGAAGAGATATAGGCCGATGTACTTCTGTCATTTATTGATTTCTCCAGGTCGCTAGCTATGCAGGTAAGACACTCTGTGTGGTAGAAAAGACAGATTACAGTACAGTTATGTAACCTGTTGTTGCTAGTGTGTAGTTGGTAAAGGTTCCATGTTCCCTCTTGTAAGAAACAGAAGATTGTGACCACATTTTCACCATCATATATAACTGATTGGAGTGCACTTATTTGGAGTATGATTTAATGAACATCAGGAACTAACTCCTCGCCTGATCCTACGGGATAAAAATAGGACAGGGACAGGGCCTATGGGGGCAGTTTCCGTGGCTCTCAACCATGGAGAATTTTAGCAGTATCTGTGGCTTGCGCTCCAGGAGCGCTGGTTCAGGGGTGGTGGCACACACACCTGTGACATACGAAGTCGGGCTCAGTTCTTAAGATGTCGTCGGCGAGTCTTCATGCTGTAATGCTATCTTCAAGAAAGCGAAGACTGCAAAGCTCCTTAGTTTGCAACTGCTAGAATATTTGGAGGAATCCGAGGAAAATGATCCAACGACTGAAGAGAAGGACATTATTCAGCGACTATTCAATACACTGAAGGGGATAATCGAAAACGAATTTTTCCAGTCGCTCGATATTCTGTATGACAGCAGCATCGACAAAAATGAACTGACAAGTAATTTGGAATTAAATACGGACCACACTTTCGAATATGAAGAACCTGTGAAAAAAACGGACAAGAGGTAAAGGACTATCCGTAGAAATAATGTTGGAAGCAGTAGAAACGAATAAGAATGCAAAGAAAAATAAACTAAAGGCTGTGCAATATATACATAGCTATGTAAAAGACCATAAAATAATTCAACGGTAGGCGCAATACGTAGGGAAAGGGGTAACATGCAAAATGAAATTGATTTCTAAACGCGTGTGGTCGCAAGTTTACCATCATTGCAGACAGTTAAAAGCCACCGTTTATGACAGAGACCTCAAAATGTGGGCCATTGACAAATCATTGGGGATTGTAATTCCTGGATTTACAGCAAGCTGACACTTGATCAAGAGTTTCAAACAGCCATATAAAATAAGAAGTCGGAAGGTGACACAAATCGTAACAAAAAGTGATTTGTTGCCAGAAGTGTCTTTGCGTTTTGTTATTAACGAATTCTGTGAAAACGTAAAAAAAAATGACGAAGCAGCGAAAGTGTCCACTTTTCAACGTCCTGAACACCGATCAAAGTGGCTTTCAATACGAGATTGTGTCTAACAGAACTCTCGATATGAAGAGATCTAAAGACTTGGGTGCATCGGTAATCAGTAAAAACAAAACGACTCATTCGTATATGTGTATTAATGCCGCTGGAAAATTTATGGGACCTTTACTACTTGTAACACAGGAATGTCAGAGGAAATTTGGTCCCTAAGTTATGTAAAATGTGCAACGAATATCATCCTTAAATTTGCTCATTACATGCCCCAAGTCCGGAAAGAGCACAAAATAAATAACTGCAGCATATTTCGATAAACCAAAAGTAACGATTTGTGATAAGGAAACAATCATGGTGCTGGATAGTTGCAGAGAACAAACGAATCTACTTTTATGCATTGAGAAATTTGGATTGAATGTGGAGCCTGTTTTTCTCCAAACAGGCTCGAAAAAAGTTCTTCAGCCATTAGACGTTTATTTCTTTCAGTAATACAAGTACTTAATAAAGAGAATAGTGGAATATTCAAAAACTCATCAGTGTGTTTGTGGAGATGTTGACATGATTACTAGAGAAAACATAATAAAATTGCATAAGTTGTCCAATAACCAATTCTACTCGCCCATCTTCGATGGCATGCGTCGGAATGCCTTTCAATAGGCTTTAATTTGGACATGGATCCTGTCTTACGATCAGTTAAACAGGCATTCTTTAACTTAACTAATACCTGGTGATGGAAATACTCGTGCTTCAGCCATTTCTATTCAGAAATGCATTACCATTCGTGAAGTTACTTTTTCCACCAAGCATAACCTGTCTTTTCTGTCATCTCTGTAATCCGTGAACGCTCTTTTCTACCACACAGAGTGTCTTTCCTGTATAGCTAGCGACCTGGAGAAATTAGTAAATGACATAAATACATCGGCCTATAACTCTTCACCAGTTGCGTTCGAACGGATAGTTGTATACATTTCCTTGATCCCCATGGCATAGTTGCCAACCTCCCGATTTTTTGAGTAGCAGTAAAATTTTACAAAAAAATTCGCTTTATTAAATTGAAGAAATTGTACGATTACATAAAACAAATGTTTTTACATAAAAATACTGGTATGAAAAAAATCGGGAGGTTGGCAACTATGCCATGGTAAGATCTGTCCAACGACACCACTCTTGACAAAATCCCGATCTGGCAGTTAGGGACCTTCCCGAGTGAGTGAAGAACAATGATTTAGTGAAACATATCTAATATCAAAAGCATTATTTCTGCATACGAAATTTACTTCTATTTAACCACTATTTTTCATATTAAATGGTATTTCAATTTATTCTACTTATTACCAAAATTACAAATGCTATAATTTAAATTTACAAAGAAAAAGTTTTCAGTGCTTTTTTTTTTTTTTTTTTTTTTTTTTTTTTTTTTTTTTTTAATCATAAGTTCGTCTATTTAAGTAGTTATATTTTTAAAGTAACATTTCAAAATCACGCTACAGAAAACACAGCTGCGTGAAAAGAAAAGGCTTTATAAAATGATTTTTTTTTCAAGATTTTATCCAGTTTGAGATAAAGAAATATGAAAGCAAATGCTTTTTTTTTTTGCTTTACGTGAGTAAAGCATATTATATTTAAAGCAATCCTTAAGTGAAATGTAGCATAAATAAGTCTCTTTTTTCAGTCTTCGAGAAGACTGAATAAAAAATTATTTTTTCCTAGAAAGATAATTATAATTTATAATTAAATAGTAATTAATAAATAATTTATCTTGCAATATGATGTGCCTGTTTAATTTGAAAATCTCGTGCAAAATAGAATATGGATATCTAAAACCAAATATTTTTAAACTAACATAAAAACAGATAATTATAAAATAAAATCCTGCCTTAATAAGATATTTTATTTACCTGCCAAAATATACAACATTAATAAATGTTTTATTATTTTAATTAATCGTGTACAAATTACTCGCTGATACTCGTGTATAACATCTTTACTCTCTAGGTTCACATATGTGAACATCAATTCTTTCTCCATTATAAAAGGATACTCTAACATATTTGAAATCCCGTTCTCAGAATGATAAACTTCAATGTACAAGATTCGAAATCATGCAAATAAATTAAAACTCTTGTTCTGAAGACAATATACTCGAGTAATATTGATCAATATTATTACTCGGTAGCGAAAATGATAAGTCGATTCCTCTAGGTGAAGAGGTAAAAATCTGAAAAAAATAAAACTATCGCGTATAATTCGACCACTACTACGAGAAAAAAAAAACAAAGAATTACGTATAAGTCGACTATTTTGTTTCTTCATAAACGCTGTTACAACAACAAAATAAAAAAATATGCATTAATTTAAAATAATAAAAATTATTATAATTCCAAACGAAATAAAGTGCATTTTGTGTAAATCTTCGTCATTTCCAGTTAAAAGTATTCCATCCTTCCCTATGCCATGAAGTTCGATGTGGATACACCATTTATTGAATGAGCTGATGTCGTTGGTCAGGGTTGCCCGTATACCAGGGTATACCGGATATTACAAATAGTATTTTTTTCATTATTTAATGACAGACATTTCCTGATTACATAAAGTAAGAAGAACGAAAAATCATGCGGCAAGAACAGATTATGAAACACTTTCAAACTTTTCCAGAATATTTTAACAAGACTTCACACTTTAATAAAATGAAAGATTATTTCTAAGTAAACAATTTGGACAACGTATAACGCACATTTGAAAACCCAATTTCAGGAATTACTATCAATAGTCGGAAAAATTTTTTATATTATTTTGTCCAGCCCTGTACATGATTTGCATATATACTGCATAGTATGGTAAACTGTAGTTCAGTTATGAATACGCATAGAACAGTCGAAACTTTTCCCTTTAGCAATTTCCGTTAGTAAATGGAAATGTACTCGAGAACGTTTGTGCTACTCTGTATACGATCTATAGAATTTATACACACCAAGTAATAGGCAAAAAATTAGTTAAATTTCAAAATGCGTACCACAGCTGAAAACGCACTTCCATCAATTATTTCTAATAGACTGTACTGTAATTCAATTGTTTTGTGTACCCCTGTACATGAACGATGAATGCTATGCACACCATATTCTATAGTAAATCTCTCCTAGTGCATCTTAAGGATATATCAATTTGAACCAGTTTGAAATAGTGTAACGTTATTAAAATACTCTGCCAACAATTTTGCTTCAAAGACCGTAATTTAACAGAATTTTTTTCACTGTCCCTGTAAGCCAGCGGTTCCCAATGTGGGGATTACGTCCCACAGGGGGCAATTCCATATTTATTATCATTCCATTCCCTATTAGCTTTTAAGTAAAATTAATGTTGTAGACTAACAATAAAAGTCACTGATTCAAATTTCCAAAGGAAAAAGAAAAAATAAGTGTTTTACACCATTTTTAGAAGCGATTTTACAAACCATCATTGCTAGCGCGATTAAGTGCTACGTCAAATGACGATTGGCTGAAACATGATTACGAAGCGGCTGGGGGAGGAGTTAAAAGGTGTATTGTCAGGAAACGTTGCTTTCGTATGGTATGGATTTTTTCTACATCGAATATATAAAATAAATATTCGCCTCATTATTTTAATGGAAGTTTCCTTTCTGTGGTGGACGAATAATCTTCTTATTATTCGGGAATATTAAAAGGCAAAAATTTGTTTGTTTATTTATTTTATTTACACGCAACAATGTTGTATTTTTGTTATGGTACTTTGAATAGTTTTACAACTTATATTTAAATACAGAGAAGTGGGAGGAAGGGCAGTTGTATTGTGTCCTTTTAGGAACCAATTTCGCATATAGAAAGTATGTAATAATCTAAATTCCTTCTATTTTTAAAAAACAATATCGTGCATATACATAAATAATAGTTATTTAAACATACGCAATATTATTTCTTATCTATCCGTATGCATGAATTCTTTAAAGCTATAATTAAAAAAAAGGATATTTGTCGTTGAATATTAATTTGAATCATGAAGATTTTTGAAATAAAATTAAATTTATAAAATAAAATAAATAATTTTTATAAAATAAAATTTTATTCTGATATTTATTTCTTTTTAAGTATTGCTTCAATTTTGTGTATAAGTGATTAAATTAAGTTTATCATAATGTAGGGAAAAAAGTATGTGCAATTTAATATTAAATAGTTAGCAGTTTATAAGAACATGAAAATAGTTTACTATTTTATTTTGTCTTAATATATCTTTAATTTTAATTTTATTTTTTTTTTTTTTGGGGGGGGGGGGGGAGTGTGTTTACAAAAACAAAAGGTATTTTTTGGGCGGTGGGGTTATTAGCTTTTTCTGGTTATAGCTGTATGAAATACAACAAATACATTATTACTGCTTCAATTTTGATAAGAAAATTCTAATGTAATATATTTTTAGAATTCATATTTTTTCTTAGTGTTGAATTTTGTTAATAAAGAGGCTACCATGCAGGAAAGGGTTTAATTATTGAATACTGGCTAGGTCATGCAATAAGATGCTTAAATTACTTCAAAACTGATTATAATTATACATTGTGCGTTGTATTTTTTTTTTAAATACAAGGAATTTTTTTAATATTTTTTATAGCTAACTGAATTATTTAATTACCGAATAATTTTTATTTCACTTTTTTTTTCTGTGCATACTTTTAAAATTGCAATGTTTTATTTGTTCTGAAACTAAAAAAATAATTATTGTAAAAAATAAATAATTTATATGAAAATTTTTGTATTTTATGCTCTTTTGCTTTAAAGCAATGGTTTAAAAAAACTTTGGATTAACACACCGCCGGCCCCTCCCCCCTAAAGTTAAAAGGATAAAACTGCATTATTTATATTCCAATTTAACCATATGTCAGTTTTATGAAACACTTCAAAAGGTTAATAACAGCTTGGTAAATTTATCTTTACTTTTACTTCAATTATAATTATGACAATAAACATTTATTAATTTTTTGTGCGTTACTTAATTTCATTCTTTCGAAATATTAGTTTAGTATGTTGATTTAAGTTTAATCTTTTAGTTCCAGCTACTTAGAGTAAATTCTATAAATAAAATTCAAAATAAGTGCTGCTTCTACAGAAAAAATGTAATTATGTAAATTTTATTTAAAATTTATTATTATGCAAAAAAAAAAAAAAAAAAAAAAAAAACAGTAATATTTATTTTTTTACCTTTATCAAGGTTTTTTTATCTATCACTAAATTATCCTAAACGAATAGTTTTTTCCTTCTTAAAAAATTACACAAGCTGCTACAAATTTAAATTATTTTTCATTCACCATTTCAGTTAAAATATTAGTTTTCATTTTCTTATTAAAAAGATAATGCAAGAGTGGAAGTATTTGATTGCTAATTCGACCTGTTTCATATTAAATTATGCTTGTATATAAAATGGATTGTTTTCTTTTAAATGGATTAAGTTAATAATATTTGTTTGTCACGTTTAATATGTCACAAGCATCATTAAAAATAAAACAAATGTGAATATGGAACCTTTGAGGCTTTTATGAATCGTCAACTAAATAAAAAATATCCTCTTCAAACGCGTTGAGCCCTTCCTACATTGTCTTGGGCAACTGACCAATCAACATCCGACATAGCTGTTAATCGCGCTAGGAATGATGGTTTGTAAAATCGCTTTTTAGAAAGTGTTGAACTAAAAGTTGAAAATACAATCACTACCAGAATAATATATGACTTAAAAAATATTTAGACATCATATTTAAAAATTCGCTAAAACTTTTCTGACTTCCAAGTATTTTAGAAAACTTTTTCGATAATATATCTAACGAGTCTTTATTTCTTTTCACTCTGTAATATGTCATATGAAGAAACTTTTACAATTCAAACTATTTAAGTGCATATTTTACATCTTTGTGACGAGCCAACTTTACAGAATTTTGGATATTTTAACTCCAGTAATTTCGACTAGACATTTTTGCCTAATGTGCCTAAGCCTAATGAAATCAATATTCTGTGATTTCTGTGTTTTATGCAAATAGAGATCCCAGTATCTAAAAAATGAGCAGATATTATAAATGTGTTACTGAAATTCATCACAATATATATCAATGCTATCATATTTAATTCCAAATATGTGTCTCTTCAAGAAATTTTGCAGAAGAGTTCATTTTCATAAGAATTATCTGTTACAGAGGGAGGAGGGCGTCATCATTCTGAACTTGCTTTGGTGGGGCGTGGGCAAAAACAAAGTTGAGAAACACTGCTGTAAACGAGCTGTAAATGCTACACACTTTATTTTAAAAAACATCAGTTTAATGGCAATCCTAGTATATTTACACGAATTAAAGCTCGTTAAAACAGGCGGCCAGACTCTATAACACTTTTCAATTATGTTGGGAATGTTAATCATTCTTCTTTTGAAACCTTCGATACGGATTCGGAATTTCTGCGCAAAAAAGGCATCTCACTGGCAATAATGGTATAGCAGTGTCGTGCATTTTTCATCCATTGGTAAAATATCTGGCATGGTTTCTTCAGATTTCTACCTTTGTATTTAGATGACTAGCTTACGCTGGCAGAATTAGTCCGCTATTTTCTGACAAAGCATTTTCAACAGTTTGAAGAGGAAGACATCTAAAGGCTGAAGCAATAATGTCAAAATCACCGGAATTACAGCAAGAATTGCTTTAGTCATTTTACATTATTTTAATTAACTTAACTTGGTTCATATATGTAAAGATCGAAAATTGTGATAGATTTTTTGCCCACTTCCTGATGTGCTAGAATTATAAAAATTATGTACACAATTTTGTTACCGATGACAACACAATATTTTTGCCGAAACGTCACTGAAGGATAACTGTGGAGATGCGAAAAGTTTTTGGTTTCCGTCTGTTTGTCTGTCTGTCTGTTCCGCGATAAGGGCCGTAAAAAACGTCGGGTTAGGTTGATTTTAGGTGAGTATGTTGGTGAGGTACCCGGAATTAGCTGTATAGTTTTTAGTTACATTTGGTTCATTCGTTCAAAAAATATAGAGCATTTCTTTTTAGGTCATAACGCTTTAAAAGAAACTGGAATATAATAATTATAACTATATTATATTCATCTTTTACAAGGCCAATTTTTTAAACGGTTATTTTGCAAGTGCAATAGAAGACATTTAAATATATTTAATGATACATATTCAGTTTCATTCAGACAGGGCTTTGGATAATTGTTTGACAAAAATAAATAATTTCACCTAATATTTCTGTCACGTTTTTAATATTAAAATTATTTCAGAACTAGTTTTAGATCAAAGCATCCTTTTACAGAATTGTAACGTAATAAAATAATATCATATTAATAGCAAATAGGCATTTTAAAAAGAAAACATTAATTTTCGTTTACATGTGAACTTTCCATTAAAAAAAAAAATCAAGTATCACTGTAAAAAATAATAAAATTGTAGATTTTAAAGACACTTCTAAGCAGCTATCAATGTAAACCTTAGAACGAGAGATCCCATAAGGTAGCGCCATCTATCAGGGTTAGCCTGCTTCCATTTCTGAATCGAAAACGTAAGGCATTTAGTGTTAAGGAGGCAGTGATTGAATGCGACGCCACGGTCATGGGATTTTTTCGTTAAATCCTATATTTTGGGGCAGTTCTTTTCTTTTATAGAAAGTAATCGACGAGATAATGGATAAGTATCCAATATTCTATACAATTTTTATAAAATTCCGAAAATTATATCATAGCAGTTGATTCGGCATACAATTTTTATAAAATTCCAGATGCAGCTACATTTTTTATTTAACCATTTTACACATGTTGATTTTCAAATGTTTAATTGATCTTATTTAATCAATCAAGAAAACAGTTGTTAGCTGTTTCGACAGCAGTTGATTCGGCATATCCCTCAACCCTTAAAATCCCTCAGTCAAAGGGAAATGAGTGGAATTCCGATTACAGCAGATCGCCACTGGTCTTTTTATTATAATTCAATCTTCTGTAATCGTTTTAGAGTTGACCAAATGAGAGTGTTTTAAAGTTTGCGGTTTCAGAACGGAGGTTGGCAAGCGTAGCTTGTAGGGGGTAGACCCCCTAGTTCTTAAATAAATTATATTTCGAATGGTTGCGTTGGAAGGAAATAAGCATTTCAAACTTAGATTTTTTTCACAGAGTATATCTCGACTCCCACTTTACATCTTGTTTATTTATCCTAAATTTCTCGACTTATTCGCGAGACAGTAAAGTATAACAACATTTTTAATCTTTGAAAATCCCGAAATTACCCTACACTTCATGATTTTATTCTTTTGGAAGTAAGATTTTTATAATAATTTTTAGAGTTAGTAACCAGAAATCTGAAAGAGAAATTCTTCATTTTAATTAATTTTAAATTTCTAGCCGAGAGTACATACGGTAACGGTAAAGTGTAACAACATTTTTAGTCTTTGAAAATACCAAACTTAACACTACACTTCACAATTTTATTCTTTTGAAAGTATGATTTTTATATTAATTTTAAGAGTTAGTAACCAGAAATCTTAAACAGAAATTATTGACACTATGTTTAATAGCAAACTTCTATGATTGAAATCATAACTAATGCTCTTAACTACTTCACCGTCAAATACTTTTAAAACAACAACTCCTTCACCCAACCCCCATCCTTATATATATAACCTCTGTAAACAACACAATCGACTTCGGCGTCTTTTTCAAAATTCTAGAGACCCCACCCTTTAACCCCTCATCAAAAGTCTTAATAATAGAATCAAAAATAGCATCTTCAAAGAAAGCAAAAAAGTTGGACTAATTTTCTCCAAAACATTGCTAGCGAGGACAATTCTCTTTGGCTTCTTACACGTAAAATGAATAACAACTATGTCCCCAACCCCCTTTCGGCCAACAATAGCATAGCTTACACTGACGAAGAAAAAAAACAAAATTCCTCGCCAGAGCTTACTCTAGCCAATTCTCGCCAAATCTCACCATCGCTAGCCTTAATAATACAGTTTTAGAAATTACTTTCCGCAGTCCAAAAAGTACCCGAAATATTTTGTACGGCCCTGTATATCAGCTACAGATTTTGTTATATACATAGCATGATAAAATTTACTTCTGTTAGAAATTGTCAATTTTTGCCAATCGATGGAAATGCACTCTGAATATTTTGTGCAGACCTGTATATTATCTAAAGACATTTGTACACACCAGATATTAAGCTAAAATTTAAATCAGGCAAAAAATGCATATGGATACTTAAAACTCACTTCCAGCATTTACCAACTATAAATGGCAATGCATCTTGCATAAGAAAAAAAGTTGGACTAATTTTCTCCAAAACATTGCTAACGAGGACAATTCTCTTTGGCTTCTTACACGTAAAATGAATAACAACTATGCCCCCAACCCCCCTTTCGGCCAACAATAGCATAGCTTACACTGACGAAGAAATTGAATTTCCGTATCTGTGTATATGAATTTATTTATATTCCCCAAACTTCTCTTAATCTACTAAATATAGTTCCAGCAGGAAAATGTGTAACACAGATAAAAACAACTCTTAAGCAATTCACTCCCACAGTCAGTGATACTTATGAATTCGTTTGCGTAGTCCTGTAATACGAGGTATATCCACAAAGTAAGTTCCGTTTGGTTATATAAAAAAAAACGTGTACAGATACAAACAAAAATATTTATTGTACAAAAATCTACAACTGTGAAATTACTTTTCTACATAGCTTCCGAAATTTTGTAGGCATTTGTCGTAGCGTGCCACAAGGTTTTGTATGCTTCTTCATAGAAGGTTGCCGCCTGTGTTTTCAACCATGTGGTTACATGTTCTTTCAGCTCGTCATCATCGGTGAAGTGTTGACCACCAAGGAAAGATTTGAGGTGTAAGAAGAGATGGAAGTTGCCCATCCGTTGTTTTTGGTGTTGTTCAGTAAGAATTTTGGGTACCCAACGTGAGCAAAGTTTTGGAAATTTCAGTTTTTCAGTAACAATTTCATGAATTAGTGATCGTGAGATTTGCGGAAATTCCATAGCAAGAGCACTAATTGTAAGCTTACGGTTTTGCTTAACCTTCTCTTCAATTGCGGTCACAGATCTGATTTCACAAGCGGCGGCATTTTCAATTAAGGCTGACATTCTAAAGAAGCACTACAAATAACACGTCGGCAGCAGCGACCTGAAAATGGCGTACATTTCTTCTCCTTCAGTCAGAGTAAATGCCGCGCATGCTCGGAACTGCGATCGCAGCGCTGCTGCGGATAGAAATAGAAACGGAACTTACTTTGTGGATATACCTCGTATGATCAAAAGAAGTTTTATTCACTACGCAATATGCAAAAATTTATTTAAAATTAAAAACGCAAACCAAAGTTGAAATCGCACTTATCACACATAGACTGCAATTATCACACGTAGACTGTAATCGAATTATTTTGCGTGTCCCTGTATATGAATTATAAATGCAATGAACAACATATTTTTCAGTGAGCAATTTATGGTACACCTCAGTAATGCATATAAATTTCATTATGTTTAAAATAGTGAAAAATCATTAAATTACACTGTAAGCGATTTCCCGCGTAGATCACTGTATAACAGAATTCTTTTATGTGACTTTTTAAATGAATAATAAATGCTTTGCTCCCTATATTCGAAACAAAGCATGTTTTAGTGAGCTTCATAATTGTATATTAATTTCACCATATTTCATATCATATAACTTCATCAAAATGCATTTGAAACGATTTTTCCCATTGACTGTAATGCAACGGAATATTTTTTACTGTCCCTGTAAATAGACTTTAAATGCTACACACTTCATTTTTTATAGGGATCATGCTATAGTAAACGTCTATAACATACAAAAATTTGAAGGCAATCCGAGTATATATACAATAATTTGAGATCGGACGGAGAGACAGACGACCAGATAAACAGATTTTCTAAACAATTTTCAACTATTTTGGAAACTGTTAAAGAGACTGTAATTGAAACCATCCAATCATTTTTCTTTTAATACCTAATGTTAAACTCCAGAACTAAAATGGAAATTTATGAAGAAGAATTAAAGTTAAAATACGTATAACTGACCCCTTCCCCTCTATAAACAGTAATCTTATCCGCTAAAATTTATGAACTCGCCTCCAAAATATGCACTTCAAAATTAATTATTTCTGATCAACAAATTAACTAGATCATATTCTAATCATTCATTGAACAAAGGAAATTTATCTAATAAAATATATTAATCAAGCCATATTCTAATTATTTATTAACCATAGAAAAACCATAATAATAATCTAGCCTTATTAATTAAAACATGCAGAAATTATAACAATAACTGATAAAAAATATGAAATAATAACTGATAAAAATACAATCTGCTTTCTAAAAATATAAACGCACATCAACATCGCGTAGATACATTTAAAATCAAATTCATCGGAAGCCCCGTTGACCAAGTGGTCAGAGCGTTCGTCTGCCACACTAACACTAAAAGTCGCGCGTTCGAATCCCCTTGAAGACTTGTTAAAAGTGTGTTCTTATTTTTCTCTTAGTCAATTAAAGATGCTTCTAAAATCTTCAATAGGTGGCACCACCAATCTTTTTTGGGGAACTTTCGAAGAAACAATTTGACGAAACTAATTTCCTCATAATTTTGAGGATGTAAAAATTTACTCGATTTGACTAAATGTTCGCTCCGAGCATTTCTCAGGAAATAGTTTCGTTAAAAACGAAGAAAATTTCGTGGAATTTGAGTATTCATTTCTAAGAGTGAACTTGCTAGCATTTAAACAACAATTGTTGTATTGATGGGAGGGGGGCACACATATACAGGAACACACAAATCTCTGCCCTTCCTGTTCATTTGTGACCTTGTCCATTTACGGACACGTGTTCTGATTAGTTCATTACGGGCTGTTAAAATTCTTATCCGGAAATGCGTCCTGTGTGTTCTTTTGTTTTTATAGCAATTCTTACAAAGTTTTTAATTTAACAATTATTTTTTTGTTGTCATGATCGGCATGCTTTCAGTTTAAATGACAGGACGATTTTCCAGTGATTGCCATCAAGAAGCAACTTTGTCGCTTAATTAGATTTTGAAAGGCATTACTTTTGAAAAGCATTGTAATTATGGATATACGTGTTTCAAATTATATGAAAGCAAAGAGTCGATTTAAAATTTCAGGAAATGATACAATTTAATAGCAATAAACTGTTGATTTATATAAAATAATCCGAAAAACAGACTATGTGTTACATAAATTGAAGCATTCTAGTCATTTTTACACTTTCCAAAATAGTTGAAAAGTGTTTATGAATTCGGTTTGTTTGTCCCTCAATCTAGCCGTCTGTCTTTCCGACTTCTAACTCACGTAAATATAGACGGAAGTTTTATGTAATTCCCATATCATATTGAGATTTAGTATGGCATGTTCGTTCGTGAAAATGAAGTGTGTAGCGTTGGTAATTCATTTAAACAGGGACACTCAAAAGTATTCCATTACATTATGGTCCATGGGAAAAAATCGTTTGTAATGCATTTTAATAATATTATGCTAATTTAAACGCATTGAAATCGATCATAGAAACTCGACAGAGTTTCTCGCCAAGCAAAAGAAACGACAATGCATTGAACCGTAAATGAAAGGAATTTCCGCCAATGGATGCCAAACGATTTTGCAAATTTTTTTTAGCACTCTGTCGAGTTTATATTTTGCGGACGGGCAAAAACGGGTTTTTGAAACATCTATATCTTACATCTATATATTATAAACTGAAAATCGTTTCATGTTTACTTAAAAAATCCTCTTCGTAAGAGTGGTGTTTCTAGTTTAAATAATGGTAAATAAAATCAACAAATTGATTTTTCAAACTCATAAATAAGAAAGAACATGCAAACACAGAAGCTTCAACCTTTTACAATTTTATGAGAGCAAAAATAAATAAATAAATAAATAAATAAATAAATAAAATAAAATAAAATAAAATGAAATAGAATATAAATAATAATATAGTCATATGTAATTGCAGGAAACGCAAACATTATAAAAGCCTGCAGGTCGCCAAGCAGTTTTCACATACTGTACCTTACTCCGAGTCCTTTGAAAACATTATGAGTGGTGATAGATTTTTACACGGGACTCTGAGTATGCACTTCTATATCCCTTCTTTTTAAGTGATATTACTTCTTTTTATGACTGATATTTTAGGTTTGTGGCTTGGCGGGATTATTTACAACGAGTTGTTTTTGATGAGATATATATCACTGAGGTGCACAACAAGATTCTTACTGTTGAATATGGTGCGCATGCATCTATCATTCAGATACAGGGACAAACAAAAGTGTTCTGTAACATTACTGTCTATGAGTGATAATAGCTGAAAGTGCGTTTCAGTTCTGGTATGTGTTTTTAAATTTAACAAATGTTTTCAATTTTACTTGGTGTGTACAAATTATATACACATATACAGAGCTATACAAAAGAATTCGAATACATTTCCGTTTATTGACGGTAATTGCTGAAAAGGAATTTTCAACATTGCTAAGCGTTTCCTAACTGAACTTAATTTTAGCATAATATGTAGCATTCATAAAAATCGATATATCATAGACAGATATTCAAAAAATAATTTGAATTATTTTTCCAACTATAGATGGCAATTGCCGAAATTGATTTTTTCAAATGGTTTATCCTTTTTACAAATCATTTACTTAGATATCAACTTTCACCTTATTAAACGGTGAAGTTTCATTACAGTATTCTGAATGTGTTGAAACGTGTTACACAATCTATGCTAGACGCATGATTTTTCTTTCTTGTTATTTTTAAAAAGTTAATGCTAAGTTGTTAAACTAAATGATACTTTCTAAATAACAATGGAAGTTTTTACAGAATTTAATGACTTCATTAACTTGGGAGATCTCAAATTTTATTTGATATGAATAGCCTATCGAAGTGTTTCAGTAATAGGTTACTACACAATAATTGTTTATTTTCATGATTGAGGTGCTTTTACCATAAACGATACGACGTTTTCAGGCGATTGAATGCAATGAGAAACTCTCTCGCTTTATTATAAATTTAAAATCGAATACATGTTTAAAGATAACATGTAAAATAACTGTCCATACATATATTTTGTACATTTAAATCGGGGAATGTAGCAGGTATCATTTTTGGGGAAAACAAGAGGAAAAAATAACATTAAACTATTCTTTTAACGTATAAAACTCGAACTGTTTCTACTAACAAAAAGACACGGGAGGCGCACTCTATGTGCCATCGGTTTTTAACGTTTAAATAACAATTTTTAATGTTATCCTTGTTTAATGCAAAGTCCAGTAGTGGTATAAAAGTAATAAACATCAAATTGTTAAAGAAAGCTAATTTAAGTAGAATTAATGTGACAGGGACGGTTTGTATTAAAATAAAGATATGAGCGGCGTACTCAATCCGCCAACTCTTTTTAAAGCTGAATTATCAGCTTTCATGCAAAAGCAGAACAGCATCTAATGTTTTGTGATAGTATATAAATAATGAACATCAGGTTTATAACAAAAATAATAATTAAGAAAGAAAATAGAATAAATTGCACAAATACACCTACGCTGTATTCCTTTATGAGAATGGTGACTTACCAGTAAAAATAATGAGTGAAAGCAGAAAAAAACAAGAACGAAAAATCATGCGTCAAGCATAGATTATGTAACACTTTCCAACACTTCCAAAATAATTGTACAAACCATACCGTTTAATAAGCTGAAAGATAACATCTAAGTAAACAATTTGGAAAACGCATAACATATTTAAAAACCTAATTTCAGGAATTTCCAACATATACACTATTCGGAAAAATATCCGAATACTTTTATTCAGCCCTGTATATGATCTATAGATTTGTATATATACTACATAGGATGCTAAATTTTTTAGTTCAGTTATGAAACGCGTAGCACAGTTTAAAATTCTCCTTCTGGAGTTTCTGTCCATAAACGGAAATGTGTTCGCGAACTTTTGTGCTGCCCTGTATAGGATCTACAGAATTTATACACACCACGTAATAGACAAAAAGCGAGTTAAAATTAAAATCGCGTTCAGCAACTTAAAACGCACTTCCAGGAATTATTGTTAACAGACAGTAGAGAATTCTTTTGTGTGTCCCTGTAAATGAACGATGAGTGCTATACACACAATATTCTGTAGTAAGCCTCTTGTAATGCACCTTAGTGATATATATAAATTTCAATGCGTTTAAAATAGTGAAACATTATTTAAATAAACCGCAGACGATTTTTCTCCATAGACGTAATGTAATGGAATTCTTTTGACTGTTCCTGTAAAGTAACTATAAGTGCTATACACACCCTATTCCATATTAAGCTTCTGCTTATGCACCTTAGCGATATATATAAATTTCAATGCGTTTAAAATAGTGAAACATTATTTAAATAAACCGCAAATGATTTTTCCCCATAGACCGCAATGTAACGGAATTTATTTGAGTATCCCTGTAAAACAACTATAAGTGCTACACACTTCAGTTGAAATAGGGAACATGCTATAGAGAACGACAATAACTTATAAAAATTGCAGACCAATCCGAGCATATTTACGGGAGTTAGAGTACGGACAGACGGCCAGACAAACCGAAGTCATAAACACTTTTCAACTAGTTTGGAAAGTGTTAAAAACACTTTTCAACTAGTTTGGAAAGTGTTAAAAATGAGAACTTCAACTTTAAACAGTCGCTTTAACTGTTTTTTTTCATTGAGTGGCGCACTCAGTCGTGTTTTTAAAGGTCAATAAAATGAGATGTAAAAGAGTCAGCGTATTATGGTTAGGTGGGTGATTAACGTTTGGTTTCTTTCACCCCATTAGGTTAACGCACAGAGCTTTTATATCTTCAAATAGATTTTTGTAATATATTGGACACGTATTTTTCCGTTTTTCAATACGAAGTATATTTCTCTAGTTATTTGACTGTTTCCAGACTTTTTATTGGAAACGATTCTCACCGAATTTTACTTCATTACAGCGCTATATACGATTTTACGAAGAAATTGTTAAATACAAAAGTTACGTATTTTTCAACGTAGAATCCAAATCTACAATAAACAAGAACGAAAAATCATGCGTCAAGCATAGATTATGTAACACTTTCCAACGCTTCCAAAATAATTTTACAAATCATACCGTTTAATAAGCTAAAAGATAACATCTAAGTAATCCGAATACTTTTCATCAGCCCTGTATAGGATCTATAGATTTGTATATATACTACATAGGATGCTAAATTTTAGTTCAGTTAGGAAACGCGTAGCACAGTTTAAAATTCTTCGTCTGCAGTTAAATAATACGGAAATGTGTTCGCGAACTTTTGTGCTGCCCTATATAGGATCTACAGAATTTATACACACCACGTAATAGACAAAAAGCGAGTTAAAATTAAAATCGCGTTCAGTAACTTAAAACGCACTTCCAGGAATTATTGTTAACAGACAGTAGAGAATTCTTTTGTGTGTCCCTGTAAATGAACGATGAGTGCTATACACACAATATTCTGTAGTAAGCCTCTTGTAATGCACCTTAGTGATATATATAAATTTCAATGCGTTTAAAATAGTGAAACATTATTTAAATAAACCGCAGACGATTTTTCTCCATAGACGTAATGTAACGGAATTCTTTTGACTGTTCCTGTAAAGTAACTATAAGTGCTATGCACACACTATTCCATATTAAGCTTCTTTTAATGCACCTTAGTGATATATATAAATTTCAATGCGTTTAAAATAGTGAAACATTATTTAAATAAACCTCAAGTGATTTTTCCCCATAGACCGCAGTATAATGGAATTCTTTTGAGTGTCCCTGTAAAAAAAGTATATGTGCTACACGCTTCCGTTGAAATAGGGAACATGCTATAGATAACGACTATAACATATAAAAATTGCAGAGCAATCCGAGCATATTTGCGGGAGTTAGAGCACGGACAGACGGCCAGACGGCAGACGGCAGACGGCCAGACGGCCATACGGCCTGACAAACCGAAGTCATAAACACTTTTCAACTAGGTTGGAAAGTGTTAACTAGGTTGGAAAGTGTTAAAAAGGGGGCTATCATTTAAGATTTCGAAGTTGTCCCCCTTTTCTCCTAGGGGGTCAGAGTTGGGGGGAGCAACTTTGATGTCCCTACACTGTAAAAAATTTTGGCCACAAATTACAGTACATATACTGACAACTTTGTGACCAGTATATATATTGTAATTTAACGGAGAGTATATGTACCGTAAAATATTTAAAGTATATGTACCGGCTGCATTCCCCCCATCTCCTCAGGCCTGCACGCATTACGTAACAAGAGCAAGCGCATCATTTCAGGGGTTGCCGTACACCGAGGCGTGGCTACGAGCTTTTTCCTTACTGAAAAATAATTATTTTGCGGTATAAATAGCGATTTTTTACTGAAAAACAATCATTTTACAGTATAAATACCGTTTATAATCGAAGTGGCACATATACGTTTCTTTTTTATGTTTAATATACTTTAGAAGTACGGTACTCATAGCGTAAAGAGTGAAAACTTTACAAGTACCGTTAATTACGGTACATCTACTGAAACTTTACGAAAATGTTTTACAGTGTAGATAGACTTTTCAAAGCTATTGAACATGCATTTTTCTGTTTTTCAATCCGATGTATATTTCTCGAGTTATTCGACCGTTTCCAGACTTTTCAGACACCCTGTATATAATACTTAAAGAATAAATAATATGTTTTCTTACCTTATTGTACTCTGTTAATATATAATTTTTACGATGAATGGCGTTTTTCCACTTTTGGTAATGATTCAAAAGCTAAAAAACTCTTGTGTCTGTATCAGGGGGGAGGGACAGAATTTCTATAACATCATATCCTATCCTAATCTTTTCTTTTACCAAATTAATGAACAGATTTTGTTGAAAAAAATTGAAAATTCATAAGCACAAAAATTCCTCGGGAAAGATTTTAAAAAAAAGAGAGATAGGGGGAGGTGGATTTTCTGTGGAAGATTTTCATTCCAGTTATTTATAGGTGTACTTTAGTATATATTTCTCCTTTTAATTGCTAAATTTCTCACACACATATATTTATCTGCAGTTAAAATATTGTTTACATAAAATAAACTGTTTATATGTAAAAAGTAGCATATTTTAAAGAAATTATTAAAATTACATTTTAATAAAAAATAAACTTTATTTTTCTGTTGCAATCATATGTCCATTCTTGAGATAGATAAAAAAAATATTCATGGTTGAAAATTATTTAAAAATTCATTAATAGTCACTAAATTGAGCTACAGTTTTAAAAAAAAACGTTATTCTAAAGTACATCTATTCTTCTATTTGATGACGAAAAAATTGAGATTATGCGATGTTTAGAAGTCATGTAAGAGAAATAAAAGCCAAAGACATAGCGTTGATCGCTAAATAATAACTAGTTTTTGTCAAAGTTGCAAAAGTAACTTACCAATTTTTATAGACGACAGAAAAGTGGTTAGTGAAAGAAATAGAATTTTATTTAACATGCATTAAAGAGTAGATGAAAGATTTTCAAACTATCACATAAATGCAAAATCAATTGAAATTTGAGAGTCAAGATTCAATCCGGGTTGGGTCGGGGATTTTAGTTTAAAAAATATTCTAAACAGTATGTTTCTTCAGACATCCTATCATTAGGTGTGGGAATACCAAGTTCAGAAGTACCACGATACCATCTATTACGTACATTGAAGCATTCCAATCATTTTAAACAATGCTGCCTGTCTGTCCGTGGTCGAACTCGCATAAATATAGTTGGATATTCATGCATTTCATATATGTTATTGAATATTACTATGGCACGTTCGGTATTGAAAATGAAGTGTGTAGCACGTATAGTTCATTTTCAGGAACAGTCAAAAGAATTCCGTTACATTATGGTCTATGGTGAAAAATCATTTGCGGTCTATTTTAATGATGTTACATTATTTCAAACATATTGAAATTTATATATATATATCACTGAGATGCACTACAAGAGTGTCAGTATAAAATAGGGTGTGCATAACACTTTCAGTTCATTTACAGGGACACTCAAAATTATTCCGTTACTTTACGGTCTATGGGGGAATATTCGTTTATAGTTCATTTTAATAATGTTTCAGTATTTGAAACATCTTAAAATCGATATATATAACTGAGGGGCATTACAAGAGGCTTGCTATAGAATATTGTGTGTATAATATTCATAGTTCATTTACAGCAACACACAGAAGTTTTTGGTTAAAGAACTGTCTGTTAAAAATAATTGCTGGAGGTGAATTTTCAGTTGCGTTACGCGTTTTTAAATTTAACTAACGTTTTGCCTATTAATTTACCTATAAATTCTATAGATCGTATACAGGGCAGCACAACAGATTTCGAGTACATTTTTGTTTATTGACGAAAATTCGTAAGGGGATTTTTAAACTTTGCAATGGGTTTCCTAACGGAACTAAATTTTAGCATTCTATGTTATATATATACAAATCTGTAGCTTTTATACAGGGTTGCACAAAATAATTGGGATATTTTTTCGACTACGGATGGTAATTCCTAAAAGTGGGTTTTTAAATGTACTATGCGTTCTCCAAATTGTTTAGTTAAACATCACACCTTTCACTTTATTAAACAGTAAAGATTTGTAATAGTATTTTGGAAGTGTTGGAAAGTGTTACATAATCTATGTTCTTGACGAATGATTTTTCCTTCTTTTTTAATTTGAATGTAATAGTATGTTCTAAAACAAAACAATATTGTTTTCCAAGTTTTAAATAAACTGAAAGTTCTTTCTTTCTAAAACTGTCCTAATTACAGCATACCATTCTAAAATGATTTACATCAAACAACATTTTGAAAAGCAATGAAATAAGTTTATTTCTCGCTAAGATTTATTTGAAAAATATTTGTGTTAAATGTTTTTACTTTTGGAGCTTTGAAAGCTACAAGTAATCGTAGAAAAATAGTGCTTTTCTTTTCGTGCAAAGACTTATTGTTGCGCTTCATTCTCTAAAAGAACTGTTCCATTGATTTGTAGTAGCCATAAAACTATTGAAAAAACAGTTCTTAATATAAGATGCTATTTGAGGGAAAGAAAAGTGCTCTAAACATATATATTTTTTTTACTTGAACACATAATGTAAGGAAAGTTTTGTAATCATGATTTGTGTGTGCGTGAGTGAACACGGTGATTCCCAAACGGTACTCTTGATTAAGCTCCATTTGGCGAATATATTATAGACAACTGTTGTAAGAAAGTTGAAAAAAAAAAAAAAAAAAAAAAGAGAGAAAAGAACAGCTGCTTTACACTCACGCAGCGACTTTTTGGCGATTTTTTGGTAGGCGCGATATTCAAGCCCGCGCCAAACAAAGAACTTAATACAATGGCTAGGTTGCCATTAAAGGAAAAAAATCCCTTAAATTTGGCGACTTTTTTCCTTTTTATAACCGATTAAAAAAAACTGTGCGTGAGTGTATGACATCATAGCCAAAAAAAAAACTTTATTACGTAATAAGATTGATCCTCTACCGATGGAAGAATCCTCGGGAATATGTAGAATTCCAATCACTAAGGAAATAAATGAAAACCAGTGGACCCGTGCAAAGATTTTGCACTACAATCTAATATTTTTTACCAATATCTAACTTTTCTCAGATGCCTGTTTAAACGTCTAAAAAATCTAAGTGTTAAAAATATCTGCAAACAACATTAATCAACCAAGAATATCATCTCAATTATTCCTTCAAAGTTGCAGTAAAAACTGATGGAAGATTGTAAAAGGCAAAAAAGTAAAATATCAATCTTATTTTAACTGCAGTAGAGGATGACATCATCTGTTCCGGGGGAAAAAAAACAAAGAAAAATAGTTTGAGCATTTGAATTTAAACTTTGCTTTTTAATCATAAATATAAAGTAAACCCGTACAGCAACAATGTCCCACTTCATCTTTATTGTACCATTTATTTATTTTTTTATAATCATTGTTCCCCACGGTATAATGTGGTATTTTATTTTTTTTCGCAACAGTGATTTGAGAAAAACCTTTCATTTCCTTTATGAAAATAATGCTGGTTTAATTTTTAATTATTTGCAATTTTTAATCAAAAAACATGTTTTAACGAAATGTGATTGTACTATGTCTGAAGCTTGTTCAAAATCCTTTCATATGGTGTCTCATTTATCGATCTGTTTTTTGTTTTTGCTTAGAAAAGGAATGTTGACAACAGAAATAATACATAATAATCGTAAGAAATGTTATAAAGTAAAACACTATATAAGTATGACCTTAAGAAAGTTCAAAACTCGTTTGAAAGAACATATTTCAGATATTAAATTCAATAGAGCTAAAACTGCACTTTCATAACTAAAACAAGAGGAATCAATCAAATGACATTTTGAACTAGCTAAAATAATTAAATATACGTCAACTTATTATGAATCAATAATTGATGAATCCATCGAAATTTTATGTAAAAAATATAAAACATGCAATGGTTCATAATCCTTACAATATTCACAAATTATGGTATAGACTCTTAAGAATTAATCAAGATGAAATGGTATTATCACAACCCTCCCCTGTTGGTTTGTGTTAACGATTTATTCCATTCTCCAGCAGTTAAACGATGTATTTTACTAGATTTCGTCATTGTGTATTTCTGTTCGTTTGTAACTCTGATGATGAGCAAGTGTTTGCTCGAAAGCGCTCTGTTTTATATAAACATACAGTTTTGTATATAAAGTATAATCTTTTAAACGCCTTCAGTAAAGTTTCTATACAATGATACATACGTTTTTAGAACATTTATGTAGTTTTAGTTATCTGTTTGTTGTAAGAAAGGTATAGATTTTCGAAAAAATCGACCGTAGGATTAGCTTTTAATCAATTTTTACACCATTTTCACATCATTTTGCGACCGATTCTACAGGGAAAATCACCAAGTAAATGTAACAGAGTATAAGGCTGCATTCAGACCGCATTTTCAGTAATCATATATATTAATTCGATTGCCAACATCGCTCATTGTATTCATTTACACAAAATAATTGGAGTTCTTTTCTGGCTATGGCCTGTATTTGCTGAAATCTGGTCTTCAAATGTGTTTTGTGTTTTCTAAAATATTTACTAAGGTAAAATATTTACGTTATTAAGCGGCGAAATTTTGTTAAAATATTCTGGAATAGTTAGAAAGTGTTTCATAATCTACGCTTGATGCATGATTTTTCTTTCTTATTTTAATTTGTTAAAAAGTAAAATTTTCAATTTCAGCTCGAGTCCGAAGACTGGTATGAAATTTCATTCCGAGTCTGTTTCGTGCTTGTGTATGGGCTTATGGGCTCAGTCTCAGCGTGTCTCATATCTAATGACCTCGAAGAATGGATATGAATTTAGTATAATGTAAAAAATAAATAGAACTAGGAATTACCATATTTCACAAGTTTCCTAACATTTTCTTTCTTTTACATGTTCTTATGTGTTATAAAGAAATTTAAAGAAAAATCGATATTTTTGCGGATAAAAATTAAGGTGCCTTTACATTCTAGTAGATACGGTGTGTTTTTCCGTAATTTTATAAAGCATTGTGTAGAAAATGCAACTAATCCATCAAAATGACTACTTTATCCTAAAAACTTTCTAGTATAAGACATCTCAGATCTCTTATATGTAATACTAGTATAATACCTGTTTCTTAAGAATTTTAATAAAACCGCAACATATATTCATCAATCACTCGCCTTACTAATTTTTAATGCAATGTTTTTTAAAAGTATTTCTAAACTCTGCATTTTAAAGCATGCTTTAGAAGTGCGGTATTTTGAAATATCTTTTAAAAACCATTGCATTAAAAATTAATAATATTAAACTTCTTGATTGATGAATGCATACTTTAAGAAAAGATTTTAAATCTTTTTAAATACTAAATTTAGCATAAAACAAGGCATATGCTTATTAACTATTCGTCCGTTTTTCATATAAGGATAATATTTCTATTTTAATATACAGTATGCCCACTAAAGTCCCTTGCCACCCTCTTAACTTCGGAACGGCTGCTGCTATATTCATAAAAGTGATGTCTAGGTAACTAGGTTTTGTCACGTCACAATGTAGGAAATCGCGAAAAAACAAATGCGCGTTTTAACCGTTCTATTCTTCGCATTAATGTCCACAAGGTATATTTTCGTACTAAATCGATGATGATCTACAACTTTGTAAATCACTTTTTTTGTCTATCTCTTTCCGTTTTCGAGATAGGAATGCTAACTCCGCAGCATTCCACCAGTTGGCGCCGTAGGCGGTTTCATTGAGTAGCGCATAGCTACTTTGCTATACCTAGACACTACTTTTAAGAATATAGCAGCAGCCGTTCCGAAGTTAAGAGGGTGGCAAAGGACTTTAGTGGGCATACTGTATAAACTGATAACGTAAAATATAGTAAAATTTGCTAGTACGAAATCGAAAGAAGTCGTTTAGACAGCTTTCGGATTTAGAAGATCACTTTCCCTTATTCCTTTTCCTATATTATGCTTCTATGTTTTTAGAGGTCTATTTAGAGTCTATGTTTTTAGAGTAAAAAGTAAAAGCGGAACCACTATAAGATCACTCGTATGTCTGTCTGTCTGTCTGTCCTCCTGTCGCAGCCGTTTTTCTCAAAAACTATAAAACGTAGAAGGTTCTAACTTGGCACAGTTATAAACAATATCGACCCACATATTTAGGAATTATTTGCCATTCAGAAATATTTTTAAAAAAATTTAGGAGGGCTAAATAAATTACTTGAAATGAAAACTGTTTATCATGTAGGACATTGTTGAAAAGATCACGTAACACCGAACTCAAAAATATATTTATTTTAATTTTAGGCATTATATTTTTAGGGATATAGTCCAAATTGTACTTCAAAAATACGTCCCGCCTACCTTATTTCCGAATCTACTGAAACTAAAATTAGGAAAAAATTAGGGATAGTATAGAATTTATTTAAACGTTTCAAGATAAGTAGCGATTGTCCTACATCACATAGTTTTTCAGAAAATCACATTTTCCGTTACACACAAAATTTACTTTGCGGGCGTTCAGCGCGGGCGTTGAGGGGCGCTTAAGATAACTGTCTACGCGAAAGCATTCAATGATAATGATTTGCACACGATAATGATTTTCGAAAAAATTATCGGTATTTAGCCGATATATTAACCTTTAAACATACAGACGGTTTCTACACACATAAAGACACGTGCAGCTCACTCTGTGCACCATCGAGGTTTAAAGCCTGAATAACAACTTTTAATGATATACTAGATGTTTAACCCGTTCTACGTACGGCAGTTTATGAATTTAATTCTAAAACCAATATTAAAAATAACAAGAACGAAAAAACATGCGTCAAGCATAGATTATGTAACACTTTCCAACGCTTCCACAATAATTTTACAAATCATTACCGTTTAATAAGCTGAAAGATAACATCTAAGTAAACAATTTGGAAAACGCATAACATATTTAAAAACATAATTTCAGGAATTTCCAACGTATACAATATTCGGAAAAATATCCGAATACTTTTATTCAGCCCTGTATATGATCTATAGATTTGTATATATACTACATAGCATGCTAAATTTTAGTTCAGTTAAGAAACGCGTAGCACAGTTTAAAATTCTCCTTCTGGAGTTTCTGTCAATAAACGGAAATGTGTTCGCGAACTTTTGTGCTTCCCTGTATAGGATCTACAGAATTTATACACACCACGTAATAAACAAAAAGTGAGTAAAATTTAAAATCGCGTTCAGTAATTTAAAACGCACTTCCAGGAATTATTGTTAACAGACATTAGAGAATTCTTTTGTGTGTCCCTGTAAATGAACGATGACTGCTATACACACAATATTCTGTGGTAAGCATCTTGTAATGCACCTTAGTGATATACACTGCTCAAAACAATTAAAGGATATTGCAGTTTTAGGTGGATTTTGTATATGGGAAACTTTTTAGCAGATTGATACATGGTCGACAGACATAGTAGGTTATATGAGAATAAATTACACATGTTTGGCAGAAAAAAATGCATTTTATTGCGCATTTGTGTACAAAAGGAAAAAAACACAATTTGTGCATATGAGAAAAAAAGAATAAGAAAAGGTGTTTTCTTCAAAGAAAATCATTTTCAGTAGGGGGTATGGTTTCCACGGGCGGCCAGCAACGTTGAACACCTTTGAGGCATGGACTCAATGAGGCTATTAATGACGAGTTGGGGTATTCTGCCCCACTCTTCCAGAAGAGCTTTTTCCAGTTCTTGGAGAGTTTGTGGGGGTTGTTGGCGGCCAGAAACTCGTCTTCCTAGAGCGTCCCAAACGTGCTCGATTGGATTCATGTCTGGAGAACACGCTGGCCATTCCATTCGAACGATTCCTTCCTCGAAAAGGAAATCCTCCACCAGGTTTGCACGATGTGGCCTGCAGTTATCGTCCATTAAAATGAAGTTATCTCCGATTGCTGCAGCGTAAGGAACTACAAGAGGTCTGAGGATCTCATCCCTATATCGGCGACCAGTCAGAGCTCCATCTCGAATGATGTAGAGGTCAGTGCGCCCGTCAATGGAGATGCCACCATACTCCAACAGTCCTCCACCGCCAAATCTTACACTTTCGTGCACGAACGCAGGATTATTCCTACTGCCACGGTCCATCCAGATGAAAATACGCCTATTATCCTGATGCACAGAAAAACGGGACTCGTCAGAAAACAGAATATTGCTCCATTCATTTCTCCTCCAGTTGACATGCTCGGTTGCCCACTCCCTGCGGTCGCGACGATGCCTTGATGTTAATCTAACACATACCATCGGTCGGCGAGCATACAGACCTACAGCATGGAGCCGGTTTCGGACAGTCTGAGTTGAAATCGTGGTGCCTGTAGCCGAGCGAAGGTGTTGTTGGAGAAGAGTAGCTTTCATGTTTCGGTGTCTCCGAGCTTTTAACGCTAAATACCGATCTTCATTGGGCATTGTTGCCCGTCTACGACCTTGCCCTGGTCTTCGGCCTGCACATCCACTCTCCAAAAAACGGTTCCAGATCCTGGAACTGACACTTTGTGACACTCCAATGGCTTGCGCTACTTCGGCTTGAGTTTGGCCCCCTTCTAATCTACCAACAATTCTCCAAGCTTCTGAATCTGTCAAATGACTTCGCTGAGACATCGTACTCATCGAAACAAAGCAATCACTGAATGCCGATCATCCTTGTCTTCATTCTCTTTTATCCAGTTGAAAGTCAAATTTCATTCGCTGCCGCTGAAGCGACGTTTTTGACGTCGAACTCAAAATTTGCATACTCCACAGTTTGAAAACCAGAAAAATTTGCATTTGTGATTCTTTTCTTCTATTTTCGGCAAAAAAAATTTCGTTTATATCTTTATTTTATATAAAACTTCAAATATCCTTTAATTGTTTTGAGCAGTGTATATAAAATTTCAATGTGTTTAAAATAGTGAAACATTATTTAAATAAACCGCAGACGATTTTTCTCCATAGACGTAATGTAACAGAATTCTTTTGACTGTCCCTGTAAATTAACTATAAGTGCTATGCACACCCTATTCCATATTAAGCTTCTTGTAATACACCTTAGTGATATTTATCAATTACAATGTGTTTGCAATTGTGTAACATCATTAAAATAAACCGCAAATGATTTTTCCCCATAGACCGTAATGTAACGGAATTCTTTTGAGTGTCCCTGTAAAAAAACTATAAGTGCTACACACTTCAGTTGAAATAGGGAACGTGCTATAGGTAACGACAATAACATATAAAAATTGCAAGGCAATCCGAGCATATTTACGGGAGTTAGAGCACGGACAGACGGCAGACGGCCAGAGAAACCGAAGTCATAAACACTTTTCAACTAAGTTGGAAAGTGTTAAAAATCAATACAACCAAATGTATCTATGTAATATGTGGAAAAATATTTTTCTACTACTGTGCATTTTTTTAATGAAATTTAATTTATCATGTTGCTATGGCAGCAGACGATAAAACAATATCTTTGGAATAAGGGAATAAATAGAATAAAAAGTTTTGTTAATGTTTGTGATAAAATGTTTTTCTTTATTTTTTTTAAAAAGGTAATAATTAAGAGCAATTAAATAATCTCTAATTATTTGCATGCGAGGTAAAAGAATATCGTAAGGTATCGTAAAACCGCTACAGTTTCTTAGTATTGGAGCGTGGCGTACGTAATATGTATATCTCACATTGCAGTAAACATTTAGAACTGATTAGAACTCGCGCAATTACGGGTTGTACATAAAAAAGGCAAAAATCGTCAAAAATATAAAATTAAAAAAGTTATTTGAAATTGTAGAATTTTTTGCCCCAGTTGTTCATGGGCCCCCCACCAGCAACCCGTGTGCCAAATTTCGTAGCCCTGCGCCCTGTGGTTTCCGAGTTTTTGAGGTTACATAGATAGATACACTGTAAAAAATGAGTAAGTCCATGTACTCATTTCGAAATGAGTATTTTTGGATCAAAATTGAACATGTGCATTCTCAAAAATGAGTAAGTTTATGTACTCATATCGAAATGAGTATTTTTGAATCAAAAATGAACAAATGTATTCTCAAAAATGAGTAAGTTCATGTACTCATTTCGAAATGAGTATTTTTGGATAAAAAATGAACATATGATCAAACCCAACATACTTGTATATTTCAGAATGTGTAATGACGAAATTTCGGAGCCTAAAAAGCTATTATTTGAAGGAAAAACGAAGAATAAGAGAAATGAAAAGTGGATCTGGTAGTTCTGGATTTTCATCAAAGTGGATCCACTACAACACATTTACTCTTTTTTTTTTCATCACATTTTACACATCTACTTTTTTTTTTCTTGATAGTACTTCAAAATTATGATTTTTTTCCCCACTAATTTTTTTTAAATTTATTTTAACTTTTTTAACGTGAGGCAATATTGTGTTATTTAAAAGTTTCATAACAAGTTCCAAGTTCTTTGCAAATTATAGCTATGCAAATTGGTATTAAACTAAACTGATTTAACTGCTTACAAATTTATGAATTACGCTAAAATTTATTATTTTATAAATTATAATTTTACAAAGTTTATTATTTTAGTATTTCAATCTATGATCTTTTCTAATGTCATTTTTTAATTAATAATTCTTCGAACTACCTGTTACTTCAGACATTATTTTAATCTTTAACACATATAGACAGGCACTGTACATCCTTAAAAACATATTTAAAAACACATAAAACCAGTCCACACGCTAAAAGTTTCTTAAAAGTAGAATATTTTCGCCCGTTTGCTCAGGCATCTTCAATACTGATGTCTCGTATTTCTGCTCTGTCAGTCCGATTTTTTAAAAACTATCCCTTCCTAACAAATCTATCCTCTATAAATATATATCTACTACCTCTATAAATATATATCTACTAGTATATAAATATCTATATCTATATCTATATAAAAATAACTATCCTCTATCACTTCCTAACAGATGGCGCCAGATGCTGTTAGGTAGGGATAGAGGGGGAATTTCAAAGTAAGTAATAACATTTGAGAAGTAGGCGTGACCAGTCATGGGGCGATGGTCTGAGCCGTCAGGTTAGTAAACAGGACATCCCGGGTTCGATTCCTCTCAGGGGCAAGGTTTGGTTAATTACTATAAACTCACATAGGAATGAAAAAAGTGAGCGGAAATGTATTTATCCCTTATAAGGTTGTCCTCGCTAAGTAACTTTTTTTTTAAATCCTATAAATTTTATTTTAACGACATAAAATTTTTTTAATTTGAATACATCCATGGGATCAAAAATGAGTACATAGCAGTTCATATTTGAATACATCCATCGGATCAAAAATGAGTACATGTGTTTCTCAATTTTGAGTACATTTGGATCGGAGCTATTTTGAGTATGTGACGTATTCAAAATTGAGTACTTTTTACTCAATTTTGAGTACCCATTTTTTACAGTGTACGTGCACGGATTTTAATAGGATAGATTTGTGTAATGCAATGCCCAGTAGTAGTATCAAAACAGTAAAGATCAAATTGTTAAAATAAGACCAATTTAATTATAATTTCTCGCGTAATTTCTTTAGAATTCGTAACTGGTTTTCATTGAATGGCGCACTCAATACGCCACCCGTGACTTTAAAATTTAATTAAACACCTATTTAGAAAACATTGCAAGGACCAAGGTAGCATGCAACTTTGCAAAATGAATCAGAAAGTTTCTCATTATTTAGCATTTTCTTTTTAAATTGCCTTAAAAGTATCTACTGTTACGTCAAGTATGATTGACATGCGACTACTCGTGAGCAACCGGTAATTTTAGGGTAAGAAAAATTCATCGTTTTTCATTCCAATAGAATTAAATTATTAGATGTGGTATTGTTTTACGTATACGTGAATATATTTAATATATTGCTATTTTGTTTAACTATCTACTTTTTTATTAGGATTTTGATGTTTTTTTAATGTTCCGTAATTAAAAGTAAGAACGGAACCGTTATAAGATCACGCGTGTGTCTGTCCGCCTGTCATAGCCGTTTTTCTCCAAAACTATGGATCCTAGAAGAGTCAAACTTTGCAGAGTTATAAAAGCTGTCGACCCACATATTATTAGCCATTCAAGGGATTCAGGGGAAATTAAGGGGGCTAATTAAGTTACATGAAAAATATTTTTCCTTTTTGTATATCATTTGGGGTATCCTTTAAAAAAATCGCGTAACTTTGAACTCGAAAATATATTTGTTTTAATTTTATGTAATTTAATTTTAGATATATCGTTGAAAATGTACTGCGAAAATGTTTTCCCCTACCCTATTTCCGAATGTACCTAAACAAAAATTATGAAAAAAAAATAGGTGTAGTAGGAGCTTATTTAAAGCTTGCAGGAAAAATATAGCGATTATCCTAGGTTAATTAAAAACCTATCTAGAAGAACGCGACCCGGATCAAAGCGAAGGTGTAATTTTGCGACCTCCTTTCGAAACGCGCTTGGCACAATACTTAATTTAACGTATAATTTAACTTTGTACAATGTCTTTATTTTAGGTAAGGGGAATCATAATGATAAATAGTCAACGTTTTTCATTCCAATTTAATTCAATTATTCAAAAATAATTCACAGAATAATTCCAAGACATTAAAAATCTGCAGTTTTAGGGCCAACAATCGCTTATTACTCAATATGTATTTCATTTATTATATTTTTCTATTACAAATCACTTCAATAATCATAAATGCAAGTATCATGCTTTTATGTTTAAAAATGAGTCAGAAAGTTTCGCATTGTTGAGCGATTTTTTTCTTTTGAAAATCGCATTAAAACTGTCTATTGTTACATCAAACATAATTAACAGGTGACTTGGCGTTAGCAACTCTGCGACCTCTTTACGAAACGCGGTTGGTACTCTGCCAAAAACTTTTGACAAGGTCTGTGTTTTAGAGTGAGAAATATTCATCGTTTTTCATTCCAATAGAATAAAATTATGACATGTGGTATTGTTTTACGAATACGAGTATATTGTCGTTGCGCAGTTCTGATATTTTATTTAACTATCTACTTTTTTTTATTAAGATTTTTTTTTTCAAATGTATTGCATTTTATCACATTCCTATCGCTTAGACATTACCAGGTATGTCGAGATTTGTCAAAATTTAATTATCTCAGGTGATTTCAGTGTCAACTACAAAAACAAAACTAGAAATGGACTATCAAAATATTTTTTAACTCTTGGTCTAAGTACATTCATTCAAGAATCTACTACCAGGGAAAACACAATTATTGACAATGTATGCACCAACATCCCCGTTCAATGTGAAGTTATTCATTAATTTTTTAGTCATAATAAAAATATTTGGATAAGGTTTTTAAAAATTCATACAGACTACCTATATTTGTTACTATCTAGCCTCTATATCTCTCTGAATGATCATGGTATATCCATCTATACTTTACTAGCATATAAAGCTATACCCAACACTACGTTGTATAGTTTCCTAAAAAAACTTATTATTTTTTTAGCAACGGTTTTTTGTACTGTTGCAGTAAGTAAGCCTTTGTGAGCGAGTGACACTCGCACTTGATCTATTTATTTTATATACGGATTAGTAGATGGTGTTCACATTGCCTTTTAGGGCGTTACATTTTATTTAACAGGCACCATACTATTTTAAATAATGCATAAAAAAGAATGTGTTAAGTTAAATTTATGAGGATTAAAGTGACTAAATATATTATTGCATATATTTAAGCAGGGCTTTTCAAATGCGGTCGCTAGGTCGCCACGAGCGACTAAGTTTTTATATCTGGCGACCAAGTTATTTAATCTAGCGGGGGGGGGGGGTACAAAAATTTGCAAAAGAAATTAGCATTTTTAATGGAAAAACCAAGTTTTTTAAAGGCGTTTTCCATTTTATGCGCAGAAAACGCCATTCATTTCCGCTCTAGCCATCTAGCAAGTCATGTGATTAGAAAACGGTGGAGAGGTTTCAATAAAACAGTAAGAAATAGGATCAATATAGCATTTGTGGCATCTAAAATTCGATAGAATGCTAAAAAATTCTGACTTCGACAGAAAAGTACGCAAAAAATTGTTTTCCTACTTGAATTTACTACTGTTTTATCAATGCCCCCGTTATAAAACTTGGTTTCTGTAGCACTCAACTAACCGGACATTTGAAGCATTCAGCAACAAGTATTTTCCGAACATGTCAGTTAATTCAGCCTTTAAAGTTTTTTTTTTCTTTAGAGCTGTATAATTTTGACAAGTTCCATGAGAAAACTTAGTTTAAATTATCTTTTTAAATTATGTACTATTCTAAACTATGTAACTAATAATTTTAAACTATACTTGATATTTTTTCTCAATTAATTCATAAAAATCTTTTGCGCTTTTTGTAAATAAAGGACGGGTGGTGGAAGGGGTTAATATTTTTTACTGGTGACTGGAATTTTTTGCTGGCTACCAGGTTTTATGAAATTCGTGTGAAGCCCCGCATTAAAGTATTGACATTGAAAATTTTAAAGTTTGCGTTTAGTTTAATTATTGATATAAGTTATACTTAAGCAAGTTATACAAATATGCACAAATTGTAGACTTTTTTCCAATTAATTTTTACCTGTATTATGCGTCTGAACTTTTTTTTTAATATAATTATTAGATGTTGTTTGCATTTTTTTAGGACCGATATACAGGGTCATTCATAATTCCCTCCGGGGTTTCGAAACGTTATAGTAAAAAAACGAAGACGAATATGAAAAAAAGAAACATATGAAATTATTCCGAAACTATTCAAGTTTTACTTACATACATTACAGGTGTTCTATGTGTGAACCCTTGGTCACACGGCATACATCCATGCGATAGTCCAGTTCCTGCCATACTCCGTTTCTTTAAATCTGAATCAGTGGTGTCAGTTCAACGGGCCTTTCGTAATAAATATCGAAAACAGGGACCAACTGACAAAACAATTCATGTGGGGTACCGGAAATTTAAAGAAACGGAGTATGGCAGGAACTGGACTATCGCATGGATGTATGCCGTGTGACCAAGGGTTCACACATAGAACACCTGTAATGTATGTAAGTAAAACTTGAATAGTTTCGGAATAATTTCATATGTTTCTTTTTTTCATATTCGTCTTCGTTTTTTTACTATAACGTTTCGAAACCCCGGAGGGAATTATGAATGACCCTGTATTTAAAACCTGCATTTAATTGTTGATGATTAATTGTTACAGAAGTAATTAGGTGCATCACTCCAATTTTTTTGTACTGAACAAGATTAAACTTTTAAAAAAAACATCTGTGAGATGTATTTGAAAGAAGATAGTGTTACACATTTCAACGCGTGAAAATTTTTCCCTAATAAATGTTTGCTTCCGGGGATAATATAAAATATTCAAATTTTTTCTCTTTTCAACGGTTGTATTTATAAGCGTGGTAAACAAGTGAAAAAACAAGTCTATGTTTGAAACACTGATGTAACTTAAAACATATGCCTTATATTCCGGCGAATAACGCACTCCGGTGCATAACGCGCACCTACTAATATGGGTTAGTATTTTTATATTTTTAGGTAATTATCCGTATTACGCAATGTTGCAGGCAAATACTACTAACAACAAGTTTATATCAAGAAGAAGCCAATCGAAAAATTTCAATCCCAATCCTAATCCTAATAATATTATAAATCTCATTGTGTGCAAATGTTAGGCTGAAGCCAGCGTCTAAATGGAGCATTTAATGATCCTGTATTTTTGCATATAGATTGATTATAACTCTCATATGAACATAGGCTGCTTTTTGTTTATTTGATTCAAATATTTTTCTTAATAATTCAAAATTGCGTTATTTTCATAGAGAATAAATGGACATTTTTTTCGTATAATATTTTAAAATGGTTAAATTTACTTTACCGTTGCTAATACTTTATCGTTGCCAAAACTAATTTAAAATCCGGAATAATCATTTTTACTCAACAATTTAGTTTCAATTGAAAAATTTTCACGTGAAAAATGAAAATGAAATAAAAAAATTAAAGAATTAAAAAAAAGATTAAATAATATTATTAGAAATAAAACGTACTTTTTATAGTTTTTGATAATAATACAAGGTTTCAATATGCGTAACCATAGAAAACAGGCGAGTATGACGTCAAACATCGCAAATAAAGCGGATAGGCTTTGATTGGTGAAATAAAATGATCTTGGGTTTTTTTTCTTCACCTTTTTTTTTCTTTTGTATGGTAAAATACTTGGCGTTTTACCGTCTGCACACGGCTAATATAACTATACCGTATTTTTAATTTAAATTTTAAAAAGTAAAAAGAAGTTTCAAAAGAAAATAGTTAGCAAATGTCAATAATATGCTCCTCAAAATTATCTATGCCGAAAATGATGTCATGGATAGCGAGAAATAGCTATTTTCATTCTTAAAACTAAAAGAAATAACTCGATTACCTAAAAAAGAAAATGACGAATGTGAATAGTTACATTTTTGTTGATAAAACATAAGATTTAATATTATTTTGTTAAAGTAACATAATTTCCTCTATGCCACTATTGAAATTAATTGCCTGGAAAAGAAAAGTAACAAGAATTATGTTATTAAAATGGGATTTCTCTGGAGAAAAAGAGACGTCATATTTGAAATAAAACGGGAATTTTCCAATATCTTTTAAAATGAGTGTGAATCAATTCCTTACATTATAACAACTAGGGCATCCAACCCGGGCTTCCCAGGATAGAGAATATAGGTGAAAACCATTTATTTTATTTATTTATTTTTATTGAAAACTCTAATAGACTTTTTACATTTAATAATTTTCTTAGATTGCCGCCTAACAACACCAAAGATCAATTTTATATGAACTGTGTAAATTACATATTCAAAGAAAACTGTGTATTGGCCTCGTGCCAGAAGTTAATAGCCGAAGAAATCGCTAAAAATTTTGTAATACACAGCAGCTTTTCTTATTCTAATAATTTCAGCGGCTTTAAGCACTTATTTCGATTGCATGTGTGTTAAATTTGTGTTTTATTTATGCTATTGCATTTACTTCTTAATGAAATTTTAATTTCGTTATGGAATATGAGCTGGAAATAAATTCTGAATTTTTTATATTGTTTAAAATGCAAATGTTTTAATATTTTGTAATCGTCTGCAAGCGATAGATGTAGATAAAAAAAATCATGCCCGAAATTTAATTTAAATGCTATAATAAATTATTAAATTGGGATACAGTTTTCAAACAAATTGCATTTGAAAATAGATTTCCCCCCTATATAACATTGAAAAAATTAAAAGTAGCCGATGTTTAGAAATTAAAAAAATTGCAGTAGCAAAAATCGCAAAACCGAAATTTCGTCGTCAACTGTTGCCATTCGCAAAATGACGTCAGCGTTACGCACGGACACGTTTGTCCTTTATAATATAGAAGATAGATACATAAGGATCAGTAAGTATAAGAAGTAGATGAATTTCACGCCACATTTATAACGAAAAATTTTAATGTTTTTTTTTTATCTATACTGATTATTAAGCATGAGTATCCGTTATATACAGATGAGAGTTTTCTGCTAAAAATCACATCATAATTTTAAGAAAAGAAAAATGAACACGAATCTATTATATTAAAATATGACCGTGTGTTTGTATTTCGCAACTACTCCTAGACTATCGAACGCAACGCGATTTACTTAATACCGGTTATCATTGACCCGAGGATGTCACACAGACTCTCAGAATTTAAAAAATTAAATTAGATGCCAAGATTTATTATTATTATTATTATTATTATTATTATTATGTAAATTTTAGCGGTTTCTCTAAGAACGGAAAGTAAATTACTCCATATTTGTGTATAAAAAAGGAGAAATAAAACAGATCAGTATATTTTTTTACACTATTTTTTCATTAAAACTGAAAAACAGAATTTATTTTCACTTTGAATAGATGGTGAAAACAAAATCTTGATTTCAGTAAATTATCCGAAAAATTAAAACATATTTTCACATATTCAAACTTCATGAATCAATTTAGTCTGGAGAACAAAAATTGCCTGTCAACATACTGTCATTTAGAAAACAAGATTTGTTTCAACTATACATTAAACCACGGAGACAGAATTGAATTTAAAGAAAAAAACATATACTATTTCAAATTAATGTTTTTTTAAAGGATGGCTTTTAAAACGTTTCACAAAGGCGTTAAAAGTAAAATTGTCTATCAGGAAAAATTGACATTTGTTTTTACCAAATTCGTCTATTTCCACGATTTATTTGGCCCTCCTTTTTGCATTGGTTGCAATTTCATTTTCGCGATTATTTGGCACAAAATTTCACTTTTTTAAGACTGAGTTATGTCAAGGTCCCTGTAACAAAAAATACCGTATTGTCTCCTATGAAATGTGATAAATAGTTAGTTAATTATTAACGTTTTTAATTATCGGGAGTGAAATATTTTGCTTAATTAATGTATTTATTCTTCTTTTAATGTTGCGTGAACGAAGTCACGGGTAACAGCTAGTAATATTATAAATCCGATTGTGTGCAAATGTTTGGCTGAAGCCAGCGTCAAAATGGAGAATTTAATTATCCTGTATCTTTGCATATAGGTTGATTATAAACCATAAATGAACATAGGCTAGATTTTATTTATTTTATTAATATTTTCTTTAATAATTAAAAATATCATTATTTTCTTATAGAGAATAAATGGACATTTTTCCATACAATTTAACCATTTTACTTTATAGTTGCTAGGGCTTTGATCGTTTCCAATAAATAAAAACACGGAAAAATAATTTTTCCCCAACAATTAATTTTCAATTGAACGATTTTCCCGTGAAAACTGAAAATTAAAAATAATTCAAAAGAAGATGAATTTCCGTGATATTTGAAACAAAAATATGGAGTATCTGTTATTATACATGAAGTATGAATATCGGTTACATTAAAAAGATCTTTTTCTGTCAAAAACTGCGTTATAATTAGAAGGAAAAATGAACAATAATTATATTATTAAAAATAGATTTCGCTTGAACCATGGAACTATGAAAAGGATCCTCCTCGGCGGCTTGGACAAATAAATAAAACGTGACAAATAAATAAATTGACGTCATAAATAAAACATGTATTTTCAAATATTCGTAATAATACAAGGAGCATGAATATCAATGTATAATGAAAGTAGATAGATAATGGACGTAATATTTAAGATGAAAAACGGATATATTTTTTATCGATACTGATTAATAAATAGCTTGAATACCAGTTACATACAAATGTGAATTTTTCGCTAAAATTTACGTCCTGATTGCCAGAGAAAGAAAATTAACAAGAATTATGCCATTAAAAAGAGATTTCTCTGAGGAAAAAGTGACGTCATACTTGAAATAAAACGGGAATTTTCAAATGTGTTTTACAAGGAGCGTGAATCAATTCCTTACATTAATAATACAAGGGTCAGTAAGTTTAGAAAGTAGATGATTTTCACGCCATATTTAAAACGAAATATTTATTATTTTTTCTTATCTATACCGCTTATAGGGCATGAATATCAGTAACATACAGATTAGAGTTTTTTGTCAAAAAACACACCATGATTATTAATAAAGAAAAATAAATATGAATGTATTATATTAAACTCTGACCGCCTGTTTGTATTTCGCAACTACTCTTTTCAGATTGTCGAACGCAACGCGATTTACTTAACACCGGCTATCATTGATACGAGGATGTCATAAACTCTCAGAATTAAAAAAAATGATTTAAATTCAGATATATATATATATATATATATATATATATATATATATATATTGGTAAATTTTAACGAAGTGTCTCTAAAAATGGCAATGAAATTATTCCAATTTTGTGGATAAAAAAGAAGAAATAAAACGGATTAATATATTTTTTCTCATTAAAACTGAAAAAAGAATTTATTTTCAATTTGAATAGATGGTGAAAGAAAAAAAAATCTTGATTACAGTAAAATTTTTGAAAAATAAAAACGTATTTTCACACATTCAAACTTCATGAATCAATTTATTCTGGAGAACAAAAATCGTCTGTCAACATATTTTCATTTAGAAATAAAGATTTTTTTTCAGTTATAGATTAAATCAAGGAGGCAAATTTAAGCTCTTTGCATCTAGGTCTACAATTATTGCTCCCTATTCACAAGAATTGAATTTAATGAAAAAGAATATAGGGGAGACTTGGGAGACTTGATCACTTTTTCAGTTTTCAATTTTTATTTTGGAAAAAAACAAAAAAATTAAAAAATGTTTCTAGTTATTATTAAAGGCTTATGTGTCTTTAATGTTGTAGTAATTTTTTTATTTTTGAAAAACCATTTTTAAAATAAATATAAATTATTTTCAAAAAAAAAAAGGATCAAGTCTCCCCACTTATAAGGAGACTTGATCCCTTTCCAAGGGAGACTTGATCCTTGAAACAGATGCATTGAGATGATTCAAATTAAGTTGTAAAAATCAAACTTATTGTTGACTAACATGTAAAAAAGGGAGAAAAAAACACAAAAAATTCTACATTTGGTAAAAATCACTGTTTTCCATAAGAATGATTATTATTGCTAAAAGTAATAATCAAAAAACATTGTCAAAGCTTTAAAAGTCAAACGTAAATGTTAAAATTGTTGCAGTTTGAAGAGTTTCACGAAGCATGACTGGTTTAGGTACTTTTTTGACAATGTTCGTCATTGCCCAGAACACAAATGTAAACATTTTCTGGATAAATAAGTTGGTCGGAATTAAGTCCTCTTTTTCTTAGAAAATTGATTTTGCATTCAGATGATGAAATCTTTTTTACAATTTTTCGGACTGACTAATTTTCTTCTTTCCTAGAAATCGCACAATGACAAAGTCACTTTCATCAATTGACAAATGTTGTGGATCTTCTATGATTTCATCAGAATGTTCATCAAATTAATCTAGCTCGGTTGAATCATGAACATTACAACTGCTCTCACTTTCTGAAGATTCGGGATTTTAATGTTTTTACTTTTCTTTCTTGAGATGAAATGAGTTTTTCTTGATTTATGTTTTTTATTCAGTCGGCGATCTTGTATTTCTTCTTCAATCTATCTTTTAGTTGGTGTGCTTGTCAAAATTTTTGAAGATCCTTTATTTTACCGTTTTGGATAATTAAACTTTAGGGAAGGCTTGTATGTCTTCTGGGGTCACTATGTTTGGTTTAACTGTAATTGCATTACTGCTTGTTGGGGTTAATGGTTGATCTGTGACGAAAGATGATAAAAATTCATCTTTAGAAAAAATATTCCTGTTTAAGGGATATATGCCAGTGATTTTAAATCCGCTTATTATGTTAGTTGACATCTTGGCTTTAGGATAGGCAATTCCGTTCAATTCAGAAATTCGATAAATTTTTATTATTTGAGCAGGATGATTAGTGTGTATAGGAGTACGTCCATGATCTAATTTACTTAATGTTTTAAAATTTACACACAAAAGATCATTGTTAACTGAAAATGTTTGGGAGTGCTTATAATTTGATTCATAAGAAATGTCACTTTCTTGAGATTTTTGGTTTCTCACATAACGTTTTGAAGTCATCACATTAATATGAATGGATTTTGCTGCACTTTTAAAACTGGATCCATCTATTACAGCCTTCACTGTTGCCAGTAAGTCTGCAGCATTGCTGCTTTTTCTGGTTTGAACACGTCTTTAGGTTTATAAATACGTGGCATGACTGTAAAAAGTAAAGATAAACACAGAGTTCTTAATCACTGCAATAAAATGAACCCTCTATTGCACAAATTAAATTTTTAGCTCAATATATATATGGTCATAGGGTGTTTAAGACTTGGTAACATAACACATATTAAATGGAATTATTCGTTTCTAATTTATAAATAGGTTTCTGACTTAAATATAATCCAAAAGTAACCACAAAACAAACCTTGCACCGTCACCATGTGCTTGCTAACCACCATGTGCAGCTATATGGTAACTTTCTATCTTTGTCAACCATCCAAAATCAAGGTAACCATAGTCTAACTAATATTGATATTGTCTAAATGTGTCTTAAAATTCACAATTAGGAGTAGGGGTTAATAAAATTTAACATTAATTTAGCTTAACTTTGGGGACACTTGATCCCCAGGATCAAATCTCCCCATACAATGGGGATCAAGTGTCCCTAATGTGCATGTGTTGGAAAAATAATTGTTAAATCAAAAGTAAAGAAACTGTATTGGATTTAAATAATGAAATTTAAGCAGTAAGGAATGTTAGTAAATTATATCAATCAACTTAAGTAATTTAGTTATATTTAGCAAAAAATAAGAAACAAACTACCTACTGGAAAAGAAGTTTCATTGTAATAAATCAGATATTCTTTTCTTACAACAAAAATAAAAATGGGTGAATGAAATTCTGTTGTCAGCTCTGTTGATAAGGAATCACTTTATTAGTGTTGCCAATTTCAGAAACTTAATTGCATTTTTTCCCTGGTTTTAGACCTAGGGATCAAGTCTTCCGAGTCTCCCCTACTATTTCCATTATCTTTGAAGGATGGCTATTAAAACGTTTCACAAAGGCGGTAAAAGTAAAATGGTTTACCAGGTAAACTTGACGTATGTTTTTACACAATTCGCCGATTTCCACGATTTTATTTGGCCCGACTTTTTTCATTGGTTGCAGTTTCCTTTTCGTGATTATTTGTCACAAAATTTCACTTTTTTAAAACTTAGTTATGTCAATGCCTCTATAACATAGAAATACCGTATTGTCTCCTATGGAATGTGATAAAGTGTTAGTTAATTATTTACGTTTCTAATTATCGGGAATGAAATATTTTGCTTAATTAATGCATTTATTCTTCTTTTAATGATACGTGAACGAAGTCACGGGTAACAGCTAGTGAAAGATAATTTTCCATCTAATCTATACTATTCATTCATTATAAGAGAAACTATTGAATATGTAACAAGTGAAAATTCAATGTGTAATTATATCGCATAATTTAACTTACCAAAAGTCCATGTTTACAAGTTTTGAAAATGATTTTGGATCTAAAAACCAAAGTAAAAGTAAAATAAAATAACGTGAATAGTCTAAGGAGAATTTAAAATACATGAATGATGGCGTGTTTTAAATCATTGCATTATAGATCGTGCATCTGTAGAACTTACTCATTTCTCTTGAAAATGGCTTCGGGGAAACCGAAACATGACAGTTTGTATATAATCATTTTATTGTTTTATTTAACACCTTTTAGCAATTAATAAAGTATAATACAAATAACATTTAAAAAAATGTAATAACTAGTACGAACATAACTCTGAGCAAATTCAATAGCGAGAACATGGGATACTCTTAAGCCTATTTCTCTACTGAATACCCGCAAAGCGCTTAAAATCGTACTCTGGTTTATTCAAATAATCGTGTTTTATTTTTATATTCATTAATATGGAAATCTTAATTCCTATGCCAATATTTTCTTAATTTTTACTATTTCATATTTATACTCGGCGTTTAATGCGTACCTCTAAATTTTGATCAATTTCATTGTATCAAAAGTGTGCATTATACGAAAGAGTATACGTCATATATTCCTAACAGTTTTAAGGATCAGTTGTTGACTAACACCAAGAGAAGTAACTTTATTTATTTTAAGTTTTACCACTATTTGACAAAAGGCAATTACGTCAACTTGCATAAAAGCAAATTACTAACTATGTATTTCAATTTCACATTATAACTGAAAACACTTTTCCTGTAGAATTATGATAAATATTGCTGTTTTAATAATTTTGTATTCATCTATCATGTATAAAATATATACCTTTCACTTATTCGAATCTCAATTATACGACTCTCTTGCTATACGTCGATTTCTTCAGGTAACCCCAACCCTCCGTACATTGTATAGGTAAAAAAGGTGTAACTTCTCTCAGATATTTGCCGTTTTCTTTTTAACACTTTCCAACCTAGTTGAAAAGTGTTTATGACTTCGGTTTGTCTGGCCGTCTGTCCGTGCTGTAACTCTCGTAAATATGCTGCGATTGCCATGCAATTTTTATATGTTATTGTCGTTATGTATAGCATGTTCTCTATTTCAACTGAAGTGTGTAGCACTTATAGTTCTTTTAAAGGGACACTGAAAAGTATTCCGTTACATTACGGTATATGGTGAAAAATCATTTGCGGATTATTTTAATGATGTTGCACAGTTTCAAATACATTGTAATTGATATATATCACTAAGGTGCATTACAAGAAGCTTAATATGGAATAGGGTGCGCATAGCACTTATATTTACTTTACAGGGACAGTCAAAATAATTCCGTTACGTTACGTCTATGGAGAAAAATCGTTTGCGGTTTAATTAAATAATGTTTCACTATTTTAAACGCATTGAAATTTATATATATCACTAAGGTGCATTACAAGAGGCTTACTACAGAATAGTGTGTGTATAGCAGTCATCGTTCATTTACAGGGACACACAAAAGAATTCTCTACTCTCTGTTAACAATAATTCCTGGAAGTGCGTTTTAAGCTGCTGAACGCGATTTTAAATTTAACTCACTTTTTCTTATATGACACTAATTTTGTATAAATTTTAACATTTAATGAACTGTAACAGGAATTGTTCATTTTAATAGTCAGGGTAGTACTGACGGAGACGCTGTCCTCCATTTTAGCCAACCCGTATGTGAATAATCCAGATTTTTATTATAAGTGTGTCAAATGGTTAAAATTGTCAAAAGTGACCAACATTCTTTTTCACTAAAATCTTTTTCAAAGGTTTAGAAAAAGAGTGCTTTCTTCCCTTCATTTCCTCTCTGCTTCTGTTACCCCCCGCCTTCCCCCCTCCCCTCCAAAATAAAATAAAAGAAGGAGCTACATTATCATTAAATTTATTAAAATCATTCAAGTTATTAAAATTTTATCATAACAAATTAGTAGTCCATTGTTTTCAAGAGAAATTCATTATAGATGTTTTTGTAAAATCATTTATGATGACCAATTGGGGACATTTTTCTTTTAGACATCTTATGACATACGTAGATAAGAAAAGGGAAATTTTGCAGAAAAAGACTCCCTTGAACCAATTTATCTTTTTTTCTACTAGTTTCCTTCTAGTATTTTTTTTTACTTACCCATCATACGTAGTATAGGGTAAGTCTTGTAATCGTTTTGAAAATCGAAAAAAATTTTTTGACGGATTTACACGTTTCAGACACTGGAGATTCCGAAAAACATATTTTTAGAAAAAAAAAATTGCCGTCCGTCTGTGTGTCTGTAAACGCTCTATCTCCCGAAAAAATTGAGATAGAGACTTAAAATTTGGTGTGTACTTAGTATGTAATAATGGTAAGAAGCCTATTGAATTTCAGTAACCTCGATGATCCGGAACTATTTTTTTCGGACTCTCGAAATATTCGTTCTGATAAAAGGTATATAAAAATTTTCGAAATTGTTTATTTTAAGAAAAAATATAAATGACAATAAAAAAACATAAATTTTACATAAAGCATGAAGTCGATCGGATAATCAGTTGCCAAGATATTTGTAATCCTATTTTCCACACTTTTCGATTTTTCATGACCCTGTATTTCATCCAAATTTCAATTAAAAAATATATATTTAATTGGAAATGAGACGCTTAATCAGATGCAATAAACCGCTAGTTAATAGGATTATTGTTTTTGGAGTTATAAGGATGTTTCTTTTAAGCAATTCACTAATCGAGCCTTCAAAGTTTATGACGCCATCCAGCCACGATTTTATTCGAATTGCAATGCATTTTATAAGTAGTTTACACAGTTTTTATTTTAATATTTTACATTATGTATATCCATGATGAGTAAGTATTACGGTAGCCCCCAACGACTAGTTTATTGTTGTGGCCACCTTTTTTGGGATTTTATGTATACAGATGTCAATAGTACCTGGTGCAAATTTTATGTATATATACAATAGGTATGAAGCTTAGTACTACAAGGTTTGGCCAATACGTAGGGTGAATCACACCTCAAATTGAAAATGAAAACAACCCGATTATCAGCGAGATCTTAGTCATATTCCGTAATTTTTAGTTAAATGTAGTGCGTCGTTTCGATCGCCTGTGAGTCTCAATAACTTTATTAATTGTGGCGTGTCATGGAGAGGAGAATCAATTTGAAATTCTCTTACAAATTTGGTAAATTAGGAGACAAAATACATGCAATGCTGAAGAAGGTGTACAGAGGTGAAATCGTGACCTTGCAGACTGTATACTCGTGGTTTAAAAAGTTTAGTGATGACTGTGAAAATGTCGAAGAGGAACATCGGAGTGGTCGTTCCACCATACCAGCAGAATAAATTCAAACATCGTGAGAGAGTACGTGAAGTGTTGCAGTGAGAACGGCGATTAACCATCAGAATGCTGTCGGTCGAATTGGATATTCCTTGGGAAACTGTTCGAAAAATCGTAACACAGGATATGAAAAAAACGGAAGCTGCTGCTACACGGGATTTGAAAGTTGTACCATTACAGGTGTTTTCAAGAGCTTTTGACGATTTGTACACACGTTGTCAGACTTGCATAGTGTACAACGGGGACTATTTTGAAGGACTGTAAACAGTTTCCATGTGAGGCCTGTCCAATGTAAGACTTATGTCATTATTCACCCTACTTGTTGGTCATGCCTTGTAGTTACTTAAGCATAATCCACGAAAATTTTCAATGGGTAGATATAAGGCGCCCAGAATCATGCCTGCTTCGTGGCCATAGATAGTCCGAGTCCGGCCCTGCAGGAATTATACATTAATGTACGTAAGTAATAAAATTGATTCAATGGGATGATCTATTACATTTTTTTTTATGATACAGAACAAATTCATACGAATCTGTGAATTTTTTCTCAGTAGTTAAAAGAGTCGAATAAGTGAGAAGTTACTATAATATAGATTTTGCCATATTTTTTCCTACTTGTTTTGTTGCCCAAAACAAATTTATCATCATCACACATACATTAAAATAATATATATATCCATTCTTTGTTTGAATAATTGCCTTAAATATTTCAAACAAATTTGTGCCACACAAAAGAAATTTTTTTAAATAATTAATAAAGTACAGTTACCTATATATTTTTGTTTTCACTAAAGAGAATTTCCGTTTTTCTTAGGAATTAGATTACAGCAATGGCTTCTAAGAGCATTCAATAAAAATATTTTCGATATTAAAGTTATTGCAGTTCTTTATAATATATAAATCCGTGTAACTATACAAACATTACACAAATGAAATGAAATACATTTAGAAAGAATGCCATAGAAGGCATTCATATAAAAATATAATGTGATTTTACAGACTTTAATTATTACAGGATAAAGCATGCTTATAATATAAAGAAAAGCCAGTACAGCTATCGCAGACGCCCCGTGGTATATTTTTGGTGTGAAAATGGCGATTTTATGCCTGAGAAAATTGGCGACATTGGCGAGAGTTTGCTTTGTATGGCAACCCGGTAGAGCAGTTTACGTGTGTTTTATAATAAATTAAACATTGTGTATTTTATAATACATTAATTATTGTGTTTGTTTTATAATAAAAAATGTACGTGTTAATAAAATTCGTTTTTTATAATAAAATAAATTGTTTAATAATAAATTTACTAATAATCATAATAAAATTAAAATAACATCCTGATAATCAAGCTAGGCTTAATAGGTACCAGAAAACGGGATTTCCTCGCCAAAATGGCGCAAAACAAAAATTGCGCCAACCCCGGTGCATCTGCGACAACTGTTCCGAAAATCATTCAGAGTAAAAAAATGTTAGTAACGACTTAATTTATAAACTTACTGAAATTAATACGTAAAATTATTTCCTCTTTTTTCATAGTTCGAATTAAGAATATAGCTAAAAAGTGATAAAAATTTTCGATTTGATTTTTTACGTCTTATATTTATTTATTCTTGTTCGTGCATTCTTTAATAGCACAGTTTTATAACATTCATTTAAAACAAAACTCAAATCGCTTTTTAACTTAAATACAATATTATGTAATTTTGTTATAGTCATAAAATAGTTTATATAAAAAACGAGTCTAAATTATATCATAGCATACTGTTTTAACACCTAGGAAATAAAAAGAAACTTTTTTATTCTGAAGCAACTAATATATTGTAAAGTAGTAATTCATATTTTAAACTTTGAAGGGAATTTCGATATTTGATTTGTCTTTTATTTTGAATTTTCCGATTACACCTTTTTTAACTGAACTTTTTTATCAACTTTCATTTTAAAAATAATGAAATCGTTTTATGACTTATGTAAAGAAATGTGTATATATTTTTTAACATTTTTTAACTTAACGAGATGTATTTTTATGAAAAAGAACAAAAAAACTATTTCAGAGGTCTTATTTATTTTGTTAAAAAAAAATAAAAATAAAAATAAATAAATAAATAAATTTTGCCCGAAATCGAAGCAAAAAATATTTAGTAAAATAAAATTCTCCATTTTTAATTTTATTATTTTTAAACAAAATTTTTATTTGATTTTTATATTTTTAAACTTTATGTTTAAAAATTCTATAATTTGGAATTATTATTTTTAAATACATTAAGGTTATTTTCTAAGAAAAATTGTATTATCATTTTTTTTTTTTTTTAAACAAGGCAGTTTTATATAAAAAAAAAAGCATTTTGTTTTTCTAAGTAGATTTTTTATACGTTTTATAAAATATATGTAAAAAAGAAAACCCAAACAAATACATAAATAATATAAACTTCTGCCCCTCTATGAAGCAAATAATATTAAGTATATATATATATATATATATATATATATATATATATATATATATATATATATATATAACCATTAAATAATCGTTACAACCACCAACAAAAACTGTGAAATTGTGAATAAAAGTAAAATAACTAATTGACAACAAAACAGATCCCCCCAACAAACTGAACATAGATACCAAAAACATAGTATTAAAAAAATAAATAATAAATAAAAAAAATAAAGCAGAAATTGAATAATGGAAATTTGTGGAATTTAGACAGATTCTTCAGGTCCCAAATGCCTAAATTTCCACAAATAAAATGTGTGGTTTCATCTTCATATTAGCCATAAAATAGCTAAAGAATATGATTTTGTGACAACCACACCCAGAATGTAGGGAAATACACAATGAAACAACAATTAAGTTCAAAAATAAACATTATTAAAAAGGATTGAGGGAAAAAAATAGAAACAGGAAATTATCCCATTTGAAAGCAAAATCCAAACTTGAGTCAGCATATATTACAAGAATTGGAGTTTTAAGAATATGTTGTCAAATAAAAAAGGAAAAAAAAAGTTATTTAAAATTGATGGACCATGGATCAAGGAACAACGTGTAATCCATAGTCAAGCCCATATCCCAATATATAAAACCAGCACCCTCTATAGAAAATTTAAAATTAAACTCCACCAAAAATTCAAAGGAATAAATTAATAAGGTGCTGCCATCTATTGGTAAATATATGCAATTAAATATATATGTCACATTTTAACGTCACAATCACTCCACCTTCCGTAAATCAAATCAAGGCCAGGGGTCTGCACCTAGGAAGCTTTCAGACGTACGCCGATTAGAATAAATCGCTGGTGCTTATTGAAAATAAAAATAAACAGGCAGTCAAGTCCACTTCAAATTTTATTAGGATTCCGAGAGCTCTGGTTATGCTTTTAGCTCTCATGATAATTCAATGCAGTAGAACCAAGGAGAAGCATCGTATTCCAAATACCATTGGAAGAAACCAAAGCTGTTAAGGGGCGGCATCTTCGATTACATCGACAGCTGCGGGGGATTTTTATTCCATGATCGCGAGCCACGTGTCCCACTTCCACCTACACCTTGCTCCCAGTAACACCTCTCTGCTTCAAGGCGGGAAACCCACAGTATATCTATTCTCTAACGCTCATGAATACAGAGCCGTTAAAACAGTCTTTTGACCAATCAGCGTTACAGAACTCAGTTTTCTGGTGCTATGATTTAGAAGAGATCAAGCCGCAGGCTTAAAAAGCGCGGGAGAAATCTTCTAGAATTGTTTCGGAAAAATCTGATTTCTTCAAACAAATAAGAAAAATAATATATAAGTAGGTTTTACCGAGTGTGGGCAGGATGTCAAGATAAAAATTTTACATTGAAACTGAGATTAGCTTTTATATTTTGAGGAAGAATACTTTTTTGCCAGAAAACATAGGGAAATAAAAATATATAGGTTGTTATTTCAAGAGAATTAAAATATTTAGCTGGGAGATTGATATTTAAAAGAATTAAATTTTAGGATGCATTTATTTAATGAAATAAAAAGTGTGTAATTTTAACAGAACAGCACTTAGATCCATTTTTTTAGCTAGGCGGGATTTTGACAATCTAAATACTAGAACGAGAAAATAATTTAGAATAATGGGATTTAAACAGAATTATAGCTTTGATGAGGCCAACGGCGAATAAAATTAAAAGTTGTTTCATATATATATATATATATATATATATATATATATATAATATGACTTTTAATCAAATTTTTTAGAAGTGTCATTTTATAAGAATACTGTTTCAATAAAAACACTTTATTTTAGAGATTTTAAAAATAAACTTTGTTTAATGCCATAGTAGCCTAATGACGCTGTATATTTGCAGCCAATTTTACACTATTATAGTTTTCTTGTTAACCTGTAGCTTGCGGGAAACGAATACCTTAAATATTCTCTGCGTACGGGAAAACTTGACCGTTCCACCCCCTTTTCTTAACGAGATGCTCACAGCAAGTGGTGATAGGACATCTGGAATCATTAGGCACATCCGCTAATGACTTTCAATCGTGAGAAATCTCGGGATTTTCTTTTCCCCAAAGTAAAGGTGTTTACCTGTCAAACATAATTGCTTATCTTTGTAAATAAGGTTTAAATGGTATAAGGACATGAAAATTGAACTTTTTCTGTTAAGTAAATGCCAATAAATTCAGGTGATTATGTTTTGAAATAATTGAGCGATGTATTTTTTAAATAATCAGAAAAAATACTTTCATTGAAGGTTTAAATAATGGTTTCAAAAGCTTTAAACTTTCAGATACGTTAAAAAATTAAATAAGTAATACAAGAATACTTTCCCTAAATATATATATACACATTTTTTTTAATCACGATTCAGATTATAACTAAAAAGAAATTTCCTAAGAAGAAAAATATTGAAATAAATGGGAATCGGTATTAATAGTGACGAAGAATAAAGTTATATCTAACGCATTTCATGTTCCCAGTTCGGTATTTACTTTGTAAATTCAGACATAAACCACTATTTCCAAATTGCATTATAATTTATGTTGTACTTAAATTAGGCGAATATTACTACTCGGTAGAAATTTAAATAAAAATATTAAGCAAATGTAAAAAAATACGCAAACGAGTAAAAAAATAAGCAAAGCCAAAAAATAATAAAATTGTATGCTAATGCAAAAATACTTTATTTAAAAATAGCTTTAAACTTTCAAATGCATTTGACAATTAAATAAGTTTAAAAAAAAAAAAAACAATTTCCTTAAATATATATTTTGCTTTTAAAGGTGCAAAAAATGAAAGAAGATATTTAAAAAGTACCTAGATGTTCTAAACCAAATATTAATAAAAATAATATACAAAATTTTTCAGGAGAAATGAAAAAAAAAATAAAAGAAAACTGAACATGTTGTTATTTTCTAACAACTCAATATTATTTTTCCTGTACGACGTGCAATTTAAAATCGCTGCGTTGAAATTTAATTATTCCTTGTTAATTTTCAAAATGTGCCTTTTTGATTTTGTGTTTCACTAATTTTAACCCCGAACCAAGAGAGGGGAGGGGGAGGTGTGTGAAAATAGATTAAACCCCATAACTTCTTAATTATGATACGTATCGAATCCGTTTAAAGTTGTTATTACTTCTAGGAAAAATGCCGAAAATTTATGTGTGACAGATTTTTGATATCATTAAATATGGCCTCAAAGGGGGGGGGGGATTGGGATTTAAGAAAATAAAAATAGATAACTTTGCCAATTCGTCAGAAGAAAAAAATTGATAACTTTATCAATTCGAAATATATCAAATCCGCTTAAATTTATTGTAAATCCTCTTAATATTAGCTGCAACTTTTATGTTGACAAGTTTCTTATCAGACCAACCTTTAGAGAAAACAAAATCCATGCCGGCTTCGCTTACAGGCACTGGTAGATTTCGAAATGGACGGTCCCAACTGCCGCATCATGGCAAAAAGGTCATTTCTTCTCCAATTCCCAATAAAAAGACGCCCCACGGTCTGCGTCTTCAAAATCTACCTGTGCCTGTAGGCCGAGGTGTCAGGGATTTTTGTTCAATAATAATATGTTTAAAAAGTATGTAAGTTACAATTGATTTAACTTGCATAAAAACTACAACATTTTTACGAATCCGATGACTGCAAAGTAAATTACTTGTAAATATCGCTAGAATTGGATTAATTGTTAATATTCTGAAACAGATAAAATTAAATTGCAATCGCAGATGACAAAGCCCTGGTTATTAAGTTTTCTGTGAGTATAAAATTAACCGTTTCATAATCAGTCTTTTCTATTATGCAAAAGTAATTAATTTTTGTTTGATTAAATGTATACTTATAAATCTTACAATATTAACAGTATTTTTATTAGAGATTAATATAAATAATCATTTGATTTTTTTTATGTTGAATTAAATAAATAAAGTTACGTATATTATTTTAAGATATCTAGCGACCTTTTGTCGATGAAAAAAAACCCTGCAATACTCAAAATCAGCGATACTAAATTATTAAAACAATTTATTGAAAATAATCTGTTCTCTATCATGTCACAAAAAAGGACAATCTTCCACTAATTTGGAGAAAGTGGGGTAGAAACAGGTTCAAATTGAGTGCGTAAACAAAATATACTTTCTTTACTGCATACGTTTTATCTGTATTTCCCTATGATAACTAATATCTTCCCTACAGAATTTCCCTTCTCTGATACGCAATGCGACCCCTGTTGTGACAAACACTATTAAGGATTTCCTACACTCCGTCTTTGAGGGGTGAAAATTTTCGGGATGAAGGTAATCCCAACCCCGTATTTTTCAGCATTCTTTTTCTTGGGATTACGGTAATCCCCCCGTAAGCAAAAGGTTAAATAACAAAACATTTTAGAGTAAGACTGTGGCTTTTTTTAAAGTGGAAATTTCTGCTTTAATTTATCGGGTGAAAATGATGTAATGGAATGCATGTAAAAGTTAAAAATAGTTTAAATATTCTTTTTAATCTTCTCTTTTAGTTTAAAAAATAAAAATAAAATATATAATTAGATTTAAGGAAGTCGTATTTCTATAAAAATAAAGATAAAACACGAATAAAAATTTAGTTTAAAAAAAACACAATATTACGAATTTGTCTTTGTTCAACTGAATTACTTGATTTTCTCCTATAATACATCGTGAACAACAGCTAATAAATTATACATTGAAATGGTTGCGATTTTTGTTTTTATATAAATGTTAAATGTATATTTTCTGAGACGTAAAAAGTCTTTATAATTGAAAACAGAAATTTAAAAAAATGTATATATGATTAAATAAAAATATTTTTAAAAATGAATCAGAATTTTTTCATTGTAGTTATTCAAATAAGATATCCAAAAGCATATAATACATAAAATTAAATTATTATATTTTTTTTTGTCGATCTAAAAAAATATCTTCTAAATATGCTGCTACTTTAAATGATTATTTTAAAATAAGGCAAATTTAATGTACTCGGATGTAAAAATATTGAAGAATTTGATTAACAATTTTTTTTTAGTGACAAGGCTCTATTTCTTTTACTTCAGAAATTTCCTTCATCGTCATTTTTTTTTCTTTTAGATGGCTTCCAAAAACCTATTTGTTTACTATTTCATGTGTTTTGCGATATCTTTTCGATTCGGCGGCTATTTCATTGGTTTGTTCTCAAATTTTAATTGATTGTTATTATAGATATAACGAACAGTGTTACGACCGAATATAAAATAAAAATACATATATATACTTTAATTGTAAAACAATTTTTAAATTTGTTTTTTCATTTGATTGTATCCATTATTGGATCCACCTCCAAGCATTTTCATCATGCCCACAATGCTTTTTAAAGTAATTGAGAGGTTTTATAAATATACCTGCGTCAATTCAAATTTATTTAATTAACGCCTTTTGGCTATGAACCTGATTATGGAAGCTCACCATGAAATCTGATTAACTATAAGATACTACATTTTTTCGCTAAAATAAAATCTTGCCACGAAAAGAGATATTTTCATCTTAAGTTGAACATAAAATTAACACAACGTTAAATTGAATTGGTTAAAATTGACGAAGGATCAGAACATGCTTAGATATGCATTTTTTCCCAGATGTTTACTCTTCAAATCAGATAATAAATTTGAATGTGTGTCGTGTCTCTGTCATGTGTGTCAGATTTACTTATTACTTTGAAAATCGTCTTGTAGTCCAAAGGCGAAGACAAAATACCAGGCAAGAAAAACTTTTACTACTATTCAAGCATTTATACAGATTACAATTTCAACTCTTAATTTAATTTTACAAAAATGATCAGTATTATATAATCTTATGAGCCTTTAGAAAATATTTTACTGGTTTAAAGCTATCTTTAACAAACAAGTATTTTTTTAAGAAATACCGCTTGAATAACTTGTTTTTATTTATTTATGTTAAATATTCATTTATATTAAATAATATTTATTTATTTATTTTTCAACTTTCCACATTATTTAGTACATTGATGTTTATAACAAAACCAAAGATTTCAGTGTCCAAAAAACCAGTCGAAATATGCATCGATAATTTTTTTTAATTATATTAATTTATAAGCAGCTGCATTCATCCGCAGATATCCAGTTCCCAAATGTTTATTTCTGAAATATAGAATTAATATAAAGCATGTCAATTTAGAGACTTCATATCAGACATTTTGATTCAACATTATGCTGGAGATTGAGTTAATAATATGCAAATATTTGTTTCTTTAACTGTCTTATTTTTATACACCTTTTTTCCCATTGGCATTTATATTTTACTGTGATGTATCTAACAACAGCATAAAATATTTTGTCGTGTCCCAAAGAGCAGTCACTATGAACTAATTTAATGTTCTTAATTACATAAATTTATAATTATTTTAGTTGCATTCAGACACGATCCAATTTCGATGTTTACGACGCTGATGCATAGAATTAATATGAGGAATTTCAAATTAACGGCTTAGATATCAGGCATTCCAAGTGAGTCTTATATTGGAGATATAGGTATATACCCATTTAACCTATCACACATTTATTTATTTTCTCTTTTAGCTTTCTAAACATTTTATATTGATGTGCCTAATAACACCACCAAATATTTTATATTTTCCAAAAGGCAGCTAATAAGCAGCATTATAAAAGCAGCAGGCTTATTTTATATTCTCAGTGATATTATTTTATAAGTATTAAGTTGCAATTATCCACCTCTAATTTCCAAGTGATCGGCTCTTAATTATATGCCTAATGTGAGAGATCAGAATTCAGCGGCTCAGGAATCAGACATTCCGATTCAAACTTATATTAAAGATGGGATAATACTACACAAATATTCATTTCTTTAATTCTCATCTATTTCCTTTTTTTCCTGTTTTCCATTTCTACATACTTTATTTCAAATATTTCATTCTGTACAAGAGATACATAAAAACTGCTTTCATGCTTTTTATTCCCACAAATTTATAAGCTTTTAACTGAATTCTTCTACCATGCAAATTTTAACAGCTCGGTTCTCCAATAATATGAAGGATGTAAAGTTTACATCTTGACTATCAGATATTCCGATGCAGCCTTACACATGAAAGTATTAATAGTCAAATACACGTTCCTTCAACTTTCGTATATTTTTGCTTTCTTCTTTCATTTTCCCATATATTTCAGGATACTGTATCTAACAATAACTCCAAAGATTTTATTGAATCATTCAAAACAGATTTATTTAATATCCTTAATCACATAACTTTAAAAATTTTAGCTGCATTCATCCGCCATCCAAATTCCAAGTGCTCTTCGCTGCAGTATATATATAATAGGAAAGATTTCATTTCAGCGGCGTGGCTGTCACACATCCCCCTCCAACCTTATATTGGAAATGGGGTTAGTAATATCAAAACATTCGTATCTTTAACTCACACATATTTTTATTTTTCTCTTTCACATTGTCATATATATTACAACTGTGTAACTACTAATAGGACCAAATACTTTACTGTTACCAAATAGGTAACTTCGTTACGCGTCGTGAAAAACACGTTTATTTAATTATCTTAATTACATTAATTTATAAATTTTAGCTGTTTTCATCCGCTGTCTAGATTACAAGTGCTCGACTCTGAAGCATAGCACTAATATGAGGGATGCCAGTTTAGTGGATTAGTTATTAGACATTTCTGAATCAACCTTATATTTAATATGGAGGTAATTATAAGCAACTACACTTTTTTTTTTTTTTTTTTGTAAAAAATCAAATAATGCTTTGTTTTTTTACGCGGTTTAGTAATGCAGATTTTTAAACAAACATGAAGCCTGGATAAAAAGGTCTATATAAACTAGAAAGATCCAAATTTTAAATGTGCAACTCTGACCTGTGTAAATGTATTCTGCTGTTAATCAAATAGACGATTTAAAATTTTGTAGAAAATTGGTGTAATTAACAAAAGTATAATATTATTACGAAAAGTACCCCATCGTTGTGACGTCAGAAGTCGGATATCCTTTCTTGATTATCTTGGTAATTTGATATAAACAAATATAATATGGTATGGAAATGATCATCCAGGTCCCTAAAAAAGTAGGCAGGATGATTTTTACAATATTATCCTAACGACTATGCATTACACCTTTGTTTAATTTTTAAAATAACTCTGTATATGTGTGAGCGAGCTACATTCATTGAACCAGTATTTAGGATTTATTTATTCTGAGTATGTATTCATTAAATATGTATTTGCATATTTAAAGAAAAAATCCTAATGAATTCCTCAAAGAATTTTGAAATGCTATAAACTCCAAAAAGATGTAAAATACACTAAACGTCTTATAATACATAAAAACTTCAAATCTTTTAAAGGTGATATTATGTTGTAAAACAAATTCACCTTTTTTCAAATTCTAAATTCTTTTAAAGTTTGAATTCAAAAGGTTTCTTTTAACTTCTAAAATTGAAGTTTTAGATTATTCTAATATTTTCACTTTAAACACAGCTGACAACATTTGGGGTTTTTGTACAAATCAAATAAACGTGTTGTGAACCAGAGTATTTATTCAATAAAATATATGTTGTTTTTTATGCATAACGTATTTGATTTAATTATTAAGTAAAATATCAGGTTCCAAATGTGTTTATTTGCATTGAATACAAACGTAAAGTTTGGTATCTATGCTTTATACATATTTTTGAACATTAAGAAGGAATTATATTTTCTTGCACAGAATTATTTAAAAAATATTTGTTTTATTTAAGTTTATTTTAAAACCACCAATAATCACAGAAAGGTGGTGTCTTTTCTTTTCCTGCACAAGTTTATCCTTATGATTTATTTCCTCAAATAATAGTTCCATTGATTTGTTGTAGACATAAAACCATGGAAACCTTTTATAATAAGCGCAGTTTAAGGAAATATTTTTAAATGTTGTATGTAAATTTAAATATAAATCACACATAATCATTGATTTTAAATAAATGACATTTTTTTCAATAAGCCAATTAAGAGCATCAATATTAATAAAACAAAAACAATTCAACAGAAAAAGATGTTTTAGATTAAAATTTTATTTAAAGGTCAGAAATATTTCCTGAATAAAATAATAATTTAAATGAAGTATTAAAATGAAAAGACGTTATAATTATTGCTTTATAATAATGTTATGAAGATAATTTTTAAAAATAAGGTTTACAATTAATAAAACTCTTTCAGATATTTCTCAAAATTTAAATGACTTGAAAACAGAATCCATGCAATGATCTTTACCTTGTCTAGTTAAAAAATTCAGTGTAAATATTTCATAAGAATATAAATGAGACTATCTTTTTCTTAATAAAATTAAATGAATGATCTACTTTTAAAAATGTAATAAACACACCGTTTTATTATAAAAAGTAATTAAGTTCTCATCGAATTTCCCATGCTTTCATTGCTTGCAAAGTATTCAAATGAAGCTTCATTATCAGTTATTATAGTTATCTTTCAAAATTATATAATTTTTATTCATCCTTTTTTAAAAATGTCACAGGTTTCAATTAATTTAAATGATAAATAGATGAAATGAATTTTATTTCTTTTGCTAAATATCTACAGAATAAACACGTTCTTAATTAACTGACATTATTTTTCGTGTATAACTTTAATTTATACAAAGTGAATAAGTTTGTCTATCTTGGCATAATTAAAGTATATTTATCCAGTATAAAGTAATCTTTCAAACTTCTGATTCTAATGGAATAACGTGATTTAAACTATTCATGTTTGTCGAGATAATGAATTGAATTCATTTTCGCAGACGTGAATTTCCTTTCATTCAACTCTTTAATAGGAGAATAAAATAAACTAACAATGTAAAAACATCACGGTATTCAATGAAGATTTTCTAAGGAGTATAATAATCAAATAATTTTAAATAACGCACAGAAATTTTAACGTATTGAAAATTCGAGTTTTCGCTGTACTAATATATATTTATTTAATAATATATTGCAACATCTATGAATAGTTTTTTTTATGTTCAGCAACCGTGTGTAGAACATTTACTTTACTAAAGTTGATTAAATATAAGAAGTTATTTACATGTAATACGTAATTTTTTTAACAATAATAATAAAAATCCCTCTAAAAAAAGCATGAATTTTTTCTATAAGCGTATTACATCGAATCACTAAATACATCACAAAACGAATTTGCAAAGCAGAGATATTGTTATAAGAAGCTAAAATAGGTTGATGGTGAAGATAGTAAACAAGAGAATACGAATAATATAATTCATTCGATTAGATTAGACGGTAAAACATTTATTATTTTAGTAGTTTTCATGAACAATCATTAGCTTTAATAAAGCTGATTGGGAACAGATGTATTACACTCACGCACCGATGTTTGGCGACTTTTTCGTTGGTGAGATTTTCAAGCCCGCGCCAAACCAATAACTTAATACAATAGCTAGGTTGCCATTAAAGGAAAAAGTCCCCTAAATGTGGTGACTTTTTTCTCTTTATAACTGATAAAAAATTTAAAAAAACTGTGCGTGAGTGTATGACATCATAGCCGCTGATTAGATTCTCGGCATGATTTGAACCATGTCCTCCTTAATAATAAAAGTCCTCACCGTTAGGACATAGTCTGTAGGAGAATATGTCCGCAATACCGCAATATATGCCAATTGATATTTTGACATTCTCCAGTAAGTGGACGCCATGTGGTGCATACTACCGCTAACACATTATATATTGTTCCATCCATTTCCATAGAGCAATGGAAAACATTGTCCGCTTTTACAGCGTTAAATGGGGCTAATTACAAGACTAAAAGCACCTGCACAGCGTTTATAGGAATTTCAGCGATTGATAGACGAAGTCATATGTAAAGTGATTTCTGTATGAACAAAGTTCTGTTGGCACGGTATATTGAAATGAAAATCGCAATCACTTATAATTGATAAAGTACAGAAACTTTACAATAAAACACCAGATAATTGTAAATTAACGCAGTGATCGCTCCGCAACGGAATATAAGCCCATTTCTTTGTCAGGTGTGAACAGCCGTACTCAGAAGGCAAACACGCAAAAGACCTTCAAACAATGTGCCGCAAGAAAAGAAATCTGAGTTATAATTCGTTCCGAAAAAGTCGTTGTGTTAATTTACATTTATATGGTGTTTTATTCAAAGTTTTCCCATTTTATTTATCGACCGACAGTTTCTGGGTACATTTTCCTTCACTTTCAAACATCTTTTGTAATTGCCCTTTAGATTCGGTCAAATTATCAGCTACATTTCTTTCTCTTTCATAGCAGGAATTTTTTATGGGATCCATGTCCACTCAATTTCTTGGCCATATAGTAAAACTGCCGTATTATTATATCTGTAGTTTGTTTTACGTGAACCCCGCACCACCCCTAAAAAAAAACTGTTTATTTATACTAATAAAAGAAAAATGTTTGTCTGTGTGTGTGCGATGACTAGCTAAATCTAGCGCACATAGAAGTCTGAAAAGTTAGATGAGGATAGACCAAGGAAGGTCCTGACACACCTGAGGCTCAGATTTGTAATTGTTTGGTAATTACCCGAGATATTAACTAAAAACGCATACAAAAACATTCTTTATTCGGCAAATTCGCAAACGCTACCGCACATTCTCATTTCCGCGCTTTCTTAAGCAACCACACAGAGAAATTCAACGTGTGAGATAGGTAATATTTAAAAAATATTATTATTTGCCCTTTAAAAAAGTATTTTTTCCGGCGCCGTTTCACGATTTTCAAAATCCGTATTGGCGCTTCCAATCCAGATAGACTTATCTATAATTCGTTTCGAAAAATACGAATTATAACACTTAGAAAAAAGTTCGTTTGCAAAACTCACTTTTGCGAATTCTTTTTTTCTGAATTTTTTAAATTATACATCGGCTTCGTAAATGAAAATACAAACATATCAAAGACACCTGACCACATGTAGGTTCATTCCCAGCTACGACAAAGCTTCGGTTTGAAAAAAATATTAATATTAACACTTCCAAAAATGTTCTTTTCCGTACACCGCACCGTTACGCGATTTTCGCAATCTTTAAAAAACTGTATTTAGTGCTTCTGTTCTAGATAAGGAAAATAAACATACTATATCTAAAACAGACCTTATCTACATGCATTTTCGTTTTGAAATCTGTTTCGAAAAATATGAATATTAAGGTTATGAAAAAAAAATCGTTTCCAAATGTCACATGCAATTTCTTTTTTTTTTTCTTTTTTACATGTTTAAAAATTGATATTGGGCTTCAAAAATCATAATACGTAAAAACCAAAGATACCAAAACATATCTACTTTCCTTTACAACGCCAACTTCGGTTTAAACAAATATCTATAAAATATCAAAAAGTCAATCCAACCCTTTTAAAAGCACACGTTTCCGTAAGCCACTTTCCAGAATTCCGTATTTTTTCCAATGTTTAGCGTTCTTCCCCCGGAATTTATAATCATCTAGTCTATACTATTATATAAAGAGAGAACGTCTGATCAACGCCCAACTGAAACGATTAAAGACAGGATCACGAAATTTGGACAGTATATTGCTGTTATGACCTGGGCAAGTAATAAGAGAGGACCTTCGAAAATCTCCCTCCCCCCCTCTTTCAAAGGGGATAAATGGGTTCAACGTTTTAGATAATTTCGCCATATCTCAGCTGCAGTTTTGGGTAGGATCGCGAAATTCGGGAAAACAAATCTACTGAAAAAATTGGTTAAACACGTATTTAAGCGATTTTAGAAATTCCCACACTAAGGGGGGTCGAACGTTTTAGGTCATTCGCCATATCCCAGCAGCAGTTTTAGGTATGATCAGGAAATTCAAAATAACAAATCTAATTAAAAAATAGTAAACATGTATATCAGTGATTTTAGATGTTTAAACACTATGCTGGTTAAATGGGGTCGAACGTTTTAGGTCCTTTCGCCATATCTCGGCAGCAGTTTTAGGCAGGGGCATGAAATTCAGGATAATAAATCTACTAAAAAAATAATTAAAAACGTATTTTAGAAATTTTAGAAATTCTACCACTAAAGGGCTTAAATGGGGTGGTGGTAAAAATTTTAGGGCCATATGTCAGTAGCAGATTTAGATAGGAACGTGAAATTCTTCATAAAAAATCTACCAAAAAAAGTAGTTAAACGCGTATTTCAGTGATTTTAGAAATTCAACCACTAATACCACTAATGGAGGTCGAAAATTTTAAGTCATTTCGCCAAATCTCAGCTAAACCAATGTGCTAAAAAATATTTAAAAACGTATTTCAGTGATTTTAAAGCTATTTTAATGATTACGTTGTCAACATCGGATACGAACCCGATTATGGAAGATTAGGCGAACAAGACAACTATTCCTGATTTTTGATTAGATAATTTGCATAAGACATTTTTAAAAGTAAAATTTTTCTTTAATCATTTATAAATCTGAGGAATTTAGCATGATTGCGTCAAAATAAGATAAGTTTTTTCATATTGTCATTTTTTCGGTTTATGGACGCGAATGCGTTATTGTGATCGGCGTTATTTTAGGATAGTACATTTTTACTTATGTTACCCGGAAGGCCAGGGTTAACTCGGGCGAAACCGTGTGTTTCTGCTATATTAAAATAAATTTATTAGTTTCAATGTGTACATAAACGAAAAAAATATATTTATCACATTTTTTCAAGCTGTCATTTAAAGTTTAAAATTTATAAGTACTACAATTTTGTTTCACTCCCGCTTTTATTAGTTTCAGAACATTTTTTTTTTAATTTCCATCCCTACCGTACATTGTAGTCAACACATTGTCAACCTGCGCGAAGCCGGGAAGGGCCATTAGTACATAATAAATGTACACTATTTCAAAGCACTAAAGAGACCAGACAAAACTCTCCTTATAAGCTAAGGCGTTATATCGTACAAATGTTAGATTGGAATATTACAGTAGGAATTTCGCCATATTGACCAGTTAATCCGAAGTGTGCCTTACTTTTTTGCGATAGCTGAGTTAAATTAGCTGTTGACTGCAACAGCGCCATCTGCTTGATCGCGATCGACCTCTACCCAATGATGTATCGGTGTCTTGCACGTTCGCGTTCACCTGCTGTGTCGTCTTTCGCCCATAGCCGTCCAACGCTTCGTTCGTATCCAAAGCCCTGATTTTTTCCTGGATGGCTTTTTGAAGCTTATAAAGCGGTATGACAAATGTCTCAATGTACTTGGTACTTATGTGGAAAAATAAAGTTATGTTTTAACTTTAATGTCTCATTACATTTTTTGTCTTTCATACACATCTATGTCCACAGTCGCCAGGGGAAACTTTATTTTCCGACTGCCCCTCGTAAATTTAGCAATGGTTAATTCAAAATGTTTCACCAGTGCAGTAATGCAGGTTGTTGTAGTTTGGACAAAAACTTCCAATCTGAGGATAAAAAAAATCAATAATAAAAATATAAAAAATCAATTTTACTTAAATTTAGTTATTCAGTTTCCCAAAAAAGACGTTATGAATGCATAAGTAAATTGGGTTGAATTTTTAGAGATTATACTTAACAACAATATAGCTGCCATGCAGTAAAACATTTAAAAAACAGTTTTACTTGAGTTTGGATACCCTATTTCTTCACAGGTGGCTATATAAACGCAAGAAAAAATTATTCCATATTTTTAACCTGGGGTATAGTTCCCGTATTGGAAAACGAAAAAAATTTCCATTGAGTTTTGGTGGCTACTTATGTGAAAAAATAAAGTTATGTTTTATCTTTAATGTCTCATTACATTGTTTGGCTTTCATACACACCACTGTCCACAGTCGCCAGGGGAAACTTATTTTCCTACTGCCCCTCGTACATTCAAGTATTATTGTTTGAAATTATACATAATAATTCTAATACTTTTCCATTTTAACATCATGACTCCGTTGTTTAATGGCAAAATATCGTGACGACAATGTTTTGGCAACGCGACATCTTTCTTTATGTGAAATGTAAGGAAAGAACAAGAAATAAGTTGTTATCATCCTTTTACAAAAATATTTCCATATTTTCAGATCCCGATCCCGGCGATTTGAAATCCGATCCGGAAACGTTTTGTGTCATCAGAGCCCAAGCCTACTCGAGCCCCACATCGAAAGTACACAGTAGGAAATTGTTAAAAATATTTTAAACATGTTTTAAAATTAATTTTCTCATTTAAAAAGTCTTCTGATATAGAAATCACTATTAATCATAAATACTCCCTCATAGTGACGTTTCGGGATTTCATAAACATGAAAGTCTGTTTAAAATAGCAAAATTGTTATTTATATGCAACCACTGGCAACAATCTGGAAAATTCCGAATTCTTATCCATTTTACATAGTATTGTATAACTATGGCAGAAAGACATGTTTTCTGCTTTCCAGTAATTCCGAAAAAGGACATCAGATAGAAAGAGAGGATAGACAAAGGATATTCCACGGTTTCTTTATACTACTAAGTGGCAAGTGCCAGAGCTTCAGTATCAGATTGAATATTTCTCTTTATATCCCATCAATAATAATTCAGTTCACTTTCAAACTGATTTTCAGAGAATTGTAAAATACTTTAAGAAACATAGACTGCATTCTTGTTTGTTAAATACCATCTGTCAAGATTTTATCTTCCCTTTTTTCAATTTGTGAATAAATAAACATTTTACTTTGAGTCCGATCTCGCAAGAGCCCAAAAATTGGTATAAAAATCGGGTGACCCCGAGTCCGCAATGGGCTGGGTTGAGCGCCTAACTTCTCTAATATACACACAGATAATGTGTTGCCCAGCATAAAAAATAAAACTCTCTTTAGTAGAAGTTGTCCATATCAACGTAACCTTTCACTTTTCATGCACTTTTTATTATTTTATATACACATTGAAATTGTGAGATCCTTTTCTTTAAATTTTCTGAAAAGATTTCGAATGACTTTGATCATTATGTTGATTTTCACAAGCAGGTTTAAAACTATATTTCTCTTTTTAGCTCACAGGCTATCAAAGCCTGACAGCTAATGTGCCCGCCCGTTCTGTATGTATGTATGTATGTATCTACGTATGTATGTACATAACGCGATAACTCTTGATAGAAATAAGTGTTTTGCTTCAAATTTTGAATATAGGTTCATTGTGATAAAGCAGTTCCCTGATAAGTTTTGGGGGTTCATTGGTTAATTATAAAGGGGGAAAAAGGGGGCTAATCTCCCCCCTAATTTAGATAAATGGGTTTTTCATGCAGAATTATCCGATTTTCGTCAAATTTTGTATATAGGTTAAGTGTGATAAGGCGCTTTCCTGATTCGTTCTGGGGATTCATTGTTTAAGTATAAAGGGGGTAACGGGGGGGGGGGGTAATCCTCCCCCTTAATTTATATAAATGGATTTTTCATGCAGAATAATTCAATTTTCTTCAAATTTTGTATATAGGCTCATTGTGGTAGGCCACTTCCCTGATTAGTTTTGAGAATGCATTGGTGAAGTATAAAGGGGGGAACGGGGGGCTACCCCCTGTTAATTTAGATAAATGTATTTTTCATGCAGAATTATCCGATTTTCTTCAAATTTTGTATGTAGGTTCATTGTGATATGGCCCTTTCCTGATTAGTTTTGGGGGTCCTTTGGTTAACTATAAAGAGGGTATAAGGGTGGGGGGCTGATCCTTTCCGCTTAATTTAGATAGATGTGTTTTCATGGAGAATTATCGGATTTTCTTCAAATTTTGTATATAGGCTCATTGTGGTAAGGAGCTTTCCTGGTTAGTTTTGGGGATTGATTGTTTAACTGTAAAGAGGTGGGAACGGGGGGTTGATCCCCCCTTAATATATTGTCGATTTCTTTATTTTTCGAGGGGGTTATTTCAAATTCTTTGAAATAAGAATGTAATATACAATTAGTGTGAATAGCTTGTGAGCTCAATGTCCTCAGTTTAACTGGGCAGTTTTCTTTTTTAGCTCACAGGCTATCAAAGCCTGAGAGCTAATGTGCCCGCCCGTTCTGAATGTATGTATGTATATATGTACATATGAATGTACGTAACGCGATAACTCTTGATAGAAAAAAGCGTTTTGCTTCAAATTTTGAATATAGGTTCATTGTCATAAGACATTTCCCTGTTTAGTTTTGGGGGTTCTTTGGTTAATTATAAAGAGGGAAAAGGGGGACTAATCTCCCCCTATTTTAGATAAATGGGTTTTTCATGCAGAATTATCCGATTTTCGTTAAATTTTGTATATAGGTTAATTGTGATAAGGCGCTTTCCTAATTTGTTTTGGGGATTCATTGTTTAAGTATAAAGGGGGTAACGGGGGGGGGGGCTAATCCCCCCTTAATTTGAATAAATGGATTTTTCATGCAGAATAATCCAATTTTCATCAAATTTTGTATATAGGCTCATTGTGGTAGGCCACTTCCCTGATTAGTTTTGGGAATGCATTGGTGAAGTATAAAGGAGAGAACGGGGGGCTACCCCCCCTGTTAATTTAGATAAATGTATTTTTCATTTAGAATTATCCGATTTTCTTCAAATTTTGTATGTAGGTTCATTGTGATAAGGCCCTTTCCTGATTAGTTTTGGGGATTCTTTGGTTAAGTATAAAGAGGGTATAAGGGGGGGGGGTGATGCTTTCCGATTAATTTAGATAAATGTGTTTTTCATGGAGAATTATCGGATTTTCTTTAAATTTTGTATATAGGCTCATTGTGGTAAGGAGCTTCCCTGGTTAGTTTTGGGGATTGATTGTTTAACTGTAAAGGGGTGGGAACGGGGGGATGATCCCCCCTTAATATATTGTCGATTTCTTTATTTTTCGAGGGGGTATTTCAAATTCTTTGAAATAAGAATATAATATACAATTAGTGTGAATAGCCTGTGAGCTCAATGCCCTCAGTTTAACGGGGCAATTTTATTTTTTATTAGTAACTGCAGTACCAAAGAAAAATTGCTTTACTATTAATTTGAAGAATTTTTAAAATGTAACCAAACATTTTAAAGATGTAAAAGCTAATTTCATTGAAATTACTTATAAAAATGAAAATTATATTTCTTTTTTTCAAAATATATTTTTAGAATTGAAATTACTTTTCTATTTTTTACTTCTTTAAATTTTACAAGATATTGTCTGAAGATTAATATAAAAAATCTCTTGCTTTAAGCAAATTATAAAATTCTATCATGTACATTTCAGCTTTGTTAATTTTTTTTTATACTTCTCTATTATCTCGTCGACCACTTTTCATAACAAAAAACTATCGCCAAACTGTAACGCCAAATAAACGGGAGAACGTTGCCATTGAAATATCAAAATAAAAAAATAAATAAAATATAAGAATTTAAGGACACAATTGTTATTTTAATTAATGAAATAACTAATAAATCAGTAAAACATAATGAAAAATACACGCAAATGTCGAATTAAAAACCAGTTGATACCATAACAAACACGTATAATGCTTCCGACGTCAAGTAAATGGGACTGCATTTTTGGTGTTTAATCTTACAGTGTGGCGATAGTTTTTTGTTATGAAAAATGGTCGACGGGATAATAGAGAAGTACCATTATTTTTTTTTTTTTTTTTTTTTTTTTTTTTTTTTTTTTTTTTTTGCATGACAGTTTGTTTCTAAATAAATTGCATTTTTTGTGGGTATATACTTAATACAAAATAAAATAATTACCTAAACTGCGAATTTTGGTTGCGTTTGTAATTAAATAAACAAGTAGCACAGATAGTCGTCTTCTAGTCCGTCCGTCTGTGCGCATAAAACAGCGCAAAAACTACTCAATCCAATGGTTTGAAATTTAATATATATAATCGTTGCAGAATTTGGTCGAGTCATTTCAAATTTTATGAAAATCGAATCAAAACTTAAAAGATATTAATAAACGCTTTCTTCATTCTATTAAATCTTATCATACGTAGTTAATTCAATGATATCCCATGATAGATAATGATTCTAGGATGTCATAGTTATTACTTCATATTTAATATGGAGTCATATTATTTCCGTATTACTGAATTTAAAAACCGAATTTGTATACTAAAATTGCTTAATTATATCAATCATATAACCTGCCGACAGTTTTTTTGATAGATGTTTCCATAGAAATAGATATTAAATGGGAAAAAAATGTCTAAATATGGATTTCAAGTTCTGAAATTTTCAAAGCTAGGCTTAAGTTTACCATTGGAATTTTCAGTAAATGTCAACAGAAGATAAAATGTTACCAAGTTAAAATGTACTTATTTTATTACGGTAATTAATCACGTAATAATAACAGACAATATAATTCATTTTTTCAGTGAAATAATAACGACGATTTGTTTTACACTGTCTTGTATTGGATATTTGCGCATAGTATAATTTTAATGTAACAGAATTATAAATAATTGTTTGTAAAAGTGTATTGAAACTTAATTTCATAAAATTAAATTAATATGAAAATCTGCACATAAGATAAATTTTGTATTGATGCATTTTTGTATAACAGTGCAATAGCTATTGCACCAAGATGTGAATAATTATAAAACTAGTTATAGTACGAACGCACTTCATTTTTCACGTTTTACGTACAATTTCCAACTTGTTGTTTTTGGCACTGAAAAATTTAGTCAATTAGTTTTTATTTTCAAATAGAATTTTTTTTTTAATTTTGAATTAAATATCATTTTTTTAATTCTCATAAATATGAATTTAAAAAATAAAATTTATCATGATATTTTTTAAATGCAACGTAAAAAGAACGTTGTTTGAACGAAAACCAATATTTTTAGAATTTGATTTTAAAAATGAACATTATTTTCTCGTATGGTTGCGTAGCAACACTTTTTATTTGGAATCAATTTTTCACTGTCGTAGTTTTCTTGTTAAATAATGAGACATTTTTTAAGACTTTCGCTTCTTTTAAAAAAGAATATTTGATTTTCCTCTTCAAATTATTGGGAATAAATCATGAAGTAAAATGCACATGAAAGTTAAAAGTTGCTTCACTATTATTATTTTTTTTAGTTTAGAAAAAGATTTTAACTACCTTCACATTTCTTTAAAATATAAATAAGAACAACTGTTTATTTCACCAATTGACTTTTACAGAATAATAAAGATTTTCATACTTTTGTATTTAATATTTTACGGCATGAATTATTCAGGTATGTTTTAATTTTTTTACAAGTATAGCAAACGCTTTTTTATTTTTCACTATTCTCGTAAATAAACAGACACTTGCTGAATTTATAGACATGCTTAAGATTACCGTACCGTTGTTAAAATAAACAATATATTTCTGTATTTTCCCTATAAATAATCTAAAATAGTAATTACTATGCGTTATAAGGTAATTTTTAAAACAAGGAAATATTTGTCATGTAATTATTCAAAGAGAAGAAATAATGTTTTTGAGCAATTCAAAGGGAAATTCTTAATTAAAGTTAGTAAAATGTTAAACACGAAAACATACAAAAAAATGTAATAATTGCATGCAAAGTTCACAAATCAAAATAAAACGACTTTAATATATTTTAGTTAATTATCTTATGCAACTAATGTGTAGCACAATGAAAATTTTCAGGCTATTATCGAATCTTTTTGAACAATTACATTATCTTTTTTCCCAAGAAAGAAATTATTCATAAAACGAACATGTGCATACTTTTTAATTAAAGATGTATTTTTTATGTAACTAATTAAGTTTACTGAGCAAAACTCATGTTTATTTATTTTCAAATTTTACATTATTAAGAAGTAAGTAGCTTTTTTAATTAGCTGTTAAGAAAAAAATTAATAACACGTCTATCCTTCTAACTATAAAACTATTTAAAATAAATAATAAAAATAAAATGTAAAACATCTAATTTCGCTGCGTGTTAAAACATGCTATTTGCACCATATCGATAGAATATATTTGCCCATCTCCTTCCATTGCTTATACATATATGCTGTAATAAAAATAAAATTGTCGGTCATATTTCAAAAAGGCGCCATGATTAAGTTTCACAAAAAATTTCAAATATATAGGACGAATTTTGGAAATATGTTAAATATATTTCCTTGTGGGAACAAACTTGCGTAAAGTAATACTTGCGTGCATGGCAGTAAGCGAAAAACAAACCTAACAATAGCAATAACTCCAGCTCTAATTAATTCAATAAATAACAAAAAAATGCTAGTTTGATTCCTATAAAGTTCAGTATAATTGTATGTGGTTTATTTTGTTATAAGGGTTCAACCAAATAATTAAATTGAACCTACTTTTAAACGTTCAGTAGCCAACCACCAACAACACGCATCATTGCAACACCATAATTGTATTGTAAGTTCCCATGCTAAAAAATGTAGAAATACAAATTGGCATAGATTTTGAATGATAAGTTAGGGAAAATAAATGCATTGAAAAGTGAACCAATCAGTGTTAAGGATAAAGGTCACTTATTTTGGTATAATTTTAACAATAATTTATTAATTTTATTACTTTTGTTTTTATATGATATTTTGTAAAAGCCCAAACACAATGCACAGGTATTTGTTAAATAAATATATTTGTTCATTATTAATGAAGTATGAATATATTTAATATTCATGAATATAAAAGCATATTTTCATTTCACCATTAGAATCGTCATGGCCTACGACCGCTCCCCCCCCCCCCCCCCAAGTACAAATTTCCTTTCACTTTCTAACCACTATTTGCCAACTTATCTACTTAATAACAAACATTCTGTTATTAAATTAAAAAAAAAATCTAGTAGAATTTCAGAATAAACAAAATGTAGTGACCAGCATATTCGTCTCAGGCGAACAATGTTTAATAGATAAAGTTGAAGATCCCTTTTGTGCTATTTCATGAATGTTAAATATAAAAAGTATGGATTTTCTAATCAGTATTGTAATTATTGTTAATAAATTAATGTTATACTTATAATTTAACATTTTTAGCCGTGATATCAAGCAATTTTGAAAATGCGTTTCTCAATATGGTGCAGTTCCCGAATACGCTTAACTTATATTCCTTGTCTTTATGAAGGTAGAACAATGCGAATTTTTATTCAGGGTAAATGTGGCATTAAAAATCGAATGCAGTAAATAAATATAAGGTTTTGTATTGAGATTTCGAAAGTTCGTACAAAAATAAATATGTATAAGGCCCATCAAGAGAATTTCACCCTAATAGTGTTGAAAAAACATCATAAACAAAGAACTTTGATACAAATACCTTCATTTTGCGACATTTAGAATTCTAGGTTATGACAATCGCTCCAATTTTTTTAATGTACATTGCGTACAGGGTATCTCAAAAGATAGTGTACAAAATTTAAGAGGACCTTTTCAGCGTTTGGGGGGTTTCCTATATTTTCATTAGTATGCTTGTAAATCTTAGGAGATATATATATATATATATATATAGTTTAATCATAGTTTGATGCTATAATATATTTCATATCCCCTCATTCTATATACGGTTCAAAAAATTATTTTATTAAAAATGTTTTTGTCTAATATTTTTGTCTTTAATATGACTTCTAGTAACGGAAAAATACGGGCCTAATGCTCAAAGGGTTAAAGAGCACACTACAATAAAAATATTTTCATAGGAAACCACTGTCACAATCTAGATATTCAGTCATAAATAGAGGGTGTTTCACTTAAATCCAAAGTCAGAATTCCGTTCATAACTTTAACAATAATGAAGATAGTTCATCAAAAGTTTCAACAGTCTGACATTTTATTACATGAAATGTAATAATTATTTTGAGAATTGAGGAAATGGCCACGATCAGTGTCAAAATAATACAGACCTAGGCTCTTCATAATTCGAAATGCACCTCACAGAACATATGATGTCAGTGACGTAATTTCAATACACTTTCTGTTATGTCATCACAATTAACAAAATGTAAAGTTATTCTGTTGTGTATATCCACTAATTATCTTCATTGTTTTAAAATTATAAACGGAAGCCCGTATTCGATTTGTAAGGAGACACTGTAACCATCGATGTCACGGAAATGAAAATGTAGCAGTAATATCCAGAACTTTATTTTATTAACAGAAAATACGCATTTTCATCTTAACAGCGATGTCAATAACATTTACTTAGAGAAAACGTTGCTCATCAAGATGAAAAACTATTGGACAACAATTTTAAAACTGTTGCTAGTCGGTAGTCCAAATGACTAGCAATAAAAGTTACAGTTTTAGGTTACATGTTATAGTTTACCCTTAAATCCGTTTAAGCTGTCCTCAGCTAGTGGGTTACGCTTTGGAGGTGTATTTATAGTAAGAGGAGGCATTTTTATATCAATTTCATGAGAGAGTCATATGTCTTGAACAATACCAATAGATACTAGCAAAGTACCTTTATTCAACAACCCTGTAAAAAATATTCATCTTTTGCTGCGTAGTCACTCCACCGCTTTTATAGAATATCTCTATTTTGACCAATGAAAATGCTTCATAATATAGTAAAGGAACCGTTTTCTCTAAAAACGGTCGAGTGTGTCTGCAGCAAAAGCTGGAGATTTTTAACAGTAAAGTTAATTATTCTGTTTTCTTAATCTTGTTTATTCTGAGCTATATCAATATCAGGCTATATATTAAATCTTAAGAAGCGAAAAACGTCCAGCCAAGCGCTTTATCATTACTTGGTAATGACAGGATTTTATCTTGCCTTCTAACCCCAAGACAAAGGTAATCTCTGAAGGTGACATCCAACGACCATGTGTTATCATTCTTAAGGGAAACTATATTTCATTATCAGATATAAATCCCACATGCTATTCCCTTTTAGCCCGTTCGCAAAACATATATTCAATTTGAGAGAGTGCACATTTAGAGTTGATATCAGGTAGAAACTTTAAAGGGATATATTACGATACTCTTGAGGTGTGCCATATAAGATGACGATTGCAACTGAGTCTCATTTTGAGGAATAAAAACCAATCATACAAGCTTCCTCAAAGCGAAAATCAGCAAATGTTTGTTAAACTAGTGCTTCACCTTTTAAGAAGAGTGTATCCCCCAAAATTGTAATACGCAATCTTTTACAAATTCAGCATATGTTCTTTGCTGATTATTGATAACAATAATGTCCCACTCATTTGGACAAGAAAAACGCATAGTGTAATATGGGTTTTTAGTAGCAGTTATTGCATAATTTAGTGGTCTTAAAGTATATGACAAGTTTGGACGGCGGTGAAATCGGAAAATGTTATTTCCAAGCATAGCAGCATGATGATATTTATCCAAATAACGGTCTGTATGGGTTTCATCACCAAAAAGAGATCTTCCTAAACTTTGTCCTGCGTGGTTATCCATTTTAGAAAAATCGTCATTTATGCGGAATCTTTCATTGCATGATTTATCTTTTCCAAGAGGCTTCCTTTCAAAATAGGTGGTACGCATACAAGAGTTAGTTTAATCTGTTGTATAATTTCCCCTGGTCATAAGATATGAGAAATCTTGCTTCTTTAATAACTTTCAGTCTTTGATGCCCAGAGGGGTGTTTACCTTACTTTTTTCTACGATATAAAATTCTTATTTTAACAAGTTTCATTCAGAGGTAGAAAACTATCATCTACAAAATTAAACTTATTTTTGGTATTTCTAATAAAGTGCCAATTTTGGTTCGGAAGATCTAAAACAATTTCAGCTTTGCGTAAGAAGTCACTTCTAAGTAATAGGTTCTATTGAAATGGAATACCGCAAGGCATGAAGTACATCCCCGTTTAATCAATATTTGTTCTAAAGTCAAATGCAAAAAGTTATGTGTTTTATATACATATCATATATTCTAATACGAGCAAATCATGTGTGTGTGTGTGTGGTTATGCAAATTTTATTTTAAAAACGGCTCTAACGATTTTGACGAAATTTTGTATCTTACCGTTTTGGGGCTCCAGAAAACCATTGGGCTAGGTCACATGTTCGAGAAAACTCGATTAATGGGTAATTTTGGGTCACCGTGGATCAGGGTCAAACTAATTATATATAAGAAACGGTTCAAACAATTTTGACAAAATTTTGTATCCTAACGTTTTCGGGCATGAGAAGATTATTGGTCTGGGTCACATGTTCGAGAACTTTCGATTAGTGGGTCATTTTTGGGTCAATGCGGGTCAAGTTAATTTTATCTAAAAACGGCTCTAACGATTTTAATTAAATTTTGTATCCTACGAGTATCGGGCACGAGAAAAATCATTGGGCTACATCACATGTCCGAGAAAATTCGATTAGTGGGTCATTTTTGGGTCACTGTGGGTCAAGCTAATTTTATCTAAAAAACGGCTCAGACTATTTACACTAAATTTTGCATCCTATGGTTTTCGGGAACAAGAAGACTGTTGGGCTAGGTCACATTTGCAAGAAAATTCAATTAGTGGTATTTTTTGTCATGGGTCATTATGGGTCAAGTTTGTGTAGCTTAAAAACGGCTCAGAGAATTTGAACTAAATTTAGTATCCTACAGTTTTAGGTAACGAGAAAACTGTTGGGCTAGGTCATATGTTCAAGAAAATTCAATTAGTGGTCATTTTTGTCATGGGTCATTATGGGTCAAGCTATTTTATCTTAAAAACGACTCAGAGAATTTGAACTAAATTTAGTATCCGACAGTTTTAGAGAACGATACGACTAATGAGATAGATCACATGTTCGAGAAATTTCGATTAGTGGGTAATTTTGGTCATGGGTCGTTATGGGTCAAGCTATTTTTATCCTAAAAACGGCTCAGACGATTTGAACTAAATTTTGTTTCCTACGCTTTTTGGGCACGAGAAATTCATTGGGTTAGATCAAATTCTCGAGAAAATCCAATTAGTGGGTCATTTTAGGGTCACTGTAGGTCAAGCAAATTTTATCTAGAAAACGGCTGAGACTATTTTGACTAAATTTTATATCCTACGGGTTTTGGGTACGAGAAGACAATTGTGTTTGGTCACATGTTCGAGAAAATTTGATTAGTGGGTCACTTTGTTCATGGGTCATGATATTTGAACTCAAAGCGAATTTTGACCGAGCATAGCTCGGTCTCCCCTTCTTGTATATATATATATATATATGTGTGTGTGTGTATATACACATGTGTGTATATACACATATATATACATGTGTATATACACACATATATATATATATATATGTGTGTGTGTGTGTGTGCGTTTGTATAACATCGATACTCTAACTAGCAAAATGGAAATAAATTCATTTTTGAACGACTAAAACAAACCGAGTTACGATGCTTTGAACCTTATTAAATATTAGCTTTTCTCGCACTAAAAACACTCATGTTTCATGGATTTATTATCATGAATATAGTCAAGGTCAAAGGTGATAAAGTACAATATCCATTTTACTCGTCCTTCCTACATTACATTTTACCACCAGTCGCTTCTGCAGTATTTCAAAGGTTGTACATAACTTATATTTTTATTCAGCTCTTCTTACTCCATGCAATTTAATATTCTGGAAAAATACAATAATACATTTTTGTAATAATGTAAAGTGAACTCTTTTTCAAGAAATATATCGATAAATTTGTTTTTTTTTCTCATATGATCAGAAGTTTAAAAATTTCAATACACTTTATACAAAAGTATTTTTTTGTTTCCACATCAATCATCAAAACAAAATCAATCATTTTCATCTCATGGATTCCTGATATTTTCAAGCAAAAAATTCACCGCAACTATCAAATTTCTTATCCACTTTTGATTTCAAAACGAATTATTGCAATATATCGAATATCAAAGTTTAAAAATAAAATCTGGCAAGAAATGTATTTTACCAGTTTAAATATCCATCAAAACTCTTTATAGATATGCGTTCTTAAGATACATTTACAACAAAAAATCGCCATTCTTTAACATTCTTTCATAACGCTTGATTTTTTTTTTGTATTAGAAATACATATTTTGTATATTTTATTAACTTTTGTATATTTTATTAAATTTTACTTCATTATTACTTGTATTAAATGCTTTTTTCAAATGTATTTCACTGGACGCTATAGAAATATATCTACGTTCTATGGTGCTATAAAAAAGTCGTACTAAACATTTTTATAATACAATACTATAGAACTACTTTAGCTTTTTTTTTAATATATTTAATTTTTCTTATAATATCCATTTTTTATTGTGAAAACTCAATCGATATGTATAAACAGGTTATCATTCAAAACTTTTTATCACATCAGTTTCATGTATTTATGTTTTGTTCAATTTTACTTTAATAAATTCTTTCTTTAAAAAAAAAAAATAAATAAAATCGTAACCTACTGGTCCGTTTTAAGACTTAAAAAAACTTAATTTTAAAAAGAAAACATGTAATTTCGTCAGCGCTTGCATGTTCTAATTATGCTTTCCATCATGACACTTTTCCGGATTTTTCAATTCACAAAATTAAAATTTAACCCATCTTAGGTTAATACGAATCTAAGCTTTAGTAGTAGCTTAGAATAGACTTCACAAATCAAGTTAACTAAAGAAGTTTAGTCATATACTACTAGTTTAGAAAACACATTCACCCAATTCTGTTTTTACATAATATAATGACATACACAACATTCCATAATACGACGACAATACACAACGACATTACATAATAAAATTTTGATTTAAAATGAATTAAAAACAAATAATTATCTTTTTCCACTACTTTTTTTGATTCAAATGGATCGGAACAATTAAACAATTTTGTTCAATACTTCTATAAATTAAGATCGAGAAACCAAATGGAATATGTACACCACATATTTGTAATTCAGTTTCCATATACTCAACTGCAAGACAAAATAAATGCGTACATCTAGATACAGATGAACCTAAAATGAGAATTATAATTTTTTTTTTTTTTTTTTTTTTTTTTTTTTTTGCCAAGAAAAAAGAAAAAAAAAACGAAAAAAGAAAATCTCATATACATAACTTCCGTTAATGTCCATAATTTTTCTTTTCATGAATAAGTAACAATTTTTCCATTTTTTGTTCTTTTAACGTTTGTTACCCATGAAATTTTAATGTTATAAATGTGCAGCATTGAAAAAAGTAATATTAAAACAAGAATTTTCATGTAATAGTTTAAAGAACTATGTTGATTTTTTTAATGTTTGGAAACAATCTGCTGCTTTTCCATTGATACTGTTTGTATATATATATATATAGTATGCCCACTAAAGTCCCTTGCCACCTCTTAACTTCGGAACGGCTGCTGCTATATTCATAAGAGTAGTGTCTAGGTATAGTAAAGTAGCTATGGGCTATTCAATGAAACCGCCTACGGCGCCACCTGGTGGGATGTTGCGTAGTTAGCAGTCCTATCTCGAAAACGGAAAGAGATAGAGAAAAAAGTGATTTACAAAGTTGTAGAGCATCATCATTTTAGTACGAACAGACACATTGTGGACATTAATGCGAAGAATAGAACGGTTAAAACACGCATTTGTCTTTTCGTAATTTCCTACACTGTGACGTGACAAAGTGATCTTAGAAAGAAAAAAGCAACTAGTTATAATAATATACCTTTATTTTAGATTTTCAATGTTCTCACCGTCAGCTGCAATGCATATTTGGATGCTTGTTTTAATTTCACGTTGCACACGTTGAAGCATAAATGGTGACAGGTTGGCACAAGCGTCCGTAATAGCGTCGTTTAATGTCCTGCAATGTTTGTGGAGGGGTCGCACAGACCGGCTGTTTTATAACTGGTTGTTTCTTTCTTTCTAAGATCGTTTTGTTACGTCACAGTGTAGGAAATCACAAAAAAACAAATGCGCGTTTTAACCGTTCTATTCTTCGCATTAATGTCTACAAGGTGTCTTTTCGTACTAAATCGATGATACTGTAGAACTTTGTAAATCACTTTTTTTCTCTATCTCTTTCCATTTACGAGATAGGAATGCTAACTCCGCAGCATTCCCCCAGGTGGCACTGTAGGCGGGTTCATTGTGTAGCGCATGGCTACTTTACTATACCTAGACACCACTTTTATGAATATAGCAACAGCCGTTCCGAAGTTAAGAAGGTGGCAAGGGACTTTAGTGGGCATACTGTATATATACTTATACGCCATTTTCAGAAATTACTTTCATCTATCAAGTACAAAATATTTTGACCTAATAAACTTTTATTCAAAATCAATGAATGAATTTTATCTTTACTGGCAAGGAAAATTTTATAACGGAATGTGCATATATGACAAGTATTAATTAGAAAACAATTACACTTCACGCTAAGTAAATTACTTGATTTGGGTATTTGAGACTATATTTTCAGATCACGTGTAATAATTTTCTTTTTAATACAAAATTTAGTTGAAGCTTACTTTTATAATAAATGATATTTCCATAGTAATAGGGAATGATTTAATGTCAAATCGCTCAATGAAATTCATTTTTTATTTTTCCTTTAAAATGACGCGTAAGTTCCTTTTCATAAAATACTTTTGGAAAAATGAATTGATTGAAGTTCACTAGCAAATTACATAGCATGAGGAAGTTTAATCAATAAGCCTTCATCATTTAAAGAAACCAGTTAATGCTTTTAAAATCTGATTTCAACCTTAAAATATCGTCTTTTTCCAGTTTTAATGCAATTTTTATTTCAAAAGTACCGTTCAAAATTATTGATGGGTAAGAAACATGTTTCCTTACGAAGATGTATTGATTTTGTATGATTTTTTTTTCTATTAAAATAGGGAAACCTTTTTGAAAATTCTGAAAGAGAAAATAAATTACATTTGCTGATGGAATATAAATAATTATAATAATTCATTAATAAAGATAATTAAAAAATAAAAAACTCCAAGCACAAATGTGATAAGTAATGTGTAAAAAATATGTTTATTTAATTATAGCTAAATACCTTTAAATATATTAAAGCTGCATTGAAGTACATATTTTTAATTTGAACGGTGTCAACATTATTTATTGAACACTCTCGTACACATAACTTCTTACATAGCTGCGAATTTCTACGCTTTTTAAAATCATATGTTTTGAAAAAATAACTTAATAAAAATATCAACTGCGTTTATTTAATGAAATATAGTGCATATTTTATTTTATATATTAAGTAACATTTCTGGCTCAAAAAAATTTTTAAACTTAAAAAAAGCGTAGAAGCTAGCAGTCATGCTCTTAGAAGGTTGTATTGAACACCAATGCTCAAAGAGCTGTGCATATTTTAATTGTAGCTACTCCTCCCCATATGTAACTTTAAAATGACGTTTATACAAATATTCAGTTGGAAAAATCTTCCCTTGACAAATTTGTTTCTGTTTTGCTTGAGAAAAGATTTTCTCAAAGTATTTCTTCTCTTTAATCTAAAAAAGAACAATTGGTACTTACCCTGAAGATTCCATTGCACCAAACAACGGAGCCAATAATACTAATTACAGTAAGCCTTATTTTTCGACAACTATTACAGTTCATTTATCATAGCTTATAGTTTAGTTATTATAATTTATAGTAATAGTTTATAATATATTCGTTTTATTATGTTTTATACATTTTATTTATTTATTTATCATAGTTAATTTATTATATTATAGTATATTTTTATAATATTTACTGTTTTTTCACTGTGTTATGTAAATAATAATGTTAAATTTACTGTTTTGAACATAATGGCCAACGATAAACAAGTTTAGCAATTGACAGCCATTTTGAGCAATCTAGCTTCACGGCACGGATAATACGGAAGTACAGAACATTTTGTTTTGTCCTTTGTGTTAATGCGCCCTGAGTTTAAATTATCGCAAAAATATTTTTGTAATGTCTACTTTGTCTCTATTTGTCTCTTTGAAAATGTCTACCGTTAATATACAGGGTGGTCATAAAAAAACTTTGCCGATATGTCGAACTCTAGCGGCCAGTCCGTTCAACCGATCGAGAGGAGATTTCAGATATAGTTATTCACAGGTATGAGCTCAGTATTCTGTGAGCGGCAACAAATTGGCGCTTACAGTTACGGTTTTAGCTACAGAAACTCAAATATTCAAATGGCAACGCCCATTTTTTTTCATAGCAAAATGCTCAGCGCATGCAAAAACCCTAAAGAGCGTTGGAACGGTACGTGTATCACAATAAACGGACACGTTATGCACGCACAAAAACAGCTCTGCGAACGGTAAAAAAAAAAAATAAATAAATAAATAAAATAAAAAAACACAATCAGGGTGCACGAAGGAAATTTGCATATGACAGAGGCAAAACACCAGTCACGGAACGCCGTTCGCCAGATAGTCAGCGTAGAAAACGGATAAAAAGTGGGGTAGGAATGTTATTTCTTCAGTTGGGAGCACGCACATGCCGACGAAATGTCTCTTCCAGCGACAGTTCGTGGTGAATTGGTAAAACTCTATTATCAAAATGGGATGAATTCTGCGAAAACCTTGCGTGTTTACCGTCGAAACCATTGCCAAATACGTTGTCCATGTAGTGCGCAAGCTCTTCGTGATTTAGTAAAGAAATTCGAAGAAACTGGCTGCACCTGTGATAGACCGCGATCCGGACGACCAACTGTTCCTGAGGATACTGTTATGGAAGTACATCACACAGTGACTACAGGACACATGCAAACTGCAAGAGGTGCATCTCGTGTATTGTATATACCGAAATCAACGGTCCTAAAGATACTGCGCTCTGTAATCCGCATGTTTCCTTACCGGTACCAGCGCGTCCAGATGTTGGAAGGGGGAACCATCAACAACGTATAGACTTTGGTAATGAATTTCTTATACGATATGATGTGACTACGACTGGCCTCTTCGCATATTATGGACGGACGAGGCACATTTTACCTTAACTGGCAACGTCAACACCAAAAATTGTGTGCACTGGGCAGACATGAATCCGCACACTACGGCACCAGTACCTTTATACGACGTCAAAGTTACTGTGTTGTGCGGCATTGCGGGCACAATTATTCTCGGGCCGTACTTCTTTGAGGAAGCGACACCAACGAGATTTGTAACTTGCTCTGTAACAGGCTCCCGCTATATGGCAGTGCTGTAAAATTACATCATACCAGAATTGCTGCAACGAAATGCACTGAATGACTTCGTTTGGATGCAAGATGGTGCACCTCCACATATAGCGTTACCACATATATGTGGGAATTATTAGAAGTAACAACAACAATAATACGGACTCAATGAATTATTACGTTTCACGAGCAGCGATAAAAGCGATGATCACGCAAGACCAAGAAAAGCACGCCAGCACGAGCAGCTGTTCTATAGATTTCGGATATGTTGGTTGTTGGTGGAATTAGTAAGCAATACTTGGCAAAAATGGTATAATTATTGTTTGTAGTGAGATAAGAATGTTTGTATCATTCAAGAATATTAGCCCATTTATACAGTTTTTTTGTAAATCCGAGCTGTATTTTTTGTTATGTTATTAAATCTGTTTTGTTTATATTATATTTGAAGCTTTGTTGTGGCTAAAGTAATTATTACTCATCATAATCCCACATATATGTTATTTGTGCGTGCATAACGAGTCCGTTTCTTGCGATACACGTTCGGTTCCAACGCTCTTTAGGGTTTTCGCATGCGCTGAGCATTTTGCGACAAAAAGAAAATGGGCGTTGCCATTGGAAAATTTTGAGTTTCAGTACCTATAACCGTAACCGTGAGCACCAGTTTGTTGCCGTTCACGGAATCCAGAGCTCATACCTCTGAATAACTATATCTGAAATCTTACCTCGATCGGTTGAACGGACTGGCCGCTAGAGCTCCATATATCGGCAAAGTTATTTTTATGACAACCCTGTATATATATATGCATGTAAACCTTTTTGTAATTTTGCAATAAATGTAAGGGTTTTTTTTTATATTCAAAATAATTGAATCTTAATAATATATTTTAAATCTATACTAAGTTAAAAATAATTTTTCATTCATTAAAAAAATGTTCATGTATTAGAGTATTAATATCTAAGGAACATTACGCTTCTACACCCAGAAAAAGGAATTGATTAAAACAGCAAAACATGTTTTGTTGAGTACATTTTGTTTGTTTTAGCAAAATTCAAGTAAAATTGAACCATTTTACTTGAATTAACAAAACATTTTTTTCTGAAGATACAATTTTTTTTTTTTTTTTTTTTTTTTTTTTAATTGCAAAAAAAATTTTTTTTGTTGATTCAAACAAAATTTCCATTGACCTATATTTAAACAAAAATTTTGTTTAACGTTAAGGCTTTTTTTCCCCTTTTTAGGTCTGGTTGGCTCAGTGGACACAGCAGCAGCACATTATGCTGGAGGTCCCAAATTCGAGTCCTAGCGCAGGTCAATTTTCCACTCATGTTTGATTATTTGTTTAATTGTGTCAGAATTAATATATTCTTAAATTGTAATTACCATCAATATTGCATAAAGATCCCAAGCAACACTCATAATTTATATTTCTCAAATGTCATGTCCTATTATCGCAAAATAAGATGACAAAATATCTTATCATAATTTATTTATCACACAAAAAAAACTTTTTAACACATTCCAACATAGTTGAAAAGTGTTTAGGAATTCGGTTTGTCTGTCTGCCTGTCCGTGCTCTAACTCGCGTACATATAATCGGACTGTCATGCACTTGATATATGTTTTGAGGTTTACCATGGAATGTCCGGTATTGAAAATGAAGTGTGTAACATTTATAGTTTTTTTACAGGGGCTCTCAAAAGAATTCAATTACATTACGGTGTATAAGAAAACATTATTTGCGGTTTATTTTACTACTGTTACACAATTTCAAACATATTGAAATTGATATATACCACTGAGGTGCACTACAAGAGGCCTACTGTAGAATATGGGGTGAATAGCACTTATAATTCTTTTACAGGGACACTAAAAAAATTCGTTACATTACGGTCTATGGAGAAAAATCGTTTGGAGTTTATTTAAATAATGTTTCAATATTTCAAACATATTGAAATCGATGTAGTATATCACTGAGGTGCATTACAGGAAGCTTACTATAGAATATATTGTGTATAGCATACAATGTTCATTTACAGGGTCACTGTATGTTATCAACAATAATTGCTGGAATTGCGTTTTCAGTTGATAAACGCGCTTTTAAATTTAACTGATTTTTTGCTTTTATTTGGTATGTCTAAATTCTATAGATCGTATACAGAGCAGCAGAAAAGTCCTCGAGTACATTTCCGTTTATTTACGGAAATTCCATGAAGGTAATTCTAAACTGTGCTACGCTTTTCCTAACTGAAATAAAATTTAGCATTCTATGTACTGTATATACAAATCTATATATCGTATACAGAGCAGCACAGAAGAATTCGGATATCTTTGGGGTTTAAATGTTGGTAATTCCTAAAATCTATATATTTAAAACGCTAAGCGATTTCTTTCGACAATCCGTGAGAACAAACTACTGCATCAAATTACATCATTCTTTTTTTAAATGAAAGATATTTGGACACAGATTTGTTATCGTGCATTCGTTTGTTCGAAAATTTAATTAATTAACCGTAATTTTCAATTAAACTTTTACGTCTGCTAATGACGTCATAATCGGATAACGCCTACTGTTCCGAAGCACGGAGTTTATTTTCTTAACTCTGTGGTTGAATAAAAGAGAAATGATAAATATTAAAAGCACGCGGTTTTAAGGCCGAATTTGTTAATTTGCAAGTTAAATTTCGGTAAAAATACTTATCCGCGTGTTTTATAAGCGAATAAAAATTCATATTTATTGTGACGTCACGGGAATATTGTCAATTGGGTTTATTTTATCATTATGCATTATAACTTTGTTGATGCCATTTTTTCATTACAATTAAATACAAAATATATTTATATTTGTGTGCATGGTGTTTAAGCATTAATGTAAGGTATATGAAGTACGTATGAAAAGTTTGCGCCGGTGAAAATGACGTTATGCTTAGCTTGAAGTGCATTTTAACATTGATAAAACTAAAGAGAAAAATGTATATGATTGTGTTAACATGACATATTTTACTGATTTTTGCATTCATAATTATAAAGATTAGAATTGGAGCCGTCATTGATTTCTTCATCTTGATTGCATACCTTGATTGCATGTTACCAATTGCTTTTTTTTTAAATTATAGGATAGAAGATTTCCTTTTTTAATAAAAAAAAATCACAAAAGTAAAGAATTTCAGGAAATTTAAAGTTATTAAAAATAGTGTTATGGTAGAAAAAAATCTTGAAATAATTATTGTATGTTTTGCTAGAATAAACAATGTAAGACTAATATTTCATAGGAATTATTTTGGTCGATTTATTATAAGTTCATTTAACAGTTCCTTATTAGCGCAAAGTCCTATTTCTTTCACTGTGAATTTCTCTTTCGATGTCAAAAAATGTTTTTCCACTTTTAGACGCCAGCCAAAATACAGTGGCAATTTTTAGACATGTACAACAGTTGTGACAACAAAGGCGCTATCGCTTTAGCTTTCATCGCGCTTAAATCACTTCGAAATACTACAAATTTCTATTTTTTGCTACATTTTACAATTTCAATTCTTACATCATCAATTAGAAAAAAAATTAGCTTTCGATTGAAATTTATTTGAAAACTGCCGATTAATTGAACGACTTTTTAAATAATTTTCAAGCATGAAAAATTTTTCAGTTCTATCTTATCAATGACCACCAGTTTACTTCAATAATGTAAAATAGCCCCTGGGAAAGTTGCCACAATTGAAAATAGATTTCCCTAACCATCATAAAAAGTGAATAATAATTTTTTTTAAAAAAAGTGATAAATCATAAGATCAGATTATCCATAAGATAGAACATTTTGGCGCTAAACAAAAATCTGTCAGAAAAAAAAGACGATTTTTAGTTTATGTTGAACATAAAATTGATATGTTGAATTCGTTGATGAATATGTTTCATCAGATATCAGGATATGCAAGGAATTGCATTTTTTTATTTTTTTACATTTGCCAACTGTATAAGAGGAAAACTATCCCCTACTGTGATGGAAAAGGGATAATCATCCTGATTATGTCAAGGAACCGAAGAAACCATACAAATAAATTACACTTAAAAACATTAAAAATCTCCCTCATCTGCAGATAGATTTATTACTGTAAAAAACTTCTTAATCTTTGCATAAAAATTGATTAGCTTAAAACAATGGATGCGTTTTAGAATATATGGATTTGAAACGAACAATGATTAAAGAGGACATTTTAAAACTTTTAATTTAATCATTTTAAAACTTTTTTATTCGTTGAATTTCGACGGTGCTTTTGGGCAGATGCAATGCACATGCGCATAGGAGCTCATTCGGTTGCATTATCACAGGGGGGGGGGGAGATGCGTGCTTTATTTACTATGTTCTGTTATTTACTGAATATGATATGAACGTAGGAATATACTATTTGTATATACTTCATAGGTCCATGAATTTTTTTTCTTGCCGTGGGGAATATGGTGGTAATGTCAAACTGATTTGCATTACACAGTTATTTACGGATTGTTTGTTTGGAGTTCGCATCGGATTTAGTATTGTATTTGACTGGGGAAAAAATTAAATAAAATATTTGAAAGACTGTTTTATACGCGCCCCTTCATAAATAATAAAGAAGCTTATTTTACTGATATTGTTATAGTATTTTTTTGCGTCAAGTTTTGACGGGTTCAAACTAGTTGGATTTTTAAATATGTTATGCGTTTTCCAAATTGTTTACTTAGATATCGTAATTCAGCTTATTAATTTTACATTTAATTATTCATTATTATAATTTATATTCATATTATACACTTATTACATTATATCATATTTATTATATTATATTATATTATATTATATTATATTATACCATACCATTATTATAACAATATACATTATTATAATTCATTATTATAATTATATATAATTTATAATTAAATTCATTTAATTATTCATATTATACATTTAATGTTCAATAACATTAATTTTACATTTTACAATTACACTTCCTGTAATTATATAAGATTTTTAAAATTATTTTGAAAGTGTTGGAAAGTGTTCCAAAATTTATGCTTGACGAATTATTTTTCGTTCTTGTTTTATTAATTAGGAAGAAACAATGCAAATAATGAAAATATGCTAATTGATTTTTTTATTATGTTATTCTTTTTTTGTTTCCATGCATTAGGATAAGCATATTCAGTGTATTTTGTAAAGTAAAATCATGTCCCTCATTAAGCTTACGTCATAACGCTGGTGGAAGTGACTTGTGTTAACTCTTTCGCTTTTATCGGTGATGTATTCTATTCTAAATATTGCATATTTTCAGTTTTTATACCATCAAATAAAACAAAAATGTACAATTAAATAAAAATTGTTTAAAAACTTTATATTAATTTTCTGATTTTTGTAGAAGTATTTAAATAATTTTAAATTTTGAATTTTTAAAAATATATCGCATCAATGAACATTTTTATTTTTGCATAATAAATTAAAAGGTCCTTTACAATATCATAAATCTATGCACATAATGATTGAGAAAATGGCAGAGTTACTACAATTGGCGATTCATTGCCTAAGCTTGGCAAGAGAACTTCTTCAACATCTCTCACGTAACTAAAAAGTAGTGTATTTTCTTTCGGAAAATGGAAAAACTACTGAAATAATTCCTTTGAGACTTTCTACTATATTGGGTGGATTAGAAACGAGATCTGGACACAAGCTTCTTTTTAAACATTCTGATTTCAATTATTTTCATAATTTACAATTTGAATATGTGCTTCATCTCTTTTATATGAAACTGCTTTTTAGTGTAGTTGGTAGGCAATGTAAAAATATCAATATCATAAAGCAAAAATAACGGGTGCCTGGAAAGTCTCTTTACAATTTCACGCTTTTATTACAAACACAAATGAGCAAATACTACATGTATGAAAAGTAGTACAATATTAAGACTATATATTGAAGTTGTTTTTGCATCTATTGAAAAATTTCTATGTGCACCATTGGTTGAACAAAACACGTGAAAATGGTGATAATAGACGTTTTTCTCTGATTATCTTTTTCGTCCACTCCGTAGTTTATGCAATACTGAGTTGTTCTCTACAAATTTCTTGTGACCACGTTCATGAAAAGTCATGAATTAGACAAGAAATTCATGAAGACCGAATCAGTATTGGATGAAGCAAAGAATGTACGTAAAAGAGTATCAGACAAGTTGGAAATTGCACGTGAAACGTGACATATGAGGTGCGTTTGTACTATAACAAGTTTCAGTGAAATTAATTATATCGTCTGTTATTATGATATGATTAATTTCCGTAATAAAATAAGTACATTTTAAGTAGCCAATATTTTGTTATTTTTTGACATTTACAGAAAATTCCAATGGGAAACTTAAGCCTAGCATTGAAAATTTCAGAACTTGAAATCTATATTTAGACTGTTCGTTCCATTTAATAACTATTTCTCAGTAAACATCTATCCAAAAATTGTCGGTAGATTATAGGATTGCTATAATTAAACAATTTTAGTATACAAACTCGGTTTTTAAATTCAGTAATACGGAAATAATATGACTCCATTTTCAACAGGTCGTAATCAAGATGGAAACCTAGTATCATTACCTATCCTATCATTGTGTTAATTACGTATCATAGGATTTAATAGAATGAAACATCTCGGTCGCTTGACAATTAATCCTTGGCAGCTGCTATAATAAAGAAGTACCATTTTTAAAAAAATTCAAATTACTTAAAAACAATTTATTAATATCTTTTTAAGTTTTAATTCGATTTTCATAAAATTTGAAATGCCTCGACAAAATTCTGAAAAAATTATATACATAAATTCCAAATCATTTGGTTGGGTAGTATTTGCGCTGTTATATGCGGACAGACGGACGGACCAGATGACGATTATAGGTGCTACGGATTTATATAATTACGAACGCACCTAAAATAAAATGTCGACGATTATTGCTTTGCCGTGTTTCCTGCAACTAATGATGCACGCAGAAGAGGATACATAGATGCATATATAGAGGTTTCTTAATTGACGAAAAAAAAGATCCCTCAATATATACTTCTAATATTGTACAACTCTTCATACAATGTAATGCTCATTTGTTTTTGTAATAAAAGCTTGAAATTGTAAAGAGACTTTCCGGACACTTTGTATGTCCACGAGTAACGCGGACGTCATATTGATGGTGTAAACGAGCTTTGATTAACTAATTTAATTTTTACTGCAATTTTTTTAAGTTTCTAAACAGCGAGAGAGGATAAAAAATGTACTTTTAAATGAAATTTGTGTAAAAACTCAAATTTTGTGTAAATCTCAAATTACTGATTGTGAATTGTTGCTAAAACATTTTTTAAGCATAAATATTCTGAAAACTGCGTTGACCCCAATTACGGAAGATTAACCTTCTTGTACTTAAAAAAAAAAAATAACTAATTCAACATTTCTTTGTTTCTGTATAGTATTCACAACTAAATTGTGAAATTAAATTAAATCTTCGCAAATAAATAACTAGAATGCAAGGATTGGACCCTCCCCCCCCCCCGTATGATTATGTGCATTCTCTGATCGTTTTTTTTTCACATCAATAAGTTCGACCACAGTACATTTGTACTTCTGCAAATATAGTATAAGGACAAACTGAACGGTTTAAGGAATTGACTAAATTTAGACTATCAAATTCTACTACTCTCTTCAAACATTAATATATTAAATAACTGAAACAAATCTATTTTTCTTTGTTAATGTGACGTTTTCAATAAAAGAAATTACCATAAATTTGCATTTGTTAATAGGTAATTTGCTGACCGGCCATTCTTCCTAATGTATTTCACCGTGTCCCTGATCGATACTAATTATTATTAAATGAGGTTTAGTTCAACTACTTCCCGTGTTCCGCAATATTTTAACATGGTAATGACTGTCGTTAAATATTTTAGAGGCGTATACAGTTTGCAAATTGTTTCTAAATTCACTTGATAATGAAATTACTGGAAAAGAAACTAGGACATAAATAACATTTTAGCCATTTTGATTATGTATAGGTAGAATAATTTATATCTAATTTTAATTAATTGCTAAGCATAAAATAAATATTTATCAAATTATGAAAAGTCAATAAATTGTTTTACTACGTTAAATAATATAAAAATATATTTTAAAATATGATGGTACCATCAATTATATTAAAGTATGACTGTGTTTGTGTTTCATATCTAATCCTCTTGGAATAGGATGAATTGGAAATAGCACAAATTATTTGAAAAAATAGGAGGTTGTCATAAGAACTCTTAAAAATTTCGGAATTTAAATTGAATTCCGAAATTTATATTTTTAAATTTAAATGCAAATTTTGTAAAAGTGGCAAGTCAGTTATTCCATCGTTGTTGACAAAACTGAGGAAAATGGATGCAATAGGGATTATTATACATTTATTGACAATTTCTCATTAAAATACAAACGGAAATTAACTTCTAATTTTAGTAGATGTGAAAGAACATTTTGATTAAATTACAGTTTTGATAATCGTGGAATAAATGAAAATATAATCTTAGATATTCAAGATTTATGAATACATGTATTGTAAAGAACAATAAGTCGTCTATCAAAATTTTTAAATCTAGAAGTCATTACATCGCATCTTATATTAGCTTTGCTACCAACCAAACAGATCGAACAATAACAGCTTTAAGATCTTACATTTGACTAGAAAGTTATAATGTCCTATTTACGAGTATTGAAATAAAAGAAAAAAACTCATATCCTTTAAACCTTTTGAACTGTGTTAAAAAGGAGGGGATTAGTGGGTAAAAAGGGTATTTGTTTTTTATTTATAAAATAAAGTTTTTTTTTCTTTTTGTAAAATTATAAAAAAAATGTTTTTATTCCAGAAGTTCCAAAATTACAAACCAGATTTTGAAAGAACTGAATGCTTTTGAGAAATAACGTCATTGAAAAGGTGAATTTTCATTGTGAAAACTTCTATGTTACGTTATATATTTTTTTCTTCAGAAAAATGTAATATTTAATAAAATTTGTTACTAAATGTACGATAAATTAAAACTTATTTTACTTCAAAAAGTCCACAAACATTATCCAATCATAGTCAGTCCTGTAACCGAATTATTTTGTACGTCTCTGTAAATGTATGATAAATAACATAATCTGTAGAAAAGCATGTGGTAATGCAGCACAGGTGGTAGTGCATTGATTTTAAGTTTTATAATAGAGACGATAAAATATAGTAGGTTTTTGTTCCATAGAGATGTTTTTTCTGCGAAAAAATATTTCACGTTATTTTTCTGTTTAACTCAGTATGAGAAAAAATCTTTTCGTAAACATTCTTTTGTCCTTTCTTTTCAAGTTAGTTTTGTACAAAGTTTACGAATTATTACATGAACCTAAAATCGATTGGCATAAAAGAAATTCAACTTGTTTTGCAAAAAAAAAAAAAAAAAAAAAACCCAAAAAAACAGAAAATATTTTCATTTTGCACAAATTGAAATATATTTACTGTCTTTTGTGAAGGATATAATATTTAAGCAAACAAATGGACCAATTTTCTTCATAACAGATTTAAATATTTTACGATTGAAATACTATGCAGTTTCATTATAAACATTTGTTTTTACTTAAATACAATATTATGTCCAGAAAACTACTTTAGCAACTTCATACAAAAAAACTTGTTAATCTCAATGGTTGGAATGTTACAGAAATTTCTGAAACAGTCACATTATTTTAATGTACGGAAAAATTATATTTATTCTCTTAACAGACAGTTTTAATAGACATAATATGAACTTAACAAATTCAATTGCCAAACGTACAATTTCAACACAAATTTTTATGGGGTATAAATAAACAAAAGTCAATTAAATGTAAATGTCTCTTTTATTACACTATCAATTTGCATTAAAATAATATACGTTTATGTTTATTGGTACTAAATAAAATATCTTATAGTAAAATTAAACTTAAGATAAATGTAAGAAAACGTTCCACTAAATCCTTTTATCTGCTAATCACTTCCTGCTTGCATATTTTATACAAATTAAAAATATAAACTCATTAAAATTAGACATTCCATCGAAGTTAAATGAAAATGAAACAGTAATTTATTCTGCATGTTTGTTTTGTTACCTCTTAACTACTATGAGGCTATAATCGGTTTTACAGACCGCCCGAAATTTTTCCGCGATTATTTACACTCCTCCGAATAGATAATGATCCGTGTCCGTTTTTCTATCTTCCTGAAACGACCCCCCCCCCCCACGCCGCATTTTGCTTGTCATTTAGATAACTTCTCTTATTATTTATTATTTATTATTTTTTTATCGCAAGCAGTCCAGACCACTGACAGTAGTTATAATTATCTTTTTGCCCGAGAAGAATCTGTTTCTTCCGGGGTAATTTTATACTTTTTTTAAAAATTGGGGGGGGGGAAAATAAAATTGGATGATGAGGGATTCCCCTCCCCCCCCAATTTGTCAATTAGCTCACTGTGTTGTCGATATCTTTCTGAGTTTTCACGATATTTTACTGGTCTTTTTATACGAGTTGCTCTATAGAATTTACTACCATATCATGAACAAAAATCTTTGGTCTTGTTCGCGTATGCACAGTTAAACATCATTTCATACAATTGCCCATATCGCATCAATTATTTAATATTTAATTTTTTAATTGCAGTATGCTGTTTCCACTCTTCTTAAAGCCAAGTATGTGCTTTACATCCTCAAAGTTCAAGGACAATTCGTGAAGAATTTCTGTAGATGTTCGGCAAACCGTGTAAAAAGTGAATGCGTTCGGTCAGTCCTCCTTAATTTTTGGAAAGCAGTGTATTATAAAATATACTTTTATACAAATGTATAAAAATAACTTTGTATCAATGTATCGATTGTAAAGATTCAGTATGCGTTCAATGTTTGAGAATCTTTATCGATAAAAATTCATTATTTTTATGATTTTTTTTCAATGGTGATATGTAAAATCTTATGTTTTTAACCTTACATATAAGAAATTACAAAAATCTGTGCGCAAACTTTATTTTATGCCCCATTTTTATTAACATAACGATATTTTTGGTGCAAATAGAATTTAATATTTATTACTTAACTATACTTTTATGTAAAATGTAATACATTTTCAGTAAGAAATTATATTTGTATGCAACAATCATTACAGGAGTATAAAATTACAAAATTAATTTTCATTGATGACTTACAGCGAATTATTTTATTTTACTAGTTCCATATAACGGAGTGTCCATCTCCAATTCTCAAAACACGGTTTATAAAACAACTAGCATGCTTCTCCCACTACGCTGGTTGGTTTCTCCAAATGAATCTTGAAACAAACAAAATTATCGGTGAATTTGATCTTATATTTTAAAGCAATGTGGATATTTATCAGGTAAATCCTTCCACATTGCTGAAAATGATACTAACGCCTTTGCGCTATTATATTTTCTAATTTGTCAGATGAATTATGGACTGATAGGACTTTAGTTGATCATTTATGGTAGGATTTGATATAGAACGATATGAAATATACTAAAACCATCCCTGAAAACTAAACAATGCAATTATCATCAAAATCCGTAGAGCTTTTTTAAAAGGCTAGTGTTTTATAATCGGATTCATCAGATTATACATATTTTCCCCATAATTCTAGAACTAAGCAACCTAAAATGGTACGTGGTATACTAAAACCCTCCCTGAAAAATAACCTAACTAACAGTGCAAGCCCCATAGAAATCAATGTAACAGAATATTTTTAATAGGGTTAAAATATGATAAACGGATTCATCTGACACATAATTCTTAACTGAAAACTGAAGTAACTATTTTATATACCAAAACTTTCCTTGAAAACCATCTAACTAATAGTTCAAGTCCAAAAAATCCATTCAACATAATGTTTAAAAACGGCTATCTTTCATAATCGGGTTTATCCGATTATAGAAATATCACCCATAATTCTAATCGTCACATTTTTTATAATGATGAAAAGAAGTCCCTCGCGTTTTATCGAGAGTTTGAATTTATTCCGTTGCTGTAATAACGCATGTATTTTTAGAGATTATCATTTCTGATGTTAGAATTTTGTTGTTTTGGCGCCAAAGACATCGCCAAATTAGAAAAGTATGCAATATCTCATGAACTATCGTTTTTAGAAGAATGTGTTTGGTACCATTCGATTCAGCACACAAAAATACATTAAAATATATGTTATCATTTGTCACATAACTATAATAGATTATTTTTAAGGAATTTATTTTAAGTTTGTTCCCTTTTCTACCCCCTCAGAGGTGGAGTTTTAGAAAATCCTTTTTTATCGCTCTTCTGCGTCCAAAGAAGTATTTTCTCTCCAATTTTCATGTTTCTAGGTTCAATAGTTTGCACTGTGCGTTGATGATCTCCCCAGTTAGTAGTTAAGGGTTAAAACAATTTGAAATTTATAACTTTACTTGTTTTCCTCTATTTGCAAGCAATCGAAACAAGCAAATTTTGTGGATTGCATTTAGCTTTGTATTAATGTTTACTGTTTACAGTTTATTTTATTAACTGCACTTAATCACTGATGAAACTATATGTTTTAGTTTTGATGAATTAAACTATTTAAAAATATCCATAAACAAATGTATTAGATAACTTGTATGTACGTAGTTCCTTCACTAACAATGTTTCCCTAAATTGCAAGACTCGTATTTAGCAATGTATGCCTGAAACATTGCCTATATACACTGGTTTATTTATCAACACAATCGTCATGCATACTGAGGCATTTCTCTCATCCCTGCATCAACATATAGAAGCTCAGAGCAAAAAATTCCGGGATCAGGCCTAGCAACATTCGCCCTGCTGAGCAGCGTGACAAGTGTTACTAAAGCTCCCTGAACTTTTACACTCGTTGGACATTTAAGACCTCCCAATTCATTCTTCATACATAGGAAAAAAGGGTAATTGGTAGATACTAAATCGGGGCTATAAAATGTATATGGCAGCCTTTCTCACCAAATTTGCGGATCTCAGTAGTGACCGGTCAGTTCCTCTGGATTTTAAGCTTTTTATCCATTCGCACCGAAAAACGGTTTGCACACATCTGCCTGACAGATGTCATCCAGTACACGTGGACATCCCATATTGCCCTCTTCACTAATTATAGAACCCCGGTATTTGACGTAGTTCTGCCCTTTTCAATCTGTTTGAGCATGCATCTTCAGGTCTGCGGTTGGTTGGTTAGTTGAATAAGGGCGCTAAGGTCATCTTTTTCATACGAGGGCCGGAACTTCCGTTTAAAGTGGAATACGACCCACTACAAACAACTGTTCTTAAATTGGTATTCGAACACGCACCTTTTCTCCAGTAGCCAGCGCACGAAGCACTAGACAAGCAGGTGAGCCCAGTCTGCGAAACAAACAATGTGGTTCCATAAATTCTACAAATTATCTAGCCATGTGCATATTTCCATATATATATATATATATTTTTTTTTTGGAGAAAATTTTATGGTACAAGAAAACGTACAGGTGGAATAGCTTACGCATAAATCTTTGTTTTTGTTCTTAAATTTAGAATTTTTTTTTTTGTACTTCAAATTATATAAAATATGAAATATTTAATTTTATTCTATTAAGTCGTTGGGATGAAAAGGTTAAACTTCCTCAAACTCTATGCAGCAAAGCTGAACAAAGAAATATATGCAGTATAAAATATGTTAATCCGAAAAATATTGTAAAGAAAGAAATCTTAATCAATGATTTAAAAATAAATGAATTTTTTTTACAGCGATTTCGTGATTCGGGAAATAAACTCTTACATGCTACAAATTAAATATTTTTATGTTTTGTCTCTATAGGGAAATAAAATGTATTAAATATTTTTAAATAAATGTAGTGAGATGTAAAAACGTTCTAACTTTTTCTTTTATAAACTCTGACGACTATAATTTAAGTTTATGTTGTTTTTATTTTATATTTTTCTAAAAATAGACAATTACTGGATCTCATCTAGAACTTCAATCTTGGTGAAGCGAAATGGGATAGAAAAAAATTGCCTATAGACACACATAGAAATACCCTCATGCATCGCAAATATCTCACATTATAAGATTTTTGTAACAAGTGACTCATAAATATGTTATTAGGTTGATCGTATGTATAAGTATTTGTTTTTTTATCTCAGAAACTTTATATGACAGAAATAATCAATGAAATGCGTTAGAAAATAATATTTCTTTTTGATGATGCATTTCTATGTTTTCTACAAATAATAAATATATGGTATTTACTCGCTCATTTTGCGCACCTTTTATGCGATTTCTTCGATTCTAAAAGTAGAGGATGTGAAAAATTCGCCACTTTTATTTTGGTATTATTTTTCTCTTGAATGACAACTTGGAATAAAATGAGAAATGACCTTCCATAGGATAAATATAACATTTTAATAATTGAATAATTAAGATTAAACAAAATGTATGACTTGGTGTTTTCAAAAAGTTAAGATACACCTCAGACAGTAAGAAATAAAAAGTTTTAATGAGCGCGTTGGCAAGATATTGTAACCTTGAACATTTGACTTTTCCCTCACAGTCGTTCGTTATTTGTAAGTTGAGTCTGTTTCATGTAGCACGTGATTTTAATCGCTGCATTAATTCAGAATCCTGCCAAATGTGTAGTACGTTCCATCATACGTATTCTTCATGCAAAAAGTGAGCGTCCATTGGTATTACAAAAGAATTGTTTCTGTCTATGAGAACATTATGAATTGACAAAATGTAACGAAATCGTGTTGTGATTTATCTGGAGGTAGGACCAATGTTTATGGAGAAAACAGAACATGTAGGTCATCTCTGATGCCCCCAACGACTATCACTTTTTTTTATACCGCAAACCAGGCCCCTACTTGACCGGCATGAATGCTTAACTTAACGGGTTAGTACCTGGGTGCGGGGCGGAAATCGCTTGATCTCAGCACGGCTGTGATCCACCTGAATATAGATTTGTTCACATCGCTGCTGTGCTTGCTCTCTTGTGGATTGCTACAGTTATCTTTGTTTGCCGGTTCAAAGTTTCTGTTTAACTTTGTTGAATTGACAAATTTAATAGGTCTCGTAATTTAGAACCTTGATCAGGTGACGAGACCCTCACCTGACTAGGCACCCCCAGAGGTATAATTCACAGGTAACTTGGAGGGCTTTGCACCCCCGACGGATTTTACATGCACCAGGTGCCATTAGCGTACATAGATTTACATATTTACCATGTCTGTTGGCTTGTAACGTTCATGGTGGGTTGTCGCTGTAGTATTTATCGCCTCTTTTATGGGCTGATTTCACTTCTTGTTGTATTTGTCTCTGTCAAGGTTTTTTGGCGTTTTTATAGGCTCACCCCTGTTGTGGGTTGTTTTTGTCTATCATTCATTGGGTTTTTGTCTCTTTCTTGATATATTGTTACCTCTAGTTTGTGCTAGAGCTTGTTGTCACATTTTGAATCTTGGTCTTCTTTCGAGAGTTTCACTGGTTATTATGTCACTATCGTGGGTTTTGTCACGTTGTAACTTTTATTACTGGTCTACTACTATCACTACTACTATCACTTATTCCTTTACCTGAAGAAACATCTTGCAGGGCAAACTTCCACGACGATGATGAGATCAAAATCAAAGTTGAAATGTGGTTTTGACAACAGGCGATAAATGTGTATAACTGTGGGATACAAAAGCTTGTACCCAGCCTTAACAAATCTTGGACAATGGATCTTGGACAATGGATAACGTTGCTTGAAATGCTAAAAATAGAAAAGTTATGACTTAGTTTCAATCTGTAGCAGTTCACCAGAACAGTACATATACTACGAACGTTTCCGGAATCGTAATTTCTGCTGCCTACACAAAATAATATATTCTTAAATAAAGTAAACACTAATTTCCCTATGATTTGTGATGGCTATGATGACATACACTCACGCATAGGTTTTTTTTTAATCGGTTATAAAAAGGAAAAAAGTCGCCAAATTTAGGGGATTTTTTTCTTTAATGGCAACCTAGACATTGTATTAAGTTATTCGTTTGGCGCGGTCTTGAAAATCGCGCCAACCAAAAAGTCGCCAAACTTATGTTTATATGTTTGCGTGAGTGTAAAGCATCTGTTCCTTGGTGATATATATTTTTAATTGTTTTTTCTTTTGAGATGTAAACTCTCGCAATGAATAATTTCTATAAAATTCGAAATTGAAAAAATTGAAATTATCAGTAATTGTTGTTTATGAATCTAAATTATGATTTATGAATCTTGCAACCATATAATCCATATATGAGTTGCTGATTTTGAAAATGGAGCAAGTCCATTTTGTAAAAAAAAAAAAAAAAAGTTAAAGCTAACTATTATTACTAATTAACATAAAATTTACGTTTTTATTCAATTCACAATATATATCTTTTAATATCAGTATAAATTTGTTGATATATGAGCATATGTTATACGCTCTGAATGTATGGATATTTTATTTAAAATGTCTTTCTTAAATTAAAATGTCATAAAATCATCTATATAATAAAACCGTATGTCATGTGACTGTCCTCAACAGTTCCGGGATGCCGCTTCACTTTTTCATATGCCAGGCAGCCATTTTTATTCAAAATTATTTTTTCTAATAAAACTGCATAAAAGTTACATTTTTAGAAAGATCGTTGAAAATAAATTAATATTTGAGAGATGACTTACTTTCAATTATGTATACATTCTGCAATAACTTCAGTTTCAATTAGGTTCGCTGTTCAAATTCTCTATCCATGAAAGTAAACAACAACAAAAAAAAAAGATTCATTCGTTGTGAACGTTTAAAATATTAAACCATGAATTTTTGGACCGCTGCCTGGTGTAAAAAAAAATAATCAGCACCAGTGAGACAGTCAATGTTTACCATAATTCTGTTCCATACAACTCAACTTCCTTCGGATCTTTTCTTGATGTAAGTTGAACTCCGTGGTTGAACTCATGTAATAATATTTAATGGATCAAATTTCAAAACAAATTGTCAGCTTTTATTTTTCGTGTGTATTAATTAGAAACGATATTTTAATTTTGAAATCAAATGTTTTGATTTATGATAATATTTCTTATTTATCTATTTTCTATTTTAAAGAAAAATGTGAACGTCATGTATTTTAAATTGGAACAGCTGTCACGGACGCACCAGGGTTGGCGGAATTTTTGTTTTGCGCCATTTTGGCGAGAAAATCCCATTTTCAGGTACCTATTAGAGATTACTAAAACAGCATATACTTTTATTTTATTATGAAATAGTTTATTTTATATTAAAAACACACACACAATGATTAATTTATTATAAAGTGGGTTAAGCGGTTTTTGTCAAGAAAGATGAAATACATAACAACAAAAAATATGCGAAATGCTACCACGATCGCAAAAGTTCTTGATTTGTCTATTAGATTTTTCCGGTTTGGCGAAGGATTAAGGAAAAAAATAAATTATGAATAAAAATAATTTGTTACAATGCTTAACATACATTTAAGGGCGACCAAACTGGTCGCCAGTGGCGGCTAGTTTATAAATAAATATCTAAACTAGAAAATAATATTTTTTACTTCTGAAAAAAAAATTTCATTAAAGAAATATTTTTCAAATAATTTACAAATGCTTTAATCAAACGACTCGTACATTTTTTTTCACAGAAGGAAAAAATATTTTGAATATTTCACGTAACAGATGGGGATAACCTTTTTATTTTTATCTTTAATTAAATTTATGCTTGAAAGATTACATGGGTAGAAAATAAATGAAAACTCCCTTCCGTTTCCTTTAATAGCAAAAATTACATCTGTATATTTTTTTGCATTAGATTTGAAGATTTATTTTCGTGCAATATTGTAGATTGATGCAAAGGCTTTTATTATCGAAATAATAACATACCAAATAAATGTGAAAAAATACTCTTTATTATGGAGACTCCCAAGTTTAAAACTATCAAAAAATCGGATGTTTTATTTTTCATGTTTTAATAAAAATTATTCTGAATCGAACAAAAATCCATCTCATAAAAATATTTAAATTAGAACGCGGTCAATTTAAAGAAATAAAGGCGAATTTTAGCAAAGATTCCAATTGCTTTTTACTTTGCGTCCGCTTTTCTCCACATTCGCTTATTTCTACATGCGCCACTGTAATAGACCGGGAGGCGGCAGCACAGACAATCACCTCATCGAGTTCACGGCTGAAATTCCAGAATTAGTTAAAACTCGATTCGCATATTAAAACGCAATCGGTCTGCCAAGTCATATCTTGGTGGAAAACACGTGAAAACCCGAATTTAGCGGTTGACTCGTAGGTTTACCATTGTGTTTTCCTGCAACCAAAAGTATGAAAACATGGAGAACTAGGTGCAGGAAAACACAATGGTAAACCTACGAGTCAACCGCTAAAATCGGGTTTTCACGTGTTTTCCACCAAGATATGACTTGGCAGACCGATTGCGTTTTAATATGCGAATCGAGTTTTACATAATTTCGGAATTTCAGCCCTGAACTCGATAAGGTGATTGTCTGTGCTGCCGCCTCCCGGTCTATAAGAGAAGAATGGTTTGCAAGTAGGTTATTTCCTTTGCATAAATATATATTTTGTAAATATCACTCCCACAATCTGCAACAATTATTATAAAATTAAACAACGCAAATTTTATTTGATGCGATTAAATTGTGTTTAAACACACGATACATTTAAAAAAAAAAAAACACATTCTAATCGAAAGAAAGACAACCGTGAGGGGAAGTTCGATTCATATGCTCACGATTTCTTGACAATGACTTGATCAATTACAATGTGTTTTACCACATACATACATCTTAGTATGACAGAGGTAATAAACTGGCTCAATTTTTGAAAATCGATTGGCTTCCTGAGTAATTAAAGGTTAAAATTCTAGTGCGATTCTAGTTTCGATTTTAGAAGAATTTTAGAATTTTAGAAAAAAAAATTTCGAATTCTAGTTTCGATTTTAATAAAAAAAAAAAAAAAAAAAACGACTACATGTAACAACTGTTTTTTAAACAAAACTTTAATTTTAAATACTTTCAACTGTGTTCATATCATTTTTAACACGTTGACCGTCCACGTGAAATTGATTACTGTTTCGAACTCAATTGCGATTTTAATTTAAAAAAAATTAAAAAAATTAAAAAAAAACGACTGCATGTAACAACTGTTTTTTAAACAAAACTTTAATTTTAAATACTTTCAACTGTGTTCATATCATTTTTAACACGTTGACCGTCCACCTGAAATTGATTACTGTTTCGAAACCACACAAACTACCTTTGGTAGCTCTGAATGTTGCCTACGATGATGCGCGTCGCTGTAAGGACGTGCATCATCGTTGACTACGCTCTGAAACACGTAGTTCAGCCATTCATCCAACAGATGGCGCTACGAATCCATCAAAGAGGAATTAATAGCACTTTATGCATGAGACCATCACAGAGTAAGGAAATTTAAACAGAGTCCCAACTTCGCCTGTAAAGAGCGACTGCAGCGGATGACTTAAAAACTAAATAATCGCTTTGGCGATTTTTATCTTCGTGATTTCCGTTTAATTGTAACCCTATTCTGCTTGGCGCTTTTTGCTGTTGTCATTGGAAAATTTTCGGCGTTCACTATTTGATTTTTGAATCTTGATTAATATTTATTATTAAAATTATTCTTTGAAGATCAAATAGGTCATTATAATTATTCAAAATGCTACGAAGATATACGTTTATTGTTTGTGAGAACAATAGTGAAAAGTTATTTTTTATTCCCAAGGATCGGTAAGTAGTGATTTATTTTCATGTGTTCTTTTTGTTCTTTTTTAGGTCATAATGCTTTCCTATGGGGATGCAGACGATTTTTCAAATGTCATTTTTATCTGAAATGAAAATGGAACATTAGCGTAATGGATTTAGGCGTAAATTTATGAATGCTAAATTTTCGATATGTATTTCCAATAGTTTTAAAATTTTGCCGATAAATTTCATATAAGTTAGAAATTAATTGCTTAAAATATTTGAAAATGTTTTTGCATCTGTTCGGTAAATATAAACGTGTTTTTTTTTTCATATTTTTTACAATTTTTAAAAATGTTTATTTTTAATTCCCACTTTAATTTATTCGCTGCTTATCAATCGTATTTCAAAGAGAATAAAATATAATAAAATTAAAGGAACTCGCACTATTTTGGTGAAATATTTTTTTTATTTACTAATTTTTTTTAATCAACACGAATGTAAATTTAATGAGACTACGGGGGGATGAATACCTTTTTATTTAAAAAAATTTAAAAGAATAAGCAATTCATCAGAATTTCAGAATATAAGTAGTTATAACACAGTGTTTACTTTAATGATTCTAATTTCTGGAACATTCGAAGAATTTTATCTGCTTATAAATATGCATGCAATTGAAAAAATAATAATTGCGGATTGTACGATGTTAAATGAGATGAAAAATGAGATTTAAAAAACAGGCACCAACAAGATATCGCCGGTTTTTTTCCCTTCCCTCATTTGTCGCCAAGAAAGCGATATATAACCGTATTAGAAACCTCGCTTCTGTTATGGCCGTAGTTCCTGCGTCACCCTCAGCTATAGCCACTGTGTATGTGTAATCCCATGTTAAAGAAGTTACAATTGCAGTGTATGAGAGTTGATTCTCCGTTTAAATGTCCTTACTCTGTGGAGACCGTATTGCATTACGGTGCACATAATGGAAGTCACTCATGAGACCATATGGACTCATGAGGCGAACAACATAAAAAAAACAAGGAATTTAAATATTTATGGGGAGTGAAAGCGAACATTAAGATTAAAAATTGGAATGGCACTGTATGGGCAGAGGCTATGTGCAAATGTTCAAAGAGATATAATATGTTTTGGGGCGCGCAAGTTTCAAATACACATCATTAATTCTGTTTTTTTTTTTCAATTGTTATGCGTTACAGTGTGTTTTAAATTTGCAACAGACTCTGTATAATTTTTTGAAATAAAGTCACGAATTTCATTCGCAGATAAATCAATTGCAAATTGGAGAGGTATTACATTTTTTCTTGTACAATATAGGGTAAATTTACCAATAGTCAGCCACCCCCCAATAGTCGGCCACATTGAGATAAAATACCTAACGGATAGCTTATTTTTGGTTCTAAATGAAATATTACAATTTGGTTATATGCAGCCATCTTTCATAAGTCATAAACCATCCCGAAAGAATTGTGGTTTTTTTATTGAATTAGTAATCAGCCATTTATTTCAAGATAGAGGTCAAATCGCCATTTTTCCTATTTTTTTCTTAACTGATGGCAATTTTTTTAAAAGGCAAGTATTAATTTATTTTTAATTTTTTTCTAAAATTTTAAGGTTCGAATATCAGCAGGGTAAATAAACTAATGTTTTTGAGTATAAAAAGTAAATAAATTTGTTGATGTTAATTAGTTTTACTGGGGCCGACCATTGGGTATTAATTTTGATTACATGTTCAATAGTCGGCCACCAGGATCTGAATACAGAACTTATTGTACTTTTTTTAGTTAATTTTCATTGTTTGGTAGATATAACTTTACCTCTACATCTATACTAATATTATAATAAAGAAACGTTTTTTACGCGCTTGTTTGTTTGTTTGTAGGGAAAACTACTGGAACTACCGAACGAATTTCTAAAGTAAAGGTGGCAGTCTCTGCTTCGACATAGACTATATTTTAAGCCAGAGCCACTTTTCCCAAGTAGATGGATGAGCAAAAAAAACATTCTAAACTTGCCCTTTTTGCGATATTGAAGGACCTAGTAACTTGAAATTTTGCATGGTTGTTGTTTTCTAAAAAATCGAAATTTAAAAGTGTGAAATGAGTGGAAAAAGTTCTAAATTACAATTTGTGTAGAATTACTAGGAATATAAACCTGAAATTTAACATGTCTGTTACTTTTAAGAAGTAAATTCTGGATCAGGACAATTAAAAAAAGGAAGAATTTTACAAAATGAAAAACTGTGTGAACATTCTAAAATCTTTCTAAACTGCGATTTATATGGAATTACTAGGGATAGAAATTTAAAATTTGCCAATTCTGTCATTTTTAATATGTAAACGATGATGCAAAATTGTTTCTTTAAAAAAAACGAAATTTCAAAGGGTACAGGACCAAACAAACGTTCTTGTAAATAGTTTTGGTGCTGGAAACTTAAAATTTGGCATGGTGGTTAATTTTATTTAATAAATGACCGGCTAAGAAAGGTTTCTAAAAGATTGGAAATTTAGAATGCTGAAATGAAAGGAAAACGTTCTGAATTATGTTTTTTTTAAAATAAATTTTATAATAGAAACTTGAAATTAGACATGGAGAACCTTTCTAATACGTAAGTGGTACCCGAACAATTTCTAAAAAATTCGAAATTTAAAAAGAAACTAAAAATTTTCTAAAATTACAATTTCTGTAATACTGTTAGGTTTGAAACTTCAAATTTTGCATGATTCTTTCTTTTAAGATGTAAACTCTCGCAATGAATGGTTTCTATAACATTCGAAATTGAAAAAAATTGAAATTATTAGTAATTGTTGTTTGTGATTCTAAATTATGATTTATTTAGAATTAATAGGGATAGAAAATTGATATTCGACACTGGGCTTACTTTAAGTCAGAAATGCTTGCATACAGTATCTTTTTCTTAAACAAAAATCTAAATTTAAAATGGGGAAATGAATAGAAAAGTTCTAAAATCCAAACTATTTTTGACCCACTAAACCGAATCCAAAATTTCTTTCAGGATAACACTGTCACTCAGGAACGTAAAACACGTGATGATTTGTGATTATGATTTATTTGGAGTTGACAGGGTGGTTCCTAGATACATGAAATTTGATATGGCTTTTACTTTTAAGATGTAAATGCACCAGCAGATCTTATTCTAACATATTCGAAATTTAAAAGAAGGAAATGAATAGAATAGGGTTTAAAATCAGGATTTCTTTTGTACTACAGAAACGATTTTAAATGTTGTCCTGAGATAAAATTGATGCTGTGTTCTCCACTTAAAAATAGGCTATATTTTATCTCTGTACAAACGACCTGATAGAACTAAAAATGTTCTAAAATCCCGTTTACTTTAAATATGTTAAGACTAAGAACAAGAAACTCCTTATGGTGATTGATTTTAAGACATAAATGCTCATTAAGAACGTTCATCAAAATATTTGATATTTAAAAGAAATAAACTATTGGAAAGCGCTTTTTAATTATGATTTTACTCCCAAACTGTCGGGGCTAGAAATTTTAAATTCGACATGCAAGTTTCTATGGGACCTGATGCTCCAAAAGATGCCTCTATTTTAAAGATTTTAAAATAAATGAAATGGGAATAAAACGTTCTACAGTTATATTTTTCTATGATTTCTCAAAAAATGTCAGTCTAGAAACTTTAAATTTGGCATAGAAATAACTAAGACATAGATGCACAAGAACAATATTTGTTTTTTTAATTAATTTATTTTTATTTAAAAGAAAAGGAAAATTAAATAGTTTTTCATACCATGTTAGGAAAAACTTTTCTGAGCAGTGGGATAAACATAGGTACGAGCAAACATTATAATTAATTCAAATGATAGTAATAAAGAAACATGATTTTCAATAAGGAAAGAAAGTATTTCATATTCAGCCTTTAGCCGTACCAAATAACAGTTAAATATAGTAAACTAATGTTTTCTTACTTATTATTTCTAGGTGTTTTGATTTTTATGGTGCATAAAGGTACATTAATATTGTAAAATAGAAACGTTTGATTTTTATAGAAAATAAATTATGAAACTACTGAACTGATCTTAAAAATTCTTCCACTAAACGATAGCTTATAAACAGAGTTTCCAAATAGACTGCATTGTATCTGTTTTCTTGGAAGGATGTGGATTCAAATGCGTTGCAATGACGATTTTCGCATTATAAGCATTAAGTCTCACATTCACCTAATGGGGTACAAAATGACGTTTATTTAAATTGGGACTTAATTTAGTAATATTTAAATTATTTCCAAAAGTATAATTTCTCCTAATGTTAATTGGTAAACAAATACCACCTGTCGTATTTAAACCATGCGTGCAAAGACGTTGGGTTTGATAAAAAAAAAACTTGTTATCTGATGGTTTTATCCAATAGTTAGCCGCTCTATTAATAAGAGGTTAACTACTGGGATTCAAAATCCTTTGTGCAGCCTCCATTAAACTTAAATAATAAAATAAAATAAAATAATGAAGCTTTCTGCATGTGTCACTTCTAATTGAACTGCCACATTAAGATTTACATTACACAGATAATCGATTTGTTTGAAATGTAAAGAGGTGTTGTGTTATTAATTTCTCGTAGTTTAACACTCATAAAGTAATCATTTATGAGATAATGTCAAAAAAAAATTGTTTATGATTGATGATTTTGATTAACGTTACTTAGAAAAATAACACTTATGAGAAATAACTTGAGATTCCCAGAAGAATTTCCAAAAGTATGCATTTATACATGGCACTGTAAAAAATGTTTTGCTATTTTTAAAAAGTTCTACTTTAAGTTATTTGAAACCATCTGGGAAGACTGAGCTATGCTCGTTAAAATTATCTTTGTGTTCAACAGGATATAACAATAAATTCTCTGTACAACATATAACAATCAGTTCTATGTACCCTGATTGGTTAAATTCTGTTTTTTAGAACGTTCTATGGACTCTGATTGGTTGAATCATTTATAATCGCTCTTAGGGGGAATTTCTAGAAAATTCCACAGATTCTGAAAACCAATCTGTCTGCCAAATGTCGAAATAATTTAGCGAAAATTCGGAAACTTGACACATTCTTTCATTTGACGGTAAGCATATGCTTTGGCATTAGTAATCTTGAAAGACGATTTTCCTGCTAAATTTCGCCAATGTCGCAAAACCTTCACCAAACTTAGCGAAGTTGGCGAAATATTGCCAACATTGCAACTTCGTTACCCATATAGCACATGTGCTTCCCTAGGACGTCCCCAGGAAGATTGACATTTATCCTCCAGGCATCCCTGAGGATGCAAAAATTTGTTATCAGGAGGTCCTCAGGAACCGAAAATGTCCGCCTCATAGCATCCCAGGGAGCTCCCCAGGACCTCCTTCAGGTTCCTCCTCAGGTTGTTCTAGGGAAGATTTCAGGAAGTAATACCGGAGGAATTTGGGAGACTTCAGGGTCACTTAATGTGCATAAAAAATAACCGAAGTTATTATTATTCGACGTAATGTAAAAAGTATTTATTTATTTTTTTAAATTAATAAATACGAACATTATCTTTAAAAAATTTACATAATACAGATTACTTTTATTAATCACGCACACAGAATCACATGACAGTTATGATACAGATTTTACGGAATAAACTTTCTTACCGCCGACTGGACTTGAACCTGGGTACTTACGCATACGAGAAACACGCTCTAGTGATTACGCTACACGGCCGTTGTACCTGAATCGTTTATAGGGTATTCATGTATTTCTTTCTCTACTTATGAGAGTCAGTAAATAGAAAACATACATATTTTTATGCTTCGTATAGCAGGAATTCTGTAACTCTTATTGCAAATAAAGATGCATACCCTTTGATATATATTCAATACAATATTAAATTGATAACTAGAAAAAAAGCGTATCAATTATTTAATGCTGTTCTCAAACCCAAAGGAGCTGTTTTCTGACACATTTTTTAACTCGTTTTTGTTCGGAAATGCATTAAATTGGCAGGTGGTCTTATTTAGAAACTATGTAATACTATAAAAATGTTTTCCTTGTTTTTATTATTATTATTATTATTATTATTATTATTGTAAACGCAGATCTTTTAGAAAATACTGTGAAAGTCATCGTTTTGACCCGAATTCCCCACGCGGCATCACAATAAAAGGGAAAAGGGAAGGGGTGTTTTATCATTTGCAACAACAATACGTTTTATCATTTTAGTTAGGAGCCACATATATCAGGGTCAGGGGTCTATGATAAAAGGGTCAATTAAATAAAAATATTTAAAATTAAATAAATTAAGTAAATTAAATTATAAATTATAAATAATCACAATTAAACAAAGTAAGAGAAAAATTGACGTTTTTATGAACCAAAAATTGAAAGACAAATTCAAAATGCACTTTTTTTTAAATTAGAAATATTATAATTTTAAATTTAGAATTAGAATAAGCAAAACTCAATTTGATTTCTAATATTGATATTACCATATTACAAGTTGCTAAACGATATATCTATAAAAGCTTTTCTGAGTTTATGCATGCTAGGCTGTTCTCAAATTCAAATTGGCTACTTTATGACATATTTTTTAGTTTATTTTTGTTCAGAAACGCTTGAAATTGGCAGGTGTTCTTATTTATAAACTTTGTAATCAAAAGATGTTTTCCATTTTTTTGGTAAAGACAGAAGATCTTTCAGAAAATACCGTCAAAGTCGGTGTTTTGAGCGGAATTTTTCGACGCCGTAGCACGAGAAAGGAGAAAAACGTGTCGTCATGTAACATGAATCACTTATAACCCGATAAGTAATTTATTTATCAAAAAATGGAAAATTCATTTCGATCTCAAATCAATTCAATAGTCAGGCCAGCCAATTTTATGTCTTTGCGTTTAAAAATAAGTCAAAATATGTGTCAGAAAGTTTCACGTTGTTGAGCAGATCATTTGAGAAACACCCTAAGATACATAAATAAATCGTTTAATTTTCAATTACCTACATGAAACTGCTGTTTAAAATGACAATAATATTTCTTTAGCTCTTAATTTTTAAAGTATGGGCATTTCTACTCTATATCTGTAACTAGTTAAATATGAAAAAAAAGTACTGTTAATAAAATTTGTGTCTGTAACAAAAATATTTTTTTTCTTATTGTAATAAATAAAACTAGTTTACAATTAAATCTCCATTTAGTGATCTTTTGAAATCCTGTGAAAACATTCAATACATAGAAATTTCATTATGCACTATTTTTCATTGAAATATAATTTCATTTTAGCTAACAAAACTAATATTTCAGGAGATTTAAAATGCCTAAATGTACGGATACTTTGACATAAAATTTGAGTTCTTTGTTATGATTGTCAACGAAGTATTGTGTAAAAATTCTAAACAAGGAAATCCTTTAAAAGCAATACTTTTGTCTTTTATAGAATCATTGGTCGACTGCTTTAAAGATTATTTTTCTATTGTACCGACAATTGTTTATTTTAGTTATATCAAAGCTAAATTTGAAATAGCTTACTCCTTATTCTGGGAAGAAGAACGTTTCTCTGCTTTCAACCATGGAACTAAGTTCCATGCTTTCAACTACTTTTCTTTGCAAGTATTGCATGCATTCCAGTAAGCATACATATCCATTCTTCATCCATCAAAAGGAATTGGAGGTTGCTCAGTACTATTCATGTTCTTATTGTAGTTAAAATTCTACCCTTACCTGACTAAACATATTTGCATTATGGGACTTTTGCAGCTGATTATATAATCGTTCTTGACATCTGGATAGAAGTATTTCCTTGCATTTGAGAAACACCCTAAGATACATAACTAATAATAGCCGTATATTAACAGGAGTGAAGAATTTGCACGAAAAATAATCTTTTATAAATATCCTGAACTAAAAAGTTTGCCAAATATAAAATAGGTTTCTTAAATGAAAGTTTTAACAACTAAAGCAAAACACAACTCAGTTTTAAATTCTGGAGAAATATTTGTTATTTAGAAAGATAAATATTTATTTATATTTTCTGAATCTGTATGTTGTTAATATTTCTTATGTTCACTAAATTGAGATTTCACCTTCATTATTAAGAATTAAAAAATATATACCATGTATCGTAATTTGAAAGATGTAATAGAAAATAACTAATTTGTATTTAAAAAATAAAATAAAATTAATATGGTAAAACCTCCAGAACAGACGCTTCATAAAAATTCATACATAATTAAATATTGACATTTTTTAGCGAACATATGCTCATTACCAACACATATATAAAGTATATTAAATGAGACAAGTGGTATTGACCAGGTCCGTGATAATAATCAGCACGAATTTATATCTTTAACCCGATTTTGTAAGAATGTATATTTAAAAAAAAATCTTTCAAGCAAAACTCTTATTCAGGGGGGAGGGGGGGGGGTATGTTTGTATTTTTTAAAACCAAATGTGCCATTTCAATAGAGCATGTAATCTTTAAGTTGGTGTTATAATTTAGACTTAAAAGTAAATTATTGATTTGATGATGACGATAAATATAAAATTATTAATTAGTTGAAAATGTAATAATAAAATACATAAATATATATGTAATTTTTAAAAAGATCAGAAAAAAATATTAATAGAAGAATAATAATAAAAGTAAGTATGCTCGATATGACTTAAATATGATTCAATTTTGAAACATACATGAAAATTAACTTTTACAATCGAAATAAGATTTTTTTAAATAGATTGTTTAATTTAAAAATGCTTATCTCTAATCTATTAACTATCAAATTCTGAATAGATACAAATACGTAAATATATATTAAACTGTTGATAAAACCCTTATTTGTAACAAATTTTTGATTCCTTTTGATTTCTTACGGTTACGGAAAAAAACCCTCATTTATTAGAAATATATATATATATATATATATATATGATAATTTAAAATGGTCAGCGAAAAAAAAATAATAAATCTAATTTATATTTTAAAATTAAATATTGATCTGAAAATTATTTATATATATAATTCAAATTAATATGAAATGATTAATTATTTAATACAAATAATAATAATAATTCAATATATAAGACTATATTTAAAGGATCAGAAGAAATAATTTTTACTAGGTATCTCTAATCCTTAATTTATAAAATATGGTTCTATATATAAATATATATTAAACTTCGTGTTACGAAAAAAATAATTCTGATTTCTTATAATTGAAAATAAAAATAATTTATTAGAAGAAAGTAAATCAATTTTATATTTAAAATTAAATTATTTCTATAGAAACTAATAAAGTATATAAGCGAAATCAATGTAAAATTATTAGTTAGATGAAAAAGTAACAGTAAAAATATATAAGTAATTGTTGAAAGTTCAGAAAAAATAATTAATTAATGTAATGATAAAATGAATTAATATATAAGTTAATTTTTAAAAGATCAGAAATAAAATAAATAATAAATTTTCAATTTATATTTAAATATTAATTTATTTTAATTATTTATTTAACTACATTTTGATTGCATTTTATAAATTAAAAATATATCTAAATAAGGATAATTAAATATTATAATAATTAAAAGTTAAACAATAACCAGATGTGCTTAGGAAATAAAATAAATCCAATAATAATATAAACTTTATTAATTAAAAAATCGAACCAAATCAAATCAAATATTTTTTTTTATAAAAAATTATAATAAGTTATTTTAGTGTCAAAATCACCCATGAGATGGCACCAGCACCGTCTCTTCCTAGGTACTTCCCTGGGAATATCATCCCGAGGAGCTTGATCCCTGGGAGGGATCTGGGAGATCAGTCCTGAGGAGCTTGCTCCCTGGGAGGGATCTGGGAGACCAGTCCTGAGGAGCTTGCTCCCTGGGAGGGATCTGGGAGATCAGTCCTGGGGAAGTGATTAAAGTATCTTCCCCAGGAACGCCTGATAGCGTCATTACAGTTTCAGGAGGAATTTGGGATGAATTGGAACTCCTGGGGAGGTTTTCAGGAGCTTTGGTGCTATATGGGTAACTGTCAACTGTTCAACAACTGTCTCAACCTTCATTCACAATGAAATGAATTCACCCATAGTGACTCCAAATCGAATCTCCCCACTAATCAAATTTTCTCAAACCTGTGACCCAACCCAATGTTTCGTACCCCAAAACCGCAGGATACAAAATTTGGTCAAAATCGTTAGAGCCGTTTTTTAGATAAAATTAACTTGACCCATAGTGACCCCCAAATGACCCACTAATCAAATTTTATCGAACATGAGACCCAGCCAAATGGTCTTTTTGTACCAAAAAGCGGCGGGATACAAAATTTAGTCAAAATCGTTAGAGCCCTTTTTTATATAAAATTATCTTGACCCATAGTGACCCCCAAATGACCCACTAATCGAATTTTCTCGAACATGTAACCCAGCCAAATGGTCTTGTATCCCAAATAGGTAAGACACAAGATCGTTAAAGCCATTTATTAAATAGGATAAAATTACCTTGATCCACAGTGAGCCCAAAATAACCCCTCTATTTAATTTTCTCGAACTTGTGACCCAGCCCAATAGTCGTTTTAGCCGTTTTTAGTTAAAATTAGCTTGACACGTAGTGACCCCAAAATGACCTACTAATCGAATTTTTTCAAACATGTGATCCAGCCCAATGGTCTTTTTGTACCTCAAAACGGTAGGATACAAAATTTAGTCAAAATCGTTAGAGACGTTTTTTGGATAACATTTATTTGACCCATAGTATCCCCCCAAATGACCCACTAATGAAATTTTCTCGAACATGCGACCCAGTCCAATGGTCTTCTTGTATCCCAAAATTGTAGGATACAAAACTTAATCAAAATCGCCATTTATTAGATAAAATAATATTAGCTTTACACGCAGTGACCCTAAATGACCCACTAATTGAATTTTCTCGAACATGTGAGAAGCTCAATCATCTTCTCATAACTGTAAATTGTAGGATACAAAATTTAGTGAAATTTGTTAGAGTTGTTTTTCAGGTAAAACAAAATTCTGAAGTGGCCGACAATTGGTCCAGTGATGGCCGAACATTAGATTTAAGGTAGCCGACTATTGGAGAAATTACCGTTTATGAACTTAACTTTGGCTAAAAAAACTAATACCGTGTTTTTTATAAATAATTGCTGAAACATAATAAGAAACGTATGTTTTAACATATATCACTGTTAAAAATATTGTGTCGTTTTTAAAAAATTCTACGTAAAGATTGATATATATAAAAGCAGTTAAGTGGCCGACTATTGATACATTTACCCTATATTTTTTTAATTCGGTATTTCGTTAAGAGCAGTCAGTTCAGAAGAGCAGTCGTTCGTCAGTTATGTACGATAGGTTTTCCGAATTTCATAGACGCAAAGTAACATGAGTGCTTCAGATAGGGGTATTTGATTTAGCTTACATTACAAAAAGTGTTTCATATACAAAGACTCAGGGCCAACTGCGGCTAATAATATTGCATTTTGCGATATATGTATTAGTAAAGTGCATGTATATGAATTAAATTTCGGCATCGTGAAGCATCGTGTGATTCAAATGATTGTAAATATTTGGGATGTATAATAGTTTAAATTTCATTGTAGATATTACAAATTACCTTAAACAGGAATGCCAGTGTAAAACCTTTGCAAAAGTTTCGATTAAAAATATTAAACTTTTTTTTTTCGTTTCTAACGCTGTCTTCCTCAGCGCTCATTTAAATAAAATCGCGCTATAATTAGAATAATTACGTCCTCTTTCAAAATGTATTAATGTGTTTTTCTAAAGCTGGTTTGTTTTGTATTCATGGAGATTTTATAGCAAATTTAGTATTTACGCTATTGACTTCCAATCTGGAGAAAAGCTACATAAGACATGTTTGTATTTATTGAACGATTAAGTTTGTCTTTATAATTACTATTTTTTAAATATAAAAGTGACACATAAGAAAATATTGTGTTTTTTATCTTAAACCTTCACTTTAAAATTGATATAAAAATGAAAATATAATTTTGTGAAAATTAATGATTTGACAAATTTCTACATTCAGTTTAAAAGTTGTAAATTACTGTTTCTTTATTTCAGACCCACCATTACTGCTAGAAACCAAACTGACAACTGTATGCAACTGAGAATATCTATGCTATAATTTTCCCAAACAACCCAATTAATATTTAACTACTGTAATGATGATAGTACAGACCTTCTAGCCATGACTGAAAAATAACTAATTATAAATTTCGTTATGTAAAGTTTTTATTGACCATCTTTACTTATGATGCTTGAATAATTCTTTAGGGAAACTTTATATTTTTAAAAATAAATTTAAGCAGTGAAATAGCCCACCAGTAAAAATATACATGATACAAAAATAAAGAAAAGAGAGTCAAAAGTGAAATTAAGATTTAAAAATTTTTATTTACAAAATACTATTTTAAAAGTCATAGTATAGTTTTAAAAAACGAATGACATTAAAACTCGTTACCGTAATTAATACTCGTTAATCAATGACAATTTCCTATTTCAAATTGTTAAAATCTAACATTTTGTATTCTTACTGATTCGAAATTTTACTAAACATCTTTACTAGATAAATTTATATATATTTTTGAATGAAAGGTGAACCTCTACATATAGCAACATAGGAACAAAAATCGTATACATGTATGTTATTCAGACACATGAATATTTGATACACAGTTATAAACATAAATCATAATTGTATTAGAAATAAATATTACTATTGGGTCAACCGAAAAATTTTACGGTATACTTATTTTGTGACAATGTTGAAATGATTGAATATCACCAGAATTTACAAACAAATTTATTTCTAAATAAGCAAAAACAGTTTCTTCACGTACATTATAAAAGCAAAGTTTTATTCCAAAATTCCGGCGAGAATGTGGCAGTTATAGATTCAAAGTATATTTATAAAAAAATCGCAGAACATTCTATATGACCTAATATTTTGCAGTTGACCACTTTCGCATTCATTGTTCAAGATCCGGGGAAAGCTCTGGTTTCTTATTCTAAATTCTACTTCTAAAAATCATCTAAGTAGTATATACTGTCACACTAATGTAGACATATCATAAGAGAGTTCAAACCACATTCGGGAAAAATAATCATTAGGATTTTTTGCCTTTTTGAAATCTGCCTTGTGCTACTTGCCATATCTATGGTCAGACTAAAATGTTCATAATCAAAGACAGGTCTATATATATAAGGATACGCATACATTTCGTTCAAGTTAAGTTAATCTTATTTAAATTTAAGGTCTATGTATTCTTTACAATCTGTCAATTAGAATCTATCTGTTAGCATCTATATGTTAGCATCTATATGGATGAGTGTCTTCTTTTTTAGCATTGCATCTCAATTTAAAAACTTTTGAGGCAAGATGGGAAATCTCCCATTTGTTTACCATCGGGTGAATTAAGTTACACACCTCCTTGATGTCATATGCTACTGCTCTTTTTATCTTATAATTAGGAACTGCTACACTTTATTGTCTCACTTTCTTCACCTTCATGCAAATTATGTGTAATAAAGCTTTATAAAATATTGTGTTTACAAGAGTGAAGAGCCACATTCTTTCTCCGATGAAAATAAAGCAATTCATCCTATACATTTATCTGCCATAGACAGATATATTACATTATAAAACATTAATAATCAATTTATTAATTATATATAGCAAAAAATTACATACATATATTATTCTATTTTAAGAAAATTGTTCCTTTTATTTTGATGTTTATTGTAAAAGCGATATTTCCAGTGCCCACTTTTTTTAACGCCACTATTGGATCCTAATGTTCATAACTTCCATTATCTGTTTCTGGAAACCATCGAGAGATTACGAAAAAGGTTCGTTTTGAATGATTTCCCCATGGCCTTACGTTAGAAGAAAGGAGAGATTATTATTTGTGTTGAATCTCGTCTATTTATGGGTAAAAAAAAAAAAAAAAAAAGTAGTTTTCATGGGTTTTCACAAAGGGTGAGACTGCGTAAATAACTTGCCCTTTTTTATAGCATCTTTGGAAATTTGCAATCCCCTACTCGCAGGCATTTCTCAAGACATATTTTGGATTAACAGTTTAACCCATCGAAAGCGATGTAAACAAAATCTCTATTGCTTCATACAATTTGAATTGTATTGTTGTATTTTTAGATCTTTTTTTTTATATTTTTCTATAATAAAAAAGATTTTTTTTATTTATAACATTAAAGAAAAATGTTGATAGAGAATCGTATGAATAGCTGCTCGAATAATTGGTATAGTACTGTACATCCAAAAATAATTTTCTCTTTTATTTTATATATATATATATATATATATATATATATAATTCTTAGCAACGTTGAAAACAAATAAAAAATAAAAATAAAGTTTATGAGATCCTTTTAAAAGCAAAGCAAAACAAATATTTTTATCCAAAAATTTTTTTGATATCACGGCACAGTGAATAGTGTAATTAAATGCCATGTTGTTCTAAAGAGTTCTTGAGAAAAAATGACATAACTCATCTGTTTAAAGATCAGTAAAAATTACGAAGAGAAACGTGGCTCGTTGTCAAGAGATATTCTTTCTAGTGATAGTTTTTTGAGATATCGAAAATAATGATTCAAGCTTGACATAATTTGTAAGAAAGGAAAATGGTTTTCAATTTTTTATACTTTTTATAGTAAAAATTTATTTTAGGTTTGCTTCTTTGATTTGAACTTGTACATTCTTTTTAAAAAGTAAAAATAAATTAAAAATACAAGTTACGTATCAATACATTTGCTTTCTCAATAATTTCATCTACGACAAATAAACATTTGCCAAATAGTAAATTATATATAGAATTTTTAACATGAAATTAGTCCGAATAATGGTTTTATTAAATATTTTTTTCCATCAAGAATTAATTTCCCATCCATTATCTTTGAATCAATAGAAATATATTTGCGAAACGAGAACATATGCAACGAATCAGTTTCTTTTGCGATTACTTACAAATAAAAAAAGCAATAAATAATTTTCACGCTTTCCAATTTGACCAATTTAAGCACCTACTTACATTAGACATGTGGTGTCGTGATTTGCGTTTATCATTTTCAAAGTCCACTACGAGAGGGAACAGTGACTATATCTGTAGGTTTTCACACCCCTCGAGTTGTGGTAGAGAAAGTACGGGTTGGAACATCCTGACTTAAGGCCTAGGGCCTGGTTCCCTTTTGGGTTTCCAGCTCCGAAGATGTTGGGGGACGCCGGGCCGTCTCCAAGTGTCTCGCGGTGACTCCCCGTGGTTTCGCCGCGTATCGCAACAGCCTACGTCGTCGACACGCGGTTTCTAGGTTAGAGGGTCCGCAGGTGGCGGTCCTCTGACCGGCCGAAGCGCCGCAGGGAGATAAACCTGCTGGCGCGATATAAATCCCTCAGGACTTGCGTTCGGTGGTCGTCTGACGCGCATGGCGCTCCCTCAGGACGCCTGCGGCGCAGCTTACTTTTATCATTTTCAAATACTTTGCGAAAATAGTTTATTTATCAATTTGATCTTGAAGAAGTTAGAGCGCATGAAACATATGTCATCTATATATTAAAAGGTATTTTTAAGATTTTTGTTATGTTTTTATCACTTTAAGCAGTAATTATACTTTAATTGAAATTATACATTGCTTTTTTTTTTTTTTTTTTTTTTTTTTTTTTTTTTTTTTTTTGTACAATAATTTTAAAAGTGTGAAATTTGATATCTGAATTTTAAAATCATAAACATAATCAAACATAAGAAAATTGATTTGATTTTTAGCTCACAGGCTATCAAAGCCTGAGAGCTTATGTGCCCGCCGGTTCTGTATGTACGTACGTACGTATGTATGTATGTATGTATGTACGTAACGCGATAACTCTTGATAGAACTAACCGTTTTACTTTAAATTTTGTTTATAGGTTCATTGTGATAAGGCGCTTCCCTGATTAGTTTTGGAGGTTCATTGGTTAAGCATAAAGGGGGAAAACGGGGGGCTAACCCCCCATAATTTAGATAAATGGGTTTTTCATGCAGAATTATCCAATTTTCTTCAAATTTTGTATATAGGTTCATTTTGATAATGTGCTTCCGTCAATAGTTTTGGGGCTTCATTGGTTTAGTATAAAGGGGAAAGGGGGAACCCCCCTAATTTAGATAAATGAGTTTTTCATGCAGAATTATCCGATTTTCTTCAAATTTTGTATGTAGGTTCATTGTGATAATGCGCTTCTCTGCATAGTTTTGGGAGTTCATTGGTTAAGTATAAAGGGGGAAAAGGGGGCTAATCCCCCCTTAATTTAGATAAATGGGTTTTTCATGCAGAATTATCCCCTTTTCTTTAAATTTTGTATATAGGTTCATTTTGATAATGTGCTTCTGTCAATAGTTTTGGGGGTTCATTGGTTAAGAATAAAGGGGGAAAGGGGGGATACCCCAACCCGTAATTTAGATAAATGAGTTTTTCATGCAGAATTATCCGATTTTCTTCAAATTTTGTATATAGGTTCATTTTGATAATGTGCTTCCGTCAATAGCTTTGGGGGTTCATTGGTTAAGTATAATGGGGGAAAAGGGGGCTAATCCCCCCTTAATTTAGATAAATCATAAGAGACGGTAGTCTCTTGAGTGACGCAGCGAAAAACCGAAAACCGTAAGCCCAAAACCGAAGATTCCGTCACTCTCATATATACAGCTAGCAGGACATCAAAGGAAAATCGAAACGCCGACATTTAATATCTCAGTAAATATGAGGCATACCGTTTCGATTTTTTCACATTAGTCTTATATCTATGGCCTAACTCTATCCTGAAATTTATAGATTTCTACATGCAGTAGATTTTGAGATCTGGAAACCAATTTTTAAGCGAAAATGGAAAATGTAATGGTGTAATGGGCACAGAGTTGTTATCTCGAAAATGGATCGAACGATTTTTTTAAAATTAATATATTATATTAATTAGTTTTAGATGAAGCGTTTAAGATATTGCGCTAACGTAGGAAAACTCTTGTTTTCAATATAATCCACTTTTAAAATCGGACTATTTTCTTATGCTTTTTCTGGTAGACTAACATTACAGATCTTCAGCCTTTTCACTACTTTTTATTACTGCGCAATAAGGAAGCTCTTGCCTATTACGGTTACAGTTAAACGTTAAAGCATACCCATATCGCTGAAAAACTATTTAGATTCTTTTTTTTTTTTAAATACGAAAACAGTTTTTAATGCAATTTTTAATATGTAATATATATGTATTAAATTAAATTATTGTTTGTATATTTTTCTTTTTTGTTATAATAAAGAATTTCTTATTTCAAAATCTTCATTAAGTCGAAAAATATTTAGATTCCTTGATTAAAATATTGAAATATTTTATAATTATATATATACAATTTAATTGTTATTTATATATTTAATTTGTCATTTTTTAAAGGAAAAAAAGATTCAGATTTTTTTTTTTTTTTATCAGTTAATTTGAAACAGCCTCTAATCAACAAATCAATCATCTGTTTGTTTTCAAAGAGTCGCGAATGTTGTTTTTGTAAGAATAACACTCATATGGTTTGGATCATTCGAGACGACAGCCCTGACGCTATAGGTCTCATAGCCCCCCCCCCCCCCTTCAAAGTTCAAACACTCATATGAGGTATTTTATTATTTATTTATTTATTGTTTGTTTACTTATTTTGATTAGATTGTCCTTTTAGAAATTGTCTTTTGATTTAGTGGCGTAAATGGTGAGATAATTGTCAATAGTATTACCTGTTTTATCGTTAAAAATAATCAGTGAATCTTTTAAAGAAGTCTTTTAAATATCTGATGACGATAGAAGATTGGTTTTTTACTTGTTAGCTATATTTTCCAACTCTCCAAATCAAACTTTCCCATCATTCACCTCACACAAATTTAATAACTAAAACTTTTTATTTCAGTGTGATTGAAATACGTTTAATTGTGATGAAACTTTGGTATATTATATAGGGAATTTATATAACGTAAGTTTTCACTTTTATGTATATAAAATTAGATACGATGTTTTCATTATGAAATACAATGTTTCTAATTTATGTTATGGCTTACTTTAACATTTTTTTTATTGACTAAGCCTATCATTAATATAGGGGAGACCGGTACACAGTGAACCTATGGACACAGTGGACCACCCCCTCATATTTTATTTATTTAAATTTTTTTTAAGCTTCTCTTCTATCCTAATAGACAACAGCACTGCAATGATTATTTATAGCCTTCAGAAAGTATGTTTAGCTCAGATTGAACTATTTTATCCTGCTTTGTTGTTTTGAGCTTCTAAAAGTAAAATTTTTCATCATCATATTTTTATTTTTTTAGTAATTAAAGGTTGTAGATAAATAAAATAAAACAGCTTTTTTGAAAAGCTAAGATACTTGTTTTTATTTTACTTTAAAGTTGTTATGTTTAAAAGAAAGCTATAAACAATATTAATATGATTATTTATTGAATTTCAACATGTGGTACAGTGGACCACCCACTCCTGGGGCACAGTGGTCCACAATCCACTCTGCTCCTCTAATGCAGAATGTTCAAAATATGTAATAATTGTTTTCTTAGAAAGATTGTTTTAAAGTAGAATTAACTGTAAAATAAAGTAAACAAATAAAAATAACAATTTTTTTAACATAGTAAGAAATATTTTGTTTTGTATTTACTGCCTTTGATAAATATAACTGTAGTCTAATTGTTGATGATTCTATTCAAGTAAGATTCATGAGATGCAAATTGAATGGAAATCAGTTTATTTCTCCCAAAACTGTAGATGAATCTGCTGTTGATGTCAATGATTTCATAATGTTGCTCGCAGACCCAAAATTATTTCTTGAAAATTCCAGGCTCAATCTTACTGATAAGTATTTTGGAATTTCATTTGCAAATTTTATTGTGAGCTGATTTTTTTTGTACTTAAGTAATAACTTCAACTAAATTGCAATTGTTCCTGTATTAATCTGTTATTATTTTCAAAATATAATTAATTTTTTGTTTTTGTTTCAAAATTTATATTACTATGTTATTTTGCGAATGAAGAGGCAACAAAAAGAATTAGATTAATGAAAAATAGATTTATATTATATTTTAGATAATACCTAATAGTGGTCCACTGTACCCTGGTGGGTGGACCAGTGTATATATATATATATTTTTAATGTATTGAAAACTACACTGCTCAAAACAATTAAAGGATATTGCAGTTTTAGGTGGATTTTGTATCTGGGAAACTTTTTAGCTGATTGATACATGGTCGACAGACATAGTAGGTTATATGAGAATAAATTACACATGTTTGGCAGAAAAAAATGCATTTTATTGCGCATTTGTGTACAAAAGGAAAAAAACACAATTTGTGCATATGAGAAAAAAAGAATAAGAAAAGGTGTTTTCTTCAAAGAAAATCATTTTCAGTAGGGGGTATGGTTTCCACGGGCGGCCAGCAACGTTGAACAACTTTGAGGCATGGACTCAATGAGGCTATTAATGACGAGTTGGGGTATTCTGCCCCACTCTTCCAGAAGAGCTCTTTCCAGTTCCTGGAGAGTTTGTGGGGGTTGTTGGCGGCCAGAAACTCGTCTTCCTAGAGCGTCCCAAACGTGCTCGATTGGATTCATGTCTGGAGAACACGCTGGCCATTCCATTCGAACGATTCCTTCCTCGAAAAGGAAATCCTCCACCAGGTTTGCACGATGTGGCCTGCAGTTATCGTCCATTAAAATGAAGTTATCTCCGATTGCTGCAGCGTAAGGGACTACAATAGGTCTGAGGATCTCATCCCTATATCGGCGACCAGTCAGAGCTCCATCTCGAATGATGTAGAGGTCAGTGCGCCCGTCAATGGAGATGCCACCATACACCAACACTCCTCCACCGCCAAATCTGACACTTTCGTGCACGAACGCAGGATTATTCCTACTGCCACGGTCCCTCCAGATGAAAATACGCCTACTATCCGGATGCACAGAAAAACGGGACTCGTCAGAAAACAGAATATTGCTCCATTCATTTCTCCTCCAGTTGACATGCTCGGTTGCCCACTCCCTGCGGTCGCGACGATGCCTTGATGTTAATCTAACACATACCATCGGTCGGCGAGCATACAGACCTACAGCATGGAGCCGGTTTCGGACAGTCTGAGTTGAAATCGTGGTGCCTGTAGCCGAGCGAAGGTGTTGTTGGATAAGAGTAGCGTTCATGTTTCGGTGTCTCCGAGCTGTTAACGCTAAATACCGATCTTCATTGGGCGTTGTTGCCCGTCTACGACCTTGCCCTGGTCTTCGGCCTGCACATCCACTCTCCAAAAAACGGTTCCAGATTCTGGAAATGACACTTTGTGACACTCCAATGGCTTGCGCTACTTCGGCTTGAGTTTGGCCCCCTTCTAACCTAACAACAATTCTCCAAGCTTCTGAATCTGTCAAATGACTTCGCTGAGACATCGTACTCATCGAAACAAAGCAATCACTGAATGCCGATCACCCTTGTCTTCATTCTCTTTTATCCAGTTGAAAGTCAAATTTCATTCGCTACCGCTGAAGCGACGTTTTTGACGTCGAACTCAAAATTTGCATACGCCACAGTTTGAAAAACAGAAAAATTTGCATTTGTGATTCTCTTCTTCTATTTTCGGCAAAAAAAATTTCGTTTATATCTTTATTTTATATAAAACTTCAAATATCCTTTAATTGTTTTGAGCAGTGTATGTTGTGAGAAAATTATGATGGATGTAAGAAGGTTTAAGGAATATTCAAAAATATTTTCATACAGATTGGTCAGTCTGTTAAAGAGAAAAAAAAAATTTAACTGAAAAAGTGGTCCACTGTGTACCGGTCTCCCCTACCCGATTACATGAGATTTTGTTATTTGTATTGATATGTTTGTGTTTACGTATTTTATCAAGATTATATTTCAGCTATTTTTAAGTAAGTTTTTTAAGATACTATATAGCAATGTTAAAATGTTGGCTATACTTTATTAGCTTATGTTAAAGATTGGTCAGAAAAAAAAGGTTGGCGAGATTAAAAAATTTTGTCGATCAGCTAGTGCTCGACTAACATAACAACAGGGCTGCTGGGATGGAATTTAATTTTTAAAAAGGACACATTTTGAACCGGTTTGTTTACAGTCCCATTTTATTAGTAGAATTTTGTGATAATTTCCCAAATGACTGGCGAATTTTGCATTTTTTGTAAAAAAAAAAAAATCTTTAGATGTAATTTTAAACAAAATCTCTTTTCATTTCTTTAATTTGCAAATATTTTAAGTTTTCTTATTTAAAATACTGTGATTAAATGTCCAATGTAAGATTTCCCTTAGTTAAAAATTGTTATGACAGAATTTACACAACTGCAAAAATAATTGATTACTACAACAATGCATTTTCAGGGTTTTTTTCCAATAAAATTAGCTATACAACAGAGGAAAGTTAACTTCATACTATATTTACATTGCAGTAATTTGGAGAGTTGCAAAATATAGCTAACAAGTAAAACACAAATCTTCTTTAGTCTGCGGGTTTTAAAATACTTCCTAAATATTCACTCGACACGATGCAATTTCCTTACCTTGTATCATTTTTATCGATAAAACAGGTAATTGACAATCATCTCACCATTTAAGTAACAATCTAAAGTCAATTTCTAAAAGGACAAGAAAATCAAATCAAAATAAGTAAACAAACAATAAATAAATAATAAAATACCTAATATGAGTCTTATTCTTGTAAACAAGAATTTGCATTGCAATCACCGCTCATGAATACATGACACAAGCGATAGGTTAATTTATTGTTAATTGATAGTAGAGGTGCCCAATCTTTTTAGGCGAAGGGCCACTTAAAAAATTGTTGGGTTGTCGAGGACCACCATCAGTAGCACAGAGAGAATTTTGTTTCGAGGAGATGTTGGGTGGGGGGGGGGGATAATTAGCATTATCCATACATACAGCACTGTTCGGTTGCAAATTTGGAAGAATGCACCCACTAGATGGATTTGTGATTTTTATGCGGCTACTTGACAAAATTGTGATTTTTATGTGCCCGTTCTAAAAAATTCATGATTTTTATGTATAGGTTCAACTTTTATGTATAGGTTTCAACTTTTTTACTCAGTGACCACTGGCCAGTACATGGATTTTTTTACTCCTGTTTTTCAGCAATGACCAATAACAAATTTACAAATACTTGATAAAAAATTTAAGAAATTTGTCAAACGATTGTGGAATAAACGGCGAAATTTGTCAAATAGTGTTGGGAAAGAAATTGCGACATTCGTCAAATGGTCTCGGGAAAGAAATCAGGCATTGCAGGAAAAAAATTAATTATGTCTAACTGTCGTGAAAAAATTAGAGAAATTCGTCAAATACGTTCGGGGGAAAAAAATCACAAAATTCATCAAATGATCTCGGGAGAAAAATAGTGAAATTTGCCTAACAATCGCGGAACAGAATTGCAAAATTCGTCGAATAGCAGTGGAAAAAAAGTGCACAATTTGTTCGTTCATGGAAAAAGTCGTGAAATTCATTAATCGATAGTCGATAAATCACGAAATTCATCAATCGATAGCAGAAAAATCACAAAATTCATTGATAGTGGAAAAATCACAAAATTCATCAACTGGTTTCAGGGGAAAATTTTTTCGAATATCTTCGAATGGCTTCGAGAAGAAAAAAAGTCACAATCCGTCAAATAATTTCGGGGAAAAAATCGTGAAATTCGCCAAAGGGTTTTGAAATTTGTCAAGGGACAGAGGGGAAAAAATCTTTTTCCATTCAATCATCGCAATTGGGACTATTAAGTTTGACCAGTGGTGGCAGTAAAGTCAGTCGCCAAATTTTCAGTATTACTCGCCGATTGACGAATGGCAATTTTGTCCTATATTTTTACACGCCTGATCGATGAAATTCAAGATTTTTACGCACCCGATTGATGACTTTCTTGATTTTTATGGATCCGTTTGACGAAATTAATGATTTTTATATGCCCGATAAACAAAATTCATGATTTTTATGCATGCGTTCAACAAAATTTATGATTTTCCTTCTCCCGATCCACAAAATTCATGTTTTTACTGTGCCTGATTGACAAAATTTGTGATTTTCAACTGATATGCTTTCCGTCGGCCATTTAATGAAATTCACAATTTTTCTTCTCTAGACTCTAGGCAAAATTTTCATTTTTTTTTTTTTTTTTTTTTTTTTTTTTTTTTTTACCGTTTGTTGAAATTTACAATTTTTTTCACAAACATTCGATGGAATTCTTGATTTTTCCATGCCCAATATACGAAATTTGCGATTTTCCATGCCTATCGACAAAATTCATAATTTTGCAGAACCGATAGACAAAATTCATAATGTTTTCCCACAATCTATGGACAATTTGCAAATTTTTTCCGCGACTGTTCGTTGAAATTCGCGATCTTTCCATGCCATTCGATGAAATTCGTTGCTCGATCCATGAAATTTGCGATTTTAAGTGCCTTATCGACAAAATTTGCAGGTTTTTTCAACTGATTTACAAAATTCAAGATTTTGAGTGATTGACAAAATTTACAACTCCAGAATTACCGATTTTGGCATCTCTGGTTTCTGTTGACTGATTATTGAAATTTGCGTTTTTTTTTCTAGCGACAAAATGGCGAAATTTGTGATTTTTCCATGCCCATTCGACAAAATTTGCATCCAGTCGATGCAATTCATAATTTTATGCACCTGATCGATGAAATTCATATTTTCCTATGATCTATGGACAAAATTTGCGCATTTTTCTCACGAATTATTAAGGAAATTCGAAATTTTTGGATAGGTTGGCATGTATTGTCTCTGCGGGCCACCAGTTACCCATCACGGGCCACAGGTTGTGCATTCCTAATCGTGATGCAGTTTAGCTCATTCGACTCGACCTCGATAGAACTTACTGATTTTAGTTTCACCACCAGGGGCAGTTATGTTCATATAGAACAGAGTGCGCCCCTAGCAGTGGAAGGGGAAATTAATGGATTTTGGAACTAACTCAAGGGGTCCCATCACAACATGGTTTGATTCATTCAATTTGACATTGACAGGATATATCAATTTTAGTTTCAAGTTTGACCACCAGGGGTGCATTCCTATCTCAGGTTCTATGGCCTCGATCATGACAAGGTATGGCTCACTCAACTCGAAATCGACAGCCTCAACAATTTCAGCTGTTTGTATAGAACAGAGTGCACCCCCTGGTGGTGGAACATGGAACTAACAGATTTTGCAGCTAACTTGAGTTCTATGGGTCCCATCACAATGCAGTTTCATTCATTTGACTCGACATCTACAGGATATATCGATTTTAGTTCCAAGTTTCACCACTAGGGGACGCTATCCTATCTCGTGTTCTATGGGCCCGATTACGATGAGGTATGGCTCATTCGACTCGAAATTGACAGCCTGACAGATTTCAGCTATGTTTGTATAGAACACAGTGCGCCCCCTGGTGGTGGAAGATGGAACTAATGGATTTTGCAGCTAACTCGAGTTCTATGGGTCCCATCACAATGCAGTTTGATTTATTCAACTGGACATCGACAGGATATATAGATTTTAGTTACAAGTTTCACCACCAGGGGGCGCTTTCCTATCTTGTGTTCTATGGGCCTGATCACGACGAGGTATGGCTCATTCGACTTGAAATCGACAGCCTGAAAGATTTCAGCTATGTTTGTATAGAACAGAGAGCGCCCCCTGGTGGTGGAAGATGGAACTAACGGATTTTGCTGCTAACTCGAGTTCTATGGGTCCCATCACAATGCAGTTTGATTCATTCGACTCGACATCGACAGGATATATAGATTTTAGTTACAAGTTTCACCACCAGGGGGCGCTTTCTTATCTCGGGTCCTATGCGCCCCATCACGACGAGGTATGGCTCATTCGACTCGAAATCGACAGCCTCAAAGATTTCAACTATGTTTGCATGGAACAGAGTCCGCCCCCTGGTGGTGGAAGATGGAACTAATGGATTTTGCAGCTATCTCAAGTCCTATGGGTCCCATCACAATGCAGTTTGATTCATTCGACTCGACATCGACAGGATATATTGATTTTAGTTCCAAGTTTCACCACCAGGGGCACTTCCCTATCGGGTTCTATGGGACCGATCACGACGATGTATGGCTCATTTGACTCGGAATCGACAGCCTGAAAATTTTCAGCTATGTTTGTATAGAAAAGATTGTGCCCTTTGGCGGAGGAAGATGGAACAAACGGGTTTTGCCATGCATTTTCATCCTTCTAATTGTGTTACTCTCTCGCTGTATAATTTAAAAGTTGAGTCTTGGATTCCTCTCCCTGGGCCACCACCCTCATATTTTATTGGGGTCCAAGGGGTCTTTTTTAGCATTTCTTTAAAATTTTATTCTAATGATTAATTTATACCCTATACTTAATTTCGACTAATTGACATTTTCATCAATAACCTTAAAAAAGTAATGATATCAGTACAAAAACCCTTAACGGGTTAAAAGTGTTGACGCAGCACTTTCTTTTGGCTCTATGAATTTTAAATATGGGTCTTAAAAGCAATGATATCAAATTTAAGTGACGCTATGTTAATAATTTTTTTTTAAATCATAATTTTCTTTTTAGTTTTATTTATGTTCACAGGTGCAATTATTATCTTAATATGAAAAAATATATAAAATTTATTCACTGATGCTTTTTCATTCACATCTCTCATGAATTCAAAATATGAGTTTTAAAAGAAATGATATCAAATTTTGAGTGACACCTTGACGTTAATTTAATAGGACTCTTTTAAAATTCAATTTAAATTATTTTTGGTTTGTCTTCTAAAGTATATTTACACATACAAACAATACTTTTAATTTTTCAATACACTTTTAAATATATTACTTTCACTGAGCCTATATTATGTATTGAAATGTATTTATTTCAATAAATTGATTTATCTTCTGTGCCACGCTATCCAAAATCATAAGTAAAATTTATGTAAATGATTATTTTGCGTCATATTATCCACTTGAATACATTTCCCTTTGTTTGGATACTATGACGCAAAATAATCATTTACATAAATTTTACTTATGATTTTGGATAGCGTGGCACAGAAGATAAATCAATTTATTGAAATAAATACATTTCAATACATAATATAGGCTCAGTGAAAGTAATATATTTAAAAGTGTATTGAAAAATTAAAAGTACTGTTTGTATGTGTAAATATACTTTAGAAGACAAACCAAAAATAATTTAAATTGAATTTTAAAAGAGTCCTATTAAATTAACGTCAAGGTGTCACTCAAAATTTGATATCATTTCTTTTAAAACTCATATTTTGAATTCATGAGAGATGTGAATGAAAAAGCATCAGTGAATAAATTTTATATATTTTTTCATATTAAGATAATAATTGCACCTGTGAACATAAATAAAACTAAAAAGAAAATTATGATTTAAAAAAAAATTATTAACATAGCGTCACTTAAATTTGATATCATTGCTTTTAAGACCCATATTTAAAATTCATAGAGCCAAAAGAAAGTGCTGCGTCAACACTTTTAACCCGTTAAGGGTTTTTGTACTGATGGGTTTTTCATGCAGAATTATCCCATTTTCTTTAAATTTTGTATATAGGTTCATTTTGATAATGCGCTTCTGTCAATAGTTTTGGGGGTTCATTGGTTAAGTATAAAGGGGGAAAGGGGGGATAACCCCCTAATTTAGATAAATGGGTTTTTCATGCAGAATTATCCGATTTTCTTCAAATTTTGTATATAGGTTCATTGTGATAATGCGCTTCTCTGAAAAGTTCTGGGGGTTCATTGGTTAAGTATAAAGGGGGAAAGGGAGGGTAATCCCCCTAATTTAGATAAATGAGTTTTTCATGCAGAATTATCCGATTTTCTTCAAATTTTATATATAGGTTCATTGTGATAATGCGCTTCTCTGAATAGTTTTGGGGGTTCATTGGTTAAGTATAAAGGGGGAAAGGGGGGCTAATCCCCCTTAATTTAGATAAATGGGTTTTTCATGCAGAATTATCCCATTTTCTTTAAATTTTGTATATAGGTTCATTTTGATAATGCGCTTCTGTCAATAGTTTTGGGGGTTCATTGGTTAAGTATAAAGGGGGAAAGGGGGGATAACACTCCCCCTAATTAAATAAATGGGTTTTTCATGCAGAATTAGCCGATTTTCTTCAAATTTTATATATAGGTTCATTGTGATAATGCGCTTCTCTGAAAAGTTTTGGGGATTCATTGGTTAAGTATAAAGGGGAAAGGGGGGCTAATCCCCCCTTAATTTAGATAAATGAATTTTTCATGCAGAATTATCCGATTTTCTTCAAATTTTGTATGTATATTCATTGTAATTAGACACTTCCCTGATTAGTTTAAGGAGTTCATTAGTTAACTATGAGGGGGTAACAGGGGGATGGCCCCCCTTAATATAGTGTCGATTTCTTTATTTTTCGAGGGCATATTTCAAATTCTTTGAAATAAGAGTACAATATACAATGAGTGTGAATAGCCTGTGAGCTCAATGCCCTCAGTTTAACTGGGCAGTTTTCTTTTTATTTTTTTATCTTGTAGCACAGGTAACATATTAAACTTCCATTTCATAATCATAGAAAGAAATTATTTAAAAAAATTGTTGTCAATTCAGTATGAAAGCAGAATTACAGCGATGGGATTTTATTCATTATATTTTATGAAAGCAGAAGTACAGCGATGGGATTTTATCCATTATATTTAACAGCATGAATGATATAATAATCAGCGCAATATTTGAAAATTCAGCTTTAAGATTTTAGAATTCTGATTTACATGGATGAAAGGTACAAAACTGTACTTCAAACAAAACAGAAAATTATCTTCATCCAAACATTTTATTCGGGGTACAGTGACTACAATAAATAAATATTCTAAAATGTTCTTGAAAAAAAATTACGAAACTCATAAAATTAGTAATCACTCATTAGTAAATTGCATCTAAAATAAATAATTTGAAAATTTTGGTTAATTACTAATGTAAACATTAGTTATACATAACTTTCCAGGAGAAAAACAAAATGAAACCATAAACGTTATTTTTTATCAATTTAAATATAATTTAAAATCATAAAAGTAATAAGCTAGTCGTTGGAGGCCACCGTAATACTTACCCATCATGGATATGCATAATACAAAATACGAAAATAAAACATGCGTAAACTATTTATAAAATGCATTGCAATTCGAATAAAATCGTGGCTTGATGACGTCCTAAACTTTAAATGCTCTATTACTGAATTGCGTAAAATAAATATCCTTATAACTCCAAAATTGATAATCATATTAACTAACGGTTTATTGCGTCGGATTAATCGTTACGTTTTCAATTAAAATATATCTTTGAATTGAATTTTGAATGAAATACAGGGTCGTGAAAAATCGAAAAGTGCGGAAAATAAGATTACAAATATCTCGGCAACAAATCATCCGATCAACTTCATTCCTTATACAATTTTTTTTTTTATTTACTCCTTAAAATAAACAATTTCGAAAATTTCTGTGTACCTTTTATCAGAACGAATACTTCGAGAATTCGAAAAATATAGTTCCGGATAATCGAGCTTACTGAAATTCAATAAGCTTCTTCCCATTATTACATACTAAGTACATACCGAAGTTCAAGTCTCTATCTCAATGTGTTCGGGAGATAGAGCGTTTATAGACACACACACACACAAAGACACACACACACACATACAGACACACAGACACACACACAAACGGACGGAATTTTTTTTTCCAAAAATATGTTTTTCGGAATTTCCAGTGTCTGAAACGTGTAAATACGTCTAAAGATTTTTTTTCGATTTTCAAAATGATTACAAGACCAATTTCCAATTTTTCATATCTGATTAAAAAGCATTTATCCAGTATTACTAATATCATATCAAGTTTCCCTTTCATAATATTAGTAAAAAAATAACAGAAAATGCCATAAACAATGGCTTGTGAAAGCACAAATACAATGCAAGGATATCACTTAATATATTTAACGTTATCAATGATTCTATTATCACCATGTACTGTACAAAATATCATCTGGTAGATTTTAGAATTTTCATTTACTTATATTTACAAACCAGAGTTATATGTTATCTGTATATTTTAATCGAAAACAAGTCATCTAACCCGGAAAGATTTTTTTTAAATGAAAAGGAAATAAATCTATTTTAATACTTGAAAATTTGTCTGCAGAAAATTTGTCACGCCTTGCATTCATAGTATTTCAAATTTTAATTGCTTAAAAGGCGTATAGCCAACAAAGTGAACAAATATCCAAGCCGGGATTGGAACCCGGGTCATCAGTATAGCGCATTGACGTTCTACCAACTGAACCACTTGGAACGATATAATTGTGAGAATTGCCGGGCGCAGTATCGTTCCAAGTGGTTCAGTTGGTAGAACGTCAGTGCGCTATACTGATGACCGAGGTGCGAGTCCCGTCTTGGATACTTTTTTACTCTCTTGGCTATACGCCTTTTAAGCCATTAAAATTTGAAATGTTATGGAAAGGAAATTGTTAATATATTTTATAGTTATCATAAACATAATGGTTTTTAATAATTCTGCCGAAAAATACTTTTCATTATTAATTAAAATAACTTCAAAACTTTTATTTATGAGAATATTTCAAAATCAAAACAAATATTTACATCCAAACAATTTTTTGTCACAAACATTTTTATCACGGTATAGTGATTACAGTAATTGAATGGCATGCTGCTCCAAAAGAGTTGTTGAGAAAAAATTAAAAAAACTCATTATCTGTTTAAAACTCTGTAAAAACTACGAAGAGAAATGTGATTCGTTGTCAAGAGATATTATTTCTAGTGATACTTTTCTGAGATATCGAAAGGAAGACTTCAAGCTTGATATATTTTGTTAAAAAGGAAAAACGGTTTTCATTTTTTAAACTTTTTTATTGGGAAAATTGATTTTATGTTTGCTTCTTTGGTTTAAACTTCTATCTTCTTTTTGAAAAAAATATTATTACTTTAGATTTATAAATTACAATGAAATACATTAGTTACTCAATAACTCTTTCTTGTACAATTACTTTTTTAATAAACTTTTCAAGTGCTTAATTGTACCTCAAGAAAATAATTCCAAATTGGTAATTGCTAATTTTCATATAATAATTTTAGGAACGTGAAAGAAATTAACCATGAACCTAATTTTAAGATTATTTTACATTCATAAACGCAATTAAAAGTATAACAAATTTAAAATCTTATTTCTCATTTGAAAAGTAATTATTCCAAAGAGTTTTTAAAGCTTGTTTTTATTTCCGTACAGGTAAATTATTAATACATTATTTTATTTATGGTTTAAAAGAATAAATATTGAAATTGTACGGCACTTTTCGTTGTTCTCAGTGCTTATATAGGTCGGTTACCTATTACACACATGCTAAACTCTGCATTAGGTCATATCTGCAGTGGCACACACTATAATTTTTCTGACTTTTATTTTTTTTTTCAATAGGTGCCTTTGCTTGGGAAGCAAAGTAATTTTTTTCTATAGTTCATATTACCTTTTCGTCTAAAATATTTGGGAAGGCAGATAAGACAAATGACATAAAAATAGTTATTTCATGTGAGAAAAAACATACAGGATTATCAATGTCTAATTTAATTGTGATTTCCACTTGAATACAAATGGTCAACTTTTTTCATCTAAACAGCTACAAAAATTATCTTAAATTAATAAGAGTTTCACAGATATCCCCTTCCCAATCTTTTATTTTGTACATTCGTGTAAATACCCCTACAGGCCCCTAGTATTTAAATATATTCCAAGGTCTCTATAAATCATTATTGGAGTTTAGCATTGTATATATACGTTTTTTTAATTATTATTATTATTTATAACCAAGGCAAAATCGAAAGTTAAAAACTTCCCATTTATTTTTGAAAATTATCATAAAGTATGTATTTATTAGAAAGCAATACTTCTTAGAAACTGTAAATAAACAGACATTATCTAGTTTTCATGAATCTTGTGATCTAATTTCTCTAAAATACCCAATGTTCCAATTTAAACTTAACATTTTTGAGCAGCTTGTAGCAAAAACTATGCAACAGATTACGGAAATTGGGAAATGGCATAATGAGACGATGCGTGTTTTCTGTATCGCAAAAAGAGTTCGTTCCAAATACCCACCAATGAATTATTCAAATGCCGTAACCGTATTAAGTGTTTTATCGCGCAGAAAGACAACTAATATAAAGTTAAGATATGCGAGCCGAAGTCGTATCTGTGTTTAAAGTTAAAAAAGGTCCAGGAATGTTCTTTACTGCCGAAATTGTTTTACGAAAACGATTAGTTTTTGAAGCGGTTACAAAAATGTCTATTTACTAGCCAACGACTAAAAAATATGATTACAAAATTTGAATCAATGATATCATTGATCATGCAACCAGAAAGAGGACGAAAACATGTTGCAGTACAGATAGTGGAAGATGTAGCGACGCAAGTGGGGAACACAGAATATCACGCTACTATTCTTATAAACTGTCGCTTGTGCAGAAACTCTTACTAGCAGATCCTAATAGGAAACAAACGTTTGCATTGCAATTTATTGTGTGGTTGGAGCTCCAAACTGAATGGCCATGGAATGTTCTGTCGACGGCCCAAGTCCACGTCTATTTAAACGGTGCGATTATCATGCAGAATTTCTGTATCTGGGCTGCAAAATACCCCCATGAATGTCTGAATACTCCAATACACATTTAGCCTGTAATAGTAAGGTACGATGTCACTGTCACATTCATTCTGAGCTCATATTTCTTCAAAGAGATCAGCGCTGTAGGTCCTGTGACGTGTTATTCCAACGGCGAATGGTACACATCGTCATTGGAACAATACGTGATTCCGGCCCTGCAGACACGAGGATGTGTTAAAAAAGGTTTCTGCAGTATTGTACTCTTCCACACATAGCCCGTAGTGTGAAACAGCAGCTGTTCAGCCAATTTATTAACGACACAATTATCCGTCATCATTTTCTACGGCTTGACCAGCTAAATTCTCAGTCTTAAATCCTTGCAAATTTTACCTGTGAGGCCGTTAGCCGATCAGATTTTTCTCCGAGCTTAAAGACAACATAGCATGGCAATGATGTTCACCGCCATATGCTGCTTTCAACCTTTGAACATGCACTGTTACACGTTCAGATAATACCCGACTATGGTGGGAAGTAAGAGATATGTTTTGTCAACATGAGGCAGGTAAATTTTGTATGTTCTGTATAAAGCTATAATAAACTTTTTTGTGCTAGATAAAATTCCCATCATCACATCATGCCATTCCTAATCTTGATGAAATTCTGCTGTATAGTTTTTGGTTTCTGTCTCGCAAATGGAAAGTTTAATTTGGGATACCCTGTATTATTAATTTCAAAATATTCACCAATTTAATCATGAAATTTAACTATTGGTAATCTAATATTCTTGTCATATCTACAAAAGTTCCTCTTGTACGTTTTAGATTTCGATTTCATTTTAACTGTATTTTTCAATCGAAAAAAATTCTCTAACTTACGAATATTTCTTGTTTTATTTCAAAATTGCGTCAAAAACTTCAGTAATGTTATCGTTTTCTCACACATAACCGTGTTTAATAATTTTATCGAAAAGAGATTTTCATTTTAATTAAAATATTTTCTAGACAACTTTTACTCAAAGAGAATTTTACTTTTATTCAGAACATCGTTCGAAGGAAATAAAAAACGAAGTTAAGGTTTGCAAAATTATTTTCAAAACAAAACAAAAAATACTAACTAAATTCAAACATCAAGAATTTTAGTATGATTTTTTTTGTAGATAGTTTATAATCAATCATATTTGCCATCTCTACAAAAACCTGGTTTGTATACTTTGCAATTTCGATTTTATCGGTTGTAATGTACCAAGAAATGTTAATTGTATTTTTAAATTGATAAAAATTCCCTAGTTTAAGAATAGAATATATATATTATTTTCGGATTGTGTAACAGTTTATCATTATTTTAATTTTTTTAAACGAAACTGTTTTTATTAATTACATCTAAAAATGATTTTCTCTTTTAATTAAAATATTTTCTTGACAAAATTTATTTAAGAAGGATTTCTTCTTTGCTGTCGTTGTTTTTAGAAACACAAATACAGTGTTGATTATTCACTGATTACTTTCAACTTTATCGATAATTACATTATCACCATAGAATTTAAAAGTATTGTCTGATAGATTTTAGAATTCTCATTTATTTAGATGCAATATACAGTTATAAGTTATTTGTACTTTTCAATCGAATATAATTCATGTGATCACGAATTGAACATGATCAAAAATTGAACATGATTGTGAGAAAACTTTTAATAATTTTTAAACATAATCGTGTTTATTAATACTTTGAGAAAATGCTTTTCTCTATTAATTAAAATATTTTCAAAAATTTTATTTTACTTACAAGTGTTTTTTCTTGGAAACATAAATAAATAAAATAAACACTTATCAGATCCTTTTAAAGACAAAACAACTATTTTCATCCAAACAATTTTTTTGATCGAAACATTTTTTATCACGATATAGCGATTACAGTAATTGAATGCCATGTTGCTCTACAGAGTTGTTGTGAAAAAATGGCAAAAACCATTATCTGTTTAAAGCTCTGTAAGAATTACATAGAGAGACGGAATTCGTTGTCAAGAGTTATTCATTCTAGTGATAGTTTTTTGAGATATCTAAAAGAATGCTTCAAGCATGACATAAACAATAAACATAAAAATAAAATATTATCTTTTATTTTAAAATGTTATATTTTATGTTTCTGTGACTCAGTGCTGTGACCTTTCGGCTTAACGGATGTTAGTTAAGTTTGCTTCTTTGATCTGAGCTTGTATCTTTTTCCCCACAAATTTAAATACTTTAGAAACAAATTACATTGCATGACATTATTTTTTAACATTAATGTCGTCTACTATAAATATTTGTTTGAAATAAACCTTTTTAAGTTGTTAATTATAGCACAAAACCCATTAAGAACTAACATTACCATATGGTCACAGCGTAGTTGCAAATACGTTATTATTATTATTATTATTGTTATTTGCATAACAGTAATTCTGAAGATGATGACAGACTTTTGATGACAGAAAAAAATTGCTATTCTGAAAAAAAAATGTTGTGAAATGCAACATTTTCATTTTAACGAAAAAATTAATTCCTTTGTTAATGAGTGAAGCAAATAACTCAAAATTATTGATTGCTTATTTTCAAACAATAATTTTCTGATCGTGAAAAAATTTAACAATGAGTCGTAATTTTAAGGAAGTTTGGCAGTCATACACAGAATCAAAAGTAAAGTAATTTTAAAATTTCATTTCTTAATAAAACATTATTCCATACGAATTTTTAAAATTTCTTTTATTTGAATATGGAAATTATCCATAAATTACTTTAATCATACAGGTTAAAAAATATTAAATTGAATTACACTTTTCGGTAATCTTAGTGATTACATAGTCATTAGATAGCAAGGGTAGAGGTCGGTAATCTACCGCACACATGCTCTGCGTATGTGCAGTGACACACACAGTGATTTTTTTGCAACTTCCATTTTTTTCTTTTTAATATGCGCTATCTGTTTCACAGCAAAGCAATGTTTTTTCTCTAATTCATATTGACCTTTGATCTGAAATACTATTTGGACAAACAGATAGAAGAATTTACTTAAAGACATTATTTCATATAAGAAAGAAAAATAAAACATTTGAGAATATCAATGCGTAATTTAATGGTGACTTCTGCGTAAATATAAATTGTCCTTTTTATTTTCAAAAACATTCACAAATTAGCATAATTTAACGAACGTTTCACCGATATTCAGTCTCCCTTTCCCTCTTAAGAACTCTGAATGATTTACATAATTACGAAATTTTAATTTATCTGTATTCGTGTTTAGTTAGTTTCCTATGAATGGCCGAAACTTTTCTATCTTCAAGTTTTGGATTCTATAAGAAATTGTTTGCACTCTTATACCTCATAAAAGCTTTACAAAACTTAACAAATAAATCTCTTCTGCATTTTAAAATACATACTTTTTTGAAAAGTGAAAGTTATTTTTTGTTTTTACTTACACATTATACGTAGTATAGAGTAAGTCTTGTAATCGTTTTAAAAATGAAAAAAAAAAGTTTGTTTTGACGGAGTTAGACGTTTTAAAACTAAATATTCCAAAAACCATATTTTAAAAAAATTGCCGTCCGTCTATCTGTGTGTGTGTGTCTATGTATGTGTCTGTAAACGCTCTATTTCCCTAACAATTTGAGATAGAGACTTGAAATTTGATATTTACTTAGTATGTAATAATGCTTAGAAAAAAGCTTTAAAAAAGCTTAATGAATTTCAGTAACCTTGATTATCCGGAACTATTTCTTTTTTGGACTCTCGAAATATTCGTTCTGATAAAATGTATATAACATTTTTTGAAATTGTTTATTTTAAAGAATGATATTAAAGACAATAAAAGAACATAAATTTTACATAAAGAATGAAGTCGATCGGATAATTAGTTGCCAAGATATTTGGAATCATATTTTCCACACTTTTCGATTTTTCATGACCCTGTATTTTATTCAAATTTCAATTCAAAAACATATTTTAATTGCAAATGAGACGCTTAACACGACGCAGTAAACCGTTAGTTAATATGATTATCAATTGTGGAGTGATAAGGATGTTTCTTTTACACAATTTAGTAATAGAGCATTTAAAGTTTGTAACGTCATCAAGCCACGATTTTACTCGAATTTCAATGCATTTTATAAATAATTTACACATGTTTTATTTTCATATTTTATATTATGCATATCCATGATGGATAAGTATTACGGTGGCCCCCAACGACTAGTTTAAACATAGTTTCAAATTTAACAAAAAAAAATTAAATTGTTCTTTATTTTTGTAATTATTTTTAATGAGGGTGTATCTGCAGTGGCACATAGAAAATTTTCAGACTTCTATATTTTTCTGTTTAATAGGTTCCGTCTGTTTCGAAATAAGTAAATATTTTTCTCTAGTTCATATAGCTCACAAAAAAGTAAAAGTAGCACAATTCAAAAATACTACATTTCACTGAAGAGGCAAAAGAAGATTTGACATTTATATACATCTAATTAAAAATTTAATTTAAGCAAAATTGATGAACGAATAAAGAAAAAATTACAATGGAAAACTTAATATTTACAATAGGAAACTTAAATTTGAAATGGGAAACTTTTTCAGAACTTGAAATCCATATTTAGACTTTTTTTCCGTTTAATATCTATTTCTTCAGAAACATCTATCTCATCAAAAACAACTCGTTGTAAATGATCCCGCCAAGCCACAAACCTAAAATGTCAGTCATAAAAAAAAGTGATATCACATAAAAAGAAGCGATGTAGAAGTGCATACTCCGAGTCCCGTGTAAACATATATCACCACTCATAATGTTTCCAAAGGACTCGGAGTGGGGTACAGTATGTGAAAACTGCTTGGCGACCTGCAGCCTTTTAAAATGTTTGCGTTTCCTACAATTACATATGACTATATTATTTTTATTTTATTTATTTATTTATTTTGCGCCCATAAAATTGTAAAAAGGTGAAGCTTCTGTGCTTGCATGTCCTTCTTATTTATGAGCTTGAAAAATCAATTTGTTGATTTTATTTACCTATTATTTAGACTAGAAACACCACTCTTACGAAGCGGATTTTTTAAGTAAACATGTAAAGATTTTGAGTTTGTAATATATATATATATATATATATATATATATATATAATGATCAAACGAATATTAATAACAATGCACCTTATGATAAATGTTAACTAAATTGAGAAATATTGCAGTAATTCTAGCGTAAGCGGAATCGCATAGATATGGAAAAAATCCGTTCTGTCGGTTCTTTCGCATACAAAAATATTGATAAAAGTGATATAACAAAAATTAAAAATTTATTTTTTGATTTTCAAAATTGATATACTGCATATATTATAAAAGCCTGCAGGTCGCCAAGCAGTTTTCACATACTGTACCTCAATCCGAGTCCTTTGGAAACATTATGAGTGGTGATAGATTTTTACACGGGACTTGGAGTATGCACTTCTACATCTCTTCTTTTTATGTGATATCACTTCTTTTTATGACTGACGTTTTAGGTTTGTGGCTTGGCGGGATCATTTACAACGAGTTGTTTTTGATGAGATATCACTCCTTTTTGTAAGGTGTTTAATTTCAATAATACAGGTTCCATTTTTATTCAGAAAAGAAAAGATAAAAGATAGATGTTAGGGGCAAAAAAATAATAGTGATGCTATAAACAGAATTATACATCAGAATTATACAATTTATTGAGTGACTTATTCCAATATACATGTCGCTACCATAGCAACGGGGAAACTTTTATATTAATTTCCTTACATTGTATTCATCAGATTACATATCACATGTTTATTTTCCTTTTTTTGTTTATATCACTATTCCGTTTATATACATTCAAAAAACAAAAAATTAGAAAATTTTACAGAACTAATTAAAATACTGCACTTTCAGAGAAATGTGGAAAAATAAGAAGAAATTTTTTTTGGTCAATTATAATAATAAGTTTATGGAGCATACTTTACCGAGAATAATCCATTTTTTTTCTACGAACCATTGTAATTCACAGGAATTTTTATACTAATATATATTAAATATTATTTTTGAAAATTACTGAGCATCTTAAAAGTTATTTTTATTTGTTAAGTTCTTAACTCAACTTTTCGAGAATCGGAAAAATATGAGAATCGCAACGTTTGCAAAAGTATAAAAACTATTAAAGTGATTTTAAAATAGATACTGTTCGTAGGATGACATGTATTCAAAAATTTTGTGTGATTTTGTAAATATACCGCAGACACACACGCGTTTACATAATGAACCGATTTAAAAGATGTAAAATTTTATTAAAATTTTTGATCTGATAATTCATAAAGCTTTAAATTAGATTTTAAAAAGGAGCATGATTAAACCAAAAAGGACTATATTTACTAAATGCACAAAAAACATAAATACACAAAATACAAAATTAATGTTTCTAGTCTGTCCATTCCATTTCGGGGATCCCAAAATATAGGTCCCCAATCTCCGGCAGTCCATGAATTAATTAGGACATATGTATGCAACTGTTAAAATGTTCTCCAAGTCGACAATAGAGGCAATAAGTATAGCTCGGCAAATATGAAACACGGCATTGCTTCATCATGGCTTTGTTTCGTGAGGTGTTTGTTCTCCGAACATAAAAATCTCTCGAAAATGTTCGTTATCCGAACATAAAAATCTCACGCGAAAGTGTGCGTCAACGGATTTGTTCGTAAACCGAACAGTTCGTTACCGATCACCTATTGCATACGAAATTTAGCATTTTTAATTTTTATGGGGAATTTAAGAAGTTATTTCCTTTCCATTGTGCTCTTGGTCCGTTTTTAGAGCGTTTTAAGATCGTCATAGCCGGAAATTCGATGAACGGCAAATATTTAAACGCAAAACATGTGATCTTGGGGTAGCAACATTTTTACATTCTATTACTCAGCGCATGAATGTAAAGTTGGAATTTTGCAATCGCTATTTCAATCAATTCCTAATACGCTAGAATTATATATTTATAGATAAACACAGTTATTTTAATCGATGAAAATACTATATTTTAATAGATTTAGAGCTTAAAATCGACGAGCTTTCAAGCGGACAAAATGAACTCGTATTAAATTTTTAAGCAAGATAATAAAACATACAGAGAGTGAAACAGTATAAAATCATTCAAATACATTTCACTGAGTAAATATACATTGGTTGTAATGTAATCAAGATCTTCTAAGAGAGCCTGTAAACGAAACGTATATGGTTCAATGCCGCTTTACAATAGAGTTTAAATGAATCGGATGTAGTAGCATATTTAAATATCTTGTGTATATAGCCACTTTGACAAAAGTTATGCTATTTACTATTGTTTTCCCTCTGCGTTAAGTACATTAATCAAGTACTTCAACGTAAATATTCGCTAATTACACAACTATTTAGTCTTATTAAAAATATTTTGAGTTGCCCTGTAAACGAACAGTAAATTCTACAATTCTGTTTTACAATAGGAAGCTAACTTAGGTCGTTCGTAGTAACATATTTTAACATCATGCGCATACGTTCTTTTTGAAAAGAGTTAGATAATTTAATATTTCTTTGCTTCATCTTAAGTATAGGAATAAATCACTTTAAAGTGGTATACATAAAAAACTAATTCATATTTTTACACGAAATATTAAACATTTGAACTACTCATAAAAAAAATTCAAATGCTGCAAACGGCGTGAAAATCGGATAATTACACAACTTTTTAGCCCTATATCAAAAGATCTTTTGTGAGACCCTGTAAACGAACCTTAAATGTTACTATTTTTTTTATAATAGGAAGATTACTTGGGTCGAGTGTAATAACATATCTTAATATCATATGTATACGACCATTCCTAAAAGAGTTGGGTCATTTATTATTTTTTTGCTCTATGTTAATTATAGGAATCAATAACTTTAAACTGATATAAATCAAACAACTAATTAATATTTTTACATGAAACTTACAAAGGTTTGAACTACTCATAAAGCAATTCAAATTACGGAAACCACGTAAAAATCCGATAATTACACATTGCTGTAGCCCTGTCAACAGTTTGTTGCTCTATGTTAAGTATAGGAATCAAAAATTTTAAACTGATATAAATCAAAAACTAATTAATATTTTTACATGAAACTTACAAAGGTTTTAACTACTTATAAAAACAATTCAAATGACGTAAACTGCGTAAAAACCCGATAATTACATATTGCCCTGTCAACAGTTTTTGGTTTGAACAAGATTTAAAAAGTGCAAAAAACAGCACTTTTAAAATCACATTTACTGAAAACCTATTCGTCGGATTTTGCTTTACTTTTCATTTCTTAGTAACTTGGCATGCCCCATTCCATAGAATCAAGAATTTTGTTTCTATCATAAATAGAACGCGAGATATAGATGTGTCAAAAACCCGTTTTGTCTCGGCCGCAAAATATAAACTAGACAGAGTCCTAAAATTTTTTTGTAAAATCGTTTGGCATCCATTGGCGGGAATTCCTTTCATTTACGGTTCAATGCATTGCTGTTTCATATGCTTGGCGAGAAACTTTGTCGAGTTTCTATGATAAACTAGACAGAGTGCTAAAAAGATTTTTGTAAAATCGTTTGGCATCCATTGGCGGAAATTCCTTTCATTTACGGTTCAATGCATTGCTGTTTCATATGCTTGGCGAGAAACTCTTTCGAGTTTATTATGATCCGAAAATTGTCGGTAGATTATAGGATTGCTATAATTAAACCATTTTGGTACACAAATTTGGTTTTTAAATTCAATAATACGGAAATAATATGACTTCATTTTAAATAGGACGTAATCACCATGGCAACCTAGTATCATTACCTATCATGTGATATCATTGAATTAATTACGTATGATAGGATTTAATAGAATGATACATCTCAGTCGCTTGACCCTTAATCTTTGGAAGCTGCTATAATAAAGAAGTACCACTTTTAAAAAAAATATTCAAATTACTTAATAAATATTTTTATTAATATCTTGTTAAGTTTTGATTCAATTTTCATAAAATTTGAGATGACTCGACAAAATTCTGCAAAAATTACATATATTAAATTTCAAGTCATTTGGTTGGGTAGTTTTTGCGCTGTTATATGCGGACAGACGGACGGACGGACAGACAGACAAACAAACGGACGGACCACACGACGACTATAAGTGCTACGTATTTATATAATTACGAATGCACCTAAAAATGCTGATGTTCATTGGATTCAAATTCTTCAGGCATACTACCTGCAGTATTATAAAAGAAAAATTACAGTTGCGCAAATCACACACACATACACTTGACATTATACATAAATCTCATTTCTTTTTTGACAAGTAGTATTAATATTGGAAAACAGTTAATTTTTAAATGTGAAATTTAACATGTTATTTCTCAGCAGTTTTATTAAAAACAATTGTCATTAGTCTATATAAAGCTCAATTCACTTTGAAATATAAAATTTGAAATAAATAGTATCTAAAAGGAATATTCTAGTTGCTGGCGTAAAAAAAAAAAAAAAAAAAAAAAAAAAAAAGTTTTTTTGAAAATTTTAAGAAAAATATAGAAAAAGTTGATTGATGAAACTAGATACACATATATCTTTCTTTTTAATAGAAAAATCGCTATTTTTCTTAATTACAGAAGAAGCAAAACGATTGCTCGGCTACCTTTACAAATTGTTTAAATAATAAGGTCTGGTTCTGTAAATTGTAGATCATTATGTCATGGTATAAAGGAATGGAGAACAAATAGCATTTTTGAGTGACGACTCAAAGGGAGATTTAAAGACATTTTAAATGTCTCTTTATAATAGAATGAATCATTATACAGAATATTTTAAAAAGTTTGAAATGCGATGTAACTGTTTACCTTTTGGAGAAAAACAGGCAGAGTAAAATGCAAAGTCCTCAAAATAAAATAGGAAATAAGATTATGCCAATGAAATATTTTTCCTATTGATTTTCACAATGTCACACTTTTAAATCTTTATATGACCACCAAGAGAAATTTGGTCAATTACAGGTTTTTATATTTTCCTACTACAATACAGTTACAAAAACTACATACCTGTATATTTTAAATTAATGAAAAAACAAACAAAAGAAAACAACTGATTTACGCCACTTTTTCGTTCCATTTAAAATGCTATTTCACCTGTAAAATTAAGGACCATATGCAAATTCACCATTTGAGGTTAAACAGATGTCATAAAGTCTAAAAAATTGCATCAGAAATACATTTAAATAAATGATTGTACAAGAAAAGATCGTGTAAATAAGCAAATGCAGTTTTAAATACTAAAAACAGAAACATAATTGGAAAATATAACAAAGAATTCTTAAAGTGTTTTCTCTCATTTCCAATATTATAACTAGTGTTTAAATCCTTGTATAAATATTTTAATACAACTCGTATAAATATTTTAATACAACTCGTATAAATATTTTGGAGTTCTTCACTATTAATATTGTTGAAAGTATTGAGATCATCTTTTGTTTGAAATCAAATACATTAGTATAATCATCTTGTTTCTTCATTCCTGCAATATCTCACAGTTTTACATATCCAATTTGATATAAGATCAGGATCCTCGCAGCCAAACGCCATTGCCCCAAATCTGGACAAAATCTTTTATTTAGCGAGTAAACGAAAGATTAAAACCCCCAAATTCCGAGAGTTGCTTTTTTTTTTCTTTCGGCGACACTTTATGATGCTCTTGAACGATTAAAAGTTTTATGAGTAACTTATTAATTGTGTTTTGATATTTATCAGAAGTAATTCACATTTATTTATTTGTTTTTATTTTACCTACTAACATGCTACCGCGAATCGCGAGTTAATTCAGATTTTGTTTCACAAAACTACTTAGAAATACATCAGGCTAGAAATTTTTTTTCTTCTCAACTAAACAAAGCATCTACAATACACTGGTTTTATTAGTTTCTTTAACTGATAATTCAGTTTAAATCAATAAATGCTTTAAAATTAAAATATAGGTTATTTGTGATATTTTTCAGAAGTAATTCACATTTATTTTATTTATTTATTTGTTTTCATTTAACCTACTAACATGCTATCGCGAATCCCGAGTTAATTCAGGTTTTGTTTCACAAAACTACTTAGAAATAAATCAGGTTATAATTGTTTTCTTGACTATACAAAACATATAAAAAACACTGGTTTTATTAGTTTCTTTAACCAATAATTCAGTTTAAATCAATAAATGCTCTCAAATTAAGGAAAGAGGGGTTTCGTTAAGGAATTTAAAGAAAAATTTAAGAATGGGCGTTTTACAACGAATCTATTGCTAACATTATTTAAATTTGGCTATAATATTTCTTTGATGGTTAACCAAATTGCTAAGGTTAGGTAAAATCCAGTGAGAACTCTGTTTAAAACCCTCGTTTGTAATGGAGAATTTTCATTTAAGTATGACTCATTCAACTTTAAAGATACAGCTACGCAGTTTTTTTTTTATGATATTGTTGAAACAAGACGGAAAAACAAGATTGGTCAATCTTATCTTGCAGAGGGGGAGGAGGTGTACAAACATTTTAAAAAGTAACTTTTTAAAAATTAATAAGAACAATTTAAAAATTATTTCAGTAACATAATCTTATTTCCTACCTTAGTTTGAACACTTTTCTAAATTGTATTGCCTATTTATTTGTAATAGGTTAAAAATTAGAGCGTGTTTCAACCTTTTGGTCAGCCCAATATATTTTTAACTACTCTAGTCTAAAGTGCGGAGACAATCATTCTGAACATTTCAAGCTCAGTGTTATCTCAATTATATAATATGTAAGTCGTGTAGAATGTTCATCAATTTCTGAGAAATGTCCTAGAAAATATCAGTTTACAGTTTTTGTAATACACTGAGTCGTCGTTAATTTTTAGTTAAAAAATATTCCTATGTGTTTTTATTTTTACTTGTTCTTAATTCTACTTTGTTTACTTTAAATTACAGATTTTTTATCCCAACGATATGAAACTTCTTCCTTAACTCCTTAATGCTCAGGCTAATTTAAAGTTTGAATGTTTGCGAGATTTTAAAAAATATATCTTTAGAACATCAAAAAAATGAGAACTTTTGAAGCTTTAACTAATAATACTAAGGAAAGATACTTCTGAAATACAGAATAGAAATAAACTAACGCAATGCGTTTCGAAAAAATTAATATTTCTTTATTACACGCAAAAGAACGTCCTACCATTACAGTATGAAAGCAATTTTCTTTCTATTCTCGTAATTATAGTACGTAATACAAGTAAGATGTACAACATATGCATTGCAGCACTTTATAAGGCGAAATAATTGTTTACTTCAAAAACAGAAAAGTGCAGCTGTTTATGCTCCAACGGCGGACAATAAACTAAGCTGTGTAATGGTAGCCAGTGGTATGGACAAATATCGAAATACATGAGCGTACATAAAACAACCAATAAGACATGTGTAGCCTATAGAAAGCAATAGTGGGAAAATTAACCTACGGTGGGAAACTATTATCTCAAAGAACTATAAAGGGTTAAAACTGGCTACCTTTGCATAAACCGTATATTAAATTAAAATTTTGTTGATTTTAATCTCAATCTAGGGTGACATATTTTAGCTATCTCACGCATTATTATAAAGCCAAATAGGTAATTAATGCCAGGACTTACGTGCTAATTGCCTGTCAGAATGACATAGTATTCAAAACTACGGTATAAATTTGAAAGTTAATTGAATGTTGTACAGAATTACATCATTATTGTTAATGGTTTTGCTGAAAGGCTAATGAGAAATGCATTACAAGTGAAAACTTTAAAGCAATTTGAACTTATTAATAAACTTAATTTTTGACGTATTTGTTTACCTTATGAATAAACCGCGTAATATATTCAATCTTAATGAAATTCATTCTATATTTAAAGTGATATAAAGTGATATATTTTATATATACATTACTATATTATATGATGCACTCTTTTAACAAACAGCTCTCGGGTATTTCTTTATAAAGATGTTTGTGGCTGAATTCCAAAATTCCTGACGAAAATGCATTTTTTGAAACTTTTATTAATTATAGAAATAGTACAAATGCTAATAAACTGTTAAAAAACTGCTATGTTATTTTAATACTTTCAATAATTATTTAAATGTATAGAACAATTTATGAAATCTAAAGGGTATCTGAGCAAGTAACATTCCTGCTCATTGCAATTCCACTTGCCTGCACAAAGACATGATTAGAAGAAGCAGGTGTAACGCAAAGTGCTTTTATATTAGAATTTGAAATGTTGCGGCAAGAAATTCAGAATTTAAGGGAAACAAAATTGTATCAATGATTTGTTTCTTTACTTTTCTTATTGTTACGCATGACAATATATATATATATATATATATATATATAGAGAGAGAGAGAGAGAGAGACATTTTTTCTGAAATTTGTCTTAATTACATTTTAATGTTTCTATTTTAGAAATTACATCCATAATAACACGGTTATTTCAATTTTTAGGCCTTCACCCGGTCCCCGGAACATCGAATAATCAGGAGTCTACTGTATCATACCAATATAACTGTATACTAATGTAAACTATTGTGTCATACATATTTAACAAAGCCGAACTTCTGAAAGGTTTCTCAGGTCTGTTAGTGATAAATGAGAATTTTATGCTAATTTAACAACGAAAAACATCAGCTTATTAAATCGCTTTAAAATAGGAAGAACAGTGAAAAAACAAATTTTACCTTAGGTGGCTCTAAACAAGCGTTAGAAGACTCTTTACAAATTTGTTAAAAATCAATTTATACACTAAATTATTCTAAAAAAAGAATTCTTTTTACTGGTAAACAAAATCATTATTTAGTACTACTGAACTAAATAGACTCCGTGATCCTAAATATCACTTTATTCTAAGCAAATAAAAGCACTAACCGCAGCTTTGCTGTAAATTTACTGTCCGCGTTCCAAGCACCAAATTCCGTACTTCGATACCTAGAAAAATCTCCACGACAGATTCTAATAGCAGCTGGAATACCTAATCGACGAGATCCACTGAACATCCGAAGTTTCTAATACCTCACTATATATAGAGATTGAACAACCACAATTACCTACGTTAAAATATTGAATAAACAGGTGTGATACTATAAAATCATAAAACACGTCTTAATAGCACCATAAAATAAGGAATGCGCTAGGCCCTTTGAAAGCACTTTGTCTATCTTCGTCAGACGCAAAGAAGACGTGCAACCACTTTGAAGGCAGGAGCAAGAGCATATTTCATATATTTGCAAAATAACTGTGAGAACCACATTTCGGAGATGCACGCGCATTTTCAAAATTTATGGAAAGACAGAATATATTTCTCATTTACGCACAAATGTTAGCGGTTCAGAGAAACACAAACGCATGCTATATCACAAAAACTTACTCATCCACTAGAGTATTGTTATAAAATAAGTAACCAGGTATTCTGTTATAATCTCAGTTATCAAAATCAGAATTTAAGATCCGATTACCTGTCAGGGCGAAATATTATAGCTTCTACAACACAAATTTCAAAAATATATGAATGTCCAAAATTGAAATGATGTTAGTATTATTAATAGTTTTGTTGAAAGGATAATAAGATATGCATTAGAGGTGATACGCATTTAAGTAATTAAAAAAATTCATAAACTCTTTTAAGTGTTTGTCTAACACATTTTAAAATAATTCTCTTTATAGGAATAAAGTGCATGTTACATAAATACACTTAAATACAATACATAATCAAAAATACATTATGTAACTGCATAGCATGTTACATAAATTGTTACATTTAATCTGAAATTAGAATTACATATTTTAGGTATCTCATACATTTTCACTAAATTGGAGCAGTGATCAAAATCAGAATTTAAGACGCAATTACCTGTCAGTGTGAAATTTTATAGCATATACAGGATAAATTTGAAAATTATTTGAATGTCTTACATTGGAATGATGTTATTACCGTTAATAGTTCAGCTGAATGGAAAATGAGAAATGCATTGCCAGGAGAAAATTATTGAAATGTTTAAGATTCTGATACTTTGTTTAACAAGCGAATGCCGTAATTTGTTTATTGTGTAATCGGAAGCGGAATCGGAATTACTAAATGAGTTTCATGCATAGCATATAACAAATAAGTATATGTGTTATTTTAATTAGTTTCGAAGTTCTAAACAATCATATCATATATTCTAATACGAGCAAATCTTGTGTGTGTGTGGTTATGCATATTTTATATTAAATAGGACTCTAACGATTCTGACCAAATTTTGTATCCTACTGTTCTGTGGCACCAGAAAACGATTGGGCTAGGTCACATGTTCTAGAAAATTCGATTAGTGGGTCATTTTGGGTGACCATGGGTAAGAGTCAAGCTAATTGTATCTAAAAAACTGTTCAAACGACTTTGACTAAATTTTGCATCATACCATTTTCGGGCACGAAAAGAGTATTGGGCTGGGTCACATGTTCGAGAACTTTCGATTAGTGGGTCGTTTTTGGGTCAACACTGGTCAAGTTAATTTTATCTAAAAAACGGCTCTAACGATTTTGATTAAATTTTGTATCCTACGAGTTACGGGCACAAGAAAATCATTGGACTATGTCACATGATCGAGAAAATTCAATTAGTGGGTCATTTTTGGGTCACTGTGGGTCAAGATAATTTTATTTAAAAAACGGCTCAAACTATTTAGACCAAATTTTGCATCCTATGATTTTCGGGCACGAGAAAACTGTTAGGCTAGGTCACATGTTCGAAAAATTTTAATTAGTGAGTCATTATGGGTCAAGCTATTTTTATCTTAAAAATGGCTCAGACGATTTGAAATAAATTTTGTATCCTACGGTTTTGGGGCATAAGAAAATCATTGGGCTAGGTCACATTTTCGAGAAAATTCGATTAGTCGGACATTTTGGTCATAGGTCATTATGGGTCAAGCTATTTTTATCTTAAAAATGGCTCAGAGGATTAGAACTAAATTTAGTATCCTACAGTTTTAGGGAACGAGAAGACTATTGGGCTAGGTCAGATGTTCGAAAAATTTCGATTGGTGGGTCATATTGATCATGGGTCATTATGGGTCAAGCTAATTTTATTAAATATGAAATGATAGTGTGAATGTGTTTACCTGTGTTAGCGTTTAGATATTTATACAATTAAATTCGAACAATACGAAAAGCTAAAAAAGCCTAAAATTTCTCGTATTAGCCATCACTGTTAAAAGCAAAAGTAAAATAACAAGCGCATGCCTAACTTAGTTCATTGGTACAGTCGTTTAACCCCCCCCCCCCACACACACACACACACGCACAAAAAAAAACAGAAAACTCCTTTCCTAATCAGTAAAACAGGAACTGCGTTTGGCGCCTGGTGTGAAAAACCTTGTTCCACACCTTAATTGCATCAGTAATAATGACGGGTGGTTCCGATGAATCCAGCCTGTTACTACCCTAATCTACGGCGCCCACCGATTGCACCACCCTCGTTGCGGTTCTGCTCCTATGGTCATCTCAGCAGCAAATCATCGTATAAAAATGCCACTGATACCAAACTATGAATCATATTTCCAGCTAATTAATGGTATTTATAAATATTGCTTGTAAGGTCGGTTACATATAGAAATTGTAAAAAAAACTTACGAATTTCCAAGACTAACATCAAATTTTGACATCATATTTGGATTCACCGGTAAATGTTACCCTCGGTTAACAGACGGGAAGTCATTAGGTCAAGCAGTTTAGAATTATCAATGTTTAAAATTTGGAAATCCTAATGTTACATTTGTTTTTAATTGATGCAAAGCGGATTGGAATGCGAGTAGTTTTTTAAGCATAACTCAAAATCTGGTCGGAAGAATGACCTGTCACTTTGGGCTCGCATATTTAAAGCTTCTGGAAATTAATTTCTGTTAAAAAAAAAACTCATAGGTTATAATTTATAGATTTTTCAAAAACTAATTTTGAAAATACAGGTAATTTGAAATTAATTTTTGAAAAAAAATTAAATTGTAACTTATAAATTTCTTAATAGAAATTCTTAATTTTTCCACGAATTCCTTAACAGATCATAAGAAAACTACTCGTAATGCAATTTGTTTTGCAACGATAACAAATGAATTTAACAGTAGAGGTTCCAAATTTAAAACCTTCATTATTAAAAAAATATTTGACCGAAGCATTTTCCGTTTGATTTCGTAAAGTAAAATGTACCGCAAAATCCAGATATTATCCAAAATTAAGTGTTTTGGAGATAATATTTGGATTTATTACCCTATTTCCGGTAAATTAGGATTAGACCTCCCCCGATGTTGCAGAAGTCCATCCAGGAGAAAAATGTTTGGATTCAGTGATTTTTTAGACATGTTTAGATCCCGGGCCCAGGCAACGATGAATTGGACAGTTAGTTATAAACATAAATTCCTGATTATAAAGAGCACGTTAACTATACTTTGTTCACACCGTCGTGGTATTACTTGTGTCTTTAAAATTCCCTTTGTTTTCATTCCATTATCAATGCCAACGAACATTTCCGAGGAGTAGCCTTGAAATAGCATAGATTTTTTAAAAATCATTTTGGAAGTGATAAATAATTAATGTGATACCAACGCATGATACCACGTGTTGTATGTCGAATTTGGTGTCAAATGTATTGACGAAAAACTCTTTTATTGCACCAAAGGTGCGATCAAATAGCTTTCAGCGACGACAGCTCGTTTGTCGGCTTCTTTGATATGGTGAGTCTACTGTTGCTCTGGCAAGAAAGGGAAGTACCAGGAAAGATTATCCCTTACACGTTTATCACTTCCCTTTTCTTTTGTTGAGATTCCACTTTCTTTTGCTGATGACCACAGAACTTTTGGAAAAGTGAATTAATTAATTACTTCCCGCCGCAGAATTTTTAAATATAATCTAACAGTAGCCTTAGGATAGATATTTTGAAACTTTCCCAACAAACTGGTATAAACTTAAATAGGATAGCCTTTCTTAAAAGCTTTAAAATTTCCTTTGTTTTCATTCCATTATCAATGCCAACGAACCCTTCTGAGGGGTACCGTTGAAATAATAGAGATTAAAAAAAACCCTTTTGGAAGTGATAAATAATTAATTCGATACCAACGCATGATACCACGTGTTGCATGTCGAATTTGGTGTCAAATGTACTGACGAAAAACTTTTTTATTGCACCAAAGGTACGATCAGATAGCTTTCAGCGACGACAGCTCGTTTGTCGGCTCCTTTGATATGGTGAGTCTACTGTTGATCTTGCAAGAAAGGGAAGTACCACGAAAGATTCTTCCTGACATGTTTATCACTTCCTCTTTCTTTTGTTCAGACTCCCTTTTTTTGTTGATGATCACAGAACCTTTGGAAAAGTGAATTAATTAATGACTTCCGGCCCCAGAATTTTTAAATATAATCTGAAAGTAGCCTGATGATAGATATTTTGAAACTTTTCCAACAAAATGGTATAAACTTAAATGGGACAGCCTTTTTTTAATCTTTTCATAAAATCTAGGACTCTTACAGTGTGCAGATAAATGTTAATAATATCCATAGTCTTATTTTTCTATAAGAGGAAAAGAAAAAGAGGATCCTCGCTTAAAAGCGCAGAGGGAGTTCTGAATATTTACAAAACTAGCATAAAGAAGTTATTAACATTTACGAAAGAAAAGAAAACTTAACAAATGATTCTAAATGAATTTTAAAAAAATTAGTAAACATTTATTTAAAAAGAGGGATATAGTTTATTTATTAGCTTTAAACGGGGAAATTAACTAATTATCCAAAAAATCAAATGACTGAATAAAAGCACAAAATATTCTCCTCACAAACTAAATAAATTTTCAATAAACTTTATGAAGACTTGTCTTTATGCGGTAATATGTGTACAATAAAATTAAATGTTTTGTAAGAAATACTACTTTCTCCAGCGAGAGGATGTTCTATAAAATAAAACTGTTCCGTTTCATAAAGTATGCATACATATTTTTTTATGTCTGTCTGGAAAACAATAAAAGATAAATTTTTGTGGTAGAATCATTTGAATATGACATAAGCAAGCAGTTTTTTTTTGTTTTAAAAAGAATTCATTTGGATTACACTGGAAGTAACAGAAAAATTCCATTGCATTTGAAAATATTTGTGTCGAAAAATAATGCTGCATATTAAACATATTTTGAATTTTTCTGAATGTTTATCATAATAAAAAAATAACTATTAATATATAATAAACATACCTGATGCAAAATATGTGAAATACTTTCCGGCTAAAAAAAAACTACGCATTGTTTCCAATTGTCTGAAAAGCTTATATATACTACAAAAAGAACATATTGATTGTGTAGTTGTTAGTATACAATAAAGAGACAGATTTTACTGGCAGAGATGGGATAAATGTGTTATTACATTAGATGTTAGCGTATAAAAAACAGGAGAATTCCAGCTTTTAAGTAAATGTTTCTCAGAAGTAAAAAGAATAATTACACATAACTTGAATATTTGATAGATTGTTTTTGTCGCAAAATGTAAAATATGAATTAAGTCGAGTACGCTATACAAATACTGCTGTGTCGAGAATTTCTTTCTCTAATTTAGATAATACATTACCGAAGTCACATTATTATTTTTCAATGACTGTAGTTTCAAAACATAAAATAAAAGTTATCTTTGCATTATTTTTAAATAATTAACTGTTACAAAAAATAAATCATTTATTCTAAAACATTGACATTGTATCACACAGAGGGATTGAATGTGAGATACAGAGCTCAATCAGCCGCCTGTGACTGGTTGTATGAATAAACTCCAAATGTAATAAAGTCATTCTAGTTATATCAAAATTATAACCAAGTAAAAACAAGAATATAAAAATTGTCCTACCTACAAAATTTATTTACAAATGAAAGTGGTCCATATTAATAAATACGTTTAAAGTAAGTTCATGCATATTATCCAATGCTTATATACATTATTTCATCACTTGTGGCTTACATACTTTCATCTTACACACTTACATATTTACACACAACAACGTTCGGTACACTGTAAAAAATCTTCAGCTTTTGCTGGATAGTCACTCCACCGCTTTTAGAGAATATCTCTATTTTGACCAATGAATATGCTCCATAATATAGTAAAGCAACAGTTTTCTCTAAAAGCGGTGGAGTTTGTCTGCAGCAAAAGCTGAGATTTTTAACAGTGTACTTACATTAGATAGAATTCTGTGCATACAATACATATAATTCAGTACATATAATAGACCTTATTGAGACTAATAGTCACTAAGGTACAATATTCCATAATCTTGATTCAACTAAAGTTAACTCCTTGCCTGGCTAAAAGGGTGGGGTGCGTCAAGATGTATGGGGACGCCATCCTCCCTTGCTTATACTTTGCTTCGGAGGTTACATGAGTCAGGCGTGTGTCGTTGGGAGCGTCGAGAAATTTTGAAAGATGAGTCGAAATACTTCCATTGATTGGGATAGGAGCAATTCTTCCTTTCGACGGTTTATAAATCTATCAGGTTATTGCAAATGTTCGTGGCATTAGATTTTCATTTCAGATCAATCGCACATAGAAGTGGATCAATAATACCTTCTGCTACACAATACAATAACGGTACAACAGTTTTATTTTCATGATTATATTAATTTTATCATAAGAAACAATGTTTTTGCAGTAATCGAAAGCAATAAGCAATTCTACCGCTTATTATTATTTTCTTACTTTAATAATCAAGCCTGAAAGTATCTAGTTATTCTCTCAAAATCAAATACAGGAAAAGGAAAACAACATAGTGAGAAACCCTATAGATTAAATTGTATTTGTCTTTGAAACAAAATTAAAACACGTTTTATCAATTTCCTAACCTAGATTTCTGTGAAAAAAGACAAACAACTAAGTACATTAATGGACATTTGTTTGAGATGTGTTTGTATTATTGTCTCTTCATTGATTTTCCTTTTCGTGACATTTTCATGATGCTAGTTTTCTGGCTCGATTCCAACAGTTTGAAGATAAAAGATAATACAGCTAATAAATAAAACACTTCACAGCTATTTATTTCGAATGAAATTAGAAAATTTCAGGGTATAGTTTTTTTATTTCGTTGTTTTTTAGCGGAAAGTGGAAAATAAAATGTAAAATTAAAACAACAATGGTTAAAGGTTTAATACAAATTATAAAATAAACTTAAATGATTATTTATGGAGACATATAATGTAGGGTGCCTCTACATAAAAGTGGCGACATACGCACAATTCGCATGCTTAAACTGTTCTCAGGCGGAAGTGTTTGTCCAAACTATGTCAATCCTACATTCATGAACATGCTAATACCGCGACCTACTAGTGTTACCTTGTTTGCACCAATCGCCGTGTAAATATGATCCACTTCGTGTGACGTTAACGTCATGCACCGACCGTGTATAACCGCGACCTATGTTATACACGGCCGGTGCATGATGTTTAAAACGTCAAATGAAGTGGATCATTTTTACACGGTCATTGGTGCAAAGCGGAGCGCCCACCGTTTTGCACCAATGGCCGTGTAAAAATGATCCACTCCATATGACGTTTTAAACGTCATGCATCGGCCGTGTATAACGTAGGTCGCGATATTACTCGCCTGTATGAGTGATTAGTCAAACGGGTAAGAGATAGAGCGCCTCGATATAAGAGTAGCGACCAACAGAATATAAAATTTGATAGGTTGAGGTGATTCTGGACAAAAGCGAATTATCAAGGCATCTTGGCGAACCAACTATTATCGACAAGCTAATGTTTATAACTTGTCTCACTCTTATAATCGAACTCATACAGGTGAGTATCACCGCGACCTACGTTATACATAGCCCATGCATGACGTTTAAAACGTCCCATGGAATGGATCATTTTTACACAGCGATTGGTGTAAAACGGTGGGCGCGCCGTTTTGCACCAATCGCAGTGTAAAAATGATCCACTCCATGGGACGTTTTAAACGTCATGCACCGGCCGTGTATAACGTAGGTCGCGGTCTAACCATGCGTCTTGTTTGTATGTCGACAATCTTACATAGATCACCCAAGTAAGTCAAGTTAACAAACATTAGCTTAGCGATAAGGGCACGCTTGTCAAGACGGCTTGGCGATTCGTTTTTGTTCAAAATCCTCGCAACAATCAAATTTTATATGCCGTATGTTGCCATTCTCATATCGGGCACGCTAATATTCTGTTCTGAACCAAAGTAGATGAAGTCGTGTTTTTCATTCAATACAGTTTTCAGAGGAATTCTTGTCTGCTGTAGACAATAATTTTTTTGTTGCAGTAATAAACCAAGTCTTAAGTTTAAAATGTCAGAAACAAATGACGTTAGGATTCTGAACGAAATACATGAGAACCTCCAATGGATGAGAGCCTTTTACCTCCAATGCTTGAGAACCTTTCACCTCCAAATATCCCTGAAGAATGTTTTATGGATTTAAATATACTTTCATTCTAAACGCCTCTTATATAAACATTTATATTACATCTGGGTAAAATACTGATTAATACTGATAAAATGCTTTTTTAAAGGCATTTAAGTTTTCAATTGCAGATTAGATACTTTAATTATTTCGTTATCATATTTACGCTTATATTATGTAAACATTTCCCTCCTCGAAATAAAAAGGCAGAAAAACTAGAGTGTGCGGTGCACACCGAATCTTTCTGATAGCTGTATGACACCTAACTCACTGCGCACAGTATGTAAACATCGGAATAAAATTATTTGAATATGCAAGTATTAAGTACAATAAACAAGCCAATTCATGCATTTACCTGCGTCAGTTTCTGTATTATAGGCAAATATATGGTAATTTTCTACTTCTGTCAGTTTAATGATATGAAATTGAATTAAACATTGTATGTATCAGTTCTGTTTCACATAAGGTTTTATTTTCTTTCGTAAAAACAATTTTCTTTATAATTAACAATGTTTTTTAACAATGTTTCAACTTTATACAATGTTTGACAATGTAGTTGGTATCCTATCTGTTTAATATAGAATAAAGTAGGACATCTATATTGGTGATAATTTTGCATTATTGTAGTGTGGATAACTTTTTAAATGAAGTTTCCAACAGGGTACAAATTGTGGACATTACTTTTCAGAAACCTTAATTTATTGGTATTTTGAGTAAATATAGTACGGTAAATTAGATTACAGATATATTTTTCTAAAAGATGATTTCTTCAGAATTTGTGGTTTCCAATTTCCCAGATTTTTTGCAGTTAAATTAGAATACGTTGTTCCAATTTTTTTTTTAATTCCATTCAAAGCCTGCGCGAGAATTATTCGAGACTAAATACGGTATTATAGCAGGTAGAATGTTTACTTATTTATTAAATAAGTGTATGTTGTTCATATTTTAATGCACAGAGAGAGGCTGGAATTAAATTTCATATAAATAACACAAAAAACAAACATTAAATTTAGTCTTATTTATTTTCATAATTAAAATACACAGATCTTGATATTATTGATGAAATAGTAATAAAAGTTTGTCATTTTTATTTCCATAACTGCGCAGATCCTTAGATTATTACTTAACTATATTTTGCTTAAATATACTTCATTATAATTACAAAGCTAATTCAATATCACATTTCTGGGTGACGTATAAGTTGTCTAAAATAACTCTATATACAGAAGATATTAGACGTAAATAAATGCAAACTTAGTAATATGTATTCGAAAAATGTTTAAACTGAAGAACAATATAACAAAAAAGAATTTTTTATTAAATAATTATAAGTTTCTCCTATTTTATTATAAAACAGCCTAATGTTATATTTTGTTTAAATTCTATTTAAATATCATAAAATAACTGTAAATGCTAGTTATTAGGTGCGTTCTTAATTATATAAACTTAGCACCTATAGGCATTCGTCTGACTGAATATAACAGCGCAAAAATTGCCCAACAGAATGGTTTGAAATTTAATATATATAATGCAAAATTTCGTGGAGTCACTTCAAATTTTATGAAAATTGAATCTAAATTTAAAAATATATTATTAAAAATTTTCTTCATTCTATTAAATCCTATCATACGTAATTAATTTAATGATACCCCACGATAGGTAATGATCCTATGTTGCCATGGTGATTATAGACCGGGAGGCGGCAGCAGAGACAATCACCTCATCGAGTTCACGGCTGAAATTCCAGAATTAGTTAAAAGTCGATTCGCATATTAAAACGCAATCGGTCTGCAAAGTCATATCTTGGTGGAAAACACTCGAAAACCCGATTTTAGTGGTTGACTCGTAGGTTTACCATTGTGTTTTCCTGCACCCAAAAGTATGAAAACATGGAGAACTGGGTGCAGGAAAACACAATGGTAAACCTACGAATCAACCACTAAAATCGGGTTTTCACGTGTTTTCCACCAAGATATGACTTGGCAGACCGATTGCGTTTTAATATGCGAATCGACTTTTAACTAATTCTGGAATCTTAGCCGTGAACTCGATGAGGTGATTATCTGTGCTGCCGCCTCCCGGTCTATTACATCATATTTAAAATGGAGTCATATTAGTTATCCGTATTACTTAATTTAAAAACAGAATTTGTGCACTAAAGTTGTTTAATTATAGCAATCATACCGACAGTTTTTCTTTTATTGTATAGATGCTTCCGGAGAAATAGATATTAAATGGAAAAAGAGTATAAATATGGATTTCAAATTCTGAAGTGTTCAAAAGGTAGGCTTAAGTTTCACATTGGAATTTTCAGTTAATGTCAACAAAAGATAAAATGTTGTAAACTTAAAATGTACTTATTTTATTACGGAAATTAATCATATCATAATAAAGACGATCTAATTCATTTTTTCAGTGAAATAATAACGATTATTTCTTTTTACATTATCTTCTATTGGATATTTGCGCGTAGTATAATTTTAATATAACAGAATTGCAATTAATTGTTTGTAAAAATGTATTAAAACTGAATTTCATAAAATAAAATTAGTATCTATGACATGAAAGTCTTAAATCAATTTTGTATTCATATATTTTTCCATAAGAGTGCAACAGCTATTGCACCAAGATCTAAATATTTCTAAAACTAGTTATAAAACGAACGCGCCTCATTTGTCACGTTTGACGTACAATTGCCAAATGGTTTTTATTTTGATACCTGCACAAATCTTGAGATTATTATAAAATTGTACTTTAATTAAACATCCTACAAAATAATTTTATTTTCATAAATGTGATGCCTTAATATCAGATCTCATTAAATAAATTTTCACGATAGAGATACTCTCTCTCATTATTTCTAAAAGATCGATTAAGCTGCATATTTGTAGAAAGTTAATTCAATAATATTAAATTTCTGACTCATTAGTATACGTTTTTTGTGCAAGAGCTCTGTACACAGTAGAAATCAATTGCTTTAAATACAGGAGCAATGCAACAGAAATAATTTAAATTCTTTTGAAAAGAGCAGGATTATTTTAATATAGAGTAATTCCGGGGGAGATGCCGCATATATATATTTTTTTTAATTTCTGTATAAAATTCTATGGTGTACATAAAAAAATCATGCTGTGCTATTCAGTGTTAAATATACAACATGTTTATGCCATAAAAAAGAAAATAATAATTAATGTTTATAAAAGAAAATCAATTTAAACATTACATTTCCGCGCGTCGCGCGTACATTCAGGGTGAGACGCCGCACTGGTGCGAGAGTTATGCCGCGCTTGTCATAAGAACAGAATGAAATTATAAATAAAAAAATATTCAAAAAAATATTCATATCTGGACTATAATTAACCCAGTAAGAACAAAAAGAAACTAAATGAGTAAAATGAAACTTACTAGTAAGGTTCAAATCAATATCAGTCTGCCAACTTTGTTCACTACTAAAACTATCTACTTGTTTTTTAAAGATTGAATTTGAATTGTTATTTCAGCAACAACGTAACATCAGTGTATTAGAAAGGGAACAGAAAAAGTAAAATAGTGTTTAAATTGTTTCATTTGTTTTTTCGACTACAATCTACACAAAAAATGTCGAAAATAGTACACTCTTCATGTAACCCCATTTGACCCATGATGCAAGGAAGGCAATCACACTTCCTCTTAGTATTGAAGTAATTTTCTACACATTCCTTGCAAAGAACGTCTGCGTCTCGTGTGTGATCCCATTTTTCATTATTATCATCTTGACTTGCATCTTTCTTCGCCTTCTTACTTTTTATTCTTCCCTTTTTCTCCTTAGGTGTAGTAAACTTCATGCTGCTTGAACATTCATTAATGTCTGATGAACTGAATCTTATTAATCGTGGCATCCCGTACAAAAGAAACTGAGGCATGTATACCGGATCTCAGTGCGTCATGTATCCCATTTTGTATCGTACAGACTTAGCACCTCACAGTTGCCTGCCCTCGCAAAGGAAAATGGCATAACCAGACACACAGTACTCTATACAAACGCTACACTTAGTTTTGACTTCGAAATCATGCATGCATTTAGTAATCAATGCATAAAAAGTATTTTAGAATAGCGTGTTTAAAAGTTTGGATAATGATATCATTCGCTTACCCCAAAATAAGGATTGTACAGCTACAAGAAAACATCGAAATGGGATTCACGCTATACACTGGTTAAAGTAATCTTATTGCGCACCTATACTGTGCGTTTGACTGTAATATATCGTTAATTAAAGAAATACAAGGGGTGCGGCATCTATCCCGGATGCACGACTCTCCCGTAGTTACTCTACATGTATTCGTAAGATGTTCATCCGTTGAGATGTGCAATTATTTTTCCTGCACTCGACAAGTACACTGTCCCAAAGAAGAACAGTGAAATCAAACAAAAGTTATGACGCTTCTGATAATCGCAAGACAATTTCTTTCTTTCTTTTTTCTTTTCTTTTTTCTTTTTTTTATGAAAGCTCTAATTTTATAATTTACGAAACTGTACATAGTTATCCTATTTTTTTATTGTTAATATAAAGGTTTAAGCGTAAAAAAGGTCTATTTTTTGTATTTTTCGTCCATTTTGTATATCTCTGGTTCTATTGAAGATAGGAACATAGAATTTGAAGAAATCATAGTTCTAAAGACTTACTTTCACGTGACCTCAATAGTTTGTAATATTTCCGAAAATTTTGATTTTATCTAAGAAGGGGATATCTGAAAACTCAGACCCTCTACTGCCAGACTCGCCGTTAGAGTACTCTTCTGGGTCTGTATTCCAGTCAGGACACGCATCGCTATCGTTGGTAGTCATGTAAAGAAAAAAATATTATTCAATAAATAAGCTAAAGCACAAAAAATTAGAAGAAAATAAATGGAAAACTTTACTTAAGTATAAATTTCCATCAATTTTCCATATGAAATATTTTAAATATTATTATTTTTAGATTAAAATACTTTAGCATAACATAAACTTAATGTTTCCAATAGTTGTTTCAATTCTATATAAAAAGGCCACACACAAAACAAATTTTACAAACATATAAAAAAATCACTCTCCTGGTACTCTGGCCCAAAATGGAACAGAACTTCTACTTAACGTCTTTACAGAACAAAGGTCGCTCAACAACCGACAAAAATTACTTTGCATATTTGTTACCTGACCGTCCCAAAGAACTTTTGAGGCGACAGGAGAAACCCCAGGAGTTTCGCCCGTTTGTGTAATCCTGACCAGCAGAATTTTGTTCGTCCGATTTTAAGGCAGTGTATCTCTCATGGGTTATAATGAAGTACAATAAAACGAATAATATGATTTACTTACTTCATAAATAAACATTTTTTTCTGTTTGTTTCACAAAGAGAGGCTGGTTAAATTTAATAAAAATTACATAATTTTAATTAGTTTAATATAAATTATATTTAACGCAAAAAAAATTATAAAAGTTAATTGTAGTTATTTTTAGAAATTGTGAAAATCTTTAATTTTTTTATTAAATTATGTTACGCTTAAACATATTTCATTATAATTCTTATTCTTATCTTATCTATTAATTACGTTTTTATAATAGAAATACATCCTCAGTGCATTGCTAAAAGTTCAATTAAGCTACGTGCTTTTACAAAGATAATTCAATATTATACCATTTCTAAATGGATACTTTAAGTTGTACGAGAAAATTCTGGATAGAGTAAGCGTTAATTACTTTATATGCAGAAGCCATGTAATAGAATTAATTAATTTAAATCCTTTTAAAAAGGGAATAATTATTTAGACATATATGTATTTAAAAAAGTTTTAAACTGAAGAACAATTAAAATATATATATTTATAGAAAGTTTAATGTATTTTTAAACTAAATATATGTTTTGCATATTTTATTCCACGAAGAGCGTTTTTCTTTAAATTTAACATAACTTTCATTTAATTTAGATAAACAACATTTACAGTTGTTTATTTAACTTTTAATAAACACAGAGATCTTGAGATTTTTTTAAATTTATGTTTTGCTCAAAAATATTATCTTACAATTTTAATTTCATAAGTATAATGCCTTTATATTGTGATATCATTCACGAATTTTGCCTGATAGATATAAGTATATCCTCTGAGATTGCTGAGAGATCAAATTTCAAAGGTAATTCATAAATATCACATTTCTGATTGAACACAGTAAGCTGTACGTAAAAACTCTGAATACAGTAGACTTTAATTACTTAGATGCAGAAGCAGTGCAAGGGAATTAAATAATTTAAATCATTTTTTCCTAAACATAATTATTTTGAGATATATGTATTCCTAAACGGTATAAAATAAAAAATAATTAAATAAAAACTTATATAAATGTTGATGTGTTTATTAAATAAATGTAAGGAATTGCACATATCAGATTTCAATAGATATTGTGCAGAGAATTTATCAGCATTAATCTGAAATCTCTTATTCTCTGAAAATACTTTGTCACAGTCACTTACGAGGGGGAAAAAGAACTATTCTGCTATGGTGTTAAGGGATTCTTCAAAATATTTTTAAAAGATGAATTAATGGAGTTTTGTTTGTTGAGTTGAATGGAATATTCCTTGATTTCTGCGGAAGCTGTAACACTTCTGCTTGTGTTTAACACAACATATCTACATTAGAATGCCTTTTTCTGTCCTTCTTTAGATGGATACAGAATGGAGGATTAAAGTATGGATTTAGTATTGAATCAGACATGCCTATATGCAACAAATATAAAGTAAGCTACAAATGTTAATTAAGCTGCGTACTTTTATAGGAAAATTCGATAAAATTATTTTTTAACTCTATAATAAAAAATGCACGAAAATGCTTAAGAGAGAGAATTGAGAGATTAATCCATATTAAATGACAATAAATGTGATTACTTTAGATTTCATAAGTGCATGTTATGAGGGTATTATTAAGTTAGATGTCGCTTAAAATTATTTAATTACAATTTCTATTTCAATATAAGGCCTTTATAATTGGTTATTATTAACAAAAATTTCCTGATAGAAATATATAATCTGAGCATTGCTAAACAATCAGTTAAGCATCGTTCATTTACAAAGACAATTAAATATTACTGTGGATTTTAGTTAATTGGGCGCATCTGTTGTAATACGGCTTCTCCAGATAAAGCGGCAGCCCCAACTATCAGTACTGTAGGGAATGTACTCCACACCATTCGCAATTGCGAATTAAAAACTGTAATGCAATACCCCGTCAATAAAATTGAACTTTATCCAAATAAAGGCAATAATATTTATATTTCAGAATCTATTTCACATAAAACTTTATATTTAAAATCTATGTGTTTGTATTGTAATATCCAATATCGTGCTATTATTTATTTAAGTGTATCTTAATTACTTTTATGAACTGTAATTATTAACTGGTCAAATTAATCCCAGAAAACAGCAGAACACCTGTCAGTCGTTTCTCACGCAATAAAAAGCAATAAATTGAAGAAAGTCGCCAGTAGTCTGGGACAGATTGATATGTCAAACAAAGACAAATTTGTGGCACGTCAAGAAGAAGATTTTATGGCTAGTTGCACTTAACAAGATCAAAGATCAATCCCAAACGCAAAACAACAATTTCTTATGCAAGAATATGTTTTACGTTCCATCCACTTAGAGAACGAGAAAATAAAGTTGGAGTCGGAGGGAACGCTAGACCAACAACGAATTTTGCAATTTTCCCATTGGCATGAGGAAAAATTAAGATCAACCTCTACGAAGGGAAAAAAGGAGAAAGGGATATTCAATAAAAATATCTCTTATACTCTCTCTAGAGAAATAGTGGAGTTTGGATGAGTTTAGAAATCAAAGAGCAGATTAACACTCAGTTCACGATTCTTACGCAGTGCATAATCAACACAGTATGTAGAACATTTGAGATCAGAAGAGTTTAGACAGCATGCAGCTAAGTTGACTTTATGAATAAGTACAGCACGGGGTGCAGAGCAGTGCAGTTATCAAGTATGCGGTAATAAGAGTAATATCTCTTCATCCTTCCGTAATCACTACTACTTGTCAGTAGTAGAATTAGTAGCTGTACCCGTATGGAGCAGTTAACGTTCTTTATCATCCAGAAGTATGCTATTTTCATTAACGAAGAAAGCTGAGTTCAACAATTATAAAACATTGAAAGTAAAGCAGCAACTGTTGGCGTTTGTCTGAGCAATTTGTTTAAAAAACCTATATTTGTGCGCGAATTCTACACGAATAATAAAGCACTGTTTATAATCCTGTGTTCATCGTCATGCAAACAAGCTTGAGTCATCTTCCGCTCAACTATTAAGTAAAAAGTACATTTTTACATAATATTTTTACTGTGACCATAAAATACTATTTTAATATTGGTTAACAGGGTTGAGTTTGTAAACCTGAGAATCAGTGTAGTACCTTTTCAAAATGAATATCTATAATTTTAATTATAAAAATTCAATTCATAATTGTTACTTGGTGAAGAATTTAAAAGTAATAATTTATAGGCAGAAAGGTGTCCTGTTATTGCGTTTTGGTCAACGTATGTCCAAATTAATTTTCAATGCCGTTAATGTTTAATTTCTTTGTACATAGTCATTTTTATCTATATCTTTTAATGTAATGTCATTTTTTATATGTTTGTAAATAAACTTTTAGTTTCAATTTTATCTTATGTCTAAAACTTTTGTGGTTAAAAATCTCTAATTTTAAGGTAACTCCAGTAGTAGATATGTATGCTAGAGGGGCGGTTTTAAAATATCTCTGTTTATTTCCTAAATATCACAACTCGAATCTATAATTTTTAATTCTTCTTATGATTTAGTTAGAATTTTACTTTGTAATTTATAACTTTGTGTATAATCGTCTAAATTTATTCGCACAGAAGCCCAGAACCAACGATCATATTTCTTTAATTTTGTGCTCATCTAATCGACACATAAAGGGTTTTGGGGAGTTTCTGATGGTGAATAGATTTATCAGGTTTAAACCGTAAATTTCCTATATATATATCCAAATGTATAAAATATCTGTCCAACCATCAAAAATAAACTGAAAGATTTTTTTTTATCTTGTTCTTAATCTTTATCGCAATTAAGTTGCTCCTCCGTCTAAACGATATCTCAAATAACTGTAATCCACTGTATAATATTTCTAACTGAATACTATAAGTTGTAAGATATAGTTCTGTATAAGTAAATAATAATAACTTTAGATTCAAAATCATTGCAAAAATTAATTAATTAAAAACCCATAGAAAATATATAATTACTTTTAGATAAGCATTCCACAAAGACAGCCTGGCATTAAATTTAGTATAAATTCCACCCCGACAAAATAACAATACAATTTAGTTACATTTATTGTCAAATATTGGCAGATCCTCAGATTATTATTAAATTTATATTTCGCTTAAACATTCTTCAATATAATAACTATTTCATAAATGTAACTCATTTATATTCTGATCTCATTAATTAAGTTTTCCTGATAGACGGATATATTCTGATCATGGATAAAAGATCAGTTAAACTGCGTTGTTTTACAAAGCTAGTTAAATAATATAACATTTCTGTCTCGATACTATGTATGAGTTGAACGAAACAAACGTGGATAAAATATACATTAATTAATTTAGACGCGGACGGAGTGCAACAGAATTAATGTATTTAAATCTTTTTGAAAAGATCAATAACAATTTCGAGAGATATCTATTCAAAAAATTTAAGCTGAAGAACATATCAATAAATTAACAAACTTATTGAAGCATCTTTATTCTATGAAATTTGACTTTAAAAAAAAAAGATAAAAGAGCAGGTAGAATTTGAATTTTGCAGTGTCCATTTATAACAATATTACAACGTTACAGTAGGCTTGTTATTTGATTGATTTTTGGCGCAATTTCACCAATTATGTACATGACAGACACAAGTCAGAATTTTTAGTAAAACATGAATGAGTAGAATGAGCTATAGATATTAAAAGAAAACACTGCATAGAAGACATTCAAAAGTGATAAGTGTAATGGAGTATTTGGATGGGATTACCCATGCAGATAAGAGATCATGTAACAAACAAGTTGAAGTAAAATGACGAAAGTAACAGTAATTAAATGAAATATATAGATGAGAAATAATAAACTATTTCTGCTGTCCTTCACTAATTTGATCAATAAGAATTATCTTTAATATAGGTATAAAAGTACATGAAAACTTTCATATTTCATTATTTAAAATTATTTCTGATACAAGTGAGATTATAGTTATCCTATAGGTTCCATAGTTTTGCTTTCTTGTACTAATTTGTTAAATAAGAGTTACCTTTAATACAATTACGGTAATTTTCATATTTGGAAAATTTTCATATTTGATTGTTGAATATGACCAGTGTTACAAGTACGAATATAGGTTCCACATTTCTTCTGTCCTTCACTAATTCGATCAAAAGGAGTTACCTTCAATATAATTATGGTAACAAAGTACACGGAAACTTTAATATACACAGAAATATTCTCTAAGAATTATTTCAGATTTGAAAATATATTTAAAAAATATCTAGTTAAGTTGCTTTCAAATTGTTTCGTTTATTTTATAATATATTTATAATGCCGAGTTCTTATCATTTAAATTGTGCGAGCCCTGTATCAAACTGATGAGCTTTGATTTTTTTAATAAATGAGCTAATAAGTCTTAAGGAATATTAAGATTTTCTTATTATAATTTTTCAGGAATAAAATTATCAAATATTTTCAAACCACAATATAAACTTTTTTATCAACCACAATTGCACTCTTAGATTTTAACCTGTCTTAAAGATAATAAATTTTAAGGCACTATAATTTATACCGCTTGTTTAACTATTAACAACATTCCAAACTTTTAATTTAAATGTATTTTTGCACACACACACAAACACACATTATATATCAACAGAGATAATTTTACAGAATAGGAAACCTAAATACCTGAAAATAAGCCATCATATATTTATAGTAAAAGTTTGTATATATTTATAGTAAAGTTCTAAAAAAGCGAATTTTACATATCATTCAGAAGTAATACTAAACCTATGAAGAAGCGAACATATTATGCCTCATCAAAATAAATTTTTTATTTTCTATTTTATCAGCGAAAACATGTTTTTTCATAAAGATATATAATCACCTGAGAGATTATTTAAAAAAAACTATATTTCTTACAAAATTTTAATATTGTTTATGAAGTTTCGATTAAAGTATAAAAAAAATATTATTGTATCGTTAATTTAAATTTTATCTTTTGTATTAAAGAAAATATATGTATTTTCTTTAATACAAAAGCTAGACTATGCTAACGCTATACTAGAGCGTTATTTCTAGTATATTTGTTGGAACCTATTTCAATTGAAGATAAATACAGCCTTTTGTAAAATAAATAAGAATATATATGCATATTTTGTTTTCAAACATTATCAGATTTTAATTATGTTAAACAATTTTCTGCGATAAATACGTATTTGATATTTCTACACAAATATAGGCTGGGTGTTTATATGGATAGAGATTTATATGGATCATACATTTTACTATAATTAAGAAATTTACTCCCAGAAAAAGGAATTGATTAAAACTACAAAACATGTTTTGTTGAGTACATTTTGGTTGTTTTAAGCAAAATTTTTAGTTGAAGTAAAAAGTTGGTTTTGTTACTTGGACAACAAAATATTGTTAACATTCTTACAAAATTTTAACAAAATTTCATCCATTTTACTTGAATTAACAAAATTTGATTTTTTAATTTTACAATAATTTTGAATTTTAAATTTGTAATTCCAGCAAAATTTTGTTGTTTTTGCAAAATTTAAATAGTTGTGTAGTAGCCATAACTCTCTGACGTAACTTGATTTATTTGACTTATATAGCTATATAATTAAAGGATTAATATAATTTTTAGATAATTAAAACTTTTTTTCTATCTTTGCAAGAAGAAAGTATTGGATTCATGAAAATTTTCGACTTCCGATTTCCGACGGATTTTAGAAGGTCTTGAACACGATTTGACTGTTTTTAGAAAACTCTATGACTCTGTCTGTATGTATGTGACAAAATCTCAATAACTAATGCACGGAATTTAATAAAACTTTATATTCAGTAACTTCCTGATATAAATTGTTGCTGATTAGTTTTTGGTGTAAATCGCGAAACAGGTGGCGCTGCTATGTTGCATTTTTCACGATTTCTACAATAGTTCTATCTCATTTTCAGCAGGGAATTACGCCTGTAATCTTTGAATAATAACCAGTGAATTTTTATCCTGCTTTTTAGAGGCGTAATTCACTGCTGAAAATGAATTAAAAATTAACTATTTGTTGCGGTATACTGCGCTTCGTAATTTCACCTCATGTTTGCCGCAGAAATTTGCGTGCTCCTGATGACATTTCCATCTTGTGCTGCAGTTGCAGCTGGTCCGACATATATAAGAGAGAGAAATTTAGTCAAAATAGTCTGAGCCGTTTTTTTAGATACAATTAGCTTGACCCACAGTGACCCAAAAATGACCCACTGATCAAATTTTCCCGGACATGTGACCTAGCCCAATGATTTTCTCGTGCTCGAAACTCGTAGGATACAAAATTTAATCAAAATCGTTAGAGCTGTTTTTTAGATAAAATGAACTTGACCCACGTTGACCCAAAACGACCGACTAATCGAAAGTTCTCGAACATGTGACCCAGCCCAATAGTCTTCTCGTGCCTGAAAATGGAAGGATACAAAATTTAGTCAAAATCGTTTGAATCGTTTTTTCGATACAATTAGCTTGACCCTGACCCATGGTGACCAGAAAGAAATGCCGACTTGGGGTATCGTTCCTTGTAGCTCAGTGGTAGAACCTCAGAGCGCTGCTCTGAGGACCCGGGTTCGAGTACCGGCTTGGGACATTTTTCACTCTGTCGGTTTTCGCTTGAAAAAATGCCGGATAAAAAATCACTTGTCATTATTCAAGTATTAATGCTGTTATCAATATGCAACAAAACTTTTTCTGGGTGTAGTTGAAATTCGTGAATAATAATAAATTTTTTCTAATGATAGTAAATCAAAATTACTGAAACCTCCGTTGATTGTATTCTAATGTGAAACTTTAAAAGATATATCTAAACTTAAAAGGATACAAATATTATTATGTTTTATAGTAACATACTTAGAAGATATATTGGCAGAAAAATTATAACTTTAAGAATACTGTTTTGTTATAAAATGTTCTAAGGTAACGGTTCTCAAACTTTATTTTTACTTGACACACTTTAACACTACACTGCACGAATTTTTCTTTCGGAAGTATGTTTTATTATATTCATATTTTGAGATATATATACGAAAAATTTTAAAATGTATTTTTTCACCTTATTTAAGGCAGACTTTTTTATGATTGTTTAAGACAAATATATTTTTTTTCAATATCGTGGTTACCTGGAACTGAATTTACTTCTAAAATGTTACATTTTAATCGATTACATGCGTCCTATCATATATATATACATATATGCGTCCCTGCGCACTATATGGTTAAAGTTTCAGTTTGTTTCACGACGCATTTGCAGGTAGGTAATTAATTAATTAATTTTAATTTGCAGGCAGGTAAAAGTAAGCTGCGCCGCCAGGCGCCATGAGTAGCGCCCAGCGCGTAGATGACCACCGAACCCAAGTCCTGAGGGACTTTTTTCGCGCCAGCAGGTTTTTTTCCCCGCGGCGCTTCGGCCGGTCAGAGGACCGCCACCTGCGGACCCTCTAACCTTAAACCCACGTGTCGACGACGTAAGTCGTCGCGATACGCGGTGAAACCCAGCAGGGGAGACACCACGAGACACTTGGAGACGGGCCGGCGTCCTCCAACCGCTTCGGAGCTGGACACCCAAAAGGGAACCAAGCCCTAGGCCTTAAGTCGGGTTGTTCTAACACGTACTTGCTTTACCAGAACTCGAGTGGCGTGAAAACCCTCAGAGGTAGTCACAGTTTCCTCTCGAAATGGATCTTTGCAGGTAGGTAAAGAATTTTGTGTAGTATGTCATAAAGAAAAGATGAATTTTGTCATAAAGCATACATGGACAAAACAAGAAGCGTAATCATTGCTGCTAATGTGAAATTCCTGTTATCAAAAGCGTTTAGTACGTAAAAAATATATTTATTAACGAATGCATTATATATATATATATATATATATAATTATAATATCTATGAATTTCAAAAAACATATCAAGTTCTATTCTACTTAAATCTCCAAAGAGATAATCAATGATACTGTGTATACAGAATACCACATAGCTAATAAATACCATGTGCAAACATAATATTACCATAGCTGATGCTTCAATGGTAATTAGCCAAATTTTACTCATACCAAAAGAATATTGAAAAAAGAAATAGAGAGAAAGGGGGAAAAAAAAAATTATAAATTGGAGTTGCAACTAAGTAAACACAAATGGATTAACAAATTAAATATGAACCATACACAATGGAAAATTGGACCACATGAGAATCAAATATGAATTGGACATGGAAAAACACATGCACATGTACTCATCAGCCTGGATGCACCCACATGTGTTTTAAATAATAATTCAGTGTTTCATAATTCCACTGGCATAATGCTAAGATCAGTAGAATCATCCAGGTACACTGAATTATTACCAGACAACAATTGGAAATACCAAAATTTGGAAACATATAAATAGGAAATAAAAAACCATTAAGAAAATACAATATATTTCACTCACATCGATTATCCAAAAAACTGCAATTAACACCTCACTAAATTACCACGAGATAACAGTTTTGAAATAATAAAATTGGAAATATGAACTCGTAAAGTGTAGATAAAATATTTTACTCACAATAATTATACAGAATCCTTAAAATGTCACAACGTCTACATAATATTCACATCCACATGGCAATGCATCATACATGTTAACTAAGTCGAGTTGAGAGAAATGATTTGTAAGACAAGTTGAGAGCACACTTTTTTTAAAACACAACCCCATAAATGACACCCAATCACAAAATGATTCAAAAACACTCAAAATAATTCTGGTTTTAATACACTTATAACAAATTTATATCCGTGAATATATATTACTCCATCCAATTTTAATTCCTGAAAGTAAAATTAATATACAATCAATAGCTCCCTCTATAGTTAAATTAAATATAATATTAACAATATTATCTACTACTACCTGAAAGGTAAAGTGTCGCCATCTATTGGTATTATAATAGTTCATAATTAATATTTAGTTATATATCCACTTTATTAGTTACATACTCACTTCATTAGATTTATTTATATAAATAAACTTTAAAAAACAATACTAACTTGTAATTTTACTTAAAATTCAAAAAAAATATAATACTACTATATGAATAAATCTACACAGAATTAATTCAACTTGCACAGCATTTCAGATATTCTTAACAAGAATATATTATGTAAAAGAGATATTATTTTAATTCAAATTATTTTTGCTTCCAGCTGTGTTAATCCACTGATATTATAGACATTTATTAAATAATTAATGTTTTATTTTTACTACTACTTAAATATATATTAGACTTGTTTTTAAATAATTAATGTTTAATTTATACTACATTGTAAATATATTTTATATTTATAGATTAATTTAAATATCTAATTAAATAATTCATAAACAATTCAAAATATCTCAAAATTTATAATGTTGATAATTAATAGTATTACTACTGTTTTTCAATCAAATTAATGCAATGCAGTAATTAAAATACTTGTTAATTTTAATTATTCATAGACAAAAATAAAAACTATATATATTTATTTTTATATATATTGCAAATAGATATATATATATGAGTTATAATCACCAATGTTATCATTGTATAATTTAATTTGTTATTGTATAAGTTAATTTATAAATGTATGAAAACTGCACATCAATAATACCTTAAACAGAGGTGATCGGCAACGCACAATCACAACTATACAAAGTATAAATAATGTTCAATCAAATATTAAATTTCCTAATATGTTATAATTGTAATTATGTATGTTATATTTGTAATTTTCTACATAAAGTGTATATAATGTTCAAACAAATATTAAATATTAAATTTCCTAATATGTTATAATTGTAATAATGTATGTTATAATTATTATTTTCTATATCTTTTGTTATATGTTATCGCACACTAAAACAATAATTTATTACATACCATGTTTATATTTAAATTATATAATAAATGTTATTTAAAAGAGTTGATGATTGAATTTATCATAAAAATAGGATATCCATATATTTTTGCTTGATCTCGAATATATCTAATATTTTTGTTTTTATTTATATCTGAGCATAAGTATTTTATACGATGTAGATAATTGATAATTATATTTTTATAAACAGATTTATGTAAACATGAAGCATAATTGGTAAAAATATTTACTTTAAATGGGAAATCAAATCTCTTATCATAAATATCAAAAATTAATTTATAATTATTAGTAATATTAATTTTTAAGTCAAGAAAGTTTATATTATTATTAATTAAATCATTTTCGCTTAATTTAAGCTGAGTAGGATAAAAATTGAGTGGTGATGTGCAATTTTTTTCATTGAAATAAAATATGATAATGTCATCAATATAGCGATAAAATACATAATCAGTGTTCGGACTTATATTTCTTTCATAATAATATAAGTAAAGGTCAGAGAGAATACTAGATGCGGTTATATATATATATATATATATATATATATTTAAGTTTAAAAGACAATGCTATTCATGACATTGTTTTGAAACAACGACATAGTGTGTGTCAAATTGTGATTTATTTAGTCTTATCCAAGTTTGTTTCTATACAAAGTTTATTAATATAATATCTGTACACAAAATTATGTATACATTTTCACGATATTTTTCTTTAAAGTTGTAACATAATGTTTTTATTATATTATTGCAGCAGATAAAAATATTTATACATTTTTCATGACCAGACCAATCACTCTGCAACCCATAATTTCGGCTAGAATTTATTTGCGATTAATCATACATTGAGATTATCTATTTTTAATTTCAAGCTATGACGGATAAGTCCGCCTATACAAAATTTAGTCCAGAGATATTCCGGGGGGATAAGGAAACCTAAGATCACTTCAGAGAGATTTAAAAAAAACATAGATTTAAATTTCGCACATGAATGTTTTTGAACATCACATGAAATCACTTGAAGAAAATTTTATTTTTATGTTATTTATAAATTTATCCTTGGGTAATTTAAAATGTGTTTTTTGACAAGAAAATTATAGCGATTTTCATTAATAATAATATCATACTCTAATAAAGCTTTTATTACCCAGTAGAATTCACTTCAAACATATAAGATATTTCTACTCCACCCAGCTCATTCATAACTTGTATTTATACTCTATATCAATGCATGCAGAACATTTAGAAAGACCTAGAACCCTTATATCAGCGATTGCCAATCAAAGGAAGCAATCTCTGTTTTGCAAACACACTCAAAATTCCAATTAGGCGTCTAATTCCAGTAACCTCCCCCCCCCCCCTACAGTTAGAGCCCATGAGTGAAACAAATAGAATAGGTTCAACCGAAATTCTGAATTTCATAAAAAAAATTAGTGCTAAATTGGTAACTTTTTTTATTTTTCGAATCTCACTTGAATGATGTTTAATAGAACACATAGGTAAAATATTTGAAATCAAAAGTATGTTAAAAGGTTAACATGAGTTAAATGGATAACATGTGTCTTTTTTTTCTAATCAGAAATTTTAAGACAAATTTAGCATTTATTGGAATTTTAAGAAGATATGGGAATTTTTCTATGAGAGAATAAAAAAAGACAAACATTTCTTGTAGAAAATAACATTATTCACATTCTTTAAAGGAACCGTAAACCATATTTGTTGCTTAGCAATAGATTTATCCTAATATGCGTTCTTAAAATCAATGGTAAAAACATTTTCTTTTCTTCCAAATTTCTTTCTTTGTCAATATAGACTGAATTATTTTCTTAATTAAAACTCCTGTTATTGATTAACGACAACAATACAATGCTTGTTAATATCCTTTTATACTTCATTCGTATAAAAGAAATTATTCAAACTATTTGCACTCTTTTAGTATTTTTCGAATGGATTTTTGTTTTAATTATGTTAACGTACATTTTAATTATGTTAATTATGTGTTCTTTAGCTTCAATTACTGAGAAGAGATTAGTTTGTTCCCCTAATATACACAATGTGTAAAAATGACCGAAAAACATTTTAATTATCTGTCATTGTTACAAATATTTATCTATCATTGTTTACAGGATTACTATATTTATATATATTTTTTTAATTTATCTTTTACTTTTTAATGTTTTAAAATGTATACTATGTATTTAATGTTTTAAAATGTATACTATGTATATAATGTTTTAAAATGTATACTGTGCATTTGGACTGACGAAGAAAAATGTATGTTTACATTTTATGTTTAGTTTATTATTATTATTATTATTATTATTATTTTACATGTTTTGTGGTGGCGAAAACTAAAACAAACGATTCTTCACGTTAAGTAATGCAATATTTTTAAACAGTGCAATACATCATAATTTTTTGTATTTATATCAGTCGATTTAGAACCTAAAGTCATTTATATGTTAACCAAGCAATCTAACCAGAGCTACCTGGATTAGAGATCCGCGACATACAACCCTGTGTGGCATAATGCCTACCTACTTTTTTATAAGGGTACTCTAGTGGACGAGTGAGTTTAGACATTTTGCGTGCGATCGGGATATCCTGAATCACTAACATTTGTGAGTGGGTGTGCTACATATTATGTTATTCTTTAAGTTTTGCAAAAGGAATGGGTATATACGGAAATCTGGTTGCTACAGTTGTTTTCGCAATGATATGTTAATTAGTTATTCATGTGGTGTAGTTGCTATATATAATGCGGTAATATATGGATTGAGCAGATTTTGAACGATTTTGTACGATTTGCGTCAAGTGTTGATTTCGAGTAGCGTTCCCGGATAGCAATTTTCGATAGAGTCAGCGGCTGTGAGTTTTCGCGAATATGATAAGAACTGTGACTTTAGCCTAGTTAAGTCAGTTAAAATTAAACTAGTTTTGGGAAAGGATTTCCCTCTTCCAAGCCTTCGTAAATTGAGGTTATTTTAGATCGTCTAGGTTAAATACACCCACTCTAAAGATGAAATTCGCTGCTACTGTTATAAAAAAAAATGTTCTGTTTTATTAAATCTGTGTTATGACCTTCTCTCAAGTTAACAGCCCAAAGGGAATTAAGAAAACTCAGATAAAATTCGTTTTTAATTAAAAACTAACAGACTTTTCTCATTTAGTTCACTTTTTCAGATTGCCCACCAACTGTACCAAAACGCATTTTTTGCTATATTGAACTGTCAATCCCGAAAAATTTCACTATTTATAGAAATCTTTGTGATTATGATAATTTCAGTAGTTAAACTCGTAGTTTGGTTATATATCTGTTAAATTTGTATTTCATTTATTTATTTGTGAAGTTTAAATTTCGTTTATCAGTTTAGTTATGGAATATAACACGGAAAAATAAACATATTCTGACTTATTTACATTAATTTAAGTGGAAACAAATTAATATTCCGTAATTGAGTTGCAATTTAAAAATATCCATGCTTAAAAATTCCCTTTAAAAACTATAAAAAAAGAAAATAAATCAGTACATTGATATACATTTTTTAAACAAATCACATTTTAAAATAAATATTATTCTCTTTTATATTGGAAGTGAATTATTCGCTAAATTAGCGTCAGTTCTTCTGCGAATCTCATGTTATGGAAGACAGATTTAACAGCCAATAAATACATCCTCAAATCTATATACAGGAGACTCTTGTTAATACGTCTCTTCTTGAGACGTATCTCTCGTTATACGCCGATTTCGTTTTCCTCATCATTTTTTTTTTAATCTGCAGTTGATATTAAGTACATTGCTTAATACGTATTACTCATCGTCTAATCCGGACAAATTATTCACAAAATGACCAGCCAAAATCTAAACTAGTTCTGAGCATTATATCTTCAAAAGCAACTTTGGTGTAATTTGGGTTATTGAGAGATCGAAAAATTGCCAGTCACAGCGATAATGAAGAGATGATTGTTGATGGTTTATCTATAGTACCAATCAAAATTAAATGTACCAGACCAAATTTTTTGAGTAAGTCTCAAAATTGGAAAATGGGGTGATAAGAAGATGATTTGTTCACCTATCGCCAGGAAAAGTTATAATTTTATTTAATGTAAAATTATGTAAGTACAACCAATTTATTTGCATATTTTGCTTGTCCTGAGTATATATTTTTTTTTACCAAAAACCACATGTCATTAAATTGCTTTTTTACTAAAATTACTAAATTAAGAAAAAATGTAGTTTATTTGAGATTAAAATTGGTAAGCTATTTAATTTCTGTGAAAAGCTGAATCCAATTTATTCAATGCAAGGGGTTATTTTACAGATATTACCATTGAAATGCCTGCATAATTTAATACAGATTTTTAGTGCGGACGGAACATTGCCTAAAATCAGTGTATGTGTGTATACTCCTTAAAAAAGTCTATATTTTTTAACCAATTTGCACTAAACTTCATGCACATACGTTTTAGAACAAGAATAAAATTACTGACTATACATTAAAAATTTTTCAAACCATTATTTAGCCCTTTTTCAACAACTTGTTATCTTTTATCTTTATAGAAATATTTTTTCGTTGCGTTCGTAATTATATAAATACGTAGCACCTATAGTCGTCGTCTGGTCAGTCCGTCTGTCCGCATATAACAGTCCAAAAACTACCCAACGGAATCGTTTCTAATTTAATATATATTATCGTTGCAGAATTTTGTCGAATCATTTCAAATTTTATGAAAATGGAATCGAAACATAAAAATATATTAATAAAAGTTTTCTTTATTCTATTAAATCCTATCGTATGAAATCTATATAATAAAAGCGCAAATCATGAGACTGAGGAAAAAAAATACAGGAAAACCACCTCTTTTTTCATATGCCAGGCGGCCATTTTTATTCAAAATTATTTTTTCGAATAAAATTGCATAAAAGTTACATTTTTGAAAAGATCGTACAAAAAAATTGTTAGCTTGAGAGATGAGTTACATTAAAAAATTTATAGATTCTGAGATTAGTTCTGTGGAAATTAGGTTAACAGCCGAATATCTCAATCCATTAGAGTAAATAAACACAGGAAATTCGTATGAGTCATAAAAATATTAAACCACGGACGTAATCATTCGCAAAGCATGATCTTCATGGTGAATTTTACAGCGCTGTCTGATGTAGAAAAAAATATTCGCATTTGTAAACGCGGCATACGTAATAAGAAAAAAAAGCATGCTCATTTCGCTTATAGCAGACGATACAATTCATTCCACTGAAATAATAAAGATGATTTTTTTTTACATTGTGAAACTAGTTAGAAAACGAACGCATCTCATATGTCACGATTAACGTACAATTTACAACTTGTTTTATTTTAGAATGCCTTTTTGTACTGTTCCCACAAAGAGAAAGTGTCTATGGACAATATTTTTAAAGGCCAATAAAAACTCAGACATTTTTGACTCAACGCTCAAACATTTTTGAAATATAGAACTTAAAACTTTTATCATAAGTAAGTTAAAATGATGTAGAAGCTTCATTGAAATGTATTTAGAGTTAAAACATCTACTATAATGCAGAAATTTTAATTTCAAGTAAAATATTCCTTTTAAAAATAAAATAAATAAAAAATATTCTCCTAAATATATGATGTCACATTCTATAAGGTATTTTCAGTATGACATGAAACTGATTCTAAACAAACGGTTGCTATGTTTATTTCCTATTTCGTTTGTATACTACAACTGCTGTATTTTATATTTGTATCTTATAACTAAGTGTTTTAATACTTTAGATGCAGACTATTTCTACTATATATATTAAATAGGAAATAAAACATAGAAACGATTTTTTTTTCAAATTCATTTCTTCTCTTTTCAAAGAAAACCTCATTGCTGACGTCACGACTGAAAGCATCTAGAAAATGACTTCATTTTCAGGTAATCATTGTAGATTTATTTTTTATGAATTAAAATGTACGTTTCCATTAAAAAAGAATGCCAGACAAAATAGATTTTCACTAAATGCAGTTTGGTGAATTTGGTTAAATTGTATTCATTTTCTTCCTTATTGTCAGGTAAATCTTTTATTTTTTCTGTTGCACACTCCAACGAAAACCTATATTCTCATTTATAAAGCTGGGGGATTTTACTATGATTGTGTCACAGTAACGTCACCCTGTTATTTAATTGTCTTTTAACGATTTATGGTCACAAATGCGCAGAGCTTCATTATTGTGGTGGTGGAATTTTTATTTATATTTATTTTACTCAAAAAGTCCCCCCCCCCCCATTGTCATCAGGTGCAAATCTTGGTGGTTCTGCTAGTATTAGGTAAGGTATGTACTTCAAATAACATGATATAAATTGACAACATATAACATTTTATAAAATCAAAGAATAAAAAAATTAGTTGGCGATATTTTTAAGAAGATTTAACATTGATAAAAAAATTTTGAAGATATGTGATCATCGAAATAAAAGGGAAATAATTTGCAGGGAATAATTTTATTTACATTTTCAAAAAGCAAACGAAAATTAAATTTGTTGATTATTTATCTTAATATCCATTTTTAAAACCAATAGTAAAAACATTTTCTTTTCTTCCAAAGCTGTGTTAAGATAGGCTGAATTATTTTCTTAATTAAAACTCATTTTACTGATTAATAGCAAAAATACAATGCTTGTTGATTTTCTTTCAACTTCATCAAGAAAACTAATTAAACTATTTGCATTCTTTTTGTATTGTTGAATGTGTTATTTTTGTTTTAATTATATTATTGCGTACTTTAATGCGGGTTTGTACTACAATTAATGAAAAGAGATTAATTTGTTTCGTTATAATTGACAAAGGAGTAAAATTGATTGAAAAGTATTCTAATGATTTCTCAAGTTACGAAGTTGTTTCTTGAATAATTAAAGTTTTTACTTCATCTGTTAATTTTTAATATATATTTTTAAATATATATTATATTTTTGGATGGGCGGAGGGTTAATATATGTTTGATATTTTAACATTTAAATTCACGATTTACTTTATTTAATTAAACATACAATGTTTGTAAGTGATGCAATTACTCTAAAATATCTAATGCATCTATCTCGTATTGCATGCAGTCTTGAACCATTCTCTAGTGTTAGATGGTGAAATATGAATGGATACAAATAAATACAAAATGCAATTATCCGAAAAAATAAGTACCATTTAATACATGTGAAAGAAACCGGGTAACAGCTGATGAGCTGTACTATGCTTTGAAAGTGCTAAATTAAATTTATTTTATTATTTTCAATGTTTGTTGTTTTCGTGGTATAAATTAAAACATTAATTATCACGTAATGAATAAGAAATTATCAATCCACTAGTAATCCAAGATTTTGTTTCCTCATATGCATAGATGTTCGTATATTTCGTGCAAGACATTTTAGTTAAGGAAATAAATTACAAAATTACCAAATTGACACAAGTTACATTTTCTTAAATGCATTTTCTGCTACAAAACACGCTTTTTTGAATTGTAAAAAAATGGAAAGGTTGCTAACAGCGCATATGGAACCTTTCGAAACCGAGAAGTTTGAACTATCCATCAGACTGGTAGGGCATATGTTTTACAATCTTCTTAACACCTTCAGGGGTAAAGTGCCTCTGTTGTTAAAATGTTGAACTGATTGTATGACACCAAAGATTTTCAAACAAATTTATTTAAAAATATGTAAAAGGTTTTCTTCAAGTATAGTGTAAAAGCAAAATTTGGTACCAAAATTCCGGTGGTATTTGGAAAATAAAATTAAGTGGGATATATAGGTTCCAACGCCCTTCAAGAGGTAAAAAGGAAATTTACATCCCATCTGACGATGAAGGATATAAAATGTTTGTAACAGAATATAAAAAAAACCCGCAAATTTTCAGTATTCTTTCACGATGGGTTTCAATTTTGAGGATATCCATGTTGTGGAATTGACTTGTAATTCTTTTTTGATTTAGGATCTCGGAAATTTCTTTTAAATGGCGCATAAAGTTTTAACTCTGTTTAATAACTTCTTGAAATGTATTTAAATATGATATATCATTATAAGCGACAAAAGTGTAAATTTTAGTGTTTAAATAAATTAGGGATTTTCTTCATCCATTTCATTTTCAGTATTCTGGTCTTCTCCGTTTATACAACCTATATTGATAGAATCAACCTACTAATTAGAACTACAATTTTTAAATACAAGAGAAGTAATTACAGGTAAATTCCTTCCGTATGGTATGAGGGCATATTTAATCATAAGTTATGATACACCTATTTCCAATTCCTGCATGTATATCAAGCTGGTGAGTAAATTTTGGATAATTTCGCTGCGGTAAACCTATAAGTAAACACAACTTTGTTAGGAAAACATTTATTATAACAAAGTTAAGATAATCTGACACCACAGTTGAAGCACGTTTTCTACTTCAGTTGTACGTTTTTCAGACTTATTGTACGTTTTAAGCTTGAACCTTTCCCATATGATGATTTCTTCCTTTAAAAATATATATATATGTTTGACTTTTATAATTTTAAGAAATTTCAGACTGGGATCCGTGATTCATCATTTATTGACAACGTGTCAATCTACAAGCGCGTGTGTAATATACATATGACTGAAGAAATTGTTGGAGTTTTTAGGTTTTGTACGTTTTTCAGACTTATTGTACGTTTTAAGCTTGGACCTTTCCCATATGACGATTTCTTCCTTAAAAAAATATATATATATATTTGACTTTTATAATTTTAAAAAATTTCAGACTTGGATCTGTGATTCATCATTTATTGACAATGTGTCAATCTACAAGCGCGTGTGTAATATACATATGACTGAAGAAATTGTTGGAGTTTTTAGGTTTTCAGCCCCCCCCCCCCGCTTATCAGCGCGTTATTGTTAACTACAAGTAAAATTGTCCAATATTACTCTCGGTCCCCACTGTCCTTTTACCGCTCTGAAATGTTGAGTCCAGGAGAAACGTAAAAATGACCTACAATGGGACAAGGAGACAAATTAAAATTAACGGTTTAACTATGTTGAATTCTCAAGCTCCAGATTGACAAACAGAAGACAGTATTCACAACATTACCCATCTAAGAAACTATATAAACAATACACTGTCAATATTTACGTCAGAGTTAAGAGTGAACGCCTAAATTTTGTTCGTTAACATCATCGTGATCTTAGGGTTGAGCATTGCGAAAAACTGCAGGATTTCGTTATTCAAAGAAATTTTTTATTTTGAAATTCAAATCCTTTATCAAAACCGGTAAAGGGTGGTAATAAAGTGGAGACACTCTGCCTCCTTATTCAACGAAACGGTTCTATGCAACTCTCAACAGGTAACTCGATCCTGATATTATTTTGTACATTGGAACAAAACCCCAACAGGCACCTAATAGCATTATAATTCTTGCAACTCATTTCCATTATTAAGTATTACTGGAATTTTTCGAAGTCATCAGTCTAATTAAACATTTTTTTTAAATGTAATAAATTATAACACCTTGTAATAATAAAATATTTTTTTAATGCTAAAAGGTGCAGATTAACAACATAATACAAATTAAAATAACTTTTATTAGGTTGTTTGAAATGTATGGGACATGATTCAGGAGTATATGAAATACCTTTTATTAAAGAAGACGGATCCAAGAATTACTATATTAGCATGACCAGCAGGAAATTTAGTTACCGAAAAAAGGAGCATATAGCTGATATTAAGTATAACAGAAAAACCACAGCCCTGGCAAGAGTATATCAAGAAGAAACCCTATAAATAAATTTCAATGAAAGTAAAATAATTTTTCCCTCCAGTCTATACTATCCATTCATAATAAGAGAAACTATAGAGATACTAACACTCAAAAATACGATATGTAACGATGCGGCATCTTTTAACCTACCAAAATTGTGGCTCGAGCTACTTCGTGGTTACAGATATGAAAATAAACAACCAAGTAAAAATAAAAGATAACGTGCATAATTGTTAAAAATGTACATGAAAATTAAATGATAGCATTTTAAATCAGAACTTCACAGCCCGGGCACTTATGGAATATTCTCATTTGTTTTTGAACTCGGAGTGAGTGGAAACATGTAAAACAACCTAATAAAAGTTATTTTAATTTGTATTATGTTGTTAATTTACACCTTTTAACCTTTTAGCATTTAAAATAAATATAAAATAATTTTTGGCCAAATTTCACAATTTTCTAACACTATAGTAAAATAATATAAATGTTTTTATATTTGACACATCATCTGCTCTCGTGATGTTAATTTTTCTATTAAATTGAATGTTATTACAGATATTGTTCTGTTATGGCATCAGCTGTTTTAATATTGTAAAACAAATAGCCAATAGTTAATTTTAGTACGCCACTTGAAAATCCCTTTTAAGATTAGAAATCAATACCTATAAGAAAACATTAAATATATCCAGATCTATAAAAAATACTCTATAGTCAAGTTTATAAAAATGAATATAAACTACAAATAAGCCACTGATTTAGAAAGAAAATTTATTTATAAAGCTTCATATATAACAAAAGATGTCAGGAAATTCCATAGAAGCATAATTTTTTTTTCTTCAAATCAAGATAATTTTTCTATAAATTTTAGCGCGAATCGTTTTATACTTTAAAATGTATGAGTTAAAATTTAATGTTTTGTAAGAAAAATGTTTTCTATCACGAAAGGAAATTCTAAAAACAATATATGCCGGTGCATGCAGAATATGCAAAATTTATTGTTGGTGTCTCAGTATGCATTTATATTTTAAAGAATAATATTTACTGTTTGTGCAATCGACTGAAAGTGATATATAATACAGAGTGTAGAGTTCAAGTTTTTAAAATACACTTTTACTTTAAATAGATAAATTTTAAAAAAAATAATAATAAATAAAAACATTAAAAAATCTTTTTAACAGACGATTATTTTTCATAATTAACGGATTTTTAATTTTCAACACTTTCCAACCTAGATGAAAAGTGTTTATGATTTCGGTTTTTCTGCCGTCTGGCCGTCTGGCCGTGCTCTAACTCGAGTAACTATACTCAGATTGCCCTGAATTTTTTTTATGTTATTGTCGTTTAATATAGCATGTTCCCTATTTCAACTGAAGTGTGTTAACACTTATAGTTTTTCTACAGGGACAGTCAAAAGTATTCCGTTACATTACAGTCAATGGAAAATAATCGTTTCAAGTGCATTTTGATGATGCTACGTCATTTAAAACATGATGAAATTAATATATAATTATAAAGCGCATTAAAACATGTTTTTTTTGTAGAATATGGTGTGTAAAGCATTTATTATCCATTTCCAGGGTCAAACAAAAGAATTAAATTACACATTGTTCTATGGGGAAAATTCGTTTGCAGTGTAATTTAGTGATATTTCACTATTTAAAATATAATAAAAATTATATTCATTACTGATTTGTACTATAAATTGCTGTCTTGAAAGTGTGGTGTGCATTGCGTTTATTTAGAGGGATTCACAAAAGATATCGGTTACAGTACATGTGAGATATTTACAGTCTATGTGTGATAAGTGCGTTTTCAACTTTGGTTTGCGTTTTTAAGCTTAACAAAATTTTTTCTTAGTACGTCTGTCTTTATAAACTCTGTTTATCAAAAACAGGGCTACACAAGGAAATCCGTAAGTATTACTGACTATGGGAGTGAGTAGTTTAAGGGTAGTTTTCTTTTGTGTTACGCATTTTCCCGCTGAACTATATTCAGCAGACTAATAGAAGTTTGTGGAATATAAATAAATTCATATACAGGGCTGCGCAAAGTAAAAGATACATTGTCGTTTACGGTTGGTAATTGCTGCGAGTGAGTTTTAAGTTGCCTTTTAGCTTAATATGTGGTGTGTACAAAAGTCTTCAGATAATATACAGGGTTGTACAAAAGATTTCGAGTGCATTTCCATCGATTGGCGAAAATTGCTAAATGTGAATATTCTAATTGAACTAAATTTTATCATGCTATATATCAACATCTATTGATCATATACAGGGCTGCACAAAATAATTCGACAACATTTTTGACACCGAAAGGTAATTTCGAAAACTGTATTTTTCAATGTGTTACATGTTTTCTAAACTGTTTACTTACATATCTTCTTTCACCTTATTTAACGGTGAAGTTCCGTTACAGTTTCTGGCTATGTTGGAAAGTGTTTCATAATCTAAGCTTGACGCATGATTTTTCGTTCTTGTTTATTTTTACAATGATTATCTTATTAATGTAATGCAACTTAAAAATTTTGAAAACATCAGCTGCTTCTTTTTCGCCGGAATATTTGTTTAAACGCAGTATTCAAAAATGTTAAATACTCCATAAAATGGAAAATCGATTTTCCTTAAAGTTTAATTTTTTTTACTGGATTTTATTACTGTTACTAGCGTGCTTCTCCAGCTACGCTGTTTTATTTTATCCAAAATAACCTTGAATCAAGCTAAATATATCACTACATCTGATCTTGTGTTTTACAGAAATATGGACCTTTAACTGGAATGACCTTCCGCATTGATGAAAACGATACGAACACCATTGCTCAAATATATCTTTTATAAGGAGGCAACATTTGAACTGTTAAGTACTAACTCTTTTAGTTGATTATATACAGCAGGATTTGATAGAAAAAAATCGATAGAAAATCGATAAGAAAAATCGATAGAAAGGTATGCAATATACTTAAAACCTTCCTTGAAAAATGACCTTGCAAATACCTCAGAAATTCAAGAAACTTTTCACAGTGAAAATAATGGAGGTAGCACTATTATAAAAACGGCATATGTATAACTTCGTAAAAGAAATTATTTAAATCTTAATTTTCTAAAAAACAAACCTACAGGGTGTCCCAAAAAATTGGAAACGTTTTGGAAAGTTTTTTCTTGTTTTGCATAAGTAGGTAATACAAATAGTAAAAGTGTTTAAAAAGGGCTGGTAATAAGACATTATCTCTAGGAAACTGTTTTATCAGGTATTTTGAAAAATATATACTTTTCAACACTTTCCAACACAGTTGAAAAGTGTTTATGAATTCGTTTTGTGTGGCCGGCCGCTTGTCTGTCTCTCTGTTGTCTTTCTGCTGTCTGTGCTTTAAATCGCGTAAATTTGCTTGGATTGCAGTGCAATTAATATATGTTATTGATGTTTACTATGGCTTGCTCGGTATTGAAAATGAAGTATGTAGCACTTAGATTTCGAATACAGGAACAGTCAAAAGTATGCTGTTACATTATGTCCTATGGGGGAAATCTTTTACAGTGTATTTTAATCATGTTACACCATTTCAAATATAATTAAATTTCATATACATCACTGAAATGCACTACAAAATGCTTACTATCAAATATTGAACGTGTAGCACTTATAATTACATTACTGGGAATCTCGAAAAAAATTCTCGGGAATTTACGACATGTTGAGGCAGAGTAAATATACTTTTTTAAGGAGGTAGACAAAATTGAATTAATTTTACAAGTTTAATGAACATCACATCACAAGTAAATACATCATGACACATAAAAGAACTATATATATATATATTATGGGTACTGCAGTGAAACAACATCTGAACGATAGGTGGCAGTAGTGACTGGAGCATTGAAAATTACAATTCTTACAATTATTCTTGTGGTACTGCCATGTAGAATTTATTATTAAAAGTAAACACGACAACTCTCCCCCGCTCAATATTTCAGCCGGTTGAGAGTTCTTCGAATTCTGGCGGAACGTCGTAATACCTGTTGAGAGGAAGAAGATGAATTAGTTTTTACAGCATCTGCAACATCATCAATTGAACTATTAGCTACTATAGGCTTTAGAACTTGAGGTATATCAGATTCAACTGGTTCAGGACTTGGCGTATTTGGGAGTACAAAGTCAGCTGGTTTAGGATCGTAGCAGATGGGAGAACAAAGTCAGCTGGTTGAAGATCTGAGACACTGGGAGACGTTAGTTGAGAATTACGTTAACTAACAACTGTATTATCAATTCTGTGACTTTCGGTATCACTCTCTTCAGAGTTTGATTCATTAGTTAAATGTACCTTCGAACCGACATTAGTTATCTGATCAACATATATTTTCCAAATTATACATTTTTGGACACATACATGATATAAGTGCAGTTAATAATTCTCAATTACACATTTTCTCAATGAGTAATTGAATTTATATATGCAAGAGTAACAAAATAAATTAAATTTTAATATTAATATTAGTGCTGTTATTTTAATGTGTTTGTCTGTAAAACGTGTTTTTTGAATATTAAAATGTGTAACTGAGAATTTATAGCCTCCAAAAAACTATATTCCGGGTTGAACAATTTGATTCAAACTCTATAAAAACTAGTCGGAATTGTTTCCGAAAATCAGTTGGCAGCGAAATTTTTTTTTTTAAATCTTGAAAATATATTGGTTTCTGAGTTTCTAAAGATAAAAATACGCTGTTTGGAATCTTGGGTAACTTGGAAGAAGTTATTGTGTATTTACGTTCGTAGTTATGTTATATTTTTATAGATTAAGACACTTTGGTACTTTTAAGAGTATATATTTACTAATGGGCCTTATTTTTACAGACTTTTCTAAATGGTTCGAAAATGTAGTACAAGTCACATTTTTTACCTTCATTATAATTCAGGTAATGTTAAAGATATAGTTATGCAGATTTTTAAAATGATCCTGTTGGAGTAAAAGAAAAATTTATCTAATTCGACAATTTTGTCTACTTATGATCGTATAAAAATTTAAACAGTGCAACCTTTTGAAAATTAATCACAGTGCCGATCCATTAACAATTTCTAGTACAAACGTGTGAAATTTTTCACAAGAAAGCGTCTGGAATAAATGGTAGAATTTGAAAACGCAAACAAATGTCTCATTTACTTCAGTCACTTTTTAAATCTGAAATGTCATACAGACATTCAAAATGTCTAAAAAGCTGCAATGTTTTTCTTCTTTTATCCAGCATCAAGCAATCATTTCTGATTAAACTTTTAAAACTTTATATAGATTCATAATAGACCGCTTTGAATTCCTTTGATGACTGGGAAAGAAAATACTATAACAAATTTAAATTTAATTTTCTATGCAAAAGAAAATTAGAACTCTATTTTATAACTTAACTTGTTAATTTTTCTCAGTGGCTAGGCAGAAATCAGTGTACTCTATGCAACCCCCCCCCCCCCTGATCCTTTGATCACCTATATCTGATTTTTGCTTTACCGGGAACGCCATCCCGAACGCAAATACTCTGCGTCTCAACCAACTACTATTTAAAGAGGTAATTGTTGTAAATTTATCGCAAGAAGAACTACTAATTACATCTGTATTACATATTTTGCAGCAGAAAAGTGGTTCAATCAATGTTTCATCATCATACAAATTAATGCAAATCCGAATGCTGGATTGGCTGTTACACAGTGCTAACCTAAATCCAACAGAAAACCTATGGGAAACAACAGCGAAAAATATTTAAGGAAAATAAAAGTATTATAAAAATAAATTAAAATACAACCAGACCTCGATTTAACAATTGGAAAGGAAGAACGCAGAAATCTTTATGAGAAGCTTTTATCCTTAAAAATGTTGTTACAATAGATGAAGTTTGGGTCTATTTAAATGATTGCAACAAAAAAGAAGATCCATTTATTATCATCAAAGAGGAGAGAAAAATCTTAAAACATGGTTCAATGTATCTAAAGAAAGTTTTTTCAAAAGATTTATGATTGCTGCTGGTTTTGCAGATAGCAGCATATATTAAAAATCAAGAGAGTAGAGAAAAATGTAAGATCAACTTCACATACTAAGAGAAATATATTTTACTCCCAATCTTCAACTTCCAGTGTCATGAATATGTTGAACGGCATCAAGATAAAGCAAGTAGCCACACATCACATTCCACTGTTTATTTCTTGGAGAAAATGGAACGATAAACGGGTATCAGTGCTAAGCACTCCACTGATATACCTGCTAAATCTCCTGATCGATCACCCATGGATTTTTATGCTTTTGGGCTTTTAAAAAGCGCTTAATATCCACAACAGTGACCCACAAGATTTCATGGGCTTTGGAAAGATGTTCAAGAGGAATGGGCCAATGGCATGCAAATTACGGTTTATAAAGGTAGTTCGGAATAAGGGTTACAAAACTGAACATTTATAAAAGAAATATTTTATGTAAAATAGTTCTGTAAGTACCAATAAAATCGTCTAAAAAATGTGAAAACAGCCGTATTTCCTTCATTTAATGTAACTCTCGAGATTTTATCATGCCCTGTATCAGAATTTAAATCAAATGAATTTTGATTGTTTTTGTCGCAGAGTTCTTGAATAATCTGTATTTCACAAACACGAAAATGAGAATCAAAGTTTACATAATCTATAAATTAAAAATCTTGCTAGGGTCTGGGTGTAGTAATCTAGGCTTAGGAATTCTGACTCTAGTCATACAAAATTGATGTTTCAAATTCCTGTAAATCAGACTTTTCCCCATCACACACCGGTCAATGAATAAACAAAAGAGAGAAAACCTGAAAATTCTTGTAACTAAAAAAAGAGAGCTTAAAAAATTTGAAAGTCATCAAAATTATTGTAAAATAGAGGAAAACTATCGTTAAAACGAAAGTCATTCAACATAGAAATTAATACATGAATCATGAGAATCGTCTAAAAAATGTGCGAACATCCGTATTTCTTTCATTTAAAGTAACTTTCGAGATTTTATCATGCACTGTATCAGAATTTAAATCAGATGAATTTTGATTGCATTTGTCGCAGAGTTCTTGAATAATCTGTATTTCACAAGCAAGAAACTGAGAGTCATAGTTTACATAATCTATAAATGAAAAATCTTGCTAGACTCTGGGTGCAGTATTCTAGGATCAGGAATTCTGGCTGTCATACCAAATTGATGTTTCAAATTCCTGTAAATCAAACTTTCCACCATCACACATCGGTCAATGAATAAACAAAAGATAGAAATCAGAAAATTCTTGTAACTAAAAAAAGGGTGTTTAAAATATTTAAAAATCATTATCGTAAGACATTATCGTAAAATAGAAGGAAACTACATAGAAATAAATACATGTGAATCCGAGCCATTAAAATGGATCGTTAAATTGAGGAAATCGTTAAATCGGAGTTATAATGTAATGGTATCATAACGGCCTGGAAATTTTCCCAAAGACACTCTTAAAATATTCTTAAATTTTATGTCTTGCAAAATGATAAAACTCAATGAAAACATTTATATCTTTTAAAATAGCATACTACCTTTACTTTACCTGAAATACATACCCTTATAAGTTTTCTAATATCCTTCCTGAGTAAATGTAATTAAAAGAGCATAAAAATAAATGTAAATGATATTTTGCTTCAGGATTTTAGACGATAAGTATTTTTTTATTTTATTTGCTTTAACAGGAATGGAATGAGTTTTAACAAATACCATTATACTTTAGATTTAACAATATGTAACACGTCCCTATTTATTTTTTCCGCCACACATATGTGTATACATATATAGTAACATCTGAGTGACATTTTTCCTATATTGTTTATTCATTTATTTATTTGTTATTCATGTATTTATTTGCTTATTCATTTACATATGTATGATTTAGTTACATTCACGGAATAATCGTAGATGTAATGTGATTCAAGAATATAAAAAATATGATAGAAAATTGCTTTTATTTTTATTTTATAAATAATTTTTTTTTCAAAAGTTTCCAAATGCCACTTTCTTTCGTAGTTATACAAAAACATGAATGCATAAAAATCAGATTCAACTTCTAATTATTTTGTAATTTTATGTAAAAAATAGATATATCGTTAGCTAAAAAATAGCATAAAGATATTTTTATTTCAGAATTTGTTTTTAAAACCTTTATTCTCTAGGTAGAAAAATACTTATTTGCACAAAAGTTATGGAAAACAAAATACTTGGTTGATGTTTGAAGTTGTTTTATAACATTTAGCGATTTCTAATTTTATAAGTGAAATAATATTCAAATTGTTTTGTTGAAAATATATTTTTAAACGTAATCTGAAGGGTTCATATACTACGATAATTTAAGGACATTAATGGAGAACGATAGATTTGGTAATTTGGTGTAAAAAATAAGTGTCCATGATGTAGTAAATAATGAATCGATTTAATCAACATCTGAAATAAACGAATACCAATCTTTTTTCGTAGAAAGGATAATTACTGGGAAAGAAAACAATTTTGCTAATCAAGCTGTCATGGAAAGGCATTATCACTCTACTTTTTTTTAAAGTGGTGTTCCAGCCAATAGAACCAATAATGAACCCTTTAGAAAAGAATTCTTTCCAATTGTAGCATACATAGGAAAAATTAGGCTTTCAAAAATAGCTGTTTAAAGATATAATATTGAAATATATATATATAACAATATGCTTTTAGCTAATAAAATGTAAACTGCAACGTACCACATGAAGGGTATGACAAAATTATAAAGAAATGTAATACTGCAATTAAGATTATTATTATTTTTATTTTCTTGAACGCACTGGAATGGCGAAAATTTTTTACTTCCGTTTTTTATGGATTTAAACGTTTTAAGATATCCTAAACACGATTTGACTATTTTTAGAAAATTTCTGTTTGTCTGTCTGTTAGTTTGTGTGTGACACAGTATATGGACGCTCTCCTGCAAGAACTAATACACAGAATTCAAACAAACTTCAGATTATGTTAGAACTTGACTAAAATTGGTGCTGATTAGATTTGGATGTATAGTATATCGCCCAACAGATGGCGCTGCTATGCTATATTTTCTCAATTTCCGTGAAAAGTATATCTCAGGAATAAACGCACAGAGTTTCATAAAACATAATATTCCGTTAGACCTTGACTTAAATAGATGTTGATTAGGTTTTGGTGTATATCGCCCAACAAGTAAAGCTGCTATGTTGTGTTTTTCACGATTTCTCCAGTAGCTATATCTCGAAATTTATTTAATGGAATTTTATCCAACTTCATAGATCTTGACGTAAATAAGTGTTGATTGAGCTTGGGTGTATATCTCCATACAGGTTGCGCAGCTGTAGTGTGTTTCTCACGATTTTCTCGATAGCTGTATTTCAAGAATTAACTAATGGAATTTTGTCAAACTCCATAGACCTTGACATAAATAGATGTTGATTAGGTTTAGGTGCATACCGCCCAGTAAGCGAAGCTCTCATGTTGTGTTTTTTACAATTTCCGCGGTAGTTGTATCTCAAGAACTAATGAATAGAATTTCATCAAACTTCATAGACCTTGATATAAAAAGATATAGATTAGGTTTGGGTGTATATCGCCTAACAGGTGGCGCTGATATACAGTGTTTCTCAAGATAATCGCAATAGCCATGTCTTTCCTCCGTAGAACATTTTGTTATCCAGGGGGCGCTGCTGAGCGCTCAAGACTGGAGGATGCGCGGAGCGGATTCCCGTCTGTTGAAATGTGTTATTGAGTCGTAAGCGCAGTGCACCAACCGCTGCCAGTCCCTTTTGTGCTCATTGTATATAAATATTATTTGTTAAGTTTTAATTCAAGTTTTATTGAGTACGAAATGATCATCTTAGTTTTTTAACCTAAATATACAGTCCAACGAGAGTAACCGAGCTATCGACGTGTCACCATGTATCAAGAACTAACATACGGAATTTCATCAAACTTCATATTCTGTTAGATATTGACATAGATGTTGACTAGGTTTGTATGTATACAGCCCAAAACATGGCGCTGCTATGCTCTGATTTTTACAATTTTCACGATAGTGGAATCGATCAGATGTCGATCTCTGGATCGGGATATATCTGAAGAATTAAGTGACGGAATTTTATCATAGACCTTGACTCATAAATGGGTGTTGATTAGGTTTGGATGTGTACCGCCCAACGGGTGACGCTGCTATGCTGTGTTTTTCACGATTTCCGCTCAAGAGCACGCAATTTTATCTTACTGCAAATTCTGTCAGACAATAACATAAATAGCTGCTGATTAAATTTTGTCTATGAACACTTAACAGATTGCGCTGCTACCCTGTGCTTGGGATAAGGTTCCGAATCGAGTACGCAATCAATAATGCAATTTACCGAGAGTTCTTTACAGTATCATTACACCCAGAAAAAAGTTTTGTTAAATCAACAAAAATTTGGTTGACCCAACAAAACTCTTTGTTTAAATTTAGGTCAATGGAATTTTGTTTAAATCCATTTTTTTTTCTTTTTGCAATTCCAAAAAAAAATTGTATCGTCAGTAAAAAATGTTTTTTTTAATTCAAGTAAAATGGTGTTTTGTAGTTTTAATCAATTCCTTTTTCTGGGTGTAACTCCATCTTGTAACTCTCCTATACTTTTAACCGATTTGTTGACAATATCGCTAATTTTGGAGACAACGTTTGAAACATACGGTGTTTATTTAATGTAACGCAGCTTATTCTCATTTATACAGATCGTATGAAATAAATTCTTAAAAGCCGTTCTTTCTTTTTAAAACGCACTGTATATAATTTCGGGAGTTAATAAACGCCCTACGAAACTAATGAAGCAATTTATCATGAAAAATAATCTTAACACTTACAAAAAAAGGTTTTCATTGTGATCGATCGATTTTTTAAGAAAATAATATGAATTACGAAAAGATAGATAGATATTATAATTTGATAATTAATAAATTATATCATAAAACACAACAAAATTGTAAACGACGAGCACCAGCATAAAGATTGGTAATTGATAAACTTATATTTTTAAATCGACAAATGGAAATCCAGTGTTGCCAGATGACTAAAAGTAAACGTTAACCTAAAAACGTGAAATAATGAAAAAATTCTCCAAGTTTTACCCAAAATATTGTCCTTCTAATATTTATTCCTCAAATAATCTCCTAAAGATTCAAAATTACCCAAAATGGGGTCAAAATCCCCAAGCTCGCAATAAGGCAATATCATCTATCGTAACTCCCTCTATCGGTGATATTTAAAAAATAAGAACAGAAAAGTTAAGCAAAGTAATTGTCCTCCGTTAATAATTTCAATAGTTTCCAGTGTTTACTTGTTATTTAATTTTTCATCAATTCATTTCAGTGCATCCTGCATGTTAAAATAGAAAAATATTTACATTTGAAACTGCAAAAAATAATCATTCATTTGAAAGAAATATATTTCGTTTATAAGGTTTCGTGTGAAGAAATATAGTTGAAATGTTGCATGCAGACATAAAAACTTATTTTCAAGCTACATAGCCTTTCAATAAATTTTGGGAAATTTTGTTTTTATATCGTAATACATGTAAAATAAAGTTTAATGTTTTGTAAGAGATTCTGACTTTCACAACGAAAGGAAATTCCATAAAAACATTATATGCTGACGCTAGCAGAATTTGTAAAATGCTTACTGGATGTTCTAAAATGTTTTATGTTTTTACCGAATAACAAAAATACGTGGTATAATTCATCGAAAAGGATAATATATATGGTATGTTAATACTTTTGTTAATGTTTAAAGATAATGTTTTCAATTGTTTTAAGAAAAAATACTTTTATTGTAGCAAATTATTGTTTCATCGTTTATCTTTAACAAATGTTTCTCATAATTTTCTTAAAATTTATGCTTAAAAAGCAATTTTTTGATGTATTTAAAAATAAACTTTTAAATATGATAAAAAATGTATTTTTGTTAGAATTTAATAAAAAATTTTACAATATTATTTAATAAGATTTTGACACTTATTATTTTATTTATATATTTCGTCACTTTATGAAAAAATATAGTAGTTGAAACGTTGCATGAAAACATATATTTTTAAGTTACATAACCTTTAAATAAATTTTGGGAAAATTTGTTTTTATATCCTAATACATGTAACATAAAATATAATATTTTGTAAGAGCTTCAGCCTTTCACAACGAAAGGAAATTCTTTTGCATAAAATGTTGGAGTTTGAATATTTATTTATTTATTTATTTTTCAACAAATATTATGAAAGAGTCGAATGACAACTGGATATTACGGTACTACTATTCATACACATTCTTCAAAAAAAAAAAAAAAAAAAAGAAAAGAAAAGAAAGAAAAAAGAAAAAGAAAAGAAAGAAAGCAAAACTAAAGAATACAAAAAGAAGCAAATACAAAAGCAAAAATAGTTAAAAGAAAAAACACTCTTTTATAAGTATATAAAGTTTATCTTAAAAATTACGCCTAATGTCATGACTGCAATACATATTTTTTTTTCCAAAAAATTTCCGTTACAATATAGCAAGTTATCGCGCGCTCCAATTATAGAAAATTCACCACTTCATTTTAGGCTTGATAGAAAGCACGAATTAGTGAATTTATAGAAATAAAAATTATATTTTTTGCTCTGTTTTTTTTTTTTTCAGATATGGCAACAGGAAAGTAAAAAAAGCAATACTTAAGCTATCTTTTCCTGAATTTTAAATTAATATCTCAACATATAATCTTAAATTAATTAATATTAAACTATTAATTGATTAAAGCGAAGTTTAAAAAATATTATATTCTTAATTTTTTATTTATATTTTCTACTTTGTAGTGTTTAAAATATTTTGTTGTTGCAATTTCACAGCCTTTTTACCGATTTTGCCGAGATAGCGTGCGTTTGGCACATAATTTAATCCATCATTTCTGTAGCTCATTTACAGTTGTAATCAGGGCTTGACAAATGCGGTCGCCAGGTCGCCACTGGTGACCAAGTTTTTCTATCTGGCCACTAAGTTATTTAATCTAGCGTTTTTATTATTATTATCATATTTTTTTCTAGAAAAATTGAGCTAACAAATGAACGCAAACGGCATTTTTTTTCTCTTTTTTCCAATTTTTAATTTGGTAAAAATAAGTTCAGCAAATGCAAATTTTAAAATAATAAAAACAGAATTATTTGACTGGTAAAGACAGGAAAATAGGCAATTTTTTTTTTCGTTTCACTGTATCATCGATGCCCTCCTCATCAGATATAGATTTTGTTTCACTCCTATCCGGACATTCCGCAATCAGCATTCTCTCTCTCTCTCTCTTTCACAGATAAATAATTTTGATAAATTTAATTAGAAAACTGGGTTTATATTGTCTTTCTAAATATGTAACGATTCCAAACTATGTAATTAATAATCCTAAGTTATGTTTATAATTATTTTTTCTCAATTAATTCATGAACTTTTATTCTTTTTGAAAATCAGTGTAAAGAGAAAGGGCGGGGGGAGTAATGTTTTTTATTGGCGACTAGGATTTTTTGCTGGCTACCAGATATTTATCAAATTTGTAAAGCCCTGGTTGTAATCATAAAAAGTATTTGGCGATTTATCACCTGTGATCGGCTAACGGAGAAATGCTTTAAAATTAATTTATTAATTTATAAATAATTTCTAAAAATATTAAAATGTTGTATTGTATCTAAGGATTAATTTGACACCTAAGTATCTGCGACTTTTATAAAAATAAAATTAAAGATATTCCTTCACAGAACAGAAGAACTTTATTGAATAAAATATTGTCCATTTTAATCAATGGACCCCACTTAGCCCATGACCGCATAATGATGTTTATTGTAACTAGCACAGTCATAAAAAGAGAAAAATCTACAAAGCACAAGAACTTTTATTTATAATCACTTAGAAAACAAATAATAAGCAAAAAATGTACACAAATAATAAGCAAAAAATGAAAGCACGTTTTTCCGAACGTCTGCAACTTTGAAATCCTGCAAAGCGTTTGGAATTTTTCCGTTCTCTAGACGGTACACTCAGCGCAGTGTTTAGCATACTGACGACGAAATAGGGAGTTTTAACTGATGTTCGCGGGTTTGAAAACAGCATGGTATGGGCGGGGTGGCCTGCAAAATGTTCGTACAAGGGTCTTCCTTGTACGAGAACGACAATGCGAGTCACTTTCCCTTCAAATAGCCAGTCTTGAGATATTTCCTTTACAGCAATATGGCCAAAACTGGCCGAAGCTGAGCAATATCACATTCCATTTTAAACAATGACTTTTTTTGCCTTTCAAGCAACGATTGAATGTTTGTGTTTACAATTTCAAAAGGGGGGGGGGAATACATGTATGTACTCCAATTCTGTTTTTAATTTTCTGTGTTATGATTAGTTAATCTTTTATGTAGACATCTGTATTGCTAATATGACTACAAAGTATAATTTTGAAGCAGCGATTCTTTATAATCATAAATCAAACACTTTGTGCGAATTTTAATGCATAAAATAAAACCTTTAACTATGTTTTAACGCACAAATACGTACAAACAGGGCACAAAAAATTCACATACAGCCGTTTCGAGGATTCTTGGATTCCCTTCCTCAGTGCGGAAAAAAATGGGTTCAAAGAACACCTCGGTTATGGCCCCGAGTACTGGCTAATGGATTGATTGAAGAGGTTAAAGCAAAAGTTTGTATATCTTAAAGAAATGACGTAATTGACCGGAAATATCTGACAAAGATACTCGTATTCTCAGTAGGTTTAGTTTCAAAATTGTTTTCTCTCCAACCAATAAGGTTTCTTTCTTCAATCTCAAAGATCGAATTGACGACCATAATACCTGGGGCATTTATAGAATTTTTTCTGAGTGCGGCCTCTCTTGCAAAGGGCAGACGAAGCGTGCTCTTAGGATTAAGCTGAAAGAACACCAGAATTATGTTAGAAGGCAGGAATGTGAAAAATCTACAATAGCTAAACACGATTGGAATTCCAACCGCCAGTTTAATTATCCAGTGGCTAAAATTATCCAAAAATGTAATTCAGTTTTGGATCTAGACTTTTACAAAGCTTTACATTCATAAACATACTTCTTCCTTAGTGAATTGTATGACCAGCACCCCTTTTCTCTCGCTTGTGTGGAGGGATCCAGCGCAGTGACTCCTTTTTTTCAGTTAGTTTCGGTCAATTGCGTCATTTCTTTAAGATATATAAACTTTTGATTTGGCATTTTCAATTCAATCGCCAATACTCGGGTCTATAACCGAGGGGTTTTACAAACCCATTTTAATCTCTCTTTTTTTCCGCACTGAGGAAGGTGATCCAAGAATCCTCGAAACGGCCGTATGTGATTTTTTGTGCCATATTTGTATGTTAAAACGTTGTTAAAGATTTTAGTTTATGCATGTTTTCTTTATAATAACCCACTCAAGAGTCCTTTCAATAAATATGAGCTGATGATATTACGCGCTCTGAGTCATCTTGATTAATAGACTTTTTATTGGAATTCTAGAACACAGTCCATTTGTTTACGCCATTAATTTCAGTTTAAAAGTTGAATTGCTTCACAGGAACTTTCAAATTCTATATAGGGTGATTCTGAACTCATGCGCAAATCTTTAAGTAGAGATAAAACACACTTACAAAAACTCAAAATACGATATCATACCAATACCATGGTCGTAACTAAAGCATCGAAGCGCTACAAGGCGCTGTCTGGTTGTGGAAAGAACCCTGTTTGCTAAACATTATGGTGTCTTAGAGCATCCTCATCTCCAACACTATTCGTGCAATGTATGTCCGTCTTTTTCTGATTAGTAAAACCAGCCATCTCTTTCACAATCCACTGGTCAAATGAAGATGCATTAAAAAAAGCGTTTTAAGTGTTTAATGTCAACTACAGCGCCATTTAGAGGTTAACTACTTACGATACGCCTATGCGTTTCCTGACAAAAATTGCTTGTTTAAATGTGCTCTATCACCCCTTAAACGTTTTCCCATGAGCTCTTATTCATCCTCACTTTTGATGAATAAATTTTGGTCCAATTAACTGCATCCTCCTCTCCTCCCGTTCATCTCTTGAAATCAAATGTTTGTGAAATAAAATTACTCGTTTTGCAATTTCATGATTACCTTCTTATATATTTCATCCATATTAGCATTACAGTTAGTAACAATATTCCGTATTAAAAAAACAGCAATCATTTGCTACATATTATGTCCTAAACATGGTTCTCTCGACAATCAGAAAACGACCTGTAACGCTCCCTTGCTTGTGTTACGACCTTGCATTGTAGAGTATTTTAAGCTTGTCTGGGTGTGTTCTATCTATACTTAAAGTTTTGCGCATGATTTCATAATCATCCTGTATCACGTAAGAACTAAGATATAATTATCAGATATTCATAAATAGAACGATCAATACTACGCAATCTGAAACATCTATAACTGTTATTTTATGTATTATTTTCAGACAAAAAAAATATATATCAAGTTGCAAAATATTATGTTTTCTGTCTTTGAAACAAACGTAAAACACGTATTATCAATTTAAAAATGTATTTTTACTTGAAAAATAAAAATAAAACTAAAAAAAAAACATTTAATGGACATTTATCTAAAATGTTTATATTATCCACCCTTTTGTTGATTTGTTTCATCATTCGTAATGCTAGTTTTTTGGATTGCTTCCAACTGTTTCAAGCTAAAAGAAACTAAAGGTAATAAAACGTCTAAACATCTAATAATTTAAAACCGAATTAGATAATTTCACGCTAAAATTAAGGTTATTTTCACCAATGGTTATTTTAAAAATAAGTTTAAAAAACAGCAATCAATAAATGAAGTGAATAATTATTTTTAACGTAAATGTTTTTAAATTTAAAATAATTTTTATGGAGCTAAAAGTAAAAAGATTTATTTCAATATTTCGCTCTAATGCGCATGTGATATTTTTAAAGTTTACACTATGTCGCATTTTATTGGAATATAATGTTTAGGTATTTAGACTTTAATTTGGAGAAAAACTCCGTGTTTCAGTTTTTTATTATTATTACCTCGCATTAAAATATGTTTATGTAACTGATCTAAATAGTTTACTCCGAAATGGTGATCTCTAGTGAAATATGATGTACAATATTACTTAATTACTAAAACGAAATGCAAAATATTTGGCAAGTTTTGTTGATATATATATACATATATATATATATATATATGTGAGCTCGGTTCCGCTGCCACAAAACGACGCAGCGAGCGCACTCACTAACGACGAGTACCTGGAACGAGATTAAAAAAACGGTAAGTGAGAAGGAGGGAAAGGTAGCGTAGCAATGGCTGCTAACGACGCACTAAGTTTCCGACGCTCTTGAAATCGAAAGTGTACGAGTTTGTGTTTTTTCTTAAAATGTAAAATAAGATGCTTAGTAATGTTATTTCGACGAATATCGGCTATACACGAGTTTAATTCATGTTATATGTTTTCATCTTTGTACTGTCCCTGTCTACTGTAAATAAAAGTGCCTGCCCTGTAAAAGTGCCTTATGTTTTTCTTCAGTAATTAAGATGTTCTCCCCATAAGTGGTGTCAGAAAGAAGTTCGTGCACTATCACGCCTACTTGTATATACGAATATATAGCTCACAATCTAATCTAACGACGTGCAAAAAATTCGTTCCATATGTGCTATCTTCATTATATTATTGAATTACAGTAAAGGATCGTAATTTTTTATTCAAGTAAGTCTTTTCATTCTTTTTATATTTACGATGTTATTGCAAGATATCGATCCCATAAAAACTCAGCTAAAAACTGCAAAAGCTAATACAATTCGGTTATTGCACACTCTTATATTTAATGAAGATAAATCTCGAGAAAACCGTAAGAATTTACGCCATTTTCCCTTGATTTACTTTTACAGTAGATGACGCTGAATTGACAGAATTAAAAAACATCACCGATACTTTCAACCAGTTACAGATCATTACTATAGCTAATTTATTCTTCTTAGAAATAATTGGTACTACAGAAGAAATTGCGCACCGTATTTTAAGTGCATTATCTGACCTTAACAATTGCAAAGAAACATTTACAACGAACTCTGCTTCCGAAACTGAAATTGATGAAACACATCAAAATCTTAAAATGCCTTCTACGACAGGTAATCAAACTCATTCGAACATTTCATCAAGCCTACTACCAGAGAATATGACGTCGGTGTCACATCCTCAATTTTTCGAAAACCCATACCGCAGTTCCATTAACTTTAGTGATTTTGAAAATGTTATATATTCTTTCGACGGCAGTTTTTTCCAGAATATTGATAAATGGATCAATAACTTTGATGATGTTACTAATATGTTTAATTTGTCCGATTTGCATACTCTCGTATTTGCTAAACGATCCTTCAAAGGAAAAGCCCTATTGTTGATTCAAACCGAAAGTCACGTAAATACCTGTGCTAAACTCAAACAACTTTTTTTTATCGGAATTTGGTTCATCCTATAATTCTGCTGAACTGCATGATATGCTGAGTAAGCGCAAATTACAAGATAATGAAACTTTAGATGAATACTTCCTCATCATGAAACAATTGTGTACGCGCGGCAGCATTGAGGATTCCGCTTTAATGCAATACATTATAAATGGTATACCAGATCCCGTCTTTAGGAAATCAATGTTGTACGGATGTGAAACTATTTGCGAATTTAAACAAAAACTCAAAATTGACGATAAAATTCGAACTGATTATGAAAATACGAAATCCCATAAAGCAAAACCGGAAATGGCAGTCAAAGATAATCTTTTCGTCCCAAAACTGACCTCTTGTGTTTCAACTGTGGTCAAGCAAACCACAAGAATAGCCAATGTAGGCATAACGATAAAGGACCTCGTTTTTTAAATTTTTCGAATTTTGGCCACAAGTCTACCCAATGTGATCAGCCTAGGAAGCCTAGAATTATGTCTGAACCGTCCAATATTTCTACCATTACTTCTAAAACTTTTATGACTAAACATGTCACTATTTCTTCCTTAGATGGCATTTCATTAATTGATACCGGAAGCGAACGGATTTTGCTAAAAGAAAGCATTTATCGCAAACTCCCCGCAGTTTCGAACCTCGAGCGTTGAACCATCACATTAACTGGATTAGGCAATACTATAATCAAACCGCTGGGGTTTTTTTCTACAGATATTGTACTTGATAATTGTAGTTATAAAACTAATGTTTATGTAGTGCCAGATTATTCTCTATCTTTTGACTTTATTATTGGTACCGATTTAATACAGCAAAATATTTTAACAATTTCTAAAAATAATATTTCTATGCAAAAACTTGTGAAAAATGAAAATATGTCTGATAACTTTTTAATCAATATCACCCAAGCTATAGATGACTTTGACCTTAATTTATCTCATATTACTGACGAAACCATACGTACACAAATTGCGCAACTCATTCAAAATTATTCTCCCCGGAAAATAAAATCCACTGGCGTTAATTTGTCGATTGATTTGAAAGATGAAAGCTAGACGCTTGGCGCCTATAGAGAAAGATTTCGTTGAAAAACAAATTGCTGTTCTTTACAAATGTTACAAGGGTCTCGATCTGATAGTTGTGCCGGATGACATGCAGCTCAATGTCATTAAACACGTTCATGACAAAGATCATCTTGGTCGTAAACGATGCAAGGAACTCCTTAAAGAAAAATTTTTCATCCCTAACATGTCGAGTAATATTTATAGAGTTATAGCAAACTGTGTAACATGTGTTTTGTACAATCGCAAACATGGAAAACAAGAAGGCGAATTACATCCCTTATTAAAAGAAGAGACACCCCTGCAAACTTACCAAATCGATCATTTAGGACCTCTGGAAAACACCAATAAAAATTATAAACATATTTTAAGTGTAATAGATGCATTCACTAAATTTGTGTGGTTGTATCCCTGTAAAACTACTTCTGCTTCCGAAGTAATATCAAAGTTAGAGCAAAAAAGTTTTATTTTTAGCAATCCTTCCACCATCATAAGTGATAACGGTCCTGATTTTACAAGCAACGAATTTGGTGAATATTGTAAAGAAGAAAATATTAATCCCAGACAAATTACAACTGGCCTTCCACAAGCGAATGGACAGGTAGAGATACTTAATTCCACCGTCATTTTCCTTATCTCTAAAATGTCACAGGACGAACCGAACAAATGGTTCAAATATGTCTCTAAAGTTCAACAAGTCATTAATTCAACTTATCAAAGGAGTATCAAGAAAACACCATTTGAATTGTTATTTGGTACAAAAATGAAGCAAAAGGAAGATTTACACATTATAGATATCTTAAACAGTGCAATCGAAGAACAATTCATGAAAGATCGAGAAGACCTCCATAAAGAAGTCAAGAAAAATATTCTTAAAATTCAACAAGAAAATCGTAAGCACTACAATTTACGACGTAAGACACCCCGGAACTACAACCTTGGTGACGTCGTCGCTATTAAGAGAACTCAACAAGGACCAGGGCCGAAATTGAAACCCAAATTCTTAGGTTCTTATAAAGTGACTAAAATCAAGTCCAACGACACTTAAACTGTTGGGAAAATGACACCTACCACCGAAGGACCGATTAATACCACCACTTGTTCCGAGTATATGAAACTTTGGACTCACGAACATTTATTTTGTGATCTTCTGAGCTGATTTTTTTTCACTCTATGTGTGTATTGTGACAGTTTTCGACGCTTATGACTTCAATGAACAATCCCTATGACGTTACAGTATGTGACTGTGTGATGTTCAGCTCATTTTTTTTAAGAACAGTTATTATTCTCTTTTAGTTTCAATATTGCTGACTGTAATTACTCATATCGCTGAGGCAGCTCTGGATGTCAGGACGGCCGCATGTGGGGTCGGATCCGCTGCCACAAGACGGCGCAGCGAGCGCACTCACTAACGACGAGAACCTGGGAAGACATTAAAAAAACGGTAAGTGAGGAGGAGGGAAAAGTAGCAATGACTGCTAACGCAGCACTAAGTTTCCGACGCTCTTGAAATTGAAAGTGTACGAGTTTGTGTTTTTTCTTATGATGTAAAATAAGATGCTTAGTTATGTTATTTCGACGAATATCGGCTATCCACGAGTTTAATTTATGTTATATGTTTTCATCTTTGTTCTGTCCCTGTCTACTGTAAATAAATGTGCCTGTCTACAAGAATGATGTTTTACTTCAGTAATTAAGATGTTGTGCCCATATATATATATATATCTATATATATATATATATATATATATATATATATATATATATATATATATATAGATATATATATATATATATCGCATATACCGACGTATAGCGCATATTTTTGATGCATAAAAAATTATCGAAATTTGCAAGTACACGTTATACGAAGGTTTTAAAATTGAAAGATTAAAAAAAAACGTATCATCATAAGAATTGAATATATATATATATGTGAAGGGTGTAAATTTTACATTTTACAGTAAAATTTTGCAGTAACAGTTCTCTCAACATTTTAATATTTTCTTCTTAAAGGTCCTGTTCCCTCACACGAAAACACTAGCTCACTAATGTTAATCTCACGGAACAGTTATTTTACAATATCTCGTTTGAATTTCAATATTTTTAAACGATTAGTTTTTGCATTGGATAGCTGAGATCTATCCCTATAGGCCTCTTTTTTACTTTTTCTATTTTCTTTGCTTGTACAAAGATACTTTTACTTTCGTAACCGGATTCGATGTAAATACTTCATTGCACCAAATTGTATTTGCTAAAATATTCCAATTGGCAGTGGATACAATTACGGCAGATTACTTTAATAGGTTTTAAAATCTCAGCATTAGTGAATGTATTGCAACTGATTAGTAAACAGACATGTAGCATAAATGCCTACGTGAGTTAAGCGGTTTTTGTCAAAAAAAATGAAATATATAACAACAGAAAATATACAAAATACTGCCATGGTCGAAAAGTGTTCTTTATTTCTCTATAATAATCATCCGATTTGGTGAAGCATTAAGCAAGTAAGTTAAATTAGGAATAAAAGTAACATATTGCAATTCTTAGTGTGCATTTAAAGGAGACGAAACTGGTCGCCAGAGTCGACTAATATATATATATTCGCTTTGTAATTTCAATTGTTTATGTTTGTTGGCTACTGTTTAATTTTTTAGAGCATCAGATATATTCATCGACGCATGTTAATTTCTTTAAACACATACAAACATCATCTAGATTCAGTATGTCTCATTCTGACTGCTGACATAAAATGTTAAAAGTAGAATTTATTTATATCCAATAATTTAAAACACCTAAATTACAAAAAAGAGAAAATATTACATTCGAGTTGTTCTAAAAAAAAAAAAAAAAAAAAAAAAAAAAAAAAAAAAAAAAAAATTTTTTTTAGAAAAAAAAATCAGTTGGTTTAAATAGCGATTTTAACTATGACTAGCTTACCCGCCCGTCGTTGCCCGTGCCAACAACCTTAAATGTACCTGAAATCAGTGTTGAACATTTTTTTATTTTTAAACAAATCTAATGTTGGGGGCCTCACTACCTTAGACAGCAAACACTGGGCGTGCCATACACACTCCCATATATTACCGTAAGTCGAGTTGAAAGAGCCATACCCCTTCATGATCCAGCCCATAGAACCAGAGATAGAAAAGCTCCCCTGGTGGGGAAAATCGAAAAGCTCTATCTATGTAGAGTCGAATGAGCCATACCCCGTCGTGATCCAGCCTATAGAACCAGATATAGGAAAGCAACCCTTGTGGTGAAAATCCGAACTAAAATCAGTCAGCTCTAACGATGTCAAGTGGAAAGAGCCATACCCCATTGTGATCCAGCCCATAGAAACGGAGATAGGAAAGCACCCCTTGGTGGTGAAATTCAGAACTAAAATAGGTAAGCTCTATTGATGTTGTGTCGAATGAGCCAAACCGTGTCGTGATGTGACCCATGGAACCCGAGTTAGCTGCAAAATCCTTTAGTTACACCTTCCACCACCAGGGGGCACAATATGTTCTATACGAACATAACTGAATTCATTAAGGTTATCGATGTCGAGTCGAATGAGGCATACCCCGTCATGATCCAGCCCATAGAACCAAAGATACGAAAGCGCCCCCTGTGGTGAAAATCCGAACTAAAATCAGTAAGCTCTATTGATTTCGGGTGGAAAGAGCCATACTGTAATGACTTAACGAACTCCAGTGATCCAAGATGATGATTAACATCCAGCACTTTTTATTAGGCATCGTTGATACACAAGTTAAAATAAGATGAACAATTAAAAAAACATTACACTCTGCCATCAAAACCCCAGCGTACACAACCATCATATACTGTTCACGCGCACACATCATTTTCCGCTCACCATCGTCTGTTCAACTCTCTCTGCATCTCTCTTAGCGTAGCTCGGTTCACTTCTTTTTTACCTGCCAACTAACATCTCTTGCAGTCTCTTTGCATATCGAAAACTGTCCTTTCCATTCGATTACACGGCTTACACGGCAGTCAACCTCCGAAGCTAGGCGACAAAACCATGGACAAAAACTTGACAACTCTAGGCCAGCAACTCACGAGTCAGGCTAGGCCATAGGTTTCTTCGGTCGTTACACTGCTCTCATTGGCTGGCTGCTTCGTTGCCACGGATGGCGTTGCCGAGGCTATTTCATGGGAGGAGCTTGAAATAGCCTCGAACCCAAAATTCCGTATACACGTTTTAATTTAAAAAAAAATTTTAATTAAAATTTAAAAATCCGGCCCCGAGGTATACTGTCCGGTGACAACATCTACACATGACAAAAAATTTTAGAGTCCTAGGTGTTATAATTACGGAGAAATCCGGGGGCAGGCAGGCAGACAGACACTTACTCTTTTATAGAGATAGAGATTAAAACCATGCCAATCCTGCTTTTAGATTGCCCACGAACTGCATCAAAAAGAATATTCGTAAGGAAAATACCAAATATATATTTAATCAATAAAAGTTATTCAACCTACATGTTTAAAATATAGTAAAGAGCTTGTGTCCTGATCTCGTTTATAATTTAGCTATTCACAAAGTTTCAGAGAAATGTGTTCATCCATTTATCCTTTTTACGAATGAAAATACTTTTTTTCTGATTACGTGTGTAATGTGAATAAGAAGTTTCCTAAACATGGGCAATCAATTACCAATTGTAATAACATCCCCACCCTGTCTTTAAGCTTTTTAGTACTGAAAATTTAATTTTACATTATTGCAATAAACAAATGTTTAAAGTTGAGATAATTAAAAAAACTCATGTTAAAATTTATTTTAAAAAAATCATACAAAATCAGTAATTTGAGTTGAAATTTCCAAAGAAAATTTATTAGAACGTGCATGTTTTGTTCTTTTCGGTGGTACAAAACTTAAATTATGTTTAAAAGCTCTTATATTTTCTATTAAACAAAAGCTATAGCGCAAGTCGTTGCTTACCATCGGGTGACTTCAGACTTACTGACAGAAAAAATTTTGCTTCATAATATAGATTAGGTATTAACGTTTTATTCTATAAAGACACGTGGGCATAAAATGCACTTAAAAGTATATATGTTTCATATGATGTTCCACAAAACTTTGTATTCCATACTGACATATATAGGCACTTTCTTAAATGATATTTCAAACCCGTTTCGATGAAACGTATTTCTATTTACTTCAAATTTCAAAATTAAAACATTGATTTATATTATAATTTCATTAAATCAATATTCCTGGTAACTTTCCAGTTCAGTGCATTTCTAAATGTCAATTAAGCTCTAAACTTTTAGAAAGATAATTCCATAACACGACGCTTCTGTCTCGATGCAGTCAATCGTCTGATGTATGTCTGGAATCAATGTGCCTTTATTACCTAAGATTCCGAGGAAAATGTGTTTGAATTAATTAACTCAAACCCTTTTAAACAGCAAAGTTGTTTAATAGATCCATATTCAGAATATTTATTTCAAACCTTATAGCGATATTAACATAAAAGTTATTACTATTATAATTTATTTATTTTCTATTATTTGGTTCATTATTATCATAATCAATTACTACTATCATAAAGTTTACATTTGGGGATCATGTTTAAACAGATATTAAAATGAACTTTATTTGTAGGTGCGCTCGCAATTATATAAATACGTAGCACATATAGTCGTTGTCTGGTCCGTCCGTCTCTCCGCATATAACAGCGTAAAAACTACCCAACCGCATGGTTTGAAATTTAATATAAGAAATAGTTGCAGAATAATGTCGAGTCATTTCAAATTTTATGAAAATCGAATAAAAACTTAAAAAGATATTAATAAAAATGTTTATTAAGTGATTCAATTTTTTTAAAAATCTGTACTTCCTTGTTATAGCCGCTTCCAAGGATTAATCGTCAAGCGACCGCGATGTATTGCCAAGTTATCTGACATGATTATTATGATGACATGAATAGTTATATGAATATTATATAATTATATAATATTTAAATATAATATATAATGTATATAATATGTAATAATTATATAATATATATAATATATTATAATTATAATATATAATATATATAATACAATAATATATAATATATATAATAATATATTATATATTATATAATAGTTATATGAATGCATGACCAAATTATCATGACACCTTATAGTCTTATATGACGTAAATGACATTTTTATAATATCTATGTCCAAGTTATAGTCATATTCTTCATTCTATTAAATCCTATCATACGTAATTCATTCATTGATATCCCATGATAGGTAATGATTCTCGGTTGCCATTGTGATTAAATCTCATTTAATATGAATACATATTATTTCTACATTACTGAATTTAAAAACCGAATTTGTATACTAAAATTGTTTAATTATAGCAATCATGTAATCTATCCATAGTTTTTGGATAGATGTTTCCGGGGAAATAGATATTAAATGGTAAAAGAATTAAAAATGTAGATTTCAAGCTCTGAAATTTTCAAAGCTAAGCTTAAGTTTCCCATAGAATTTTTCAGTAAATGTCAACATAAGATAAAATGTTGCCATCTTAAAATGTAACTTATTTTTTTTACGGAAATTAATCATATAATAATAACAGACAATAATTATCAACTACTGAGCATAAATCCTCAATTCCTGTCTCCAGAATGATCAACTATTTAGAACATGTGGTTAATTACTGGCTTTACAATGGTCAACAACTGAGCATAAGTGGTCAATTACTGACAATACGATGGTAAACTACTGAGCGTAAATTGTCAATTATCCGAGGAATCTCATTTTTCAATTAATACTATAAGTAATTAAATTCTAGGGAAAAAAAGACAGAAAAATACTTCTGGAATAATAATCTTGTTATCTTAATAGTTATAATTAAGTCTTAGTCACATTTCTAATTCTATAATTCTTCATTCTATAATTCTTTATTCTACATTTCTTCATTCCATAATTCTTCATTCTTCATTCATTCTATCATATTCATTCTCTTCATGTTGGAAATGTTTTCACATTTCAAAATAAATTGTTTTAGTGGATAAATTATATTTAATTAATAGAAGTGATAAAAACTATTCGCCACTTGGCAGTAGGCGATTAAACTTTGATGTTGCTAATATTTTTTTTCCAGACTGTCCATTTATTTATTTTTTTCAAACCATTCCATTTCAACTCAGCTAAATTCCATCTGAAAGAAGATATAGTTCAAATTTTCATTAAAAATTCACATTTCATATAAATTTTTTATCTATCTTTTCTATCATTAAATAAATGTAATAAACAGAAGTACTCTTAAATGTATGTTTATTTACATCAACTTATTTTTTCAAAATAAGAAAATCAAAAAATCAAACCGAGGCTATAGAAAGTAAAGCTTAATGGTTTGTACAGTTAAATCCTCAAATGTCAAAATATTTACTTAAAATTAAAGTTGGCTCATAACAATTGGCGAATGGTTTTTTGCAAACTTATAAGTGATTTTTCTGTACTGTTAGATATGATAAAAACAATTTTAAGAAACTTCTGTAAATTGCTTTTTAGCTATGACCGTTTGTAATGTCATTTTTTAACATAATAATTCTTTGTACTACCCATTTTCACAAACATTATTTTATTTTCAAACCCACAAACAAGCAGTGTACATGTCTAAAATCTTAAAAAATGCTTTTAAAACTACACGAAACTAGTCAATCTGTTAAAAATTGTAAAACAGTAAAAATATTTTCACCTGTAGACATCTCAGGCATCTTCAGTCACTAATGTTATGTTTTCTGCTTCGTCAGTCAATCTGTTGAAAACTCCATTTTTCTTTTTCCTAATAACATATGGTGCAATCTGTTATCTATTTTTGCGTCGGTCATATCATTGCGGGAAGCCATAGAAATATCTACATCAAATTCAGAAACATGAAATGATATGACCCATGCAAAAATAGATAACAGATGGCGCCATATGTTATTAGGAAAAAGCAAAATGGGGGTTTTCAACAGATTGACTGACGAAGCAGGCTGAAGGCGAAGTGACTGAAGATGCCTGAGAGCGACTGGTGAAACTATTTTAACTGTATTGCAATTTTTAATTGATTGACTAGATTTGTGTAGTTTTAAAAGTATTTTTAAGACTTTTAGACATGTACACTGCTTGTTTATGTGTTTGAAAATAAAATAATTTCTGTGAAAATGGATAGTAAAAAGAATTATTCTGTAAATTGCTTTCTCAGTTTTCAAATACTATATGATTCTGCCATGTACGCTTTTTCTATTAATGGGAAAATTCACATTGCCTAGTAGATGATTACAAAATAAAAAGTAACATCATTGGCCGCTCACCATCTTACTTTCAGCTGTAGAAACGTAAGCAATAAAATGTATCAATAATTACATTAGAAAAAAAATTAAGAAATTTTCACTAGATGATCAGTTACTAGCGCATGACTCCTATATATGAAGAAACCTTCTAGAAAATTTCAAAGAAACTTTTCTTCAAAACGTGACATTGCTACTGAATATGAGTAACTGCTATTCCATTCTCTTCAGAGCTCCTTGAATGAGAGGAAATATTTTCACATTTCAAAATAAATTGTTTTAGTGGATAAATAATATATGTATGTATATATACTGTAAAACATCCTGCTATTATGAGCACAAAAAATTTCAGACTATATTTTTCAATTTTCCTGTATATTCACCGAACTACGCGCAACTCGTTCGTTGAAAAATAAAAAAAATATTTCACGTGGTATGAAAAATATAGTAATTAATACGAAGATTTAAAAAGAGAGAGAGAGAGGGGTAGAAAACGCAGCCAACACATACGATACTACCGTTATTAAAGTAGAAATCCCCTTCCTTCTGCTGTTTTTTAGTCTTTGATTTTTATACCCGGGGTATAACTCGCGCATGTAAATTTCGATACGGTCATTAACAAAAGTTTAAGATTACTCGCTGTTTCTGACAACATTTAAGACCACTTGCTATTCTCGATGACAATCCAAATTCATTGCTTAAACGACTTGATACGGTCATCAGGCTTACATTTCTTCCTACCGCAAGATGCTTTAATGTTCGTAGAGGAACTCCGTGGTGAACACACAGCTATTCGCCGTATGATATGATCGTTTCGAGATGTTTTTACTCATGGTCAACCTGATCGTTCCCTTGCAGTAAATATCCCACCTACTTCATGCTTCACTGTGGGATTATGTACAGCAGTCTTGCTTACGTTACTACTGCAAGGGAACGATGAAGCCGACCAAGAGCAAGAACGTCCCGAGACGACCACATCAGGCGGAGAATATCTGTGCGTTCGCTTAGTAGTTCCTGTAAGTGAATAAAATCAGCCTTGCTTGCGACAAGAAGAAATATAAGATTGGCGACCTTGATGATTCCTTGCTTAAACGCCTTAATACTGTCATCAGGCTTACATTTCTTCCTGCCGCAAGATGCTTTAATGTTCTTACTGGAACTCCGTGGCGAACGCACAACTATTCGTCGTATCATATGATCGTCTCGAAATGTTTTTACTCATTATCGATCTGAACGTTCCCTTGCAGTAAATATCACAGCTATTTCATGCTTCACTATGGCATTATGTACTGCAGTCTTGCTTACGTTACGTTACTCCAAGGGAACGATCAAGCCGACCAAGTGCAACAACGTCCCGAGACGACCATATTTACGGCGAATATCTGTGCGTTCGCCTAGGATTTCCTGTAAGTAAATAAAAGCAGTCTTGCTTGCGCCAAGAAGAAATTTAAGCTTGATGACCTTGATGATTCCTTGCTTAAACGCCTTGATACGGTCATCAGACTTACATTTCTTCCTACCGCAAGCTGCTTTAATGTTTTTACTGAACTCCTTGGCGAAAGCACAACTATTCGCCGTAAGATATAATTGTCTGGAGTTGTTTTACTCATGGTCGATTTAATCGTTGCCTTGCAGTCAATATCCCAGCTATTTCCTGCTTCACTATGGCATTATGTACGGCAGTCTTGCATACATTACATTACTGCAAGGGAACGATCAAGCCGACCAAGTGCAACAACGTCCCGAGATGACCGTATAATACGGCGAATATCTGTACGTTCGCCTAGGACTTTCTGTAAGTAAATAAAATCAGCCTTGCTTGCGACAGGAAGAAATATAAGCTTGATGACCTTATCTAGGCGTATAAGCAGGTAATTTGGATCGTAATCGTGAATAGTAAATGGTCTTAAATGTCATAAATATAGAGTTGTCTTAAACTTTTTTTAAAGAGAGAATACACAGTTTTTCTCTTTTACTTAGTGTATCAAGCACAAATATTTATTTTTAAGATACTCATTTGCACATGAATATAAATATAGAACGAAAAAGCCGATGATTAAATTCAAAACCCGTTTAGGATTATAAGATAAATTTAAAAAAAATTAAAACAACTTCCCTACATAATAAAAGATTAATATAAGTGGAAATTTCCTTAATTAAAACATAGCTTTCAAGAGGGAAAAAAAGCATTCCCAAAACTTTGCTGAAGCGATCACGCGTAATTATTCTTTATTCGGCATACTTGAAATTTCTTAAAATTTCTTCAGTAAATTGATTTTATGAAACAAAAAATAACATTAGTTCAATGGAATGAATTAAAAAAAATCCCAATAAAAAACTTTAAAGTGGATTTTTTTCTTCGCCTAATAAAAAAAGAAAAAAAAAGAAATTTAAAACATTTTTTATGATATCTTAAAGAACTAGTTAGTTGCTTAGCAACACGCTACAATTCATTTGACAATTTTTCCGACTTCTGGGCCGATAATAAATGTTGTTCTTTGCCTCAAGAACTCTCTTTAAAAATGTTTCATCTGATTTATTTTATCAATTCGTTATGAAATCAAAAGTTTGTTTACAATAAAGTATTTGTTTTTGAAATTCTTATCTCGTTGAAAAAGCGAAATCTATTTTTTCTATTTTTGTGAAATAAATTTTCGATACAAGTAAACGCTATAATTGTGGAAGAAATAAGTAATAAGTTATTTTTTAATGTTGTTTGAGTGTACAATACATTGCTTGATGTAGCAATTTTGTGATTTATTTGTAAATGTTTTAAGAGAAGTACAACCTGAATGAAATCAGATAATAGAGTTATATTGCTTGAATATTCAATAGAAACATATAACATTGGTTTTTAGTAAATAAACATTTTTTGAAACTTTATTTCTAATAAAAATGTAATCAATTTTCTCAGATATAGTTGAATTAAAATTTTTTACTAGTCAAAAATTATAGTTACAAGCATTGGACATGGTCATTGTTAGATACGCGCTAAACACAGCCGAACCAGTTTCTTCCGGTTTATTCTAATAGCAGTTAATAATATCATTGTTAAACCTTTATAGTATATTTTTCTCTTGTTAAGAAAAAGTTACTTAATGCACCCCGTACACTATAATGTAGTTGATGATTTTAAAAGTTAAGAAAGAAAGTAGCTAATAAAAACAAATAGTAAAGAAATTGAAATTATTTAACACAAAAATAGATTCTGATAGTTGTTATTGGTGACTGCTATGTTAATTAGTTAATAAATATAACAAAGGTTGTAAAATTTTCACTTGATACGCAGTGTTCAACCAACAGCGTGGAAAATGTCCAAACCGGGAATTGAATCCGGACCCTTGGTATAACGCACCAATGCTCTACCATTTCAGCAATTCCGGACGACATCCATACTGGCATTTCACACTGTTATATTGGGTTGAGGAAAAAGTAATTTCGTTTTTTTCATGTTTTTCAAAGAGAATTTATTCATATAAATTTCAAACACTAATCAATGATATATGTGCCGTTTTGATCGATGACCTTTTGCCAGATTTCGACTAAAACCATAATTCCGTCACTGTAGAACTTCTGAGATTTCTGTGCGAAAAACTGAACCAAGTGATTTTCACAAGCCTCTTTTGAAGCGACCACCATTTACACCATTAAGAGAGTTCTGTAGAGATCGAAACAAGTGGTAGTCAGACGGAGCAAGGTCCGGGCTATAGGGTAGATGCGTCAAAACTTCCCAACCAAGCTCTCTCAATTATTTCCGAGTCACTAAAGATGTGTGTGGTCTGACGTTGTCGTGATAGAAGACAACGCCTTTCCTATTGATCAATTCTGGCCGTTTTTTTTAATTGCCTGCTTCAATTGCATTAGTTGTTGACAGTAGAGAGTCGAATTAATGGTTTGGCCAGGTTCAAGCAGCTCATGATGAACAATGCCTTTCCAATCCCACCAAACACTCAGCATCACCTTCCTTGGCATCAATCTGGGGTTTGCCACCGTTTGTGAAGCTCCTCCGTACTTCGACCACGATCTTTTTCGCACATTATTGTCGTACATGATCCACTTGTCATCGCCCGTAATCATTCGTTTCAAAAATTGCTCGATTTTGTTTCTTTTTAGCAGCGATTCACAAATGGAAACTCTGTCCATTAAATTTTTCGCTGCTAATTCATGCGGAACCCAAGTATCGAGCTTCTTTTGGTATCCAATCTCATGTAAATGGTTCAAAACTGTTTTTTGATCGATATTTAGTTCCATAGCGATGTCGCGAGATGAAATATGTCGGTCTACCTTGATTTTGTCAAGAATTTCGTCGACTTTTTCAACGATTGGCTGTCCAGGGAGAGGTTCATCTTTAACCTAGAAATTTCTGGAACGAAAACAAGCTAACCAATTCTGACACTTGCGTTGACTTAAGCACTCATCACCATTAACACCACATAATTTCCGATGAGCCTGCGCTGCATTTTTTCCTTTTCAGAAATAGAAAAGCAAAATACGACGAAAATGACCTTCTGAAATCTCCATTTTCAAAGCGAAATAACTTTTGACTGAGTAAACAGACAACGCTACCTTTATATCTAGAATGTGTTATGGACTGTTACCTTTCAAACGGTCTATAGTATGGCTTCATTGAATAAGCATCTACTTTAAAGCCATCTATTGGGAAAAAAACGAAATTACTTTTTCCTCAACCCAATATGTTGGCAAGGCTGCAACTTTGCAGCATAAGGTGGAATGTCAATCATAAATACACATCTTTAGATACTAAAGATGTACTAAAGATTGCCACTAAAGAAGTGTGCTCATGATTGACAATCCGTTTTATGCTGCAAAGTTGCAGCCTTGCCAACATATAAAAGTGGGAAGTGCCAGACCGGATGTCGTCCGGATATGTCAAATAGATGGAAGGTCAATCATGACCCCACATCTTTAGATACTAAAGTTGTACTAAACATTCCCACTAAAGATGTGTGCTCATGATTAACGTTCTATCTTGTGCTGCAAAGTTGCAGCCCCGCCAACATGTATGAGTGGGAAATGCCAGAGTGGATATCGTCCAGACAGCTCAAATGGTAGATCATTTGTGCATTATACCTAGGGTCTGGGTTCAATTGTCGGTCTGGACATTTTTGTCTCTCTGTTGGTTGTGCGCTGCGTAGCAAGCGAAAAATTCACATCCTTTGATATACTCATTAGTCTCCAGGGTAATTTCAGCTACGCTGAAAAATTTAATTAGATATACACTAATTAATAAAGCCATCTAAATTTGCATTACTAACTAGCCAACTTATAGTGGACGGATAATAGTCATTGAATGATGGGGATGTGAGGGGTTAGAAAATAAAAAATAACTGTTAAAATATTACTTAAAATTTTAAATAGCAATTTCGAATTATGGAATTCGTGACAATACGTAGAACAAAATTAAGTATATAGGAATGTTATTCCATGTGAAGACGTGAGTGTGTGGTTCTTCAATATAATATAATAAAAAAATAACCTTACATTTTAATTATGTGAGTTATCCCATTTAAAATAGACTCTTCTTAAAATGAAATAACAAATTTTTTAAATGGGTGAAAATGAACAGAACAAATATTGCACAAAGAATACTTGCAGCAACACTCACAAACTCACAATATAAAAAAAAAACGAAATACTGGAGTGTATTTACAAAAGTAACATGTTGAAGCATTTAGCTTAACATTACTTGTTTGCAGATTTAAGTATATCCCTTTCGAATATTGACATTTTATGTAAAATACATCTTTTATAGGATGTTTAATCCAACAGCATTTTCTTTTAACACACATTAAGAGCCTACACTAGTCACGCGAAGAAACGCTCAAGTTAATGTTAAGTCTATGGGAAGGTTCTTGCGCAAATTCTCACTTGCATTTTAATATTTTTAAATGTTTTTTTTTTTTTTTGCATAGGATAGCTGAGGTCGATCTCTAACGTTGTTAGTTTTTACTTTTTCGATTTTGGTTCCAGTTTTTTTATATAAGAGTATTTTCACTTTCAGAACCGGTTCCAACCGGTACCAACATTTAAAATGTCCGCTTATAAAAAACTGTAACCAAAATTGAAAAAGTAAAAACTAACAACGTTAGAGATCGACCTCAGCTTTCCTATGCAAAAAAATCATTGAAAAATATTAAAATACAAGCGAGAAATCGCGCAAGAACCTTCCCATAGACTTAACATTAGCTTGAGTTTTTTTCTTATAACTGATGTAGGCTCTTAAGGCGGTATTAAAAAAATATATTTTTCCACGCTCAACAACTCAAAATTTTAAGACACATTTTCAGACTCATTTTTAAAAGTAACAACAGGAAACTTGGCGGCGTGATTTATAAAGACATTTATAAGGGCCCCACGTTTTTATTTTTCGGTCAATTAATTAGAAATTGATGTACAGACAATTATTTTCATAGTACGATAATTTTTTTGTTTCCAGTGCTATCGCTTCGGGAAATTCGGTTCAAAATGTCCACTTTGACAATACGGACGAAATCGTCGAGACAATCGTCGTAAAATCGAGACAATACGGACATTATAAAGTTTCTGAATAAGAGAACCTGCCAATTGGATGCATTTTAGAGCAAAAATAAATTTACAAATGTGTCTCAAAATAAGCAGTTCGGATTGGAATACACCCTTAAGCCATTTTACCAACTCTGATGAAACAATTCTGTATTAGAACAAAATAAAGAAATTGTTTGGTACTGCCATCTGACGGCGGTTTTAACAAACAAAATCACTTATTCTAAAAATTTATCTATTCAATGATATTTGACCTATATGGCTTCTTTCACACTGAAATTAAAAAAAGCCGTATATTGAAGAGGGACCTTTTTTTGAAGTTTCTATTTTTGAATATTCATAAATAACAAAGAAAGAGTACTCTTTCTTCTAACGCTCAATACATGCCACAAAAAAATTTGTATTTTTTTTAAAATAGCACTTGTGTCGTATGCATTTTTTAGCACTTTTCAACATAGTTGAAATTTTTTTTATGAGTTCGGTTTGACTGTCCGTCACCTGTCCGTGCTCCCACAAATAAACTTGGATTGCCATGTAATTAAAATATATTATTGCGGATTACTATAGCATAATCGTTACTAAAATTGAAGTTACGCTACAGCCTTTAAAGTTCGTTTACAGACACACACAAAAGAATTTCGTTACAATTTTGTCTATAAGGAAAAATAGTTTGCAACACATTTTAATGATGCCACTCTATTTCAAACATAATAAAATTGTTATGCATTTTAAAGGTGCACTGAAACATGCTTTGTTTAAAATATGGAGGCAAAGAATTTATCATTCATTACAGGGTCACACAAAAGAATTCGATTATATAATGGTCTACGCATTTACCTTTCATTTACTAGGACAAACAAAATAATTCGGTTAGAATGCTGTCTAAGATTGATAAGTCCTGGAAGTGCTTTTTCAGTTGAGGTATGTGTTTTTAAATTTAACTAAATTTTTTTATATGACATGGTGTGTGTAAATTCTATAGATCATATACAAAACTGTACAAATTATTCTGTATCTATATGTATCTGTGTCTATGAGTGTGAATTGCTTAAGAGTGGTTTTTATTTGTATCATACGTGCTTCTGCTGAACTATATCTGGTATACTAAGAAACTTTTGTAGAATATAAATAAATTCATATACAGGGCTACGCAAATAACTGGATACATTTGCGTATATAGATGGTAATTGCTGGAAGTGCTTTTTTGGTTATGCGCTTCCTTTCCTGAGTTACATTTTAGACCTATTTGCGATGTATATAAAAAATGTGTAGATAATATACATAGCTGTACAAAAGAATTAGAGAGCATTTCCGTCAATTTGAAGAAAATGCTAAAGGTGAATTTTTAAATATTTTAAACATTTTCTAACTGGACTAAATTTTAGTATATCATGTACTACATGTACAAATCTGTATATCATATACAGGGCTCAAATAAAGAATTCGAGTACTTTCCCTACTATGGGCGGAAATTGCCGAAATTGTTTTTTAAATGTGTTATGTGTTTTATAAACTGTATACTTTCATACCTTCTTTTACTTTAAAGATGAAGTTTCTTTACAATACACTGTAAAGAAGTTTCGTAAAATTTCAGTAGATGTAGGGGAGATGGGGGATTAATGGGACAATGGATGGATGGGACACTCTCAATATTTCAGGCAATAAACATTTTTTTTAGTTGCTTCCTATCCTTATAGATTTCACTACCATAGTGTGTTTCAGAACCAAAAGCAAGAGCACATGGCTGTTTTCAGTTTTCTTCAAATTTGCATTTCCTGAAAACTCTGCTTAAAAGTATTTTTTTTTACATTTAAAGGTATTTAAATATCTTATGCAATATAAACAATTAAGATATGTTGTAGTTTTTTTATTTAAAGGCTCAATATTGGCAATTAAAATGAATGCATATTAAACTTTGTCACAAAATAATTTCTGAGACAAAATCGCTCACAATTGAATATATGCATCATGGGTATGATTGGGACATTTCAAATGGGGATGAATGGGACTGCTTCATTCGTCCCTAGAGGATACTGAAATTTTTTTATTAACTAAATAATATTATATAGTGTTAGTTAATTTTGAAGGTAGCCCAAATTTCGAAAATACTAAAACACTTAAATCTATATGCAATGATTTTAAAAGTAAAGCTTTTGCGCGCTCTAAAGTAATTAGGGTATATAAATAAACATTTGTACTTTTGCAAAAGATAGGTAAGATAATTTGCTTACCTCCTTTTTCAGCATTCATCCTCATTGTCCCGCATGCCAGGTCCTTAAGTTTATCCTTTTATTTATCCATAATGAGTACGGAGTATCCAACAGGAGTATGCGGCATTTTGTTGTACACTGCACTTACATTAGTTGTTTAATATTTTTCAATTATCCAAAAATATGGTATCCGATGGTATACGGCACACACTATAGTTTTATCCATATGTGGAATATAGAAAAATATTATTATTAAATAATACATAAATCTTTATTAAGTTTAAAGTATTTAATTAACATTTAGTTACATTTACAGTCACATTAGTTTAATTTAATCATTGTATTATCTTTAACTGAATTTTAAGGGAGAACGAATTTTACATGTTCGTTTCGAACGCGCGAGAAAAAGAATCTATTAAAGTTCTATGTAGTGGAAAGCAGGGGTTTGTAGTCCTTTTTATGTGATGTCATTTTCCAGTTCTTTGATTCGTCAGAAATGACGTAAAGTTAAGCGTACGTCATTCATACGTATTTTTATTTCCTACTTCCTTGTTCACATTCATGAGTTTGGAAATCGCTTTAGTTGCATCATAGATTTCACTTCCTCTTTGAAATTGGGTTAAAAACTTTTTATCGTGATAAGTTTTTAAATGAAGTAATAAGCTGTCACTGAAATCAATTAACTGATATTATATTTCTGATATATTCCCAACATATAGGTTGATAAATTAATGCTCTATGGTAATTATTCTTTTAACATTTCATCCTCTTTGCAGCCATCGTCTTCAGTCTACTGTTTATGGGCCTTTTAAGGCAAAGCTGAGATGAGTCCAAGATCATTGACTAACAAATAATACTTGAGATCATATTACAATTTATAATCTCTCAGCTTTTGCCAAGGCGGCATTTTTGTCAGCTTTTAGTCCTTAACATTGAATAGTGGGAGGGAAATGTTTGTGTCCCATTCATCCTTGCAGTGGGGATGACTGGGACATAGAAGAACTTTTTAAAAAAATTAATTTATATATCTGTACAATAATAATCTTGAACAAATATTGTGCATAAGATGTAGTCAAACACTTAGAGTTTGACATGTGATATATAATATTGATAATAACTTATATAAAATATTTAAAATAAATATTTTTGTGAAAATGTCCCATTCATCCCCCATCTCCCCTACCGTAACTCTTACAGTACTTGTACCGTTTTCACTCTTTACGGTATGAGTACCGTACTTCTAAGGTATATTAAGGGTAAAAAACAGTATATGTAACAGTATTTCGAGTATAAACGGCATTTATACCGTAAAATGATTGTTTTTCAGTAAAAAAAGCTATGTATACCGTAAAATAATTATTTTTCAGTAAGGAAAAAGCTGGTATCCCCGCCTCGGTGTACGGCAACCGCTGAAGTGATGTTATTGCTCTTGTTATGTAATGCGTGGAGGCCTGAGGATAGGGGGGGGGAGGTGCAGCCGGTACATATATTTTAAATATTTTACAGTACATATACCGTCCATTTAAATTATGGTACATATACTGGTCACAAAGTTGCCAGTATATGTACCGTAATTTTTGACCAAAATTTTTTACAGTGTATTCTGAATGTGTTGGAAATTTTTTCACAATTTCTGCTTGACCCATTACTTTTTCTTTCTTTTCAATACTGATTTTAGGGGAAAACGATACATATGATTACTCTTAGAATCATAGTGATATGATAAACTTATAAAGTCTTATAAAAACTTCTTCTAAAAGATTATAAATTTCTAGAAACTCCTCAAATGAAAAAAACTATATATTTAATTATCACATAATTTATTTTAGAAAAAACAATATCACATCAAAACCGTCACTGAAGCAATCTCGTGTACTTGTTTTTCTTTCATCGTGATTATTTTTTTCCTTGAATAAATTAATTTCATATAAAAAAATAACATTAGTTCAATGGAGTGATTTACAAAACAATTGTCGGAATAAAGAATTTTTTTTTTCTAAGTGAGAAAAAAAGGGATAGTTTAAAAAAACTATAACTAGTTAGTTGCGTAGCAACAAACTGCATTTTTTTTTTGAAAATTTTTTTGACTTCTGAATCGATAATAAATGTTGTCGTTTGCCTCATGAATCATCTTTAAAAAAATTGATTTATTTTATCAATTTGTTATGAAATCAAAAATTTGTTTAAAATAAAATGTTTCTTTTTTAAATTCCTATCTCGTGAAAAAGGGAAATTTATTTTAGATATCTATGATTTTTACTTTTGTGAAATAAATGTTTGATTGAATAGAAACACTATAATTGTATATAAGAAATAGAAAATAAGTTCTTATAGGAAATATCACTTCAGCAAATAAAAAATTGCTTATGATAGGATTTATGTGAATTATTTTTAAAAAGTTTTAAATCAGTAAAACGTGAAATATAGTAAAAAAGTAATTTTGTTGTACTCGAAATATTAATTAATAATATAATTTAGTATTAAGGAAATGTTTTCTTTGTTACAACTTTATTTCACAAAGAAAATGTTATGAATTTTCGTAGATACATTAGAATTAAATTTTATACAAAAATTATAAGCTTAAATTTAGAAATACAACCAGAATGTGGTAGAGAAGTGATCTGGAGAGTCACACTTATGTTTTTGGAGTCATATGTCTGTAAATTATAATGAACCCCTATTATATTAATTATTAACATTTAAATATTAATGTTAATCAATGTTAACAATTTAATATTAACTACGTGGAAGATAAAGTCCGTTTACGAACAGGAGAGATTCTTGAAGTTGATCCACCCCCGTTACAGAATACCGGTATAGTTTACAGTATCCCTTGTAAAGATTGTGACTCTGTTTATATTGGTGAAACTGGGCGAACATATAACAAAGCGTTTACAAATCTCGAAATTTGCAATTGAAACTTGTTAAGCATTTAATATACACCAACCACAACCCAAATTTCGAAAATACTAAAACACTTAAATCTATATGCAATGATTTTAAAAGTAAAATATTTTTAGAAGATTGGTTTATAAGAGCATGTACAATTACACAAGAATATGTGGTCATTTATTCCTTGGAGATTTAATATTTTAAATGCATAATTTTGAACGTCTCCATGTGTAAACAATAGCTTTGGTTTTCGAATGAGGAGGAGCTGAATAACAAAAAAGGTATCATTAGACTCGAGATTTTTTTTTTTTTTTTTTTTTTTTTTTTTAATGTAAATGAATTTCTTAAAATAGCGGGTTGTTTACTTATTGAAAATTGTACTATCCATTTTTGACATTTTATTTATGTTCCTTGAATCAAATCAGCCCGAAAATATTTATAGTTTATGGATTTTTGTTAAATTTTCATGGAGATAGAAGAGGTCAAAATTAATTGTAATTTTAAATTATTGTGACAAACGCTAATTTATATTTTCTCAATAAATCATCTGATTTAAAATTTTTGTTTTCAGTCACATACATTGACTGGGTACGTATATATTCTAGACATTTATTTTACTCAAAAGCATAATTTTAATTAAGAAAATTGTTAATAAATACATATTAAAAAAATCTTGAATTATGGCCTACATCAATTTTTACTTAAATAGAATGAGCATCATCAAAAACATGCGTTGTAAGTTTTTAGTTCATTCAATCATTATTTTTGGAGGTGTAGCAAAATTTTACTTTTTGAAAGACTGGTTTCTGCAAACGTCAATCACCTATAAGAAAATCGAAAACAGCAAACTAGAAAATTTAGGCGAAAAAAGTCTCTTAAAATAGTTCAAAAGTAAAAATTACTTAGTATTTATTTAATATCTCAATTGTCTGTATATATTTACTGATGTGGCTTTCGAGGTTTTTACTTTGAGATTCTAATTTAATTTAATTTATTTGTGGATTTACCATTTGTCAAATTTATTTTAGGACTCTATACAAATTTAATAAAAATTGTATAAACTATACCTCCTTCTGGTCTGCCTTGAAACAAGTAACTCGAATATGGTCTCAAAAGTTGATATTGCCATTTAAAAAATAGACGTTTGCACAATTTTGAATAAATAGATGACCTTTATTTCAAAAATAGGTTTCATATTCGAAAAAAGACAGTATTCCGAATCTAATGACACCTTTGTTGTGAATTTATAGAAAATGGTCTGCGATGGAAGGCAGGTGTATAATTTTTTTAATACTGCCTGTATATATTTTTTAACAGACAGCAATTAGAATTTAAATATTGAAGTTTACTCAATCAAATATTAATAATCTATATATTTAAAACAGTTTGTATTTTCTGTCAACTCGTTTAAAATTGGGCTCTATACGCATGCGTCAACATTCAGCCAATCAGCTGAGGGATTGTTCTGTCCAGAAACAGATTTGGATTGAAGAATCATATATTCACTATAAAAATTACGTACTTTGAAGTTATTTTATTTATTATCTATATCTATATATTTAACACAGAAAGCATATTTTGTCAAAATTCCAACGATATTCGGCCCAATACGATGCGCCAATGAGGTGAAGGCTATTGCCTGTCTAGAGACGCATTTGGGACTATTTACGAAAGATGTTCTGTGGTGTGGGCAACAAGTTTAGATTACAATTATCAGGTATTTTTTCATTTTATCTTTATTTATTTTGTTTTATTTAGTTCATGAACATAGAAATATATATCTATTTCTATGTACATGATTGAATTCTTTGGATATCTCTTAATTCTTTTTGTTAGCGAAATTATTTAGTGCGCGTAATGTAATTGTTGCATGCTTTAAATACATTCTGGTGTATTTTTTGCTACTGAGTACAATTTTGCTTATGAGTTTTTATAAGTATTTTTTTTCTTTTTTTATTGAAGGGGTTTATTTTTATTTGGAAAAACAGAAATTTCATTTTTTGATTATAATATTTCAGATGTTTTAATAGTTAACATTCGGCTGTTTGAAATTGAGTTGCCCCTTTTTTGTTGTCTATTGATAGACGATGTTATTCTTTTAAAGCTTTTTGATCAATTGTACATTTAGAGAATCATTTTGTGAATCATTTAGAGAATCAATGTATAAAATACTCTGCATGTACTTGCCCAATACTAAATATAAAACTAAATAACAAATGGAGTCCCTAAATCAGCCTGACTGCAGATATATTTGCCGAAAAAAGAACTGATCTATAAATAGTTTCCATCCAGTATAATTTAGCAAACATTATATGGGGAATCCAAAGAATTCAACAAACCAGAATAAATAATGATAAAATGAAAAAGTACCAAATATTTATTGTAATCCAAACTTCCAAAACACCACTCACTCGTGGTGGGGGGGGGGGGAGATTATAAATTTAGTAATTTGGTGGCACAAAAATTACACTAAATTTTCAATCGATCATGTGAAGAAAAATGGAAAATTCTTCAGTTTGCTGCAGGGAGAAAAATTGCAAAATTTGACCAGCAGTTGCATGAAGAAGAAAAAACTCACCAGCAGGGACAAAGTTAGAAGCTTGCTGTGTCGCCAATCTATATATATATATATATATTTTTTTTTTTTTGTACGCAATAATTTTGAGATATTCACTATATTTTTCATGATCGATTGACAAGATCTGCTATTTATTTCCATGATTCCTTGACAAAATTAGCTTTCTTTTCTTGCAATTGTTTGATGAATTTCATGATTTTTCTGCAGTTGATTGTCAAATTTAGCAATTTATTAACTGAGACAATTTGCCGAATTTGGTCCCGATTTTTTTTTTTTTTTACGAGACCATTTGATGAATGTCCCGATTTATTTCCCAACACCATTTGACAAATATTGCTATTTATTTCACAATCATTTGATGAATTTTGCAATTTTTTTTTATCAAGTATAGTATTTGTAAAATTGTTACTGGCCAGTGCTTAAAAAAACTGCCTAGTAAAAAAAATCCATGTATTACCAATGTTAGATAGTACATAAGCGTATCATTTGTTGGTGGTGTACTGATAAGTAGAAAGAGCTTCGGATGAGGTTAGGTTCTGTGAGTGCATCTGCCAGTTGCCAGTCCCCAGCTTGGATTTGGAATTGAGGTAGTTTTTTTATTTATTTGAATTATTGATAAGAAGTATTTTGTTAAAAATTTTAACATTTTGAAGCGGTTATGAATATTTTTCTGTGGTTCCATCATTAAATACTATTTCTCTCATTAAAAATGCATTGTTTACATTTCTTAAATTCAACTTTATTAAATGTGCATTTTATGCGGAATAAATGTCAGATAATCACAATCGTATATTATTAATCTGTGTTCCGTCAGTAAATGGAAACCTCTCTTAATGTGTTTGCGTTGACATGCATACAGATACGTATAGAGTTCATAACTAACATGGTATCACAGCAAAATATTGTGAAATTTATTGATTAGTTGCAGGAAAATATCGTGAAATTCAACAATCGTTCGGTATGAATTTTATTTTCATGGTACTATGAAGTTGTTTGCCGTCAAGTTTTGACGAGCACCCAAAGAATAAAACAAACCAGTTCAAAATATGCATTCATATGCATTAGATGCTTTACCAGCGCATTTTGATGATTTTGTCATGATCGTGTGAATGAATGAGATTCTTAAAATCTGCACATTGTTTCAGATGTAAACAATGAAACTTACAATTAAGATATAAGTGTAAAATTTCTGTTTTAAAAAAAAAAAAATTATATCATTCTGTACACATTTTAATATGTAACTAGATGTAACCCGTCAAAATTTGACGGCAAACAACTTGATAGTACCATAAAAATAAAATTCATAACTGCTTTAAAATGTTTGAAATTTTTGCAGAATAATTCAAATAAATAAAGCACCCACCTTGAATTAAAGCTAGGTTGGGGACCGGCAGTTGGCAGAGTACTCAATGCAGAATACACTACATACTTTTTCATCTATTGATCCGATAACCATTTTGTCATTATTGTGTATCTAAATACAGTATTTGTGATATTGGTCAAAAATAGCACTCACCAGTCAGCGAGTAATACTCAAAATTGGCGATTGACTTTATTACCACCTAAAGATGAAAATCAGTCGCCACTCGGAGATAAAACTTGAAAAACTGGCGATTAAAAATATAGAAAAAACCGGCCAAATGCAGGATTTTCTGATTTTCTTTTTTCCCTTCGCTTTTTTTCTGCATCCGTTCGACAAAATTCATTATTTTTCCTCACCCGATCAATGAAATTAAGGATTTTTCCGCACCTGACCTATGAAATTAATGATTTTTCTGCAGGTTTGTATAGATGTTTGTGTGTGTGCTGTTTTTAATAAAGACAGTTGCATTTTTCCATGAACCTTTCACAAAATTCAATTTTTTTGTGCAATCCTTTAACAAATTTTGCATTTTCTTCGTGATCCTTTAACGAAATTCACATTTTTTCTGCATCTTTTTGTTGAGATTCCCATTTCGTTTTGGGAAAGATCATCGACACCTAGGTATTTATACACAATACAACAAATAAAATAAATACCTTCGAAATATAGGTAAAAATTAAATTTTTCACTCACTGGCCACTAGCCAGTACATGGATTTTTGTACTCGCCAGTATTTTTCAGCACTGGCCAATAACAAATTTACAAATAATTGATAAAAAATTTGCGAAATTCGTCAAATGGTGTCAGGAAAGAAATCGCGACATTTGTCAAATGGTCTCGGGAAAGAAATCAGGCATTGCAGGAAAAAAATTAATTTTGTCTAACTGTCATGCAAAAATTCGAGAAATTCGTCAAATAGGTTTGGGGGGAAAAATCGCAAAATTCGTCAAATGATCTCGAGAGAAAAATAGTGAAATTTGTCTAACAATCGCGGAACAGAATTGCAAAAATCGTCGAACGGCAGCAGAAATAAAGTGCGAAATTTGTCAAACATTAGCGGAAAGAAAGTGCGCAATTTGTTCGTTCATGGAAAAAATCGGGAAATTCGTTAATCGACAGTCGATAAATCGCGACATTCGTCAATCGAAAGCGGAAAAATCGCAAAATTCATTAATCGACAGTGAAAAAAATCGCAAAATTCATCAATTGGTTTCGGGGAGGAAATTTTCGAATATCGTCGAATGGCTTCGAGAAAAAAAATCACAATCTGAAAATTTCGGGGAAAAAATCGTGAAATTCGCCAAATGGTTTCGAAATTTGTCGAGCGACAGCGGGGAAAAAAATATTTTTCTATTCAATCATCGCAATTGCCGAGTGTGACTATTATGTTTGACCAGTGATGGCAATCAAGTCCATCGCCAAATTTTCAGTACTACTCGCTGATTGGCGAGTGCTAATTTTGTCCTATACTTCAAAACCCTTTTGATCATCACATGAGCGTGCAGGACAATTTTTTTACCGGAGACCATTTGATGAATTTCGTGATTTTTCCGTTATCGATTGACCAATTTTACTGCTATCGATTGTTGAATTTTATAATTTATCGACTATCGATTAGTGAATTTCATGATTTTTTCCATGAACGTTTGACGAATTACGCAAAAAATTTAAGAATATCGTCAAATTGTCTCGGGTAAAAAAAATATTAATATTGTCAAATGCCTTTGAGAAAAAAGTTGCAAGTTGAAAGGCCTGTGACCGCTTTGTCATGTTATGGATCTCTGGGGTCCATCCCCCTCCTCCGACAAGTGGGACACTTTTCTAAATTTTGCAAACACCCGTCATGTGATATATCGCTGGAAAAGTCTTTGATCGATTATTCATGTTATGCATCTCCGGGGTCCATCCCGCCTTTTTCCTCCCCCCACCAAGGGGAGGGCACTTTTCTAAATTTTGTTGACACCCCTCATTTCATATATTGTTGGAAAGTTCTGTGACCGCTTAATCATATGCATCTCCGATGTCCATCTCCTCACTTTGCGCCCCCCAAAGGGTACTTTCTAAATTTTGCACACAACCCTCATGTTATATATCATTGTAAAGGTATGTGACCACTTAATCATATTATGCATCTCCCGTGTCCATCCCCCTCCCTTTGACCCCCCAAGGGGGTACTTTTCTAAATTTTGCACACACCCCTCATGTTACATATCATTGGAAGGTTCTTTGATAGCTTATTCATGTTATGCATCTCCGGGGTCCATCCCGCCACTTTGCCCCCAAGAGGGGTACTTTTCTAAATTTTGCACACACCCCTCATGTGATATATCGATGGAAAGGTCTGTGACCGCTTAATCATATTGTGTTCCCCACTATGAAATTTGTCAAGCGACAGTAGAAAAAAATCTCATTTTCCATTCAATCATTGCAATTGTTAAGTGCGACTTTTAAGTTGGCAATCAAGTCAATCGCCAAATTTTCAGTATTACTCGCTGAGTGACGAATGCTAATTTTTTACTATATCACAAACTGTATTTAGATGCACTATAATAATCGAATGGTTATTGGATCGGTAGATGGAAAAGTGTGTAGTGCATATAAATGCATTTTGCATTAACTGACATCGTATAATGACAATTGTGTATGATTTATCGCTGTTGTTCCATGGTTTTCCATTTACTGGCAGAATCGCGCTAAATGTGTCAGATGAAAGATTTTCTGTTAATGCATGTGCCAGTGAAACTTAGCCAATTGCTGTTCTCCAATCTAGCTTTAATTTAAGGTAGGTTTTTTATTTATTTGAATTATTCTGCAAAAGTTTCAAACATTTTAAAGCAGCTATGAATTTTATTTTTATGGTACTATCAAGTTGTTTGCCGTCAAATTTTGACGGGTTCCATCTAGTATTGAATAATTACATTTTGACTGAATTAGACTTTTAATTTTTCTTATACATACTTTTCGAAAAATTGCCATTTTTAAAAAATTGAAATTGTCTAGGATCTATACATTTTTTAATCAATCATACTTTGTTTTACTCCCCTTATTGAGATTCTACCCCCGAGAAATGCAAAATTCAAAATTAAACATAAATATACAAAAACGAATCCGGTTATTTGGGACACCGTTTATTTAAGGCAGCCATTTAATTGGAACAAAATGCCAAGTAGAAAAAAAATATATATCATTAACTTCATTTCTGATAATTGGGCCAGCCGATAGATTGGACCAAATCAGACAGAACTCAAGTTTCCCAACTAACCGGAATCTCATGTACCTTAGTGAAGCGATAAATGGCAGTGTCTTTATTTATTATCCATACACCCAGAAAAAAGTTTTATTGAATTAACAGAAATTTGTTTGACCCAACAAAACTTTTCGTTTAAATATGGGTCAATGGAAATTTTCTTTGAATCAACAAAAAAAATATTGTTGATTTTTTTTGTAATTCCAAAAAAACTTTTTGTAATCAATATAACAAATATATAAACTTTTAATTAAACTTTATATTATAATTAAACTTTTATATAAATAATATATAAACTTTTGTATCAATATAACAAAATTATTTTTGTTATATTGATATATACTATGTGTTATTTTAACAATCTATTTTCTTTTTTTCAACAAAATGTATTTTTTTTGTTTAAATAATAAAATATGTTATATTACGAACTTGTTTTGTTTATACTACAAAAACTTTTGTTAAATGAACCAATCTAAATATGCAATTTTAACTATTTTTTAATTCATTTTCAGCAGTGAATTATGCCTGCAAACCTTGAATAATAACAAGTGAATTTTTATCCTGCTTTTTTTCAAGCGCAAACCGAAAGAGTGAAAATTGCCCAAGAAGGGAGTCGATCCCGGGTCCTCAGAACTGCACTCTGAGGTTCTACCACTGAGATACAAGGAACGATATCTGAGTTCGGCATTTCTCACTCTTATATATGTCGGAACGGCTGCAACAGCAGCACAAGATAAAAATGTCATCAGAAGCACGCAAATCTTTGCGGCAAACATGAGACTACAATACAAAGCCCAGCATACGGCAACACATAGTTAATTTTTACTTCATTTTCAGTAGTGAATTATGCCTTCAAAAAGCAGGATAAAAATTGACTGGTTATTATTCAAAGATTACAGGCGTAATTCACTGCTGAAAATAAGATAGAGCTATTGCAGAAATAGCGAAAAATGCAACATAGCAGCGCCATCTGTTGCGCGATTTACACCAAAAACTAATTAGCAACAATTTATAATAGGAAGTAACTGAATATAAAGTTTTATTAAATTATGTGCATTAGTTCTTGAGATAGAGCGCCAACAAAATTTTTGTCACATACAGACAGATAGAGTCATTGACAGTCATTTTCTAAAAGCAGTCAATTCGTGTTCAGGACCTTCTAAAATCCATCGGAAACCGGAAGTCGAAAATTTTCATGATTCCAATACTTTCTTCTTGTAAATATAGAAGAAAATAATGAATGGGACAGGGGAATTTTTAAAACTACCTTGGTCCGTCCCAATGAAAAAAAGTTTTAATTATCCAAAAATTATGTTAATCCTTTAATTATATGGCTATATAAGCGAAATAAATTGAGTTACGTGAGAGAGTAATTGCTACTACATAAGAATTTAAATTTTGCAAAAACAACAAAATTTTGCTGGAATAACAAAATTGTTGTAAAATTAAAAAAAAAAAAAAAACAGATTTTGTTAATTCAAGTAAAATTGATGAAATTTTGTTAAAATTTTGTAAGAGTGTTAACAATATTTTTTGTCCAAGCAACAAAACCAATTTTTTTACTTTTACTAAAAATTTTGCTAAAACAACCAAAATGTACTCAACAAAACATGTTTTGTTATTCTAGTCAATTCCTTTTTCTGGGTGTACCATGTAGCATAATTGGTATAAATTCAGCAGCAGATTCAAATACGAATAAAGTTTAGATATTAACACATTTTCTAACGTGATAATATTTTTTTTGTTTCACACTAATATTTTATAGTAAATAAGTCATACTATTAACAAGACTGTAAGAGGAAAAATTAACTTTATTAACTAAAAAATATATAAAAGCGCCACATCAGCAGGAATCATTAAAAATTGTTTTTAATTAGATATTGAAAGTAAAAAAATATATTACATACATTAATATTTCCTAAAATTTATGGAAATTAAAATTTAAGCTATTTATAGGATGTTTCAAATCCCTTAGCATGTATGAGCAAGTTACAATTTTTGTAAACAGTCAAAGACAGTCAAAGTTTTTTCCCCTAAATATGAAAAATTGTGATTGGTAACGAAAAAAATTAATTAGTCCAGACAAACGTTAGCGTTTTCAACCTTTTTTTATTTATCCAAGCATTTATTTTCATAAAAGAAAAAATACGTGAGAAAATAAAGCCTTTTTTGCACCATCCGCAGTGTTATGGTAATTTTCTTAAGTGAATGATTGGTATCAGTAATAAATCATCCAATATGTTATCCCTTTGGTGTCAATAAAATGAGTATCAAGCATGCTTGCGATCTAAACACCAGGGTTTCGCGTCATGCTGACCACTTAACCGAGACATATCCTACATATAGCACCTCAGGGCACGCAGTTTAAGAAAATAGAGTTGGCTTTGATCCTTCAGGGATCGTACAGGGTTCCTACAATTTCAGGGGAAACACAAGTATATTCTTATAGAAAAATATATACTTGTGATATCGCGATTGCATAAGGCGAGTTTGTCTCTAAATAACTACTGGAATTTATCTGGCCTAAAGTCAGGGAAATTCCCTGACCAGTAGGAACCCTGCGGTGGCGCCACAGAGTTTAGAAATTGCTTATATTTATTAATTAGTTATGTTGTTAATTGTACAGTATTACCTGAACTGTACACACACACATACTCATGAATTCTGATATATTAAAGCTAAACAATTCTGGTATATTTTATGAATTCTTGATAAAATTATTATGATCGAAGAGGAGATTATTGGTATTATTAGTACCAGTCTTATTAGTCACATTAGTACCAGTGTTTATTCTTCGTATTTCGATCATCACACTTTTCTTTAAATTGGTGATATCAGCCTTCGGACCAGGGCCGTTTTAATACATTCGGAATCTTCTTACACCTTAGCGTACATACTGCATTTAATATTATTCTATTAATTCTGTTTGAATTATTTTAAACAAAATGTGTTTTCAAATTTCTCAGTTTTAGTTCGCTTTCGCCTTTCTTACAGTTAATCTTAATTTTTATAATTATAAACTACAGATGCATATGTAACCACTTATAATGCAGATTAAAAATTCAAGTACTTCAGATTGCATTTTAATTCAAACTCTCAAATTACCTAGAGATATTAAAATGAAAAGTTTATGCGTGCGGGTAATGGCTTTAAAGGTTTTTATTTTCAGTTCATTATGATTGTCCTCCATATTTTCTGGGATAATTTTTAACACCATAATTATTAATATAATTTGCTGTCTAAAATCTGTCTGAATGTGCGTCCATAAATAAAGAGTAGTTTTCACAACTTACCACCCTGAAGCAGCTAATATCTTCAGCCCTTGATTTATAAGAATATGATCTCTTTAACATGTTCACTGGGTAGGACGCGCACCTGCGTCTAATTGTTCTTTATGGGGGTGAGGCGGACGCCTATTTGCGTCCTGTCCTGACTTACATACAATGCATGAGTTTAGCTACAGCGTACGATTGGAAGTACGAAATTTTCTCAGCATATAAATTAAGCACCCCACTTGCCTTGTTTGTTGCCGTTATGTTGTGAAAATGGTATTTCCCAATCCTTTGATTATTCATGTTTATCAATATTTTTGTTTTGTATACATAATATATCTAATGTTTGGAATATTTTTGTTTTGTATACATAATATATCTAATGTTTGGAATATTTTTAGTTTTGCGGAATAAAAAAGGGGAACAAATTACACCTGTATCGTTTATTGCCGACACTAGTGGACGCGGATGCACGTTCAAGTAGAAATATACTTCAAAATGAGTTAATATGCCATCTATGTAAGAGTAATCAAATTTTTATAGCCAGACGGTTTTTTTTTTTTTTTGAAAACCATTCCGCGTCTATTCCGCGACTACAAGTAATGCTTCGAAGTCAATGTATTAAAGCGTTCTATAAAGAAGCCGTTAATGCATTGATACTAGAAATCTGAGCATATACCAGACTGCTGATTGTGTTTGTGAAGCAGATACAAAATCTGTATTTTTTCACTGTGAATTAGGCTTGGTACTGTGCGACAAATAGATATATTATTTTAAAGCTATTTTTCGCCCGTTTTTGTTCATCTATATTAGTAAATTCTGTATGATGGATGCTCCCAATGAATAGATTTATATATATATATGCAATGGCCTCCAGTTTTAATTATATTTAAAATTATAAATAACAAACTATCTTTTTAAAATTATTATACTGTTGTCATTTGTAGCGTTAAAGCATGTTTAATACTTGAGAAATTATAGTTCAGAGGTTTTATAATGCCAATTATTTGCTTAAAATTTAAATAGATAATTAATATTTTCGTGAAAACCATTTTTATATAGATGCAAATAAGAATAAATCAAATAGTTAATTAAAAGTTAAAAAAAAAATAAAAAAAAATTTGTTCCCAAATTTATTATGCTTGTATTAAAAGACTACATAGTATTTTTAATTATTTACTTATAATGTTTTCGATTTATTATTATTTTCAACAGGTAATTTATTAAAAGAAAAATGTTATCTTCTTTCGTAAGTCTTTGGCATGCTTCATTTAACATCTGCTGGATACGTTTAAAAATGTACATAATATTTTCTAATATAAATTTTTTCTACATTATTTACTACTGTAGATAATCAAGTTAAAATTTCATGAATAAAAGGTTTATATATAAGCTATACTGTTTCTATATGTAACCTTTCAGTGGAGGCGCAGAAATGTATTGCACCAGATGGCGCGTGTCGTATTTGTTACGCACAGTAGTTATTCTGTTACAAACAGAACACATAAAAAATAGTGTGATTAAATAGTGTGATTAAATAGTGTGAATAAAAGTAACACAAGATCCACGAACAATTTCATACATAAGTAGTGAAAATTAAATTTAAATTTCGGCGCCATATGAGAGATTAAAATTTAAGAAATATCACGTTTGTTGTAAAATTTACGACAAACGCGATAACTTAATATGAAAACGCAATCCTAGAACTACAAACTTAATATGAAAATGCAATCCTAGCATGCGGTTGCATATTTGGTGTATAATGCAAGGATTTTGCTACGATAGTTGGATGTTTTCTGCAGTGACCTTCAGTTCCACTAACCAAGTTAGTTGTGTCTCTCTAGTTGATAATATTTTAATCTTTATTATTTTCAACAAAGATTCATTTAATGTTCGCGGAAACTGTTTAGTTAATAGACAGGAAGAGGTAAATATTTATGTGCTTCATGGTTTTGGTGAAATTGTGAAATTCTGTTCTAGGCATCTTTAAAATTTCAACAGTATGATAAAGGTTAACTATAAAGTTAGTTATTTTGAAAAGGCCTTAGTACTTCTTGAAAGTGTTATTTTATTCATGTTGTGAAGTTTTTTTTTTTTGTTAACTATCTCTTATTTTCACTGAGTAACTCCTTGTAGAACCTTATAAATTATCATTTTGTTAATCTAAGCTTAAGTTTTTACTTAAGTCTTCAAATATGAGTACCGAAGGAGGGATTATTATAGTCATATACAGCATATTCACCTTCAAACAAATCATCTTCACTGTTTAAAAGAAGTCTACTCAAAAATTAGTACCAGAAACAACACATCTTTTAATTGCAATTGTATCATTGACAAGTTCATGACATGCTCATAATTAAGTAACTATACGTACTTGAAAATAACTTTGTCCAAAAGAATAAATTAATCTCGTTTTTTTTTCCAATTTATATGTTATAGATTTCTAAGTAATTTTTTAATAAGCGTGCATTCGGACATATCTTGTCCGATTAAAAGAAGAGTATTAATACCAAAGTTCCAATTTAATATATCGTAATTCTAGGTTACTTTGAATCAATTTTGAGAGTTTTTTAAACAAAACTCGTGTAACGGACAACAGATTTGTAAAATGACTTTTGAAAATTATGTTGGTATTTTCTAAGACAAAGTGCAAACTTTCTATTACAACAACAAAAAAAAAAAATCCAGAATATTTTTTTTATTTTCCAACAGTGGTGCAAGGTACAATCAAGTAAAAAAGAAAAAAAAAAGAAAAACACGCCATACAATGCATTCTCCAAATAATCACAAAAACAAAAAGGGCAATTTGGCAGGAAATTATGTCTACTTTCAATTTATTGTTTTTTTTTTTTTTTTTTTTTTTTTTTTTTAAATCTTAGTGGTTTTCTTTATAGTGGAATTGTACAAAACTCTTCTATTTCCAAAATTAACATTAATGAACGTAATTTTGACATCATATTTGGATTTTATAATACATTTTACCTTAACATACTAAACAGAAAGTTATTCGGTCAAGTAGTTTAGGAATTATGATAGTTTAAAATTTTGAACGGATAATGTTAAATTCATTTGTAGTCATTTACAAAACAGATTGCAATGCGAGTAGTTTTTTTTTAAACATAACTAAAAACAATTTTGCATAACAAGCTATAATTTTGGATTCCCACATTTGAAGCTTCTAAAAATCAATTTTTGATAGAAAATAATAGATAACAATCCATATTATTTCCGAAAATGGATTTCAAAATATATATACTTTCGAAATAAATTTTCAAAACAAATATAAATTGTAACCTATGCAATATTGTAACCAAAATCCATTTTTAAAAGCTTCAAATATGCAAGTTGGAAAAATCATATCATTCTCTAAGTTGTTTTTGAGTTATGCTTACAAAATTACCCGCATTGCAATCTGGTTGACAATGATTACAAATGAACTTAACATTAGTAGTTCCAAACTTTAAACCTGCATTATTCCCAAAGTACTTGACAAAATGGATTATCATTTAATAAGGTAACATTTAACGAAAAAACCAAATATGATGTCACAATTATGTGTTTGTATTGACAATTTCACAGTTTGAAAGGATTTCACTATGAAGACAACTCCACAAGCTATTTTTTAAACATAAATTACGAGAAGGCAGAATTTCCAGTCGAATGTCTATTTCCAGTTTTTTTTTTCTGGACAATTTGGTGAATAAAATGTGTTCTCTTTTTTTTTTTTTTTAGCCGAATGTACAAGGTGTTCCAAATTAATCCATAATTAATGTACGATTTTCCAATTTTGATAATGCAAAAATTATTCATTAGAATGTCGTTACATCAAGGCGTGTTTTAAGAAGAGGATGGGTATTTTTTGTAGAGCAAAATAGTTCCAAAAATCTCCAATAGAGGGCGTTCATTATGTTTTTACAAGTTATTTATCATGAACTACACAATGTTTCAATTTCATGAGTACAAAACATGTTCTATATGACGGCCACCATTCTCTTATATCATTTGGAATCGTAACATAGCATGTTCGATGATCAATTGCTATGTATGCATTAGAGCGTTAAGCATAACACGTTCTATGATGTTTCTAAGAGAAGTGGTTGCAAGTGCGAAAAGTGTTTTTATTAGTTCCCGCTTAATATATATATATATATGTATATATATATATATGTGTGTGTGTGTGTGTGTGTGTGTGTGTGTGTTACATTATCAAATCTTCCTTCGCGATGTTTCTCTGATTTATAATAAATTATCACCAGTTTCACTTATTCCTTATTCCGTAATAATATCTATCATTAATTCTATTTAATTCTATTAAATTCCCCTTAAATTCATTATTATTTTGCCCAATTGACTTAAATATAAAGCTCTCAGTTACTCCTAAATGATATCATAAATTCTGATCATTTCTGTGAACTCGAATTGTTTTTTCGAAAGCCATTTTTTTCTTTTCCTCTTTTCGAGTCTTCGCGCGTTGGTTTCTTTTTACTGTAAAATGCATCCGCTTTGAATGTGTTATAACTATTTACTTCATCATCTTCATTGGTCATGACGTAGATTGTACACGTATTCCATATTTCCGCATTGGCTAGAGTGGACGTTACGTCATAATTTGGTATCTTTCCGCTTATTCACAAAAAGCGAGTGTAATCGTTCTTCCCTCAGATTTCGGTCGTTTTTTGCAAGTGTTAAACAGTCCCCTGGCTGTGTGTTTTACTCATCGTATATTGCAAATGATTTAAACCTAATAATTTGTTGAGATTTATGATCATGTTCGATGTATTTTAAGAACATCTTGGGACAACTAATTGCTTGAGAGATGGCACTGCCCATTTAAATCATGTGAGGACTGCTTCCACGACGATTATTTAAATAAAAACATGGAATTCTGATTCGCCTTGTTTTTTACATCCTGGTGAAACACCCACTGTGTTAATTCATTGCCTCGATCCTCTACACGACTGAGACCATATTTTTGCTTCGAAAGAACAACTAGTTCCACTAATATAATTCTGCTGCAATTCCATAAAGCTTATCGCCAATCTTTCATCGCTTCGATTTCATGTATTATAACATATACACATATATATATACGAGGTATATCTACAAAGAAAGTTCCGTTTCTATTTCTATCCACAGCAGCACTGCGATCGCAGTTCCAAGCATGCGCAGCAGTTACTCTGACTGAAGGAGAAGCAATGTACGCCATTTTCAGATCGCTGCTGCCGACGTGTTATTTGTAGTGCTTCTTTAAAATGTCAGCCTTAATTGAAAATGCCGCCGCTTGTGAAATCAGATCTGTGACCGCAATTGAAGAGAAGGTTAAGCAAAACCCTAAGTTTACAATTAGTGCTCTTGCTATGGAATTTCCGCAAATCTCACGATCACTAATTCATGAAATTGTTACTGAAAAACTGAAATTTCGAAAACTTTGCTCACGTTGGGTACCCAAAATTCTTACTGAACAACACCAAAAACAACGGATGGGCAACTTCCATCTCTTCTTACACCTCAAATCTTTCCTTGGTGGTCAACACTTCACCGATGATGGCGAGCTGAAAGAACATGTAACCACATGGTTGAAAACACAGGCGGCAACCTTCCATGAAGAAGGCATACAAAACCTTGTGGCACGCTACGACAAGTGCCTACAAAATTTCGGAAGCTATGTAGAAAAGTAGTTTCACAGTTGCAGATTTTTGTACAATAAATATTTTTTTGTATCTGTACACGTTTTTTTTTTAACCAAACGGAACTTACTTTGTGGATATACCTCGTATATATATATAGTATATAATATATATATATATATTAAAGCAAATAAATATATTTCTAAAAGCAGCATTGTTTAAAATGAATTGTGTTACTCCTAATAGTATCACACGAAACTGATATCAAGTAGAGATTTTGTATTAAACTGGAAAAATAATCTATCTTGCTTATTGAAGAGTTTTCGAAAATTCTATTTAAATAAAACAGTTCAATCATAATTTATCATAATTTAATAATAAAATACTTGATAATGAGATATGTGAGAAATTATGACACAAGAATGTGGGATTATATTTCTAGTTCTTTAAGATTTGTTATTAAATATACTATTCATATTGTAAATACAAAGATCTATATCCATACATATCACCAGTTGCTTGAAAAAAAGATATTTTTTGGAGATATTAATCTTTCTTGCTTCATATATATCATGGAGTATGGTCTTACAAGTTTGCATCTGGATGAATCTTAGTAGATTTTCCTTTCATGGTGAGTTTTTTTAGTTACATTGCAAGTTTTTTGTCTACTTACGTTGAATATTCTTTGACTTCCTGGTTATATAATTATGACAATCGTTTTCTGGTTTTATTTTTTGATATGCTATACGAAGCTAAATTTTGTCATTTATAGAAATTATCCTCACAATATTCGATGAAATAACATATCTTCCCATGAATTGTGGATATAAGACTCCTCTGACATTTCCATAAAATATGAATTAAAAATATGAATTCTCAAATGCATATACTCAAAAGTAGGTGTATACTAATGAACAACAAAGATTATTAATCTATTAACTAGAAACAAATCAATTTTAAATTTAAACATCCAAACATTAACGTTAACTCATCCAGCTAAAAGGATCGCCTTTTATTATCGGTGAGTTGAAAGGCGAAAAAAAATAAACAAACTCCACCTCCACCAAGAAATTAATTAACTGCAGCAGGTTTTTAAAGACGTAAAAATCTTACATTCCATTAGTAATTTAAAAACATAATGTACATAAATAAGTGAAGTTCTGCAACTTATATATTGAAAATTGATATACATTACTTAAAATTAATCAATAAACAACGTAATTAAAATAAATTCAAACAATATCCGAATAGAGTGCGTGTGTGTATATGTAACAAACACATACAAAAAAATTTGGTCTTGTAAATAATGCAACTAACTATTCAAGAATGGAAATAAATAAAAGTTTATTCTGGTTATAGAAGACTCTTTACTGGAAAAGAAAACAACGCTTCTAATGAAGCTGCTTTGAAAAAACTGTCACTTTATCTTTAGCTGCAGTGGTGTTTCAGTCTATCGGATCAGATTTTTAAAAAGTTTTCCAATTACATATGCAATAAGGAAACACTGCGTCCAAAAAAAAAAAAAAAAAAAAAAAAAAAGATAACCAAAAAAATTAATGGACCAGTTTTCGAGAAAATAAAGAACATGTTTTTTGAGAATTTACAATAATATATCATAATGAACAGAGGAATGTAATAGGTAATTTATAGGTCTAAAAATATTAAAGTTCCAAAATATGGAAATATGAATCTGCCAAGACTTTATGTGGGGCGATGTTTATAAAATATCTTACTAAATTTATATTATTTGATTGTTTTTATAAAAATACCTAAAATAATACTTTTTTGTTGTGAATAATAGATAGATCTAATCAAGAGTGGAAATAAACGATAAATTCTTCCGGCTATCCAAGACTAATTACGGGAAAGGAAAACAATTCTGCTAATGATGCTGTCTTTGAAAAAAATTATAACTTTTTTTTAAGCTTTAGTGGTGTTGCAGTCGATCAAACCAATAACCAGTCTTTGATAAAAGAATACTTTCTAATTATGTATTGAATAGAGAAACGCCGCGCCGAGTCGAACAATAATTATAGCTAATGATTTTATTGAGTCAATATTTAATAATATAAAGGACTTATTTTTTAGGAAATTTAGACAATCTAATTTTTATAGTTCTAAACTAGTTCAATTACAAAATTTAGGAATAAGAACCAAGTAGGCCATTGTCTTTTTTTGTAACTTATTTTACGTCAAGTGACTGTTTTTCAAAAAAGACAAAATATAATACTTTTTTTGTTGTGAATAAAGGATCGATCTAATCACGAGTGAAAATAAGCGAAAATTCATTCCGCTATCCAAGAAAACTAATTACTGAAAAAGAAAACGGTTCTACTAATGAGGCTGTCTTTGAAAAAAATTATCATTTTTCGGTTCATGTTGCAGTAGATCGAACCAATAACGAGTCTATGATAAAAGAGTACTTTCCACTTATATATTGAATAGAAAAACACTGAGCCGAACAACAATTATAGGTAATAATTTTAATAAGAAAATATTTAATAAAATAAAGTACTTGTTTAAAAAAATTTAAGATAATCTAATTTTTTATAGTTATAAACATAGTTAGATTTTGAAATTTGGGAATAAGAATCAAGTAGGGCATTGTTTTTAAATATTTTTACTTAATTTACGTTACGTAATTGTTCTTACAAAAATACATAAAATAATACTTTTTGGCTGTGAATAATGAATCGATCTAATAAAAACTGGAAATAAAAAAAAATTCATTCGAGCTATCCATGAAGACTAATTACTGGAAAAGAAAACAATTTTGCTAATGATTCTGTCTTTGAAAAAAAGTTATACCCCTTTTTTTAGTTGTAGTGGTGTTGCAGTCGATAGAACCAATAATGAGTCTCTGATAAAAGAATGTTTTCCAATTATATATTGAATAAAGGAATACTGAACCAAACACAATTTATAGTTAATAATTTCAATGAGCGAATATTTGATAAAATAAAGGAAATGCTTTTTAAGAAATTTAGATAATCTGCTTTTTCTACTAGTTCTGAACGTAGTTAAATTTCAAACTTTGGTAATAAAAACCAAGTAGGGCAATATTATTATTATTATTATTATTATTATTATTATTATTATTATTACTATTATTATTATTATTATTATTTTACTTAATTTACATTAGTTGATTGTTTTAAGAAAAATACATAAAATAATACTTTTTTTGTTGTGAATAATGGATCGATCTAATAAAGAGTCCAAAGAAACGAAAACTGATTCCGGCTATCTAAGAAAACTAATTACTCGATTCTGTTTGGAAAAAACCCTTTATTTATAGCTTCAGTAACATTTTAGTCGATCGAATCAATAATGAGTATCTGATAAAAGAATGCTTTTCAATTATATATTGAATAAGGAAACACTGAGTCGAACATTAATAATAGCTAATAGTTTGAGTGAATCAGTGTATGCAGTGTGAATTATAAATATCGAAACAATAGGCTATCTCCTTAAATATTGCTCCTAAACAAATACTTCCAGTTGCGAAGTTTCATAAAAAAGGTTCAAAATTTGATGAGATAAGTTGCAACTCCATGGGGGGGGGGGGGGCGGGGGGTCTATTTGAGAAAATACAAAAATAAAATTTTTATACGGCCCCCGTAGGATAAAATTTCGAATTAGGAAATTTTTCCTTTTCCATTCCTGAATTAAACAAAAAAAATCCATCTTGATATCTGCAAAACACAGAGAGATATGTCCCTTTTAATAATTCATGAGATTTCAAAGGATCAGACGCAAATTGAATTGCGTGTAATTCATTTCTTTTGGAATAGGGAAGTCTTTGGATTAAGACTGATGGATTAAGACTTTTAGATTTCCTGTTGTTTTTGCCACAAGATCTGTACCTGAGAACCAAACTATCGTGTCCAAAAATAACAAATTTTGTGTTATCAGATTTTAATACTAAAGAAACTGTTCTTTTTCGAGCCAATCTATCGCTTTACTGGTATCATAAGTTATTTCAGAAATATTCTGTTTTAAACATTGTAAGACACATACTGTCTAGCACAATTGTCCTCCTTCTTATCCTTCTCATGAAAAATAGTGAAATGTGATTTTGATAGTATGGCTCTCGGGTACAGACATAAAATTTGTTTAACGCATACCCTAGTCTCTCATACAAATCTGATATACAGTCAAAGTTACAAAATGTAGGTGTATTAGAGATATAAATTTATTTTATGCACTTTATGTTTCAGGTCATATAGATGAGTTTATTGATATGATGCGAAAGAAAAACATTTTCATGAGCGATCTACTTAAATTTATTTAATTTATTATCTAGACAGGTGTCTGTGCATATTTTAGATTTCTGCACTGGCCGAAATTTGTAAAACAAATTCCCATTTTTCTTAAGATAGAATTAAGATTATTTTAAAGAACACTACATACATATTTATAAAAAAATATTACAGTATATTTTAGATTACTATTTGTTCGCATGACAAAAACATAGCTGCCAAACCTCCCACTAATGCTTCGTAATATGTAGATTAATTTAAAACAGTTAACCACTTTAAGACCAGAAAATTTATTTAATGAATCTTTGACTTATTTAATTTAAAAATTATAAGTCGAATTTATTCAATTTAATTTCATAGAACAGTTTCTGGTTCGAACGCATTAAACATGGGTCAAATAAACACACTTATAACGGAAGATTGGTGGGAGCTTGGTGTCTATTAAAAAAATACGCAATAGCAACGTTAATGATTATTTATACTCTTAGACTATTACATTCGAATAAAAATTCATTTTTAAAAAACAATGTCGTTTGGAATAAATGAAAAATAGGTTTAAAATATCATAACTTTTGAAGCTTTATAACAAAAAGTAGATTTTTGAAAATATTTATGTGTAATTTATTAAAATATATTCCCAATGATTCCGTTAACAGAAGTTTCATTACCACTATTAGTATTTTTACAAAACTTATCGCCTGCCCAACACGTCCTAAGAACAATAAAGACACGGGCCAGCACGGCACGGCCAGCGGGGCGTGCCGGTTACGGGCCTGGCGCCAAGCTTTGGCTCATGCAGACCTCTAGCATATTTCTCAAGCAAGTTTGAAGTAAAAATCTCTATATGCTGTTATTTTTTATCTAAAAATTAAGGCATTGTCTTAGATCGACTTTTAATAATGTGTAAATTTACGGTCGATCCCTAACTTGCATTTCAAATAAACTGATATCGCGTCGTTCAGAGGTATGTTTAAGTGGGGTAAGTCACGAATTTTGGATTTTAATATCTCTGTGAATTTTGAAGATATCAAGATGGAATTTGTTTTGTTTAATTCAGGAATGGATAAGGAAAACATTCCTAATTTGAAATTTTATCCTACGGGGACCGTATAAAAATTTAATTTTTGTACTTTCTCAAATAGACCCCCCCCCCCCATGGAGTTGCAACTTATCTGATCAAATATTGATTTTTTTTTAAACTTGACAATTGGAAGTATGTGCTTAGGAGCAATATTGAAGGCGATAGCCTATTGTTTAGATATTTATGAATCACACTGTATACATATAAATCATTCTTGGTTTGTATGTTCCTTATAATTTCTTCATATATATAATCTTCAAATTATGAACAATTTGCACGAAAATTGATATTCATGCTTTTTAGAACATAAGAAAAATAACTATCAACTTAAAAAAATATGAGACCAGTATCCCCCCCCCCCTTTTTTTTTTCAACCACCTGTCATAATTTATCATTATAGAAATATCGTTTTTATATTTTCTAATCCGCAGTTTTGTTTCCTGTTGCGAAACCGTAAAAAATGGCGCTTTTTTTAAGAGGATAACATGTGTACTTTCTTTCATAAGCGAATAGAAATTTAGACTCAATGGTTATATTTTTGCATTGCCAAAATTGACGTCATTCTAAGCAGAAAATATTCATTTTTCATATATAAAATAGAAACTTTAACTATAAGTGCGTTTAAATGAAATAAAACTTTCATTTACATGTATTTGAAGTTAAAACATCTCTCTATATAAAAGTCATTCTTGGTTAGTATATTCTTTATACAAATTTTCAAATTTTGACCGATATGCACTAAACTTGATATGCACCCGTTTTAGAACAGGTGACAAACTACCGCTAACTTAAAATAATTATCAGATCACTCTTTACCCATGTTTTCAGGCTTCTGCCATAGTTTATCATTTAGAAATCACTCTTTTTTTTTAAATTTTCCAATACAAAGTTTATTTTCTTGTTTCCAAACCTTAAAAAACTGCGAAGTTTACAAAAAAAAAGATAACACGAGCACTTTTTTTTCTTTAATAAGGCAATACAAATTCAGACTCACTCGCTATATTTTTGCATTTCCCGAAGTTGACGTCCTTCTAGAAAATGTGCATTTTACATATATAAATTAACAACTTTAACTATACGTGCATTAATATGACGTAAACATTCAGTAAAATGTATTAGAACTTAAAACATCTACCATAATACAAGCATTCAATTTCAGTAAAATAACTTGGGGATTACAAGAATAATATACAAAATATGACGTAATTTTAATAAGTATGACTTCAATCTAATTCTAAACAAACGGCTGCTACATTTCACTTCCTATTTGATTTCTATATCTTAAGTTGCTATATCTTAAGTTATACCATTTAGCTAAGTTAAATGCAGTCGTCACATTTTGTACGATTTATATTAAATAGAAAATGAAACATAGCAGCCGTTTTCTTTGAGTAAGTTTGTTCTGTTTTAAAACAAAGCTTTATGGCTGACGTCACAACTGAAAGCGTCTAGAAATTTGTGTATTTTCGTGTAACCTTTGTAGATTTAGTTTTTATGAATGAAAATATAGGTTTCCGTGAAAAATTATTCGGGCAATCCCTCCCGGGCTACCCGTGTCAAAGATGCCCGATATACTTCATGTAAACAGAACGTATCTAAAAATAGTTTTTAATTTAAACACTAATAGATTTTTTTGTACATTTGGAATATTTCTTAGAATGTGCAACAACTACACCAAAGAGCATTTTTGGTAATTTCGTATTAGCGAGTGGTTAATTGCGAAACTTTTTACTCTTTATAGCAATCTTTGTTATTATGATTATTTCAGTGTTTAACGCTTGGTTCGATTACTTATGTGTTAAATTCGTGCTTTATTTATTTATTTGTTTGTGAAGTTTTAATTTCGTTTGGCAATTTAGTTATGGAATATTACATAAAACAAAAAAATGCTGAATTATGTACATTGTTTTAAGAGCAAACGTTTTAATTTTTCGGAATTCGCAAGCAGATTTACAGTATTCGTGCTTGAAAATTACTTTAAAATCTTTAAAAAATCAGTAAATTGGGGTACATTTTTTAAACAAATAACATTAAAAGTACTTTTTGTACACACTATTTGACGGTGTAAAATTTGAATGTGGGATATTTAGAAGTTACAAAAATTGCGGTAAACGCGAAATTCATTTGTTAGGGCGTTTCGCGTTTACCGCAATTTTTGTAGATTTACAGTATTCGTGCTTGAAAATTACTTTAAAATCTTTAAAAAATCAGTAAATTGGGGTACATTTTTTAAACAAATAACATTAAAAGTACTTTTTGTACACACTATTTGACGGTGTAAAATTTGAATGTGGGATATTTAGAAGTTACAAAAATTGCGGTAAACGCGAAATTCATTTGTTAGGGCGTTTCTACCGTCAATATGATGTCAGAACATGTTATGGACATGTTTCTGCTTTATAACATCGCTTAAAGATCAAACAGGCTAATATTTTGCAATTAGCACACAGGTTTAAAAATATCCATTGCTGAAAATGACTTTAAAATCAATATCAAAAAGAAAAATCAGTAAAGTGGGATACACTTTTCAAACAAACAGCATTTTTAGTTTTTTTTTTTTTTTTTTAAATATTCGATAGTGTAAAAAATGAAATTGTGCAAAGTTTAGAATTTAAAAATAACTGCAGTGAAAGCAAACTTTATTGGTTAGGTCGTTGACACCGTCAGTATGATGTCAGCGTTACTCTCACACGTTTTTGTTTTATGATATAGATAGATGCCATAAGAAAGAGTATTTCACGAAATGCTACTCCATTTGGTTAATTTTTTTTCTTCTTGTTAGAAAATTCGTATATTTCCTGTGACACGTGCCAAACAAAGCACGCATTTATAAACCTGGTTGATTTCACTACGTTTGCGTTAAAGTACTGTCATTTTTTTCTGATTGTCTTCTTAACTATTTATGGTCAGGAATGCACAAACCTCAGTCATTGTGAATTCCGTATTATTGCATTTTAATTTATTTTACCCGAAAGGCCGCATAGCTAACAGAGGCAAAGCTGCGTGGTTCTTGCTAGCATTTTATAAAATAAAGGACTTGATTTAAGAAATTTAGATAATCTATTTTTTGTAGTTCTAAACGTAAATTTCAGAATTTGGTGATAAGAACCCAATAAGGCAGTGTTTTTAATTTATTTTTTATTTTTCTTTTCTGTTTTTTATTTACTTAATTTACGTTATTTGATTATTTTTACAAGAATACGTAAAATAATACTTTTTTTTTGTTTTGAATAATGTATCGATCTAATCAAGAGTGGAAATAAACGAAAATTCATTCCGGCTATCCAAGAAGACTAATTACTGGAAAAGAAAACAATTCTGCTAATGAAGCTGTCTTTGAGGAAATATTTATCACTTTATTTTTAGTTAAGCGGTGTTTTAGTCGATTGAACCAATAATGAGTCCCTGATAAAAGAATGCTTTACAACTATATATTGAACATGGGAACACTGAATCAAACGATAATTATAGCTAATAATTTTAATTAATCAATATTTGACAAAATAAAGAACACGAATTTTAATAAGTCTGAATAATCTTATTTTTATAGTTCTAATATTAATAAGGTTCAAAATTTTCATTTGTGTGAGGCTATGTTTAAAATAATGTCGAAATAAATTTGCTTTATTTGATAGTTTTTATGGAAATACAAAAAAATAATACATCTTTTGTTGTGAATAATGAATCGAATAATGGAAATAAACGAAAACTCATCTCAGCTATGCAATAAAATTCATTATTAAAAAACAAAAACACTGCTAATGAAGCTGTCTTTGAAAAAAAAATATATTGCTTTGCAGTTCCTGTGGCGTTTTAGTCGATTGAACTATAATTAGTGTCTTATAAAGGAATACTTTCCAATTACAAATTTAATAGGGAAACACTCAACCGAACAATAAATATGGCCTATAATTTAGTAATTCAATATTTGATAAAATAGAAAACTTTAACTCACAATTAATTCGTTGACTATTCTTTACTAAAAAGGTAAGGTTTCGAAATTTACAAATATATATTGAATAGGGGAACACTGAATCAAACGATAATTATAGCTAATAATTTTTATATCCATGCCTTTTTCTAAATTACGTACATTAAAATAAAATAAAATATAAAATAAAATATCTAAAAACCTAGAACTTTCAAGCACAATTGTGCTCGTATTCAGAGTTGAAAAACAGACAATACGAAATCCAAGAGACTGTTTCTTTTTTTAAATCAAAGCTCGCTGGACCGTTCCAAATTGAACCGCAGAGTAGGTGGTAGGTTGGTTGGTGCAGACTGTTGATTTATTAGTTTAATCCAAATCTTATGTTATATGACAAGACATCGTTACAAACATTATTTTCTCTGGATATAATCTCTAAAGATTCTCTGATGGATAAACTATAGTAATAAAAAAATTTCTTAATAATTTTAACCTTATTAAACTGTATATTCACATTACATTTTTTATTTAATCTTGAAATTGCAAGACTGGGGCGGTCAAATTTTACATCTGAAATGTGTTCCTTAAGCCGTATCCTGAATTTTCGCGTTGTCAGTCAATATAATCCAGCCTCTTTCGCTTGTCATCATTTGTAGTAACTGGTATGATGTAAACACCCGCCGTTTATTATTATTATTATTAAAAAACTTTGTTTCTAAGAAATTAAAACATTCTAATTTTTAGAGAGAGATTATTAAAGCTTTAAAAGTTGGGTATAGAACAAACATCTTCACGTGAAGCGATGTTTTAAACATTACCTACTAAATTTACGCTACTTGATTGTTTTTTTTAATACATTTTTTTTCGTCGTGAATAATGAATCGATCTAATCAAGAATGGAAATAAACAAACGCTAATTCCGGCTATTGAAGAAGACTAATTATTGGAAAAGAAAACAACTCTGATAATGAAGCTGTCATTGAAAAAAGAATTATCACTTTATTTTTAGTTTCAGTGGTGTTTCAGTCGATCAAACCAGTGATGACTACTTGATAAAAGAATGATTTCCAATTATAGACTAAATAGGAAAAAACTTAGCCAAACATTTTTGATTATTTCAATAAAATAATATAGAATATGTTTCATTATTTTATGTTCTTGTCTCAGATAAAAATTATTATATAACAATGTAATGTAAAATCACACGTTATACAATGCAACATGTAATGTTTTACTTACCCATCATACGTAGTATAGGGTAAGTCTTGTAATCGTTTTGAAAGTCGAAAATTTTTTTTGACGGATTTACACGTTTCAGACACTGGAGATTCCGAAAAACATATTTTTAGAAAAAAAATTTTGCCGTCCGTCTGTGTGTCTGTGTGTCTGTGTGTGTGTCTGTAAACGCTCTATCTCCCGAACAAATTGAGATAGAGACTTGCCATTTGGTATGTACTTAGTATGTAATAATGAGAAGAAGCCTATTTCATTTCAATAACCTCGATTAACCGGAACATTTTTTTCGAACTCTCGAAATATTCGTTCTGATGAAAGGTATATACAAATTTTCGAAATTGTTTATTTTAAGGAGTAAATATAAAAGACAGTAAAAAAACATACATTTTGCATAAAACATGAAGTCGATCGGATATTTAGTTGCCGAGATATTTGTAATCCTATTTTCCACACTCTTTGATTTTTCATGACCCTGTATTTCATCCAAATTTCACTTCAAAGATATATTTTAATTGGAAATTTGACGCTTAATCAGATGCAATAAACCGCTAGTTAATAGGAGTATTATTTTTGGAGTTATAAGGAAAAACCTCTTTCAAGCAATTCAGTAATCGAGCCTTTTTATGACGTCATCAAGCCACGATTTTATTTGAATATCAATGCATTTTATAAGTAGTTTACACATTTTTATTTTAATATTTTACATTATACATATACATGATGGGTAAGTATTACGGTGGCCCCCTACGACTAGTTTTGTTATATTTTTATACGGTTCATTGCTGTTACATTTAAAGAATATTAAAAAAAAAAAAAAAAAAAAAACCTTTTATGTTTTCTTTATATATAAGTTATATCGTTCCTAGAAGCTAAGTCTGTCTTCAGAATAAAATTATTATACATATTTAAATTAGTTTAAAGTGCTTAATAACTGAGTTGTTACAATAGCTCTATTTTTTTTTTTTTTTTTTTTTTTTTTTTTTTTGCAGTTAGATAAAAACTTTAATCGCATTCAGATAAGAACTTTAATCATTAAATTAGTTTACTACCCTAATGGTTAAATATAATAGCTGATTTAAGATCGATAATATTCCGCTTTTATCTCTCGCAATATTGAATTTCATATCTAGCGCAAGCAGACTAAAGCACATAAGTGATATTCGTTCATTTTTATGTCATTTTAAGCCTTTAGTATTATGCAGAAAATTCCTATTTAAGAATAACTCATCATAAAATCTCTATATAATGAAGCTAGCCACAAATACACCTTATGTCTTTACAGTTTTGTATTTAAAAAACTTCTCATTCTGGAGGATGTGAAGAAACTATTCTTTAATATACCTGAAATTAATTGAAATTCGATATCTAAAGACTACTATTTGTTTACATGAATTTTGGTCTCTTTTATAAATCAGAGATCTTCGTAGATGAGAATATATGTCATTCATTATATACCGTGCCATATTTAAATTTTGTTAATTGAATATTTAAAAACGATTTTTATATGTCCTTAATCCTTATCTGTTAAATGCAACGAAATACTTTTTTAAAGGAATATGAAATAAGTTTGTTTTATACGTAATGAATTATAATCTATTTTATTTAATTAAATACTTTATTAAAGGAATATGAAATAAGTTGGTTTTATATGTACTGAATTATAATCTATTTTATTTAATTAAAGACTTTATTAAAGGAATATGAAATAAGTTGGTTTTATATGTACTGAATTATAATCTATTTTATTTAATTAAATACTTTATTAGATATTTATGTTAGTCGTTGATATTTTATTCATATTGCTTTTCAAATCGCAATCATAAAAGTCTTTTTAAAACATACACACATATTTCTGAAGCTATATTGTTAAAAACAAATAAATTTTATTTCCTTGGGAAGCACTTTAAATCTTAAATGCTGAATGTTAAAGGTTTTCTTTCAATGCTAAAATAATGTTTGCATTAAGAGTGTTACTTATATTAACTTATTTAAAATAAAATAATGCTTATCAAAATAAGTAATAACGTAAATGATATACGCATTAATAAGCAATAACGTATACATCCCGAAATAAGTATTTAATATCTAGTTGTTCTATAGGAATCATGCATTAAATAATTCGAAGTTTAGTCATTTATAACATTGAATAATGTTAGATAATTATACACATTTAATATAATAACATGTCATGTGTAACGTTATTAAAGGAATGTTATGTAAATTAGCTTAATTTGTCCTGAATCATTACGTAAGAAACCAAATTAAATGCTTTATCGAATAAAGATTATTCGAACTGAATTATTGAAAAAATAATAGTTTAATAGTAAAGTAAAACGTAAAAGAATAGTGTAATAGAAAAGTAAAACGATTTTAAAAATTCAGTATTTAAATTCAAAATTTACACACACCCATATAAATAAAAAATCTTTTTAAATTCCAATACATTTTCCATACAAATGATGTATTTATTTGCTGGAAGCTGATTAAGAATGAAAGATAGTTTTCATTCATCAATGGATTAATAATTTTACTATGTCATCTTTAAATTCAATTATGTTTCCTACATAATCATTTAATTTAAATCATGTATTACATAGATAAATTATAAACTGAATTATAAACATTGTAAAAGTAATAATAGATAAATGAACACTTTTATAATAATACTTTTTCTGATTAATAACTGATAACATTTGAATTGAATATAATAACGGATAAATGTTCAAATATGATTTGATATTGTTTTCAGAAAAGATTATTGCTAAAAAACTTATTCAATTTAAAATAGTGTTCAAACTTTTTTTTGAAAAAAATTAGCCTTTTTCGGAATATTTAAAAGTAAATAGTCCATTTGTAGTTATTAAGCAATGTTTATCTTAAACATAAATGGAGTGTGTGCCACATATGCACTAAAGATCAAATATAGAGATAAATCAGCATATCACAGAGAAAGTAATATATTTTCTTAGACACACTCACAATCTGTATGAAAGTCTGATTGTCCTATTACATGATTTATTTCTTCTTTTGGTATTATCGATTAATCCTTATTGATAAGAAAAGATACCTTTGGAATAGATCCAAATTGCCAATCTCTTAAAATGACTTGTTATTTTTTCATGTATTAATATTTATTTATTGTCATGTATCAATATTTATTTATGTTATTTTATTTTTCGAACATTTTTATTCTTACCAATTTAGAAGCACTGAAAATTATTTTTCAGTGCGTTTATAGAAAATAAATGTACGATCACATTACTGCTTTAATTTTATATTTTGTATAAAATGTTTTTAAATGAATGTTAAAGATTGTTAATAAGTAATTATGAATTCGTTTTTTTTCTTTTTAGAAAGTATGCAAAATATACATTAAAATTGATTGTAATTCAGTATATACACGGCATCTCTTCTTATCAGTTACAAATAAGTAATTCCAAAGCCTTTAGTTTTAGAGGTGCAGTTGCAGTTGCAAAAATGTTTCAAATGTTGTTCTTCATCAAATGAAAATTCATTAATGTCAAAATACGCAGCAGCATATTACTGCTTAATTTACTGTTTATTACTGTTAATTGTACGGTATAATACTGGCAGCTGGGGTGTTAGTATTATACTGTAAAATCAACACTTTTTTGTTTTGCAGTGTAGCCAACAAAAAATTCTAGTAGCCAGTAAAATATATTTTTTCCCCTGCCCGTCTTCCCTCGTCATTGATGTTCAAAAAAACATACACAAAAAAATATGAATTAATTGAGAAAAAATAATAGAAAACATAGTTTAGAATTATTAGGAGCATAGTTTAGAGTAGTGCATAATTTAGAAAGATAATAGTAATTCGATAAGAAAGTTATCAAAATTATACATCGCTGGAAAAAAAAAGTCCTTCCGGCCTGTACCGGGAGGAAAAGGTAGCTTTCCTATATCTTCGTTTTAAAATTTTAGCTAATGTTACACGAAAACAGCAACTTAAAATGCAAATAAAACGTTTACAAAAGATTCGTTAATACTGAATTTGAAAAGAAATTCGCCAAATTATTGAGCAATAGCCAAATTGGCTTCATTTATGAAGACTTATTTTGGTCGCCAAATTTGGCGATATTTCGCAAAATGTCGCCAAGTTTGGCGAGAATTTGGCGCTAACGGATATGAATATGTAGTTTTATGCGTATGATTGGGAAAATTATTACAACAATGAAAAGTTTTGTAATGTGCTGTCTTGTTTCAAAATGTCAGCCACCCTAGAATTTCAAACTGCTCTATCTCAGCCATTTTTTAAGATAGAGGTAAACCAAAAAATGCTCTGGAATCCTCAGATCAAGGCCTAGCACTTAATTAAAAAATAAATTTGAATTTTTAACTTTTTTGTATATTTATTTTAGTTTTAAATTTTTAAATGGCCGCTATCTTGAAACAAAATGGCGGACCAAGCTGGCCAACGAACTCGGTCGAGACATTCGTGACCTTAATACACATAATTAGTTTCATCAAAATTGATTTATAAATACGAGCGTTATCGTATGACATAGGTCAGATATATATATATATATATATATGGAGATATATATATATATATATATATATATATAAATCAACATTTGAGCGGAGCGTGGTTTTGGGGTCTGGGGGTCATGATCGGTGAAAATATATCGAAATTTTTCGGAACTGCTTTCCTCCGAACGGCTGCAATAGGTAGCTTTATACTTTTTTGTATTGAAAGCTACCTAAAATGTGCAGTTATTTTGTTAAGGAATTACATATGCGTCGATTGCCTCTTCGGAGTTCGTCGTTATTTATACTCCCGATAAGAACTTTATTTACTAATTTAAAGTTATTTATTGCGATTATTTTATTTCAATTCCTTATATTATTTGCTATATGTTATAATAATTGTACTGTCGTAGTCACTTATTTACTTCTCAAATACTAGTTTAACTATTTTCAGCAGCTATATTTGGCGTTAGTTCGTACTTGTTGCCAAATTATGTCGCCAAAGATAAAAATGCAAGCAAACATGCATCAAGGTATTTTATTGCAATACAAATTATTACCTCCTTTTAGCATGAATCAGAATCCAAAAGAATCCAAATTTTGTAGTGGAGGGGGGGGGGGCAGAAAATTTTATTATACTTTTAGAAAAATAAAATTTAATAAATGAAAATTTAATCTAGCAGCTATTTATAGTTAATTATATTTTACCTTTTAATAATTTTCTTTTAAAACAATCTTGATAATCTTTTTTTAAAGATATACAACTATTATACACACACATATTTATTCGTAAATCGGTGGAATAGTAAAAATATATTCACAGTTGTTCGATCATCCAAGGCTGTCGGCAAGATGGTTGGCGACTTTTTCTGCAACATGGTTTATTAGTGAAAAATTGCAAATTCAGTATCAGCCGGAGTAGCTCAGTGGTCAGAGCGAAAACCTGGAACGCTGTGGACCCAGGTTCGATTCCTGGCTCTGGCTAATTTTTCACTTCATTTTCGATTGTTGTATTTAATGTATGTGGGTGATAATATCCTTTTCAGTCTATTTTTCCTTTTTAATTATTGAATTTTAACCACCCTAAAGTTTTGTTTCCCCCCTCCTAGCAGTGTACAAATTGTAAACCTTTATATGTGTTTCAATTTGTTAAGTAAAATGTGCCCTTTTTTAAATTTTGTATTAATAATAAATAACGCATATAACCCCCCACCCCCCACCCCCCCCACAAAAAAAAACAAAAAAAACCCTCCAGTTAAAATATTTTGCTTCCTTTAAAAACAAAAAAAGAATTAAAATTTATATATTTTCGAAAACAAAAATGAATTCTAACGTAAAACTTTCCTAACAGAAATAGATTTCTAGAATTTTCAAATATGCAAACCCAAAATTAAAACTCATTCCGCCAAATAATTTTAAGTTATGCTTAAAATGCACTTGTCTTGTAATCTGTTTTGCGACGATCGAACATTTATTTAACATTAGGAGGTACAAACATAAAATCTGCGTAATTTCTAAACTACTTTAACGAGTGACTTTCAGTTTGATACACGAAGGTAAAATTTACCGAAAAATATGATGTCGAAATTAGTGTTTAGTACTAAAAGTTTTAGAATATGTTACGTAATTGCTATACGTAACTTCATCCTCCCCCCCCCCTCCGCAGCAAAATTCATGTACAGCATTATCATTAGATGTTATTACTAATCTGTTGTTACTTGTGACATTTTTATAATGATTTGCGGCAGAGTTAGTAGAGGGTATAACTCCCCCCCCCAGGACTGTACACAATATATATGAAAAAAAGGATTGTGTTTTTGAAATGAAAAATATCAAATTAATTTAAACTTTCGAAAAATGATTAAAATCATCAAAACCAAGGTAGAAAAAACTGCAAAAGAGTGGGAACTATGTCTAAATTCTATTACGTATTTAATTTTTATATTACATTCAATATGTAACATGAATTACATTTAAAATATATAAAATATATTAACTAAAAATGTCATAATAGCGATTTTGGCAAAATAACTAAAACTTAATTTAACATCTTTCTTTGCGTTACAGATTTCGGCTTAGCGATATTGTGCGATTTCAATACATGTGACAAAAAACTAGTTTTAATATACTATTTTTTTCTAAATCACTTAATACTAATAGTTCAGAATTCTTAACATTTACAGGCAATGAAAAACGTAAAGTGAAGATATGGACTCTATAATTTAGAATTTTAATGTTATATTAGTGCGAGTATTGTTTTTATAATATTGGAATTTTAAGTAAAATGATCACAATATTATATATATAGAACAGACACGAAAAGAAACTGCAATATATAAAATGTTAGTACGCGATAATGCTTCCTGTGTATCAGTCGAACTCTACACTAAATATTAAAACACCTGCTGCAATTACTCGCCAAATGTTACGCCCTCTTCTTACATTAGCAGATAACTTTCAATAGGGAAAATAACCCTAATTGCAGCGTGAAAGTGTAGCTCGAGAGGCAATAGCATATACTTCATATCGTATGGTCGTCCGTGTGATAACAGCTTTAGAAAGATACGCTAGAAAACATATATATTAAAAATGTGGAAAACATAAATTTACAGCTTTTACCGCTTTTACTTACCCATCATACGTAGTATAGGGTAAGTCTTGTAATCGTTTTGAAAAAAAAATGACGGATTTACACGTTTCAGACACTGGAGATTCCGAAAAACATACTTTTAGAAAAAAAAATTGCCGTCCGTCTGTCTGTGTGTGTGTCTGTAAACGCTCTATCTCCCGAACAAATTGAGATAGAGACTTGAAAATTGGTATGTACTTAGTATGTAATATTGGGAAGAAACTTAATGAATTTCAGCAACCTCGGTTATCCGGAACTATTCTTTTCGGACTCTCGAAATATTCGTTCTGATAAAAGGTATATAAAATTTTTCAAAAATGTTTATTTTAAGGAGTGAATATAAAAGACAATAAAAAAAACAAATTTTGCATATAGAATGACGTTGATCGGATAAATTAGTTGCCGAGATATTTGTGATTATATTTCCACACTCTTCGATTTTTCATGAACCTGTATTTCCTCCAAATTTCAATTCAAAGATATATTTTAATTGGAAATGAGACGCTTAATCCGACGCAATAAACCGTTAGTTAATATAACTAACATTTTTGGAGTTATAAGGATGTTTCTTTTACGCAATTCAGTAATAGAACATATAAAGTTTATGACGTCATGAAGCCACGATTTTATTCGAATTGCAATGCATTTTATAAGTAGTTTACACATGTTTTATTTTCATATTTTGTATTATGCATATCCATGATGGGTAAGTATTACGGTGGGCCCCAACGACTAGTTTGTTTAGAAGATTGGCCTTTATCTAAAAAGATGTTTTGACTTATTTATTCCATTTTCTTTTGTTTTAATTTTTTTTTAATTTGATGTGTTTTACCGTTATGTGTGTATGATTTTAGTATTTTTTACGCCGTCTTCCTCTCATTAAAATGTCTTTTTTTTTAAATATTCCAAAAATCGAAATTTTTGATGTAACGGAAAAACAAATGTATGTTTTATACACTCACTAAGAATGTGGAAATTTACATGATGATGTTCTAACGGCACTATGCTTGAAAAAAATAAAATATGGTGGTGCAAAGCCTTTTGCAATGTAAAATCGTAAAGACTATCCTGAAACTATTATTAGTGTTTGTTAGAAACTATGCAAGTTAATTATTTTTTAATTGGAAATCTTATTTTACATCTTAACCCCTTAACTGTGTGAGGTATTTTGACACCATAAACTAAAAATATCACAATACACCACTTTTTCCGTACTAAGATATTTGCTTTGTGTAATCGAAAATGGTCTGCCGATTAATAAAGCGAAGGTTGCTTTAAATAATTACTGGTGTGCAAAAGCTTTTAGTAACGAAACAAGCAAACTGTTCTTGCCCGAACAGAGTTCGGGCTACACAGTTAAGGGGTTAAAGATAAACTTTCTATAATCTTCTATAATCTTAGAACAAATTTAAAGCAATTTGGGGCAAATAGCACTTATTTATTTGTAATATAAATATGCAGAGTTTGGTAAAAGATACATTTAAAATTAAATTGATTTATAAATTTCATCGGATAAGAAAACTGAAATATGTGTTGACAAAATGCTAGTAATATTTTAATTATTTGTACCATTTAAGTTTCTGGCATGCATTCTTCCTAGAAGAAGGGTGCCACAACCTTTGTAATTCTAACAGAGACCTTCAATAAAACTCTGCGCATCTTGCTCTATAGAAGTGCTCCCACTATTAAATATATATTATATACCTTATATTCCGGCGTAAAACGCGCACTTTTGATACAATAAAATTGATCAAAAATTACAGGTGCGCTTTATACGCCGGGTATAAAAATGAAAGCTTAAAAATTAAGCATAAGAGTTGCGATTTCTATATTACTGAAGAAGAGATGAAGAAGTAATTTCTTGAATGAACGATAGTACGTATAGGCTTGGCAGTGGCGTATGTCTTCGCTTCGCATTTGCCTATTTTCTTTATGTTTGTACTAGTTATTATATTTTTAATGCTTTTTTTTTATTTCTATGCTACATATCTTATGGCGGTTCTTTTGCAAAAGAGGGGGGTGCGCGTAATATACCTAATATATATAAATATAGTCTCAAATCCTAGATGCGCGTTATACGCCGGCACACACGGTATATGTATTTACTTTTTATTTCTTAATATCTGATCTCCTTAATAGATGGAAATAATGGAAAACAGCATTGAATCAACGTTACTCCTTTCATTGTGCCGATGTAAAAAAAATTCTAGGGAATTAAGGGAATCAAGGTTTTAAGGAATGAAAAGAGCAAATGATTAGAATAGAAAATGTTATTCAGACGCAACATTGTTTCTTTTATTTGAAATTCCTGAAAAGACAATAATCATTAATTTAATTAACTGCTATGATGTGCTGCGACTGCAGTGTACAATAAATCCGTAAAAATACAAGACATTTTCTGTAAAACTTTGCAGAAAAGTTTCATTTTTCTGAAAAACAGTACAATTTCCGTAATTGACTATTTGAGATTACAAATCCGGGAAAACGCTTGACATTTTCCGTAAATGTTACGGAGTATTTTCCTTATTGACTTCAAAACAGTACAATTTCTGTAAATGATGTTTAGAGGTTTGCGTACAGAAGTCGTTGTGTTCCGAATACGAAGAAAGGGATTGCTGCATGCATTTGATTTATATTGTAAATGTTTATAATGAAACGACAATATTGCGCAAACATTGACTTTACATTGAAAATAATTCCAAGTTAACGCCAATATTGTCAAATATTGGATTCCATTGCAAATACTTCACGCAAACTATCAACTAAAACTACAACTAAAAATCACGCAACTATTTTCTTTAAATTGTACATATTTCTAATGAAATATCAATGTTAACTCTACATTGGAACTATTTCCAACAATGCACCAATATTAATTACCAGTATTTCCAATGAAACCAGTAAAACTTATGGCGACATTTATACGTAAATATGTACATTAAAGCAATACGCAATAATCTTTTTTTTTCTTTCTCTCTCTCTTTTTAATTAAAAAGTTTACACATTTTTACAACATTTAAAAATTTTAAATTATTACTTTTTAAGTCTGAAGCAGAGGAAAAGTAAATATTACAGATTCTTTTTTATTATTAGTTGAAACTAAAGTGGGAACTTTATGTATCACAAGATAATTAATTTTTAAAATAGCCTCTAAAAATCTATTTTTTATTTTAATATTTTTTTTAACTATTCCGTTTAACAGTATCGTACACAAAAACTTTCACAATATCGAAAATATAATAATACAACATAAAATTACTCTTATCTATCTAAGTTATAATAAGCAATTTTTCTTTTGTTTTTAAAAGCATGTTGTAAACATTTCTGCTTAAGATAATTACGATCTTTATTGGAGTTGATATTAGAGCGTCATTCACGAACATAATTTGAAAAAAAGTACATGTTTGGAAAGAAAATGTTGGCACTATCAAAAATTAAATCTTTCAAAAAGAATCATTCATTTCTCTTAATATATTTTTTACGCATACAGCACATAAAAGTTAAATTTATATTTTATAAAGCATCAAATAAAAAACTCAAATATTTGAAATTGTAGAAAACAAAGTGTAAAATATTCAGTGTTTTATTCCGTTCAAGAAAATATACAAAATAAACTTTCCATATTTTTTCACACCTTGCTTTTGCTTCAGAATAGGTATGTAAAATAAGCCACAATGTTTTAAACAGCAGCTTGTGTAAAAGTTGCTGCGTTGAAAAACTGAGGTGCGCCGCCAGTCGCCTATGGGCGCCCGTCAGGCACATCAACCGGCATACGCAAGGTCTGTGAACCTTATAACGCACCCAACCAGGAGAGTCCTGTAAGTGCTACGGCCGGTGGGGGCGCCACCACCTGCTGACCACCTCCATTTTCCTAAGTAAATCGACGACAGAGGTCGCTGCGACATGTGGTGGAGTCTACCCTTATAGGATACCACCACGTTACACGTGTCTTGAAGCCGGAGTTCCCCGACGCCTTTGTAGCCGGAGACGCAAAAAGGTTCCGGGTCCTAGGCCTTATGCCGAGTTTTTGCGACAACTCTTGCTGTAACACCATTTTCGATCGTAGAACTCATACAAAGGAAATCACTTGTCCCGGCGGTGGGGAAACTGAAGTTCCCTGGTTCGAATCACACAGTTAACACTTAGCTCGCTGTTTGTTGAAGACTAGCTCATATTCGAAATTTCTACTCATATGGTATAAAGTATTCTTTGAAAAATGATTTTTTTTTTTGTCCTATAAAAATCATTTTAATGACATAAAAATTCATAAAAGATACGAAAGATATCTGTTATAAAATGTAAACTTAAAAAGGAATATTTCAACAATCACGGAAAATTTCCTGGAATTTACGGGAATTTTTGTTTTTGTTAAAATATAGAAATAATACTGACGTCCAAATTGCCAGTACAAATTCTGTATTTTAACAGATTTTTTTTTTTTCTCATTGTACAATACCATACAATTATCCCTTCTATAAAGCCGAAAGAAAGAAAGAAGCAAAACATAAAGAAATGTGAATATTCTTTGTAATTGGCAAGAATGCTGCGATATCGTGATTATTCTTTTTAAGCTAATTTAAACGTCTATTTTTTAAATGTTATTTCAATATGTGACAGATTAACTATGGCGTCTGCTTTTCGAGGCTAGATAAAAAAAAGTCCTTCCGGCCTGTACCGGGAGGAAAAGGTAGCTTTCCTATATCTTCGTTTTAAAATTTTAGCTAATGTTACACGAAAACAGCAAGCTAAAATGCAAAGAAACGTTTACAAAAGATTCGTTAATACTGAATTTGAATAAGAAATTCGCCAAATTATTGAGCAATAGCCAAATTGGCTTCATTTATGAAGACTTATTTTGATCGCCAAATTTGGCGATATTTCGCCAAATGTCGCCCAATTTTGCCAATTTTGTCGCCAATGTCGCCAATTTTGGCGTTAACGGATATGAATATATAGTTTTATGCGTATGATTGGGAAAATTATTACAACAATGAAAGAAAATAATTTGCGAGTAATCGCGTTAATGTGCTGTTTTGTTTCAAAATGTCAGCCACCCTAGAATTTCAAACTGCTCTATCTCAGCCATTTTTTAAGATAGAGGTAAACCAAAAAAGCTCTGGAATCCTTGTATCAAGGCCTAACACGTAATTAAAAAATAAATTTGAATTTTTAAATTTTTTGTATATTTATTTTAGATTTTAAGTTATTTTACATCTTTAAATGGCCGCCATCTTGAAACAAAATGGCGGACCAAGCTGGCCAACGAACTCGGTCGAGACATTAGTGACCTTAATACACACAATTAGTTTCATCAAAATCGATTCATAATTACGGGCGTTATCGTATGACATAGGTCATATATATATTATATATATATATGGATATATCTATATATATAAATCAACATTTGGACGGAGGGTGGTTTTGGGGTCTGGGGGTCATGATCGGTGAAAATATATCGAAATTTTCCGGAACTGCTTTCCTCCGAACGGCTGCAATAGGTAGCTTTATACTTTTTTGTATTGAAAGCTACCTAAAAGAATACAGTAAAAGCTGAATTAACCTGCATGTTCGCGAAATGCTGATTGTCGGATGCTAATGTACAGAGAGTTAAGTGCTACAAAATCTATACAAAATAATTACAAATAAACTTAGAAATTGTATTCCCAGGAAAAAAAAATATTTTTAACTTTTAATTGGCAAAAATAAGTTCATGAATAGCAAAGTTTAGAATAATAAAATCATAATTATTTGTATGACATTAAAAGAAGCAAAAAAATTGCTTTCCTTTTTCACAATTTCATCGATGCCCGCATCGATGAAATTGTGAAAAAGGAAAACAATTTTTTTCGACAATTTTTCCACATTTTTCCACAATTTTTCCACAATTTTACCACATTCACTCTATTCTTCGTCGAATGTTAATTGAATCCATTATAATGGATTCTTGATAAAATGTAAGCTAACAGAAGAGCGTGATTTGTGAAACAGAAGAATAAGATTTTATGAGACACTCTAACAGGATATGCGTGTGCTCTAAAGTGAGAAGTAGTGAAAATAAAATTTTATCATTGTCAAGTCTTGTAGAACATTCTTGCCATTATCTTTTCTGAAACTGAATGCACACTTTTGAAATGCTTTGTTTTGGGAATAAGTGCTGAAACGAAATTGACTTTAGAATATTCCTTCCACTCCACATCCTTCTCGTCAGTGACGAGATATCAACGAAATGCAGAGTTTGAATAATAACATCTCAAGACCTAATAATGCAATTAAGAGAATGTTTTTTATCTAACTGTTTAGAACAACTAGTTCTAGTAGTGTATTAATAACCTTTGATGTCTGCTCAAAATGTCAAGCTCAACAGGCCTCTGAAGAACATATCCTGGACTGCTTGGGTCTTTCCAGGGAGGACTTATATGGTCCTCCCCCCTTTCTGGTTCTTGATTTTCTGAGGATTAATGGTCTATTGCATAGGTTCCCAACATTTTCTGGCCCACCGTCCCCTTTACAAGAAAAACAATTCCAACGCCCCCCTCTTCCATAACAGTTAAGAATACCAAATATCTGTATTTGCAAAAGAATCTAAAACCCAACTCGGTATATTCATGTTTAAAATATCCTGGAATTGCTCCGTAAAATCAGCATGAAGAACGTCCAAGTCTTGGCAGTAAATCTTCCAGTAAGTAAATCTGACAGTATCTGACAGTATCTTATAATGAAGAACAATTTTTATTACCTCATTGACTAAAGGCAAGATTAATTCCTTGCCAATTGTGTGTGGTTTTTCCGCTTTTGCGATGAACAATGAAATATTATATGCGGCTTATAGGCCATCATTTTCTTGTTTAAAAAACGACTCAAGAAGGTTTGATAACAGTTCACTGTTTTAAATATTTTTGTTCCACTTCTTGAAAATATGATATAGCTTTGTCCTTTTCATCAACATGCTTTTTATTCAAATGCTCTTGTAGCCTAGAAAACTTCATGGCTTCATTTGAAAAACTTTTTCGTAAATTAAACACACAGGTAATGATTGGTTTGTAAGAGAGTGCTTAAATCCATATTTCAAATACTGAATACTATACTGCCTGTCTTTCTTCTTTGATTCAGACATTTTGAAATACAAAATTTTTCACGATTTAATTTTAAATAAATTAACTTCTTTTACAGATTTATAGATAGCTATGAAAATAATGGCTATAATGACTTCTATCACTATCTTTCAGAATAAACGAATTTCTTGCGCAGGTTCAACTCCCAGCTTCGTTTGGAAACCTCTGACATCTTTCTGTCAATTTTCGGAAGACAGGTTAATAAAAAAAGGAATTCAATTTCAAACTTTTGGCCAGCCTAAAATAGCAAATTTTACACTCCGCGATTTTTGAATATTTAGCTATTTTTAATGCGATTTATAGCGATTTTTCGCGTTACGCAGCAATTTTTTGACATCCATGAAATAATTGCGGTTACAATGTTTTAGCCCGCTGTAATAAAATTTTGTCCCCCGCGTATTTTAGCGTTTATATGCGTTCACGGCAATTGTTGGACATTCGTAAAATAAATATATTTGGAACCCCCTGGTCTCATGTTAATTTGTATAGATTTTCATTTAAAGGTATATTTAAGGTTTTTGTCACGGGCCCAGACAACGCCAGGCGTTATTATGTTAATTTCCTAAATAGGTAGTTATGCCACGGCCGCCCCCCTTGACGGACTTAACGTCCCCCATTTACCTTTCGCCCTGTTACCGCCCCACTGGAAGACACCAGCACCCACACGGGAGCGGTACCACCCCCGTTGGGAACCTATGGTCTATTGGATCTGGACAGTTGGAGGATAAGCCACAGCAACAACAACAACAACAACAGTGTATTAATTTTCCTATTGTTTACTTGAGTGTACATATGTGCTTGTTATTTATTCATGTTTTCCATAAAATCGCCATTTACTGGATTTTTTTTTTTTTTTTTACGGAAACATTAATAAGCCGGTGAAGATTTCGATATGTACAATGCAAGTTGTTACTTTCGATTTACAACTTGGGGGTAAGAATCTCTTTTAGGGATGTCTCTGTAGCGTGTAAATGACGTATTGGGTCCTCTGCCTAAGTGTGTTACTGGAACCCGATCAAGGGGCCCAATGCTGCGAGCCAATAACTAATAGCGGTGCAGCTTTGTGTACCAGCATAGTAAGAGTTATATGCAGATACATTAAAAAATATACAGAAACCTGCTGACCTCTCTTATACACTTGTTAACGCCCTTTTAAGATTGACTTTTAGAATGCCAGTCAGAGATGATTTTAGGGAATGCGTTCCTAATGTCGGACTATATTAAGTCGCGAGATGGTTGCTGACTTAGTGCAGCTTTTCCATCCTTCAATTTTCAGAAGGACATGAGTTTTTTTACTCATGAGAATTCTCACCGTATTGGATAAGATCATCATCTTGGATAAGATTATAGCTCCAGATTTAAATGTTGTATAACCAGTAGTTTCATCGTAGATGTCATTAGTTAATTACTTATTACTATGAATGTTTCTTACCAATATTATGTTCCATATCTAACTGAAAAAGAGGCCTCTACTGGACAAACGAAACTGAGTGCTTGCCTTCCGTGTACGGAGGTATTTTGTTTATGCAAATGGTAATTTTGCAAAATGCTCAAAGAGTAAAATAATGTACTGAATAGAATAATCTCAAATAATGTTATAAAAGAAAATTAATTAAAAGGACGGATTATTACTATGAGGTTTGATTAAAGTATGCAAATTCAAGCGAAAAAAGTTTGCAATAATATCAATAAATTTGAAGTTAAGAGTGTTAGAAGAATACGATCTGAGAGATCCATGTAAAATTGATTATGTTACAATGTTTTGTTTTATGTAAATATGTATTTTGTAATAAATGTAATAATTAATATTAATTAATGTCTCTGAGTTATTTATATATCATGCCTAATTATTTTGGTGTTTAAATATTGCCTGCAATATTTCTGTTTTAGATTTCTAGAGATAGGAATTTGAATAATTAATCTAATGGTTTATGAGTTGACACCTACTAAACAATCACAACTTAATATATTAGTGTATTTGAAATGTATTATTTTTTTAGGTTAAATTTATATTAACTAACTTGACCAGAGTATTTACACAAACGGTATATGTCGGAACACCCCTCTCCCTTCATCCCTGTTAGATGTCTGGGAAGACATTGTCTGATAAGCTATATAGCTAGTTTAAACAATTTAGATATTACAGAAAAATAAACAAAGTGTACAATTAAATAAAATTACTTGTTCTTTTTTTCATTATCTTTGTTATTATTGTATGGCTCTAGGTCCTCGGAATCCGATCTGTAAAATTAGCTATACATATATGTATATAGTTTATGCATTCACCCTTCACAAATTAAAATACGGTTTGGAAATGCATAATATTAACATGACAATTTATAATTTCGATATTTCAACCACGCCAAAACTCTTTCAGAATATCATGTATTCATTAAATTTAATTATCACATCTGCTTGTGACTTTTAGTTGGGCCATCCCTACGAAATAATTCACAGCAAACAAACTCGCAATTCATCATTTTCGCCATTCCTATCAAGTAAACGTCGAATGGTAATTGAATCTAGCATAATAGATTTGCCAGAAAGTGCAACCTAATTAGAGAGTATAAAACATTGTTTTTGTATGTAATGCATATGTAAATGCGTACATAATGAGTACATGTCTTAGCCTAGTTATTTTCCATGACAGTGTTTTTCATATTATCTATTTTTTTTTATCCTTATACCGTATTTTTTCATGTATGTTACGCACAATTTTCCCTGCCAAATTTACTTTCTAAATCGACGTGCGCTTGATACACAAGTATTTGGGATTCAATTGCCCTCTGTATAGATAACGATTGGTCACTGCATACTATTGTAAAGCGATTATTTAGCATTTAAATTGACGAAACTGCTTGAATCCATATATTCTGAATACCGTGCAAGTTTAGTTCTAGTGGTTAGATTTTAATATAATAATTGCAATTGTTATTTTTGCTTAAATGTTTTATTCAGGTTTTGTATTTCAAAAATGAGGTAATTAAAATTAGGGTGCACATGTTACACGACGGTGCAGTATATAAATGAAAAAATATAATAAATTGCAGTATGGCTGCATTATTTTATGCATGTCAAAATCCTTTCAGAATATATTCTATTCAACAAATTTAATTAAAAATCAAACCTGCTTGAGAGCTTTAGTAATACCAGATCTGTGGTACGCAGCTCGGTATAAACTCGCAATTCATTACCTACAGCATTTCTATAAAGCAAATGTCGAACGGTAACAACATATAGCATAATAGTTTCTACAGAAGTTATACGTAATTAAAGACTATGAAGCACACGATTGTTTTTGCATGTGATAAATACATGCATGAAACATAATTAGATAAGGAAGTAGCACGTAAATACTATTTAATCTTCTTAAATAAATAATCATTTATATATTTTGTTTTCAGAAATTTTAAATAAAAAATATTTTTTATCTATTTACATTTTGAAGTATTTAATTTCTTAATACCAGTCATTTTCCCTAGCATTATTTTCCATATATGTTTTTCTTTTATGTATTTATTTTTTATCTTTATAATTATAGTATGGTTTTATCATTAGATCTATGCCAGATTTTTTTCATAATATCATCTATTCAACAAATTTAACTAAAAACCAAACGTGCTTTAGTTTTTTAGTACACTATTAAAAATTTGCAGCAAACTGTCCAGTCATTTGACCGTTTTTGTAAAAAATCTCTAGTCTGACCCTAATATAGGGAATAACATGTTCAGAATAGTGCTAAATTACGGTTATGTAACCGTTTTCTATAAAAACGGTCAAATGACTGGACACTGGACAGTTTGCTGCAAATTTTTAATAGTGTATCCAATCCAGCGGTATAATTAAAAGTAATTGAAAAAGTAGTTCGTCATCTTCAGTATTCCCATAACGAAGACATCGAATGGTAACTGTATGTGGCATCATCGATTTGTCAGAAAATGAAAAGTAATTAGAAAGTATGAAATAATCGATTGGCTTCGTATGTAATATTGTATCTGTATGTAATGCATATGTAAATGCGTACATAATGAGTACATGTCTTAAGTCTAGTTATTTTCCATGACAGTGTTTTTCATATTATCTATTTTTTTATTATCCTTATACCGTATTTTTTTCATGTATGTTACGCACAATTTTCCCTGCCAAATTTACTTTCTAAACTGACGTGCGCGTGATACACAAGTATTTGAGATTCAATTACCCTCTGTATAAATAACCATTGGTCACTGCATACTATTTTTAAGCGATTATGTTACATTTAAATTGAGGAAAGTGCTTGAGTCCATATATTTTGAATCCCGTACAATTTTAGTTCTAACGGTTAGATTTGAATATAATAATTACAATTGTTATTTTTACTCAAATGTTTTATTCAGGTTTTGTATTTCAAAAATTAGGTAATTAAAATTAGGGTGCACATGTTACACGACGGCGCAGTATATAAATGAAAAAATGAATTGTATTTTACTAAATGCACGCGTATTATTTATGTGGTATATACAAGTAAATATGTAACGGAGACCATTGTACCTGGAGCCACTTTTCGTGAATAAAAACTGAGCTACTAACCACTTTTAAAGCTGTTAAATGAATTTTCATGCATGTGTATAGTTTTTACTTCGTATTGGACGTATGGAAAAGTTGGAAACTTTGTTCTAAAGTTAGAAATTATAGGAAAAAAGGCTAATTTTCCGATGCAAATGGCCCCTTGGTATAAGTAAAATAATGGACCTAGATTCGGTAGTTATTGTATCTACGGCTATTTCCTGAAATTTCAAATGTGCACTGTATAATAAAAAAGAAAACTATATTAAAACTTTATAAAACAAACAATGATCATCAGATAACACATGACTAAAATAGACATTGTGTCAAATCTGCTTAAAATTCCATTTTTTATGTAGGAAATTAACTCAGAAATTAACGTATCACTAACTCATCGTATAGGAACTATTTAAATTCCAAAAAAAATTCTAACATTATAGCATTTATGCTTTATACAGAAAATGAACATTCTTTTTCATGCATTATTCTGCATTACAATTTTAAATTTGTTTAAGACCATGGATTAATGTTCAAGGCAATTGTGTGACCTTATGTATAACATTGGATAATTTCACTTAAAATAGGATCTATCAAAAAATTTCACATAGGTAAGTGACTTCAGATGACAGTTAAACTAGGTGTGTAGTTAAGGGTGTATATAACAATATTTTTTTTTTATCTTTGTGAAATAATAAAATAATTTAGGAGCAATGTGTTACTTTTGTGCTTTAAAAACAATTTCCTAATTTCTCAGAATTTCCTCGCATTCTTTTGAAATTCAAAATGACTGTAATAATATGCACTGATGTTGCTACTCAGACACATGAATAATAAAACTTAAATCCTGGGTTCTCGCTGCCGATTGCCATTGCCCCAAATTACGACATAATGATTTATTTGGCGAGAAATTAAAGATTTAAATCGCCAAATTGAAAGAATTATTTTTTTTTTTACTTTCGCTGACACTTTAAGTGATTTTATTTAACGATTGAAAGTTCTCAGTGTAACTTAGTATTTGTGTTTTGATATTTTCTCGGACTCATTCACATTTAAAAAAAAAAAACAATTATTTGTTTTTATTTAACTCACTAACATGGTCCCAAGTAAACTCAGGTTATGTTTCCTAAAACTAATCAAAAATAAATCAGGTGCTAGAATTTGTTTTGTTCTCAAATTTTTAAAGCATCTATAATACACATTTCTTATTAGTTTCTGTAAACGATAGTTGAGTTTAGATCAATAACTGCTCTAGAGATAATTAAAAAAAAATTAAACACACATTGAAAAGAAAAAAGAAGGTGCATTAGCGAATTTAAAGAAAAAAATAAGACTCAGTATTTCAAGACGAATATATTGCTAATTTTATTTTAATTTGACTAAAAATTTTCTTTGATGATTAGCCAAATTGCTACGGTTAGTCAAAAGCCAGCGGAAACCCTACTTATATGCAAAAAATATTTAAAATAAGGTACTTCATGAACCTAGGTACAGAGGTCTTACACATACATTCATAAATATTTTGTAATAACGTAGTATATAAATGCTTTTTAATGTTCTAAAACAATCAAAACCTGTTTCTTGTCTTACAGATATTGAATCCCAAATAGTTGTATGTAATATTTCGGATTGAAAAAGTTAAAATTCATATGCACAACAATTTTCCCTGGCAGTATTTTCCATATCAATTTATTTCTATTGCCTATATAATTGTCGCATAATTTCAACATTTCGTGCATGCCAGAATCCTTTCAGAATATAAACTATTCAACATAATTAAGAATCACACCTGCTTGAGATCTTTAGTTGAGCCACACCTGTGGTATAATTTAAGTAAATTAACTAGCAATTCATCACATTTACTATTCCCAAGAAATAAATGTCAGATGGTTATTGAATGTAGCATAATAGAATCGCTAGAAAATGCAAGCAAATCGGAAGTTATGAAACTGTATGAAAAAGCTACTTATTTTGTATGTTCTTCTTCAAATAGTACGTAAATACTTTTTAATCTTGCATCTAATAAACCATTTGTATTATTTATTTAGAAAGTTTGAATAATAAATATCCATTTAATATTTCAATTTAAGAAAATTTAATATATTAATCCCATTAATTTTTAATGACAATATTATTACATTTGCATTTTACTATCATCCATATTATTGTCATATGGCTTGAACATTTCATGTATTCCCGAATTCTTTCATAAAGTCATCTGTTCAACAAATTTAATTAAAAATCACACCTGCTTGAGATCTTCAGTTAAGTCGAGCCTATCCTGTGGTGTGATTAAAAGTAAACAAACTTCCAATTAATCATTTTTACCATTCGCATTAAAGTCAGAACTGCTGTGGAATATCATAAAATTCAAGTTAAAAAAAGACTATGAAAAAATTTGTTGCTTTTGTATGTAGTACAGTATGTAGATGTGCGCATAATTACATAAAAATGTTGTACGTAAATGCTTTTTAATTTTCTTAAATAATAATTTGTGGTTCTGTTGTATCTACAAATGTTCATTGTGAAATATTCTAATATGATAATTCAACTTGAAATAAATTAATTAAGAATCATACTTACCTGACATCTTAGGTAAGTTGAGCCAAAATTTGTCGTATAATTTAGAATAGATCAACTAGAAATTCATTACTTTGACCATTCCCAAAAAGTAAATGTAGATGGATTCGCCGGAAAATTCTACTTGATTTTAGAAACTATAAAAGAATGAATTGGTTGAATATGTGATCTATTTTTAGAATGTTTGGAACACAGAACATGTGTGTAAATACAAAGAAAAAAAAAATTCGACTGCAAATAACAAAATAATTAAAATAAATGATCAACATAAAAATAGCACAAATAAAAATATTTATAATGGCAAACGGCTGTTTCGGAGCCCCTAAAGCTAAATCATCAGTGCCAAATTTAAAAGATTAAAAACTAATCCAAAAGTTTAAGCCATGTAGGTATGCTTGCGTCTCCACATGCGACCAAAATGGAAGAGCGGTGAATTTTTTAAAAACAACAGCGGAGTCAGTAATCACATGTGACGTAGGAGACCAATAGAAGCGCTCGGCTAGACCGGACGAATTTAAGTACGCAAGCATACTTACATGCCTTAAACTTTTAAATCAGTTTTTAATCTTTTTGTATTTGGCCCTGATGATGGAGCTTTAGAGGCTCCGAAACAGCTGTTTGCTATTTTTATGTATTTTCATACGTGCTATTTTTACGTTGATCATTGATTTTAATATAACGGCACAAAGTTCAATCCACCTATTATAAACAAAATATATCTTTAATAAAAATGTCAAACAGAGAAATAAAATATAACTGCTGGAAATTTGCTTAACTTAGATACACATTTTATACAGCAATAAAATAAAATATTTTTCTTTATTCTTTAACTGACTTTTTTTTAATTTTATAATAGATTTGACAGAAAGTGAAGCAGATTACATATTAGAAAAAAATATAAATATCCTATGGTTTCTATACTTTATGCCTGTCAGTATCCTTTAAGAATATAATATATTCAACAAATTTAATTAACAATCACACCTGCTTAAGATCTTTAGTTGAGTTACATGTGCGGTATAATTTAGAGTAAGTGAACCAGCAATTCACCACCTTCACTATTCCCAAGAAGTAAACGTCGAATGGTAATTGCATGTAGCATAATTGATTCCCTAGAAAGCGCAAGTTAATTACAAACGTATAAAGAAAAGAATGCTTGAGTATGGATATATTCTCAGAATATATGGATCGCAAAATATATGAAAATAAAATATAACTCAAAAGTGTATTCAAAGTTTGAAATAGACAAAATAGTATTTTTCATTCCTTAATGTCTATATTCAATATAAATTTTTTCAATGTCTTAACCATGTTAATAATTAAAAAAAATCGTCTTCTAAACCATTGGCATCACGGAAATTTAGAATTGTCGAAATATGTTTTTTCAACATTTATGAAATTCTATATTATAGTTTTATTCAATTAAAATATTTATGTTGAAAAGCGAAATAAATTTAATTGTTTAAGAGTATATATATATATATATATATATTAGTTAGAAATTTACTAAAATTCGATAAAAATGTTATATATCATTAAAATTGTTAATTTACTTTTAATTATACTCAAAATTATCCAAATTTTCATTAATCCAATAATAATTTATATTCTGAGGTTATAAAAACATTATCTGTTTAAAAAAAGGTCAGTATTGAAATGAAATAAGAAAAGAGTTATGAAAAATATAATCTTTTATATTTATTTTTCTAAATAACAACTTAATCTAACTTCCACTATTGTAAAATAAAATATATTTTAAAACCTATTCATTTCTTAAATGTTATGCTTTGCCGTAGTGTTATTAGTTATTCTAGTTAGTTTTGGTTATAGAAGTTACAGATGCGAAATTTCTATTTTTCATGTGAAAGATGCGAGCGATAAATGGCAGTAATTTTGCATTTTCTTATTTTAAGTAAGTCTAATTAACATAGCTAATAACCTGCCGAGTTTTTTCAAGTAACAAAACATACATGGTACCATAAAATTTATTTAATAATATTATTTTAAAAAGTGACTTGCTTATATGTGGTGTTTATTTTATCTAATTTATTTTACAAAATTCTGGTTCAAAGTATATTTATTTGACTTAAAATAAACCTGGAAAGTTGATAGCTATGTGTAAATATTGAAAACTATTTTTCCAAGTATATGAATTAACATTATTTTTCTCCTAGAAACTGATAAATGCAGCTAAAAATCATCATGTCGAAGGAATAGAAAGTTAGAGCAACCTTAATGTGTGAACTGCACGCAGAGCGAATCTCTAATGAAATTGTGTACTTAAGACAATTCTACGTACAGTTTACTGTCAGAGTTAGAAGAGATGATGAGGTGTAGACAGGAATAGATGTAAAATGCTAATCTTGAGATAGTCACGCCAATAAGAAAAATATATAAAGTACGCAAACATTGCTCATCAATTGTACAATATTTGTTTTTTTGTTATGATTGGATTAACCTTAGACATTTTCCTTGCTAGTGTTGTGACAGGATCGGCGATTGCATTACTTTTTACGTTTTAATCCATTATGAATCAATTATTTACTTCACCTCAATGATTATCCTCGTTGATGTCTGAAGATACAGGGTGGTTATAATATAAATATCTCTGTTTGGAGCTGTCTGTAGCTTGAAGGAATGATCCGAATGAAACCAAAATCGGTACACCTACTAGTCGAGAAAGTGGAAGAAGAATGAAACAATAAAAAATTAATTGCAATAATCACCGACAGATGGCGCTGCTGAGAGTGAAATGTATGTGTAATACAAGAACAAAAAATTAAGGCGTCAAACGGGATGGTACACCTAATTTATTGTAAAATGTCACAGTGAATGTGGTTACGCTTTTGCATGGCGGTGACAATCATGTTCAGGTTTCACATGGTCATTGTGCTGAAGGACTCAATCCAGGCGGTGCACGACGTGTTTAACTGCGGAATGTAAGGCATCAGGATTGATGTTCCGCAAATGTTGCGATATGCGGTAAAGTCACTGAGGTTTGCGACACCTCCATTACACAATATTACACATTACATTCCACGCTCAAAAGCGACATCTGTCGTCGATTATTACAATTTTTTTTTATTGCTCTATTATTTTTCCCCCTTCTCGAATATTAAGTGTACCGATTTTGTTTTCATTCCGGTTATTCCTTCAAGCTACAGACAGCTCCAAATAGAGATACTTATATTATAACCACCCGGTATATTAGAACATTTATATAATAATAATACGAAATTCTTAAATGTTTTTCATTAAAGTGGATTTAAAAAGCGGTAGTTACAGTTATTTTTGTAAAATATTTACAAGAATAATTAGATTAATTAGCAAAAATTACTGCTTAGAAAATCTCGCAGCTCTTATAAACATAATGTAAATTACATGTATTGTGTCCTATACTTAAATGGAAAGCTTTTTGCTATTAACACTTTTAAAAAAGAGAAAAGATACACCTTTATGTAAATGGTTCAGTAAATAACCACTTTATAAAATATTTAGCTACGACTGTTTCACTGTGCTTTCAAAATATGATAAACCAGTGTATTTTAATATAGAAGTAAAATCTACATTTATTAATATACAGATGAAGTAAATTTTATATAAATTTCTTAATGGTACTTGAAAGTACCGTCGGAGTATAAAGGTTTAAACTGTACACAAAGGATTGCTATTAAAATCTGAAATTTCTTTTAGCAATTTGTTTGGCACTGAATACAGAAATTTCGACTGCTCTTTGTATTTTTTCGACAATGATGACTGCTATCAGCATTTAAAAATTATAGCTAAACAGAAGAAATAATAAATCAGAAATTTAAAAAAAGGTATGAAAATTAATAAGAAATACGCGAAATACGTAAATACAAAGTTCTTGGAAATTCACCGCGTGCACGCCGTATTTTTGAATGCTATCTATATACATTAAATTTATCTAAAAAACAGGCTTGCTTGATATCTCTATTTTAATCACACCTGCGATATAATTTCTTATACATTAACTCCTAATTCATTAACGTCATCATTCCCATAAAATATATGACTAATGTTAATTGAACCTACTATGATATTCTCGCAAGAAAACGCTTTCTAGTTATAGACTATGAAAAAAAATGAATGGTAATAACTTCGTAAGTACGACAGTTATTAAATACATGACTTCTACTCAGAATTAGATATAAAAGCCAATAGAAGGAGGGCTTATTTTAATTTGAAACGTTTTATTTTCAAAGTTTGGAATACATATAATATATTACTTTATTCTTCAATGGAATAACTTATATTATATTACATACGAAAAAAAAGCGCAATGTAATTGTAAACTGTGAAATAAATAAAAAATTGAGTAGTGATATAGATTGCAATGGAAAAACTCCAAAACATTTACTTTGAAATAACGGGCCCATAGTTGCCCAAAATCTTCAAGGAACATTTCTTGAAAAGAACGTGGGCATTGATTTTAGATTATTGATAGAAGTAGGCTATAACAGTCCCTCGATAGGGGAAAAAATACTACGATGTTTTAACTACTTCTTCAGTATAATGTACAATCTATATTTACTGCTTTTCTCATTCATTTTTTAAAAGATTCTTTAAATGCAAGGTGTGTGCAGTTCTACCACAATTTTTAATAAAATTGTTTGCTTTATTTAATCGCAGAAAAGCATTTCAATGTGTACCATAGCATAAGGGGATTACAATGTCTGATATATTAAATATCTATAATGTTAAATATTAAATACAAATATTTTTATCCTAAATAATGGACCCACCCTCCTGGAGTGTACCCACATTGTATATGTTTTATGCAGGTTAAGAAACATTGAGTTGTTTAGAAAAAAATAATGTAGTTCTATTATATCGATTTGATTTTTATTTCGTTATGAAGTGCTTATAAAATCATCGTAGTTTTAACATATATTTTACTTTATTATGCAAATATTGACTTAAAACTACGATGTTTTTATGAGCGCTTCATATAAATAAATTATAAGTAAAAAATAATTTTAAACAAGCTGTTATTATAATACACTACAAAGGGGAAAATGTTGCAAGACAATTGATTGAAATAAATAGTTTTTTTTAAAGAAATAAACTAAATAGCGAGTGATTTCTTTATCGGTTTCTTTTTAATTAAATGGATATACAATTTTAAATTCAGGTTCCTAGCAAGAAAAAAAAAGAGATCAACGTCCTCCTTCAAATCAAAACCCACATCCATTTATACACTGAGCAGAAGTAAAAGATTTATTTTTATTTATTTATTTATTAAAATGCCCACTACAAACGAATCCATTTACAGTGTTGCAAGAACATCATAAGAAAAAGAGAAAACATATGTATATATAAACACATATCATAAACACAAATACAACACGAATGCAAACACAAATTAAGCACAATTATTAGTTCAGAACATTTATCGTTGAATGCAGGAAAAGAGGTATTAAAAATATTAAGATGCACAGAGAATTCATTAAATATTTTGTAAAATTCATATAAATAGAAATTACCAACATAATTTTTATATATAAAACATGGTAATTAAAAAAATGATTACATCTGAGTGATCTGTTCGGTACATTGAAATTAATAGAATTAAGCATATCACTGTAATCAATCATGTTATTAATAACCTTGTAAAAAAAAAAAAAGATCCCGTCTAGATTTTAAACTTGGAATGTTATTACGTATTTACCAATCATACAACGGTTCAATTCCTTGTTATCGGAATCATCAGTTTATTTCTGAAACAATCAATGAGATTCGTCATCACATACGTGATGACATTTACGTACCCTTATTGGACAAATATTTTTGCCCCCTGTGTGTAGTGAGGAAAATTTCAAATTTCATATATATTTTTTATTATATTGTCACCGGAAATACGTCACAGAAAATTAGGTCAATTGTAGCACAAGAAGTGTTCTAAAATTGGATTTCAAGACTTGTGGCAAACGGACAGACAAACTAGTTAAATAAAAGCGTCTAAACAGTCAAATTGGTCTTGTTCAAATGCATTAAAATTTGCTAAATAAACTTACGCTTATGATCTTCTATAATACGTTTAAACAATCTTCCAACATAAATCAATCAGAAAGGCAAGAAATATGCATCCTAAATTATATTAAAACAATCAAAATTTCACAGAAGAAGAAACGAATCGTTGATATTTATTTCCCATGAATGTTCCTATTTTTTTGTTCCTCAGAATAATCTGAACTAGAAGACATAACATTATGAATGTCGAATAAAAGGAGATTTGAGGAGATATTTCCTTCATTTGAGATACACAATCACATTTTTAAAAAATCTTTAATGCTGGAACTAAAGGTATAAACTATTCGAATGTGCATAACAAAAATAATCATATTCTAAGTCATTGTAGAACTTTTAAATTGTTAAAATATTTGTCTTTTAAAAATTTAAGAAGTGGAATTTTAAAACAAAAAATAATTTTAAAAGAATAAACAAAATTTAAATTAAACGTTTAGCAGTTAGAATAAAATAGTTTGGATTTCAAAAACACTCAATGAAATATAAGTAAAAATAAAAATGCTAATTTTCTTTAAATATGAGGATCTTTCTTTCAAAATAATTGTATCAGCGATAAAAAGCTATTTTTTTAGCACAATTATCAGTAAAAGAATAAAATAACTGAAAAGATTAGATATTTTTTTTTTCATATTTAATTTTATAAATAAAAGTTTTAATTTAATGTAAAGTCTGGGGGAAAACTGCACCATTTCAGAATATTTTTTCACCAGCGATATGTGAGAGATACTACTTGGCCGTGAATTGTGTATACTTTCCAAATAAGAATTCAAACTTTGTAATAAGGGTCGTCTATATTTTGAAAATTGTACCAACTCTGCAGTTTTCAACCCTAATACCCACTTTTAACATATTTGTGTTCCTTGGATTAAATAATTTGGTAAAAAGGTGTAGTTTATGTACTTTTTCTTAAATTTTCATACAGTTATTTAAACAAATGTGTTAGTAGTTTATCCATAAATCTCGACAAATAAATTCAAGATCTTACAAGGAACAATAGAAACATTCAATGTGACTTGTCAATGAAAAACTTCCTGCTGTTCGAAGAGATTTGTCGAGGAACCTGTGGGTGACCTACTGCCACACATCCCCAAAGCCAAACAGATGTAGCTAATAACAAGGAATTGCAGGTTACAAATTAGTAGCTACAATTAAACAGAGGTGGGGGGGGATACTAAAACTGGAAAAAGAGCTCATTTAGAAAATAAATATATAATAAATATAGAAAGATTACGGAGAGTTTAACAAAAATAGATATTTTTATTATAATTTTTAAAATGTTATGAATTTTTACCCTAAGTTTTTTTATATATAACAACACAAAAATAGAGTGAAAAAGAGTGAAAAAAGGAATCAGTGAAGAGGCTTGACACATCCGAGAAGGTCTTCCGAAAACTGATCCGGTAAAAATGGCCTTGAAAAAGTCCTACCAAGAGTCATGGACTCTCAAGAGTCATGGGCTGCAAGGAACTGCATGAGCAAAACGAAACACACTCAAAATACTACGAATAAATGCACCACCACTACGTATAACATTAAACTCACTCAAAACTTAGAGGAGAACAAACTCTGTCTGTTGAGTAGTCGTCTCGACAGTGCGACTACTCAAGCAGAAGTCCAAAATATGAATTAATATGATATCAATATGAATATCAATATGATATGACAATGAATATCCAATATGAATATGATATGATGTTGCAGAACTGGAAAAAATTTCCTCTTAAATAGATTCTAACCGGAGTGGGTGGAGCTTAGAGTCGACGTCATTGCAACCAAGAGTACCTTCCCCTAAATACTAGGCCTGAGCGCTGACACAAAAATGGCGGCGCTTGTGGATCGATTTTGTAAAACCTTTATGCGGTCCCCTTACAAGGAAGGTCTCCTTTAATCGCATAGTCAGAATATTTTAAAAAAAATTCTAATGAAACGACTCATGTACGTTATAAAGGATCGGTAAAATTTAGCTGAGAAATCCCAGTAGAAAAGCAGCAAAAAAATAAAGTACTTTCCAGTATTTGGCTCAAAAAGACCCGATTTGGCGAGCAACACATTTTCCTTGCCAAATGCTCGTTATAACAAGTTCCAGCGCATTATCCTTTACATGTAGCAATAACAGCATATGTTTTACATTAACGTTCCCCAGTGTTTGTGTAATATTGGAAAACATATAAAGTACAAAGGAATAATATAATAATGTGATGCAAAGATATTGCTAATTGGTACTCTTTAGAAATATAAAAATTATAACATCAGCACTAATACTAAAATTACTGTGATTATGAAGTTTCTTCTGCTAAAATTATTACTTCAGTAGCCATTAACTCAATTCTATTTTTTGTTTATTTAACTTGTATTATTCCTTTACTAACCATAATTTTAGATTACGATCTAATCTCCATTGAATAAAAGTAAAATGAAGATATTCTAATGTTACATATTAAAAAAGAAATGTTTAACCTATTTTAAAGATAAGAAGTCCAATTAATACTTAAAAGTAAGATATCAAGGTTTTAGTCCTCTTATCTTAAATAATTTTTAGATTTTATTTTCCAAAAGCATACATAAATGCAATTGTTTGAGAACATTAACATTTAAACTTTTCGTAGCAAGCCTATTGAAAGAGTAAAAATGTAATATTTGCTTAAACGTCTTCTAAGAATTCCCATTGAACTCTCTAAATTTCAGATGAGATTAAAATCGGGAGGAAAAATTTAAACAATAAAAGTTTATTTGGTCGTTTAATATGAGGAAAATGTTTCATTGGGAAGATTAAGCTTTAGTAAAGAAATTGTTTTTAATTGTGTAAAAGAGACATCTCAATAAGGACATTTTTTATGTGTGATTTAAATCAAATTTAACAAGATATAAAATTTATACCATCTGTTATAGTTTTAGCTATTCTTTAGTGACTAATAGATGTCTTACACCATAATATGGTAAACCTCTAAAGATGGAGATCAGAGGAAAATTCTGCTTGAAACAGGTTTCTCCGTTAGAAGGCATAGTGGATGTAAATTTTTTCAAAAGAATCATTATACTGTATAGTGTAAGACATTACTTCATAATAGACATGTTCCATTTTGCAACATGTTCCATTTTGCACACATAATATTTTTATCGAGTTTGCTTATTTCTGTAAAAAGAAGGTGAATACCATTAAGACTACGCGATAACGTCGACCTTAAGTCAACCTACTATCTCTTCACTTTAAAAAAAGTAACAAAAATAACTTTACCATTTTGTGGTTGTTTCTTTAATTTTTTCTACCAAATAGTTTTACAATGCTCTGTATGAATATATTCTTGATTTAGACAAATGCCAAAACTTATGCTGTTTTCATTCGTGCCGAATTTACATTGAATTCATCAATCTAAAAACAAAATCTTACAGCTAATTTTTTTTTTTTTTTTTTTTTTTTTTTTTTGCGTAAAATATTTATATTACTAATTAAAACAGATTTACTAACTTATTAACAAACAATATATTATCGTATAAAATTAAGAAAATATGATTCTTGCTATTTAATAATATTACTTTTGTGCTTTATTAACTAACTTGTGAGTAGGACGTTTTCTTGCATGTTACTATTAATAATGTGAGGATCAGAAAGTTCGGAGACTGGTTTTCCTAATGGATGCGATTTATTGACAACATATATTAAGTAATCACAATCAACTTCAAAATACTCCCCTTTTGCAAATATGCATTTCTACCAGCGCGAGTATTGTTATTGAAAACTTTCCTGGAAATCTTTGGACGAGGTTTTTGTCATTGGGTCTGTAACCACTACATCGTGTGAACTGTTTCTGCTTGTTACTTCTTAAAAGGCTGGCAGTATTTAATATTCACATGTTGTCCTTCAAACGATGTTTCTACTTTCAACGGAAGCGAATGACTACCGTTCTCTCAAAGTCCATTGCGTCCAGGGTACCTATGCAAGGAGTACTAATGTGCTTGCGTTCACATGGTATCGGTGTTAAACTGTATAAGCAGGAATTGTAAGACATTTGATGAAATCGAAGGTTTGTGTCGCTGCTGATAAGCCAGACAGCGTAGGACAGGAAATCAGGTGATTGAGTTATCAGAGTGGAGTGTAATACTCCATGAGCTTTGACAGTGAGAGTCAGGTCAGGTCGGACAGGCAGGGGGAAAGCCCCAATTAAAAAGAAAAGACCTTTTCAGAAGTAATACAATTACACTACAATTGCAAAAAATTTTATAACAATTATAAAATTACATGAGATTTACAAACAATATTTATAATGCGATTATAATTCCCTTAACACTCACAAGAGAAATGAATAACTGTTCTCAAATATACAGTAAAATTACAATTTTACTAACCATTAAGAGGTAAGATTATTTTTTTTCTCTCTCTTTACCCTTCAGTACCCCTCTTTACCCCACAGACACGCATTTTCTGGCAAAGCCCTTCACTACTGATGTACTTCATTATCAACACGTCTCGTGTCACATATACCACTATGATATGGTAAAATAGATCTCCTCTCCTTGAATTTGGGTTAAAGATATCAACATAGTCTACGAACTGTTTTATCCTAGTAGTATATTCATTTGCTAGGGACCGAAATGCTTAATCTATCATTTCAGAGAAACAGTTCTTGCCTTCTAAACATTGTTCATAATATTTAAAACATTAACAGTGGTAAAATTCCACAATTGTTTAAACATTTTTTTATATTATTTATTTTTGACTCTTTTAAGTACGCAATACATTTGTAATGTAGCCTCACAAAACTATTTGCTGAGCATCTCATGCAAACAATTAATTTTACAATTTCACAATCAACTTTCCAAAATCTATATATTAACTTTTCATTGCCGATTTTAAAATACATTTTTAATCTAAGAGAGAATGGAATATTTTCTATAGTAATCACTTTCAAACAAGTCACTGTTTGAAGGAATTCTTAGAACAGACTATTGAAAGGCTTTATTATAGTTATTAAAAGAGCTGTGTTTTAAGAATATTCATATTTAAGATTAAAGTGTAGGTTGTAAAAATTCTTTCGTTTTCAGATATGCATGTGAAATTTACATTTATTAAAATGTAGTAGGTCATAAAGTTTTTAAAAAATGTATGTTCATAAATATGATTTATATTTATAAATTATTTGTAACCCTACAATTCCCACAGAGAATCTAAAACAGATATTTTTATATTTTCATTTGTTTTTGGTTATTTAGTTGGTAAATAAGGATATATGCAATTTAAAGTTTTTTAATTATTATTTGTTTGCATAATGTCATTCAACACTGGAGAGATAATTTCTTAACAAATTTCAGAAAGATTTCTAAAACGGTTATTTTAGCCTTAAATCGTGAACAATGTCATTAGAGATCTTTAACAAGTCATAACAAACACAAAATATAGGAAAAGTCAAATTTTCGGAAGTTAAAAGGGTACAACGAAATTTGCAATATCATAAAAAGTATCTTGCTATAACAGGAAATGTTGATTACTTATTAATACCTTCATTATTTTCCCTACAATACAATACATGGTCGTAATCGATGAGGCATTTTTCAAGAATTATGGAGAAAAAAAGAGGCGCATCCTCAGGGGTTCATTGAGAACTGGAGGATGAAACAAGTTTATTTTAAATAAATTTTAATATTTTAAATAAATTATTACTGAAACATATATTGATTTTAAAAGTCTCTTTTACTTTTTAATTTTTTAATAACTTATTTCGCACGATTACTAAGATTATCAGTTATATAAAAGAAGATTGAAAAAAGGAATCTGGAATTAACGCATAATTTTTCTTTGAATTACATTAAAATGAGTGCAGCCGGTAAATAGAAAGAATACGCATTTTGTGATTTATTTAGGTCTTAGATGAGTAGAATTCGAAATCAGTAATAATTATTCAAAAAATGATGATTTAAAAACTATGCAATGAAAAGAATATTTATTCCTTCAAAATAAAATTTTTCGCATTAAAATTACTAAGAGAGCAGTCCTAGCCAAGCTCGGGCAATAAATTGCTGGATTTTATACATTGCTAATCTTTTCTTGGTTTCGCATATATATTTGTGTTGCTATAGATGTTACTTTACGGTATTATAACAAACAAATGTTTGTTGTTATTTCACATACAGGTAAATTTTACATATTTGAAAATAATTTACAAAATCATATAAAAAATTAAATTAAATTAAAAGTTTTCAATAAATCATACGGGAAACTGTTTGATCTTTTTTGAATGTACAGTGATTCTTCCGAAGATATCTACATAAAAAATATAAAATAACTTGTTTCTCGCGCGAATTGCACAAAAATGCATTAAAAAATGAAATAAAATTGAAATTTGCTTTTCATCGACACATTTAAGTTTGCGCCAAAGTTCCATATTATATGGTTAATTTGATCTTATGGTTAAACTTCCGAAATCATGTCCATAGCCAGATGGTGTATTTCAGCAAATGAGATTTTGCGCAATAGTATTTTTTAAAACCTCTAGTGATACTCCACATTAATTTTAAATGACACTGTAGCCCTAAAGAGAATTCTATGAAGTGGACACAATTACAAAATATTTAAATAGAAAAAAGAACCCGAAAAAAAAATGTTTAATTTGCTCTTGTCAGTCAATTTCCAAAAGGGCAACTCTGTCTGTGGCTGCTTTGCGTTATTGTAACATACAAATGTCCATTGTTGATACAGATTTAAAAAAAAGAAAACAAATGTTGCTTAAAAGTAATTTAAAAAGCCATAAAAAGTCACTAAATTTCGCTACAGGTTTTAAACAAGTTTCGTTAGAAAGCACTTTGTTTTCGCCTATACGATGATGCAAAAATTGAAATTATGCAAGTTTTAGAATTTATGTAAAAGCAGTAAAAACCAAAGCCGTAGCACCGGTCGTTGCTACCATCGCTATAGATTTCTAAATATAGTTACTGGTTTTTCGAAGTCATTCAAAAAACTCTACAATTCAAAGTCTACAATTATTTGACAATGATATAAAACTCCATGGTGAAAGTAGTAGGACTTTGTCACTAATTATCAAACAGCTTTATTTGATTTTTACAGCTTTAAGTTCTTTGATGTTCTATTCGATGCAGAAAGTTGAAAATTATTCGAATATTATGCGGTACTCAAAATTTAAGATATATTGTATCAAATCGATAATGCAGCTCGCAACAAGAACTGTTAAATTTTAGCTCCACGATACTGTCGGATTCGTTTCTGCTTTATAATACACACTGTCAGAAAAATCCGTCTTTATACATTAAATAATTCCTCATTTTTCAACAAATAATTTCCGTACTCCTAGAAATATGCTTTTTCCGTGAATTGTTCTCGAAAGTCTGAAGAAGAGAGAAAATGTCCGTTTATTCCCTGCGCGCATGCGTATTGGCTCTATTAATACTAAAGTTTGAATTTATTTTAAAAATGAAAAACTAAAAATTCAATAAATTATTATTTCGAATTTATTAAAGAAAAAAAAATTGTTCTTTCGAATTTAAAAAAGTAATAATTAATTTCCTCATTCATTTCAAATTATTTGCAATTTATTTTTTAAAAAGTTATTAAAAAAAATAAATAAATAAATTCGCATTTAAATATATTCTAAACAAACAGATTAATATATATATATAATAGTTGAAAAAATTCGGTTTTACTCAAAAAAGAAACAAACAAAAATAATACTTTCGAATTTAAAAAAGTAACAAATAATTTTCTCACTTATTTAAAATTATTCGCAATTTTTTTTAATTTATAAAAAAAACATTCGAAATTAAAATATATTCTAAAACATTGAACACATTTCATCGAACCGAACAACTTTAATAAAAACTGTATAATACTTGAAAAAGAAATCGATTTTATTAAAAAAGCAAACATTTCTTCTCGAATTTAATTTAAAATATAATATCCATACTTTACGTCTAACAATAGAATTAAGAATATATATAATTCATATTTTTATCCTCTATTAATAATAAATTGTTAAAATCCCAACCGTCTTCTCATAACGACAAAATCTCCCCGCAATTAATTTCCAATTTGCCAGCTTTCTAAACCTCAAATTTTTAAAGACCAAAGCCGCCATTTGAAGAAACCCCGATCATCATTCCAAGCTCTTCTTCAAGCAAGTGCCCACTGGCCGTATCGGTAACATACTTGACTCCAGACCGGCAGGTTCCTAGTTCAATCCTCAGGTGAGACAGGAAATATTCTTAAAATATATTAAATAATGAATGAATACTTCCGCAACCGTCCATAGATGGCAACACAAAGAGGAAGACAGTTTTTTAAAACCAACTTTCTTCAAATAACGGAAAATTTCCCTCATGTAACAGAGAAAAAAATAAACGGAAATTCTTCAAATAACGGAAAATTTCCTCCTGTAACTAAGATAAAAATAAACGGAAATTCTTCAAATAACGGAAAATTTCACTTCTATAACAGAGAAAAAATAAACGGAAAATCTTGAAATAACGCGGCAGCAGTGCTGCCAGTAATATTTCCGTGTTTTGAAGGAAGTATTTTTGAGAGTGCAGATAGGGTAAAGTTCTGAAAAAGTGTGCATTTTTCAAACATCTGACCATAAAACAATAAATACGGAATATGACAAAATTATTTATATTTGTTAAATCTTAATAATCATGTAAGAAATTACTATAAACATTTCAAGAAATTAAAAACTATTAGGAATAATAAAAAAATCACAAGCATGTAAATGCTCTCTTTTACATACCGTAATGTGTTAGGGTGCGCATATTTTTACAGTTTTTAGCTTTGTGCGAAATTTGAATAGCATACTTCTGGATTATCTAATGCGTAACATTGCGCATACCTTCACAATTTTAACTTCGTGCAACATTTGAGTAGCATACGCTTGCATTTCCTAGTGTATAACAGTTGGCATACTTTTACAATTCTTACCTTTTATTTTTTACCTTTTATTTTTTCTTCTTATTTTACACTGTTTTCACTCATATATTTCTTAAAAGAATTCAGAAAAAAATACAACCGAAACCGAAAAAATACAAAGCTACAACATATATGTGAAGAGTAACAAATAAGTACGAAAATATCTTTAAAATGAAAAAGTGTAATTATTCGCTTGATTTCCGTGCTCAGTATCGCCACATTTAACACTCATTCTGACAATGATGTTATTGAAATCGCATAAGAAAAATATTTAAGCAAATAATAAATAATTTTTTACAAATGTGTAAGTTGTTAGTAAACAATATTGATAAATATATCATATAACAATATTTTTTAATAAATTAGTATGAAATCTCATGTTTTGTCGATAGAAAAATTAATTGTTCCTTTTATATATGCAAAAATGTAAATTATGCCGCAATTAAATAATTATTTTATATCATCAACAATAAAACATCATTCTTTCATTGAAAGTAGTATTTCGCAACTCCTCTCCTAGAATATCGAACGCAGCGTGATTTATTTATAGACGAGAATGTCATATAAACTATCGGAATTAAAAATTTTCCGAGATATTATTATTATTTTTAAAATTTCAACGAAGTTTCTTTAAAAACGGTAACTCAAATTTTGGGATAAAAAGGGATTAATATATTTTTAACTTCATTTTCTCATTAAATTTGAAAAAAAAAATTCTTTTCAATTTTAATGTATGGTGAAAAAAAAAATCTTGATTAAAGTACATTTTCCTGGAATAAAAACATGTTTTCTCATATTCAAGCTTCATGAATCAATATATTCTACAGCGTCTGTCAGTATATTCTCATTTAGAAATCATTACATCGTAGATTTTTTTCAGCTTTATATTCTATTTATATTTTAGAGGCAGATTTAAGCATAAGCATCTTGCATTTAGGTGGACAGTTAAAACTCCAGCACTGAATTTAAATAAAAAGCATATACTATTTTAAATTATTTTTTTTTTTGAATGCTGGCTGTTAAAACGTTTCACAAAGACGTTAAAATTAAAATGTTTTATAGGATAAAAATGAAATTTATTTTTACCCATTTCGCCGATTTCCACGATATTATTTGGCCCTCCTTTTTTCATTGGTTGCAATTTAATTTTCGCGATTATTTGGCACGAAATTTCACTTTTTTCTGAAAGGGTCCCTATAACAAAGAAATACCGTATTGTCTTCTATAAAATGTGATAAAGTGTTAATTAATTATATACGTTTTTATTAATCGAGAGTGAAATGTTTTTCTTAATTAATGTATTTATTCTTCTTTTGATGTTTCGTGAACGATGTCACGGGTGACCGCTAATATATCATATTTATTATATTTTATAAAGGTTCAATTGGCTTTAAAATAAGTATAATTGGTAGATAATTTGCTGCGTATCTGTACTTAATTCGTTGTCCAGAAATATAGTAAAATTTGGGAATTCTTGCTTCTTCGTACGCTCTTTTATTCTGATTTACAATATGTTACTAACTTCACACATTTACGGAAGAACTAGGGAAGTTTCGAAACAATTATAGAACTCTACTTACAAAACCATTCACGATAATTGCTATTTCAATTGAAGTGGCAGAGTAGTGCCATAAATTATACTTCGAATGGTAATTGAACCTATGCAATATATTCTGTGATTGCTGGAGTTAATTACTATCGAAGAAAAAGATGAATGGGTGGATTTGTTACTCGTATATAAAATGTCATGTGTTTTTGCGAAAAGGGTGTGTAAAAGTGACGGAGAAACCTTTTTTATGCAGTTAATTAATCTCCACGTGCAGCGAACGATTGAAAAACATGTTAAAAACCAGACCCCAATTAACTATAAGTACTTTAAGTGACAACCGCAGATGAAAAACAGTGAATAAAACCAGAGACTGTCGAAACTAACTAATTGGAGAAATACTGCAGATCTCCTTCCTTCAAACTACAGCTGTTTGTCCCGCGCGTGTGCACAGAACTCAAATAACAATCTCCCTTCAGTTTCCAAAATGTATCCGAGCAGTTAAGACGCTCTTGTATATATATGATGTTAATATATTTTAATATAATGTAAAATTGGAGCACTTATACGCAGCCTCCAAAACGCGATTTTAAACATGTACATCTAGCCAAGAATTATAATATTATATTCAATGGAAAATGAATCTTCTGCTTATTTCACACAATTGTTATTTTCTACTAATACTATTTCTTATTATTCCAATATAAGTGAATCAATGGATAAGATAAATATCGCTACAACACTTTGGATTACTGTGGATATCACTTGGCGCAAAAAAGGAAAATTTCAGGTAAGCTGAACAAACTTCTTTAACATATCAAAAGATGAAAATGTATATTAAATTTGAAGACTGATTTAACTATTTATAAAAATAAGAAAATTTATTACGCTACCGACGGTTCCCCTAACAAAGATTATGAAAGACTGAAAAAAGAATATCCCAGTATTTAAAAAAAAAAAAAAAAAAAAAAAAAAAAAAAAAAAAAAAAAAAAAACGATAATTTAACAAATTTCTAAAAATATAATAATAAATAAAAGAACACTAAAAAAGTAATAATGAATACGATAAAAGAAAATACTCAATTTATTGAGAAACTCAATTCTACATGGAAGTTCAAGATGCAGATGTTCCTGTTTAAAGAGGAACTCGACGATATTATAGTACAAGATCCACCGGATCCAGCCGATCCCGCATGGCACAAAAAAGATCGCAAGACTAGAGCTCTAATAAACCTAAGCATCGATGACTCTCAAATCGTAAATGAAAAAACTTAGATACTGCCAAATTAACATGGGAAGCTCTGAAAAATATACATGAGAGAAGCAATTTATCTAGTAAGCTTTACCTGTTACGGAAACTATACAGTACTAAATTAGCTGAGGGTGAAAACATGATCACGCATATCACTAATATCTTGCAAATTATAGATAAACTTAATGCCATTGGAGAAAATATTAGCGATTCACATATTTCCGCGCTATTTCTGTGTTCTCTTCCCCCCAGTTACAATACTTTGATAACTGCGTTGGAGGCGAGACCAGAAAATGAGCTCACCCCTGATTTTATCAAAAATAAATTAACGGATGAATATAATCGTAGACATGAAATGTCAGAACAATCACATAGCGGATATAACAACAACGAGAGAGCATTTAAAACAAATTGGAGATATACACACACTGAAAATAGAAGAGAACAAAAATATTATAACAACTGTAAAATGAAAAATCATTCCACTTACGAATGCTGGCACTACAAGAGCAGAAACACGGTACAATCCGGAAATCCTAGTAACAATCAATTCAAACATAAAAAGAATTTCTCATCTTCATTATGTTATGAAAAGACCGAAACTCGTAGAGAAAATAAAATTCCAAACGAAAGAAAATACGCAAATGATCAAACGCAAAATAAAGCATTAATCACCGAAAAAGTAGGCAAAAATAACTGGATTCTCGATTCAGGATCTACCTCGCACATTTGTAATGATAAAAGCCTATTTAGTAAATTTATTGATTATAATAAAACTTCAGTAACGATCGCGAATGGTAATAAACTGACAGCGTTAGGTTCAGGAGAAGTTTTTATAAAAACATTAACCCCCGAAGGAAAAGAAAAACTAACGAAATTACGCGAAGTGCTTTATGTCCCAGACTTAGAGTCGAACCTAATTTCGGTTAGTAAAGCCGCTAAAAACGGGTGTAAACTAATCTTCGACGATAATAAATGCGATTTGATCTTTGATGAAGAAATATATATTAGGGCGAAAAATGAGAAAAATTTATACATTATTGAGGAAATGGACGATGTGGAAGAACCACAAAATTATGTAAACATAACGTATAACTGTGACAGCAAACAATGCATAGATCTCTGGCATCGCAGACTCGGTCACAGAGATTATGACGCGATTAAATCTATAATAACAAATCAACTTGCGGACGGAATAAAGATAGGAAAAAGTAAACATCAAAATAAAACATGCGTAACTTGTATCGAAACTAAATTAACTAACATGCCGTATCCTAAATCAGCAACAAACCGAGCTACTAATATCGTGGATTTGATCCATAGTGACGTATGTGGTCCTTTAGATACACAGACTTTAGGCGGAAAAATTTATTTTATGACTCTTATTGATGACTATTCCCGATATACCACGATATATTTATTATCTAAAAAGAGCGAAGTTGCTGAAAAGATAAAAAAGTATATAACGATGATATACAATCAGTTCGGTAAAAAACCTAAGGAAATTAGATCGGATAACGGTCGTGAATATGTAAATCAAGAGATAGATGAATACTTAAAACAGAACGGAATTTTACAATACGTGCATTTCTCATCTCTGCATTGCACAAAAATTTGAACGTGAAACATGTTGACATAACCACAGCATTCTTGCATGGTGAATTAACTGAAACTGTTTATATGAGTCAACCAGACGGGTATATTAAAACCGGCGATGAAAGAAAAGTTTGTAAACTTCAAAAAGCCATCTACGGTCTTAAGCAAGCAGCAAAGGCCTGGTACACCAAAATATCGGAAACACTCACAAACAATAATTTCTTACAGAGCAAAAATGATCCATGTCTGTACTTTAAATCAAATCAAGAAAATCCGATATCCATCATCATTTATGTAGATGATATCCTGATAGCAGGAAAGGACAGTGATATCGAAGAAACAATAAACCAACTTAAGAAAGAATATGAACTAAAAAACTTAGGAGAAGTGAATAATTACCTAGGCAAAAACATTAATAAAATCAATGATACATATTACCTAAATAAAAACAATAAAATACAGGAACTAGTGAAAAAACTGAATTTAAACGACATGAAACCTCATTACACACCCATGATTGCTGGATTCAACAGACTTGAAGACGACGATAATCTTTTACCTAATAACACGAAATATCGACAAGCGACAGGCACATTACTTTACATATCAACAATCACGCGTCCTGACATATCTGCAGCAGTAAACATATTATGTCGTAGAAACGAAACACCACGCCAAAAGGACTGGTCAGCAGTAAAAAGAATCATTTCATACCTCAAAACTACAGAAAATTTGAATTTAACTCTTAGCGCAAACAGCAAGCCCATCCTAACAGCATACGCCGATGCAGACTGGGCTGGTGACTTGAAAACACGTAAATCAACGTCAGGAAATCTATTCATGCTAGGAAAATCGCCGATTTACTGGATTACAAAAAGGCAAAATTGCATTGCACTTTCGTCAGCCGAAGCTGAATACGTTTCAGCTAGCAACGCAGCACAAGAATTAAGTTGGATAACAAACTTGCTAAGCGACCTCAACATTCCACAAAAACTACCCATCACGATATTTGAGGATAATATGTCCTGTATAAAAATGACTGAAAACGATAAAGATACTAAGCGATCCAAGCATATCGACATACGTTTCCATAACATCAAACTTATGAAAGAAGAAGGAAAAATCGATCTACAATACTACCCTAGTGAAGAAATGATAGCCGACACTCTCACGAAGCCCACTCCCAAGCCTGTGTATGAAAAACACCGTAAGAAACTGAATCTTCAACCATTCCCCACACAGGAGATTACGGGGGAGTGACGGAGAAACCTTTTTTATGCAGTTAATTAATCTCCACGTGCAGCGAACGATTGAAAAACATGTTAAAAACCAGACCCCAATTAACTATAAGTACTTTAAGTGACAACCGCAGATTCAAAACAGTGAATAAAACCAGAGACTGTCGAAACTAACTAATTGGAGAAATACTGCAGATCTCCCTCCTTCAAACTACAGATGTTTGTCCCGCGCGTGTGCACAGAACTCAAATAACAATCTCCCTTCAGTTTCCAAAATGTATCCGAGCAGTTAAGACGCTCTTGTACATATAAATGATGTAAATATATTTTAATATAATGTAAAATTGGAGCACTTATACGCAGCCTCCAAAACGCGATTTTAAACATGTACATCTAGCCAAGAATTATATTATATTCAATGGAAAATGAATCTTCTGCTCATTTCACACAATTGTTATTTTCTACTAATACTATTTCTTATTATTCCAATATAAGTGAATCAATGGATAAGATAAATATCGCTACAACACTTTGGATTACTGTGGATATCACTTGGCGCAAAAAAGGAAAATTTCAGGTAAGCTGAACAAACTTCTTTAACATATCAAAAGATGAAAATGTATATTAAATTTGAAGACTGATTTAACTATTTATAAAAATAAGAAAATTTATTACGCTACCGACGGTTCCCCTAACAAAAAGTATACTTTTTAACTGTATCTGAATTGATAGAATGTACGAACTCTTTTAGCAGATATGTGATTGAAAATGGTTTCAATTTGAGACGAAATATTAATAAAAACATTTTATCTGTAAAACCCACAAAATTGTATAAGGTCAATTATTATACTTACTGAGAATTACTGTAATTTACAATAAATGTAATTATTGATAGATAACTTGCTGTATATTTGTGCTCAATTCTTTGTATGATAATAAAATCAAATGTTCTTGTGGTTCCATACATACACTTTTTTTAATCTTGAGCATATCACTAATTTCATACATTTGAGGAAGAACTAAAAATGTTTCCCAAGGATGTAGGAACTTTATTTACAGAATCATTCAGATAAACTTCTATGTCGGTTCGTGTGACACAGTTGCGCCATAAATTATACTTCGGCCACTAATTGAACTTACTGTAAACTATTCTGCAGATTCTAGCAATTAATTAGCATCGAAGAAGAAGAAAAATGGGTGGATTTCTTACATGTATAACAAATGACATACAAAACTTATTTTTACTAAAATGTATATCATTTAATTTTTTTAAGTGTAACTTAGTTGATACAATGTAGGAACTCTTAGCAAACACATGAGTGAAAATAATGTAAAATTCATATAAAATGTTTGAAAAAATAATTAATATATAAAATCCGGAAACTTACATTAGGTCACACGTTATATGTATTTAATTTTAATGGAATTTAAAATGCAAGCAATTGGTCGATAACTTGTTAATTATCTGGGCTTAATTTATTGCCTAGGGAAATTTAAGTCTTCTTGCTTCTTAGCATATATTTTTACTTTTAATCTTCAACATGTTACTTACTTGAGACATTTAACAAAGAACTAAGTAAGTTTCGAAGCAACGTAGGAACTCTATTTACAGAGTCATTCAGATTAACTGGAATGTCAATCCATGTGACACAGCAGTGTCATAAATTATACATTGATGGTAATTGAACTTAGTGTAATCTATTCTCCAGATTGCAAGAGTTAATTACTATCGAAGAAAAGATGAATAGAAGGATTTGTTACTACTATAACAAGTGACATTCAAAATCTTTACAGGAAAGATGTATGTGAGTAATAAGGTAAAGCTAGGAGAGTCTGCGCACAATTCAAAAGAATAACAATAAAAAATCTAAATATTAATTTTTTGCTAAACTATCCATGAATAATTTTACTTCATTTGTTTATTATGCATTTCCATTGCTATTTTGTTGTTATGTTGTAATTTAATAGAACAGTTGTAATAAAACCAAGAAAGTTATTTTACGCAATCTGTCCTTACAGGGTTGGTGTGATTGCGCACATGTGTAGGAGAGATTGTTACTAATAATAACTACAATTATATTGTTAACAATAATAATTACACTTAAATGACATTGTTGTAAGGTTTTTGTGAACATATATTATTGTATTAGGAGTGAATATTTCAACCTAATGATTAAAGAATCAAAAAAGGAAATAATTTTAAAAACGATTAAAAAATTTTAATTAAAGGAAAAAAATTAAAGAATCAGAAAAAGAAAGTCCAGATAAGATTACAAAATTAAGTTACTTGATAACACGTTTAACTTAAAATTAGTCAATTTTAATTTTTCATTTTTTATGCAAATTTACCAATAAGCTGCGTAATCTCTCCTAGCATGGAAACTAATGGAAACAATGCGCCATCTCTCCTAAGTAGCAGATGCGCAAATTCTCCAATTTCGGTAGGAGAGATTGCGCGGCCTTTTATCTAAACATGGCCGCTACTAAAACGAACCGTTGATGTTCACATTGTTAGTCTAGATTAGTAGCTTATGAGAAAGCGTTTCAGTTTATTTATTTTGTACTACTGACATTGTATAGAAATTCTGATGAATAGCTATGAAAATTCAAGCACTTACTTTAGGAAAACAAAACAAAATAGCAATGCTTTATCTTAGTCGCTCAAAACAATCAGCGTGCACTTTCAAGTAGACACTCCACTACTGCTGTTGTACAACTACCTGGAGTCGCTGCACGCTCACTGTACTCCTCCCCCCCCCGAACCTCTATGTGCGCAATCTCTCCGACCGCGCCATCTCTCCTGGCTTTACCTTTCTGAAATAATAAAAAATAATTAATATATTTTTTAATCTTTTAAGTGATGGTGTATAAGTCGTAAGTAAGTAAATGGTTCTTATTTGATGGAATGACATTATTATATCGGAGATTATTATATTTTTTAACATTTTTAGTCAATTAAAATTTTGTTCTTAATAGTAGAATACGGTTGTTAATTTTTTTTATTACTATCTGACCCACCAGGGGTTGCCAGGGCCCGCGATAATAACAATTTGTTCTATATGAACATGACTGACATATGTAAGGCTATCGAAATCAAGTCGAATGACGCAAACACCGTCGTAATTAAGCCCATATAACCCGAGATCGAAAAGCGCCACCTGGTTGTAGAAAGTGAAACTAAAGTATTTAAGGCTAACCATATGAATTCGATAGGGCCATAGAACCCAGATGCTCATGTAGTTCTACCTTCCACCACCAGGCGACGCAATCTGTTATATACGAACATGGCTGAAATCTGTAAGGCTATCGAATCCAGGTCGAATCAGCCAAACCCTGTCTTAATCGGGCACATAGAATCCGAGAAAGCAAAAAGTGCCCCTAGTGGCAAAAAATGAACTACAATACTTAAGAATATCGATATCAAGTCGAATGAGCCAAAACCCGTCGTAATCGGGCCCGTAGACCCGAGAAACTCTGAAATGAAATGAAAAAAATCCGAAGTTATTATTCGAGAGTGGTATATACAACTCATAAATTCACTTTAATGCTATAGAGCGTGATTATTAAGCTAATTATAATGTTTGGAATCTGTAGCGTTGAAATTGGAAAGTTAGGTGCTGAGTTATGGAAACGGGGGGGGGGATTAGGGGGAGGGGCGGGGAGGGGCGGGGAGATTAGACTTATTTTTGTCAAACAACTAATTAAGACTACAGCACTACTTGTTCAAAGACTGAGAATCGTAAAAAGGCTTGGAACTTTAAAAAAAAATGCTGAAGTTACTATTTGCAAATAGTGGCAATTATCTAAATATCAAAGCAATTAAACGCTACGAACCTAAAAAAGTTAAATTTGTTAAATGTAATTAGTTCTGTTGAAATCGGTCATTAGATATGTATATATTAAAAATGGTGCGTGGTTCACTCAATGTCGTATTTATTAAAAAGTCGCCCTCCCCCCTCTCCATCCCCTCAAATTAAAAAAAAAGAATTATATTCGATTGATAAACGTAATAGTTTTATTTATTTCAATAGGTACACAAAACTCTGAGTTGTTTTTTTAATCTGGCAAACCCCTATTTACAGTAACCAATATTGGGTCAATTTGATTTGCGTCTGGTCAGTTTTTGGCCGAAATAAAAAAAAAAAGTTTATCCCGATTTTCACAAAATTTGTATTTTTTAAATGAGAAATCAACTACGTAAACAGTCTGAGATTCGAATCGATACCTCCAATAACTTTTTTAATATTCGAGGATAAGTGAAAATGAGAATTTTTCGTTGTATCGCATAATCAAAACATTAATTTATTTTGCGGTTATGATAAAAAACTAGTCGTTGGGGGCCACCGTAATACTTACCCATCATGGATATGTATAATGTAAAATATTAAAATAAAAAATGTGTAAACTATTTATAAAATGCATTGCAATTCGAATAAAATCGTGACTTGATGACGTCATAAACTTTAAAGGCTCGATTACTGAATTGCTTAAAAGAAACATCCTTATAACTCCAAAAACAATAATCCTATTAACTAGTGGTTTATTGCATCGGATTAAGCGTCTCATTTTCAATTAAAATACATCTTTGAACTGAAATTTGGATGAAATACAGGGTCATGAAAAATCGAAGAGTGTGGTAAATAGGATTACAAATATCTCGGCAACTAACTATCCGATCGACTTCATGCTTTATGCAAAATTTATGGTTTTTTATTGTCGTTTAGATTCAATCCTTAAAATAAACAATTTCGAAAATCTTTATATACCTTTTATCAGAACGATTATTTCGAGAGTCCGAAAAAAATAGTTCCGGTTAATTGAGGTTACTGAAATTCAAAAGGCTTCTTCCCATTATTACATACTAAGTACATACCAAATTTTAAGTCTCTATCTCAATTTTTTCGGGAGATAGAGCGTTTACAGACACACAGACGGACGACAAATTTTTTTTTTTCTAAAAATATGTTTTTCGGAATCTCCAGTGTCTGAAACGTGTAAATCCGTCAAAAAAAATTTTTCGATTTTCAAACGATTACAAGACTTACCCTATACTACGTATGATGGGTAAGTAATAGCCATTTTCAAAGCGCATTTTAATAAGTCTTTTGATGCGATGCTTAAAAGGTTTTTATTTAATATTTAGGTTAATTTTTAAAAATATTAAAATTCTGAGGCTCAGGTGCACAAAGAGAGACCTTCGATTACCCTTACCTAAATTTTCAGACTTCTATGTGCGGTAGATTTTCCTAGCTGTTGCAGAAACATACACAGATATACATAGAGCGAAACTTTATTTTATTAGTATAGATATATATATATATGTATAAATATATATGGCAAAACCGTTGTTATAGAAATGTATTTATTTAAGTTAATCTTACTTAAGCTAGTTCAGTTTGAAGAGTAGGAAAAGTTTTTCCTAAAAGAGTATTTATCATAAAAGCGTATTTTTTTATTTCATTGTGTCGCCAACCAGCGATAAATCGCCAAAAACACGAAACGTTCATAATTTTTTACGGACGTTATAACGAGGTTCGCATCATTTTTTTTTTTTTTTTATATGTCCTCATAAAAAGAATATACTGTATTTTCTTTTCAAAATTTTCAGAGTATGCTCTTATGGAGACCTTCCTTGTAAGAGTGCGTGATTCACTGTAACGATGGGAATCTTCCTGTGTATTTTGGAAAATTGAATAAAACATGGTTTTAAGATACAAAATATCAGACTAATCCGTCTTTAACCGAAAACCACTTTATATAACTTTTGGTAGGACATTCCGTGTTCGGGTCTACCTCCTACCTAACATCCTCAGTAGTAAAAGGGCTATTGAAGGAGTGGGGCGGTTTCGCCTATACTCCGCGTGTAGCGACGCAGCTTTTTAAAAACTTTTAGTAAAAAACTAATATTCCATTGGATACATTGTGTTATGCTTAAAATGTTAATATGTAGTTTTAGGTGCGTTCGAAATTATATAAAGACGTAGCAGCCATAGTCGCCGTTTGGTCCGTCCGTCTTTCCGCATATAACAGCGCAAAAACTACCCAACCGAATGGTTTGAAATTTAATATATGTAATCATTGCAGAATTTTTTCGAGTCATTTCAAGCATTATGAAAATCGAATCAAAACTTATATTCATAAAAGTTTTCTTCATTCTATTCAATTTTACCATACGTAGTTAATTTAATGATATCCCATGATAGGTAATGATTCCAGGTTGCCATGTTGATTACGTCATATTTAAGATGGGGTATTATTTCCATATTCCTGAATTTAAAAACCGAATTTGTACACTAAAATTGTTTAATTATAGCAATCCTATAATCTACCGTCACTTTTTCGGATAGATGTATCCTGAGAAAAAGATATTAAATGAAAAGAGAGTCTAAATAGGGATTGCAAGTTCTGAAATTTTCAAAGCTAGGCTTAAGTTTCCCATTGGAATTTTCAGTAAATGTCACCAAAAGATAATATGTTGCCAGCTTAAAATGTACTTATTTTATTACGGAAATTAATTATCATAATAACAGACGATATAATTCATTTCACTGAAACAATAACGATGATTTTTTTCCACTGTCTTGTATTGGATATTTGCACATAGTAGAGTTTTAATGTAACAGAACTGTAATTAATTGTTTGTAAAAGTGTACTGAGACTTAATTTCATAAAGTAAAATCAAAATCTATAATATGAAAATCTGCACGTAAAACAAATTTTGTATTCATGCATTTTTGCATAAGAGTACAACAGCTATTGTACCAAGATCTGAATATTTATAAAACTAGTTATAGTACGATTATTTGTCACGTTTGACGTACAATTTCCAACTTAAAATGCAATAATTTCTCCGTAATTTAAAATTAACTTTATTAGTAGCGTAGTGTTATTTTCACATTTTTATGCATTAGATAATGTAAACTTTATTCTTGGAATATATTTTATTAATTGTTCTTAAAATATTATGTTAATTTAAAAATTGGAAGACGATTTTATTTTAAATTAATTGTACTTAAACCTACAGATTACGTATTACAAATCTGACATTTCCCAAAAGTACCGCATAATGCAAAATGACATTAATCAAATTACGATGACAGGCGGAACGAATTTGTAGATGACGATAAATTGAGAGTAATTATTCCTATTAAAGGTAGTCATTTAAGTCGTTTTAAAGCATAAAAACGCCTTTGAAATTTAGGATAATTAGTACAAATGTATCACATAAAAGATAGTTTTAATCTAACGTAATTAGACTGATATCGCGGCAATAAAGAAGCTCTATTTGTTTTAGAAAATACACAGGTTTAGAATAATTTTATGATGTATATTTCTTTATTTACAGAGTAAGAATTTTCATAGGATCCAGATGCAGTAAAAAAAAAACTTTGGCATGAAACATATCAAATATGTATATGCACAATTCATGTATATAACGTACGATTTGATTATGTACAAAAGGAATAATGAAAACAGATCACAAAAAAGAAAATCTTTAAAATTCACATAGTTGCAATATAACGTGTAACTGCAATTATAACGGTTAACTAGGCAAATACTTAGTTATGAACAGATCACATACATTATTAATATCGAAAAATCTCAAAATGGTAGACCAAAAGTAAGGTTAACTACAATAACATTCTGGAGGGAGTCTGAAACTAAGTGAGCATTCTGATTTATTATTCCAGTAACTATAATAGGCTTAAAGGCGCAGTTAGACAGCCTGATTAGAAAAACTGCAAATCAAAAAATAGTACAATATTTTTTTTTTTTTTTATATTTTCTTATTTATGGATTTAAAATGTTTCATGATTCAACTGCCGCAACAAAAAACACTTTTGGAGGAAATATATCAATTTTGTACAAGTCCAGTTCATGCTTACCACGTACGATTTGATTGTGTACAAGATTAATAATTCAAAATGAATAATAAAAACACATCACAAAGAGAAAAATCTTTAAAATTCACCTGATTGCAATATTGCGTAAAACGTCAAAAGTAACTAAAACGGTTTTTTAAGAGAAAAACCTAGGACACGGACAGTGAACCTATGGCGTGCCATAGGTGGCATGCGACAGAATATTTTTGGCATGGTGTTCATTTGGGTTCTGAAACAAAATTTTATAAAATTAAACAAAATACACGAATTTAAACAAACTGCGCTTTTCTTTTTTTATATATATAAAATTAAAGAAATAGAATTCATTGAATTTCGCGAATAAATTTCGCGTCAAACTTCTATTGAATAGTTCAAAAAACGTAGATTCTATAATGTTCTGAAGAGCGTTTATTTTATTTTTTTTTTTTTTGCTGTGAAGCTGTTTACTTTAGGTATGAATTTTTCTGCTCTGAAATAGTGTTCCTGGAAGCTCTGTTGCATTATTCTAATTATGATAATGATTGTATACTTCGTAAATTCCTGTTCTTCTTGGAATATTCTTGAAATAATATTATGTCGTCCTAATAAAAATTTTATTGGACTTTCAATGCACACGAGCTTTGTTTTCTGAACAATATATGTACAACTAAAATAAATACGGGTTTCT